>CM046876.1:608857959-610182540 GCA_025667525.1 Glebionis coronaria | reverse complement strand
CTCTTTGGTCGAAATAGATGTTTGAAGACCTCGTGTATGTTACATGGAGTTTGGCTGAATTGTAGGAATTGTGGTTTATCTCCACAATCACTTCCATGTATATTTGGATGGGATATGATCTGTTTGTCAACGTGATATTATGGGAACAGTATTTGATTGACATGGTCTAAGTGATAAATGTATATCCTAATAATCAGGATGTCAAAGACGTGTGCTACTTGGCTGATTTGTAGGGATTCTAATTTATTCCTTAGGTAACTTTCTTTATTATTTGGGAAGTTATGTATGTTGGGTAAAAGAGTAAACATGGAATGTACAATTCATGCCTGGACAGTGACACATCAGCAACGACATTCGTGATAGCAGTATGTCATGTTGGTTTATGTGTTTGATATTAGCAACAGCTTTCACGACAATGTGGTGACAGATTGAAAAAAAAAGAACGGGGTTCGAGATGCTACTGGTAGGTTTTCGTTACTGCTGGTCATTCCTACTAGTGAGCTATGGTTTCTACTGGTCATTGAAGTTGATGCTTGATTATTTATTTGATGTTGTAGTTGAGTTTCACAAATTTGTTTCTTATTATATCAGCATTTGGGTGAGCAATACACCTTGTCTTTTGACTAAATATATTGTTATAGCTAACAACTGGCTCATAGTTGTGAAGGTTAGCAGTTCCCATGTACCAAAAACTGTTGGTGGGCAATACACCTTGTCATTTTGATCAAAAATATATCATTTTGACTAAATATATTGTTATAGCTAACAGCTGGCTCATAGTTGTGAAGGTTACCAGTTCTATGGCATCAAGTCCCATGTTAATGCGCAAAGCAAAAGTTGGGCTTGACTATCTCAATTTTGATGATCTATTTCATAAGCTCAAAACTTTTGAACCTCATGTGAGAGGATATTCAAGTGATTCTTTTCCAACTCCTGCTAATTCTGCCTTTGTGAGTTCTATGGCATCCAGTCCCATGTCGTATGCTAGTAGTCCAAGCAATACTGTGTCTTCTCAACATACTTTTCAGCATACTTCTGCTCCTGATCCTACTGCCAAGTCTGGTAGTATGGTAGAAGCTGTTCTTCATTCTTTTGTGGCTAATGTTGATGCTCAACAACAACTTGCTTTTGATGACTTCAAACAGGTCGATAAACTTGACCTGGATGAAATGGATCTTAAATGGCAGATGGCCATGCTCACTCTTAGGGTTCACAAGTTTGAGAAGAAAGCAGGTCGAAAATTCAATTACAACCCACGGGAGCCAGCAAGATTCGACAGAAGTAAGGTTCGATGCTATAACTACCAGCAGCAAGGTCACTTTGCAAGGGAATGCCCTAGCAAGAATGACCAGGAGAAGAGCAGGTACTCAGCTTTTAAGGTTCAGGAGGTAAAAGATGACAAGAAGGCATTGGTATCTGTTGACTCTATGGTCAACTGGAATGATCATCAGACTACCACTTTGGAATCAGCTGAATCCTCGACTGACGTGTTTGCAATGATTGCTGGGAATCTATCTGATGCAGAAGAAGCGGACGAGTTTACTCTTATGGGCATCTCACCTCAGGTACAACATTGTCCTCTTGGTTGTCATGATAAATACTCAGAATTGTTGTCCCAATTTAATGAAGTAAATGATCAGAATGATAAGTATTTTTTAGAGGTTCAAGCCTATAAGGCTTCTTTAAATACACTGGAACAACAAAAGAAGTGGCTACAAGATACTCAACGTGAGTATGAGGATAAAATTAGGATACTGAGCATCGATTTAGAAAACACAACTAATATGCTTAAATATACAGAAAAGGTAAAAGATGCCAGTATCAAATAAAAACAGGAGATGCAAGAAAGATTAGATGCTACAATGTTGAGATTTGAAAAATGGCAAAAAAGGCACCTAAAAATCTTTCAAAATTAATCGATAGTAGCATGTCTGGTAGGACTAAAAGAGGGTTAGGATTTGATAAATATATTGATTCAGAAGATGTGTTTGATTTATCTTTTTCAAGTGTGTTTGATGCCGACAAAGAGGAAGAGGGAGAACCTAGTTACAATAGGTTTAAACCAGCAGCAGAAATGCATGTTGTCCCTCCCCCTCTTACTGGAACTTTCATGCCCACCTCTAGGCATAATGACTTGGATGGATCACAGATGCATGAGTCCCCAAAAAGTTCTACTAATTCTAATGACTTTGTCTCGTGTACTTTCAGTGACAAAGCCAGTGACTCTGCATCAAGTGGTTCAAGTGAAGAGTCAAGACCTACAAGTTCCAAGAAGAATGATCATACTGCTACTAGTGCTAGGAAGTGTGAAGAGAAAGTTTATTTTAAGTCAACTGTGTCTGGTCCCGGTTTATTGAGTCTTAGGAAGATTGATTCTCCTAGAATTATGTGTAATAATGTTAGCAGTATGAAACAATGTTATTCTAATAAAAGGTCAATTAAAACATGTTTTGTTTGTGGAAGTGCATTTCATTTGATTAAAGATTGTGATTTCTATGACACACATGCTTCTGCTCATCAACCATTTCCAGCTCCTGGTGCACCAGGAGTTGCTCCATATACTGCTAGAAGACTCAATCCTAGTGCTCAATCGTTTTCTTCTTCTAGAAGGCCCTCTCCATTAGCTTCTGATCATTGGAGAAACATTGGATTAACAACAAATAAAACTACCAGTAACTATTTTCAAAATTTTAATCCAATTTATTCACATAATTTTGACCACGTGTATTTTGGTTTGTGAAGTTTGGGAACTGTTGTTAAGCCGTCAGCAGGTTGTTCTTGGTCAAACAATAATACCCATATGATGCATAGGCAACCAAGGAACAACGGTGGATCTCATCAATCTTCTTGGCTCTCTACTAAAGATCCACAAGGCAGGCTCAAACCTGAAAAGGTTTGGGTCCCCTTAAGACACTAACTTTTGCATTTTTATTATCTTGTTGTTGTATGTTACTCCATACCAAGATCCTAGTCTAGGCATTGTTGATAGTGGTTGCTCCAGGAGCATGACAGGAAATAAAAGTCTTCTCTCTAACTTTGTACCATTTCAAGGCGGCAAGGTCTATTTTGGTGGAGGTGAAGGCAGGATTACTGGCAAAGGAACAATTAAGACGCCTAATCTAAATTTTGAGCAGGTCTACTATGTGGAAGCACTTCAGCACTTCAACTTGATATCTGTCTCTCAGATTTGTGACAAGAAGCAATTTGTTCTCTTTACGGATACTGATGCACTTGTGCTCTCCAAAGACTTTAAACTTCCGGATGACTCACAGGTTCTGCTCAGAATCCCTAGAAGACATAATCTCTATAGCATCAAGCTGAATGAAGTCAACCCTACTGGTCAACTAGCATGTTTGGTTGCTAAAGCCTCAGAAGATGAAGCCACTCAATGGCAAAGAAGGATGGGGCATGTGAACTTCAAGACCTTTCACAAATTAGCAAACCTGAATCTGGTCTCTGGTTTACCTCCCAAGTCATTTAGAAATGATATAAATTGTATTGCTTGCAGCAAAGGCAAACAGCATAAAGCATCCTTCAAGGCCATTACTGCTCTTAGTCTTATTACTGAACCATTGCAGCTACTACACATGGATTTGTTTGGTCCTACCTCCATTAGGAGCATCGACCACAAACAATTCTGTTTGGTGGTAACTGATGGATATAGCAGGTTCACGTGGGTGTCCTTCATGGCTGCCAAGAGTGAGACCTACTCAATTCTGAGAGATTTTCTTACCCTTATAGAGAACCAGTTGTCCAAGAAGGTCAAAGGTATTCGTTGTGATAATGGAACCGAGTTCAAAAATAAAGACCTCATAGCACTTTGTAATGCTAAGGGCATCAAAAGAGATTATAGTGCAGCAAGAACTCCTCAACAGAATGGCGTGGCAGAAAGAAAGAACAGGACTCTAATAGAAGCAGCAAGAACAATGCTTGCCGATTCCAAGCTTCCAACCATGTTCTGGACAGAAGCTGTTAATACTGCAAGTTATGTTTTGAATAGGGTTTCTATTACCAATCCTCACAAGAAGACTCCTTATGAGCTTCTAACGGCCAAAGTTACAAATATTGCTCATTTGAAGCCTTTTGGGTGTCCTGTCACCATTCTGAATACTAGTGACTATTTGGGGAAGTTTGATGGCAAGGCAGATGAAGGATACATTGTGGGATATTCAGCTCACTCTCGGGCTTATCGTGTCTACAATCTCCAAGCTAAGCGGGTCATTAAAACTATAAATCTCAGGTATTTTGAAGAGAATTCAAACATCCAAGGCAAGGGTCCTGAATGGTATTTTGATCTTGATTATCTTAGTGATTCATTAGGATATTTTCGTTTCAAAACTAACCATGATGCAGGTCCACAAGTGTTTGCAACTTCTAGCACAGGTGTTCCTTCTAGTCTTTCTGACTCAGATGACGAGGATGATATTTTTGTGGTTCCATCCTACTCCACCACCGTCTCTCCTACTCCTCCTAGTGATGACACTCCATTGGATGTATTGGATTCACAAGTAGCTCTTGAAACTCTCCTTAAACAACAACAAGAAGCTACTTCAGCAGCTGCTCAAGGTGGCTTTGAGTTTCCTTTGCATACGCCTACTGACAAAGTTGCTCCTAGTGCCCCAGCTTCTACTCCTAGTGCTAGCTTATCACCTATTGGTATTCCAGCTAGTGAGTCTGCTTCCAATACTCGATTCTCAAGTCCTTCTGATTTAGGGAACCATCATAAGAATTCTTCTACCAAGCTGGATGATATTCATAAACAACCAATAGATGGCATTTTCAACGCTGCTTCATATGATGCTGACTTTGTTGGGGATCTCAATAACTTGGCACCAGAAGTAGAAGTAGCTTCCAGTCCCGCATTGCAATCCCACAAAGATCACCCTACCACTCAAATCATTGGAGATCCTGGTTCTACTGTCAAGACACGCATAATGCATAAGAAGGCCTCGTCTGATCATCATGCTCTTGTGAGCTATATTGAAGACCAAAAGCGTAATAATCATACGGACTTTCAACACTGTTTGTTTGCTTGTTTTCTTTCACAGGTGGAACCTAGATCGGTCACTCATGCTCTTGAGGATCAAAGTTGGGTGGAGGCTATGCAGGAGGAAATGCAGCAATTCTTGTTTCAGAATGTTTGGGTTCTAGTTGACTTACCAGATGGAAAGACAGCAATCAATACCAAATGGATTCTCAAGAACAAGAAGGATGCACGGGGAATTGTCGTGAGGAATAAAGCTAGGCTTGTCGCACAGGGCCACACTCAAATTGAGGGCACTGACTACTAAAGTTTTTGCTCCGGTTGCTAGGATTGAGGCTATTCGTCTGTTTTTGGCTTTTGCTTCTTATGTGGGCTTACGGTTTTTCAGATGGATGTCAAGAGTGCATTTCTCTATGGCAAGATTGATGAGGAAGTGTATGTCACTCAACCTAAGGGCTTTGTCGATCCACTTCATCCCAAGAAAGTTTACAAGGTGGTCAAGGCTCTTTACGGATTGCATCAGGCTCCTAGAGCTTGGTATGAGCGTCTTTCAACTTTCTTGTTAAAGAATGTCTATAGACGAGGTACTATTGACAAAACATTATTTCTTAAGAGGAATACCAAGGACATTATCCTTGTTCAGGTTTATGTGGATGACATTATCTTTGGTTCTACTAAGAAGGAATGGTGTGATGAGTTTGAACACTTGATGAAAGGCGAATTTCAGATGAGTGCTATGGGAGAGTTTTCTTTCTTCCTTGGTCTTCAAGTCAAGCAACAGTTGGATGGGATCTTCATCAGTCAAGATAAATATGTTCATGAGATCCTTCAGAAGTTTGACATGGATCCTCTTAGACCAGCAGCAACTCCTTTTGAAGTTGCTAAAGTCAAACTCAAGAATGAGCCAGATCCCCCGGTCAATGTTCACATGTACAGGTCTATGATTGGCTCACTCATGTATTTGACTGCATCACGTCCGGATATCATGTTTGCAGTAAGTGCTTGTTCTAGACATCAGGTGGCTCCAACGGTTTCTAACTTGAATGCAGTTAAGAAGATTTTCAAGTATATCAAGGCTCAACCTAAACTGGGCTTGTGGTATCCTAAAGAATCACCTTTTGTTCTTGAAGCATATAGTGATAGTGACTATGCAGGTGCTAATAATGACATAAAATCTACTACTGGTGGTTGTCACAACTGCTACACCTGATATGGCATCACCATCACCACCCGTGCCGGGTTCTCAATCACAACTGCTACACCTGCTATGGCATCACCATCACCACCCGTGCCGGGTTCTCAACCTATTCCTTCTTCTAGTGCAGCTCCTGTTGCTCCCTTGGGTGGGCAAACTATTGAGTCTACTTCTTCTGCTCCCACTGCTGCTGCTCAGGTAAATGTTAAGGTTGAACCCTCACCTAGTGATCCCACTCTTCCCCGTTCCATGCGTAAGAAATTGGCTAGACGTGTTAGACGTGGCAAGACGGTCCCCTATGAGAAGCGTGCTCCCGAAAATCTTATTGATGCAGCTTCTGATAGTGACTCTGATTTGCCTTTGGGTAATGGGTATATAACTGGTTGGACGGTTGCGCGTTCCACGACTCTTCCTGGTATAATATCTCATAGGATTACTCTTAGTGATGGGTCTGTTCGGTTTGCTTCGGGTCTGCAAGGTATTTTGTCTTGGGCGGATCGTAAGGATCTTATAGCTTTATATGGGTTTGTGGATACCGGCATGCCTGATGATCCTAATGTTGTGTCTTCCTGGCCTGGACTGTGAGTATGGGCTGATTTAAAGATGATGCTTGATGCCCCTCCCCATGCTCCTGTTTCTGGTGTCTGGAAGGATCAGATGCAATGGGTTATTCAGCGATAGATGTTATATACGGGATGTGGTGTGCATATGTTAGAGTTTAAATCTGGTCATATGGTCTTCATGCTCACAGACTTGGATTATCCGTTGACGATTGCTTCGATGGAGGCTATGTTGGCTTGTCACTTGCAGATTTTAAATGCTCCCTCCGGGAATGAGTCTTCGATGGCGACGGCATTGGTGGAAGGGATCCAAGCTCGTTTGAAAGCTGATAAGAAGGCTGCTTCTGGTCTCTGATTTGGTTGGTTTGTAAGTGTTTATGTTTTGTGTTTTTGATCATTTGTTTATATTGCAATTCTTTTCACCAATATGTAAAGTGATTGGTGACTTTCATTCTTTATATTTAAAAAAAACAAAAAAAAAACAAAACACTAATTGATTTTAAAAAAAATAAAAAAAATATACTTTTTATATAATATCTACTTATACTTTAAATACATCATGGATTTTACACTTGTGGATATAATACCATCTGCTGATTCACACTTTAGGTTCTGGTTGCTGATTCATACTTGTGCTGGTTACTGGTTTCATCTGGTGTTGGACTTGGTCCTCACAAAAAATGGTCCTCAACTCACCATGTCTAATCGACAAGAAAGAGTTGATTCACCTTGAGGGTACGGCTCCTGGTGTGATTCTCAAATCCGTTGATGGTTGCCAGGTTACCCAAAACTGGATGGTTTTCACTTGCCATGGTCCTTGACTGAAAAGTGGCTAATCCAAGGGGGTACGGCTCTTGGTAAAGATTTTATCAAATCCGTTGATAGCTGTAATAGCTTACTTAAAGCTATAGGGTTTTCAACTCACCGATGCTTCATTCTAAGAGTTGGCGAGTCCAGAGGGGTACGACTTCTGGTAAAGACATATCAAATCCGTTGACGGCTGTGATGGTTTGCCTAAAATCATCAGGGTACTCCCACTCACCATTGATTCATGTTCTAAGAGTTGGGCTGGGTTCTGGTCTCCCAGGGTGATGCTTCTTCCACCAGAAAGACTGGCTAGCCCAAGAGCGAGCAGCTACTTGGTAAAGGCTCATCAAATCTGCTCATGTTGCTGTAAAGATTCAACACGATGCTGATTTGTTTCAAGCTTTGGAGAAGCTTCTAGTGTTCCATGTTGCGGCGATTCTTCTGACTCTTATCTTGTTGATGCTGCTGTTTCTTTTGCTGATTCAATCCTCAAGCTTTAATGCACATTTTACCAGGAAACTTGAACTCAACAAGTCAAATTCAAGTTTAGGGGAGGATTGTTAGGACCATTGGAATAGTTAAATGTAATAGGTAGACTAGGAGGTATGTAGTTCCTCCTGGTCCTAGTAGTAGTAGGAGCAAGTCGTGCTCCTGGTCCTAGTCAAAGTCAAACTTTATTATTTATTTGTTATTCTGTTAAGATATGCATGAGATATGTTAGGAAATGATATGCATATCAGTTTTACACGTTTTGTTTAATGCTGTATTAGGGTTTCCTTGTAGTATAAAAGGAACCTTAGGCAGAAGGGTTAGACACCTCGATCAAACGTAGTTCTAGTCATTATCAATATTAGAAATCCTTAGAAAGGATCAAGTCTTTATAGTTATTATGTTCTTCTTTATTATATTTGTATTCTGCATTCATATTGTGTATAGAGTCTCTTTGTGAATTGACTTGTGATTACAGAAGTCGTTCACCGTTCCTGACAGGCTGCAAGATCCACATCTAGTGGACCCAACAGAACGTCTATTGCGTTTCGTACAATTTGGGGGGTTAATGGTGTCAAACCATTTACATCGAAACAACACAACCTTGCGGTTGCCGATATAAGTGAGCTCCAGAATTTCTTCGAGTTGACCATAATACATCTCTCCATCAAGCCCGGTTGTTGAAACACCGCTGCATTGAGTGGTGTGAAGTTTATCGTGTTCATGTATCACAAACCTCACACCGTTAACTACGCAAGTGGGGTATGTACATGCACTAGTATGTCCACATGCCACAGAGAATAACTCTTCATTACAGTCGCCTGTCGTTTTTTTCACGAATCTACGAAAGAGATACAAACATAATTAGATATATGAGCAATAACTCTAAGGTAATATATCTAATGTATTTACCTTGTGACTAAACCAGGTGGGAAACCTCGTTTCCACGTTATCAGGCGATTCTCTGCAAAAGTTCATGATATTAGGATAAGTCATCCCGAAAGAAGATTTTTTAAAATATAGATAAGGAAGAAACATACTCTTTGTAAGCCAAGATGTCTGATTCGATTTCAGGACTGTTGTTAAGTATATACCATACAACTGCCCGCGTAACATCTAAACTCATATGAATATCTTTGACTCTACCCATCAGTTTGCATGCGGACCGGAACACCTGGGATTTATCTTTTTGTTCAGGCAAACCGTCGTCATTCCTGTCAAGACGGTTAAATCTCGTCTCGACATCCTCAGCAAGATAACGCGAACAAAAAGTTAATGCTTCTTCTGCAACATAACCCTCCGCAATAGAACCTTCAGGCTTTGCTTTATTTCGGACATAATTCTTTAGCTTATTCATGTATCTTTTAAATGGATACATCCACCTGCAGCGAATGAGGGCACCTAGAATAGCCTCATCGGGTAGATGTACAACCAAATGAGGTATTATGTCAAAAAAAAATTAGGAGGAAAGATTTGCTCTAAATTAATCATCACACTGATCAATTGGTTTTTAGCTTTCACCATGTCCTCCTCCGTCAAAATTCTAGAACAAAGCTGCTTAAAAAACAAGCAAAGCTGGATTATAGGATCTGCAATGTTTTTGGGCAAGTATTGTTGTACTCCGTAAGGAAGTAACCGTTGCATCATTATATGACAGTCATGAGATTTCATGCCCGTTATATTGTCATAATTAGCGGTGACTTTTTTCTTAAAGTTGGATCCAAACCCATCAGGTAGTCTAACTCCTTTGATGAATTTACAAAAAAGTTCCCTGTTAGCTTTGGTGAAAGAGTACTTTGGATGAGGCTTCTCAAACTTCCCGTTTCCTTTTGGAACTAAGCACAACTCGGGTCGAACTCCTAATTTTTCCAAGTCTTGCCTTGCCTTTGCCGTGTCTTTGGATTTGTCGTTTTGTAACAAGATATTCAGTATTGCCTCAAGCACGTTCTTTTCGATGTGCATGACATCCAAATTGTGTTTTAGTAGAAGAAAGGGCCAATACTCAAGCTCCCAAAAGATAGAACGCCTAGTCCAATTCAATTCAACATTTCTATTAGGAGGTGTGTTGGTTTTCTTAATTTCTGGATGCTTCCCCGGCTTACGACTCAAGAGGATATTAATTTGTAACTGGATATCCATTTCGGTAAACTTTCCCGGTTTAGGCTTCCGTTCGGCTTTACCATAGAATTGCCTAGTTTTACTCCTTAGATAATGATTTGTTCTTAACCATCTTCTATGACCAACATAAACGATTTTGTTCTTGATAGCCATCGATGGGAGTGTCCTTGTTACAAGTGGGGCATGCGTAGTAGCCTTGCCCAACCCACCCAGAAATACTACCCCGAGCTGGAAAATCATTGATGGTCCATAAAAGCGCCGCTTTCATATCGAAATAAGTACACGTAGCAGCGTCTTTCGTCCTGACTCCTTTCCATAAATCTTTGAGTTCTTTAATCAAAGGCGCCAAGAAAACATCAATATCTTTTCCAGGTGATTTAGGGCCGGGAATTAACATCGTCAACATTAAAGAAGTTTCTTTCATACACATCCACGGTGGTGTGTTGTATGCTGTCAATATGACCGGCCACATGCTGTAATTTTGACTCATAATGCCATAAGGATTAAAACCATCAGCAGCCAACCATAATCGAACGTTTCTAGGGTCACTAGAGAAATCAGGTAGCATCATGTCAAAATGTTTCCATGCTTTACCGTCACACGGGTGATTCAACTTGCCATCCTTAGACTGTCCAGTAGCATGCCAAGTCATCCACTTTGCTACGTGTTTTGTGTTGAACATGCGTTGAAGTCTAGGTTTTAACGGAAAGTAACGCACCACCTTGTTTGCAACCAACTTCCCCTTTGCTTTCTTTGGGTCTTTATATCTACTCTCTCCGCAGACTGGACAATTATCCCTCTTTTTGTTATCCTCTGATCCCCAATATAAAAAACAATCGTTTATACAAGCATGAATCGATTCGTATCCTAACCCGATCTTTCTGTATGTCTTCTTGATTTCATAGTATGACGATGGGAAATTGAAACCTTGACTACGGGTACAAAACTTCTGGAGACAAGCTAGAATCTGGTTAACCCGGCATCACTAATTTTATTTAAAACCTTGATGTGTGCAATCTTTGTTGTAAATTCCAATGTAGTCAAATTGGTAAGCGTGTGCAACTTTTGGGTGGACCTACTAAATAACTCTTCAAACTCGTTATTAGGACCCGTTGTTTGATCATGTGGAGTTTGAGTCGAGGAGTTTGAGTCGGAGGAGTTTGATTCGGTGGAGTTTCGACATTAGTTACAGAAATATCTTCTAAGAACGTATTCATGTCAAGGTGTTCAGGTGAATGTGATACTGGTGTAGGAAGCGGAAGAATCGGTTCACCGTGATATTTCCAAGTGGTATAATGTTCGTCCCACCCGTGTTGGGATAAGTGTACCTCAAGAGTGTGGAGGTCAACCAATCTCTCATAGTTACAACAACGTTTACATGGGCAACGGATCATTTGTGTGATGGGGTGCACAAATGTCTTACAATGCTCGAGGAAGGTGAAAAGACCATATAAAAATTCATCGGAATTACGATTGGATATAGTTGTCCAACTCTTATCAATTATCATAACTACGTTGCAAATAAATATTATTCAAATAAATGATTTAATTAAACACCTTAAAACAAATAATCAGGAATGTTTTTTCACCTACTAGTGCACTATGGAAGGCAATCCTAACCCACTCTTTGAATGTTTCGTCTCATATATGAATGCGTATAACTGATTTACTATTCGAGAATATTTCGGCAGCATTTCCCCTCTACTCCCCAAATATGTGTTTAAAGACATATTCGTAGGAGTAAAGGAGAAACGATGTCGAAATCATCTCAAATAATAAACCAGTTATACGCATTCATATCCTAAATGAGACAAAATATTCAAAAAGCAGTCCCAAAAATGGGGACTTTCCGAAATTAACTTCTAATAAATTAATTTCGGACGGGTTTTCTAAGGTTGATTAATTTCGGACGGGGCTTTTCCAAAATTAATCGACTAGAATCCTAAAACAATCCTAAAATTATTTACTACAAAAGACTAACAATATATAATATAATAAACATATGCATAATATTAATTACACACCTCGGTCACGGCTGAAATAAACAAAGATGGAAAGATAGAAAAAAAGGTCCGGATGAGGAACTTGTCCCGACTGTCCCGGTGCTAACCAAACACAAACATAAAATAAAAAAAAAAGCTAAATTAGTTGGTTTCCGAGATTTTATCTAATTTGAAACAAACACTAAAACAATTTCAAAAAAAAACATTACCTTTTATACGACTGTGACTCGGGAATCTGGTTCTCGGCTCGGTTCCCCGCTAACTCGGTTGTGAATCGGGTCTCGGCTACGACAAACATATCAAAAAAATTAAACTTATGCCTATATAAGCTGAAATCTATTAAGCCTAAATCAGTTAATCCCTAAATATAATCTGAAATCATAAGCTTAAATATAATCCGAAATCAACTAATAAGCGCATATCGTGATAAGCTTATCGAAACAAATACACTTTTCAAACACACCTTTCAACTAATCCTAAATAAGCCTAAATCAATTAAGCCGAAATCATAAGTACCTGTGGTGGTGGTGGAGGCTACTGCTGCTGCCGATGGTGGTGGTTGCTACTGCTACCGCTGCTGGCAGTGGTGGTTGCTACTGCTGCCGCACCGGCGGTGGTGGTGGGTGGTTGCTAGCAAAAAAATTAACAATAATATAATAATAATTAAACATTAACAATCACATTTAGCAAAAAAATAAACAAAATTAATATATTAAACAAAAAATAAATTTTTTTAAAATTATTTTTAATTATTAAAAATATATTATATAATACATAAACTAAAATTATTTAAAATTTTAAATTTAGGGTCGAAATTTCGACCCTAAAATGTTAAATTTAAAAATAATTTTTTTTTAAATTATTTTTAATTATTAAAAATATATTATATAATACATAAATTAAAATTATTTAAAATTTTAAATTTAGGGTCGAAATTTCGACCCTAAATTTTTGGACCCCACCTGCTTTTTGACCAGTCCTTTTGGGTTAAAAAATTGTAGGCCCCCACCTTAATTTAGGGTCGAAATTTTCGACCCTAAATATGGTCCGACCCTAAACCTTGATTTTGTTGTAGTGATCTTGGCGGGGCGACCATGTAGTCGCAGCCAGACCGGTTTTGGGTACGCCTTCCATCCTTCCATCTCTTAGCCTCTAATGCAATCCCGTTTGTTTTTTGATTATTGATGTTGTAGTATACTATGGTTTAGGGAACATATCTGGGTATGTGGGCGTGCATCTTTTTGAAGATTCTAAAAGGCAATGATGATTATACTTGAGGGTTTCACTGAATTATGTGCTTTTTGGTGGGGAAATCTTGGTGGGTTTGCAATTATGTTTTGTGAGCCACCGTTTACGAATACCCATATATTGGTTAGGCAGCCACGCATCGATTGTGGTTGCATCCATGACGGGTGTTCCGGGTGGTTCCCGTATTTGCAGATCTGAGCCTTACAATGTACAACACAGTCATCATTGGTCCTTCGCTTTGAAAACTAGACATTCAATTCATCATAAAAAAAATTGTTTCCTGTAAGGTATTTTTTTGTGAAAGGGAAAGTATATTTATGGGGGAAAGTATTATTATGAGGGGAGTTATTTGTGCGAGAGACATCTAGACGAAACAAAACAGTGAGAGAAATAATATATAAGCCAATCGATGGTTGTGGTCACTTTTGAGGACCAATGTGAAAAGAAACGTGAGTTGTAAGGGCAGTTACTATTCATAGGTTGTGATGAGTTTGAAAGGCCCAAGGTGAGATATGAGATTGCGTGTATCTTGGAGAGGCAACCTCTCGGGGTTGCAGCCATGGCGTGTGTATCCTTTCTGTCTGATTCGTGCCCTATCTGAGCCTCATGTGGCCTTAGATCTATCTTACCTATCTCCCAAGTCGATGTAAGAGAAGGTTTGAAATCAAACGTATGTTCATTTGTTTCTAATTATATAAGATTCTAAAAATAAATTATATTTTGCTTATTTGCCTTTTCTGTGTCTTTCTTGATCAGATGAGTTTGATCTACAACTTTAACAAGAAAGGGGATTCGCGCAAACTGATGGACGATTTGATCAATCTTTCTCGATAAAATGACCTTGATATCAAACTTCAACAGTTTGATACGAGAGGTAATTGTGGCTTTGAAAGTGAAGGTAATGGTGTTTATGAGGTTTGATTGCTTTCCACCGCGTTTCTCTATTGCCTTACCCGCTTGATTTCATCAGGATCACGTTATAACATAGGGGGTGTTTGTCTCGGCTTATATCGACATCTTATGTCTTATTTGGTTTTGCTCTTATGTTTCACCAACTCACTTTTTCTGCATCATTTTAAATTTGTAAGGAAGTTGGTCATTCTGTGTTTAGAATGCAAGGTTAACTTCCTTATTCATTTCGTTCATAAAAAGTAATATGTTGTTCATAGGAAACCGAGATTTTAGCCCTAACTTTGGTTAAAAAAAGGCGATGATGATGACATTCTGCTATTGTGTTTTTGTGAGCCATAGTTTACAACACATGTATTTTGGCGGGGCAACCACAACCACATCATGGTTGCAGCCATAAAGTGTTCGTATGGTTCCCACATTAGCATATCTGAGCCTCGCTTTTATGTTAAAGTTTAATGTTATCATCTTTTTGAAAACTGTATACTCCCTGTTCTCAAAGGATATTGCTAATGGAACAAGTGTGTTATTTGTTTACTTCTTTCATCATTTACTATATGATATACTAACATATATTCTACGGTTTACAGATTGTAATTGTATTTAACCATTTTGGAGAAAAGAAATGCCCGGTACCGAACAGAGTATATACATGTCATTAACGATGTCTATTTGCAGTGGGGGATGTATTCAATCGGATGGAATGGAGAGACAACGATCAATTGTACAGCAGATGGGTGTTAATAGCCACAAATCCAAATGCTAAGGTACCAATCATTCTTTATTTAAAAATCCAAATAGCATAATTGTATATGATCAAAATAACAAAACCTAGGGAAAAAGGTTGAAATACCTTCAAGAAATTCTTGCTACAAGTTTTTATGTTATAATGAACCGTCCTAAAAGCTTTAGAAATAAGCCACATAAAGTAACTTAATGAAATAAGCCACACGTATAAATGGGTGGTTTATATATGTTTAAATTGAGATGTAGTTATCAGTCAGTATTGTAAATGGGTGGGTTGGGTAATGTGTCAGTATATGGTTGGGGTTACTTTTTCCCGCACTGCTGCATTGTGCTTTAGTTGGTTGGTTCCGTTTTTAGTGTGTTCTTTGTTCTCTGTTAGAGAAATATGTGTTGGGCAACCGTGCTTCTACCTATAATTTGACCAGCGAGTTTTTTTGCTCGCATAACCGTGCTTCTGCCTCATTTATTGTCCTACTCAGGTGTTGGGCAACCGGCTCCTGCTGAAATGACGGTCGGTAATCGTCAGGGCCGTTTGCCTTCTGTTACGCGTGCTGTGCCATCTTCTTCACACGCCCGTGTTTCTGTCGCCAGTTCTTCACGCTCACACGCGCGCACAGGTAACCCATTGGTTTGTAAATGACATCCAAACCTCAACGATAAGGAGGAGCAAACAATGGAAATTCAACCTTCCAGTTATTGTTCTAAAAGCTGAATAAATCGTGTGCTTGAAAGATATTTTTAAGGTACATATTTTCCCGTATCACGTCCCGCTTAAAATACCATTTTCTATACTATTTCTTTTACTTGATAATGTCTGGGATGTTTTTTTGCTCAACCGTTTACCATGCCATCATATACATTCATGGTGTTTAGAAACGAATAAGTATACCCTTATTTTATAATGTTATCTTCATTATTTTTTAAGTTTTTCAGCAAATTTTATCTTTTGATGCATGAAAGTCAAAAAAATTTAAGATGGTACTTTTGTGTTAAAAGGTTTAGATAACGAGTTTTAGAAAGAAAGTGACGGGTTAGCGAATTCAAAGCAAACAATTCCAAGGTCGCTTCTTCAACCACACGGTGTTAACACACTGCAGCGAAGCGTGAGTTTCAATTTTTTTTGAAACAATCATCAACTAAAAAAATGATACCTTAACCGAGAACCAGCCAAGGTTTAATAATGTTTTTGTATGTTTAAGAAATTTCAAGAAGTTTGCGTTTATTTAATGAGTTTAATTAGTTTTTATAAACAATCAACATCGCACTTTTAAAACCAATTGATATGAGTTTCTGTTGCCAAGGGTTTTTATGTACTCAGTAGGCACTTGAAAGCTGATGTTCTCTTCATTTTTTATTTGCTTTTCTGTGCAGATGTGAAGTGTATGTTTTAGTCGATGTGAACACTGACAGGCTTGCATCAGGTTGAATGAACCCGTTCATGAATCATTTGAGAGTAGTTTAAGAACATGTTGAATTAAGTCCATTAGCTGAGATGAAGGGCATTTTGTGGACCTGCTTCTCAAGCTTATCTGTGCTAAGAATACCATGGAGATCGGTTGGATCACTGCAACTTCGGGTTAGTATTTGACCTTTGTCTGATATATATTGAATAGTTGTGAACTGATTTATATATGGATCGAACTTCTATATTTTGAAGTTTCAAATGAATTAACAACCTATGTCTAATATGTATTGAAAGTATGTATTGTATGATATTGCAGCCTCATTACAGCACAACTATGCCGATGTTTACCGACTCGGACGGTACTAATCTGGATTCAGCTAAAGGGTAATCCTACAGATTCAACAAAGTGTGAGACGAAAAGCATGGAGATGGAGGGAAGTCCCGGATCATAACGAGCAACTCACGAAATAAAAACGCCGCGGCGAAGCGCGAGCACCCCACCTAGTATAGTTAAATTTTTGAAATTTAAACTTTGTGTACCCTACAACCATTTTACTTTTATATTTTTTCAACAAATTTATTGACATCAATGGATAAAATATCATAAAATACACACAATGCGTCAAAAAATAAAAGTTTGGCTTTTCTAATTGACCGCATACAACTAAAAAACACTAACATAATAATAATACTTTCAGGTAATCACTCTTAATTTTTTTTACTTTTTTTAGAACGGTAAATTTTAGTGGTTAGTGGGTTGAGTCGTACAATGAAATCCAAGCAGTAGAATATCTTCTTCGAACTCTAGCCTAGTTATGTAAAACTCTTTATCCGATTCGTCTAAAAGTCTTTGACAGATCTTGAACCCAAGACCTCTAAAAAACCTCCCTAAAAAAACCAATTAGTAAAAATTGGTTGCTAACTTCCTTAATTAATCTAGTAATTATTTCACATTGCAATGGACAATTACGAAATATACATTACCAATAGGAGAACATTTAAAAGATTTACATATTTTAAAAATTAATTGAAACACTTTAAACTGTACGTCAACCAGTTTAACTATGTATATATTTTGCTTTAACAAATTGTATATCGAAATGTCTCAATAAAAAATCGAATATGCCGATCAAATCTCTTCAAAAATACTTGCTAATCATTTCTACAACCGAATGAAGGCAGCATAGTATGAATGCAAAATTGCAAATAATGAAAGTATTTGAACAAATAAATTCCAATTCAAGAAAAGCTAGTTTGACTTGCTCATAATAATAGACTTTTTAAAATAGTCAAAGTTGATTGTGCATAAAGCACGTGTGTAGCACGGCTTAGTCCGTACGAAGATATATAAATAAACAGCGAGGAGAGGAGACCAGCACAAAACCGTCGCGGAATAAAAGCCGGCAACCCACGAGTGGTGACGTTTAAACAATAACATCTCTTTTTAAAATTTAAATTACTTTAAGTAACAATGCATGCATGACGTTTTTTACAAGATTCTTATCTTAATTAACATTGTACAGTTCACATGCATGTGACATGTCCTGGTTCTATGATACTAAGAAGTACGGAGTACGTGTTTTAAGCTTTATGTATATTAACAACAACAACAACTAAACGATACCCGATCTTGTTCGAGCAGGGTATGAGGAGATGAAGTGTAGATAGATAATGCCCCTATCATAAAAAAAAAACCCGCATGTAAGGAGACTGCTTCCGGGTAGACCTCCGGCTGTATAACGTTGATCGTTATTCACGTGTCAGCTCGTATGATAATAAGGTGTTGCATGCATCTAGCTAGATTGACATCGGCGGAAGAGTATGTTTTAACTTTTAAATTCACAGACGTTGTATTAAATAAATAAATAAAAAATCTCAAAAATAAAAAAGTTTTTGAACAAAGTGCAGGTTACAAAAATCAAAATTTTTTACACAAATTTGTGTGAGAAAGTAAAAATTTACATGGTTCACACTTCACAGACACACCCGAGAAGTCGAGAACTCTTCTTGGTCTGGTCTGCCCCTGGTTACAAATAAGAAACCTATATAATTTACATGTTAAATCAACTGGTCAAGGCTTTAAGGCTCATTTGGATTAAATGTGCAGTTTATATGATGTTTCACTTAACATAATACAGTATCATTCAATTTTTAGACTTTTTTTACACATGGAAAAAGAAATGAAAGAATGACCAAAAATTTGAAAGGTAACCCACAACATCGACAACAAAGTTACATAGGAAGATCGACAATAACCTTATGATAATTATTAAGCAACACTGTTTTTTGTAGAGATTCTCATATAGTCATATGTTTGACACGTTTATAAAATGAACCAGCTGAAACATATAAACTCTATCCATAAATTTGGATATCATTGATTTTGAAAATTCAGTAAGCATTTGAATGAAGCAAGCTTCTATATGTATCCTAATCCACAAACACCATTTCCGATGGTTTGAATTTTATGCTTTCTTGCATCATGCATATAACAAAATGACCTAACAAAAAAAAATGTATGTAAACTCATCTATTTTTTTATGAATTTTTTTAGCAATATTTTGTTATGAATTAAACTTTACATTTATCAAAATAAAAATAAAATTATATTTAGGCCGAGCGAAGTGGATGATAAAGTCACTCATGAGTCTCACCCTTACTCGTTAGCTCATGTGTGACATGTTTGCAAAGAGGTGATTTCTCTCCCTGCCTGAGTCGCTCTAAATGTGTAATATTTATTTAATTTTAATAGTTTTTATTAGTGAGTGTGTAAAGATATTTAATGAAGTATACTTTATATAAAGTGAGCATTTTAATAAAATGTGAGTTTCTGATCGTCACTAGAGTTGTGTCAGTGGAGTGAAGAAACTGATATTATGTTAAGATGAAAGTAAATTTACCATCACCACTCCTTTTAACCTTACTAGTAATTTAGTGACTAAATCATCCTGAAACTTAATTAGGCCATAATTTCATTCCATAATACTTAACATCCAATCTATTCAAAGTTGTAAAACTCAAATAACATTTTTTAAGGTTCTACGGTAATAGTAGATAATTTTCTTTAGGCTGGTGATATGTACACGGATAGTTTTTATCCGCACACATATAATTAAAATGAATTTACACATGTACCCTTGCATAATATTTGCTTAACCTACGTCCTCTTCCTTGTAAAGCATACATGATACAACTGACGCCTCTCTTTAACACCTCAGTAAGATACCACAAAATTCGTTTATAGTATCCAACTCTTTAATATCCATAAAAATTTAATTATCTTAATTTTAGTTTTGTCTTCTTCTAGCTTCTTTCTTTATTCCTTCCTTACTCTCTCTGTTTTTATACTGTAATTCACATATTTTTTTCATGATTGATCTTTTTTATATCCTAAACCTTAAAAACCCCTCAAGCGTGTTGCGTGCTACTTAATCTACTTTGACTAGACATGAGTCACATGACCACCCATTCGACGAACACACCCTTCGAAATTTACCAAAATCGAGTTTGACTATTGGCTTCCTTAAATCTTTACTCATACATGTTCCGATTACTCAAGCGAAACAGTTTGATTGGATTGTTCATTAATCTTTACTCAAACATATAACTTGGTCTCGGTCATAGTTTCACTCCAAGTTCTTTGTTATCTCCCAATTTTAAATAAGGGAATATAGTCACAAGTTTACATAAGGTTAGTGTGGTGTGCGAGTTAGTATTTTTCATCTTTGCCGATGATGAAAAATCAAGGGCAGCGAGGATGTAATCATAGGTGGCGATATAACCAGCACGGTTGATCCTATCACAGACAATCCGCATATCGGTTGTCCCCGAAGGGACAATAACCCGCATATTACATATACAAGTTGTGTGTATCCGACGAGGGTTCGATATCAAATAGAGTTGTTAGTGGTTTATGAATGTTTCTACTGAAGTATTCAAGTTAGTTTCTCATTTAAAAGAAAAAGTCAAGAAATGGTTCATAACGACAAAAATAAGGTAACAACTTTTAAGGTTATGGGCATGATAGTAAATTCCCGTTGAATTTCTGTGTAGGAAGTAAAAACTTCCGTGTAAATATCAACTCCCTTTTCTTTATGATTTGATGGCTTTTGTTTCTTTATATGAAACTATTTTATCTTCTTCTATCGTTATCTATCCTGATTTTATTATCTTGTTTAATGACTGATTGGAGACAATATGATGTTAGAATCGTTGAGGTTGAAACAAGTGCCATTATCTTTGGCTGACTATTATCCAACTAATTGCCCATAATCGTTTTTTTTACAAGATTTATAATTCATTTTGCTTTTGAAGCTTAGCTGGTATTAGGTAGATAGGGAAATATATATATTCTTTTTCAGTGTAACCAAAATAAGTCGTTTTCTTTCTTATTCCTTTGCAAAAACAGTAACAAATAGCGATGCATCATGCATGCAATAATTGAGTATGATTGTACAAATGCATGACAAAGAGTTTCATAAGTTTTAAACACCCATTTGTGACATGTCATCGTCTATTCATCTTCGCCTATAATATATTCAACTCGGATTCTATCTTTTAGAAAAACTAGGCGATTACCCGCGCATAGCGGCGGAATTGTCTAACGACATATAATTAACGAAATGTTAGTCGATTCGGTGATCGAATCCGTGACCTAAAAATCTCGTTGATACAAATGATTAACGATATGCTAATTGATTTGGTAGTCGAACCGATAACCCGGTAACTCGGCCGGTTGAACCGGTGGTCGAATCCGTTCCTGGTAACTTAACCGGTTGATCTGGTGGTTGGATCCGTGACTCGATGACTTAATCGGGTTCACTTGTAACCCTTGACCTGGTGGAATGAAAGGCTGAGACATTGTATGGGTATATTTCGGTTGTCGGAAGTTTGTTTATTTTCTTGACTTGGTGTATATTTCATTTGTCGGAATTTTTTTTGGTGTTTTATGCATTCTAGATTTTCGTAGCAGTAAACAACTAAACATGACATTAAAGACAATACTGCAACACTTTTTGCGTAAACAGAAAGCATGGCTTAGCAGTTAGCATCTAAGAAAGCTCACCATAAACAGTAAACATGACAATAAAAAGAAGACTTTGCATTTGAAGTACGTTTTGTTTTTTTATTTCAGCAGCAATAATCATCAACTATTGCAATCACTTATTCTTCCCAAACTCTTATCTATCCTCAGTTAGCCAAGTACATGAACCACTTTTCCACTATCTAGTGTCTAGCTTGCTATGATGCTGTTGTATCCATGATTGAAACATGCTCTTCTGCTAATGGTGTTCCTGTTTTCCTGTATAATAGTTTCTTATGGTGAACTTCTATTTTGTTACACTATGGATGCGTAATCAAAAGTTATAAGGACCTTATATTTTTAGAATTTCTATTGTTTGGAGACTTTTAAGCAATGACACTTTTGTTAATACAAAAGCATTGATAAACTGTCGGGTTAAATCACAAAAAAACTAAACGCTTGTTATTTTGTATCATTCTTATCGTAAACTTGTAATGAATACTATGTTTAATTATTTTGTTCATTTGGACAAAGTTTTCACTTGCAACTACAATTCCATCAACAACAACAGATAGGAGCGTAAATGAGCATGAAGCACGGAAAGATGGGTCAGTTATGGCTAACTGACTCGCACCTTCTATTTTGTTCATTTGGACAAAGTTATGTGTACAACCTAGTGCTATATATATCATATATATCCACTGACCGAATTTCACCATCTTCTGTCCAACATCGAATTCAATCGGCCTTTTAGACCAGTTTCGGTGCAACACCAATCTTGAAAGGGATCTTTGTTCTAACATAGTAGCATGGCACCCTGCAAACATAAATAATATCAAGATCTGTCAAAAGGAAGATCTTTATGTGCATAAAAACTTTTGAATACCACTTTAAGCTTATAGTATATTTGCATGTTCCATTCTTAGTGTAATTGGATTTTGAGAGCAATAAGGTCGTCTAGATTACTTGATCTGCGAACAAGCAAACATATTCATGCATGTTGTATAATGGAAATATATTTTTATAAACTATAATGAAAAAAACTATGTTGAATACAACTTTATAACCTGGTAACATTCTCCACACCGAAAGAAAAGTATGTTCTTAAAGATCCTAGAGTTTCCAGCCGCAATCAAAGAGATCTCCATACCAAGTTCTTAAAGCTTGTGAATCGATGTTTCCAGCAGCAATCATAGAGATCTCCATAGCCATAATTCACTGTATATGATACTGGATGTCAATTGTTGTTTTTATAGTAGAGAATATGACAATTTTTTGGAAAGTATTAAATAAAAAAATTCTTCTTTTCTTTTCACAAATCATATGCAATGTGATTAACTTCCTGGTCTTGCTGACACGTTATTTCCTTTTGTAGGAGATATCACACTTCATTTGGTTTCCTCATAGTTGACATTCCTAATTTAGTTGCTTCAGTATGTGTTTAAAGTTGTAGGAGATATGACAAAAGCAAATAATTAGATCAGAATGTATAATGCGTTCCATATCATTAACCTTTAGTAGAGAATGCCATATTTGTTCAACTTTCAATTCAACTTGCCATATTTGTTGGGTTTTTCAACTTTCAACATTCAACAATTAGGATACACCCTTTATAGGGTATATAGATATAATCAACACAGTAAACACAACGTATCGAAAATAATCTCTATATATAAACGTTTGATATAATAAATTAATTAGACAGTGACAAATTTTGCTCATTTAATTAAATATGACAAATTTTTGATACTTTTTCAAAAAGGTTGAATATTTTTTGCTTATTCATTATTTTTTATGACTAAACAGGCACACATGTGTTAGGATTTAAGGTTACACACACAAAAGTAAAACCAAAAGCAAGAATGAAGAACACAAGAGATTTGCGTGGTTCAGTTAATATTGCTATTAACCTACGTCAACGGGCAGCAACTAGGGTATTTTATTATATTCTGGTGTGTCACACAATACATAATTACATCAGCCTATATTTATAGGCTAACACAATTAGGGAAAACCTCCTAATTATAAAAACTGTTATCTTCGCCTAAAATAGAATTATGACATGCTACCTCCAATCAGAAGCCTACACCTCAACAACCTCCCACTTGGAGGCTTCGAAACACGCTCACCTGCACTCCGTTGTAATTCTGTAAGTATCAACGAATCTTAAGCTCTCCTAGTTACCACCTGCCTTCTCAACTATTTCTGAATGCCAACTGAAGTTACACACAACTTCAGCTTGTCCAGCGTCACAGACTTAGTGAACATATCTGCTGTATTCTTCGCACCTGAGATGTTCTTTAAGTTCAGTGTACCATCACTAATCAGCCCTCTGACAAAATGATACCTCATCCCTATGTGCTTTGTTTTGGCATGATGGACTGGATTCTTGGCAAGTTTCACAGCACTCTCATTATCACAGTATAACGAGTAATCAACTTGTCTCTTGTCTAGCTCTTCAAGAAAAGTCTTCAACCATACTAGCTATTTATTGGCTTCAGCAACTGCCATGTATTCTACTTTTGTTGTAAATAAAGCCACACTTTTCTGAAGTCTTGACATCCAACTAATTGCTGTTCCTCCCCCTATAAAAATGTACCCGGTAGTGCTTTTGAATGTCTGTTTACATCCACCCAAATCAACATCACTATATTTTCTGAGAACTACATCTTTACCTCTGAAACATAATCCCAACTTTGAAGTACCCTTCAAGTATCTGAGTAACCATTTAACAGCTTCCCAATGTTCTCTCCCCGGATGTGACATAAAGCGACTAACAACCCCGATGGCATGAGCGATATCTGGTCTCGTGCTAACCATAGCATACATGAGACTACCAACGGTAGACGCATAAGGAACTTTAGCCATATATGCTTTATCTTCTACTGATCTAGGAGACTGATCTTTGGTAAGCTTGAAATGACTTCCTAAAGGTGTGTTTCTAGGTTTAGTGTTCTCATTATTCATCCTGGATCTCTCTAACACTTTCCCGATGTATTTCTCCTGGGATAGTGTCAAAGAGCCTTCTTTCTTGTTTCTGAAAATACTCATTTCGAGAATCTGTTTGGCTGGACCCAAGTATTTCATCTCGAATTCTTCAGACATCTGTTTCTTTAACTTGCTAATCTTTTTCATATATGCACCTGCAATTAACATATCATCTACATAGAGAAGTAGAATGATATAGGAGCCCTTGAATTTCTTCACATAGCAGCAATGGTCGATCTCACATTTTCTTGTACCCGGTTCTCTCCATGAAGTTATCAAACTTCATGTACCACTGTCTAGGTGCTTGTTTTAGACCATATAAGCTCCTTTTAAGTTTGCAGACCCAATTTTCTTTACCCGCAACCTGAAACCCCTTAGTTTGTGCCATGTAGATATCTTCATCAAGATTACCGTGTAGAAATGTTGTCTTAACATCTAGTTGCTCTAGATGTAAGCCCTCTGCAGCTACAATACTTAAGACCAATATGATGGTGGTCATTTTCACTACTAGAGAAAATATCTCATTATAATTGATCTCCTTTTTCTGTTGAAAACCTTTAACCACTAAACGAGCTTTGTATCGTTTAGATCCATCATGCTCTTCCTTGATTCTGAATACCCATTTATTCTGTAAGGCTCTTTTATCTCGCGGAAGTTTGGTTAAGACCCATGTTTTGTTCTTGTTTAAAGAGCCCATTTCTTCTTTCATTGCACGCACCCACTGATGCGAATCTTCTTGATTAACTGCCTCAAACTAGCTTTCTGGTTCACCATTTTCAGTCAAAAGAAGATAATTGACTTATGGATTATACTTTTTAGGTGGTTTAGACTCTCTAGTAGAACTCCTAACCCAATGTGATGCAACTGGCTAAGAAGGTGATTCTTCTTCGTCATCGTCCTCTGAGCTTTCACTGCTGGAAATGTCTTCTTGATCATTTTGAGACTCGCCAGCCTCTAATGATTCATGTTGAAAATCAACCTCATTACTCACACTATCCTGAGTATCTGTTGACTCTCTGTTTCTAATGACGTCACTTTCGAACTCAACGTGTTCTTTCTTACCCTTTGAGTTTACTGTGCTCCAGTCTTTATAAAGCTCTGCCTCGTTGAAAGTTGCATGTTTACTTCTGACTACCTTTCTTCTTTCAAAATCCCAAAGCCTGTAGCCCATACTATCTGCCCCATATCCAATGAAAGTATATTTCTTGGCTTTTGCATCTAGCTTGTCACCATCTTTCATTAGATCATAAGCACTACACCCCGAACACCTTTAAATGTTCATACTTAACTGCTTCCTCTTTCCACTCTTCTTCTGGTATCTTGAAGCCCAATGGTACTGAAAGCCCCTGGTTGATCAGATAAGTTGCAGTGTTAACTGCATCAGCCCAGAATGTCTTTGGAAGCCCAACATTAAGTCTCATACTTCTGGCTCTCCCATTCAAGGTTCTGTTCATCCTTTTTTGTGACTCCGTTCTGTTGAAGAGTGCCTGGAACTGTCTTTATCATTCGAATGCCATGTTCATCACAATAGTTAATGAACTATGTGTTAATGTATTCTCCACCATTATCTGACTTCAAGCATTTTACCTTCAAGTTGGTTTCCAATTCAACAGCAGTTTTCCATTTCTTAAAAGTATTAAAAACTTCAAACTTATTTTTAAGAAAATAAACCCATACCTTGCGTGTTGAATCATCGATGAAGGTCACGTAGTAGTTTAACCCTCCCAAAGAAGAGACCGGTGTTGGTCCATAGACGTCCGTGTGAACAAGCTCTAGTTTCTGAGCTTTCGGTGTCTGCCCTGTCTTCACAAAAGATACCTTCTCTTTCTTGCCAAGCACACATGGTTCACAAAACTCGGATCCACCTTTTTCAGATCTAGAAGCTTTCCCTTAGCAATGAGCATTTTCATACCCTTTTCACTCATGTGACCAAGTCGTTGATGCCACAACCTGGATGGGTTTATCCCGCTTGTCACTTCATTTATCCTAATTTTAGAGACTTCAACCATGTATAGAGTACCTCGCTTTTTGCCCCTGGCGATTACAAGATTACCTCTGACAACTCTCTATTTTCCCCTACCAAAATTGACATCAAACCCCTCATTGTCCAACTGCTCGATGGAAATAAGCATTTTCCTTAGGCCAAGAATAACACGAACGTTCTTTACTGTCCATGTGGAGCCCAATGAAGTTTTCAAGTCTATGTCGCCCATACATGTGATGTCAAGAGTGTGATTATTAGTTAAACGAACTTTACCAAAGTTACCTGTTTGTAGATTCTTCATCATCTTCGTGTTGTAAGTGGCATGAAACGATGCACCAAAATCCATAATCCACGACTCTGTTGAATTCTCAACACAACAGATAAGAGCATCTTCTGAATCGTCAGTTGCTGCATTCACCTCTTTCTTATCATTTGATGGTTTAGGGCATTGATTTCTAAAATTCCCTATTTCTTTGCAATTCCAGCACTGGATATCCTTCCTAGGTTTGGACTGGCCTCTTTTCCTAGATTTTGATATGCCTCTACCATTACCCCTTTCTGTCTTTCTACCTCTCCCCTCAGTGCTAAGCAGAGCACTCGATGATTCTACAGAACTCCGTCTCCTTATATCCTCTCCTAGGATGAAATAACGAATGCCCTCAAAAGTGAGTTTAGAGGTTCCATCTGAACCACTAATAGCTGTGACTGTTCCCGACCAACTTTCCGGTAACGAGGATAATAAAAGTAAAGCTTGGACTTCATCATCAAACTTGATATCAACAGATAACAAATGGGAAATAATGGTATTGAAGTCATTAATGTGAGAGGAAATAGACGCATATTCCTTCATCTTTGTGTTTACTAGCTGTCTTATCAGAAAAACCTTATTCAAAGCAGAAGGTTTCTCGTACATGTTTGACAAAGCTTTCATCAAACCATATCCAGTAGTCTTCTTCACGATGTTAAACACCACACTCTTGGCTAGTGAAAATCTGATAACAGCTAGGGCTTTTCTATCAAGAGAAGCCCATTCTTCATCTTTCAACTTCTCGGGTTTCTTTTCGTTCAAGGCTTGATCTAGGTCTTTCTGACACAACATGTCCTCGATCTGCATCTTCCACCATCCAAAATCTTGCCCATCAAACTTCTCAATTCTGAACTTTCCTTCCTCTACCATTATACCAAACTGTCCGAGATGGATCTGCCCAGATCTGGCAAAAACTGTCCCAAGGTGTTGGCGATCTGTTTATAGATCTGACCGATCTGACTAACAGAGAACAAGAACAGATCTGACTAACTGACTAGATCTGACTAACATAGAACATAGAACAGATCTGACTAACGGAGAACAGATCTATCTGATCTGACTTACAGATCTGATTGATTTAACACAGATTTGACTGCTGCGATGAAGAACCCTAAACGGTTGTTTTGGCGATCTACAGAACTGGTGGTTGTTTTGGTGATGGCTGGCTGTTTTTGACGATGGTGACTGGTGTAACAGATCAAGAGCCTAAGCTCTGATACCACTTGTTAGGATTTAAGGTTACACACACAAAAGTAAAACCAAAAGCAAGAATGAAGAACACAAGAGATTTACGTGGTTCAGTTAATATTGCTATTAACCTACATCCACGGGCAGCAACTAGGGTATTTTATTATATTCTGGTGTGTCACACAATACATAATTACAGCAGCCTATATTTATAGGCTAACACAATTAGGGAAAACCTCCTAATTATAGAAACTATTATCTTCGCCTAAAATAGGATTATGACATGCTGCCACCAATCAAAAGCCTACACCTCAACGACATGTAAGAAAATAAATAAGTTTAATGAGCGTACATGTAAAGTACTAATTAAGCTATTCAGCAGATTTTTTTTATATATTTAATTTATTTTCCCGGATTTCAAACAAGTATTTTTATTTTTTATTTATATGTTTTTATATGTTTTTTTTGTTTTAACTTGCGCCCGTTTATCCCGCCCATTTTGTCCGCTCCCATTTAACCCGCGCTTATTTAGCCCGCCACCCATATAGCTTGTCACCCGTATTACCCGCCACCCGTGCCCGTCCGCCCATCCGTTTTGGCAAATGAATAGATGAAGAAACATATATAGTTGGAGCAAAAACAATATGTCTGATCAAATATTAGTAGTAGTTATAGCAAACTAGCAATTAGCACCACTAAGCGGTAAACAGAAGCACTTTATTATATAAACCGTTTGATTGTATGTTTGTTTGGTTATGTAAATACTTTTCTTATATGTTCTTCATATTAATTTCGGAAATTTTAAATTATAATATTTAACTGAGATTACTCTAATGTCTTTATTTATTATTTTTTTAATATTGCTTATATATATATTATTTGAACGGTTAATATTGCTTATATGTTTATGTACGTTGTTTTGTCATTAATAGTTACAGGTAACTAAATACTAGGTAAGGTGCCCGCGCTTCGCCGCGGTAAACTTGTTTTCAATGTTTGTACAGGGAAATCTACACTTTTGTCCAGTTAAACAAATACATCTCCAGTTAAACACTTTTGTCCAAGTTCAAAAGGAAAAAATTCAGCGAGCAATACAAATACATGTTCCAGATATATGAGTTACATATCACGCAGGTTCAAGAATATGGACCTGATGTTAGAACTTAGAACTAGTCTCCTTCACGAAGGGATTCGATGAAAAGTTGAAAACAATGTACCCCTTCAAAAGTAATCTCACGTTTAGAAAGCTCGAAATATATAGCCAAATCTAAACTGGAAAAAATCAATAAAAAAGGGCTTGTGAGTTGAACTGAAAAGCTCATATTATTCTAACTTATTTTTTATATATGAGCTTATTATGACTTACATATGGTATATAAGGCCATAAGATGGAAATATGGCAAAAAAACTGTCGGTACCATAAATATATCTATAAGTTCTGAAGGAAGGTATAATAAGTAGGTACCTACTGCTCCTCTAGCTATGTGTATTGCTTGTAGATTATTTGATTTTGGGTTTATGAACATAAGCTCACTCGGCGTCCTTTATTTTAAAGCTTTTAGGCCTATACAGGTTCATTATGACATAATAAACTTATATAAGCCAAAAAGTTTTAGAATAAGCTACACAAAAGTGAGCTTATGAAGCATAAGCAGGAAACCAAATAAATAAGCCGAAAGGATAACTATTTAGAAAAAGCATGAAATACCTTCCTCAATTTTCTAAATATCAGCACCATCACCAATCACCCATTTAGAAATCTACATTATAAGTTTCAAAATTGGGTTAAAAACACAATTAATTAGTACACATAAATTAGATAAAAAAAAGTATACCTTGTTTTTATGGTAGAACTTCCAAAACAAAACCCTTAAAATCAAGCCTCAAATTTGAAACCCGAATTCATGTGTGTGCTCTAGTTAAGTATCCAACGGTATTTCTCCATCATCATTAACTACAAAAATGAACACCCTCAAAATCAAACCCCAAAATTCAAAAAAATGAATTCATGTTTGTTTTCAGGTTGATTAGTACCTTAATCAAGATCATCGGACCACCAACGCTGGCCAAATCGGATCACCAATTATCAAGTTTGGTCAGACAACGCTGGCCAGTCTGATCCCAAGAAGAAGCCATTTTCCATACTCCGGTTTTGACTCATCTTCGTCATGTGTCCCTCCATACCCCTTCTATCATTACCTATAAACCCAAAATTACATACACCGATATAAAAAAACAGTAAAACAAACTTAACAAAACCCCCAAATTGTGACAGACACATAACTTTTAAGAATCACCTCATTCAAAGCAACCAACTTGTTTAAATGTTTAGATCATCAAAACCTGCAATTTTTTTAAAACCTAAAGCAACAAACTTAATATGAAACAAAAACATATAAGTATAACATAATCAAATCAAATTTATAAAAAATATACCGATAAAGACGATTGCTAGTAACACAATGCCCGAACGGCTCCCGTACTTCACGATAACGTTGTTCAATGTTTATGATCACCGATAAAATGATCTTTTTAGAGAGAGAGACGCGGAGGTTTTTCTTTCTTTCAGAAAAGCAACAAAACTAAAACCTTTTTCTTCTATAAAAACTGAGAAGTTAAATACCATAATCTTGAATTTAAATCCCAATCAAGTGTATCATGTTTCTTACCTTAGAAGAAGGCTCCAAATCAAGCGAACACCACTCGGAACAACTCAAGAACCCACGGAAATGTAAATAGTGCAGCAACCTAAATCAATCATTCTGGTTATATAGGAGGCTTAGCTAAGGTAACAATCGAAGCAAGAGGATGCGTCTGGCATGGCTGCAACAGTGTCAAGTTGTCCCGCCAAGATACGGACGATCTCATCTTGATCGAAACAACCTGTACTCATCACAGCCCAGAACGAACCTCATTTAAGGCAACTGTAACAAATAGCAAAAAGCAAGAGGGACCCCCAAAATCACACATACAACATTATTTTGTACGCCTGGCCAAATGAATGGAAACCGCGCCCGAAACCCGTCATGGCTGCGATCACATGGTCGCCCCGCCAAGATACGGTTTTTAGAAAAGCGAGCTTGCCAAAACGTTCCATACACACAGATTTCATGAACGCCAATACATCTTATAAAATGGTAGAAGATCGAGAACTAATACAATAGATAGAAGCTTACCAAATCATGGCATGAAGGCTGCAAGCAACTGTAACAAATACGCGATAAATATGGCTCAGATTAATCAACGTCGTGTCCACACTGATGGAGGTTGTTGTGGCACGCAGTTCGCGCACTCTGCCATCCTTCCATTTTTAGCGGCAACGCGCCATACTTGAAGGATCATCATTGCCAAATAAACATAATCACTTTATAGACGGCTCGTAATCCAAATTTTACTCGTTTAGGTATCAACAGCGTCACACACCCATAACAATCGGCATACGAATATAATATTCGCAACGATCATAAATAGGTAATCACAATCCAAATCAAGACAACCGACAAATTAAAGTACCAACCTCTGCTAGCCAACGCTTTTGTTTCTTTGTGAGAGCATGTGACAACCGATAAGCACATGGTGTATTTCATAATGTTTACCCCCTTCACAACAATACTTTCCCCCACAAATATAGTTTCCCTTTCACAATAAAACAGGGAATAATTTTTCCAAATTCGTGGGTTAATGAGACCATGGCGCCAACGTCACACAGCCGTACCTCTCGTCGCCTGACATTAACAGCGGCAACGATATTAATGGTGGCATCGAAGGCCCATAATCGGCTTTAAAAGGACAGAAGCCCATAAGGTTCTCATTTAAATGCATCAAAGCCTGATCTCTTTATTATATCTTTAATAAAAGGGGGAGATTCCCCCCTCACTCACAAACATATTTTATTTGCCCTCCTCACAAATCACACACAAAAATAAAAAAAAATCTCTCACAAATGGCTGTTCTTTTTAGCTAAAAAATGTTTCAGTATAATACAGACGCCCTTCTCAAATAAAATTATGGAACTTAGATTTGGGAAACGTTAATGAGAATGGAGACACATATCTTTCCCCAATTTCTGGCATAAACCCTAATTCGAAAATCGCATGACAACCCTAATTTGAAAATCAGATAATATCAAATGATAAATCAATTAAAACTAAACCATAATTATACATTATAAAAAATTGAAAACCACAATTAATAACAAAGAAGAAACCTGATGTTATCGACTGCGGTGACTTATGCCATCTAGTTAAATCGATCATCTCATTATAACCCATATCCAAATAATATGAGATATATTTTTTTAGAGAGAACCCAGATCCAAATGAGAGGTGTTTGTCTATTGATCTCTCTATAACCCACATATAGGGATAAATGTTTTAGGTATGTGATAATCAACGGCACCAAATGAAGGATTGCCATAGGAATCGGCTCAAGATCAACGACGGAGAAGAACGAAGTGCTACAGGATCATTGACACACATAAACCAATTTAGTGTGAGAGATTTTTATTTATTTTTGTGTGTGATTTGTGAGGAGAGGGAATAAAATATGTTTGTGTGTGAGGGGAAACTGTTCATTGAGAAACGAGATTCATCCCTGTTATTAAGGATATAATTTATATTAAACGTTTAACGCTAAATGCTCTAAAACTGCTCTTACCGAACACACACACAAGTCTAGAAAAATCATGTTCTTTGTTAGCGGCCAGAAAATCTAACATTGCAAAAGTTCAATTTTCTTTCCATTATTGTTTTGGCATCTGTTTACTTATATATCAAAATAGAAAAGTTGGTAAATAGTTTTTCTATTTATAAACTATTTAATTAATCTAAAACCCTTTGTCAAAACCACTTATCAATGCTCCATTCGTTTGAATGAATTATAAAGAGCTCAAGACGATATTAGAAAAGTTAATAAATAATTTTTCTGTTTACAAACTATATCAATGCTCCATTCGTTTGAATGAATACATGTGGTTAAAACTAGATACATTTCTTGTAAGTTTCAAATACTCTTCTATCACAATTTTTATTAATCAAATAATTCAATAATTGATGCCATGTGTACCACAATTTCAGACACTTGGATTTTTTGTTCCGTTATAAAATCTTAGAACTAGATAAGCTATTCGAACACGAATGATTTGATGGAGACGTATTTATAATCAGCATGATGTTAATCGGGTGATTCAACCCAATCATACGAACAAATGTAAACAAATTAAATAATGAAACCTAATGATAAGTGGTTTTAGGTTATTGGTAGAAATCTATTTTGTTAAATACGAGTTTTAAGTAATCAAGAGTTTCATGCTAGACGTGAGTTCAAAAAACTAAAGACATTCATAATTTGTACACTTTTTAAAATTGATTAGATTAGTTCAAAAGATGCATTAAACAATTATACGTGCAATCAAATTTCAAGGTGAAATTTCAAATTTGTACACGTGGTGCGCCGATAACTATTATTAGTATCTTACTTCAACGTTCACTTAAAAACAACACTATAGTTTAGACATCTTTAGTTTTATCAATGCATTCGAGTTTTATAACATACCACGAAAAACTCCACTTACTACTTAATAGAAAAAGGTTTGTCAATTGACCAACAACGAATGACGCTATTTTGACGTAATGATTGTGTAAGATGGTAGCGTCGGAAATAGCATCGGCTTGTTAATTGTTTGCCAACAACACCGTGCTCCCTTATTAGCAAAACTTCGTGTTTACGTATACAAAAGATTTATAGCTTTTTCATTACATATAAATCCTAATAAGTTTGTGGTAATGCTTGTTCTTTTTATCTTTAGGGGGTGTTTATTTCGATTTACATGTGAGCTCATGACGTTGTTTGATTTTAGCTTATATTTCATAAGCTTTAATTTTCGACTTATTTTGAGATTTGTGAACTTTTATAAGTTTATTATTATATGATAAACTTATATAAGCCAACAAGTTTCAAATAAAAATAAAAGATTGAAGCTTATAAGATATAAGCCAGAATCAAATAAACTCATAAACCCACATATAATCTATAGAAAAAATTTCAAAATTCGGCCCTATCGTTTACACAAAATATCAAGTTTCATCCCTATCTCAAAATAACTTCATAAATCGTCCCTATCGTTTACAACTACGATCAAAAGTCGTCCCTATTTTAAATCGGAGTTAACTTTTGCTGTTAAGTCGTGTGAGTAGAGGGGCATTATGGTCCTTTCCTTACAAACATCATGAATATGCAACCACGTTCTTACTGCTTGTGAATAAAATATGATGAACATCATTATCACATCCAACCACGCTAGTACGACATACATACACATCATCTTAACCACAAAATAAAACTTATCAATAATTAAACCACCAAATTCAGCCAAATCAAAGACATAACACAAATGGTACACCAACTTCTGCATCTCTTCAGATGAAAACTTATTCTCGTCCCAAATCATAGAGTAGTGGGTGGGTTTATTTGTTCCAATCCCACCGAAGTGGCTGCAAAGATAAAAGTCAAACTCAAAAGGATGAAAAATCGTTGTGTCCACAACTGTTCCAGGAGGTACGTTCCCCACATCTCTCCCATTGTTTAAAAACAAGCGTGTTATGTGTCTCTTTTGAGGCACAACAAAAGTGACCCATGGACGATATTGTTCAGTATAAATTGTTTTCTTTAGATCCACCATCTCTTTGTTGAGAACCATATCAAACTGCCCATCACAGACACCGTCCCAAAACACGATAATCTTGTTAGGTCAAACCTCATTCTCCTTCACATAGTTGTTGATCAAATCCAAACACAAGCTCCTGAAAGGACTTGCGTACCTCCATGAGGAGTGTAGCACCCAGATCATCCATTGTGACATAAAACCTTAGAATATCACATCCCATCACCACCACCCCCACCACCATGATCTCCCCCTCCACCACCACCCCCACCACCATGGCCCACACCACAATAGCCGCCAGCAGCTCGCCGCCACCACCATCACTAATTCACCACCACGTTTCATCATCTAGCCACCACCATCGTGGTTGATAGTCACGAGACACCACCACCAGCCGTTCATCACGGTAGCCCAGCCACAAAGAGGGATTTGGATCTAGGTATAACAGTACCAATTGGGTGTTTGTCTTGATGTGTACCAACCCATTAAGGGTGCGTTCGGGTTACCATAACAGCACTGCATATGAGATTTTATATTTTTAGGAGGTTTTGGGGATTGGGAAAGTGAAGGAGAAAAATGTGATTGTTTTTTTTTGTGACTGTGGTGGGTGGATGATAGATGGGAGAGAGGTGATGTGTTGAGATGAGGTAGGTGTTTGTATTTAATGTATCTAAAAATAGTAAATGACAAAAATACCCCCATATGTTCAAAAGTTAACGGAGAAAACTAACTCCCATCCAAAATAGGGACGACTTTTGATCGTAGTTGTAAACGATAGGAACGATTCATGGAGTTATTTTGAGATAGGGACGAACTTGATATTTTGGGTAAACCATAGAGACGAATCTTGAATTTTTTTCTAATCCAAAACAAACATCTCTTTAGATACAATGTTGTTTTACCCAGTCTATATTTATAATTATTATACCCTCTTCATTCTAAAATTATTTTTTCGACAGAAAACATATTGTTTTTATGAAAAATGCATTTATTACATTTTTTTTACTTTTTGACAGAATGACAGTTTTATCATTAATAATTAAAGTCATTTTTAAATTTTGTAATAATAATTTAAAAAAAAAAATAATATAATACACTTGATCGAATCTATTTATTTACTTTTAACAATAGATAATTAAATTGAGATATAAAAAAACATAAAAAATTAAATAAAAATGGGATCGAGGAGAAAAATTCAAATGCATCCTTGTTTTTGCTCACGACCTAAGGGATAAATCCTTAACTTCTATTTTGGTTTGATCTAAAGGTAAAGATTAACTTAAGATTTAAAAAAACCTGGAAGGATTACTTTTGCCAAAAAGTTTCAAAAATTGGGCGGAAAAACTAAAGTTGTAAATTTTCTGAACTGATTTTTATTAGTGGTGATATTTCACTAGTATATAAAAAAAAAAAAAAATGAAGTTGCACTAGTAATAAAACAATTAGATATCACTAGTTATATTTCATTATTTTTCTCATTTGTGAAATATCACTATTAGTACAAAGATTTAAGTTCATTTGGATACCATACTTTTCCTTGGGACTCATCCCCACCATCAATCTCATTTTAATCCAATGGATAAGATTAAACACAAAATATATTTTCACCCTTTCTTTTCAAACATTAATATCTCTTAAACCGTTAATCGTTATGCGAAAAAAATATATCGTTACGAAGAGCATTTAATTATCTTTCTATGGATATGCTATATGATACACTTTCGACAAAAAAAATTTCGTTTTTTTTCACGTGTTCGAAAATTATCATATATGATACTAATATCATATATGATAAACACCGGTATCATATATGATATAACCTATCGTATATGATATAAATTAATATCATATATGATTTAACACTGTATCGTATATGATGAAACAGTATTATCATATATGATATTTTACGAAAATTTTAGCAAGAAGAAAAAAAGTCGATTTTTTTTTTCTTCGAAAGTATATGATAGTGCATATTGGTAGAAAGATAATTAAACGCTCGTCGTGGTGGTATAATTATTTCCGTTTAACACTTAACGGTTTAAGAGAGATATTTAAATTATAAAAAATAGATGAAAAATAAAATATAATTAATCTTATCCATTAGATGAAAATAAGATGGATGATGGGGATGAGTCCCTTCATATCCAAGGAAAATTATGTATCCAAAATAACTCTTCTCTAATACAAATCAATTCGAAAATTTATAATTTTAATTTCTCTGTTGATTTTTCGTAATTTTTTTATATTTAAATAAAAATAATTTTTTCGTATTTTTTATGAGGTTTAAAGTACTAATAAACAAGTAAAATTAATTCCTTAAGTTATAAGTAAAATTGAAAATGCAAAGTAACTCAACTCTAAGACGAGAAAATATGACTTTATCTATATTGAGACTGAATTTAATCATTTATGGTACATTCATGGTAATGAACTTTTTGTCTATTCAAAATCAGAACCCTAGTTAAAAAAAATCAAAATAAGGAACCCATAAAAAAATGCAATAGATAGGCGGTATCACAAATATAAAAATAAGAATGGTAGAGAAATCTACATTTGGACCCCTTTTGATGTTGCCTGCGAACAATTTTGGCATTCAAATTTTTAACTAGAATACAAATTTCACCTTGAAATGCCCAAGGCGGTTTAGTCCTTTTTGAGACAAATATTCACTCGTTTGTGAATTCGTAGCACATTGAATATATAAGACCAAAGACATATTTTGTAAAAAGATTATATTTCGCGACATAAAACCGGGTATAGTTCGTATCACATCCTGTTCTTATGTAAATCCGACCCTCGGTATCACAATATAATGCTCTCTAAATGTGAATGTTCATGGAATATGAGTGTAATGGAATATCAAATAGTACAAAACACATCATATGCATTTCAACCTAATTCGCGGCATATGTGTCTAATAATGAGCAATTTCATACCGAATTAATATAATTATTATACTTTTCAAGATAAAATGGGCAAAGTTAGGGATGAGTATTTTGACCCGAATCCCGAATTTGAACCCGAACCGATCTCGGAACCGTACCGATTCCCGGTACCTGAATCCCGTTCGGTACTGGATCGGGACTACAAAATAAGGTGAAAAAAAATTCGGGACCACTAATTCGGTACGGGATCGGTACCAAATCGGGAAATTCCCGAAAAAAAACGGGAAAATCCCGATTTCCCGGTACCGGTACCCATACCCGTACCGGTACCGATACCCGAATCCCGTTCGGTACGGGATCGGTACATAACTTTTTAGATCGGGAAAAAATCGGGAGAACTAAATCGGGACGAGATCGGGACGGGATTGGTCCCGAGCTCATCCCTAGGCAAAGTACACTCATATGATCTTAAAAGGTTATACTATAATGGGGAAAAACATCACACACCATATATTATGTTAGCGAAAAGACTCTTTATCAACCATATTCATGATTAAAAGCCAATCTTCAATTCGTGCACATGATTGGTTTATCACCTAAGCTGCAAATTGTACGAGCTACCTTTGCTAGCCATCAAACCATGGACGGCTAGTGATTTATCATGCTTCACGAGCAATGCAAAATGACCTATAAGCTCGAGAGTTTTACGCTAGATCATTAAAAACTACTCATGTTAAAAAAAAAATAATAAATAAAAATAACTCGAGTGAAATTCTCTTTGTACAAGAGTACGCACGCTATAGCTATGTGTATACAACCAATGACGTAGTTTGAGTATTTATTTTAAAGAAGTCGAATTATTTTATAAATATCAAAATAAAAAAATAAAAAACAACTTTAAAACAAAGAGTAATTTTTACACTACTCGTCACAAATTTTAAAAAACCTCGAGCCCGAGCCCTCCCCATTTTCTTAAAAATCCACCACTGCCTACAACGAAATCATAGCGCAGGATCCACATGTATTCTTTGAGACTCAAATATACCAATAACAGTTATTATTGAAAAAGTTTTTTTTAACTATTTTATTGTTATCGGAATGTTTGTTGATGTGACACATGAGTAACACTCATCTGATATTCTTGTATCTTAGAGCAAAAGGAATGAGTACGCTAAACCTTTTGGCTCTAGAAATTGAATGGCACACCATTTCTCTTTTCGTGCTAGAGCGTTTGGTCCGAATCGACCTGATTAAGATCGAATTGAATCGAAGATCGAAATGGTGCAAAACTCTAAACCGAGACCGAATCGAAATGATGTGATTCGGTCTTTCGTCCGATCCGGTTCTATTAGGCATAATTGTAAGGTTTTTGGTAAGATCGAATCAAACAAATCGAACCGAAAACGAAAATAGTCCAAAACCCGAATCAAGGATCAAATCGAAATTATACGATCCGGTTCGAGTCGTCAGGTCCGATGGAACCACCACAAGTCACAAAACTCAACGTCAAAAACTTTTTTATGTAATGAGGTGATGCATAGGTAGTATGAATCAATGTCACCATTTTTGTGATTAAAAAGATTCTGATTGATGTTGAAACAAAAATCCGTAGGTGTTTGACCTATATAGATTGAGCTTCGGTCACGTGTATGATATGCTTGTAGGTTGGGTCTATCTTGCAATAAGAAAACGCACGTTAACTCGTCTCAGGTGTGACCCCGAGAGCAAGCTCCGGTGTGAGAGTAAGTATCAATCATAAGAGTGGTATCCGACGTGGAATACCGAAGGATTGCTATTAAGTAGTATTGAATGTGGTGTACTATGTGTAGTTATGTTGTACTAATAAACATGTCTGGGTATTTATACCCAAGTAAGCGGCGGCTCAGAGCTGAGACCACTAGGTAAAACGTTGTACCCTGGTTAATAAAGGTCTTCCCTAGATAAGCTCAATCTTGTTTTATTCTCTCTTCTATGTAGCAAAGACTTTGGTCAAAACGTAATACTTTGACCATGTACCGAAGACATACGCGAACAATTGACATTCTTTTTACACCGTTTTTAACACCGTACCGCTTGATACTCTTCAAGATACATTTTGCAATAAAAGAAGGTTCAAAATGAGTACATTAACAAATAATTTTATGCATGGCCCCATTGACCCATCCCTAGTAGCGCTCTTGATCCAGCAGCTCCCTTGATCAATTTGAATCCTTTTTGTCCCCTCGACACTTTAACACACATTAAAAAAACATTTCATTTGCATTTATTTGACCGTTTGTACAAGTTTCATGATGTACTTCACGTATCTTCCACGTCCTCATTTATTTCTCTCCTTAAACTTAGGCTTAAAAAATAAACTTTAAATAGTTTTACTTTTTTTAAAACCGCAGATGTAGTGGGTTGAGTTATGTAATGACATCAAAACGATAAAATGTGTTTTTTTAACTCTCGTATATTTATATTAAATTTCTTATCCGTTTCGTTTAAAAAAGTTCAAGAATTAATTCTTGAACCCATGATTTTCTGGTTAAAGAAATCATTTAGCGGAACTTTCGTGGGCAAGTGGACAGTTAAACTAAAGTATTTTTATAAGAGTTGTAGCACATGTTTTCACAATCTTGCCTCCTGTTAACCCATGTTTTTATATTCTCCTTCCTCCACTTTTATTATATAAACTCCTCCTCTTCACCATCTTTCTTTTTAAACCTTCTTCTTCTACTTGTATGTAATTAAAGCTGTATGTGCATCTTAAAACTCTCAATGTGAGTCCATCTTTTTTTTATTATCTTATGTTCAGTGTTTCTTCGATTTGATTCTTATATGTTTTAGATTTAGTTTGTTGGTTTAAGAAGTAAGTTTTTGTGTTTAATTTTGGATCCATAATTTAAGGTTTTGGGTTTTGTTTATGATTTGGAAATGTGGGATTTGTTCTTGTGTTTGTGTTTGTGTTTCTTTCTTGAATTGGGGTAAAAAATTTAACTAAGAGAAACCCTAATTACTACTAGAAAATAAAGTTTTGATTTTGATGTGGGACCTGGGTCGTCTTTCCGGACCTCGGAGGCTCGGATAGGGGTGTGACTGTCTACATCCTGCCTCTCTCGTACCCCGTCTCGGCAGGATTGGGTTTTGTTGTTTCTAGGACAAATTTTAGTGGAGGCGTTTGGGCGAATTCTTTAAACGTCTCATTTTGCTAATGGGAAGTGATTGCTTTGCCTAATTTTACTTTCTGCCTAATTTTCATTTTGTCTTCTTAACAAACGCTGAAAATGGTAAAAAGGAAAATGGTAGTGTGGTCGGTGTAACAAGTAAGTTGCTAAGGTGTATGAATTACCTTACTCAGAAAATCGATACTACCAAATGGTTTGGCCGTGTTTTTCTGGTTTTCTAATACTTTACAATTCAAAAGTTAGGAAGTGCATACTTTGATTTAGATGATCCTCAAATACCTTTTTATTGTATTAGATTGGACAGTGAGTCGTTTTCTTAATATGTATTTAATCAAAGATGGGATTCTTAAACCGAGTTCGTTTGTTGTTGTTTTTTTTGCTAGTTTTATTCTTCATTTGATTAGTATTACTAGAATTTGGTTGGATATTCTATGTTGGACATTAGTTAGGATTTCATGGATAATCGTTTTTTTTTCAGTATTTTATAATTGCTAAAGTTTAATTAGAATTGTCATTAGATTCTTTCTAAAGTGTCTCTTTACTTGAGTCAGAGGTTTACTTTTGTCAAGTATACGCATTTGAAAATTTTGGTTAGAATTAATTAATTATTGAACTTTAGGTAGAAGATCATGTATGGTGTCTTGGTTTCTAATTAGTCAAGGATAATATGGCTAGAAACACTGTCTTGAAACCGTAGAGTGGACTCGTCTTTCGATAGCGACAAAGCAAACATGTGTTTTTGCTTCGTGTATACTAAATTTCATTGCTTTTGTTTGAAAATTTGCTTGAATTTTCTAATTTGAAAGTTAGGTAAAGATTCTTGAGACAAAATCTTGACTTTTGTCTATCTTATCCTATAATAGGTGGTATTAATAGAACTCAAAAATTGCAATTCAAGGGAGTTTCGTGTTGTGTCTCTATTTCGAAAAGCATTTTGATGGAATATTTTGTCGGTCTGTGGAATAACTAGTCGAGCCTTTTAAAGATCGTTCAAGATACTCAAAAGATACATTTACTTGAGTTTGACACGTGACAACAAATCTTAAACGATTTTGGCATTTAATACACTCGCAAATTGCGATTAAGGGAGAAAGATGGGGCACTCTGCCGCTGTTTGGGATTCTCGGTTGGCACTTGAAACAGTAAAGGATTGGAATGGGATTGATCAAATTGTGCTTCGAAATCCACAAGGAGGTTCAGCTAGGGTTAGTTTCTTTAATTTAAGAATTTCTGTTAAGTTTGAAGAAAATCATGCGGTAATTTACTAATTCATGTGAATACCTACAAATTTTGTACAGGTTAGTTTGCATGGAGGTCAAGTGATTTCATGGCGAAATGAACGAGGCGAAGAACTTTTGTTTACAAGTAGCAAGGTGACCTTTTCTCTTAATTTGGTGTTTCCGATAATAAATAGTTCAGGAGTTCATCGAATCTGATTGCTTACTGGTTATTAGATCATGATACATCAGCAGTTCAACACCCATCATCATTGTTAGATAAAAAAACAATTGGGAGAAGTCAATTTAGCATCATTAAAAAAAAAAAAATCTTCTTGTTAAACCTTAGGAGGCAAAATGGGAAAATGGGTAAGGGTCAAAATAGGCAAACATTTAGGACGGGTGGGGTTGAATTGCATTTGACTATTTCTTTCCATTTCCCTACATTTATATTTATAATATTTAATACGTAGTACATAAAATTTGATTATAGAAATATTATTCAAATAAGAATCTAATCTTATTAGGATTAAACAATATAGGAGGTTTATATACTTGACTGCTTGAGCATGTGGGTCAAAAAGGTTGATTTGTTAGGACATGTCTAATGGATTTGGGTTGAATTGACTTGACTAGCCCACATTGTTTCTCTTTTAGATATTACAATCTATAAAGATAAAGAAGTATTGTCAATTTTGGAGGCGGCAAACAGTTAGAACATAATACTTGGGCCGCTAATTAATGGTCTGACAAATTTGACCTTTTTTTCTAATTGTTTTAAAATTTATACATGTTCGAGATGCTATCAAGAAATATAACCCGAATATATCTGTGTTCACGTAATAATTTATGCTATTTTTGTCTTAAAAAATACGAAACTGATAGTAGCATATTGGTATTTGACAATTTTAGGCGATCTTTAAGCCCCCGAAGGCAATGAGAGGAGGTATTCCAATTTGTTTTCCTCAGGTATGTTTATGATCCTTATGCATTAGCTTACGGTTAACCAACAAAGTTGAGTTGTGTGTTTATGTAAATTTACCTGTTGATGCAGTTTGGTAACTGTGATTCAATTGAGCAACATGGGTTTGCAAGAAACAAAATTTGGACGGTTGATGATGATCCTCCACCGCTTCCCACCAACGATTCGCATGGGAAGTCTTATGTTGATCTCTTACTCAAACCGTCTGAAGAAGATCTTAAAGTTTGGCCTCACAGGTTCTACTTTTGCCTCGATGCTTGTCAGCTTTTGTCTAATAAGCTTAACAAACATGGTTAAATTTATCTTGAATCATAACCCTGTGAAGAGTCCTTATTCCAGTTTTAATAGACATCAGTAGGTTGAAAAATGGACATGTCAGGTAATCCGTCGAAACGGGCTGGATAGACCTGCCCAAACGTTTTCTGTATCTTTCTCTAAATCATAAATTGCTTAATAATTGAATATAATTAAAAAGCTATTTATAAAACAATTTTTATTTGTTTTGGATTAACAATGTATGAGGGTGTAACCAAGTGTACACTGCGATCTTAAAATGTTTGACCTGTTACATTTTTAGCTGACACAAACTTATTTTACCAATTTTGACGCAATTATGTTAATGTCTGTTGATGACATCCCTTTTCTGCAGCTTCGAGTTTCGTCTGAGAGTATCCCTTGGGATGGATGGGAATTTGACATTGATATCTCGCATCAGAAATGTTAACGGAAAGCCTTTCAGTTTCTCGTTTGGTTATCACTCACATCTCTCTGTTTCCGACATAAGGTATGAGCTCTAGTCAATTCTTTTTCTTTGTTTAATATTACGGGATATTGAGTAGATGTCTGTCTCTGCTGCGAAGATGGTATTTTCAGCTCATATTTTGTTGTTGTGGTTCCTAGTGAAGTGAGGATCGAAGGGCTAGAAACAATGGATTACTTTGACAACCTTTTTAAAAGAGAGCGTTTTACAGAACAAGGAGATGCCATTACTTTCGAATCAGAGGTAAATCTTTCTTCTTCTCGAGATGGGTTCGCTTAACCTAATTTTTTTTTACCATTTTCTAATATATTAACACGTCATCTTGTTAAATTTCACTACGCAAGCTAATATTAAAGGGTTGATTTTTTTTCTTCAGATTGATCGTGTTTATCTCAGTTCTCCTAATTGTGTTGCTGTCCTTGATCATGAAAGGAAGCGTACGTACGTGATAAGAAAGGAAGGGCTACCCGATGTTGGTAAGCTGTTACTAAATTACCTGCCTATTACCTAATGATTGCATACTCTCTAGTCCATGCTGCATTTGGCATTTCTAGTGAAACTGACAACTTTCAAATTCAAACTATCACGATTTTCTAAACAAAATTTGTCAATCGATAGCCATTATTGTTACAATATACTTCAACATAGTCGTCTTTTTTTTATCAAATTTTAAATTTTGAATGAGCATGTGTGTTTCATAGTTTTAACCTTTTGGGCTGATCTTAAAAGTCAAACATGCCAACTCTTATTAATGATTTCGAGGCCACCATTCTTTTTCTCAGATTTTTCACTACAGATAGATAAATAGTTACTGATCTCTCTTTAACATCGACAAGAGTCATCGTCAATATTGAATTTGAAACTTTGTCAAGTTGATCTTGAAAGTCAAATCACACCTTTTTCTTGATCACATAAAGTTTGACATGTAAATAACAACATTTTTGTTTCAACATTTGCAAATAAAGTGGTGTGGAATCCATGGGACAAGAAATCAAAAGCGATGTCAGATTTGGGAGATGACGAGTACAAGCAGATGTTATGTGTCGATGGTGCAGCAATAGAGAAGCCAATTACTTTGAAGCCAGGAGAAGAATGGACAGGTCGCATGGAAATTGCTGTCGTGGCATCGAGTTTTTGCAGCGAGGATCTCTGATTTTCAGTTGAGCTTCCTCCTCCATATAACATAATACTCATTTCGGGTTTGTTATATTTTCTTCTATGTATGCAAGTAGTTTTAGGTGTCGCTGTTAGCTTTCTTAAGCATCATGTAATCTATGTTTAGGATTGTGAATTTGTGACTAGCTAAGTATCCTTTATTTTTTCTTTTGAGGATGAATGCATACTATAATCACACCAAAAGTGTTATCTTGACCCGGTCTCTTAAGTCCTTTTGAGTTCGATCCAATTTATCATGTTGTGTGAAGCGCGCACATTGTTCGACGCATAAGGTAATAGTTTTGAACCCATATACATTTTAAGTCCTTTTGTGTACCTATTGTTTCCCTGCAATAAATCTATCATAATCGTTCCATATTTACACACATCAGCATGAGATTGTCCACTTGGTCTATAAATGTACACTTGGACGTAATAAAATTTATATGATATTTAACAACTGTTGAAATAAATGTACAAAATTTTTAAGTTCTCAAAGTAGATACAATCTTATATAGTACAGTACACGTGTATGATGTATCTGTACACGGCGACGAGATTTTATAATGAAAATAGCTGTAAAGGTATCGCGGATAAGTGTTTCGTATAACATTTAGCAATTGACGTTGACAAATCTTCTTCCTCGTCCGAGACGATGACAACATGATGCAAGTCATCTCCAAGTATAGTGTTAGTGTATACCAACTCAAACATTCTCTTTTGCCAACCCAGAAGGCCAAGATGTATATGGCGAGATTTAAATATGAGATATCTTGTGAACACTACTAAAACTTTGAGTAGTGTTTTGGAAATTATAAGATCTTGATTATCTTTCAAATGCATAATGTGTCTCCGGATCAGCGACGAAACCACAAATATGAGCATTCACAATGCTTCAAGCATTTAAAGACATGGACTATTTAACACAATTAATTGGTGGAAGTCTTTGCAAATAGTTATTTGAAATATATATACAAGAGTAGTTTAGTGGTGTAACTAATTTTTTGAAAAAGCTCATGTATGCGATGCATAAAATCGTCCAATTTTTTTTTTTGAAATAGTAAGAAGCTTTAGGAAAAGTGGTGCGAGATGCTCTAAGTTAACCGTGTGCGTTTAATGTAATAAACAACATTGAAAACGCGATTTTTCGAATCACGTGCATTTTCAAAAAATCAAAACTTTTTACGAAACTCAACTCTATAGATGTCTCCAGACCGCCCCTAAGCCCTGCTTAATAAAATAGTTTCGTAGCAGCGAAATGGGAATCACTCATATATTCTAATATTTTTTACTTTTTTTATATAATTTTTTCCTTTTTTCGATTTTTATATACACTTTTGCCTTGACCCATCTGCTAAAATAAAATATACTATAATATACACGAATCGAGATTTTAAATTACATCCCTACACTTTAGTTTTAGTAATACTCACATAATCCTAAAGATCCGAATTAGAAAAGATCAACAAAACATGTAATTTTTATTATTAAGCACTCATATATGGGTTTTTATTTCCTATTATTCTTCAAACTAGGTTTAATGTCACGAGGTTTGAACATAAAAAATAAATTAAGTAATAATTTCGTTATTGCGATCTTATATATAGTATATATATATATTATTTAAAAACATATAATGTTTATATGTTTGATTATTTTGTTGTTTTACTCTGCACCGTGTAAATTATTATAAACTTATCTGAATTTTTATTTTTCAATTTCATACTATTTTTACTTTAAATATTTTTATTCTAAATAATTATATCTTGATTATTAATCAACAAATGATTTACATCAACCTTACATAACCTTACACAACCTTACACGTACACGATTAATAAATTTATTATTTTGTAATGTTTAATATTATTCTATAAAACAATATTAGTTTTTTAAATAATTTTTCATTATGTGATAATATTAATTGATATTTTGTATAAATATTTGTTACACAAAATTTTTGACTTTGTTTAACTGAAACACTACTTATCTTTTTCTAAACATTGTGTATTTAGTAACACATAACAACCTTAAAAAAATATATGTTGTTATGATATATAGAGTCTCGTCTATTTATTTTCATCTCACACCGATGCCTGAGGTCCTGCATTTATTTTGATATTTATATTCATGTTAATAATAATTTACGTAGATTGCATTGCTTTACTTTGTTAAGTGTCAAAATAAAAATAGACAATAATTTGTGTTTTAACTGAATATTTATAACCGTTTGATTTGTTGATTTTTTTTTATATAACATAAGTGAAAGTTTAGAGGATATAAAGTTCAAGGAGGGGGTATTTTGTTTATTTTAGAAAAAATTTCATGTTTGGTCCCTATCGTTACATAGAATATCAAGTATGGTCCCTATCTCAAAGTAAGTCCACCGATCGTCCCTATCGTTTACATTTATGATCAAAAATCGTCCCTATCTTGGATGGATGTTAGTTTTGGTTGTTAAGTCTATTTATTAGAGGGGCAATTTCGTCTTTTCATTTATGTTAAATTCTCCTTAGAACTATGTCCTCTTTTACTTCTTTTTTTTTTTCCAGTAAAAAACACTTTGATCCATTTTCTAGATCTCAAACCACCACCATCTCATTCACTCACTCTTCAACTCAATTCATTCCCACATTCACCCCAATTTTAAACCAGTTAAATCATGATCTGTTAAATCACACAAAACCTAAAAACATCGAGTTAGTTAGTTAACAATGGCGGGAGGTGCAACTGGTGAATTCGTCACACTACCATCGTGGTCGCCCACTCCAGCCACCACCATCGAAACCACCACCAGCAAAACCACCACAACATATTCCTCATCACAAATGCTAGATCTGCTACATAATATCTAAGGGTGTTTGTTGATAGTGTCATCGAAAACCACCACAACTTCCAATATAGATCCACCTTCATGGTGGTTAAACACGCTCCAGCCGCCATCGTCATAGATCAACTTTGCCCTCTCCGTCTCCACCGTCCAAGGCCACTATAACAACCATCATGTGGCAGCAATAGGTGTTTGTTTTGTTGCTATAGATCAGTAAGGGTGCGTTTGTTTATAGCAGCGAAACCACAGGGCTTCTATAAGCCGATTAAAAATATTTGTTGTCGTTGTTGATGATTCTAAGCTTGTTTCTGGACTTGGTGGTAGTGGTTTAGCTATGCCGGTTGAAGTCGTGCAGTTTTGTTGGAAGTATAATCTAGTTAGGTTGCACGAGCTTTTTGAGAGTGAAGGTTGTGATGCTAAGTCGAGGTTAGATGGTGACGGGAAGCCTTACGTTACTGATAATATGAATTACATTGTGGATTTGTATTTCAAGACGCCTTTAAGGACGCTTGGAGTGCTGGTAAGGAGATTTCCGCTTTTGAAGGGGTTGTGGAACATGGCTTGTTTCTTGGTATGACTACTGCGTGTATTATCGCCGGGAAAAATGGTGTCAGTGTTAAAAGTAAGTGATTGGTATCTGCAAAATCTTGAAAAAAAGTTGTGGACTTTATATGGATTCTTGATATAGTTTTAGTAAGCAATGGTGTAACTTTTTTTTTGAATTGTTGACGTGTTATCAATCTTTTTGTTAATGTATCGAGACTAAAGATTCAAATGTGTATTTCGATTTGAATTTCTGTTTGTACAAGAGCATTAATAAATGGTATTGCGATATATCTGTAAGTTTGTATCTTTTTATCTCAATCTTTAAGTAGCTCTGCAGGGGTTGGTGTGGTTTGTGAGAAAGGTAACTTCATGTGGATTTTTTTTAATCTAGATTTAATATTTGATGAAACGTGGGACAATGTTGAGATCTTAGTCTTTTTTGTTATGTTTAGTATCAGGACTAAATTTGTATGTGTAATGAATAGAGTGTGGGTGTATGCATTAAATGAAGTTAAAACAAATAAAGGACCTAAATACCCCTCCAGTCATAAGAGATAACGTTAAAAGTTAACACCCATCTAAGATAGGGACTATTTTTGATCGAAATTGTAAACGATTGGGACGATCGATGGAGTTAGTTTGGGATAGGGACTAAACTTGATATTTAATGCAAACGATAGGGACCAAACATGAAATTTTTTCTTTATTTTATAAAGTTAATAAAAAATATGGAAAATTATAAGTTTACATTAAAATCCATCAAATTTATTAAAAATTCAACCATTAAGTTTTATTAATCCCCTCATTTTTTTTTAAAGTTTTTATTTGCATAAATTTGACACATATATCTTTGTTTGTTTTTATCAAATTCCTCCACCAAAATTTTTAAGACTAAACCAAACTCAATTTTTATTTTTTTCACTAATCACATCACTCTATTTTGCTTATGTGCTAAAATCAAGTCATTTGATTAGTGTAATTAGTTTTTCTACAACCTCCAATTTTCACTTTTATTATATAAAAGATAGATAAAATAACCATGATTTTCACTCATTTCAAAACTGTATACACTACTAATCTTGACTTAGCAATAACAAACAATTAACTGTTTTTTTTACTTGGTTGTGACGACAAGTGATGACTATTTTTTTATCAATAAAATAAGATTTGTGACAAGGTTTTTACCTTTAGTGACGAAATACTACCTGTCACTAAAACCAGTTTTTCTTGTAATGTCTTCCACCTCCAAAACCAATTAGTTTTTGAACATCAATGAAATACATATCTCTCGACTTTCTCTACTTTGTTCTTTCATATATGTTACGACTCTCTACTTTGTTTTATGGGTGTTCATTGTTTGAGCTTGACCCACGAAAACAAAAAATCAAACCGATATAGAATTCAGGTTATAGGTCATAATCGAACCGAATTACAAATTTGGTTTTTGGGTTGAATATAGATTTGGTAATCGGACCCGAAAACCAAAGTTATGCAAAACATATATATATAATTAATAAAATTAAATGTTAATATAAAAATACAATTTTTATATTTGAAACAATTTTTTTTTTCAAAATATTTAAATAATTATATACTAGTTTTAATGCCCGTGCACGCACTCGACTTGAATATAAAAGATAAATTAATTAATAATTTCGTCATTAAGATTTTATGTATATTATATATATATTTTTTTAAACATCTAATATTTATATGTTTTATTATGTTGTTGTTTTATTATACACCGTGTAAATTAATATAAATTCACCTTAATTTTTTATTTTTCGAATTTATACTCTTTTTACTTTTGATAGTTTTATTATAAATAATTATATCTTAATTATTAATCAACAAACCATTTACATCAACTTTACACGTACACGATTAAAATTCATAAGTTGTAATGCTTAATATTATTTTATAAAATAATATTAAATTTTTAATACTTAAATAGTTACGATGCCCATGGATCCATGAATTTTACTTGATTTTTCATTATGTGATAATATTAATTGAGATTTTGTATAAATATTTGTTGCACAAAGGATTTGACTTTGTTGAACTGAAATGTTAGGTATCATTTTCTAAATATTTTGTGTTTAGTAACACAATATATGTTGTTGTAATATGTAAAATCCGTCTATTTATTTTAATCTAACACCCATTATAAGGTATTACATTTATTTTGATATTTATATTCATTTTAATAGTAATTTAGATAAATTATTCCTTGACTTTGTAAAGTGTCAAAATATAAATAGACAATAATTTATGTTTTTATTTGAATATTTATTATCAAGTGATTTGTTGGTTTTTTTAATATAACATATATGTTGTGTTTTTAAAATTTAAAGTTTATAGGATATAAAGTTTAAGGGCGTATTTTGTTTATTTTATAAACTTACAAAAAAATATGGAAAATTATAAGTTTGCACTTAAGTCTATCTATTTTATTTAAAATTCAACCACTAAAGTTTTATTAATCTCCTCCTTTTTTTTAAGTTTTTATTTTCACAATTTGACACACATATCTTTGTGTTGTACATCAAAATCTTCCATCAAAATTCTTAATTTTGACTAAATTGAATTCAATTTTGACTTTTTTTCACTAATGACATCGCTCCATTTTGCTTATGTGTCAAAATCAAGTCATTTGATTGGTTTAATTATTTTTTCTACAATCTCCACTTTTTAATAAAATTATTAAATAATCTAATTCTTTTATTATATAAAAGATTTTTTTAATAAAAATTCAGATAACTTAAATCAACTCAAGAACCGAACTGAGTTCAAATTTGATTTTTGATTTGGTTCGATTTTGATTTTAGGTTGAAAAAAAAAATTAATTAAATAACCTGAATCAAATAGACTAAACAACCCGAGAACCGAATTACACCACTGTGTCGCTATTTGGTAGTTGTTTCATAGTTGGAGGGCCTCTTTGTATTGGGACTAAAAACCAACCGAGGACTTGACGCAAGTTAAAGGGGGGGGGGGGGGGGGGGGGGGGGGGGAGGTGAGCTTCATCGAGGTTACAGTGAAGTGGGCTTTCAATTAACACCGAACACGTCAAAACTCAATACACAATCAATCAATCAAATCGGTATGTAATGTATGCGTTTTACTAAGTAATCAATCTAATTAATTTATTAGTATGATTATTGCACACCACCTGTTTGATAAAACTCCCCAATGAATAAACACACTCATTCATTTTAGTCTTCAATTAATGTAATACTAATGCCTCTCAAGAATAGTGCATAAGTTTATTGAAAAAGGAAAGCTCGTAAGCGAGTGATCCCATTTTCTTTTTAGATTCATGCGTTCGAACTTCTGATGCCGTTCGTAACGTACTTGTATATTCATGTTCCTGTTCAAGAAAGGAAAGTATCAGTTACATTGTTATAGTAATCTGTAGCTTTGTTTGAAGCTTTCTGTTTGATAGTCTGCCTATTAGGATACTCGAGCGTCTGAATGTTGAGCCGTCTTTGCACTATTTTTATCCAGATGTTTCTTTTGCGATATTAATTTAGCTAAGTAGCAGTTAAAACAGGTTCTCGTCTAAATTTTAGGACATGAAAGTGTCAAAACAATGATGATACCTTGCTTCAAACGATACAAATATAATGAAGCTCGTTAGTTTCTTCTAGCTCCATGTAGATATGTACGTGCTTATTTGAGAAATAGTACTAATTGCCTATCACTATTACCTGCAAGTGAAGAAATTGATTGAGATGCATACCATGTAGAGGTGGCAAAACGGGCGGGCACGGGCGGCGGGATAAACGGGCGGCGGGCCAAACGGGCGCGAGCTAAACGGGTGCGGAAAAACGGGCGGGCGAAATGGGCGGGCTAAACGGGCGCAAGCTAAAATGAGAAAAAAGACATATAAAAACGTAGAATTAAAAAATAAAAATACTTGTATAAAAGCCTGGGATAAAAACTAAATATAAAATATCCCTCGGGTAGGCTAATTAGTGTTTTACATGTGCGCCCATTAAGCCCATAAGTTTCTTACATATGCGCCCGTTTAGCCCATTAATAATAAAGAACGGGCAAAAAGTGCCCCATCCTTTTTTGAAAATGGGCAAAAAGTGCGCATATTTATCAAAATGGGCAAAATTTGCCACCTCGAATACCATGGATAGGATGTGATGTCTTTGATCTTGAGCATAAACTGCTGCTAACAGGACTTTTAATCCTGAAATCGATGAAATTTAAATGATGTAAGATCAACAAATATAGCCATGTAATCATTATAAAAATATAATGAACAATTAAACCTCAGCCTACTAGTTAAACTTTTTGTTTATTTATCAACTGTTTAACGTTCTAATTAGACTTATTATGATGCTATGCATTATTATCACAGGACCCCAGCCAATAAGTGACGGCTAATATAACCGGATTAGTACCCTTAAATACACGGCTTGGATTGCTTAACATTAAGACTTGTCTTCTCTTTCTATGCGTATCATGTACCGGTTCTTTCAATAGTTGGTCAAAACATGAAGGACACACATTAAGTTTATTTCAGTAAATCGCAAATCAGATGTCTGAAATTAGAGCTTATTATAAAAACCGTACTTGAGAAACTTTGGATTCAATGAAACTAACTTTATAATAATCCTTGATTGTTTTCAGTTGGATCTAACCTTCCCATATTTTACCGAACCGAATTGCCCGTCAGTGTTAAACTCTTATCTGCTATACAAAACACACACACACACCAAGTATGACCCCTGTTACAACCAAGCAATACGCAGGTAAATTTCTCTGGCTATAGTTATGTCAATGATATGATCCAATTATTATATTCTCCATCCATTGACCGGCCTTGAACTTAATCACAGATGATGTCAGCCTACTGATGGTGTTGGTCGATACAAATCCATTTTTCTGGAGCTCAAATGCTACTTCTCTCTCGTTCTCCAAGTTCCTATCTCAAGTAAACTCAAGCAAAAGATACTTAAGATCCTATAATGTCTTCAATATTGTCATTAAGTATTTTTAAGTTTTTTTTTTGCAGCTCCTTTCGTTCTTAAATTCCATTTTACTACTTAATCAAATGAATCAAGTAGTGGTGATAGCTTCTGGCTTCAACTCATGTGATTATGTTTATGATTCTTCGTTGGGGCCACCAGACCAGAGAGTTGAGACATTCTTGAAGAAATTGGACGAGTTTGTGTCTAAGGATGAGGAGCTTAACAGGGATGACTCAGTTGACGGGATTGGGTCATCCTTGCTATCAGGCGCTCTATCAATGGCACTCTGCTGTATCCTTTCGTCAACTTTAACCGTTTTGTATTTGTTTTATTTTAAACTTTTAGTTAGCGAGGAGATTGTTTAAATTAACAATGATGATTAGACATACAACGTGTATTTCGTTCTGGTTCTCTTCATCCACAACCTCGGGTAATTTCTTTGTGCACTCTTAATTAATGTTCGATCTGATATTTTTTCTTAATCTTACAAAAGATATATGATGGCAGATTTTATGTTTGCATGGATCACAAGATGGACCTGGACAGTATGTATCCTAATTTTGTTTTTTATTTTCTTTTTCTTGTTAGCAATTATCCTAAAAATATATATTCTGCAGATATGTTGCTATCATGAATTCAATTTTCTCTGCTCAGAGGTCCATGGTATGTGAAATGGACGCTTAGTTATAATTTTTTTCTTTTTTTCAGCCAGTATGTTGCTATATATTGCTGAAAAATTGCATCAGATCATTCAATGTCTTTAGATATCTAACCCTATATATGTATGTATTTGGAACTTTTAGCAATTTTCGCCTTGCTTTATGTAAATGACACAAGTGAACCAGAATGCTAACAAATATGTTACAGGTACCTATAGATTCTTGTGTTATTGGGTCACAGCATTCCACTTTCCTGCAACAGGTACCCCATAAACTCATATTACAGTACTGAATGTAGTTATTGGTATGATGATATTTATGCATACTATATGTAACAGGCTTCGTATATAACTGGAGGTGTATATCTTAGGCCTCAACACCTGGATGGTCTGTTTCAGTATCTAACAGTATGTAACCTCCCTCATCATATTCATGTTCATATGCTTTGGGCTGTTTTTTTCATTTATTTATATTTGCATGTATTGTGATTATACTTTTCATATATATATATGGTTCTGTTTGCACGCAGACAGTATTTGCAACAGATTTGCATTCACGCAACTTCTTACAACTCCCGAAGCCTTCTGGTGTAGATTTCCGTGCTTCGTAAGTTTCTTAATATTGTTTGCTACATGCACTTTTGGTGGCACTTTTCTGAACTCTTGTGTCTGAACGTTGAATAATGCAGGTGTTTCTGTCACAAAAAAACAATTGAGTTGGGATACATTTGCTCTGTTTGTCTGTCTATTTTCTGTCAGCATCACAAGAAATGTTCAACTTGCGGGTAAGTATGTCAATTCTTATTGATTTTGATTATCCTCCATGTGTCACAGTATTATGTGTGCTTCGGTTCTATGACATGATAAATCTCTTCCATTGTAATTGTTTCCAACATGCCGCCAATTTTGCTCAAAAAAGAACATGCCAATTTACGTCTTAAAACCAACTGCATTTCTTTGTTGTTGTATATGGGTTTGTTTAGGAAGAACCATTCTAACTGACCTTGGGTAGTGGCATGGTTTATGCTAAGAAAATTTTTTAATGTACCATGGTTTTGAGTGTCTTAGCAAGCTTTAAGTTTTGATCTTTCTTACTAAAAGATACATATGGGCATTAGGGAATAGTGAAAAGAAACTTTATTAGATAAACTTATTTCCTAAATGTGGAGTCTTTGGAACGGTACAAAAGATGGCATGGTGACCATGTTTTTTATGCACATTTCATAAGATGGTTTGAATAGGGCTATAAAGTTTAAACATAGTGCATGTTCTTACTTCAGAGAATCGTTTGACGGGAATTGGTTTGTTCATGGTTATATATTATAGTACCTAACATGAAGAATACTTTATCTTAGTTTAGTTAAATGAACAAACACGGACAGATTTCTCATTCGGTCATATATGTTTGTTAGGGTCTGGGTTTGCTTATGTTTCTTTATTTGTCATATATGGGGTAGGGCCTCAGAGCACAGTAGCATTCACATTCTCTCCACATAGGATTCATATAGACTCTAGCTTCGCCTATCCTTTCCAAAAAAAAAGTATCAGCTATATAAATCTAGCCCTAGTTTTTTATAAAAACTCTATATGTTATAAATTTTCCTGGAATTATCTGTTAAGGATCATCTCATGGAACCTTTTTTTTTTAAATTGAGATTTGCATTCATGAATGTGTTCTTCCGTTTCTATTCTTTTTTTGTCTTTTGAAACAAACATAAAAGAACATGAACCACCTTAATTTTGAAACCTAGAAACAAATATAATCCATAGTCACCGAAAACACTAACTGACCCACGTTTTACGTTTTGGATCGCGCGTACCAGAACAAGGTACAATAGTGTTCTGGATCACTCGCGATTACAATCTGGATTGCTAATGTACACGTCCCAAAACAATGTAGTTCGACATACCAAAGTCATACGGATCAGCGTACCAACAACTATGGCGTTCGGCGATTTAGAAAATTTGGTACAACGATTTTCTATACAAAATCAACGATTTATGTTTACTTGATTTCTAGACAAACGAAGACACAAAAATCTGTTCCTTTGTGTGTGTGTCGTTTCTTCGTTTAGCTAAACTTAAACGGACAATGTAAAAATCACAAATAGGTCTTGTCCCAGTTAAGTGGTTCATTTACGACCCTGACACGAAGCTTTCATATGCTGTTAATGTTCTTGAACTGACAATTGCTTTTTGATACCTGAGGTTATGTTGCAAGTATCCTGTGTGATCAGACCACAGCTTTCTTGTTGGATACCGGTGCACCTTGATGCACCCAAGTTCTGATTCATTTGCAGTAGATGTATGTCTAACACATGGTTTATACATTGGAATGCAGGTCAGCATTTGGTCAACCCCAAACAAGTGACTCAACAACAAATCTGAAGAGAAAAGCTCCAGATACTTAATTCGTATTGTGTGGTTTGAATCTTTTTTCATTCACAATAGAATCCATTATTGGCGTTAAATGCGGATGAAATCATGTTTAGCAAAGTTTTTATTTTTTCTTATTTCGACCCATTTTTGTCTTGAAGGAAGAGTATGTATACAGAGCCTGTTTAAGTTATCCATGAATTTGCTACAATTCTGTGCGCAGAGAAGAAAACATGTCTTTTTAGTCACGCTCTTCGAAAGGTAAATGCGATGATAAGTTGGCTTGAGTGTGTTCTGGTTATCTTGTTGAAAATGTTTTGAAGATAAAATTGTTCTTTATATAGCGGATGAATTGAAGTAACCAATTGTTATATTAATAATATAATTAGACTTACAATGATAACTTAGACTAAGGTTGATCATTTTCATCATCTTCGAAAAGAAACTATAACAAGAAAATTGATCGCAAAGGGAGTTGTTTACACCGATAAGGTCTTTTCTTTCGAACAAGGGGTCATGGGTTTAAACTTTGCTAGGTGTGTATGTTTGGGGGTGGCTACTAGGGAAGGGTAGGAACGGTCCATGGATTATCTGTTGAGGTCGCATACATCTGAGTAAAAAAGGCTCGCCCTCTCTCAGTAACCTAAATGTGGAAAACCAAATCTGATTTTATAATAAGAGTATTAAGTTAACGATTTCTGTTAAGTTATGATACTTTTTTCTCTTTGAAAAAGTTAATTATACATCATTTTTCTCAGCAAACCCAGAAGTCAACGTTTTTCTTATTTCAAAAGCAAACAATGGTCATGTAGCCGAATTGACTCGACCCCAATTGCCCCGGACCCGAACTCTAATTAGGCTTGGGTTAAGGTATGATTTTTTAGCCTCAACCCAAGTTGACCCAACCCGAGTTGACCCGAACCCGACCGGGTCAACCTGAATCACACCCCTATAGCCAGCCATAATATGAAACATTTAATTTGACGATTAATTAGCCAACCCGAGCATACCCATTTTGACATGTTCAAAAAAAGATTTACCTATTTTGACCCGTCCCTCGACAGTCGACCCACCCACCTGAAGCTCTGTTTTGCAGTCCTTGAAGATGATTTAGCCAACATTTTATGCTAAAAAATACATCCCTTTCACAAATAAAGCAAGTAAGCAACAGTTGTAAGAATTCCTGGGATTGATATGGCCACATCTGGTACCAAAAAAGACCACCAATGTCACTTGATACACTTGCTGCAAGTTCTTTTTGGGCCTTCTACCTTAAACATCAGAAGCGACTTGCATATTTTACATGCACTAATATACTTCTTTTTCGGGCCTTCTACCTTAAACATCAGAAGTGGTATACCCACAAAATAACATGCACCAAAATATATAAGACAAAATAGGTGCACCAAGATCCACATTAGTGAGTGTCATTAGTGATTTGAAGAGCCAAAAAAGGACTTCTTCAAGGCTTGAATCTTTCGGAGACAAGCTTCAGCCTTCTGAATTGCACCACTTGGTTTTATCCTTTCTCTTCCTCTTTTCTTTTTGCTGTGCACATCATCTTCCTCGTCTTTTCCCCTTTTCCTCTTCTGGGTTGAAGATTCTGTTGTCAATTGTAAATGTCTTCATAATCATAAGTCTTATCGAAGATTTAAGTACTACAATATGCTAATACTGAAAATGAAGTTTTGTCTACGGTCGAGCTACAACTTCTTGACCACAATCAATAACTTATTATTAGCATTATAACAGTGGCATTTATGCCATTTCTCAGCCTATAACACAGTTTCCACGGAAATTCAAAAGAATTTTTCCAGATAACTTGAGTTCGATTACTATATTAAGATGATATGTATGCTACTAGAAAAGGAATTTCTAGACAATCTATACATGCATCTAATATGAGGGATGTTATGCATGCTACTGAAAAGGAGTTTCTAGACAATCTATACTACCTTGCAGTGATTTTATTCCTATTATCCTATATGCATTTTGGCATGAGTCGCCCATTGATTTGCATGTAATGCATTACAAAGATTGTCTGCATCGACTGTTAGGGGGTGTTTGATAGCCTTTGAATTGAACCATTAAGATGAAAGTTAATGAATCGGTCAGTTAATATCTTGTTTGTTAAAAAAATAGTTGCCGCTGTGTCATTTGGAAAAACTCTCAAATCATTTAGTGCAAAAATGATGCAAAACTATTCAGTGATCCCACCATTCTCGATTTCATTCTTTTTTTTCTATGTTTTAATCATTGTTTAGGTAGTACTTTCTTTTTAACTATTACACCAACAAAAAAAACTTGTACTTGGCATGTTTATATGGTGGAAAAGTTTATTGAATAGTATAAAGCTATCATTTTTAACTTATTGAATATCATGCAATTTATATAATGTCATGACCATTTTATTCATTTATTTTACATAAAAAATGATCTTTATTAATATCAAGGAATCAAATTTTTATTTACACAAAATAGGATGAGAAAAAATAATAATAATATTAATTATTCAGATTGTTGATTCAGAAAAATTGTCAAACGTTCTTTTTCGTTCAGAAACTAATTCATTAAGAATCTTTGAATTGCTCAGCACCTTTGATTCATTCAACGCTAAATCATATCTTTTTATCAAACAGCCCCTAAGTTACTTCCACCTTCGAAGTTTTAGAATGTTAAAGCCAATGAAAATTTAATCCAAAACGAATGCACTTTGAATATACATCCGTATTTTCCGTCCTTTTAAGTTAGTAGGGTTGTAAACGAACACTGACCGAGCATGTCCATGTTCGTTCGTTTAAGAGTTTAACCGGACAAATGAACGAATACAAACTCTTAAACGGGTGGAATTTCATGTTCATGTTCGTTTGTTAAGAAAATGAGGTTAAATGAACATATATGAACAAGAATAAAATAATCAGGAAATATATGTAACATATTCTTTGGTGTGTTCGAGTGTCTTAGGTACTATGCATATTGTACTACGGAGTATAATTTTATAATAAAAACATACAATAATCGGACGTTCGTGTTAGGAATTTATAATCGAATATGTACAAGAAAAAGATACATAGATGAACATAAACGAACTTATAATCAAACATTTACAAAGTGAACAAACAAGGCTTGTGTTCAAATGAGCACAAATTTTTGTTTAGTTAATAAATAAAGAATAATAAATAAATTTTTTAGCGAACGGTTAATGAAATGTTACTTATGTTAATTTGCAATCCTATAAGTTACTTTTAATTCATTCTTAAATAGATAAATTTCAGCCATACTTAGAGCAGAGGGTACGGGTAGAAATACCCTCGCGTTGTGCGAAAACGCGACACGAAAACGCGAGAAACCACACCACTGCTCGCGTTTTCGTGTCTCGCGCCGAGGGGACGGCGCGCGTTTTCGCACAAAAACGCGAGACACGAAAACGCGAGACCGTACCCCGGTCTCGCGTTTTCGTGCATAATTTTTTTTTTTTTTTTTTTTTTTTGAAAAGTGGGCCCAATGTATACTCCATGGCTCAAGCCAACCAAGGAGCGTCAAAATGTGGCGTTTTCGTGTTTGTGGTGTTGTGGGATCATTTACCCATCACTCACCATACCCCTGAAAATTCTGGTGTTTTCCCACGGCTCAGCACGAAAACACCAAACCATACCCTGTGCTCTTAGCATCTTTAAGAAAGAATTGGCAACATTAAAGAAAGAAAACACATGGAGTACTATAATCCATCATCCAAAAACAAGACATTGTGCATAGACAAACTTTAAAATATGAAACTAAGTAAATGCCTCTTACATACTACATCCGGCCCAAAATAAGTGTCAACATTTGACTTTTAAAGTCTTGTCTATGCAACTTTGACCGTATTTATTTTTGTGTGTATTACATAACACTTCATGCAATATATATGAATAGATAGAGATTTAAATGCATTTTTGGTTGATATAACTTTTATCAAATATTGTATAACACAAACAAACATATCCGTGGTCAATGTTATGGAAAAAAGACTCCAAAAGTCAAAAGTGGACACTTATATTAAATCAGTGTCAAGTAGCCATGGGCGGAGCTACGGAGGGGGCACAGGGGGCACGCGCCCCCCTTGACTTTTCCGGCGTAGTGCATTTTTTTTAAAGATTATGGTGTTTTTAATCATTGTGCCCCCTCACAACACAAGTCACAAGTACTAAAACGAAGTGATAAAGCTTAGTATTTAAGACATAATCGGAAAAGTTTCTGGTGGAAAATACAAATCCGGCGAGAAGAAATATAGCTGTTGATACGAAGAAGGTGAACTGAAAAGATTCTCTCTTTTTATGTGCAGTGTGTAAAGAGAATAACAAATCTACGTAACTCATTTACTTTTCTTATTTTTGTTTATTTTTACTTGTATCTAGAAGCCTTAAGCCAATTAAAACAAAATGTACTACTTATAAGATGTGTCTTTTTTTCTCGTAATATTTCTTTTTACTTTCGTTTAACTTTTTATACTCTTTTTAAATATTATAACTCTGTTAAAAAAAAAATTCTATTACATACAAAATATTTAAGTTTTAGCTTGCACATTTTTTAAAAACTTATTTACCCTACATGAAATAGACTTCTAACTCTTTGTTTAGTGCTTGCAAAAAAAAAAATCTTAAAACAAGCTTGCTAATTGGATTTGATAACTCTAAGCTCGTCAACACGACGTTTATCGTTTTCTCTCTTCTATTATTGGACGGGCAAAAAAAATTTGTGCCCCCTCTCGAGATTTTTTCTGGCTCCGCCCAAGTAGCAATGGTCACAACTCACAAGTCACAACCAACTGCTACAGCACAATATGGGTGTCTAATATTTTTTAAAGAAAAGGCAAATGCACACACTTTACAGTACTACAGGAGTACAGGACACCTATGTGTCTGTCAAGAACACTGGGTATGCTAAAAGCCCCTAAAAAATACACTCAGATGCAATTATTAATTTGGGTATGCTAAAAGCCCTTTGTTAATAATAATACCCCCCAATGCAATTATGCAAATGTAAACATCTATGTTTGATTGAATGCTAAGCATATGAAATGATTTAACATATAAAGATTTAGGGACAATGAGAGATTGAGAGATTACCTTGAGTCATGCAAGGCATATGCAACTGGTGATGCTGTTGTTGTTTCCTTATAAAAGCTTGCTGGTCTTGTTTTTCTTGTTCCTGTTCCTCTAGAACATGTATGAACTCCTTAAGCTGAAGCTTCAAATATTGGTATCCACTTGGGTGCTGAGCTTCTAGTAGCTTCAGTTCTTCTTTAGCCAACTCTTTCATCTTCCTTCCTTCCTTGTTGTATTAATTAGTGAAAACAAGTGAGTGGACTGGTGTGGTTTAAATGGCTGGCAGGACACAGTTTCTTAGGAGACACTTTGCCGTTGTGTAAAAAGCCTTTTTATGCTACATTTCCCGATACTTATTTCCTTCCTTCCTTCTTTTTTGTTTTTTTCTAAATTGTTTAAATAAATATTGTGTGGATAAATGGCGTACTCAGAATTTATAATAAAACATTGCATAAATATTTTTAAAATTGTTTCCTAATAGGTAAAAATAAGTTTGCATGTTATACAAAATTTATTTTTCGTGACTTAAAATAAGGTGTAACCCGTGCTACACCTGGTTTTCATGTGAATCCGCCCCTGACAACCACACGTCAAATAAGCTATAGCTAACTTCTAGCAGCTTTAGTATTTGATAAACTTGTAAAAGAGAATTGAAGAAAGAAGAAAATAAATAAAAAATGGTGTTATTGTTCTAGAAAGAGGCATATATTTAAGTGTGATCTTTTAAAACAGATAATAAGTTTCGTAATATGACATCTATTTAAAATTATAAAAGATATGCACATACATTCTATGTTTATCTATTAACTTCTTTTGAAATAATAATGTTTAATTAAAAGTTAGTGCATTTTTCTTACACATTTAAAATTTTGAATAGGGTGATATTATATGTACTCTTCCTAGCCCGCTAAAAAAAGGACAAAAGGTATATTATTTGTGTATTTTTTGTCCCTATGTTATTTTACGAACCGTGTTTTTATCAGTTTTTGTTTCGTATTTTTGTCAGTTTAACAGTTTTAACCTGTTAAACTTTATTTTTTTCAATCCGTATTTTTCGCTTCACAGTTTTATAACAAAACTAAAATTATAAAAATTAAAATAAAATAAAAAAAATCAAAAGTCAGGAAAGGTATGTATAAGATATAACCTTACCCTTTTGAATATAGTCAGCTCAAAAGACGAGAAAAAAAGCGGTTACAGACAATATAATTGGTGATTCATGTCACTAATTTTATGAGGATGGTGATATCAAAGCTAGGTGTTAAGTTTTTGGTATGAGTCAGGCTTTGAGGCATCGCACTGTGTCCGGTCTTTGTTACCGTTTTTTTATTAAATATTTTTTTCTCAAAATATAACTCTTAAAAAAATCTATAAACAGCATCCTTTTTATCTAATTTTATATACGCACTTTTGACATTTCACTTTTACTTATTTTTTTATTTTTTCTCACAAAAAATTGAATCCCAATTGAATAACCAACATGCTAACTGATTGAATTTTAAATTTTATATATTTACTTTTAACATTTTATAACAATCTAGTTCATTTATTTTTATGTTTATGTTTTATGTGTTTTTTAATGTTATCTTTTTATAATACTTTTTAATTAATATAGTTTTTTTTATTATAATGTGACGATATTTTTTTAATTTAATGAAGTTTTATTTAAGTTATATTATATTAAAAAATATCGGCACCACATTTTGAGTCTCAAATTATTACCGTTGAAAATATGATGTTAAAGAATTTCTGATGTCAAAGCACTCTATCTTACATGGCACTCACTTTTCTTACACATTGTCTAGGACATATTTATATAATCTTTTTTTTAAAGCAAAACTTAAAGTTGAGACTTTTTTAAAAAAATGTTTCGTTAATAAAAAATATTCTCTTAATTTATTAGTTTTTATTTTTATGTTTTTTTTAAATCTAAAAAAAAATTATTTAGTAAAAGTTTAAAAAAAAACTGATGTTGAAATTTGATGAAGAAAAAAAAAGACATAAAATTATATATGTCAACTCTGTGAAAAAATAATTTAAAAAAAGAGAAAGTCATAAATAAAACTTTAATAGTTAAATTTTAAATAAATAAGATGGTGTTAAGTGAAAGTTATACATTTTTATATTTTTTCAATAAATCTAAAAACTAACAAATAACACTTTATAACCTAATAATATTAAACACCATTTTTTTTTATATATCTTTATATTAAACTAAATTTGATTTATTTGTAACTATATTATACACGAGGGTTATAACTAGTTATATTATAACACGATTACATAAAAAGGACGCTAGAAGCATATTTTAAAAGGAAAACGACGAAAATGGTCATATCTTATACTCTTGATTCACTAAATGGTCAAGTCAAAAGACTTTGACATATATGGTCATGCACAAATGCACAACTACTTAACTCCATTATATTTATGACACGTGTTCTATGGCAAATGCTCGACAGACTTACGGTTCTCAACCCTTAAGTGCTCAACTTTGCAAGAAAAAAAAACAGAAAAAAAGTCCTCAAGTTTGCAAAGTTGAGCACTTTATGGTCTAAAGTTGAGCATTTTATGGTGCATAGTTGAACATTTTATGGTTGAGTACCGTAAGTTGATCACTTGCTGTTGAGCACTTGTGACTGCAAAGTTGGACATTTGTGATCAAAATCTTTTGGCTTGACCATGTAGTGGATGGTAAATGCTCAACTTGACCATTTTCGTCTTTTTCCCTATCTTAAAAGGTTAGAACATTTATTCTAAAGGTACGTTTGGTTGGATAAATTGAAAAATATTTATGACAAATATATTTTAAATTTTCTCAAATATTATGTTAGTATGACAAACGAAGAAATAAAACATTTCTCGAATTACCAAAAAGGGAGAAACTAAGATTGTTTAAAAAAGTGAAATTTTTTCATTTTTTTATAAACTTTTTTTCTAATGGTTCTCATTCCATATTTTACTCATTTAAATAGAATATGTATTAAATTTATAAAAAGACTGTTTATTCGATTTTACTCTTTAAATAGAAAAATATATAAAATTTATATAAACTTTTTTATGAAATTTATATAAAAGTGACAAATTTGATTTATAGTTGTTTAAATAGAAAATTTATAAATTTTAAAAAATTATAAAATATATTTATTTACTCGTTTAAATAGACAAAAATAAATTTTATATATAAAAGTTATTTAAAGTTTTTATAAAATTTTATATAATCTCTTTTATAGAATTTATATAATAAATAAAATTTCAATTTTTACTCACTTAAATAGAAAATTTGAAAAATTTAAAAAATTGTTGTAAAAAAATATTTACTTGGTTTATACTCGTATAAATAGAAAAAATAGAATTTGTACAAAATTTATAAAAATGATATAAAAAGTGAAAATTCGTTTTTATAATAAGTGAAAATTCATTTATACTGGTTTAAATATAAAATTATAAAACTTATATACAAAATATTTATTCGTGTTAATTTTGTCGACACAAAACCAAGATTTTAAAATATTATGAATTTCTGTCACTCAAACATTCGTAAGCATTTTAGATTTTGAAATTTTTAACTTACAAAAATTAAAATTTACCAAGATTTTGGAATTTTAGAATTTCAAAATCTCCAACCAAATGGCACCTAAAGTGATTTTGATACTTTCCTAGTTTTTAACTTTTTTTGTAATTCTATCTTTATTATAACAATAGGAAATAAAAAGTTTGTTTAACAAAGAATACGAAATATAAAATTATAAAAAGACAAAAAAAACCTAAAAACGATCTTATACCTATTAATACCAATGTTTTTACCGGATTATCGGCCTGTTCGACTCACCGAATCAATTCGATTTTCTAAAAAGAATACACAAAATATGTTTATAGCGATTCGCCGAAAATATTATATATATATCATGAAATTTTCTATACTATTTATTAACAAATATAATATATAAAAAATAAACTTATGTCACAAATACACATAATTTACATGCCGTAAAAACCAAAAAAAATCAAAATCCGACCGGATCTCGAGAACCGAGTTGATCCAGTCACCTCAAACCCGACGAGATCTTGAAAATGTGAGCCACGGGTAATGGACATTCATAACTGGGATGTAACTTAGCCGAAAACTCACTAGTTATTTGAGATCGACTCGTAAATTAATCAAAGTTGACTTGAGTTAACCAAGATGAGTTCTCAAATACTCGACTAGTGAATCTCGCGAGCATTATCGTGGCTATGAACCACGGTGTCAGGGATTCAAATCCCTCCTCGCCCACAACCAGCCCAAAAGACTCAATAAGGGAAGGGCCTTTCCCTCTGGGGTAGGAAAATCATGATCGGGATAGCGTACCAAAAGCCCCGGCTTCTCGTGATGAGCGCAGTGCAACAAACGGTGTTTGCGTCAGAGGAGGGCATAGTGGGCCCCCAGTGGGCCCCCGCACGAAGGGCTATTAGCTCAGTGGTTACTTTGATTAAATTGCACTGTTATTCTTTTATATGCATATGTTTACTTGAGTTTTATGCAAATTAGGTTAATTCGAGCTCAATATATAAAGTATTCGTCGAGTTAGGGTCATAAATGTGAAATAATTGTTCACGAGTCAAGTTTTGAGCTCAAGTTTTATATGACGAGTCGAGCTCGAGCTCGAAACCTAAAGCTCGATTCAACTCGAGTCTACTATCGAACTCGGGTTTTATATTCAAATCGAGCTCAAACTTGCTAGTACCGGCTCGTTTACACCCTATACATAGCAAGTTAGAAACACCCTTATTTAAATTCTTATCCACATGTCATATTAAGGTGGTAATTTGTATGTCATACGTGAGGACTTTAAACTATTGAATAACAAGTTTTTCTTGTTAAGAAACTTTGAGGGACTTGTTGTGACAAGTTGTTATTCTTCTAACACATAATATAAACTTTTGGCAAGTTTTGTATTGTTTGTATTGTGCAAGGACTAAGGATGTAAATATGAAAAAGAGCTCGAGTATATAAGTTGGAGCAGCTAGGGTTTCTTCATAACTTTCACATAGCCGTTATTAAAACTCTCTCTCTTGATCGTCTTATTTCTTATGACTCTGTATAGATCAATCTGTCTTGATCTATGTTGTTCATTGTATTGTATTGATTGATCATCTATTGTGATCAATCTTGTTTCAATTTCTTGTGTATTGTAAACATTGAATCAATTGTAAGTGAGTCAAGGAGAGGTTGGTTGGATTCACATATAGACCATTGTTTTTACATGGTAGCAGAGCCTTGGTTATCTCGATTACGTGAACTTGATTTGGGGGTTTTTTTAGATCTTGATTTGGAAGGTGCTATTGATAGATTGGGAGGTGGTTACGTGATTAATTGTAAGTTCTAAAAGTGTATTGGTATTTCTGAATTAGGGTTTTCTAAAACCCTAATTTGAATTTTGGGAGTTTTGTATTCTTCAGGTGTTTTTTGGAGTTCAGGGTATTGTATCTTAACGGTCGTGTTAAGATTCGGTGATTTGTCGGTAATTGTTGGTTTTGTTGATCTGTTATTTCCTAGACCAAGTGAATCTAGGGATAACCTAAACCGGCTCAGTACTATCACCCCGAATCTCCTACTCGGCATCGGCGACTTCGTGCCGCACTCTGCATTCTTGGGTTGCGTGCTCTATAACACCTCGCTCTCCTTTATCTTTAGTTGTTTTTATCATATGTTCATATTGTTTGTTTATCTGATTTGTTGATTTGATTTGCTGTGTGTTTATTGTTTTCTTGATTGTTCCTATTTTTATTAGTTTTGATCCTTAATCTCTTTCTTGCCCTTGACCTGCTACCCTTGCGTGGTTAGAAAGTCTGGAAACTTTGTTGACTTTGATCAAGTTTCATTATATCATTTTTTTGATTGTTTGTGTCTCTAGTGTTGTTCACCATGTCTACTAGTACTATTGATTTGATTAGCAATCTTGATGTTGGTAATGTTTTGCATTTAAAGACTAGTTATTTCAGTTCTCGTACTATTGTGTCTTTGAAATTAACTAGTACTGAAAATTATAGAGTATGGGATGCTGTTATGAAATTGGAATTAAGTATAAGAAATAAAAATGGATTTGTTGATGGTACTTGTACTAAGACTATATATGCTTCTAGTTAACCTTTTTTCTAATCAGTGGAATAGATGTAATTCTATTGTGCTTTCTTAGATATTGAACTCTATTTCAGAGGATTTGTTTTTTGGTCAGATCTTTTCTGAATATGCTAGAGAAGTATAGGTTGAATTAAAAGAAACTTATAATAAACTTGTTGAGTTTGTTATTCATAATCTGCTACATAAATTCATACCTTTAAAAAAGGTGAATTGACTGTTTATGAGTATTATAATAAGCTTAACTCTTTACGGAGAAAATTTGATATCATGACTAAGTGTTCTTGTGCTGCTAGAGAAAATGTGCTTAAACATAATCAGTTAATAAAACTTATGCAATTTCTCATGGGCCTTAATGATGTGTATCAACCTATTAGAAGTAGTTTGTTGTCTATAGAGACTTTTCCAGAGGTTAAAGATGCTTTTGCTATCATATCCAGATATGAGTCTCATAGAGACATTGTCTCTTCCTCTACTAGTTCTTCTGTTAAACCTTAGGTTTCTAGATTTGTTGTTAAGACTAATGGTTGGTCTAATAACAATAATAATAACAAGAGGTTTGACAATTCTAAAAGTTCTATAATTTTGGAAACAATAACATTATTAATAGGGGTCTTAATCCTAATTTGACATGTAAGAATTGTGAAAAAATTGGACATATTGTGGATAGATATTTTGATATTATTGGTTATCCTCTTGGTTATGTTAAGAATACTGCTTCTTCTGAGCCTAACTCTTATAATGCTAATATTGCTAATTCTTTTACTGAAAATGGTACCACTTTATCTTTCACTATTGAACAGATGATGAAATTAATGCATCTTATCAATGAAGTTCATTATGAATGTATGTAGGCCAATATGGCTGGTAGGTGTAGTTTTATGAACAATAATGTGTTCTTTAATGCTAATTTTAAGTTTTTTTTTATAATAGTAATTTTGTGCTATGTAAAGTTACTTTGGGATGGAACATGGATTATAGAGCCAATCAACACATGACTCTGTTTATTTAAAATTTGTTGGAACATTGATGTATTAAACTGAAATTTTATTGTTGGTCAGCCTAATGGAACTATTGCTAAAATAAAATATGTTGGGAATCTTAGACATTCTGAGAAAATTGTCTTATTTGATGTGTTGGTGGTTCCTGATTACTTTGTCAGTCTCTTATCTGTTAACAAATTAGTAAGAGATAGTAAAATGTTTGTTGGGTTTTGTGAGACTAAATGTTATATTCAGGATTTGCATCTCAATCAAATTATATGGACTGGTAGTGAGAATAGTGGCTTATACTTGTTTGACTCTCCTTATATATGTCATAGTGTAGGGAATGTGAATATTGTGTGTCATGTGTCTAAATCTCCGTGGTATTCTAAACTTGGTCATCCCTTTGATCAAGTCATAGATGTGTAACATAATGATCTTAAAGTCACTAAGGACTCTATTGTGTCACCTTGTGTTGTTTATCACAAGGCTAAACAGACCAGGGAACCATTTCCTTTGAGTGATCTTAAGACCACTAAGCTTGATGAATTAGTTCATTGGATGTTTGGGGTCCTTACAAGGTTATTAGTAAGGATGGGTTTAGTTATTTTTTGACCGTGGTTGATGATTATACTAGGGCTGTTTGGATTTATCTGATTAAAACTAAATATGAGGTTTATAATCATGTGTTAAGTTTTATCAATTTGATTCTAAACCAGTTTAAGTGTAGTGTTAAAACTATATGATATGATAATGGCACTAAGTTTGTTAATAAAAAAATGTCTCACCTCTTTGACAGTCTTGGTACAATTCATCATACTTCTTGTGCTTACACTCCTAACCAAAATGGCATTGTTGAGAGAAAGCACAAACATTTGTTAAATGTCGCTAGAAGTTTGTTATTTCAAAGTGGTATTCCTTTATTTATGTGGACTGAATGTGTTTTTACTGTTGCTTATCTTATTAACAGACTGGCTTCATCTGTTCTCAATAACAAATCCTCTTTTGAGCTTGTGTATAAGTCAAACCTAAACTCCCTCATTTGAGAAGTTTTGGTTGCATTTGCTTTTCTTCTATCTTAAATAATTCTTATAAATTTTCTTCTAGGTCTGAGAAATGTGTTCTGATTAGTTTTTCTACTTCTAAAAAGGCATACAAAGTTTATAGTCTTGAGTCTAAAGTGGTTTTTTTTCTAGACATGTAAAATTTTATAAAACTATTTTTCCATACAAAATGAATGATACTCTTCCAAATTTTAATAAGGATTCTTCTTCTAATACTGTTGATTCTTTAAACTTTTTTTAATGAAAAGCATACTGACAGCCTTACTTCTAGTCCCTATGATAAGTGAGGAGTTTCTAATTCATCCTATGATGATGGCAATGTTTCATCTTTGCCCAGAGGTGACATCGTTGGTGGAGATGACTTTGCAACATCTATAGATGATAATACTTCCTTTGAGGGCACTGTCCTTTCTTCTTCTTCTTCTAGTTTGGATACTCAAAATGGGTGCCAGAGAACAATAGTCAAGTGTAGCCTCAAGTTAGAAGGTCTGATAGACCTACTAAAATGCCTGCCAAGTTTAATGATTATGTCGTTAGTAGTAGTAAGCTTTATGGTCTTGAGAAGTATGTATCTTATGCTCATTTAAGGGGTACTAATTTGTGTTTTTCCTCTACTCTCAATAAGGCTTCTGAACCTTCTTCTTACTATGAGGCTAGTCAATATCCAAGGTAGATTGAGACTATGAATAATGAAATTGAAGCTCACTTGGACTATCTGTGATCTTTCTAGTGGAAGAAAACCTGTAACCTCTAAATGGTTGTGGAATATTAAGTATAAGTCTTCTGGTGAGGTAGAGAGATATAAGGCCAGGCTTGTAGCCAGAGGGAGATATTTAATTGTATGAAAACTTTCAGTCCAATAGTTAAGATGGCCACTGTTAGATGTATGCTTAATGTTTCTATTTACAAAGGCTGGGATTTATTTTAGCTCGATGTGAATAATGCTTTCTTATATGGTGACTTAACTGAGGATGTGTATACGACTCTTCCTCCTGGTTTTGATACTAAAAAAGGTAAAGTTTGCAAACTAAACAAATCTTTGTATGGGTTGAAACAAGCCCCTAGGCAATAGAATGCCAAGTTGACGAGTGCTTTGATTGAATTTGTTTGTCAAAGTTTGACTATTCTTTGTTTACCAAGTGTAATGGTAACATGTTTGTTGCTTTGCTGGTTTATGTAGATGACATTGTTATAACTGGTAATGATATTTCTGAAATTGAAAAGTATAAAGTGTTTCTTAAAACTAAGTTTCTTAATTAAAGATTTGGGAAAGTTAAAATATTTTCTTGGTATTGAGGTTCTTGATAGTGATAAAGATATTTGTCTAAGTAAAAAAAATATTGTCTTGATTTTTTGCATGAATATGGTTGGTTAGCTGCTAAACATGTTGACACTCCTTTACCTGAAAATACAACTTTGAGACATATTGAAACCGATGATGATAAATTTCTTGTTGATGTTGGAAACTATCAAAGACTTATTGGTAAATTGATATATCTAACCAATATTAGGCCTGATATTTCATATGCAGTTCATTGTCTTAGTCAACATATGCATTCTCCTCTTTCATCACATCTTGATGCTGCCCTGAGGGTCTTAAGATATCTTAAGAAATCCTTAGGGAGTGGTATTCAGATAAATAGTGATGGTAATCTTAAGCTTAGAGCTTATGCTGATTCTGACTGGGCAAGATGTCCTGCTAAAAGGAAATATGTGTCTGGTTATTGTGTGTTTCTAGGTGATTATTTGATGACCTCGATAAGTAAGAAACAATCTACTTTGTCCAAATCTTCTGCTGAGGCAGAGTATAGAAGCATGGCTTTTGCCACTTGTGAAGTTACCTGGTTGTCTAATTCGTTGGGTGACACGGGTCTTAAAGAATTGTTTCGAGTGATGTTATATTGTGATAATAATTATGCTTTGCAGATGGATCTTAATCCAGTATTTCATGACAAATCTTAGCATTTTGATATTGATGTGCACTTGGTAAAGGAAAAAGTGTCTAGTGGTGTTATTAAGACTGAGAAGATTCATACTTCTTAGTAGATTGTTGATGTGCTTACAAAGACTCTTGGCTCTGTATAACATGATGAGTTGTGTAGAAAGATTGGTATGATAGATGTGTTTCAAGTTGAAAAACTTGAGGGATGGTGTTGAATAACAAGTTTTTCTTGTTAAAAAACTTTGAAGGACTTGTTGTGACAAGTTGTTATTCTTCTAACACTTAATATAAACTTTCTGGCAAGTTTTGTATTGTGCAGGGACTAAGGCTGTAAATATTGAAAATAGCTCGAGTATATATGCTAAAGTAGCTAGGGTTTCTCTATAACTTTCACATAGTCGTTATTAAAACTCCCTGTCTTGATCGTCTTTGTTCTTGTGACTCTGCATAGATCAATCTGTCTTGATCTATAGGGACCGTTTGGTTCGCCGAATGTTTTTGATGTAATTGTAATTTATGAAAGGAATTGTAATGTGGATGAATTGTAATTTGAATTGTTAAAATATGTTAATGTGTTTGGTTGGTAAGATGTAATGTAATTGATATTAATTAAAACACAAAAAATATATTATTAAATTAAAAAGTTAGTAAGAGGATATAAATAAAGGAAAATTATAAAAAAAGTTCAAAACTTTTTTCCAATGCCTACAAGAGCCCTTAACTCTTCTCTTTTCGAAAAATGACTTATTTTTTAGGGCAACAGGGCAACTGGATGCAGAATGCGCTACGTGTCCTCTGTTGCTCTATTTTTTAGGGCAATCTATCAGAATTGCCCTACTTTTTAAGACACTTGTCATAATCTGACGTTTGTTGCCCTATATTCTTTTGTTGCCCCTAGAGGTGGCAAATCTTGCCTATTTTGATACATATGGGCTCTTTTTGCCCATTTTTAAAAAAAGATGAGGCACTTTTTGCCCATTTTTATAATGAATGGGCTAAACGGGCGCATATGTAATAAACTAAATGGGCTTAACGGGCGCACTTGTAAAATATAAATTAGTATACTCGACGAATATTTTTTATTAAATTTTTTATCCCGGCTTTCAAACAAGTATTTTTATTTTTTATTTGTAGGTTTTTATATGTTTTTTTTCCTTTTTTAGCTTGCGCCCGTTTAGCCCGCCCGTTTTGCCCGCCTGTTTCGCCCGTGCCCGTTTAGCCCGCACCCGTTTAGTCCGCCGTCCGTTTAGCCCGTTGCCCGTTTAGCCCGCCGCCCGTGCCCGCCTGTCCGTCCATTTTGCCACCTCTAGTTGCCCCCAAATAGGAAAAAACATGTTTTTTTGGACTAAATGGCATGTTGCTCTAAATTGAAGGAATCTTTTGATCATTTTACCTATAAATAATGAGATTATTTTGGTAAATATATGTGTATATTTCATTGTAATTGAAACTTTACATCATAAAAATGATATAATTAAAATTAATATGATACAAGTGGGCCCAATGTAATTTGAGTAATTGTAATTACATCTAGTAACTAACAATTTTTTTTAATTAGAATTTAAATTACAATTACATTAAATTACATTTCATTCGAACCAAGTACCCTCATAATATTCATTGTATTGTATTGATTAATCATCTATTATGGTCATCTTGTTTCAGTTTTTTTTGTATTGTATACATTGAATCAAGGGAAGATTGACTGAATCAATCAAGCCTTACTTAGAGCAACTACAATGACAACTTGACAAAAGGTTTTTTACTATTTGCTCAAGTCATTTTTAAGACTTTTTTTCATTGCAACAAAGGCTTGGTGAATGACTTGACAAAGAAAAACTTGGTATGTACCAAGTGTTTGACACCAAATTTATATGCTATTCTCATTTAATGAAGAGTTACAAAAAGCTTTCAAACAACTTTTGTCCATTGAAGATTATTTGTAAATATAACTTTTTAGATGGTAAAATTTATGATAAATTAATAGAAAAAGTCATTATAGCTTTTTAGCATTGCTTATACTCTTACTAGACTTGAACTTCAAAACTTGCATAACATTGTTTATAATGAACTTCAAGTTCCCCAACTACAGGCCGTTTTCCTCCGAACCAAATCCGGACATGCATATAAAAGGGCTCGTTAAATTCAAGCTCATCAATCATCGAACACGTACTGCTCATTTAGCAGCCAAATGATATAGTTTAACAAAATCAAACTGTGAATTTAAATTTAATAAATAGTACAGCAAAGAGTATATATTTATTTCAATTCTAGGCCAATACTAACTAATATAGCATCAACTCTATCTTAACCTATCTCTTAGCTGCAAACATAAACCAAACATTAAACATACTAAACCAAAACTAAAACCAACAAACCATACTTAATCAAGAACTTAGAAATGTGTCAACCTTGACATTGGCTGACCTCGAAAGAAACTTCATGCAAATCGGAGGCCTGACACCAACCAAAGCAAGTATAGAACTCGGCAATGTCCATATTCCATCCCCACATATCAAACCAGAAGCAACTGCTGGTCCAAAAGCTGCAGCCTTGGCTTTATTCACCTTGGACCAAACAAACAAAATCAAACTCCCAACACACATATCTATCGCGAAATACCCTCCAATATAAAATGGAATTGCCATCGCCATTGGAATTGGTATATATTTGGATTTTTTCTTTCCAACCAAGTCTCTTATTCCATTAATAACAATAGCCGCACCGAAAAATCCATAGCATAATGCAAGGCAGTGTTTAGGAAACGCTGCAAAACCTTCAACTCCCAAAATAGCCATGTTACGGTAGATTAGAGCATAAGGTGCGGGGTATTGTGTGCCTGGAGTACCGAGATCAAATGCTTTGTAAAATAGCCAAAATACACAAGGGGATATTATACACCCCATACCAGTCCCAATCATTTGGCTCACAAACATGGACCGTGGGCTAGCCAATGTCATGTAACCGGTTTTAAAGTCTTGCATCAAGTCTGAAGCTGTTGAGACAATGTTCATCATGACCCCACACGCGGCTAACCCAGCTAGAACACCCCCGTGTTCCCCACCAGCCCACGCTCCCACTATAAAGATGGCTAGTTTTCCATAAGTTGAGGCCAAGGACCAATCTGTTAACCCACATCCATATGCATTACAAAAGGCAAGTGCAGGGGCGAGTAAGTAGATGACCATGATGTGGTACCATCTGAGCTGGTGGAAGATGTGTGGAAGTGTGACGATGGAGACTGCTGCTATGACTAGATATCCTACTATGGCGATCCACATTGGGATTTGGTCTTTGAGGAAGAGTTGGGTACGACGTTGGTCGTCGTATGATATGGATGGAAGTTGGGGGGAGGAGTTACGGCTAACTGGGATATCAGCTTCTGAATTTTTTTCTTTAACTTGGCGGTATAGACCAAAGAATGTGTGGCCAAGGACTTTAAAGAAGTTGTACAACCCATCACCTAGAATCATTGCTATGCCTATGAACACCTGCAATCACAAAAGATGATATGTGTCATTTTGACATTTACTTATTAATGATTGATTCAGGTGCTCATCCATGTTTTCTGAAAAAAGCATGTCATATGGTAAAACGGATCGATACTTAAGAAGAGTGTAAGGTAAATAAAAAATCTTAAAATAGTTGATATTTCAAGTTAAAGAATGATTGGAATACTAATAAAATCCGACATGGTAAGAGTGACTAGTACTCAAATCACTTGTTTTGACCCATCACCATATAATATGGTCCATATTGCGTGTAATAATGCAGTACATAGGATTATTTGGAACACATAATCTTCAAGATAATATGAGTTAAGATATGGCTTGAATTGCTAGAAATGATGAGGACTATACCCTGTAACCTTGAATACCATGGAGACTGCCTTCACCAAGGTCTGCAGGGTACCAGTCACCTTTTCTTAGGTCGATGAGTGGCCACATTAAACCCCATGAAATTATAGCTCCAACCAACAAAGATACATTAATCAGATACGGGCAGATCATGCCAACGCCCACATAAGTTGCTGAGAAGTCAAAGTAAAACCTGGTTTTGTAAAGAAAAAAAAAAGGAAAAAATGGTAAGTTTAACAATCAAGAACTAAGAAAGAACGATGAGAATTTTATAAGATATATTTGTGCTAACTTGTGTTCGTATGCCTTTAGACCAAGTGAAGGGAAGCTTGAGAAACCACAGCCGTCTCCTGCAGTAAAGAACCATTGAAACAAACCCCATAGAAAGCTGAATGTGAAGAATTTGCCCAAAGTTCTAACTTGTCTCCTGTCATGCAGAAGACACAAAGTTGTGAGATTATGAACTTGTTGATTTGGGTAAATGTTTATTCCCAACAGGTCAAATTTTAAATATAATTATCTGAAAGAGATTCACGTTTAAGGGTTGAAAGTCGCTCAAAGTGTCGTTATAACGCTCATAATTTTCTAAATGGTTTTATGATAAAGAATTAGATTACCTGATGTAATGGCACATTGAAGTATTGAACATCTTTAGTAAAATAGGAAAAAATACGTTTATATTCTTTATACTGTTGTATACAATACACTGCCCGAGGCGGAGACAGGAGGGGGCGAGGGGGGCATGCCCCCTTGCAAAAAGATATATTAGTGTAAAGTTTCTAAAAGTTGTAGGTGTTTTTGTAATGTGCTCCCCTAACAACAAGATTTGTAGTGTAGTTTCTAAAGTTTGCCCCCTCGACTAAAAACTTCTAGCTCCACCCCACGATTCAACCCAATAATCATTTCGACCCATTCTCCAATCCTTATTGCCTGATAATTTATGACCACAAGATTAGAAGTTGGGTTTAGTCATAGACTTATAGACTTACTTAGCTAACTTGGCCCCCTGGGGAGTGTGGAAACTGTTGATAAGGTGGGCAGTTGCTGTGCCACTGGGATAAATCAGTTTGAAGTCGATGATCATTATCTGCAATAAGTACAATCAAGACAGACTGATTACATTTACATGGACTGTGCCAAATCATTTACTATGTATTTGTGCATGTGAGCTATTGCACTGGTGTTACAATTACCTTACGAAGAGGTACGACAGAAAACAGTCCAAGGAAGCTAACAACAAAAAGGAAACCGATCAGCCAAGTGAGAGAAGGGTTTTTAATATTCTCGTTAGCGTTGTCTTCGTTTGACTGCTTGGCTATCACCTCACTCATGCCAAATAGGTAACTACCAAACCCTCCTGTTATACAGTTTATGTTACAAATTTAAAGATTAACATAGTTCATTAGAAATCAATTTCACATCTAATTAAGATGTTTCTATAAAACTTGCAAATTACATTAACTTTTCACTATTAACCAACATCTGCAAAAAATTTCAAGAACTATTTTACAATAATAATGTCCCATGAATTAGTAACAAGCACTAAAACATTACTAATATACGGACACCCTACTATGATTTTCAGTTCTCATATACGAATCCCAGCCACTATGATTTTTGGTTCTCAAACAATATGTACCAATTCTAGAGTTACCAAGAATGAAACGAACAACACATTTCACATCCAATGATCATATATACAATTTCACATGACATATGCAGATACGCTAACCACATGGTTTGAGTATCTAAAAGGGACCTTGCAACAGGTTCTTTAACAAGTATCTACATATGTGCAATAATCATGCCACATACGTCATATTTACCTTTTAAGGATCTTAAACCACATGATGTAGGTCTTTTGCCGGTCCTTCTATCTAATTTTAATATTCAGCAAAACATATTTTTCGCAAGCATGCTCTTTTAATAAAATTGAGTAAGTTTGTTAACTTTGTGAGAAATCATCATAGCAAGTAGTACTAAGTTACTCGAATTTGACTCATTAAGTTATAATTACAAAAGAATTTAAATGTAAACACAATAAAATGTATAAGTTAGAGTTTAAGTAACTTGAGATTAACAAATAATGTAAGATTTCTTGATAGGACATAGAACCCCTAGCTTGATCTTTGAATCTGCCTAATCAAGTTTATGACTCTAGCTAATCAATCTAAACTACTAAATATAAATACATCAATCGGATTAATTTGTACTTTGAATGAGAATTTAATATCGACATACAATCAACATTATTTAGTACTTTTGCACGACGTTAATTGGTATTATGTACAAAGTCATTAGCTCGTTTGCAAAATCGATCACCATGTTTTTGACATCTTTGTATTGTACTGCATGCAGAAACCCATTTTTTGGACAAAAAGACGGCCAAACATGACAAGGAAACCTTGTTCTTGAGGTCATCTTGAAAAGTGACTAGGAACCGTAGGTTGGCAGCCCGGCCCTACAATATTAGGAACATGTTGCGGTATGACTATCGCTATCAGTATCGCTATTATAGTTTTTGCCTAACCAAAGTTTTTTTTTGGTAGCCATGGTTTTCAACACACACACTGGCAGCCGAACTAATCTACGGGGTTTAGACCCACCGCCACACACGAGGTAAAGCCCTCCCTTTTCAGAAAGTTGACGTGGCCACTTCAAGGTTATTATCTGCGCACACCTAACAGTAAAGTGCAAACTAACCTTAAAGTCTAATAATTTGTGTAATGATTTGTATTAAATTAGTGTAATGGTTTGTAAATATATTTAGGTGAGTGATAGTAGTAGAACTCCGTATTATTTAGAGTGCAAACTACGTAATTTTGGTTACATCATATTTTCTCCTGATTAGCTTAGCGAAAATAAAGCAGTAAAACAGCTGACTTGTTAAAAAAAAACCTAGAAGCACCATGAAAATAGGAAGTATATGTGAAAGACAGAAAAACATACCGGAAAACGCAATGCCGGAGGTAGCAACAACGCATGTCTGAATAACAGTATTCTCTTGTCGCGTAAAAGGTTGTTTTAACAAACCAGATTTGTTAAGAAACTTTGTCCATGTTTTGACAAAAAAGAATCCCAAGAGCCCGGCCGAGACGTTAAGCGATGGAATGATTCCTGTTGTTAGATTGAGTTTCATAACAATGAACGTAAACATGATGCCCAATACAAAGCTGCATACGAATGCTCGAACAGTTAGCTGGTTTTGCCATTTTGGGACTTGTTTGCTTTCGAATATCCTCTCGATTGATTCCATTTCTCCTGAATCCTTGGTTTGCTTTCCATCGCTTTCGCTGTTGTCATCGTCTCGTCGAGACGACGAAGATCGTTCCATTGTGGTTTTGTGATGACGTTTCTTAGTTTGTGTGTGTGAGTTTGTTAAATGCACGTAAAGAGAGTGTATGAGAGAATATTGTGAAGTGTTGAGTGGTTTATGGGAGTGAGTTGTCTTTAACAGAATCATGTATAAACGGAGTGTCGGATCTTTGCATTATTAGTAGTATTTAATGCATTATTTTTTGTACCTTTATACAACTAAATGAAATAACAAGAATGTTTTTCTATTTTTAGTAAATTCTAAATAGAAAAGTTCAACTATATGCGAGGGTTATAAACTAGGGTTGAGCAGCCGATACAAGAAACCGGTCGAAACCGACTCGAACCGAGCTTACTCGGTTTGAACTTCTACTTCGACTTTGTCAGCTCGATTTGGTTAGGGTCAAAACCGACACTTAGTCGGCTCGAACCACTAAATTGTGCCGAACCGACCCGACCTTAATCGGTTCGATTTTCGGATTCTATATTTTCATAACTCGGTTTTGGTTTCGAGTCGGTTTTTGTCGAGTCAGTTCTGACCCGACGCTTAGCCCTATTATAGATATAAATGACAAAACATCAATTTTTATTATAAACACATCGTTACCAATAACATTTTTTATAAGAATTGCTAACAACAATCCTGCTGTTGTTTAAGCATACACTACTAAATAAACAGGATTTTCTTACGGCAGTATTTGTGGCAAAGGGCCATTTACATAGATTTCTCACGAAATTAATTCGTTTGTATAAAACCCCGTGGGTAAATATTTTTCCACAAAACGTTGATTATGTTCCACGGTTTTTATCAACCATTTTTGCCATAAAAGGAGTGGTTTTTTTCTCACGAATTTCCCACGAATATTTTTCCCACGGATTTCCCATGACCGTTTTCCACATATTTCCCACAAGTTTAAACAACCATTTTCCCATATGTTTCCCACATTTATTTCCCACAAATTTTCAGGAACATATTCTTACGGATTTCCCATAATTTTTACTAACCATTTTCCACATATTTCCCACAGAATTCTCAAGGGCATATTCCCACAAATTTCCCACGAACATATTCCCACTGATTTACCATAATCTTTAGCAACCATTAATCCGCAGTAATCATGTGCCTAAATTCCGTAATATATGTGTTGTAATTGGAAATTTTCTAGAATCCAGAATCTAAAATATACAAAAAAACTGAATATGAAACAATATAAACCATTAATTGATCACCAAATCGTTAAATCACCAAATCGTGTGCCGAAAATGAATAATTCGTCGCTCGGTAATCTGAAAGATTATAGCACAAAAACTAAAGCCCAATTCTAAATCCCCCGCCTAAATGCTAAGTAGAATAATTATAATTCAAAACCTTAAGCCTGATTCCAAATCCTACAACTAAACTAGCTAGGACCTAGATCTTATTCAGCTCGAAGAGCATAATTCTAGCAAAAGACTCGAACCTATAATTGAGTGTTTGATTCCAAGCCAGATTGTCTGCAATTATTTGAGCCTCTGCAGCTACCCTCTGATCTTCAACCAATTTCTTTAGATCATTTTTTCCTTTCTCAGAATTCGTATCTCTTGTTACAACCATTTACACAGTTACACTTAGGAGCGTTTGGTTCAAAGATTTTAAAACCGTGTATTTAAAAACTAGTGGTAAGTTAACATATCAAAGGTTTAAAACACAGCGACAAAACAAGTTACCTGATCCTTTCGTTCTTGTTATGTTGCTATCTTCTGCAAGCAAGTGTAACCTGTCACACCCCACCATGGCGGAATATAGGGCGCGACGTATGGATATCATCACAACAATAACGTGTCTATAGAGATAACTAAATGAAATAGAAATATCATAAATGGTGACACAATGTCATGAAGATATCTCAAACAATGCAGGCGTCTAGGTAAGTAGGTAACAGGTCTACCTCTTACCAAAGACATACAATTAACAAATAACAAACATATAGGTGTCTACAAAGTATCACTTATTCAAACATAAATAAAGACTAAGAGGAAATGGGGTTCCTCTAAATGCAATCCTAAGCCTTCCAGCTAGCCACTCCTATTCTCATGCTTAACCACATTCTCACCTGAAAGAGACACTAAAACACGTCAACATAAAGTTGGTGAGGGTCATAGGTTTAGACTCCAACGCCAAATCAGTTATAAGCTGTGAATAACAACCATTAACAAAAGAACATATGGACAATGTGCTACAATTATGTATTAACAACTAGCATTCAAGATTAACCAATCACCACAAATCTAAGGATCCAAGCCTTACCAATAACCAAAATTCCAAGGCTCCAAGCCTTACCAATAACCATAATTCCAAGGCTCCAAGCCTTACCAATAACCATGGTCCCATAGGCGCCCATACACCTATGGACCAATCCCAAGGCCCCGCCTTGTCAACATCCCTTTGGTACCAAGTCAAACCACAATAACTGAGACGGTACGTGTCCCCGATCCAAATCATAAACACAATCAAGAATCACATAGCAGTTAATCATATCAGTGTACACACAAGTCCATCACAAACCATAAAAACATTCACATCATTCTTTACAAAACCATACAGTGTCTCTTCCATCCCATCTGGAAATCAAATCATAAAAAGACATGGGACTATGAAACTCACCTGAACAAGCTTCTCCAAGTACCCGCGCTCTAGCACAAATCTAAACACACAAACGTATACAATCAAGACATGAACCACATACCAAAATGGCTCATCAATCTATGATGGATATCTAACCTTCTCCTACAACTTAACCCCATTTATATGCCATATGAATCTCATTACACCCTTATATAAAGCCCTTAACTTAGTTTAGTTCATAACTCGTCTCGTTAGCATTTAACCCAAAACAGTCATGTTTTTCATACTTCAAACTATTGGTCGAACACCCCCTTAACAAAAATAACATGCCCTGTAAAAGAAACCCTATTCCCTTACATGTGTTAGCTAACTCTCCCCTTTGGCCTCAAACTTAAAGCTACTGTTAAGGCCTCCATATATATATATATATATATATATATATATATATATATATATATATATATATATATATATATATATATATATATATATATATATATATATATATATATATATATATATATATATATATATATACTTTTACCTATCCGGAATTTTCTGATTTTGAACATATGAAAAGTTTGTTATCACCAGAGGGTCTTACCCTATCCCATTTGCTTAGACCTTCTCCAGATCTTTTATTTAATATATAATATAAATCCCATGTTCATTTGAAGATCCAATTATAACCTAAGTACCCCAAACAATTCAAAATATAAACTGAAAACAGGCTGATCCAAAAACTGTTTTAACACCCGACTGATGTAACATGTTTTTGACCCACTTCCCGACCTCCAATTTAGTCCTAGTTTCTTTCATTTGAAATCTAATTAAATTACCTTTCCAGGGACATAAGATTCGAAATTTAAAAGTTTGAGAACTCTAGATATGATCAAAACAATGGACCAAAAATTCTGCCCAATTTTTAAAAACGAACTTAAACATGATTAAACCCTAATTACGATCACTAATCTTCATAATAACCAAAGTAATCAATTCATATGAACCCAAAACTCACTAATCTTAGAAAACTCACAAACCCTAATCCATCATAAGATCAATTACATGATTAAATTGATTAAAATCATTAATAGAACAAGGGTTTTAAAGGTTTTACCTTAGAAATCAATGGAAGATCTTTATTTTTGAAACCCTAATTGGCCATCATTGTTGAATTTCGGCTAGGAGCTGTTATGGAGGTTAAAATTTTGATTTTTTTGTTATGGGTTGGGTTTGGTTAAGTCCTAAGGCCCCCTAATCCCATTACAAGTCCATTGGGCCTGATTTGGGCTTTTTCCTTCTTTGTTTCTTGCGTCGTCCAAACCGACCCCCTTTATTATTATTTTTATTTTTATTTTATTTTTATTATTAATTAATGTATTAATAATATAACCTTAATTTATCTTAATTTATTTCAGCTCCAAAAACCTCCAAAACCTCAAAACCGTAAAACTAGTCAAATTTACGCGTATACCGTAAAAGACGTAAAAATATACAGTTTTATAAGAACTCTTAGAATATGAAATAATCTATATAATTAAGTCCTAAATGACTTAAAACCATCCCGTAAATTATTCTCGTGACTAAATAGCTCATCCGAGACCCCTAAATGCACAACCCTAAATCGTAAAAATACGATTTTCTATAATACATATACGTATACGTAAAACCACTAAATAACACCATCATATTTGATAGTCACTACTATGTGAGCTCATGAACATGAAAACATCACACATCGTTTCACTCACATGGTACCCCGTACCCGAAAACGATGTCCAAACCACACTCTATTCACACCACATAACTCATAAACACATAAAGACACGTAATTCCACGAAATATGGACAAAATAAAACTAAGTGACGAACCTCAAATCCGTGGTTGTCACATCACTCCCTCCTAATAGAAATCTCGTCCCGAGATTTACTCCTTAGGATCAGTCACATCAATCAACAAATTACATGAGGATACTTGTTCTAAAATAACTCCTCTCATTTCCACATGAACTTTAGTTCATGACTCAATTTACTAGATATATTAACCCAAAATATTTAACTTCATTCTCAAACTCTTGACCTCATAGTCCATAAATCTTACAATGACTCTTTGAAAATCAAAGACTCTAATTATCACAAATCCCGAATAACCGTATATGCAAATATGCATTCTCAAACCACATTTCCCAAATCTTAATGCATGAAATATATCATGTACACCACTTAATTCCCCAGATAATTCTATACCCATAAGCTATTGGTCCGATCTTTCTAAAGATCATAAATGGACCTACAAAACTTGACATCGACTTTTCCCTTTTTACCAAAACATACCACCCGTTACTATGGGTGAAACTTCCTACATAACTTTGTCACTAAACTCTAGTAATTTCCTCTTTTTCAACATATCATCTCTTGTTACTCTCATCCTTTCCACAAACACCATTTCCACATTAGTAGTCTCTCTCACGAATTTTAGTCCACCATATGGACAACTCACCCTATCCTTCCATATAGTGCCTCAAATGGCATTCATCGACTTCTAGTATGATAACTATCATTATATGAAAACTCAGACATCGCTAACGAGTTTCCCACATCCCTCTAAATCAGTCACCCAAGCTCTCAACACGACTCCTATACTTGTATCAAATTCCCACACAATGTCTTACCTTCAAGGTCATAGTGCTCCTCATCTTTTCTCAGTTAGACCAAGCCCTTCGTCTCTCATGACACATCACATCTATAACTCCTCAACCATTCGATTATTGATACTAAGCCTTCCAATCAAACAGTATATGTCAGTACCATTTCCTTTCCACACTACAACAATATTAGCATGCTTAGTGCCTTAGTCTACTCATTAGGCTATACCAAATTTTTACCTTCGGTTCCTATCTCGACCTATTTCATTCATGATTCGCATCTATCCACACTTCCTTCTTCTTCCTCAGCTCATGACATACATCACGATGTTATGCTTCCCGTCTTTCAAGTCATCTATACCTCAAAAATTTTCCAAGTAGCTTCACTTGTTTTTCCTCACAATCAGTTCTCCTACCCCCTCCTAATAGGGACATACTAGAGTTTTATGTGATCCCATGCGGATCACACTCTCATCTTATACCCATATTAGTTTCCATTTGTCTAAACTAAGTCATATTTTAAATTCTTATTCAAATCTCATACTTCTACTTTGATCTTGCACCCAACATGAGGTACTTTCAATCATCATCTTCTTCCTTCCATGGTTCTCCCTAATTCCTACAATATCCCGTCCAACAGAAATTCCATACTTCATTCATCAATTCTATGGAAATCGCTAGTGCATTGGATAATGTATAACTGTCTCTTCCAAAGATCTTTCATAGAACCTTCACAAAACCGACTCTCTAATCACTTCTCCATGAACTTATTCAGCTCAGCTTCACTACTCATCCCTCGATATTGATTGCCATAAAAATTCTATCCGCGTAGTCACTCGACTCCCCTTGTTACCTCCACAAGTTCTTAATCTCCCATGTTATGTATTCAATTCGTCACGATTCACTAGTTCAGCTCTTTGTAACTCTACTCCGGTACTCGATCTGTCCTTCTTCGTCACGAACCATACGGAGATTCCCATCATAGCGCTTGTCACCTTTCCAGTCCTTGCAACTTCTGTAACTCCTTCGAAATCTCTTGCTTCATTCTAGCAGCCGGCACGTAGTTCTTTCAGCTCCTTGATTCACGATGTATCTCTTCACGCACTCCTTCTCGTCTCTATGATGTTACCTAGGAACTTCACACTACCCAGTAGCCTCTAACTTCAACTCATCTACCACAATATTTCTAAAGGTACTTCAACCCCTCAATGGCTCACTCTTCCTTACTTGTTGTACTTCACCATTAATCAGCTTCTTACCAATCATTCTTTCACATCTATGTTTTTCTTCACGTCTCTACTACTACCTTGCCTCCATAACTATACCAATTTCCTTGCGTGTTATTTGCCCAATCTTTCCATTGGTAGAAACTTTATACTCTACCCTCACATCCGCTAGTACTTTCATCAATCTCCTAATGGTACTTCAACCAACTTCTCATAGCATGACATCTCGTTCCCACGACCAGTCAACTAACTTTACTTACTCCCTTATTCCCGTAAAGAATCTAAGTTTCAAAACTCCATAAATCTTAATCATTCCTTCAACACAACCTTTAAACCAAAACACATCTCTCCATTCTAATATCTAACCATAAGTAATACTACCCAACTCTATCCTCTCATCCTAACGTTTCCACAACCGCATAACTAAATCATGACGTGTACCAAAAGAATTCCAAACAATCGTGTCCCAAAATAAAATATAGGGTAAAACGAACCCTAGCGAAAACAATTGAAAACAAAACAATGTAATCCGAAATATCAATGGAGTGTGCCAACAATGAAAAATTAGACTCGTCACGATTAGTATTACTAAATTTTGATACCTTAGAAAATTTTAAACTTTTGTCCCAATTAGTTACTTCTCATAAGAACCAAAGTTCAATACTACTAAAATAAATCATACTCATTTTTAGCCATAAACTCATCTTTTATCTTCATTATTTTATCAAGGATATCAACTAGTTGGTATACTACAATCTTATTCTAACCATTATCTTTTTTACCCATATTAAACTTATTTTGCTTGTTATTATGAAACCAATACATGTTTATAAAATATAGTGTTTTTTTTCTTTCATTTTAATCTATATTATTATTATTATTATTATTATTATTATTTTATATAATCGATTTAGGTTGATTATAAGTAAACTATTACAAGTTTACAAGGTGTGGTGTAATCTCCCTTTTTACTCTTTCTGTCTAGTTAAATACTTCTAAAATTTTAACTCCACTTAAGAAAATCATTGTGAAATTTCTTCACCCTTTAAAATGTATTATCACATGTTACCTAGAAAACTAATCCAATTATTTTCAAGACAATTTATTTTTATTTTTTATAACTTACTACCACAAACTTATATAAAAGATATATAAGTCACTATATCATACCCATACACTTACAAATTATTTTCAAAATCGTTTTCCTATAATTAGCAAGACTTATTTGCAAGAAAACTTAGTAGTTCTCATTAATTAAAATACATACCCAAATGTAGACACACGTCAAAAGACTCAAAGCGTCGTTGGAACTCCATCAAACTCCAGCACCATAAAACACGAGCAAACACAAGGTACGTTCAAGTTAAAATAACTACTGAACGACCATATACCATAACTTAACACATACTAGTATATATACATCCGCATGTATATACCTATTAAATCACCCAAAACATACTCATTACCATACATGCCAGATCAATCAATCGCGTCATACACTCGTTTTTCCATACGAGTAATCACCATCTTACCACAAGGCATAAAACCCATCACTAAAACCAGTCCATATCATGTGACCCCTTAATCACACAACATGAGTATAACCCAAAACATATAACATACTAAAAAATATCCATATGGTAGACAGCCGTTACATAAACCCATATATTATACATATACCCAAAAATACACATCTCATCATATACAAGCATGTACTAACCCTCTTTCATGCAATCATACTCAGGAACCCATTGAAGTTGTGGTACTCGTATAACTATGTTGGCCACCTATACACTTACCCTTTCCCCAATGCACTCCCTCCTATGATGACACTTATAAGAATCAATACAACATATAACACGGAAATCCATCTACTCACATAAGCTCATAACCACATAACCAATAAGGTCCAAAAATCCATCTATTAAAATAACATAGTAAAACTCTTGGAATACATAAATCTAAATTCTAGCTAAAACAACATAGACAAACTCCAACACAACATCATAATCAGTTATAAGTCATGTCGCCCATAAGAGTGGAAACAACTTAAAATCCTTCCTATCCACCTACTCCTAGTAACTCGAATCACCACATGATTCTTAGGGAACATGACTTAAACATCAAAAGAAAAGTACTATACATTAGGTACAAAAAAAACTTATCAATTATTATGAATGTAATTCATATATCAAAAACGAAATAGAAATTAACATGTGACTAAGTATGGACGACTATAGTTCAATCCATACTAGTCAAAACTCACAGAAAACGAATCAACAATACTCAGAAAATACAATCAAAACCATACACACATATTGCTATGACGCCTATATGCAGGGATCCTTAAGCTATAGACTAGGCTACTAGACTAGGCAACCTAATTTTCTATAACCATTGTCTCTGATACCATTCTGCCACACCCCACCATGGCGGAATATGGGGCACGACGTATGGATATCATCACAACAATAGCGTGTCTATAGAGATAACTAAATGAAATGGAAATATCATAAATGGTGACACAATGTCATGAAGATATCTCAAACAATGCAGGCGTCTAGGTAAGTAGGTAACAGGTGTACCTCTTACCAAAGACATACAATTAATAAATAACAAACATATAGGTGTCTACAAAGTATCACTTATTCAAACATAAATAAAGACTAAGAGGAAAGGGGGTTCCTCCAAATGCAATCCTAAGCCTTCCATCTAGCCACTCCTATTCTCACGCTTAACCACATTCTCACCTGAAAGAGACACTAAAACAAGTCAACATAAAGTTGGTGAGAGTCATAGGTTTAGACTCCAACGCCAAATCAGTTATAGGCTGTAAATAACAACCATTAACAAAAGAACATATGGACAATGTGCTACACGTATGTATTAGCAACTAGCATTCAAGATTAACCAATCACCACAAATCTAAGGCTCCAAGCCTTACCAATAACCACAATTCCAAGGCTCCAAGCCTTACCAATAACCATAATTCAAAGGCTCCAAGCCTTACCAATAACCATGGTCCCATAGGCGTCCATACACCTATGAACCAATCCCAAGGCCCCGCCTTGTCAACATCCCCTTGGTACCAAGTCAAACCACAATAACTGAGACGGTACGTGTCCCCGATCCAAATCATAAACACAATCAAGAATCACATAGCAGTTAATCACATAAGTGTACACACAAGTCCATCACAAACCATAAAAACATTCACAGCATTCTTTACAAAACAATACAGTGTCTCTTCCATCCCATCTGGAAATCAAATCATAAAAAGACATGGTACTATGAAACTCACTTGAACAAGCTTCTCCAAGTACCCGCGCTCTAGCACAAATCTAAACACACAAACGTATACAATCAAGACATGAACCACATACCAAAATGGCTCATCAATCTATGATGGATATCTAACCTTCTCCTACAACTTAACCGCATTTATATGCCATATGAATCTCATTACACCCCTATATAAAGCCCTTAACTTAGTTTAGTTCATAACTCGTCTCGTTAGCATTTAACCCAAAACAGTCCCGTTTTTCATACTTCAAACTATTGGTCGAGCACCCCCTTAAAAAACATAACATGCCCCGTAAAAGAAAATCTATTCCCTTACATGTGTTAGCTAACTCTCCCCTTTGGACTCAACCTTAAAGCTACTGTTAAGGCCTCCATATATATATAGGAGGGTACCCGCGCGATGCGGCGGCGGGTACCCTGTGACTAAATTTTTCGGTGTTATAATTCGTATTTTTTATTATAATTTCTGATTCAATAGTTTTCATCTAAAAACATGTTCTAAAAACGTAATTTCAATCGAGGGATATAATTACTTTTAACATTATATGTAATATATATATTTATATATATACATATGAAAGTTCAAGTAAATTTATGTAAATGATTAAAGGAAAAAAAAAGCTAAATGTAATAAACTATTTTTCAATTATACTTTTCATTTGATGCATACATGAAAATTTGTGTAATGTTATAATTTTTTTGAGAAATATATGTATATTATAATTTTTATTAATATAGTATAATGTTTGTAAATTGTGCATATAGTATTGTATATTTATGTAATGGGATGTTTTATTAAGAGTATTAAATACACTTTTATATTTAATTCTACCATGTTGTACATTTGGCTTGTAAAGTTGTATTCCTTAAATAATGTTTTAGTTTGTGCATTAAAATTAGGTACAACATGTAGATGCACTAGTACCTCTTATTTTTTTTGTATTTAATAGGAGAGAATGTGCAATTTGTTTTATAAGTGAGTTAGATATATAATTTTACCTATCCAGAATTTACTGATTTTGAACATATGAAAAGTTTGTTATCACCAGAGGGTCTTACCCTATCCCATTTGCTTAGACCTTCTCCAGATCTTTTATTTAATATATAATATAAATCCCATTTTCATTTGAAGATCCAATTATAACCCTAAGTACCCCAAACAATTCAAAATATAAACTGAAAACAGGCTGATCCAAAAACTGTTTTAACACCCGACTGATGTAACCTGTTTTTTACCCACTTCCCGACCTCCAATTTAGTCCTAGTTTCTTTCATTTGAAATATAATTAAATTACCTTTCCAGGGACATAAGATTCGAAATTTAAAAGTTTGTAGAACTCTAGATATGATCAAAACAATGGACCAAAAATTTTGCCCAGTTTTTAAAAACGAATTTAAACATGATTAAACCCTAATTACGATCACTAATCTTCATAATAACCAAAGTAATCAATTCATATGAACCCTAAAATCACTAATCTCAGAAAACTCACAAACCCTAATCCATCATAAGATTAATTACATGATTAAATTGATTAAAATCATTAATAGAACAAGGGTTTTGAAGGTTTTACCTTAGAGATCAATGGAAGATCTTTATTTTTGAAACCCTAATTGGCCATCATTGTTGAATTTCGGCTAGGAGCTGTTATGGAGGTTAAAAATCTGATTTTTTTTGTTATGGGTTAGGTTTGGTTAAGTCCTAAAGGCCCCCTAATCCCATTACAAGTCCATTGGGCCTGTTTTGGGCTTTTTCCTTCTTTGTTTCTTGCGTCGTCCAAACCGACCCCCTTTATTATTTTTTTAGTTTTTATTTTCTTTTTATTATTAATTAATGTATTAATAATATTACCTTAATTTATCTTAATTTATTTCAGCTCCAAAAACCTCCAAAACCTCAAAACCGTAAAACTAGTCAAATTTACGTGTATACCGTAAAAGACGTAAAAATATACAGTTTTATAAGAACTCTTAGAATATGAAATAATCTATATAATTAAGTCCTAAATTACTTAAAACCATCCCGTAAATTATTCTCATGACTAAATATCTCATCCGAGACCCCTAAATGCACAACCCTAAATCGTAAAAATACGATTTTCTATAATACATATACGTATAGGTAAAACCACTAAATAACACCATCATATTTGATAGTCACTACTATGTGAGCTCATGAACATGAAAACATCACACATCGTTTCACTCACATGGTACCCCGTACCCGAAAACGATGTCCAAACCACACTCTATTCACACCACATAACTCATAAACACATAAAGACACGTAATTCCATGAAATATGGACAAAATAAAACTAAGTGACGAACCTCAAAACCATGGTTGTCACATAACCACCCGAAAGCTTTACTTCAAGTCAAGACGTCAATATCATAAGGATTGGTTCTATAGTTGATCAAACGTCGAGGGCTGGAAAAGAGGCCAAAGTGTATATTGAGATAACAATTCAAGTTTTAACAAAATTACTCATTATTCCGTCTTATATCCTCATAACAACCATGTCCAACTGGCTACCGCAACTGGTAAATATTACCTGAAGATGTTTTAGGTTTTAAGTTAGTAAAAATTAAAAGCTATACCTCACCCCGTCAATACACTGAGGAATTGAATAGTGATGAAATTGCATCTATACCTATTGAAGTCCTTGTAGCTAAAGTGTTTCTAGCTCAGTACTACAAGACATTCAGCAGAGCCAGAGAGACAATTAAAGTTGTAGGTTTTTTATTTATAAGTCCCTTCTTCCAAATTCGGCATTACCACAATATAGTTTGACTTCTAAGGTCTACCCCCTCTAGTCTCCGCTAGTGTAAATGGTTTCAATTACATGAGCTCCAGCCTATTTTAAACGACAACGACCAAACTGATCACTAATTTAAGATTAAAAAGAGTAAAGAAAACAAAATCACTTTCGTTTCAGTTGTTTGATCAGTTATCTTGATTAATATAATTTTCTAAAGAGATCTAGTAGCCCTCGTCCTAATTGGGGTACTTACATTTTTAACTAAAAATTCTTCACAGAAAGGAGCTATTCTAAATTCAATAAGCATTAAGCTATAATAATTATTAAATTGTAAACAAGTTGTTTTGAAATCAGCAACTCCAAACTCAGAAAAGAATGGACGTGTGAAGACGTAGAATTTAAGAAACCAACCTCAACCTTTGATGTCGAACTCTGAGTATGAGATTTTTGCAAGTAAATGCGGTTATAGATACCCACCACCATAAAATAGCGATCCAACAATGAACTAACACCAAACTTTATCCCTTTTACTTTCCCTCCGTTACAGTCATGTCATAAATCCAAACTCAAAGAAGCATTGTACACGAACAAGCTCACAGTATGAACTAATAAAGATCATAATCCCACCCTGCATGAATATGATCATATTTATCAAACCATGTACAGAAAGTGGAAGCATTACGTTAAGTTGATTATGGATTAAATAATACCTTGACGGAATATTTAATTTTATGTAGTCGCGTGGTTAAGTAGACCAAGGCTAAACACCTTCACCCCTTTTGTAGTGTTATTACGACTACAACCTGGATACTAGATGTGGAACCTCGATCGTGAAGCAACAATCAACAAAAGGAAACGACATAAGGTATGTACCCTAATCGAACGATTAGATTTTTATTAAAGAATATGTTGTTAATCCCCTCCCCCTCATCTCCTTTAATAGAGATGAAGGGGAGGACAACAGACTCCTATAATAAGGATTGGTAGTCGGTTGTATGGGTTAGGCTTGGACACAAGCAAATCCAACCGACCGTTTATTCTACTTAGCTAATATATGAGACTCGATACATTACTCCCTAGACGACATAGGCTAATAAAGACTAAATATAACAATTTCCACCTTAGACATTATTAACCTATCCCAACACTCAACAACTCCAAGCAGTGTTGTAACTTGCGTCTATGTACCACCTTCGTCAAGGCATCCGCGGTATTGTGTTTAGTACCCACCTTCAGAACTTCAACCGTCTTTGCTTCCAATACTTCTCTGATAAAGTGATAACGCACATTGAAGTACCTAGTCGTTTCATGAAAAACATGATTTCGCGATAAGTGAATCGTGCCCTGATTATCAAAATTAACTACAACAGTGTCAAGTTTCACGCCCAACTCTTTCAAGAGTCCCCTTAGCCAAATAGCTCCTTTCACAACCTCCGTAAGTGTCATATATTCCGCTTTAGTTGTCCACAAAACCTTCGTGTGTTGCAACTTAGCCCAGCCCCTCACACATCCATGTATCATCAACTCATACCATGTGATTGATCTACCCATGACAATGATCGATCTTATCATGACATAGTAAAATTCTACAAAAACCTATACATATGTATATAATCCAAGATCAAACCCATCTAACATACCAACATCTACAGACGCTATGTCAGGTCTCGTGCAGACCACCTGATACTCCTAGCTTCCAACCGCATATATATGACCACTTATTATTCTTTCCCACATCATATTCCGTGATAGACTGCCCTCCAACGACAGTGTGAAGTATCCCTTCAACAAAGTCTGTACCAACTTTTCATTGTAAAACCTAGACTATGACACCCTCGTAGTATTACTACTATTTTCCTGATTATCTTAATACCAAATATATTTCCTTTTGCTTTTACCAGCAAACCCTTGATAACCCAGATCTCAGCCTTGCATCTACAAGAAAATACCATACCATCTATATAGAGAAATAAATGTATGAACATACCTGGTGTATACTCCCAGTAATAACCGTATTTGTCATCAAATCGTTGCTGAGCACATAAAAATCTAATTGAGTATCCATTTCTTCTTTCAATCCAGTCATCCACTTGGAAAAACCCTCACAAGCGACTATATCATTGAAAGTCAATGAATCATGTGCATATATCTTCTCTACTGCAACAACTGCAAAAGCAGCCTCATTATTGTCTTCTCTATACAAGAATAGTTTTGTGCTAAGTGTTGCTCCCTATCACGTGCTAGATGATAGTCTATCAAATCTTGAGTTTATACTTCCTTTGGAACAACTACATGATCAATATTCCCTTGAGGTTACACCTCAAATGCATGATCCTCCCGATGTTCCACCTCAAACTCAACTCCTTGCAACACCGGCACTACACCAAAACCAATGAAAGTTTTCCTGTATTCCAGCCCTTTATTGATAATCATATTCCTGTAAAGCACTCCCTTTGAAGCAACATCATCTAACCTCCAAAGGTGATAAATATCCATATCTTCACGATATTCAAGAACATGCACTTGACTGTAACCGGTTCAAGCATCCCTACTTAATACAAGCAAGCCAACAAAAACCCCCAACATATCTATAATCTTCTTGAATCCAACCGCTATTGATGGTGACCTATTATCTATACATGGTTGTATCCTTTGTCCAAAAAACCTTGGACAGACCAGATTGAATCAGAAAATAACGTACCTTATCCAAGAGTGCCACGTTTGTCTCCTCAACCAACCCATTCTGCTGTTGTAACCATGCAACATCCAAATATATGGCGGCCCCACTCTTAATACATTGTTTTGTAGACCTCTGATTACAAGAATCAAGAACATTACACGTCTTGATCTTCCACCCGGTCTAAAATTTTCCTAACTGCTTCCTACCCTTCATTGTCTTCCCGATCACAGCCACACCATTTAGGGTATATAGGAAATTAGCCCTTCTTGTTCCTGATAGTACCACCAGTGAACCCTTTATAACCTTGATCTTGCCCGACTTCATCTTCACGGAAAAACCCTCTTTCTCAAGAGTGTCTAGCAATACCAAATTTCGTCTTAATTTCGGAATATACCTGACGTTGCCTACCATAAAACTTGACCCATCCCTCATCCGTACTCGAACCTTACCTGTCCCTTGTACACGGCATTCCCTGCCATCACCTAGCAGTACATTACCACCGTCATACTCCCTAAAATTAACCAAGTAATCTCTCTTGTATGTTATATGGTATGAGCCACCTGAATCCATGATCCAGTCAAGTAGTTCATCAACACTCATAGCCATCATAACATCAACATTATCATACCCATCAGCTTAGAGCCAGATACCTGATCTTTATTCCAAACAAAACCTTGAGATTTCTTGTGATTATAACTAGGACAATCCCTCTTCAAATGATCCTCATACTAACATATATAACACCCGAGTCTGTCGCTCCTTCCTTGTGACTTTGACCATGAACTATTTGTACCCTGCTCCATATCTCTCTGACTAGATCTCTCCCTCACATACAACCCTTCACCACCATCACCCTTTGCTTCTGTCATCTTCTGAAGTTCCCTAGAATTAAGTGTCTTGAGCACTTGTTCTAGCTTCAGAGTATCTCGACCATATAGCAAAGTCTCTACAAAATTATCGTAAGACGGTGGTAAAGATGTGAGTTACAATAATGCCTGATCCTCATCTGATATAGCAGTATCTAAAGTCGCTAAGTCACTTACAAGCTTGTGAAACTCATCAATATGTTCAGACTGACTCCTACCTGGATGCATTTGAAATGTCTATATAACTTTTTCTTCAAGCACAAACGATTAGCTAAAGATTTTGTCATGTATAAGGTCTCTCTTTTTCCAAATCCTCGTAGCAGTCGTCTCCTTTGTGATATCCGGTAGGACCCGATCATCCAAACACAAGAATAATGTGCTGTAAGCCTTTTCCTGAATGACGTTATCATACGCCACTATTGTCGTGGCGGGTAATTCCTCCAATGTTGTATCTAATCTCAGATGATCCAACAAAGCCTTCATCCTTACCAGCTATAACTCGAAATCATTCATCTCATCGAATTTCTCGATGCCAAACTTGTTTAGTGTCATCTTATTTTAATCATTTTCTAACCATTTAACCTTTTGTAAATTTACCTACACAAAAATACGATCTAGCAAAGTATCCCGTGTGTAAAACACCCTTGCTTTATTGATATAACATTATGATAAAAATCATAGAAAATCGATCCAACCAAGTAACCCTTCAAAAGAAAACCATTTCTTACTCAAATATCGACTAAACCTTGGAAATTAACTTATCCAACAAATCGACAACCCTTGAATCAAGAAAATGCTCGACGCCTTTTAAAGTAACCCTTGTCGTACTCACAATTTTGCAAAACCGATCTCTAATAACCTAAGAAATATTCCAACCTCGACAAGTCTTGAACGTTCTTTATCCCTTTGTTGATTTGCGAAACCTTGTAAAAAATCTCGCAATCACAAACCGACAAAGTCCCTCTGGTAATTCGATAATCCTTGTGATATATTAAACCTCACAATCATGAATTACGAAGTTCACTTGTATAAAACGTCCTTCAAAAATATATACAACGTATAACCTTTTGTTCTTATTAAACCACATAAAAACAAATTAATACTAGTATATTTTGGGCCCAAAGCCCAAACCAAAAATCCCTTTGAAGTTAAAATGTGTTTACTTTTAATAAAGAGGACAAAGAAAACACAGCCCGTGGTATCTTCTTCTTCTTTATCTCTTTCATCTCTGTGTAAAAATGACGACAAGAACACCACCAAACCTTCGATCGAAGAAACCCTTTTAATCGAAACCCTGATGCTCCTCCTTGATGATCACGATCTGACCAACAAACTCCTTCAACGATCGATTCCTAGTACACAAAGAGATATTTGAACCGATCACTTATACCACTTGTTTTGACGACTACAACCTAGATACTAGATGTAAAACCTCGATCGTGAAGCAACAGTCGTAAAAAAGAAACTATATGTCCCTAATCGAACGATTAGATTTTTATTAAAGAATATGTTGTTACCCCTCCACCCTCACCTCCTTTTACAGAGATGAGGGAGAGGACAACCGAATCCTACAAGAAGAATTGGTTTTCGGTTGTATGGGTTGGGCTTGGAAACAAGCAAATTCAACCGACCGTTTATTCTACTTAGCTAATATATAAAACTCGATACATTGCTCCCTACACGACATAAGCTAATAAAGACCCAATATAACACCTTTAGCCGTGGCTTCTATTGTTCACATGCATCGACGGTCAAACAAACAAATGTTCACTTGCATCAACCATCTATATCTCATAACTTAGTGTATTTAAAATTTTAACCAACAATTATAAAGCCAGATACAAACTGACCATTTAACAAAGTACTAATAAAATATAATAAGAGCTGAGTATTAAGAGTTATGACTATTTAATGTTACAAAGTTCTATTGCATCACTAGGAATCTATTATATATAAATTTTAGGTCCTTATAATTAATGTGAAGGAGTCCATTTAATGTTAAAAAGTTGTTTTTCTTATAATGTTAACATTGGTTCTATTGAGAATGCTAAAGATCATGGCGTAAATAAATTGGGACTTTTCAATTGCTTACAAATTATAAACTAGGACTTTTTAGAAACTTGTCCTTCTTAATATGCAATTAGGGAGTATCTCAACCGTTACATTAGTTGACGAAGTTGAAAAAGTTACTCCATGCCTATATAAATAAGCCAAAATCATATTCACAAACATAAAATTTCGAATGTTCTTTCTCTACTTTATTTGTTAACTTATTGTAAAAAATGCTTCATGTTTATTTTCATGTGCAGGTAATACAACCTAATCAAAAGCTTGCGAAAAGCAGATTTCATTCCAAGAAGTTGATGCATGTAAAGTTTTATTCTTTACTAGACTAATGATAAAGTTGACTAACTTCGGACATTCTTCATTTCACCGTGCATATATTACTCGGAATGAAAACCATATAGCTGAAACTCTGAAGAATTATTTAATTTTTGTTGATATGACTCGGTTATATATTGTTTAATAGCACGAATACTTGAGACAAATAAATATTAATGGTAACCATGAAACATCGTCACAACAATTATGTATGTTTTAAGATAAAATATGATATCTATAATCATTTTTCCTTTGTAAAGATTCGGGGTGAAACTCAGAATTAACCCAGTTAACTCACCAGAGTTGACTCGGTGAGCCAACTGAAACATTAAGGAACACCCATCATACCAATATAAACAATAGCCTATACAATATACCGCTCATTAAACATCCCCATGTCCATAATACTATAACCACAACATCAAAAACCCATCTTAATTAACAAAACTCGAACCAAACTAAAAAGAAAATAAATGTCAGCTTTGTTCAACTCCAAATCTTTAAATATCTTAAGAGTATAAACAAAATCCATCATCGATCTTATGTTCTTCAAAGGAAACTCTGTTTAATATACAAAAATTAAAGAAATATTTTTTTCAATATGAAAAGCACACAAAATGAACCATGTACCTACCCGAGACCTCTTTACAAGAATTTAAAACCGTTGTCACAAGTTCTTGAAGCTGATGTATTTCAAATTCTACTCAAAAAGAAAGAAAAAGTAACCGATTTTTACATATAAAGGTTGTGTTGATGATATAATTTTATTATCAAAAGATGAATCAAGAATGAGTGATAATATTCAACATAAATCATCATCAATTCGTCACTTATTTGTCTTTTTTGATTCAAAAACGTGTCCGGTTAAGATTAGTTTTGTTTGATAGTAAAAAATGGGGAAAACAAATTTTTTTGGATCTAGGGTTTGTGATTTGGGGATAAGGGTGTTAGATGGAGCGGCAGGGAGTTACAAGAATGAACCCTACCAACTCTGCTTTTTGTTTTAGCGTTTCAAAAAGATTATACAATTTATTTTTTATAACAACAAGGCCCGGTGATACAATTAAATAGGTTTGGCCCTAAGCCTTGGTAGGGGTTCTTAAAAGAAAGATAAGGTGTTTGTTTGTTTAATCTCGATGGATTAATAAGGCAAAGAAGGGCTTTTAACTTTTGGACTATGCTTAATTGTTAATACGTGTCAACCCAACCTGATAAACAGGTGGTTTATGTATTAAAATTAAGACCATTTTATAAGGGTTGTATTTGCTAATTATTATAAGAGTCATAATATAAAATAAATTATATGGGAAGAGTTGTCGAAAATTGTAGCAACCCTGACGTCTCATGAATTACTACTTACTCAAATAAAGTTACAATATATTTGGTATTATCACGGTACAACTAAATATTAAAAAAATCACACACGATTGGAGCAAAACGATTCAACTCTCATAAAATAATGTAGTATAAACTTATAAAATGCTAACCATAACAAAAAGTTCAATTTTGATAAATAAAACTAAAACGTAACATGTTGGGGAACAATTTACACATAATTGCAACTACTCGATGAGTGGAACATTCAGTAATAAAACCATGTCACCAACACGCGTACATCGCGTGGGTCTGCATGTCTCATATAAAGTAATATTTGCATCATTGTATCAGTTAAAAAATCTAACTACACACATGTAACAAAAATAGAAGTGCGGAACACACACAAGTAGGAAATAAAAAAACTGACAATCCATCCATTGTTCCATAATTCCACATTAGTAGGCAAAATACTTGAGGTTACTAGCTAAAATTATGAATACGTTGATTGAATGATAAATATGTACTATTATTAGCTATACCAGGAGCATTCTCATGTCCAGGAATTTGTGGCAAGCCGTAAACATAAAAAATGATAGGATTACAAAAGCTAGCAACCTAAGAAATACAAAGGGGTGTCCAAGAAATTCAAATAGACCGAATCTGAACCGAATTGATAACCGGACCAAAATTCAAATTCAGTTTTCGGGTCGGATATAGGTTGGCAAGAACAGAAAACAATTTTTATATTTAACATAATTTTTTTGCTAAATATCTATATAATTGTATATTTTATTTTAATAAACAGTGTAATTCGGGTCAACCTGAAAATCCACCTGAATTTAAATTCGGTTTTCTGTTCAGTTGCAATCTAGTTTCGTTTGGTTCGATCTTCGGGTTGACTTAAAAAAATCATCTGAATACCAAACCAATGGACATGCTAAACGGATGGATACTATTAGAGTATTGTGCGCATTTATTTGTATATCTGAGAACACAAGTATTACTAATTTATAAAAAACTTAATAAACACCTAAGGACTTGCTGGTAATATGGTGTGAGTTTTTGTTGTACACAGCTACATGAAATTTAAGAGCTAAATAAAGATGGAAATTCGTTAGTATATTAACATAACTACTAAGTAACCAACACTTTGTATCAATTCGTTTTTGCAATTTCTCTATACGTGTTCATTTTTTTCTTTCTTTGATTAGTCTTAAAACGTAAAAGGCATACACATTACAATGTATCTGCTAGAAAGTCCTAACTATTTTGAAATAAAATTAACTACTGTACATCATATGATTATCTACTAACGTTATATCAAGCTATATAAAACACTTAAAGTAAACTTCAAACGCTTTAACGATATCATATTAGACACTAGTAGATTGTGAAACTCTTTGATTACCTAACCGTGTAAAATCAACAATTAAATAATCTAAAACTAGAAAACTTAATATTGAAAGAATATATAGACATACACCGAAAACCAACCCAAATAATCAAAGACAACCAAAGCTATGTGTGCGAACAGTTACGCGTAATATTCAAGACTTATTCCAAAATTTAAAGATTTTGAAATTTTGTGAAATTAGAGGCGGAATAAAGGAGCGGAAGGGATTTTCATTTTATTTTGATAAGTTTTTATGTTTTTAATCTCATATATACATGTAAATATATAATGCAAATACAAAATACAAATCACAAAATTTATATTTTTTAAGTAAGCGTTACATGAATAAGAAGATGAAGCTAGTTAACTTTTTGATATACCATTCTCGTGGGAAATCAGTGGAAAATTACTCATGAATTTCTCACTAATACTTTTTATGATGGTAAGTTAGGTAAGTATCGATGATTTTTTCACGAATTTATCATATTCGTGTAAAATTACCCACAAATTTTGCACATATACTTTTGGTAGGAAATATGTGAGTAATTACCCATAAAATTCCTACGGATTTATCATCTTGGTGGGAAATTATCCACGACTTTTCCATGGACATGATCGTTTTCATTTATTTTTCCGATATAGTTACACATTCACGCATATACATGTCCGCATACCGACATAAAATACATTAAATAGACATAATAAATGTAACGGAGTAGTCGATAGAGGTATCGTTGTACACGATATGTTCAATGTATGAGTTGAGAGTGTATCTTTGTACATAATATATTCAACGGATGAGTCGAGAGTGTATCGTTGTACACGAGATGTTCAACGGAGTAGTCGATAGGGTATCATTGTACACGAGTTGTTCAACGAGTAGTCCATAGGGTATCATTGTACACGAGTTGTTCAACGGAGTAGTCGACAGGGTATCGTTGTATACGAGATGTTCAATGGAGTAGTCGATAGAGTGTCGTCGTTGTACACGAGATTTTCAATGGAGTAGTCGATAGGGTATCATTGTATACGAGATGTTCAACAGAGTAGTCGATTGGGTATCCTTGTACACGAGATATTCACCGGAGTAGTAGATAGGGTATCGTTGTACATGAGATGTTGAACCGAGTAGTCGATAGGGTATCATTGTACACGAGATGTTTAACCGAGTAGTCGATAGGGTATCGTTGTACATGAGATGTTCAACGAATTAGTCGATAGGGTATCGTTGTACACGAGATGTTCAACGGAGTTGTCGATAGAATATCGTTGTACATGAGGTTAACATTCAACATGATTAGTTAAAAAAAAATCGACATGGTTACACGTTTACGCATATACACGTACGCATACCAAGAATGGAAACGCATATGCATCTCGAGTACAACATAGTGAAAACGCATATGCATCCCGAGCACCACACAATTAATTCAAATGCACTACTACACGAGCTTTACAATAATGTGGGGAACATTAGTTTGGATTAGCTTGTCATTTATCTAATTTAGCACCTCGAATGTGATTCGTATGTTTTATCGTTTTAACTTTTACCGACTTTGCAATGTAATTCGTATGTTACTCGACTTTTTAATGTAATTCGTATGTTTTATCTACTTTATAATGTAAATCGTATGTTTTATCGAATTTATAAAGTAATTTGTATGTTTTATCGACTTTGTAATGTAATTTGTATGTTTTATTGTTTAAACTATTATCGACTTTGTGATGTAATCCGTATGTTTTATTGTTTAAACTTTTATCGACTTTCTCACGGATATATAAATAACAAAATTTTGGGAATTCGTAGGAAATCCATGGAAAGTCCATGGAAAATATGTGGGAAATTTGTAAATGGAAAATTTACCCACGAATTTCTCATGGATGTATAAATAACATGTAATCCATGGGAAATTTTCCCACAGATGTCCCATGGATTTCCCACGACTTTCCCCCGGATATACAATAAATAAAATACATTTTAATCCGTGGGAAATTAACCCACAGATGTATAAATAACAAGATAATGTAGGAAATCCGTGACAAATTTACCCACTTATGTATAAAAAACAGTGTATATTCCGTGGGAAATCCGTAGGAAATGTACCAATGGATTTCCCAAAGATGTATAAATAACAAAACTAATGTATATTCTGTGGGAAATTTACCACGATTTTCCCACGGATGTATAAATAAAAAAGTGCTTTGTAATCCGTGAGGAAATCCGTGGCAAATTTGCCACGACTTTCTAGGGATATATAAATAACAAAAATAACGCGTAATCCATGTGAAATCCATGGGAAATTTGTCACGACTTTCCCACGGAAAACTTGGTCAACAAGTCTGTGGGAAATCATTGGGAAATTTCCTACGGATTTCCCATAGATATTTTTTTGTCATTTCGGTGGGAAATCCGTGGGAATACCGTGTTAAATTTCTCACGGTTTTTGTTCCGTGGGAAAATTCCGTGGGTATTCACTGTTTGTGTAGTAGTGATATCATTAATATAAAAAAATGCATTAAATGAAGTTATATATTTCATAATTATATCATTCTAAACATGATATTTTTGTAGATAATTAAGTGATGATTATTTAAGAGTCGTGATCCTTTAAAAAGTAATAGTAATTTAAAAAGTCTAAAAAGTAATTTTAACCATTAGATCTCAAACAAAAAACATTCATGGTCAATATTATATCCCACCATTTTCAGGTTAGCCAATGGTAGTTTAGTCATTTTACTCGTTTTTTAATTCCACAATTGAATTTCAAATCGCTATAACATTCAGCGAAAAACTTTTATGAAAAACGATTTCACCATAATCTTCAAAATTTAATTCTCTTTAAGATGATATGCATTTTTGATATATAATTCGTAACTTTTTTTCAACTTTTTAAGTTGGTGTTTATAACTTCATCAACAAGACTGATGAAGTGATGAACTTATGAACATTGTGATTAGTTAAAAAGTGTTGTTCATCAACAAAATAGTTAATCTTGTTAATCAGTCAATGTTGTTCATAAGTTCTTCAAAAAGAAGGATGAACTGATGAACATTATGATTAGTTAAAAAGTCTTATTCATCAATAAAAATAGTTAGTCATGTTCATCAGTCAATGTTGTTCATACCTTCATCAACATGATTGATAAACTGATAAACTAATATGCATTGTGATTAGTTAAAAGTGTTGTTCATCAATAAATAGTTAATCTTATTTATCATTTAGTTAGTGTTGTTCATCAGTTCATAGGCAAATGAACAGATGAACTGATGAACTCATAACTATTTTATAAAAAGTTAAAAAAAATTTGATTCATATATCAAAATGCATACCTAATTAAAGAGGACTAAATTTCATAAATTATGGTGCACTCCGTTTTTTCTAAAAGGTTATCGTTTAAGAGTTATTTGCTTTTGAAATTTGAGAATGAAAAAGGAAAACGAGTAAATTGGTTGTTTCATCCCTACACTTTGTATTATATTTTCTGAGGTAAAGGACACGTGTCAGCATATTATTACTTTCTAAACTTTGTAAGGTTGGACTACTTTGCAAGAGATCTGAATTCAGTTATTTAAATACGCAATAATTACATATAACCTATAAAATTATTGTAAGCAAATCTCCGTTTTATAACATACAAGACGCTCATACAACTTATACGTTAAAAGATTTCGGGTAACATCCATTATTCAATAACACTCGCACCTATAAGACAATTTTTGTTACAAGACCATAGCACCTATGACCCATAACACCGTACCTTTTAATTACTCGAACTCTCATGAAATCGGGCGTGTTTGGTTCAAATTAAGGAATGAAAAAAGAAAAGTAAAAGGTATGCTAAAGAATGCAACAAAAGTATATCATTGCATTAATATTGGTTGGTTAAAATAGAGGAATGAGATAATATTATTTTCTTTTTGACAACAAAATTTGCATCATTTTTAGTTTTTAAAAATATATTTACCAATTAAATTGTCATCTAATGTTTTCTCTACTAGTTTACGAAAATTATGAAAACATATATAAAGTCGATAATACTTTTGTTAGGTCAATTCAGTACCTAATGGTCTCAATGATAGATTTGAATAACAATAAGCCTAAGTACGTTTATTACCCTTGAACATTATGAAGTCACTGAGTGAACAGTCACTCGGTGAGTTGCCTTCAAGAGCTTAGCCTGAGTCTAAGAGAAAGACTCGAGTATTCAGTGAGGCAAAACTCAATGAATGACATACCTGAGACGAAGAAGAATGTAATGGGTTCAGTGGGTTGTGGAAATAAACTCAATGAATCCCATATGATCTCCCTGAAAGAACAATGACATCATGAAGACTGAAGTAAAGGCGAGATAAGTTTGAAGCAGATAAGATGTAGCACACATACGCTGATCGTGACTTATCCTTTTAGGTTAGACAAGGGTACTGAGCTTGTAAGGACTTTTTCCTGATACCTATAATAGGTTAATGACATGTATGTACCTTGTACCTCAGTTAAAGACAACAATTGCACATGAAAATTCTTTGTCTCGTACCTAGCCTTAGGTCTATAAATAGGATTCATTATAAAATAGAGAATTAAGTTTGTGCACTTAATGCTTAGACATTCACAAAGAGATTATCTCTTCCAAATACGATAGAAAGCACTTGAGTTATAAAATTATGTTGACTTAATCGCCGAACATATTAATCGTTAGGATTGGTATTGTTCGTTAGTGAGGAGATCACCAAAACACACATTGTCTATTGAATCCCTATTTTAGTTTCATATGAAATAGGGTATAATTTGAATAATAAGAGCTAAGCGTTGAAAAATATTTTGTGTCTTATTTGTTATATAATTGTGTTTTATTACATTACTTTAACATGAGTTAGGTTTATACTTAGCATTATTAAGTATAACACTAATTACAAAGGACCAACAAGTGATATCAGAGCCATAGGTTTATAAAAAAAATTTACTACCGTCTCAACGTTTTTAAAACCTTGATCTGTTACGGCTGGAAGTAATGTGCCTCAAATTGTTAATAAGAAAGGAGCAAGTTACTCATTTAACGCTCCTGCATTGGAATTGAAAATTTTAACAATGAAAAAAACGAATGTTGTGCTATTTAATGGGAATTGAACCCTATTACATTACTTGTATTAAGGATGGTTCATTCAAACCAAAAACAGCATAAGGTGATGACAAACCCGAGTCCCAGTGGTTTGATGATGAAAGGAGAGTGGTCAATCAGGACCAATGTCTCAAGAGCATCATAATATCTTGTCTCCCTACGATATTATGGAAGTTGTCATCAAGTGTAAGACGGCCAAGTCAACATCGACAGACCTAGTTCATAGCTTTGAAGGACCGTCTGACACTAAGGAAAATCGGATAATGGACCTCAAACTTGAATACAACACCTTCAGGTCCAAACCAACCAAAACACTTCCTCAGACTTATACTCGATATAAGACCTTGCTCAATGAGTTATTAAATGACGGGGTTAAACTGTCTAAGCATGAAATCAACGTTGGTTTTGTGAACAGTATCCCTGAAAAGTGGCGTGGCTTCTCTCAAGGCCTGAGAAATGCTAATCACATTCAAACTTAGGATCTAGCTGATATCTACGGTAAATTTATCTTTGAAGATAACATAATCAATAGGAGATATCCTGAGTATAAGAAACCCTTGATTACTGACACCTCAGCCAACCCAACCCCTGTTAATCATGGACCCATATCAACTGCTTTCTATTCAATTCAATTGTTCATGACTTTTTCAAGAACTTCAGATGATGATGTGGATGAAAGATCTAGTACGGAATACATAAGGGATCTAAATAGGGAATTTTATGAAAGAGCCCTTTTGGTAAATACGAAACATCATATCAAAAGAACCAGATTTGCGAGAAATCAATCCACTGAGGGAGTGGATTGCTTTAGATGTGGAAAAACGGGTCACCTTGCAAAAATATTTTCTTTCAAAAACACCCTTAGCCTTTTACAAAAGTCAAAATTCATCATCGGGGAATGATAATTTTCAAGCAAAGTTTACACCAAAACTGATTCAGACTCCTTCAAATAATCAAAGTTTTCAGAATGATAAGAAAACTGAAAAGGATTACAGATATGAGTATAAAAAAGTCAAAGCTAAGCTTGCATTACTAGAAGCTGGACCTTCAAATATTCAAGGTCAGAAACCTAATCAAGTCAAAGCCAAAGGTCTAGTAGCTGAAACTTTTGATTGCGATGATGAAGATATGTCTTCAGAAGATGAAGAAGTCAGATATCAAGTGTTGATGACTCTAGCTGATGACGAACTTACTGTTGGAAAGAATCACACTAGATATGAAGAATGGGTTGACATCACCATAAGGAAGGTAAACATACTTCTGTCTATAGATGACGAGTCTGACTGGCAAAAATACCTTTAGTATATAAACATTGATTTGTCATTTGTTGAAGAGCATAGGTTAAATCTTATTTCAAATATAACAAAATTGTTTTTGAATTAAACAAATGTAGAGATAATATAATTGTCTTGAAGCAAGTTAAACTAGAAGCAGTAAGTTGTCAACTTCATAACACCAAACTTACTAAACTTAATCATGCTCTTCAAGAACAACTTAAGGAGGAAAAAAGAATCAATGAAAAATGGACCAATAGGTCTACTTTAGTATCTCAGTGTATTAATAGTCAAATCCCTGCCCAAAAGAAGAAGATCCTAGGGGCAAGTTAACTCACTGAAAAGCCTCTTACTAAGGAAATGAGTGAAAAGGCATTTTTATCAGCCTCAGTGGGGTTTGATCAAGAAGTGATACCTAAATCAAAGGATTGGGTTGAAAGATCAAACCCTGACAGTGTTCTACCTAATTTCAACACAAGCAAAATCTTGATTCCTGAAACTCATGCGGTCAATGAAATGCTTGGACTTACTAAAAAGCTTGATGTCATAAATAAATCCAGTAACATTAAATCATTAAATGTGACTGAGACAGACATTCAGACTCCTCTGCCTCCTTTGAATACTCTTTAGGGAGAAAGTATATGCTCTGAGGTAATGCCCTTATCATTTCAAGAGCACTCATCTAGAGAAAGATCTGGTTTAGGTTGTTCTAAATAAACAAAGCCTAACTCAAAGAATTTGTACAGAAACACTGAGTCAAGAAATATCATTGAGAGAACTGTTGAGTCTTAGGATCTAGACTCATCTGGGATATCATGATCATGATTGTAATAAGCACAGCGGAACATAAAGAACACAATCATAACCAACAACAAGGCTTTCACTAATAAAGATTACTATTAATAATACTACTAACTACTAGTCCTGGTGCCTTATAGGCTTGACACCAGAAGGAACGTACACACACCTATGGTTTACATTGTTTGTTAATGAGTGAGTGACCATGTGTGCCTGACCCTCTTTATATAATAGATGTACTAGGGTTACATCACAACCCTAACTTACTATCTAAGCTAATATATTACTACTAGGTCCTTCATCTTGTTTTGTCATATCAACTCAAGATCTCTAAGTCCCAACAATCTTCCCCTAGTTGATTTGACAAAACCAGTAAGCACAAGCTTCCCCTGAAGCTAATATAGATGAAGGCTAAGCTTCCCCTCGATCCATGCATTCTTCCCCTTTTTGTCACATCAACTCAAAAGGGATCGTCTTCCCCTTAAGAAGTGCATGGCGAATCCAGTAGGCTCCATGGAGAGATCACTGATGAAGAAAATCAAGTATAACGAATTTGATGAAGAAGTGAAATCTCACAAACTTGTGTCTTATATCATCTCAGTTTTTATTACATGGGACTGGTAACCCCCACAACTATAAGCCAGCTGTTAGCTATAACAATATATTAATCCAACGATAAGGTGTATTGCTCGCCTATCAGTTTTTGTTACATACGGTACTGGTAACCTCCACAACTATGAGCCAGTTGTTAGCTATAACAATATATTTAGTCAAAATGACAAGGTGTATTGCTCACCAACAGTTTTTGGTACATGGGAACTGATAACCTTCACAACTATAAGCCAGTTGTAAGTTGTAACAATATATTTAGTCCAAAGACAAGGTGTATTGCTCACCTAATTGAGATATAAAAACAAATTTGTGAAAATCAACTCCAACATTAAATTAGCAATTATCAATTGTCTTCGTCAATGAACCATAACTCACCAGTAGGAACCATAGGCTAACCATATCTTGAATCTTGAACTCAGTAGTATAGATCATCCACTCCTTCAGTGTGAAAAAGAAATGCTTATTACAATAACATGTAATAAAATGTCTTTGTATAATTCTTGTAATCAATATATGCATGGCGATCACATGCAATGGCCGATAGTCTTAGTGAGCTCTGACGGATCAACCAGAAACCACTCGATGCTTATGATCATGCTAATTTTGTGATGATCATATCGTGAACTGTATGGTATCATATGCCCCCCAAATATTTGTAAAAGAGCGTGTAACTATTCCAATCAAGAATTATAGCATAAACTGAACTTTGGAAATAAACCATATACCTTCTTCATTGTTCAAGATCACCAGTAGGAACGACCAGGAGGAAACGACCAGTAGGAACCAACCAGGAGGAACCGACCAGTAGAAATTGACAGGAGGAACCGACCAGTAGCAAGAAATAACCAACCAATACATCTCAAACCCCTTATTTTTCTTTTTCCTTTTTTTCATTTTTTTTCATTTTTTTCATTTTTTTCATTTTTTTCACATTCTGTCACCACCTGTTGCCAAAGCTGTTGTAGTCGTCATTTAATCTGCCACCATTGTGTTGCTGCGTTGTCACTATTACTTGTCATGACCTGGGCCCTACTTCAATATTATTGACGTAATATTTCCCATAACAGCCCATATCACGTATCAAATATAAGTCCGAACACTGTAAAACACAATCTCCACATGCAAAGAACGTGGAATCCTTAAAAAGCAGCAATACAGTATATAGCCAGTATTTTAGGAGATACACGTTTGGAGATGCCAAAACTTTCGACACAAACGTGTAACTTCTTCCAATCCTTTGGCAACAGTTAACATTTTTATCTTTAAGAAAGCCCGAAAAATCAGGGATTTAAATAACACACGTATAATCCACAACTTCCCTTTCCACATACCATAAATTGTTTCCAAAAATCATGCAGTATACGTTTGAATATGGGGTCAATAATAATCCCTAAAAATCAGGAGCAACAAACTCCATCCCACGTTATTGTCTAAGAAATCAGGGATACCAAGATTTGCATATCATAACCAGAATACCATAAACAATATACAGTGCGTACATGAATTGAAGTGATCAGTACCTTTTATTCGTGAAAAGCAGCAACTTAATTATCATAACCTGCCAACATTGGACCACGTATCTCATGGAAATAGACGAGAATCAGTCCTTATCATAGCAACATTTTTTCGTCCTATATGGCAGTAGCTTTTATACCAAAATGCACTTCCACTTGATCACATCACAAATAATATGACCATGTCAACACATATGGAACCCACGTCCATATACCTAATTTGCTTTGAGACATCACGTGTAAAGCCACCATTCTGTCTCCTTTGGATTCACGTGAGGATATGTAGTAGAGTGCGTACTTTTCTTTGAACATAAGTACTTTATAGGTTCTAGGGTTTGAATAAACCCTGTTGGTCCAATGAAAGTTTTAATTATGGCCCAGTTTAGATTTGTTTAATTAGACTAAGTGTTTACTGATCGCTGAGAGGACCAGCGACAGAGACTAGACCAGTGGAACGCAAAGCCTCAGCTGGCACACCAGGAACATTCAAGTCAAAGACAACGTCAGAGAAGTCAAAGACAATATGAAGTCATACTCACCAGGGATTATGGATAGCTGGGATGTTGAAGGAATGTACTGGTGTTCAACGATCTCTGAGTTGACAACACTCAGAGATCACTTAAGAACCCTAGAAGTCTTGGATAAGCAAAGCTTATCTAATCCTTTATAGTTTAGGCGGGAGAATCTACCAAGTGTTTTGAGCGGGACAAAACAAGAGATTCAAGATAAAGCCTAGTACGACCTAGTGGGACAAAAGGTGAACAGTTGGCAGAACTGTTCACCTAAAGTTATTTAAAGGTATGTCTCGATTTGGACTTGCATTTAATACGTTGTACTCTTCCATTCAGAAGGTGACACGTACCAACTACTCCCACTAAGGAAGCAACCTCGTACACTATAAATAGGAGTGAGAAAGAAGAATTAAATCAACCCTTGTGCTTGGATAATTTATCTAAGTTCTTTCTCACCTTGGAACCGCTGAGCCCCCAGCTGTCTACCAGCGTCTCATTCGTTCCCTTGTAAACTTGTATCTCGAATCTAGTTTACTTGTTTCTAGGGTTCATACCTTGTTGTCATTCAACGAGTGTATTCATAGCACTTTGTAATACTTTGTTTATAATACTTAATAAAGCATTACGCGTTTGAAAAGTATTTCATTATGTTTCGTGGTTACAAGAGTTATAGTTTATCAAAAATTGTCATATTAAGGGACTTTCAATTGGTATCAGAGCGGTTTGATTTATAAAACTTTTCATAAACCGTTCTTGTTTTTAAAATCAAGATCTTAATATGGCTGATACTATACCTCCTCCACCTTTTGGTCAAACCAGTTTAGGTACCACCTCGACCACCATGCCGGCCACCACATCTACTACCATGCCTACACCAGTTGTAAGCACTGGTAATAATGATGATGACCTTCCCCAACTACTTGATGTTCGAGGGGGGGTCACATGTGTCCAATGTACCAGCATTCGATGAAGAAGATTTCTCAAGTTGGAAAAGTGAATTTCTTATATATTTAGATGGCTTAGAACCCTTCTTGATAGAAATCTTAGAAAATGGTCCCTATGTACCACTGGCCGTTTCCTCTACCCTGAGAGACCCATTAAGAAACCTGTTAAGCAATGGTCTCCAGCGGATAGACGTTTGGCTAACCAGGACAAGAGACTCAAAAGTATCATAGTCTCTTGCCTACCCAAGAACATTATGAAGTCCATCATTAAATGCAACTCTGCTAAGGAGATGTGGACTGAATTAGTTCTAGGGTATGAAGGTCCAGAGGAAACAAAAGAAACCAAAATCCAAGCCCTTAGACTTAAGTTTAACGCTTTTAAAGCTTTGGAAACAGAAATTGTTGCACAAACTTATACTAGGCTTAAGATTTTGTTGAATGATTTGGGAAACAATGGAGTTGTTCTACCTAAGGCTGAGGTTAATGCTACTTTTGTTAATAGTTTGCCTAGAAAATGGCTTAGCATAAATCAGACCTTAAGAGCTAACAATGCTATAAAGAATGATATGTTAGCCCAATTATTTGGTAGATATAACTATGAAGAAGGGCTAATTGACTCCATTTACAAATCAGAGACTGACAGGTTTACCACCAGTATCACTGGTTCAAAATCTCTTGTTGCTAACCATTCCTTTCAGGACAGCGACTCTGACATTGAAGAGGACACCAGAAGTAGTCAAGAATTTCTTGATGAATTACATGCTGAGTTCCATGACAGAGCTCTTTTATCTGATTAAAAGAGGCACTACAAGAGATCTGGAAGAGTTGGAGCTGCAAAGGTTAATAAATCCAAGGTGTCATGCTACACTTGTGGAAAGACTGGTCACTATCAAAAGGATTGCTGGTCAAACAAAACCTCCTCTCCAAGCTTCCCTTCATCCAGCAACAACAACAGCAAGAAGAAGTTTTCCACCTCACCTTTCAAGCAAACCTCTCTCTCTGATTCAGTAGGGAAGAAGGACTACAAAGTCAAATACAAAGCCTTGAAAGTTGAGCTGCTAAAACTCAATCAGAAAGTCGATGATGCAGCAAAGAAAAAGGATGTTAAGAAGACTGAAAAAGGTCTGATCGCTGCCTCATTCGAATGGGATGATGAACCTCTCACCTCTGAGGCTGAAGGTACCACCACCGTCAGATCCTTTATGGCCGTCTCTGATGAAGAACCCGTTGTGGGTAAAAGTGAAGCAAGATCTGGTCAATGGGTGGACATCACCATGAAAAAGGTACAAAGAATGTTAACTATGGCTGAAGGTCCTGATAGAGACCATGTCAGTGACTATACCTTGGTTGACCTCCACTTTGTGGAAGAGCAAAGAAAAAACCTGTTAAACAAACTTCATAGTCTTAAAACAGAGTTAAATCTTTGCCAATCTGAATTAACAAATCTTAAACCATTTGTGAATCTTGCTAATCAACTTCAAAATGAAGTGGGCAAATTATCCATTGAAAATGAGTCTTTGTCTGATGAAAATTCTGAACTTAGAAAAACCATTGAGAAATGGAATTTGGCTCAATCCACAGTGGAAGAAATAGTCGTTGAATCCATACCTGGTGATGTGGTTCAGGCTATTGGGGGAAAGGGTAGATACAAAAAACATATCCCTGTTCCCAATGTCAAATTTTTCCCTTCGGATGTTTCTTCTCCTTCTTCCACCTCTGTGGATGAGAAGAACTCTAACAAAGAATCAGAGGTACCAACCCCACCCAGACTCGCTGGTGCTAACCCATCTGATTCCTTGCCTGGCCCAAAACCTCCAACTAAAACCCCTGGGAATTCAATTCTCAAAGTCGTTGATAAAGCGAATAAAAAGGTTTTTGTGGCTAAGGACTCCAACAAACCCACTCCTCCCCCTGAAGAGCTTTCTCCCACCAAGCAACTTCTCCTCACCTTGATAGAAGAGGTAAAAGGGTTGAAAGAACAAATCAACCCTAGAGTTAATTGTCCATCTGTTAACTCTCTTGGTAAAGGTTCTAGCATCCAAGGGGAGAGCTTTGTTCAGACCTTGCAAGCATTGCGGTTTCAAGAATCACTCATCTGAGGATTGCACTAAGAAACCAAAATGTATCACATGCGAGTCCACTGAACACACATCTAGAGAGCATGAGGAAGTCATCGCGGTTCAAAGAACCAGAACTCAAATGATATCAAAAACTCCTCATCGACCCTCAAGAAAGGCTGAGCCTAAACCCATAGATAACTCTCAGGGTTACAGACCTAACCCCCCTGCAAGTACTGTGGTTTCTTCGACCATCACTCTGATGAGTGCGAGCATTATCATGGATGTGACATCTGTGGAAGCATGCGTCATGAACCCAGGGATTGCAACCAAAGAGGGGGAGGTAACCAGAGAAGGACCAATGTCGCTGGTCAGCGACAGCATGGACCCACTGGAAAGTGGGTTCATTATAGAAACTAATCTGGCTTTATTATATCTATGCAGGAATATCTGAAGAAATCTGTTTGGTATCTGGATAGCGGGTGCTCCAGACACATGACAGAGGTTAAACAATATCTGCATAGATATAAAAAGGAGTCTGGTCCTAAAGTAGTCTTTGGAGATGATTCCTCAGGGGCTACTGAGGGGTATGGCTCAGTGGATTGTAATGGAATAACCTTCACAAGGGTCGCTTATGTCAATGGACTGAAGCACAACCTAATCAGCATTAGTCAACTCTACGATGCTGGCTTCAAAGTTCTGTTCACCAAGACCCAAGGAACAATCTTCAATCAAAATGATGATGTTGTTCTTATTGCACCCAGGAGAAGGGATGTGTATGTCATCGACATGACATCTTGTCCAGAAGGGACAAACACTTGTCTCTATGCCAAAGCATCTAATAGTGAAAATTGTCTATGGCATAAGAGACTCTCCCATCTTAACTTCAAAAACATTAACAAACTGGCCAAGAATGATTTAGTAGTTGGGCATCCCTCTCTGACCTTCACCAAATACAGACTCTGCTCAGCGTGTGAGAAAGGGAAGCACCACAGAGCCTCATTCAAGACTAAACAATCATACTCCATAAATAAGTGCCTCCATCTCCTTCACATGGACTTATTTGGACCAGTAAAACCTCAATCCCTTAATCACAACAAGTATACACTAGTCATTGTAGATGAATTCTCCAAATTCACATGGGTATTCTTTCTCAAAAGAAAGAGTGATGCTGCTGAAAGAATAATGTCCTTCATCAGAGAAATAGAGAATCTCAATGACTGCAGAGTTAAGGCCATCAGAAGTGACAATGACACTGAATTCAAGAATCATGCCATGGAAGCCTTTTGTGATGAAAAGGGAATATCACAGAACTTTTCTAACCTAGGCACCCCTGAACAAAATGGTGTCGCTGAAAGAAGAAACAGAACCCTCATAGAGGCTGCTAGAACAATGCTCAGCGAATTAAGACTTCCTAAACAATTTTGGGGTGAAGCTGTGAACACAGCTTGTCATACATAAAACAGATCCATTATTGTGAAGAGACATGGCAAGACCTCTTATGAAGTATATAAGAAGAGAGCCCCTGATGTAAGCTACTTCCATGTCTTTGGTTGCCCTGTTTTCATTCACAGCTACAGAGATCACCTGGGAAAATTTGATGAAAAGTCTGATGATGGATTCTTCGTTGGTTACTCTCTCACCTCCATAGCTTACAGAGTATTCAACATCCGCAGACAAGAATTAGAAGAATCCATCCATGTCACCTTCAATGAAGCAGATGCTGTCATCAACCACACCAACTCAGAAGAATGTGACATTGAATTCAATGAAGTTAAATCATATCCAGAGGATGATTTCTCACATCCCAAGGAATCATCCAAGGGCTGTCACAAGGACTTCCCTTATGTTCATGCATTTGATCCTCATTCAATCTCTGACATCACTCTAGAAGTTGAAAATGCTGAACAAATCACTCCACCCACTACTGTGAATGCTGATCTCATCGAACAAATCTCTCCTCTTGATGAAGAGATTATGGATGAAGAAATAATTTGTGAAGATCCCTCAGCATTCATTGAACCTGCTGTGACTCCTGAACCCACAGAGACTCCTGCTCCTCAATCCAAATGGAGTAGGAACCAAGATATTCTTCTGGTGAATATTCTTGGTGAACCCTCTGAGGGAGTCACCACCAGAGGCAAATTGAGATCTCTGGAAACCGCCTCAGCGAATGAATGCCTTTTCGCTGATTTTCTCTCTGAGGATGAACCTAAGAATGTGGCTGCTGCGCTTCTAGATGAAGGGTGGGTTGTTGCCATGCAAGATGAGTTGAATCAGATCAAGAGGAACAAGGTGTGGACTCTGGTAAAAACTCCAGCTGGGAAGCAAGTGGTTGGAACTAAATGGGTCTACAGAAACAAGAGGGATGAAGTTGGCATGATTGTCAAAAACAAGGCTAGGCTTGTGGTGCTGGGATATAATCAATCTGAGGGGATTGACTATGATGAAACGTTTGCACCAGTAGCCAGATTGGAAGCTATCAGAATCTTCCTAGCCTTTGCAGCTTATATAGGGTTTATTGTTTACCAGATGGATGTGAAGAGTGCTTTCCTCAATGGGAAGCTTGCAGAGGAAGTATATGTCTATCAACCCCCAGGGTTTGAAAGCAGTGAGTATCCTGATCACGTCTGCAGACTTCACAAAGCACTCTATGGGCTGAAACAAGCGCCTAGAGCCTGGTATGAAACCCTATCAAAATTCTTACTTGAAAATAAATTTGTCAGAGGTACCATTGATCAAACCCTGTTCACTATAGGTCCAAGGGTGATGTCATTTTAGTATAGATTTATGTGGATGATATAATTTTTGGTTCAACCAATATTACATTGAGCAAACAGTTTGCCAAATTAATGACCAAAAAATATGAAATGAGCATGATGGGGGAATTAAATTTTTTCTTGGGTTTTCAAATTAAACAAAATTCAAAAGGAATTTCCATTTGTCAAGAAAAATATGTTAAGGATTTGCTCAAGAAGTATGATCTGTCTGATTGTGCATCAGTGAAATTCCCCATGCTTCCTCCCAACAACTTGGGAGCTGATGACTCAGGGGTCTCTGTTAATGAGACCTTATAAAGAGGCATGATTGGGTTACTGATGTACCTCACAACAAGCAGACCAGACATACAATTTGTCACATGTCTCTGTGCTAGGTATCAAGCTAACCCCAAGGAATCCCACCTTGTAGCTGTCAAAAGAATTTGCAGGTACTTAAAAGGATCTCCCACATTGGGTCTCTGGTATCCTAATGGATCAGGCTTCGACCTCAAAGCCTACTCAGACTCTGACTATGCTGGGTGCTGTCTTGATAGAAAGAGCACCTCTGGGAGTGTCAAATCCTTGGAGGAAAGTTAGTATGCTGGAGCGCCAAGAAACAAAACTATGTGGCCATGTCATCAGCTGAAGTTGAATACGTAGCGACCGCTGGTTGTTGTGCTCAAGTTCTCTGGATGAAAAGTCAGCTGGCTGATTATGGGATCATTTATGAAAAGGTTCCCATATTCTGTGACAACACAAGTGCTATAGCCATCTCAAATAATCCGGTACTTCATTCCAGAACTAAGCATATTGACATCAGGTATCACTTTATCAGAGACCATATTTTAAAAGGTGGTATTGAGCTTCATTTTATACCCACTGAATACCAGCTCGCTGATATATTCACCAAACCTCTGGCTGAGCCAAGTTTTACTAGGTTGGTTGTTGAGCTGGGTATGCTCAATATTGGTAAACAAATCTGATAAATGATCTCTGATCTCTGTCTCTGGGCATTAAAGGGAATTGAATGTAACGAGGTAGTTACATTCCAATGGGATTTAATATATTCCCATATTTAATTCAAATGATTAATGTTGATCCCAAACTTAGATCGATTTAGCTTTATGTATACGAGATTAGATCAAGTAATACACTTAGAGAAACCTTTGTATATGCTTATGATAATCTAAGTGTTATGCGGAATCAACACTTAAACAAGAACACACAAATAAACAAACTTTCACTTTGATTAATGATATCAAACTTGCTTACAATGAAAGTAGTCTACGAATGAAAACTTATATAAAACATTAACCTAAAGGTCTTCTTTTATAGACATAAGAAGCCTTGTACAATAATCTACGTATCAGCTATTCTAGGTAAAGATAAATATAGAAAATACATTGTTGTTCCTATCTTTACTAGAAGTAATCTAGAATACAATAAACGCGTAGAGTATATCTTCCTATCAGTGCGTGTCTTCAATGTGTCAACGCTTGACTTTATCTTGTCAACGCTTGAGCTGTCAGCGCTTGTTTTGTTCTTGTCAACGCTTGTTTTACTCTTGTCAGCGCTCAAGTGATCTGGCCTTAATTTATTCCCAACAATCCTCCCCTAAACTTGATATCCACTCTTATGATCAAGTTTCTGAATAAGCATTAAGGACTAGGAGGAATCTTACAAACCTTCTCATATTGGTAATGAATAAATCTGATCAAATCTTTTGCCACGTCACTTGAATAATCTATTTCCAGCTGAGTGTCCTTCATCTTCTCCAAAATAGCCTTGGATATGAAATACTGACCATCCACAAGTAGATACTCAGCAAACTTTGTAGAACTCAAATGGTAGACACCAGCAGCTGAATATAATCTCCATTGAAGACCACTAAGGTCATCTTCAAGATCCTTCCAAACAGCAGGATCCTCATCTCTTGGTCCACACATTCTTTTGAATGTGGACCACAGTTTTATTCCATTAGCTGAAGTTGGTGCTTCAGCCTCTTACTTGGTCTCTATCAACCTCCATAGATCAACCAAGTCTTCTCTATCACAACTTGCAAACAAAGATATAAGAGTGGTAAAAGTGTGTACCTCTTTACCATATCTGCCAATCTTCCAAAACCCACATTCATCTTCTTCATAGCTCACAATTGGGTTTCTGGAATCTAATGGTAACACTTGCACCATATCTGAAGCTTCTAATGGTGAGAGCTTGAGGCTCTTTCTTATGAAAACTTCACTTGGATATAGTGGATCCATATCTTTGGGAAACTCAAGAGAAATTCCCTTCTTCACTGGCCTGGGAACAAACATAGCTTTCTTGAGTTCCATTTCTTCTGCAAGTTCTTCTTTCCTTTCATCAGAAAGAAGTCTGAGAGTGTTTGCTTCCTGCACTCTCACCCAAATGGGATAAGCCTTGCATTCCAACTCATCAAATGTCAATGCCCTCAATTTCTGATAAGTCCATCCAACTCCATGACATCTGAGCAACATGCAGTATAGCTCCCTTCTATCCCTTTTCAACTCTGAGAGAATATTGCTTGCCTTGTGTTTCAAAATTACCTGGCAATCCTTCTGAACTCTAAGAAGAATCTCCAAACCCCATATTTGATCTGAAATGGTCAAGTCTGGATTCTCCATACATCTTTCTTCCCAAGCATTGTACATTTGAACCACCTCTGGCATGTCAAAGTCAACCTGCAATTTCAACTCTCTCAACTTCTCCTTAGCCAACTCATCTCCATACTCAAGTCTTTCTGGTTCTATAATCATCACACTTGAGTCTGAGCTAGCTCCATCACTTCCTTCTTCTGAAGTCACAACAAATGGTGACTCTTTCACCTCCTTTTTATCTTGTTCCATGATTTGTGCAGCCAATCTTCTATCAAATTCAACTTGAGCTGCATCCTTTGGAACAATCTCTTCTACCATTATACCCTTACCCTTATCTGATGGTGCAATGGTTGGTAAGGTAGATGGTGATACCTGTGCAGAAACCTCCTTGATGATGGATGATGACTGGGATACATCACCCTCATGTGCAGGTCTGTCAACGCCCAAATTTATTCTATCAGCGCCCAAAATATTTCTTCAGCGTCCAAATTCTCCTTGTCAACGCCCAAATATCAAAAAAGACTTTTTCTTTTGTGGAATTAAGCAGTTCTTTTTTTTAGAAAGAAATTATGTTCAAATAGCAAATAGAAAAGATGTCATGGTTACAAGAGTCTATCTATCACATATAGACTTTAAGGGCATCGTGGCCTAACCGTCGAGGTGGACAGCCCGGCAAATACACATCCACAGGAATTAGCTTATCGACTCCACGAACAGTACTATAAGAATCGGTACTGAACATCCCCCCTGTAATTGTACATGCTCCCATAACAATAACATATTTTGGTTCAGGCATTTGCTCGTATAATCTCACTAAGGAGGTGCCTCAGCGCCTTTTGTAACTTCTTCCAACATGGCTGTAAATGATAAATTTAAGTTGGTAGGAGAAACTAAGGACGTATCAAAACCTGTTTGTTTCTTCAAAGTTGTAAGGGCCTCAACAACATCCAAGGATTGACCATCATGGCTGCCCTTATCACTCAGATTTATTGGATCTTCCTCCCCTTTGAAATATTCCTCCATACCCATCCTTGCACTAGCACTCTCCAAAATAACAATCCTCTCCCTCAATTGCTTGAGTTCAAGGCCTTGTGAGCTGACAACCTGTACTAAGTCTGCATTTTGCTTTTGCAAGCTCATGCAAACTGCCGTCAATTCCATAAGAGTCATTGGTTCTAGTCTGCCCTATTCTAAAATGGGGATTTGACCTCCCAAGTCAGATTCATTGGGCATGGATGAGGACTTAATGATGGTGGGACTGTCTTGGCCAGCATCTAAGCCAGAACCAATTGTCCCAGCCTCATCTAGGTCACCAACCACACTTGTGGTGGTGGTTCTCTCTGCTACATGGCTAGGACCACCAGAGGAGAACACTCCAGTAGTCCTTTGGCGTTTCATCAACCTATATTCAGGGGGTGTAGAAGATGGTGTGGAAGAATGGGTGGATGTGGGTTGGTTAAGGGGTGTTTGGGTTTGTGAAGGTTGTGGGTCAACGTTGGAAATAAGCACATCAACGCCAACATTTAATGTGTCAGCGTTGAAGGAATCTTGGTCAAGTTGCATATGTTCTGGTGAAGGTAATGGTTCAGGTATTGGGTCAATTTGTGGTTGGGGTCTGGTTGGGGTTGTGCTGCTGCAATAACAGCAAGCATAGCTTGGGTTAAGGGTAGGTCACGATGAGGTGGTGAGTTCATCTTCATAAAAATAGCTTTAATTTGCTCAGGGATCTTATAAAAATCATTATGATCCCTTGTGCAGTATCCTTGGACATCAAAAACCATTTGTAAAAAACGGGGATAAGCTAAAGTCATTTTGTTCCCCTTGTTTTTACACATGCCCTCAAAAATCATTTTAGAATAATTAAATTTTTGCCCTGTTGCAATGCACACAATAGCACTAGCAATAGATCTATTGATCTCATTGTGTGCAGTGCATTTGGGACTCAAACATTGAAGGAGGACATGTATGAGGTACTTCCAGGCTGGGGGAAATTCCTGCTTATGATACTTGTTTAAGGTACCTTCATCAGGAAAAGGATATCCCAAAGCCCTAAGCCCTTGTTCTATTTCATTAATGGGAAGGGTAGCTATACCATCAGCATCATCAAGATGCAAGGCTTGGTGTACCAAAGCCTCAGTAACCACCCAAGGTCTCCCATAAACAATAGAAGTCAATGTAGTCACTCTATTAACTGTTGAGGAACTGACAGTGTTCCAAAACTGTTTAATATGTGTGATTGGAATGAGTGGTGCATGAGAAATAGCATACCTTAAGGGGGATGCGTTCAAATACGCCACCATTTGTGTGTATTGGGAAACAGAGTATCATCAGCTTCAAGATACGCAATCATGTTATGTTGACTTCTGAACCCCAATTCCAACTCTGATGGTCTAAACTTTGGTGCCATTGCTGAAAGCTGTTAAATTTAAGTGAAGAAGATGAAGTTGATAAGAGAAAATTGTGTTAGACAAGAATTATAGATACCCTGTTTAAAAATAGGAGCCAATTTTATAGGAGAAGAAAATGCATGTGATAGGCCCAAAAATAGGCAAGTATTTTCAAAAAGTAATCATGAAAATATTGAAAAATTATAAGTTTATCTCATGCATTAAATGAAAAGTAACAACTCCCAAAATTACGGCCTAAAAATATGTCAAAAAGTAACAACTGGGTAGGTCCCATTGAGTGTCAACGGTCAAAAATAACCTATCAACGCCCAACGGCTATAATCCTGTCAACGTTTGCCTATAGCCATGTCAGCGTCTAATTTGGTCACAACAACGCTTGGAAAATTCTTGTCAGCGTCCAAAAATAAAAATGTTTAAAAATGAAAAATGACCTTAACAAAGTAATTTATCCTAGAGAAGATAACCAAAAAGCTGATAATTATTATAGGGCGGCAAGCACTGTCCAGTTATGCACACTTGCTTAAGCAAGATAGATATAACAGTCCTCTAGTGTCCCTTGCTAACCAAAACTCTTAACAACCAAGTTACCTTACAAAATTCCTTGTTACTCCCAGGTAAATCCCATAACAAAATTATTCCCAAGTCTCCCAACAGACCACAACCAATTCTAGGCCAAAATTGTCTTGGCAGCATGCATAGTATATCAACTTTGCATGCTACAGTGCCTCATGATTTAGTAAAACTAACTCATACTCACCTGTGGACACAATCTAGAATTGTGATAAGAGTATCATATGGATACCCAAACATCCTAAAGGTTCCTAAAACCTCCCCTTAAACTATGATACATGAGTTGCCAAAAATATGCATGAACATAAAAATTTATGTCAAGATAGGAATTGAAAATTCCAACCATCATCCATAAACAAAAACCTATCCAAATAGATGCATTCCTAGTAGCTTCAAAGATCCATAAGCAACTCTGTATCCAATGGTATACTGCTAACACCATCTGCACATTTAGATTGAAAACCACAAAACTAACATTGTTGCTGACAACGCCCCGATAACACATGACAGCGTTGAGGGAAGCTTTGTCAGCGTTAGACAATTATATTGCTGACAACGTTGCAAAGACACTTATCAGCGTTCAAGCAACCTTTGTCAGTGTTAGAAAAATATAGTGGAGAATCTAAATCATCATAAGACCAATAACAATGCATCATCCTGTACATACTTTTACAAAAAGACTCCAAAACACATATTATGTGAGATTGACCATTCCAATACTTGTTACCAAGTATTGAAACCTCCCAGCATCAAAAGGTTTAGTTAGTAAATCTGACACATTTTCCTCAGTGTCAACCCTATCTGGTTGTATTAAACCTTTTTCAAAGCAATCTCTTATAAAATGGTGTCTAATTTCTATGTGTTTAGTTTTAGAATGATATACAGGATTCTTAATGATGCATAAAGTGCTATTATTGTCAATAAATATCTTGGTATGCATGAAATTATACCCATAGTCCAACAGCTGGTTCTGAATCCACAAAACTTGGCCACAACAAGCAGCTGCAGCCATATACTCAGCTTCAGTTGTAGAATTAGCCACCACTGTTTGTTTCTTGCACTGCCAAGATATCAACCTGCTCCCAAGAAACTGACATCCACCAGTTGTGGATTTCCTATCAAATTTATCACCTCCATAATCACTATCTGAATATGCAATCAGCTTCAATGGTGAATCCTTTGGGTACCACAAACCAAGACCAGGATAGCATCTTAGGTACCTAAAGATCCTCTTCACAGCATAAAGGTGACATTCTTTAGGAGTCACTTGATGGCGTGCACAAGCACACACAGCTAACATGATGTCAGGTCTGGAGGCAGTAAGATACATCAAGGATCCAATCATGGATCTATAGTGCCTGACATCAACATCTTTCCCATCTCCAATCTTTCCCCAAGGGTGTTCTCTATCCATAGGAGTAGTAGCCCTCTTTTCATGTGGAGAAAAGCCAAACTTCTTCAAGATCTCAGCAACATATTTATCCTGGGAGATGAAGATACCATCTTCTTTCTGCTGAACTTGTAAACCAAGAAAGAAGTTTATCTCCCCCATAGCACTCATCTTGAATTTGTCTATCATAAGCTTGGAGAAATCCTCACTCATCTTTGGATCAGTAGACCCAAAAATGATATCATCAACATAGACCTGGACAAGCAACACATCCTTGCCTTTCTTCTTTGTAAACAGTGTCTGATCTATGATGCCCCTCTTGAATCATTGTCCACCAAATAGGTAGACAAAGTACCATACCATGCTCTAGGGGCTTGATGAAGGCCATACATAGCCTTTTTGACTCTATACACTTTATTTGGATTCTCTGTATCCTCAAAACCAGGAGGCTGCATCACATATACTTCCTCAACAATAGTTCCATAGAGGAAAGCACTCTTGACATCCATTTGATAGACTGTGAAGCCCATGCAGGATGCATAGGCTAGAAAAATCCTAATAGCTTCAATCCTTGCAACTGGTGCAAAGACCTCCTCATAGTCTATCCCCTCCTCTTGTATATATCCCTGAGCCACTAACCTTGCCTTGTTTCTGACCACAATGCCTCTTTCATCTCTCTTGTTCCTTATAACCCATCTTGTCCCTATAGGTCTGACATATCTGGGACAATCAACCAGCTCCCAAACATCCTGAATTGCAAATTGGTGAAGCTCATCCTGCATTGCTTCCACCCAACTTGGTTCTTTGAGAGCATCAAATATTTTCTTGGGTTCCTGTTGTGACAGAAAACAGGCAAACAAACATGCTTGCACAAGAGGGGTATCAACCTTCTTGTGTATATTGGCAATAAACCCACCAAGACCTTGATGAGATCTTCTAGTCTGAACTGGAGTATTAACAGGACCAATGATTTGAGAAGGAGGATGATTCTTCATGACTGAAGTAAGTACTCCTCCCTCAAAAAGTCTGGTATCTTCAACTTCATTCTCCATGTTGCCAATATCTTCTTCATCAGACTCTCTTATATCAACATAAGGATGACCTTCTTCATATGAATTGGAAGGTTCACCTTGTTCAAAAGTGGAAGAGAAAAGATGTGCAAAGGTGTTGTCAACGTCTGAATCTTGATTGTCAGCGCTTGGGCTAACAACGCTTGAACTGTTGTTGTCAACGTCTGAACCATCAACGTCTGAATTGGTCTTGTCAGCGCTAGATTTGCCTTTGTCAGCGCCTGAAGGACCATGCATGTTTGTATCTGGTGGTACTTGGGGACCACCATTATCTTTACCAGCAGCAGCATCAGCAGCAAAAGCATCTGTCCAAATGGGAATTGTGACATATTCTAGTATAGGAGATGCCTTTTCTGCTTGTGATCCAACCTTTTCATGAACCTATGTACCTGAAACATCAACAACTTGTTCCTCCACAACATTTGAAGCTACCTTCACAATGTTTGGATTAGTGACAGGCATATAATTTAAAGTTCTAGATAAGGGTTCCAAGTCAAACAACCAATTAGGACCACTTTCAGGATCACTAGGTTTATTTTCTAAAAACCTAACATGTACTCTTTCAAGTATACGTTTTTCCTCTTTAAGATAAACCCTATATCCCTTGCTCTGCACTGAATACCCCATGAAGTAGCCTTCATCACCTTTTGCACTAAATTTACCTAAGGCATCACTAGTGTCCAAAACTACTACATGACAACCAAAAGGTCTGAGAAAACCAATATTAGGTTTTCTTCCCCAAAGCAACTCATAAGGTGTTTTATTCTGAATTTTGTTAACCAATGCTCTATTCTGAACATAACAAGCTCTGTTAACAGCCTCAGCCCAAAAGGCTATAGGAAAATGAGCATCAGCCAACATTGTTCTGGCTGCTTCAATTAGGGTTATATTTTTCCTCTCAGCAACCCCATTTTGCTGTGGGGTTCTAGCAATACTAAATTGCCTAGTAATTCCTTTCCTGGCACAGAAATCATCTAGCTTCTTATTCCTAAATTCACCACCATTATCACTCCTAAGCATTTTAACCTCATTGCTAGACCTCTTCTCAATCTGAGTGATAAAATCAATTAGAATATCACCTGTGTCACTCTTCATAGCTAGAAAGAATGTCCAAGTAAACCTAGAAAAGTCATCTGTGATAACAAAGCAATATGACTTACCATTCAAACTTTCTATATTGGTTGGACCAAAGAGGTCCATGTGTAGCATATGAAGAGGTCTAGAACTAGTATGCACCTGTTTGGACTTGAATGAGACCTTGTGCTGCTTGCCTTTAAGACATGCAACACAAGAGTGGTCATTGTGGAAGGCCTTCTCAGGCAAACCATCAACCAAACCAAGTCTCACAAGTCTATTTATATTTTTAAAATTTATGTGCCCTAGTCTCCTGTGCTACAAATTACTTTCATCTACTGAGGCTTTAGCATTAAAACAAGACATATTATTGTTTATTTTAATCCCATTCAAATTCACATTGTATATGTCCTTATGCCTAGGTGTTCTATACTCAATATATTTCTCATTAGGGATCTTAAAATCCTTGCTTAACACCAAACACTCAGTATCAGTAAACAGAACTTTATTTTTGTTATCACAAACTTGTGATACACTAAAAAGGTTGTAATCAAGTTCTTTTACCAGAAAGACGTTTTCAAAATGCAAATTCTTGGTGAGAAGGGTTCTTTTGCCTGTGATAGTACCATATCCGCCTCCAAAGTATACCTTATCACCATCCTTAATAGGAGTGAAGTTGGTCAAATAGTCTTCCTTCCCTGTCATGTGCCTTGAGCATCCACTATCCCAATATCCATAATCATTGACCTGTCTTTGAATGTCCTGCACATAAAGAAAACAAATTAGTTTTCTTTGGGAACCCAAGTCTTAAAAGACTTGGATTCATCTGGTTGTTCAATAAGAACAGACTTAGTTCTCACAACAACCCCATTCTCATCCTTCTTAGGATGAAATACCCAGTTAACCCCAATAGGTTTTGTAATGCCCTTTGAATTGTAATTAAATCTGTTGCATGTCATTGAAATCCCATTATCATTAGGGTTTTGATCTTTCTTGGGTCTCCATGTTAAGCTTGAAGAAGCTTTAGACCTCTTACCCTGTGGTTGCAAATATTTAGGTCTGGTCACGTTTCTGTCAGCGTTGGAATTAGTCTTGTCAGCGCTGAAATTACCCTTGTCAGCGTTGAATCTAGGGTTTGCTACAGAAACCCATTGCCTATTAGACCAGGTGTTTGTCTTTTGAAATGGTCTTTGTCCATGAGTGTTAGACCCTCTAGTAAAGAATGGGGCAGGTCTAATCACTTGTGGACTTTGCTGCACACAAGGTTTGGGTCTGACAACGTTTGACTTTCTAACAACGTTGACTTTGTTCCTGTCAGCGCTGAAATTGTTCCTGTCAGCGCTGGCTTTGGGAGCGTTGATACACTTGTATGGCAAGTGTGAAAAGCTACCACAAGTGTAACAAGCTTTTCTAGACACAACCTTAGGTCTAGAAGAGAAGAAGCCTGTTCCATTATTGCTAACTTGGCTCTTGGGTGACCTAGTGTTCCTATACATCTCTGCATATTTAATGCTAGGTTTTCTATCAGTGTTTGAGCCTAGGTCAACAGCTTTACCAGTGAATGGGTTTGTAACCTTAATGGGAGTTGACTCATTGGGACTTTCACATAGTAAGCCACCATTGACAAACAAAGTAGGGTTAGCTTTCTTCCATTCATTCAGGTCAGTCAACTTTTGTTGGTACTCTTCAACTGGAGTGACAACTCTTGGTGGAGGAATGAATTCCTCCTCTTGGAATTCTGGCAAACCAGTCCAAGATAAGTCCTTTTGTTGGACACCATAGAAGTCACCAGCTGGTGGTGGAACCAAAGAGTAATCATTCATCCCAATCCCAGTCATGTCCTTAGGATCTCTTTGTTTACCCACACAGTCTCCCAGGGTTTGGGTGGCTCTATCAAATCTTTGAATTTTAAGGCCAACATTGTCTTTATTTTTAATGGCCTCATCTAATTTAGCCTGTAACTCACCATTAACCCTTTCCATGATGTTTCTAATATCCATACTAGTCTCTAACTCATGCTTTAAGAAATTTATTTTATCTTTTAAGTCAAATTCCATTTTCTTGTATTCAGAAACGGTTTTCTCAGTTTGAGTGAGAGCTACTTGATAATTAGACAGTTTGCACTTTTCAGTACTCACATCACTCATTAATCTTAACACTTCTTTGTTAAGTTTCTCAGTGTTTAACCTACAACCTTTACTACAAAAAGCATCATTGTATACCTCATTATCAGATGAAGAGGAGGAGTGTGCCATGAGAGCATATTCAACATGCTCTTCTTCTTCAACCTCAGCAATCAAAGCTTTATCCTCTTCAACATTCTTGGCCAGATAGCTCCAATCCCATCCCATACCATCAATTCCTTGAACTACAACCATGGCTTTGGAATCCTGAGCTTTAACAACCTGACTTGAGGGTTTACCAGCATCAGATCTTCTAGGAGATCTGCATTCCCTCATGAAGTGCCCCATACGATGACAGTTGTAGCATTCAACTTTGGATTTATCAAATCCAGCTGTGTCTTTTGCATTGAAGGTCATCTTCTTCTTAAACCTTCTGTTCCTATTTGCTCTTATACTAGCAAGAGCCATGTTCCACTTGATGTCCATCTCTTCCAAGTGCTCATCACTTATCTGTTCAAGGTCCTCATATGTAATTACTGAACCATTGGTCAAAGAACAATATAAGCACATACAGTATCCAAGTCTAAACCAGCAGGTTTAACTCTTGAGGAGTCACTCTTGAATGTGTCAGTGTCTGAATAGGAGATGTTGACAGGACTTGTTCCAGCGCTGACATATGATGATCCAGTAACTGGATGCATGTAAGAGTCCTTCTGATTGAATTGACCTTCACTATGAGAGAAGAAGGCCATGTTACTGGTGGTAGACTTGCCTCCATGCTCTAAAAGAGTTTCATCTTCCAACAGCCTTAGTTTGTTGTAGATGTCATCAAACGAGGAACTCTTGTAAGTATTGTTGGCAAGAATAGATCTTGCCTCAATCTTCCATGCCTCACCAAGACTTTTAAGAAAGGTAGCATTAATGTCAATATCACCAAGTTGTGTCCACATGAAGGACAACGTGCATGTAATGTCAAGCAATCTGCTTCTCACACTACTCAGTTTCTCATTGGGTTGAGCTTTGAAGACAGCATAATCATGCATGAGTTTCTTTTTCTTTTCTTCCTTAGTGTCTGCATTGCCACCATATGCAACTTCAAGAGCTTCCCAAAGGGTTTTAGCAGATTCATAGCCTCTATATTTATGCTGGTTCTCTTGTCCCAAAGAGACTTTCAGAATATTTAGGGCTTTCATGTCGACCCTTTTCTTTGCTATGTCATCAGCAACCACAGCTCTACCATCTCTAGGTTTTTCTCTCTTATCCTCTTCAGAACATCCAGCAACAGCTGATCTTTGAGCAATAACATTAGCAATCTTTTGGGCTTTATTGAATGTGTTTCCATATTCAATAATCTCCCAGAGTGTGTAGTCATAGATCCCAGATATTACTCAAAGTTGAATTTCCACAAGTCAAAGTTGGCTGCATCAAGCATGGGAATCTTGATGTTTGGTAAAGATGAGGAGGAGGAAGTTATTGCTTCAGACATGATGTTGTTAGGGTTTTTGAGAAAATTAGGGTTTTGGTGATTTTTAGGGTTCCTGTGTTCTTTAAGATCAAAAGTTCCTCAACAAGCTCTGATACCACTTGTTGATCCCAAACTTAGATCGATTTAGCTTTATGTATACGAGATTAGATCAAGTAATACACTTAGAGAAACCTTTGTATATGCTTATGATAATCTAAGTGTTATGCGGAATTAACACTTAAACAAGAACACACAAATAAACAAACTTTCACTTTGATTAATGATATCAAACTTGCTTACAATGAAAGTAGTCTACGAATGAAAACTTATATAAAACATTAACCTAAAGGTCTTCTTTTATAGACATAAGAAGCCTTGTACAATAATCTACGTATCAGCTATTCTAGGTAAAGATAAATATAGAAAATACATTGTGTTAGCCTCAAAATATTGAGTCAAACAAGAATGTTCGGTCATAGGTTTCTATTGTAACATTTATTAGAACGTTGTAATAGGTAGTTATTTAGTCGTGGTTCACGGGCTTGGATTTAAACTAATTAAAGTCCAAAAGACAAGCCCGGCCCAATATATAGTCCATTAAAGCCCGCATGTGGGTGGACTATATATATACTACCCTCCTAGCATGTTAGGAGGGTGGATGGTCATTTTGTAACAACTTCTTTTCTTAATCTAAAATTCACCAAGTTAATCATTTCTCTCCCTACTTTCTCTCACTACTTTCTCTCTCTAGGAATTCATCTCTTCTTCATCTCATATCTACCTTTCTTTCTTTAAATTCGTATTATATCATTCATATATTTGGGACAACATTTGGTATCAATCGCCATGGGGTAGTTTTGTGATTCGTTGTTGTTTTTACTTGGTTCGTGTGATTTTCTATTATAATCATCTCGAATTCAAGATTTTTTTGTGTTTTCCATGCTCTAAATCTTGATATAAATCTTCTACATAGTTGTGGTAGGGATTTGGTCGCATTTAGTTGGTTAAAATCGCGGATTTCTTGTCGAAAAATTCATCTTCTTACCTCAAAATCTCGAAACTGTACTAGTATTCCGATTGGTGTAATCGGAAAAGGTTTTATTTTTCGACCAAAAATTCAAATTTTCGGACCAAAATTCAAATTTTTAGGCCATTTTTAGGTTTTATTTTTCGTTAAAATTTTCATTTTTCAAACTTTTTCCCTACTAGTTATTGGCTATTTCTAACTCGTTTTCAAAATTTGGTTATTAAAAATTTTTCGGTTTACCGTTTTAGTCGGACTGAGGAATTTATTGTCGGGCTGAGAAAAATTTCAAATTTTCGGAATTTCAACAACAACACAATCACACCATATCTACTTAAGATCCAAAGTCACTTCATCAACAGAGAGAGACGATCATCATGCCAACGAGTAATGCGGTTACTGAAAGTTCAGACGTGAAACACCTCGAAATGGAACGACTACAACAACAGATATGTTTTTTGAGAAAAAACGCCATGGACGGTTTTAGAGTACTTCAAGATTCTTTTCGACGCCTTTCAAAAGTCTTGTTCGACTTACATGAATCCACTGGCACATTCAACAAAACATTCACTCATGCCATGGATAGACTTCAAACACAACTTGTCAACGAAAGACTCATTGCTAGTGAATGCAAGATCACTTTCACTGATCTCAAGACATCACTTGAAACGATGTTTGCTTCTGACTTCATCAAGTCTTCGCTTACCAACGAGTGCTTCAAGCGATATCATGGAATGGATGCTTTATCATACAAAGATCGGATAACCCACAACATCGACTTCATTGTAACCTATGTGACTCACACAATACAGACGCAACAAACAATTGATGACAGACTTCATACCAGTTGTAGTATCGCATCAGATATTGAGAATACAAGCTGCAGATATGAGACTCCAACGCATAGTTAAGGGAATGATGACAACAACTCTGGGAAAGACAACAGCAGCTCTGGCAAACAACACATCGACTCTGAGAATGTCATCAGCAATACACCTTCCTATGATAATGGTCCTGTTTTCGATTCTGAGCCATTGGAAGAGGTACACTATGATGAATATAATGTGTTTGGAAATGCTAATACGCATGAGCATAGTGATCAAACTCAAACCATTATTCCCACATGTATAACGAAAAAGGTTGATAGCAATACCATACCTGATCCATTAGACACGTGCAATAATTCGTCTGACAATGATCAACATGCAAATGAGTATGATGACGAGGAGCGTGTTGCGCTAGCCAATTTAATTGCTACTTTACAAAAAGATGTCAGAGAAAATAAAAAGAGTCAAAAGCAATTAAAGAAGGCAAACGCAACACTCACTCAAAATTTTAAAGAATGCAAAGCTGCTCTAATTAAGTCTAGTGAAACTATAGATAGCTATAGAGCGGAGCTTCTTCAGAAAACCAAAGAGCTTGAGGGGTACAAGGGTAGTACGTTAAAAAGTCAAAAAGACGATTTTGAAAACAAATATAATACAACTCTTGAGTTATTAGCCAAGGAGAAGCGTCAATATAATGTTTTCTTAATGGATGAATGTCAAAAAACGTACCTTGCCAATACCAAAGTTAATGAACTTGAACAAAACCTCTCTATGACCACTACTGATTCTGCTAAAATTCTAGAGGATAAGAAACAAGAGGTAGATGCGTTAAAACAAGACTTCAAAAGTAGATATGATAAAGAAACCGAAAAAGTTACGAAACTAGAAGCACAAGTCGACTTTTTGAAGAACGTTGTTTATAAAACGCATGATTCTATTCAATCCGTAAGAATGCTAGCACCTCCATCGATGTTTAAGGGTCAAGCTAGATTTGCAAGTCCTGAGTACCTTGCCAAAGCTCAAGCTACGAACCCGTGTCTCTATCTTGATGAGACTGAAAGGACCGATCTTGATTGCATGCCTGTAAGTGCCGATAGTGAAGAGACTGCCCTTTGGGATGATGATAGTCAACCTCTTGTCAATAAGGAGTTTGTAAAACCATATAATTATGCGTATGAGAATAGTCTCTATGGTCTTTTCAACAAACAAACTCAGAAAACTCGTGAGGAAGTGTTTCTAAAATGCAAACAAAAAAGAATTCAATGGAAGAAAGCATTTGCCCCTAAGAAATCTAATGTTTACAAATACATAAACTACCTCCCTCTAGATGAATCTAAAAGCAAGAGTAGGAAAACATTAGGTATTCTTAAACACCACATAGATAATGTTAAATCTATTGTTGAAAGAGACTGGGCAAAACGTGAAAATGCTGAATGGACACGTCCGATTCCTCAAGATATTACCTTGCTTGTGAAAGAACTCTTAATTCCTAACACGACGTTGATTAAAGAAACTGTTCTTCAACTTGAGGAGTTCATTCGGACTGAAATGTCTGATGATTTAAAATACGTTGAATCTCTTGAGAAACACATTGATGATCTTCAAATGGAGAAGTCTGATTTTTCAGATGAATATGATTTACTCTTACAAGAATGCGTTTCTAAAGATGTTATGTGTGCTTATTTTACATCTTGTGCTGATATTGATGAATATTCTAAAGTTGCATGCCAATATCTTGATAAGATCAAAGAATGTGAACGTCTTGAAATTGAGCTTTCGAAATATAAAGAAAATGTTGACAAAAAGGCTTTTGAGTTACTTCAACACAAAACTGATTTCCTTCAAAAACATTGTCATTCACTTGAACTTGCTTTGCAAAAAGACGTTAGTCGTTTTCCACATGATAATAAATTGCAAGAAAAACTTTCCCAAACATTTCGAGAAATGAATGAACAGAATTTGGAAATTAAAGGGTTGAAAGCTCAATTACAAGACAGAGACATAGCGATAGCAGAGTTACAGAAAATTGTTGCCAAGATGGGTGGGAAAGTTGTGGAACCTAAAGTTGTGAACCTGTTGTTCGACAACCCAATGCCTACAAGGATCCAAAGCCGTCTATCTTAGGAAAACCGACTCCGTTCTCCAATTCTTCTCATATGAAATCTAGGTTACCCCCTAAGACTGATGTGCAACCAAGTGTTCCAAAAACATCCATATCACCCTATGTTCCTCCATTTAGAAAGCACACTGTTGCTAAACCCAACCATGTGAATGCACCTAGCACTTCTAGGACTCCTCCAAAACGTGTGACATTCACGTCCACAAAGGAATCTGTAGGTTCAAATGACCTCGTTCATACCCACAACCTAGAGGATACGAAACAAAAAGGGAAGATTCAGAAAGACAAACCCGTATATGAAAAACCTAGTTCACCAAATCTCGCTAGAGTTCCACACACTCCTAATGGTAGTCAACCAAAACCTAGGATCCCTCTTCAGCAATCTAGGAATTGGAGACCATCCATGAATAGTCGTGTTTCAAACACTACGCCTAAAAGATTTGGAAAACAAAGGAATACAAGTACTTTCGTGAATCCCAAATTCCCTGTATGTCCCACTTGCAAAAAGGGCATTCACAATGGAAATCAGGACCATTGCATTTTGCAATACCTCTATGAGGTCAAATCTCGTTCCTTTGAATGGAGATCGAATACAGAATCCCATAAGACAACAAGGGGATACAAACCCGTCGCAAAGAAAAGCAACAATAACAAATCTGAAACATGGATTAAAAAAGGACTTAGTTTCTCTACAAAGAAGTCTTCCGCTGTGCAAGAGAAAGCTACTCCTAAATCTAGTCTTCAGTGGAAACCAACGGGTCGGATCTTCACGGAAGTTGGTCTTAAGTGGATTCCAATAGAGAAGAGTAATGACACCTGCACCAGCACTAATGCTACTATTCTACACGCTGAAAAGGAATTTGTTACTCCTAATTCTAGTATTTGTGCACACTCTTCTTCTGTGATTGCAGGTACAACAGCGGATTCTGAACCCACTTCTCCTTCTTCAAAGGGTTCCAATTTTGTACATTCGATATCACCTTCTTCTGCCGTACAAAAGTCTATTTTGGATTATTTTCGAAAAACTTGAAAAAAAAATATAATAAAACGTAAATATCCATAGAAAAGCAAAATAAAAAATTAAAAAATCTTTGATAATCCAAAAATATTCTTCTCGACATGTCTTTTAGTATCGATAATGTAGAAACTAGAAGGGGGGGTTGAATAGTTTCTTAAAATTTACTTGTTAAAGATATGGTTTCCAAAAATCCTTTTTCAAAAACTTAGGCTTGAGGAAATATGTGAAATCTTCTTATGCACAAATATGAACAATGATAGTGTAGCTAAACTAATACTAACAAAAATATATCCACAAAGAATAAAGAATGATAGTGTAGCTAAACTAATACTAACAAAAATATATCCACAAAGAATAAAGAATGATAGTGTAGCTAATCTAATATTAACACATGTACATGCAAAAAGTAGTAAGGAATGTAAAGAGTTAAGGGTGAAGAAAGATCAAACCGAACACCAAGGATTTATAGTGGTTCGGCAACGAAGCTCACTCCTCGTTCCTACTCCACTCCTCGAGTACTCCTTACTCGAGAGTTCACTACACAACAAGCTCCTTATGGTGGAGAAAACCGTACACGTCGCTTAACCAATTTCCGACTCTAAGCTAAAAGTCGAGCCCTAATCGTAGCTAGGACCAATCTACACAACTATACTTAGTACATACACAACTTCCAAATAGACACAACTATTTGGATCTTCATAACTATGACACAACTACAAGAATATAAAAATTGATCTTCAATAGATCTTTGGTGGTGGACTCAACACTTCACTAGGATAGTGTTCTTCTCTTTGCACTTGGAGAGGAAGGGATGGAAGAACAAGATTCACTTCTTAAACAAGTAATAATCAAACAAATGATCAAAGATTTGAGTGATTAAAGAAGGGGTTTGAATCTGGAAATGAATGTGCAAAAGAGGTGAAGTGAAAAGCTGAGAATGGCCAACTATTTAAAGGACAAAGGAGCCAACGGCTAGTTCTGCCCGCGGTACCTTATCACAGCCCGCGGTACCTTATCGATAAGGTACCGCCTAGGCGCTAAGGTACCGCCGGACTAGACTCCGCTCCTTTTTGTCCTTTAGTGGTGGAGGTCTTATCTGGGTATAAAAATATCCTGAAAGGATATTCTTAACAGTATAAGAATATGCCATTTTCAAATTTCAAATAATTAATTTAATAAAACATTTTCTTAAAAATAAAGTTTAATAAAAACTTGTCACTTTTAATAAAAAGTGAGTTTTAAGAAAAGATTAAATCACTTGATCACTTGATTAAGGTTAGTACTTGTTTATCCATACCTTAAGTGAAAATAGGTAAAATGAAAAATACTTGAACTCAAGAATTCGTTTTTCGTTGTTTTCGTAAATGCTTGTTTTTACATATTGTCGTAATCAAAACTAAGCGAGGCCGAAAAATGCAGGTAACGTTTTTAGTCATTATTGCATTAACAATCTCCCCCTTTTTGATTCCGACAATACATAAACTCAATCACACAAAAACAAGATTTTCAAAGACGAGTTTATTCATTTCTCCCCCTTTGTCGAAGCAAAAAGGTTGCGTAATCCGGTGTTGAAGAAACGGACTTTGCAAAGACTCCCCCTTGGTGCTTACTCCCCCTAGCTTGGGGCACCGAGGAATCGAGATATGGTGACTAGCTACATAGAAGGGTTAGTTGAACAAAAGAAACAACCAACAATATATATCAATAGGTCACAAAAAGAAAATTAAAAGAGAAGAAAACACAAAGACAAAGATCCAAGATAGGTTACTAAAAGAACATCATACAAAGAAGTATGGAAAAAGAAACAAGCCAAAAGCATAAATCTAATCCTAGTTATTCTAGAATTCTAAGATTTGCTTGAATGTGGTGTCTTGAGGATAAGCAATCAATGCTTATATGAAAGACTAGGTAATAGCGGAGGGTGGTTGTGACAACCCTGGTTTTGAGGTTCGTCACTTAGTTTTATTTTGTGCTAGTTACGTGTCTTTACGTGTTTATGTGCTTATTGGTGTGTATAGATTGTGGTTTGGATATCGTTTCCGGTACGGGGTACCTTGTGAGTGAAACGATGTGTGATGATTTCATGTTCATGAGTTCACATGGTAGTGACTATGAAGTGAGATGGTGTTATTTGGTGGTTTTACGTATACGTATATGTATTATAGAAAATCGTATTTTTACGATTTACGGTTTAGCGTTTAGAGGTCTCGGATGAGGAAATTGGTCATATGGATATTTTTCGGGATGGTTTTAAGTCATTTAGGACTTAGTTATAAAGTTTATTTCAAAATTTGAGATTTTTTTTTAAAAGTGTATATTTTACGTCTTTTACGGTAAAACGCGTAAATTTGACTAGATTTACGGTTTTGAGGTTTTAGAGGCTTTAGGAGCTGTAATAAATTAAGGAAAATTAAGGTAATATTATTAATACAAATATTAATAATAAAAAGGAAAAAAAACGAAATTAAATGGGTATAGGTCGGTTATGTGAAAAAAAGAAAAGAAAAGGGGAAAAAGGGAAAAAGGGAACCGGACTTTTGTACATGGGCCAAGGACTTGTTAAGAAAGTATATAAAGTCTTTTCATTAATCAAAACACTCATAAAATCCCGGGAGATCAAGGTTTGGTCGGCATAAATGGTGGTTTTAGGGTTCTTCATTAATTTTTCTTCTTTCAAAAATTCTAAGGTAAAATCGTTAATACTCTTTTTAATTTAATTGTTTTTATTTTTTTATAATCATTCTTATGATGGAATTAGGGTTAGGGTTCATATAAAATCAGTAAATTAATGATGTGATAATCATAATATGATGATCATATAAATTAGGGCTTGTAATTAGAGGGATTATGGTTAATTAATGAGGTTGATTTTGTTAAACCCGTTTTTAAAATCTGGGCAGATTTTGTGTCAATTGTTTTGATCATATAGGGAGTTCTATAAACTCTTATTTTACGATCCAAGTACCCCTGGAAAGATATTTGAAGTGGCTTTCCAATGCAAGAAACTAGAACTAAATTGGAGGTCGGGAAGTGGGTCAAACACAGGTTACAACATTCGGAGGTCAAAACAGTTTTGAATTCAACCTGTTTTCTTTTTAAGTTTTGGGTTGTTTGGGGTACTTAGGGTTGCATTGGGATGTTCTCACGAACGTGAGAGATGGTTTATATATTGTAGTAAGTATCTGCACTTGTGATAAGGTTGTGGTTTAGGGTAAGACCCCTTAATGGTAATAAACTTTTAGTACGCTTAAAATCAGGAAATCTGGAATAACAAAAGTAGATATATGTATATCGGGGCCTTAACAGTAGCTTTAAGGTTAGGGCAAGTGGGAGGTGTTATCCAACATATGTAAGGGTATGAATATTCCTTTTACATAAACCATGGGTATGTGTAAGTGGATGTTTGACTTAAAGTTTTGAGACCTAAAAACTGGGACTGTTTTGGGTAAAATATGAACGGGTTAGTTATTAAACTTAACCAAGTTAAGGACTTGTTAAGGAATGGTAATGGGGTTATTAGAGCTTATCAATGAGGTAAATATGTGGGAATAGGCTAGATGTCCATCATAGGTTAGTGAGCCATCTTAGTGATTGGTTCGTGTATTGATTGCGTGTTTTGGTTTGTTAGCTTGTTGCTAGTGCAAGAACTCGTGAAGGAGCTATCAGGTGAGTTTCATAGTCCCATGTTTACTATTGTTTTTGACTTCCAGATGGGATGGAAGAGACATTGTGTTGAATTACTTTCTAAATTAATGCTGTGAATGTTTTTAAGGTTTGAGATGGACTTGTGTGTACATTTATGTGATTAACTGCTATGTGATTCTTGTTTGTGTGTGATCTGGATTGGAAAGGTACATAGGTGTATGGGCGCTTATGGGACCTATGGTTAATGATAAGGCGTGATGCCTTGGAAATTGTGATTGTTGGTAAGGCGTGATGCCTTGGAAATTATGATTGTTGGTAAGGCGTGATGCCTTGGAAATTGTGATTGTTGGTAAGGCGTGATGCCTTGGAAATTGTGATTGTTGGTAAGGCGTGATGCCTTGGAAATTGTGATTGTTGGTAAGGCGTGATGCCTTGGAATTGTAATGATTGATTGAACTTGAATGCTAGTTGTTAGTACATGATTGTAGCGCATTGTCCATATGTTTATTGGTTTATGGTATTCACAGCTTATGACTTGTCTTGTGTTGGAGTCTAAACCTATGACTCTCACCAACTTTATGTTGACGTGTTTTAGTGTCTCTTTCAGGTGATACTATGGTTAAGCATGAGAACATAAGTGGCTAGGATTGGAGAAGCTTAAGAATGCATATAGAAGGAGAATCCCCGTTCCTTCTTAGATTCTTTTGTTTGTTTTATAAGTGATACTGTTGGCACCTATATGTTTGATTTGTTGTGTTATTTGTTTGTCTTGGGTAAGAGGTAGGACTGTTACCTACTTACCTAGACACCTGCATTTGATGAGATATTGTCATGACTTTTGTGTCACCATTTTATGACATTTCTTATTTCATATAGTTATCTCTATAGACACGCCATGTTGTGATGATATCCATACGTCGCGCCCCATATTCCGCCATGGTGGGGTGTGAGAGAATGGTATCAGAGCCAATGGTTATAGAGAATTAGGTTGCCTAGTCGCGTAGCCTAGTCTATAGCTTAAGGGTCCCTGCATATAGGCGTCATAGGAGTACGTGTGCATTTTATATTGATTGATGTGTTTGGATGTTATTTATTGCGATGTTTTGACTAGTATGGATTGAACCGTAGTATGTTCATACTGAGTCACATGTTATTTTCTTTTCGGGTTTGTGACTAGTGCGGGTTGAACCATAATCGTCCACGCTAGTCACTGTGGTATTTTGCTTAAATTGTACATTATAGTACATAATTTAGTACAAGGTAGTTTCTATCTTTTATCGAGTTATTTTACATACCTGAGGTATGTTATTTTTCTTTTGATGTTTAAGTCATGTTCCCTAAGAATCGTGTGGTTGTTCGAGTTACTAGGAGTAGGTGGATAGGAAGGGTTTTAAGTTGTTTCCACTCTTACGGGCGACATGACTTATAACTGATTATGTTTTCGTTTTGGATTTAGTCTATGTTGTTTTAGCTAGACTATGGATTTCGGTATTCCAAGAGTTTTGCTATGTTATTTTAATAGATGGGGTTTTGGACCTATTTGGTTATGTGGTTATGAGCTTATGTGAGTAGATGGATTTATGTGTTATATGTTGTATTGATTCTTATAAGTGTCATCATAGGAGGGAGTGCATTGGGGAAAGGGTAATTGTATAAGTATGGTGGCCAACATAGTTATACAAGTACCACAACTTCAATGGGTTCTCAAGTATGATTGCATGAAAGAGGATTAGTACATGCTTGTATATGGTGAGATGTAGATATTGGGTATACGTATAATATATGGGTTTATGTAACGGCTGTCTACGATATGGCTATTTTTATTAGTGTGTTATATGTTTTGGGATTATAGTGGTGTTGTGTGATTTTGGGGTCACACGATATGGTTTGGTTCTGGAGGTGGGCTTTATGCCTTGTTGTGGCACGGTGAGATGGTGATTACTCGTATGGAAAAACGAGCGTATAAAGCGATTGATTGACTTACGTGTATGATAACGAGTATGTTTTGGGAGATTTAATAGGTATATATATGCGGATGTATGTATACTACTATGTGTTAAGTTATGGTATATGGTCGTTCACCAGTTATTATAACTTGAACGTACCTTGTGTTTGTTCGTGTTTTATGGTGCTGGAGTTTAATGGAGTTCCAACGACGTTTTGAGTCTTTTGAAGTGTGTCTTGTAGCGTATTCTTTGAGTTTCGTATTTCACGTGTACGTTTTAAAATGGTGTTTTTGGTTTCAAGCCTATTGAAATAACTTGGGATTTCTTTTGAGATAATGGAATCTTTTGTGTTGGGTCTTACATTTCTTTTGGTCGGTATATATTGAGAAAAAGGGGGACTTGGAAATCTATTATAGGGTTAGATAATTGGTTGTATTCGGTAAAATAAGGGTAAGGTGTTGGAGTCGTGTTTGAAACAAGGTGCAACATAAGATTTTCTTTTAATCAACACTTATTTATTTCAAATTCTAAAAGACTTTCTTTAAAATAAAGCGAAGTAAATTTCTTTCTACTTACATAGTTTATATAATTGGGTTTAACCGATTCACGTCATTTATAATTATTAATACGAGGTTAAATTGAGTTTATGAAGGTTACACATACAATTATATCTTTCATTTAAAAGGATTGCATTAATCACTAAGTTTATTCTTTAATTTTAAAACAACTAGTATAAAATTGTTTTGGTCATAACTTGTTCGTTTTTAGAGCTTTTTGGATGATTCAAAAGACTAAAATTATTTACTCGGAACGTACTTTTCAAATATTCGGAACGTATAGTCATGGGAGGTCAGTATCCTGGTCGAAATTATTGTACAAGTGTCGTGTTAAAGGTTGAGTTTGAATAGTAGTTTCTTTTTTATAATTTGGGATGCACGGGATACCTAGTTTTTGAGTTGAGTTTTGAGTTCGTCAAGAGGGTTGTTTGTAGACTGTTTGAGTCACATAGATGTGGGAAGTAATAATAAGTAAAAAAGATAAGATATAAATTCTTTTGGAAAAGTCGATCTTTTGCACGGTTTAAATAATATGTCACGTGGCGTAATACGTTTGGTTGCCATTGGGTGTTTCTTGGATTATTTTTCGTTGTGATGGGTCATTTTGCATTGATACACGTTTTGGGTTTGAGTTTTCTTTTGAGTCTCATGGTTTTTGACTTGTTTTAACTGGTGCACGTGAAATTTCGTTAGTTATCCGTTGGTTTGATTCATTGATTGTATCTGGTGGATTCAGGATGTAGTTTTGGTTTCGTATTGTTCGGGAGCGTTGAGGTAGTCATATGAAAGACTTGGTCGCGCCTACACGCTTAAGTAGGTGACCATGAGAGAACGGTCGGAATACCCTTAGTGGGGAGGAAAGAAGTTCGTAGACGAACTAGTGTGGTCATGAGGTCTCTTAGGAGTACTAAGGAGATGAATAGAGATTTGTGGGATACTAGCACAAGTAACGCGCCATAGAGAGTGTTGGAAGGGGATATAATACCTCAAAGGTATTTATGATTGTTCGTAGGGCATGTAAGTTTTCCAAAAATTTCCTGAAATTTAGTAGGTTTTCCTATTACTGTGAGGTAGAACCATAAATAGAGCAAGTAGGGGAGGTGAGAGGAGTTGTAGTTAGTGCCTTTCCATGGCAAATCGTTGATGGAGTGATTTAAAAACAAGAGCTGTTAGAAATTGCAAGGAATGCCGGATAAAGGTTGAGTTATCTGGTAGTAAATGTGATGTGGAAGCGGTTGAGTGGTCTGATAAGAGGAAGTATTGGCCTTATAGAATACGTGTAGATTTTCGCGAGTAGAACGAGGTAGAAATTCATTCGTATTGCCGCTGAGAGAGGATGCAATGAGGACGTAATTGAAACTGCTAAGGATGTTGTATGAACGCCTTGGGTTTACGGTTATGCATTTGGCTTCGCCAAAGCACTAGCGGTTTTCATGGAGTCAATGAACCGAGTGTGCATGAACGGGTATAAACAAGTTGTCATCGGGAGCATCGACGACATCTTGATCTACTCAAATCTTAGAAAGAGAGTGAGGCAAATTATGAGTTGGTTTGGAGTTGTTGGGAAGTTGGAAGAATTAATGGATATGTGAAAGACCGTCATAGGTCACTTTATAAGGAAATTGGAATTTTTAAGTAGTTTGGGATACGGACTGAAGGGAGTTGATGAACATAACTGGACATGGGTCATTGATTTAGAGGTAGTTCGGAAACTCGTTAGCGATGGCTGAGTTTTCATATAATGATAGTTATCGTACTAGAAGTCGATAAATGCCATTTGAGGCACGATATGAAAGGATAGGGTGAGTTGTCCCCATTGTGGACTAGGATTGGTAAAAGAGGCTACTAATGTGGTAATGGTGTTTGTGGACAGAATGAGAGCAACAAGGGATGCTATGTAGAAAAGGAGGAAACCACTAGATTTAGTGACAAAGTTATGTAGGGAGTTTCACCCATAGTAACGGGTGGTATGATTTGGTAAAATGGAAGAGTTGATGTAGAGTTTTGTAGGTCCATTTATGATCTTTGGAAAGATCGGACCATTAGCATATGAGCATAGAATTACCTGGGGGAAATGAGTTGCATACATGATACATTTCATGTATTGAGATTGGTAAAGGTTGTTTGAGAATGCATTTTGCATGTACGGTTATTCGGGACTTGTGTTAATAAGAGTCTTTGTTTTATCAAAGAGTCATCTGTGAGATTTATTGACTGTGAGGTCAAGAGTTTGGCAATGAGTTTAATTATTTTTGGTTTGTATATGTGGTATTTTGAAACTTGAACTAAAGTTCACGTGGAAATGAGGGAAGTTCGTTTAGAACAAGTATCCTCGTTTGATTTGTTGGTTGTGTGTTGATCCTAAGGAGTAAATCTCGGGACGAGATTTCTATTAGGAGGGAGTGATGTGACAAACCTGGTTTTGAGGTTCGTCACTTAGTTTTATTTTGTGCTAGTTACGTGTCTTTACGTGTTTATGTGCTTATTGGTGTGTATAGATTGTGGTTTGGATATCGTTTCCGGTACGGGGTACCTTGTGAGTGAAACGATGTGTGATGATTTCATGTTCATGAGTTCACATGGTAGTGACTATGAAGTGAGATGGTGTTATTTGGTGGTTTTACGTATACGTATATGTATTATAGAAAATCGTATTTTTACGATTTACGGTTTAGCGTTTAGAGGTCTCGGATGAGGAAATTGGTCATATGGATATTTTTCGGGATGGTTTTAAGTCATTTAGGACTTAGTTATAAAGTTTATTTCAAAATTTGAGATTTTTTTAAAAGTGTATATTTTACGTCTTTTACGGTAAAACGCGTAAATTTGACTAGTTTTACGGTTTTGAGGTTTTGGAGGCTTTAGGAGATGTAATAAATTAAGGAAAATTAAGGTAATATTATTAATACAAATATTAATAATAAAAAGGAAAAAAAACGAAATTAAATGGGTATAGGTCGGTTATGTGAAAAAAAAGAAAAGAAAAGGGGAAAAAAGGGAAAAAGGGAACCGGACTTTTGTACATGGGTCAAGGACTTGTTAAGAAAGTATATAAAGTCTTTTTATTAATCAAAACACTCATAAAATCCCGGGAGATCAAGGTTTGGTCGGCATAAATGGTGGTTTTAGGGTTCTTCATTAATTTTTCTTCTTTCAAAAATTCTAAGGTAAAATCTTTAATACTCTTTTTAATTTAATTGTTTTTATGTTTTTATAATCATTCTTATGATGGAATTAGGGTTAGGGTTCATATAAAATCAGTAAATTAATGATGTGATAATCATAATATGATGATCATATAAATTAGTTCTTGTAATTAGAGGGATTAGGGTTAATTAATGAGGTTGATTTTGTTAAACCCGTTTTTAAAAACTGGGCAGATTTTGTGTCAATTGTTTTGATCATATCAGGAGTTCTATAAACTCTTATTTTACGATCCAAGTACCCCTGGAAATATATTTGAAGTGGCTTTCCAATGCAAGAAACGAGAACTAAATTGGAGGTCGGGAAGTGGGTCAAAAACAGGTTACAACAGTCGGAGGTCAAAACAGTTTTGAATTCAGCCTGTTTTCTTTTTAAGTTTTGGGTTGTTTGGGGTACTTAGGGTTGCATTGGGATCTTCTCACGAACGTGAGAGATGGTTTATATATTGTAGTAAGTATCTGCACTTGGGATAAGGTTGTGGTTTAGGGTAAGACCCCTTAATGGTAATAAACTTTTAGTACGTTTAAAATCAGGAAATCTGTAATGACAAAAGTAGATATATGTATATCGGGGCCTTAACAGTAGCTTTAAGGTTAGGGCAAGTGGGAGGTGTTATCCAACATATGTAAGGGTATGAATATTCCTTTTACAGAAACCATGGGTATGTTTAAGTGGATGTTTGACTTAAAGTTTTGAGACCTAAAAACTGGGACTGTTTTGGGTAAAATATGAACGGGTTAGTTATTAAACTTAACAAAGTTAAGGACTTGTTAAGGAAGGGTAATGGGTGATTAGAGCTTATCAATGAGGTAAATATGTGGGAATAGGCTAGATGTCCATCATAGGTTAATGAGCCATCTTAGTGATTGGTTCGTGTATTGATTGCGTGTTTTGGTTTGTTAGCTTGTTGCTAGTGCAAGGACTCGTGAAGGAGCTATCAGGTGAGTTTCATAGTCCCATGTTTACTATTGTTTTTGACTTCCAGATGGGATGGAAGAGACACTGTGTTGAATTACTTTCTAAATTAATGTTGTGAATTTTTTTAAGGTTTGAGATGGACTTGTATGTACATTTATGTGATTAACTGCTATGTGATTCTTGTTTGTGTGTGATCTGGATTGGAAAGGTACATAGGTGTATGGGCGCCTATGGGACCTATGGTTAATGATAAGGCGTGATGCCTTGTAAATTGTGATTGTTGGTAAGGCGTGATGCCTTGGAAATTGTGATTGTTGGTAAGGCGTGATGCCTTGGAAATTGTGATTGTTGGTAAGGCGTGATGCCTTGGAAATTATGATTGTTGGTAAGGCGTGATGCCTTGGAAATTGTGATTGTTGGTAAGGCGTGATGCCTTGGAAATTGTGATTGTTGGTAAGGCGTGATGCCTTGGAAATTGTGATTGTTGGTAAGGCGTGATGCCTTGGAATTGTAATGATTGATTGAACTTGAATGCTAGTTGTTAGTACATGATTTTAGCGCATTGTCCATATGTTTATTGGTTTATGGTATTCACAGCTTATGACTTGTCTTGTGTTGGAGTCTAAACCTATGACTCTCACCAACTTTATGTTGACGTGTTTTAGTGTCTCTTTAAGGTGATACTATGGTTAAGCATGAGAACATAAGTGGCTAGGATTGGAGAAGCTTAAGAATGCATATATAAGGAGAATCCCCGTTCCTTCTTAGATTCTTTTGCTTGTTTTATAAGTGATACTGTTGGCACCTATATGTTTGATTTGTTGTGTTATTTGTTTGTCTTGGGTAAGAGGTAGGACTGTTACCTACTTACCTAGACACCTGCATTTGATGAGATATTGTCATGACTTTTGTGTCACCATTTTATGACATTTCTTATTTCATATAGTTATCTCTATAGACACGCCATGTTGTGATGATATCCATACGCCGCGCCCCATATTCCGCCATGGTGGGGTGTGACAGTGGTGGTGGTGGCTTGTTGGAGATCTCATAATCAAAGTGAAGAGGAGGCTTGATTAAGAGACTCTTGATGTAGCTCAACTCCTCATAGATGTGTGCCATAGCAATATGTTGATATTGACAACAATGACAATATGTTCCATGGTGCATGACATTATCATGAGAAGGAGGAAGAACACTAAAGGGTGGTGGTGGAAGAAAAGAAGTTCCACAATCAACATTCTTGGTAGGAGAAATGTGATTAAGAGTGTTCTTGGGTGGGTTTGGATTGAAAGCAATTGGAGAAAATTGAGGAGATTCAAGGCTTTCATTAGGGGAATAAGACATTTTGGATGTGAAGTAATGCAAAATGCTTATGGTTTAAATAAGGAAGGCTTAGGGTTTTTTTTTGGGTGGTCAAAGGGTTTGAAACAAAGATTCTCAAAAATGTTGGAGTAAATCTGGAGTTTCAGACAAAAACCCGAAAAAGGAAGGCCACTGTAGGCGGTTCCTTATCTATGGCGGCGGTACCTTATCAATAAGGTACCGCGGTTCACATAAGGAACCGCCTGCAGAAGCAGGGTTTGGTGTTTGGAGGAAGATTTTCAGCAAATCTTATTTTTCTAGTCTAACTTATCATAGGGATATGCTTAAAAGCAAAGATAGACAAAGAAAACATATGCAAACTTACCAAATAGAGATTTGACCAAAATACATGAATTAAAAAATCAATGTAGGAGGTGTGTAAGACAAGACCTTAAGTCATGACACAATGATCCTCCATGATTCAATCTTGTTCTTGCTATGTTTGAGAGAATCATACATATGAATTATGTAAGCTCTATATTAATAGCGAGAATCTATGAAAAAATCGTTTTTAGATTGAATTAAGAATGTCAAACGAATTTCTCAACCATTTTCGAAAGAGACTGAGAGAGTTTTGAAAAGGAGATGAGAAGATTTTTCAAAAGGAGTTTAAAGGACTCAAGGACTCAAAGTCGTAATAGAAAACACACAATAAGAAAGGAATTTAAGGAAGATGTTCCATTAATCCTAGACCTAGACGCAAGTAATTGAAAGGTTCCCTCTTAAGTGGCTTAGTGAAGATATCGGCTAAGTTGTCCTCGGAGGGCACCTTTTCAATAGTAATGTTCCCCTTTTGAACATTATCCCTAAGGAAATGGTGTCTAATTTCTATGTGTTTGGTTCGCGAATGTTGCACGGGATTCTTGCTTAGGTCTATAGCGCCTTTATTATCGCACATGATGGGAACATCATCAAGAGAAATCCCATAATCAACAAGCTCTTGCTTCATCCATAGAGCTTGTTGGCATGCTTTACCGGCACTCACATACTCGGATTCCGTGGTGGATATGGCAAGAGCGGTTTGTTTCTTGGAGAACCAAGAATTTAAACAACAACCCATGAAGGTACAAACTCCACTAGTGCTTTTCCAGTCCACATATTCTCCCGCATGATCCGAGTCCGCGTAGACAATGGTTTCTACGCCGGTCCCTTTAGGATACCATAATCCTAAATGTATAGTGCCTTTAATGTATCGGAAGATACGCTTAACCGCTTCAAGGTGAGAGGTTTTGGGAGCCTCTTGGAAGCGAGCACAAAGGCAAACACTAAACATGATATCCGGTCGACTTGCCGTTAGGTACAACAAACTACCAATCATACCTCTATATTTGGTGTTGTCTACCGACTCACAATCATCATCTACGGTGAGTTTAGTATCCGAGGCCATAGGGGTCTTCATTGGTCTAGATTCTTCTAATCCAAATTTCTTTAGCATTTCTTTAGCGTACTTAGATTGACTAAAGAAAATACCATCGTCCATTTGTTTAATTTGGAGTCCTAAAAAGAAGTTAAGTTCTCCCATCATACTCATTTCAAACTCATCATGCATGATTTTGGCAAAGTCATCACACAATTCTTGACAAGTTGAGCCAAATATAATGTCATCAACATATATTTGTACGATTATGAGGTGAGAACCTTTCTTCTTTGTAAAGAGTGTATTGTCTACCATACCCATGGTATACTCATGTTTAACAAGAAACGCTTTAAGTCTATCATACCAAGCTTTGGGTTCTTGTTTGAGTCCATAAAGTGCTTTCTTAAGCTTGTAAACATGGTCTGGTTTCTCAAAATCAATGAAGCCGGGAGGTTGAGCCACATATACCTCCTCATTGATCAAACCGTTAAGAAATGCACTCTTTACATCCATTTGTTGAAGCTTAATATCTAAGGCACAAGCGTAGGCTAAAAGGATTCTAATTGATTCTAATCTAGCTACCGGTGCATATGTCTCGTCATAATCAATCCCTTCTTGTTGATTATAGCCTTGAGCTAAAAGTCTAGCCTTGTTACGAGACACAACACCATTCTCATCTAGCTTATTCCTAAATACCCATTTGGTTCCTATAATGGTAGAACTTCTAGGTGGAGGAACAAGTTCCCAAACATCATTGGCAATGAATTGATTCAATTCTTCTTGCATCGCAATGACCCAACTCTCATCCGTCAAAGCTTCTTTAACATTCTTAGGTTCAATCAAGGAGACAAAAAAAAAAGAAGTTGCTTTGGTTTTGGACTTGAGATCCTAGGGTCCTTTGATTTAAGTTACCAATGACATTATTGAGAGTATGATCCCTAGATTCCTTAATGTTTACTTCCTTTTCAACACTAAGGTCTTCAACTCCTATTTTTCTAACCTCTTTGGCTTTAACTACTTCTAATTCATCCAAGTCATCATCAACCAATGGTGGTGTCTTGGGTGAAGGAGGGGTTTCATCAAAGGTTATGTTGAGTGATTCTTCAATCACCCATGAGGTTCTATTTAGGACTATGTAGGCCTTACTAGTTTGGGAATAACCTAAAAGGATACCTTCGTAAGACTTTGGGTCAAACTTGGTAAGGTAGTCTTTGGTGTTGAGGATAAAGCACTTGCTTCCAAACACCCTAAAGTATTCTAATGAGGGTTTCTTACCTTTAAGAATCTCATAAGGGGTCTTTCCTAGGAAAGGTCGAATAAGAATTCGATTGAGAATATAAGTCGATGTATCTACGGCATCGCACCAAAACTTTTGAGGCAAAGATTGCTCGTTTAACATCGTCCTACTCATCTCTTGGAGAGTCCTATTCTTCCTTTCAACTACCCCATTTGATTGTGGAGTGCAAGGAGCCGAGAAGTTATGGGTAATACCATGAGCTTCACAAAAGGCACCAAATTGCACTTCATTATCAAATTCCCTACCATGATCCATCCTAATAGAAACAAATGAACATCCTAGTTGATTTTTAATTCTTCGACTAAAGATTTCGAAATGATCGAAAGCTTCATTCTTAGATACCAAAAATCTAGTCCAAGTGAATCTAGAATAGTCGTCAACTATAACTAGGGTATAAAGGTTACCTCCATAACTCCGTATGGCGGAAGGTCAAAAGAGATCCATATGTAGGAGCTGTAAGCACCGAGAGGTCGAAACCAAATTTTTGGCTTTGTGACTTGAGTGAACTTGCTTTTCAACTTTGCAAGCATCACAAAAGTGACTATCAAACTTAATCTTGGGGAGGTGTCTTACCAACTCCTTAGAGACTAAAGATTGAATTAAACGCATATTAGCGTGACCTAATCTCCTATGCCAAAGAGTAGAACTATCATCTATAGTCGCAAGACATATGTTGTCTTTTGACTTCTTATTAACCTTCATGACATAAAGCCCATGCTTTCTAACACCTTTTCCAATGACTTTTCCATCTTTTACGATTTCACTGTCATGTTCCGAAAAGATGACCTTACACTTATTATCACAAATTTGACCTATACTTAAAAGGTTAAAACCTAAGTTATCTACGTGCTCAACATTTTCAATGGTCATGGAGTCAAGAGAAACGTACCTTTGTCAATGATATTACCACGTAGAATACTAGCGAATGTGACGTTACCTCCATCATATGCTTTGTAATGCGAGAACAAACTTCGATTACCCGTCATGTGTTTAGAACATCCACTATCCTTAATCCACTCATCGGGCTCCAAATCAATTCCCAAGCATATCTAGGTAACAATACACAAGATCAAACATTTGGTCCCCAATATCTCATGGGTCCAAAATTGTTAGTTCCAAACATCCCTTGCATTTGATTGGGATGAATGAATGAAGTGGGAATTCCCCATGAAGAACAAAATGGAGGAGGGTAGTAATTCATGTAACCATTTTGTTGCTTATTACTTCTCCTAGGTGTGTTTGATCTAGGTTTAGAGTTATTATTATTCTTTCTAGGTGTTGGAGTTTTACTTCTAGTTCGTGAGTTCTTTTGATTATCTCTTGTAGGCGTTGTCGTTCTACTTCTAGGCTTAGACTCATTCCGTACTCTAGGTGGAGTAGAAGATAGTCTAGATAAACTTCTATTTCCCATAAGAGGTTTACTTAACGGCTCATAGAACTTACTAATAGCATTGTCGTCAAGTATGGGTAATTGAACCTTATTAACAGTAAGATGGTTTGGTTTTTCATTTAACTTAGATTTTTCAGAAAGTTCAGAATTTTCACAAAATTCAACTTCTGGCCGCGGTACCTTATCTATGGCCGCGGTTCCATAGTGATAAGGAACCGCGCCATAAGATGTGGAACCGCGTCTAGAGGGTGTTTTCTGTGAAAACCTGACTTGTTTTGGTTCACTAGTTGAGGCTTAATTTGAGTTAAAACCTAGACCAAGTTTTTCCTTAGAATGAACTTGTTTGTTTAACATATCATCAAGAGCACTAGTACCTTTCATGAACTTTTCCAATTTAATGGAGGTGCTCTTGAGATCATCATTCTCTAATCTAAGTTTCTCACAACTTAAGCAACCTAAATCAACCTCTTTGTTTTTCTCAAGTTTAGTCAATTTCTCCCTAAGTTCATTGATCTCATTTTCAAGCTTAGTTTTGGTTGATTTTAAGATTTTATTCTTTTCTATGAATTTAAGACTAAGTTTGTGTAAGCTATCATATTTGCCTTCAAATTCAATATCATCTAAAGTGGAACTATCATAGCTATAATATTCGGTTTCGGAATGTACCTCTTTAGAAGTGTGAACCATAAGACATTTCTCCTCTTTGGGGTTGTCATCATCATCTTCACCGCTATCGCTCCAAGCGCCACTAACGAATGCCGTGTGGTTCTTATCACGAGCGGGCTTTGGACAATCACCAATGAAGTGATTTGGATCACCACATCTAAAGCAACTCCTATCACCTTTTTTGTTCTTGACAAACCGATTCTTTGACAATGGTTTCTTGTCATAGTTTGGTTGCCTAACGTGTTGACCTCGTCTCTTGAAGAACTTCTTGAAATCTCTTACTGTCAATGCATACTCCTCGTCATCACTTTCCGAGGAACTATCATGGTCACTTTGTGCCTTCTTGGCCTTAAGTGCAAGAGATTTCCTTTCACTCTTGGTTTTTACTAATTCCGAGTCCTTCAAAATTATCATCTCATGAACCTTGAAGTTTCCTATGAGTTCATCGAGTGATAAAGTTGAGAGATCTTTCGACTCTTCAATAGCCGTGACTTTTTCTATCCACTTTGATGTAAGGCCCTTAGAAACTTCCTAACATTGTTCTTGCTAGAAAAACCTTCATTAAGTGCTTTTAGACTAGTAATAATGGTGTTAAACCTAGCAAATGCACTATCAATAGTTTCATCTTCTAAGATGACAAATTGTTCATATTGTTGGACAAGAAGATCGATTTTACTTTCTTTGACTTGGCTATTACCTTGGTGGGTTACTAAAAGAGTGTTCCAAATATCTTTAGCAGTTTCACACATAAAAATTCTTTCATACTCTTTCTTAGGCAAAGCATTATAAATCACCATTTTAGCCTCATTATTTTTTGAAAGTTTCTTTTTAGTATCATCATTAGCTTTGTCAAAAGTGACTAATTCTTTTGTTTTAGAAACTTCATTAAATTGAAAGGGTAAAAAATCACCATTGGTAATAACATGCCAAAGATCTAAATCTTTTGATTTCACATAAGTTTCAAATATATTTTTCCAATAAATAAAACTATCGGTTTCAAAAAGTGGTGGTCTTTGCATAGATTGCCCTTCTAGGTACTTGTTGGAATCCATAGATCGATTCAAGTTTTAAAATACAATATACTTTAAAAATTCTTGAGCAACCCGCTCTGATACCAATTGTAGAAACTAGAAGGGGTGGTTGAATAGTTTCTTAAAATTTACTTGTTAAAGATATGGTTTCCAAAAATCCTTTTTCAAAAACTTAGGCTTGAGGAAATATGTGAAATCTTCTTATGCACAAATATGAACAATGATAGTGTAGCTAAACTAATACTAACAAAAATATATCCACAAAGAATAAAGAATGATAGTGTAGCTAAACTAATACTAACAAAAATATATCCACAAAGAATAAAGAATGATAGTGTAGCTAATCTAATATTAACACATGTACATGCAAAAAGTAGTAAGGAATGTAAAGAGTTAAGGGTGAAGAAAGATCAAACCGAACACCAGGGATTTATAGTGGTTCGGCAACGAAGCTCACTCCTCGTTCCTACTCCACTCCTCGAGTACTCCTTACTCGAGAGTTCACTACACAACAAGCTCCTTATGGTGGAGAAAACCGTACACGTCGCTTAACCAATTTCCGACTCTAAGCTAAAAGTCGAGGCCCCTAATCGTAGCTAGGACCAATCTACACAACTATACTTAGTACATACACAACTTCCAAATAGACACAACTATTTGGATCTTCACAACTATGACACAACTACAAGAATATAAAAATTGATCTTCAATAGATCTTTGGTGGTGGACTCAACACTTCACTAGGATAGTGTTCTTCTCTTTGCACTTGGAGAGGAAGAGATGGAAGAACAAGATTCACTTCTTAAACAAGTAATAATCAAACAAATGATCAAAGATTTGAGTGATTAAAGAAGGGGTTTGAATCTGGAAATGAATGTGCAAAAGAGGTGAAGTGAAAAGCTGAGAATGGCCAACTATTTAAAGGACAAAGGAGCCAACGGCTAGTTCTGCCCGTGGTACCTTATCACAGCCCGCGGTACCTTATCGATAAGGTACCGCCTAGGCGCTAAGGTACCGCCGGACTAGACTCCGCTCCTTTTTGTCCTTTAGTGGTGGAGGTCTTATCTGGGTATAAAAATATCCTGAAAGGATATTCTTAATAGTATAAGAATATGCCATTTTCAAATTTCAAATAATTAATTTAATAAAACATTTTCTTAAAAATAAAGTTTAATAAAAACTTGTCACTTTTAATAAAAAGTGAGTTTTAAGAAAAGATTAAATCACTTGATCACTTGATTAAGGTTAGTACTTGTTTATCCATACCTTAAGTGAAAATGGGTAAAATGAAAAATACTTGAACTCAAGAATTCGTTTTTCGTTGTTTTCGTAAATGCTTGTTTTTACATATTGTCGTAATCAAAACTAAGCGAGACCGAAAAATGCAGGTAACGTTTTTAGTCATTATTGCATTAACAGATAATATGGACGTACCTAGAAATGTCGCTCAATAACGACACGGGTGTGTACATAAAGCTCGAATGAAAGTTGTAAATATTTTTCAAAACATGTCATTTCTATCTTTTCAAAAGGAAATTGTCTATTTTGGACAATACTTCCAACAAAGGGTAGAGCAATCTATCTTGGGTTGAGCTTGTCACAAAACATTCAACGTTTTGAGCTTAACACAATGGCTTGTAATCACTTTCAGATTGCAACCCGGATCTAAATTCACGGGGGAGTGTACGCTTTTGTACTCTTACCCTTAGCAAAAGAAGTTAAATCTTCTTACACTTGAGTGGATTCGTCAAGACATTCAAAGTCTATGAACTCAAGTTTATTCTTTAGAAAAACCTTTTCGTCAAAAAGAATTGATTTTTCAAAAAGCGTTGAACACAATTTTTTCAAGAATTTCTCAATGATATTCAAAGTCTTTCAAAAATTATGTGTTCAACAACTCCTATCCTCAAAAGTTTAATGTGGATCAAATCCTCGTAATGACAATTCCATTGGATCAATTTTTGAGGGGGAGCAATTCAACTTCATGCAAAATATTAACACATCTTTCTCCCGAAGATTTTCAAGACTATTTTTCAAAATATATTTTAATCAAATTTGGTATCTCTATTATCAAAAGATTTTATATATTAGAGATAGGGGAGAAAATGTGATTAAAATGTGATCTTATATAAGACTCAAGCACTTTAACTCTTACCTACATGTGCGAAACACTTTCGATTATCGATGCACATGTGAAGGGGGAGCATTTCTGAAACGAGAAAACTAGCAAGGTGTTAAATGTTTTTCAAACACTTTGTTAGAATTTAAAGTGGTTTTCATGGTTACGATCAAATACCCACAACATCTTTAATTCACGACGTTATTGGTGTCAAAAGGGTGGTTAGGTTTAAGTCTTATGATCCAACCAGAACCGAAGGGATCTTCCCAGGGACAATCCAATAGATGATTAGAAGTCCTTAGGAAAGATGGAGTAGAATGTGAACGTAGCTGAATGCCGACTAAGTAATGATGATAGTACTGGAACAATCACAATAAGGTGCTATTAATGAAGTCTTGGTAAGCATTGAAGGGGTTGAAGAATGAAAAAGAAATGTAAGGATAAAGGGTCTAAAGAAAGAAGCCCTCCATACAACTTAGGCAGAAACCGGGTCAACTCATCATGAAGACAAACTCATCATGGACCCAGTGATGTGAAGCACAACCCCTTCCTAGCTACTCAGGATTCTCTCAAAAGAAGTTTGTTTTATTGTCACGGAGAACAACACGACTTCTATTTACTTTCTCACTCCGAGATAGTTGATATTGAATAGGTGGCATCTGCTCTAGCCTCCGACCACTAAAAGTGCACAAAAATAGAGTCTAGAGCCGAGAGATCAATAAAATCTCGTTAGGACACACGGATGAAGATCAAGAGAGTCCTACGCTATATCCTTGCGATATTGCTAGAACACTCAGAGTGATACTACTTAGTATTCACAATGATGAGTGGAAATCCTTCCAGTGTTAACATCAAACAGCATTGCGGTAGGTCATATGTAAGATTCTTTATGAATTGAACATATGTAAAACTGAAAAGCAACAGTGGTTTGATTCTGAATTAATTCAAAATCGTTTCAGGTTTCTACGCAATATCTTTATGGTCTTGCCAGAACATTCAGAGTGATATTCATTAATACTCACAGTGACGAATGGAAATCCTTCTAGCGTCAACATCAAACAGCGCTACGGTAAGTGACTTGTGAGATTCTTATGAATCAAACTTGTGTCAACTGTAAAGCAACAATGGTAAGATTCTTAATGAATCAAACTTGTTCCAGGAATTTGAATTGACGACTTTAATCAAGCGGATATTTATCTAATTGATTCACTCTTTATGTTCGCAGTCTTGCTTTGAGACGGTCGAGTAAAGAGAACGGCTAGTACTGCCGCGAAACCCTGTCAAGGAGATTCTTAATTGAATCTACCTGATCACAGGTACGATATTTAATATCGTATAACGGTCTTCACCGACCGGAGGTAAAACGCTACCGATTTAGGACAAATGTCAAAGCCATTCAGTCCGTGTCTATGTTTTGTCTCGAGAAGGTGGCGTCACGGTGTACACAGCAAAGTCAATGATTCAGAAACCACATACTCATGCCTAAATACATATTCAACAATTAATAGTGTGAGCATGTGGATGAAGACACAAGATCACAAGATGGCAAAGACAAGTCAAGGATGATTTGAAGATCTCAAGACTAAAAGACAAAGTCGAAAGACAACAACAAAGGCTCAAAGATCACAGCATGAAGGAACAAAACTACTGTTACACGTTCAAGACTCATTTATGACGAAATTCATAAATCTCCATTGGAATCCAAATATCAAAGAGGAATGACCTCACATTGGGGGAGATTGTTAGCCTCAAAATATTGAGTCAAACAAGAATGTTCGATCATAGGTTTCTATTGTAACATTTATTAGAACGTTGTAATAGGTAGTTATTTAGTCGTGGTTCACGGGCTTGGATTTAAACTAATTAAAGTCCAAAAGACAAGCCCGGCCCAATATATAGTCCATTAAAGCCCGCATGTGGGTGGACTATATATACTACCCTCCTAGCATGTTAGGAGGGTGGATGGTCATTTTGTAACAACTTCTTTTCTTAATCTAAAATTCACCAAGTTAATCATCTCTCTCCCTACTTTCTCTCACTACTTTCTCTCTCTAGGAATTCATCTCTTCTTCATCTCATATCTACCTTTCTTTCTTTAAATTCGTATTATATCATTCATATATTTGGGACAACACATTGTTGTTCCTATCTTTACTAGAAGTAATCTAGAATACAATAAACGCGTAGAGTATATCTTCCTATCAGTGCTTGTCTTCAATGTGTCAACGCTTGACTTTATCTTGTCAACGCTTGAGCTGTCAGCGCTTGTTTTGTTCTTGTCAACGCTTGTTTTACTCTTGTCAGCGCTCAAGTGATCTGGCCTTAATTTATTCCCAACAATTAACCTTTATTATCAACAACTTTCCCGCTTTCCAAGGGACAGAAATATCACATGAAGAGTCAAGGGGTCCCACTTTTCCTAAAAGGTAATTTTTTGCATTAAATGCTTTAATTGTAAAACAGCTAACCCTTTTATCAAAACCCTTGACTCACTTTTCAAAACTCACATTACTCATTACTTTCACACACACATACTATTCATCTTCTCAAAACCTTCATTTCTTCCTCACTTCAACAATGGCGTCTTCATCATCAAACACCGCTTTCACCGTCCTGGCCGCCTCGAACGTTGATTTTGGGATACACGATGGCAAATGTGCCTTGAACAATTGTGTAGCTCTCTTGGAACACACCAATTCACTCTACCAACCATTGTTCTCCTTTCTCAAAAACTCTACCATTTTTGAAGCCATAACCAGAGTACCTTCCACTTGCTACCACCAATATTTGAAGGAGTTCTGGTATAGCGCCGAAGTTGATCAAACCTCTTCACACATCACCTTCAACCTTTCCACACACCCCCAACCTCTCACCTTTGATCTTCATACCTTTGCCAAAGTCATTGGACTTCTTGTGAATGAAGGCATGTTCGCTGTGCCTGCAAGTGCCACGGTAAAGAAGGCTCTGGCTACCCTTCGTCTTCATGACAACAATGATAAACCCTTCACCACACAAGGTTTCTAGAACAAATCCCTGATCAAAGTGAACTGTTGGGAATAAATCTATGCTTACTTGTTTCCCCTGCTAGTTGATTATCCGTACCCCTGCTAGAGTAAGTTCCCCCTGCTACTTAACAAAGGCAGGGGGATTGGTTCCCCTGCTAAAGTCAAAGGCCCTGCTGTCAGAGATAAACTTGGAATAGATTTTTACGCGTTTCAGTTATTATTCCTTAATACTTTCCAAGTTTGTTAGTAGTGATCTTGTACGTGAGTCCTTATGGCTATAAAAGGACTCACTAGGTTAGCATGTAATGTGTGTCTTTCTCATTTGTCTTTCATTGTCATACAGGTTTTGTAAACCCTAATACCATTTTAGGGTATTCGTATATCATTGATATATTAAAGTTCAACGTTTCAATCATATTGTTCTTGTGCTAAACATTATATTCCGCATCTTGTTTAGTTACTTTGCTTTGCAAAGTTTCTCTAGTGTTAGATTGAATTATTTCTCTCTATCACAACCCTTAAACAAGCTATTAAGGTTTAAGATCTGACTTTGGGATCAACAAGTGGTATCAGAGCTTGTTGAGAAACTTTGTCTAAATCAAGAACAAAACCCTCATAGCAACCATGTCTTCAGACTCTTCCTCAAACAGCAACAACCACAATAACCTCAAGTTACCTATGTTGGATCCTGAAAACTTTGAATTATGGGAATTCAGAATCCAACAATACCTGAAAATGGAACACTATGTTCTCTGGGAGATCATAGAATTTGGTGATCAATTCAACAAAATGTTAGCAGATGAAGAGGGCAAGGAAGAAGAAAAAGGTGAAAGTTCCAAAGGTAAAGACAAGAAGAAATCTGCTGCTCTTTGTGATAAGGAAATACTGGCCAGAAGGCATGATGTCATGGCCCACAGCTCATTGTTGTTGGCTCTACCTGATAGACATCAACTCAGATTCAGAAAATACAAAACAGCTAAGGAACTATGGGAAGCCATAGGCACAACCTTTGGAGGAAATGAAGCCACAAAGAAGAAGAAGAAGAATCAAATACTGGATGATTTTGCTTCTTTCAAAGCAATTGGTGATGAATCAATTGGAGCTATTTACAATAGGCTTCAAGATATGGTGGCCCAGTTGGAATTCTTTGATATTGAGGTGTCAAAGGAGCAGGTGAATACCAGATTTCTTAACAGCCTCCAGAAAGAATGGTTTGTCTATAAGGCAATTTGGCAGAATAAGGATGACTTGGACAACAAGAACATTGATGACATATACAATAACCTAAAAGTTTTTGAACCTGTTGTCAATGAGATGAAGTCAAAAGGAACGATTCCCACCAACTCAAGTGGATCCACTGATTCCCCTGCTAACATGGCATTCATATCACAAAGTAGTGGAATCTCCAAACACAGTGGAATTGAAGTAGCCCCTGCTGCTTATTCCCCTGCTACCAGGTCTGGACCATCCTATGATGAAGAAAGACCAGCTACATTCAGCCTTGATACTGCTTGTGCTTTTATAGCATCTCAAGGGCCACAAGGATCTATTGTGTTACATGAAGATCTAAGTCAAATCAGTAAGCAAGGGCTAGAAGAGATGGATATCAAGTGGAATATGGCTCTGCTTAGCATGAGAGCCAATAGGTTCTACAAGAAGTATGGGAAGAAGATCTCAATCAATCCCTCTGATGTGGCTGGGTTTGATAAAACAAAGGTTGAATGCTACAACTGTGGCAAGAAGGGTCATTTTGTAAGGGAATGCAGAGGACCTAAGACTGGAAACAGCTATAGGAAGGAAACCAGAGATGATGATTCTGGTGCTAAATCCATGGTAGCCATGCAGGGGATAGATGGAGCAGGTGGATGGGACTGAAGTGCCATGACAGAGAATGTGGAAAGAAATCAAGCTTTGGTTGTTGAGGAACAAGAAGAAGAGTTTGCACTAATGGCCATGTCAAGTTCCAGCTCTGACAATGAGGTATATGACGATTCATATTGTACTAAAGCTTGTAGGAAAAATACTGAGTCTTTAAATGATCAAATCAGAAAGGTAAAAGCTGACTATATCAATTGTGATAACGATCTTGATAATTATAGACGTGCGTTAGAACAGTTAGAGTCCACCATAAGAGAGTTTAAGCAAAGAGAAAGTGATTATAGGGATCACATTGTGATTCTAGAAAGAGATGCCAAGGAGAATAACCAATCTATTAAGGAATTGACTGCTGAACTTGAAATTTTTAAAGCTAACAAAAAGAGAGATGAGGAAACTATTGAAAAATTTGGAAAAGCTTCAAAAGATTTAACCAAAGCAGTTGAAATTGGTCAATCTCCTAGGGACAAAACAGGGTTTGGGATTAAAAATGAGCATGCTACCATACCACCACCCCCTGCCAACATCCATGCACCTTTTCCTAGAAAAGATCTGTCCTGGACTGGTCTCCCTTGTTTTCAAAAACAGGATGACATTGAGTTTGACTTGAGTGCTTACATACCTAATAATCTTGATAATGAAGAGTCTCTAGTAAAAACTAGTGTTATTAGGGATTTTGAAAAGGAACAGGTTGCTTTAAAACAATGGAAAATTGATAACCCTGTTCTATTTTCAAGAGAAGGAATTTTTGGTAGTGATTCTAGTTCTAAGAGTAGCTCTCCCAAATCTAAGACCAGAACACAGTCCCCTAAGTCCACCATTAAATATGCTGGTATGTACAGGAATGTCAGAGGTAATCAAAGAAATTGGAATGACCAAAAGTCTCATCAATTAGGAGAAGACTTTGTGATTAACACCAAGCCCTGTTTTACATGTGGCAGTTTTGAGCACACTTATCAAGAGTGTAAGGCACCATTAGAAGTGGTGGCTGCAAATCCTTTAAAGGATATGCAACCTAAAACCATTCTTCTAAATGCAGGGGCAAAATCTTTTTCCCCTGCCAAGTATGTTGCCCCTGCCTTGAGAAACAGGGTGACTGACAAATATGTTGTTCCTGCACTTAGAAAGGAGAATGATGTTCACACCAAGCCCAGCACTTCTGTGACCATCCCAACACCTTATAATGCATATAAATCGGGCCCTAGACCTTACCAACACATGAATAGAGGCCAAAACAAAAGATGGGTTCCCTCTGCTAAGCATAGGGATTCCCCTGCTAAAACTAGGGCATCCCCTGCTAACAGAGTTTTGCCTTCTAGGAGCATGGGTAGATGGGGAAAAGCTGTGAAAGCCTCAGCTCGTTGGGTTTGGTTACCCAAAAGGGGTACTAAATCTAATGGTGTATCTCTAGTTTTTGATAAGCTATCCTACATTGATACACGAGGTAGATCCAAGTCTGTAATGGCTTGGGTCCCCAAGAAAAACTAATTTGTTTTTCTTTTTGCAGGTGACAAAGAAGACAAAGGATGATAGAGCATATTGGGACAGTGGATGCTCAAGAAGTATGACTGGACAAAAATCTTATCTGTCTAACTTTGTGCCCCTGCATGACAATGATGGTGTTTCTTTTGGAGATGGGCATGGAACTATAACAGGAAAAGGAACTATTGTCACCAATGAGATGACCTTTGACAATGTCTACTTGGTGAAAGAACTCAAGTACAATCTCTTCAGTGTGTCACAGATGACTGATAACAAGAATTTTGTCTTGTTTACTGACACTGAATGCTTGGTGTTAGGAAAGGAGTTTGTCTTACCACCAGACACTCCTATTGTACTCATAACACCAAGATAGAAGAACATGTACACAATTGATCTCAATGACATATCTCTCCAAGACAATGAAACTTGTTTCATTGCCAAAGCCTCAGTAGATGAATGTAAGAAATGGCATAGAAGACTTGGTCATCTGAATTTCAAAAACATGAAAAAATTAGTGAAATACAATCTGGTTCATGGTCTTCCTTCCAAGTCTTTTGTCAATGAACATACTTGTGCTGCCTGTCTGAAAGGGAAGCAACACAGAGCATCTTGCAAATCAAAAACAAGTATGTCCACCACCAAGCCATTGGAACTACTGCATATGGATCTCTTTGGTCCTACTTCTGTGGCAAGCATAATGAAGAAATGGTACTGCCTGGTGATTACTGATGATTTTTCAAGGTTCACTTGGACATTCTTTCTATTTTAGAAGAGTGACACAGCTGATGTACTCATTGGGTTCATCAATCAGATTGAATTATCAAAAAGCATGAAGGTAGTAACTATGAGATCAGATAATGGTGGTGAGTTCATAAATCAGAAACTGGACTCTTTCTGCATAAACAAAGGAATCAAGAGGGAATTCAGCATTGCAAGAACACCCCAACAAAATGGAGTGGCAGAAAGAAGGAATAGGACACTCATTGAAGTTGCAAGAACTATGTTGTCTGATTCCAAACTTCCAGTTATCTTTTGGGCTGAAGCTGTATCCACTGCTTGTTATGTACAAAACAGGGCCTTGGTGGTTAAGACACACAACAAGACCCCTTATCAGCTGTTCAATGGAAGACCTCATTTAATTGACTTCTTCAGACCTTTTGGATGTCATGTGATCATCTTGAACACTATTGACAATCTGGGCAAGTTTAGTGAAAAGGGTGATGATGGATACTTTGTGGGTTATTCATTAAACAGCAAGGGATATAGGGTCTTCAACAAGAAGACAAGCAAAATCACAGAAAATCTTCATGTGAACTTTCTTGAAGACAAACCTGAAGATGTTTAAACAGGTCCCGACTGGTTCTTTGATATAGAAGTACGCTCAAAGTCTATGAATTATGTACCTGTTGCTTTGCAGAACACTAATATTTCAGGTACTCAAGAACCAACTGGTGCAGAGAAGTCACCCCTGAGGTACATGAATGTACCCTCACTATTTCCTATTGAAGCTGATGATCAAGAAGATAAGTCTTCTCTAGGACAAGAACAGCCAATCTCATCCCCAGCTATGTCATCTCCTGAAAGCAGCGGAATGGCTGAAGGCAGTGGAATCCAAGATTCTCCTGCTAAACCAATTGCTTCCCCCTCCACGATGGATCCTGCTGATAATGATACTAATGATGAAGAAAGAGAATCCCCATTCATTTCATCATCCACACCCATATCAGATGGTCCTATTATATCCAGCAGTGGAAGCAGAATAATCAAGAGTGGAGGCCCAAGTTACTCAGAGCTACATTCAGCTCATCAGCACCCATCTCTAGGTCATGCTGTATCTTTTGGAAGTTCCTTTGAGGACTTCTTTCCTAATCAAAATAGCCCCATCAATTCTGATTTGGAAGAAGATGAAACAGAAATAATCATGCAGCCTACCTATAGAATCAATAAGGATCATCCTATCTCTCAAATCATTGGTAACCCTGAAGCCCCTAGACATACAAGGTACACAGCAAAGGAGCACAGCTTCATTGCTAACATCACCATGAAGTTCAACCATGACAACATGCAGTGTTGCTTGTTTATTGCATTTTTGTCACAAGAAGAGCCAAAGAAGATTTTTCAGGCTTTAAATGACCCAAGCTGGGTTGAAGCCATGCAAGAGGAGCTCTTATAGTTTGACATACAAGAGGTTTGGATTCTGGTAGATTGTCCCAAATGGGCAAGGCCTATTGGGACAAAGTGGGTACTCAGGAACAAAAAGGATGAAAGGGGAATAGTTGTCAGGAACAAAGCAAGACTAGTGGCACAAGGGTATACTCAGGAAGAAGGAATTGATTATAAAGAGGTATTTGCTCCAGTAGCCAGGATTGAAGCCATTAGATTATTCATTGCTTATGCTTCATTTATGGACTTCACTATTTTCCAAATGGATGTGAAAAGTGCCTTTCTATATGGAACCATTGATGAAGAAGTCTATGTTATGCAACCTCCAAGGTTTGAAGACCCAGAACATCCAGACAAAGTATACAAGGTGAAAAAGGCTATGTATGGACTTCACCAAGCTCCCAGAGCCTGGTATGGTACTCTATCTAAATATCTCTTAGACAATGGATGCAGCAGGGGGAAGATTGATCAGACCCTGTTCATCAAGAAACAAAAGAGTGACCTTCTGCTAGTGCAAGTCTATGTTGATGACATCATTTTTGGATCCACTAACTCTATGCTTAGCAAAGAGTTTGCCAAACTGATGCAGGATAAATTCCAAATGAGTGAAATGGGAGAACTAAACTTCTTTTTGGGGTTGCAAGTTCAGCAGCGGAAAGATGGGATATTTATCTCACAAGACAAATATGTGGCTGAGATTGTGAAGAAGTTTGGCATGTCTGATGGAAAGAAGGTGTCCACTCCAATGGACAAGGATCATCCATGGGGTAAAGATGGTCCTGGAAAGCTTATAGATGTCAGGAACTACAGGTCAATGATTGGGTCTCTTATGTATCTCACAGCTTCAAGAACTGACATCATGTTTGCAGTCTGCTTATGTGCAAGATACCAGGTGTCACCAACAGAGTGTCACTTATTTGCTGTTAAAAGAATTTTTAGGTATCTAAAGTGTCATCCCACCTTAGGACTTTGGTATCCAAAGGAGTCACCATTTGAGTTGATAGCATACTCAGATAGTGACTATGCTGGGGACAAGAATGATAGGAAGTCTACAACAGGGGGATGCCAATTTTTGGGAAGCAGACTTATATCTTGGCAATGTAAGAAGCAGACTATTATGGCCACATCCACAACTGAAGCTGAGTATGTAGCAGCTGCTGCATGCTGTGGTCAAGTGCTTTGGGTGCAAAACCAACTGCTTGATTATGGGTATAACTTTCTTAAAACCAAGATATTCATTGACAACAACAGCACCATTTGCATTATTAAGAACCCTGTTTTTCATAGCAAGACTAAACATATTGAAATTAGACATCACTTTATCAGAGATTGTTTTGAAAAAGGACTGATTGTCCCTGAGAAAATTGATACAGAACTTAATGTTTCTGATCTTTTAACAAAAGCTTTTGAAGTAGGGAGGTTTCAGTACCTGGTTGCAGGTATTGGAATGGTTACCCCCTAAAAACTGATGTCTATTTTGTCATGTATATTCAGGGTTGCTTTACTGCTGTTGTTCTATAGGTGTTAGTCCATTTTTTTCCATCACGTTTTATTCCACTATTTTTGAACACTGATTCCCCCTGCTGGGGGTTCATTCCCCTGCTAAGAGAGATTTTCTCTCTAAAATTGGGTTTGTTCTTTTTACAAAGTGGTTATATGTGGTTTTAGACTAACAAAGCAGAGTTTCATGTGGTGCATACTATTCTCATTGGTGAATCAGGTATATACTCTATGTTTCAGGGGAGGTTAGGTCACACCTTTAGGACTCAGGGTATCCGTAGGATACTCATATATGATCTTAGATCATATCCATTGGTGAGTGAGGGTTCAGGGTGATGAGGACTTGCTGCAAAGCTTGTCAGAACTCTGAAACCTTGAGGCACTATAATGGGTGTTTACATTTCTCTATTAAAATAGCTTGCTGTTCAAGTACAGATGTGTGGCACACATTGCCAAGACTAACTGACCATAAGTAAGGGAAAAGGTAGGGATGGTGACTAGGTTATGCATGTTTTCTTGGGTTAATCTGGTGCAGGGTGACTTATGTGTTGACTTTTTGTATTGGGACCTTTGCTGAATAGAGGACTCTTGAGTTTCTATGTATCTATCTTGTGTATACAAGTGTGTGCATTAGAGCAGAGCTAGTTAGCATTGGTCTCTCCATGACTAGTCCAATACCCCTAGGAAAGTTTCCCCTGCTTTCATCTTTTGCTTCCCCTGCTTTCATAACATTCCCCTGTTTGACCGTTGACCGACAATACCGTTACCCTGTTCATAGCCGTTGGGCCTGCTAGCATAAATTTTGGTTAGGGAATATTTTATTGTTTTTAAAAGATATTTAAGGCGCTTTCTTCGCTGATTGGTAATCTTTTCTTTATTATTTCAAATAAATTACTTTTTTATCAAGATTTATCTTTGATATTTTTGCAATTTGAAAATTTTGGTCCAATCACAGCTCTTCAATTCGCCTATAAAAACTTAATTCCCTTCACCAGCAGGTCCATCTCTCTCTCTCGACTTAATCCCACCTACCTCTCACCTTTATAAACCTTCAAACTATTTTCAAACTTTATCATGACTCTCAAAATTGCTGCTAATCATAACCAAATCGCTTTGCTACATGATGAACCAGCAGAGTTTGCTGATGTTGTGGCCTTTCTAAAGTCCTCGTACTTTAGAGTGGCCCTTCTCATCAACCCTCGAATCTATACCTCACATATTCAGCAGTTCTGGTCTAAATCCATGACCAAACCAGTGAATGGAGAGGTTAAAATTCAAAGCACTGTAGATGGTCATCCCAAAGTGATTACACTTGCCTCCATCAGGGAGAATCTTCTTCTTGATGATGAGGATGGGATAACCAACTTTTCTGAGGCTGAAATCTTTGCAGGTCTTGTTAAATTGGGGTACAAACTTTCTAAAAACCAAAAATGTAAGTTTGCTAAAGGTCAGTTTGCCCCTCATTGGAAATATTTGATTCATACAGTTTTGCAATGTTTGTCACCAAAAACCACTGCTTTTAATGAATTTGGTAGTGAGATGGCTTCTGCCCTGATCTGCTTTGCAACAGGGAGGAAGTATTGTTTTTCTCAAATGATTTTTAAAGGAATGGTTAAAAATGTTTCAAGCAACTCAAAGTTTTGTATGTACCCAAGGTTTATAGAACTCTTGCTGAATATGAGTGATCATGGTTCAATTAAACACAAAAACTATTTTTCAGCAACCAAACATACCACCAAACTATTCACCACCCTTCTTGCGCCATCACCACTGTTTTCTGGCAGGTCCATTCCACTCACTTCAATTATGATGAACCAAATCAGACGGGAAGAAGCCAAGAATCAAACACCTAAACACCAACCTTCTGATTCCCCTGCCAAGAACCTACACCCTGCTAGTTCTTTACCCCCTGCTGATCCACAACATGAAAGGCGATCTAAATCCAGGTTTGCCAGGTCTCCCTTGCCTGGTGAATCTTCACAAGCAGCAGAGAGGAGAGTCTCCAAGGGTTTGGAGCAGCCTGAGGGTTTGGCTGCCACTACTGTCTCATCCTCAAGGGGTGAGCAGGACAGTGACACCATCAGTAAGTCCTCTCCCTCACTCCATGATATCCAAAAGGGGAGAAATCCCCTTCTAGGATTGAGAGCAGCATGAAACCTTTGACTAATTTGGAATTGACGAAAATGTGTATGAGTCTGAAAAGGCAGAATGCACAACTGGTATAAAATGTCAAAAAGCAAGGCCTGGTTATCAATAACTTGGAAACCAAACTTGCTACTCTTGAGGGGAAGAGAAAGCCCAGACTTATTATATCCACATATGAGGATGCTTCCAAAGGGGAGGAAGTTCCAAATACAGAAGAGTCTACTCAGTACTATTCATATCCTGGTGGTGTCCATGGAAAGATAGCAAGTGTTGAGAAAGGGGTAGAGAAAGGAAGTGCTGATAAGGGAAGTGACAAGGGGAGTGCAACCAAAGAAATTGCTCAAACATTTCTCACCATGGGCAATCAAGAAGAAGCTCCTGCTACAAAGGTTTCCCCTGCTGTTGCTGATCCCACTGCTGTAAGTCGTTCCCCTGCTAAGAATATTACTCAAACATTTGTTAGAAAGAACAGAAAGCAACCAGCTCAGAAGGGGATTACAATCAAAGAACCTGCATCTAAAGTGAAACCAGCACCAGCAGTGGATCCAAAAGACAAAGGAAAGGGAATCATGGTGGAACAGCCCAAGAGAAAATACAAGCATCTAACTCCTGAACAGCAAAGGGCTCAAGAAGCACATGATGCATAAGTAGCTCTCACGCTAAAACAAGAGGAGATGGATATGCAGGACCAAAGAATGCAAAAGATGAGGCCCAAAGATATGCTCAAGCAGGTTGAGATTATGCATAGAGAGCTAGATGACAGGGTACCTCATGTTGGAGAATTTCTTGATCAATGGGAGAAGGAGTTAATAAATGCTTCTTTGGAAGACAGGTATGAATTGACTTGCCTTGTTTACAAATATCAAACTGAGTATCTGGAAAGAAGGGCAAATCAAATTTAGAGAGAGAAGTATTTAACTTCAGAGAAAGGGCAACTTGAACACTACAAAGTTTTGCTTAAGAGACATAGGAAGTGGAAGGATGGTGACTTCAGATATATGAGCTTTGAAGCCATAAAAAGAGCAGTCAGACCAGTCCTAAGATTGTATGATGTGGAAGATTGGATGACTATCAACTCTCCTAAGGAAGCTGAGTATCTTAGGAGACAAAGTGAAATGATGCAGAAAGCTAGGGAATCTAAGAAAAGAAAAGCTGAAGGAACAACTTTGGAAATTACACAAGCAGGTGCATCATCCCAAGCAGGTGCATCATCACAAGCAGGGGCATTACATCTGGCAGGTGAAAGTTTTCCAGAAATTGAGAAGTCTGTACTTAATGTACAAAGAGCAACCAAAAGACTCAAGAGAATGGAGAAAGTTGGCACAGTTACTAAGGAGTCTCAACGGCCTTCAAATGATGAAATTGATAAACAGCTGATTCTGCAGGAAAATGATGATATTTCACCTAGTGAACTTGGAAAGAAGTTTGCTATCATAGAGTATGCTGTTTATGAACACAAAGGGAGGACTTGGTGGAAGCTTACTAGAGCTGACAATACAACACAAACATTTCTAAGTCTAGATGTCATGTTTCAGACTTTGGATAGTGAAGACTTAGAAGATCTATGGAAAATTTTGAATAAAACGTTTGCTGCAAAACCTCCTACCATGGATGATGTGGAGAAGGATTGGGTAATCTGGGAGTGCATGCATAGGATGTACGAGCATGAATTATTTGATCCTATATTTGATGAAGTGAATAAAGGAGATTTGTTGTATTGGAAGCTGTTTACTAATTCTGGGGTCTATGAGGTAGTAATGGAAGGAGTAAGTGTGTACTTGATCAATCATAGGTATTATCCCTTCTCTCAGGAGACCTTGAAGAAACTAGCACAGGCTAACTTAATTGTAGATGCTAAAACGCCTGTTGCTTATGATCTGGTAAGAATGATTCATAGTCAGATTTGGCCAGAGAGTTTGTAAGCATCCTCATCAACTAGTATTTATTCAGAAACTTGTCTTTAGGGGAAAGCACAAGTTTAGGGGAGGATTGTTGGGAATAAATCTATGCTTACTTGTTTCCCCTGCTAGTTGATTATCCGTACCCCTGCTAGAGTAAGTTCCCCCTGCTACTTAACAAAGGCAGGGGGATTGGTTCCCCTGCTGAAGTCAAAGGCCCTGCTGTCAGAGATAAACTTGGAATAGATTTTTACGCGTTTCAGTTATTATTCCTTAATACTTTCCAAGTTTGTTAGTAGTGATCTTGTACGTGAGTCCTTATGGCTATAAAAGGACTCACTAGGTTAGCATGTAATGTGTGTCTTTCTCATTTGTCTTTCATTGTCATACTTTAAGGTTTTGTAAACCCTAATACCATTTTAGGGTATTCGTATATCATTGATATATTAAAGTTCAACGTTTCAATCATATTGTTCTTGTGCTAAACATTATATTCCGCATCTTGTTTAGTTACTTTGCTTTGCAAAGTTTCTCTAGTGTTAGATTGAATTCTTTCTCTCTATCACAACCCTTAAACAAGCTATTAAGGTTTAAGATCTGACTTTGGGATCAACATGAACTACTTTTTACCTATTTGGAGGACGCTGATGTTATACATTGTGAAATGTCTGGGTGGAAACCAGGGGTCTCATGATCAACTTAATGGAGTCCAGCAAGCAATTGCTTACAGCTTAATTTGGGGGCAAGATATAGGGATCGCTCATATACTTTACTCTGACCTCATTGCTAAGCTAGAAAACAAAGGGAAGAAGAACAGACTGGCCACCATCTGCTACACAAGATATATCTCTCTTCTCTTAGAAGATATGTTGGGTGAAGGCTACACAAATGATGAACTTCTCTCCTTCTCCCCTTATCACATCACTGCTGCATCACTTAAGACTCCTTTGGAAGACGAAGTGCCTCTCAGCAGGCACATGATGCAGGTCACTGGGCTACTGGCTGCTGATGGAGAGCCCTTGATCCCTCACAATAAGGTGAATGCTGAAAGAGCAACTGACAAGTCTCTGTTAAAGACCTCTGTGCAGTCTTCTTCTCAGCCCAAGGTGCCCAAGGAAAAGAAGAAGAAGAGGAAAGACATCCCCCTTTCCTCTGAAAACCCTTCTGTTAATCCTTCCAAGACCAAGAAGACTAAGAAGAACCCATCCCCTTCTCTGGAGGATGTGGTTGAAGAGCCTACCGCTGACAAACAACCTGAGTCTAGCGTCTCCCTGTCAGCAGAGACGACTAAGAACCTTCTCAACGATGATATCTCTCAGGTATTAGTTTGCCATTTTATTCTCTTGGAGGTTCACATACAATCACTCTCAACATTCTGTAGGAGAGAGTGATGAAGTTTTAGGGTTTACCTCAACCCATAGAGTGTCTGTGTCAGCACCTAGAACTCTTAGGATTATCTGTACACTCTGTCTTAACACAAGGATATGATTCATTTATGCTCATAACGCACCCCGATGATCCTTCACCCTCTGGACTATGCTCTTGTCCATACCAACTTGAGCATGCTATAGGTCCCGACCCAGAGTCTCTGCACTTCACGTAGTCTCTGGGTCCCCTCATTTGAAAAGAGTCCCAAAGAATTTATTCTTTTGGGGGGACTGAATAATCACCCTCAGTCTTCCTAGGGGAAGCGATAAAAGGCGACCATTACCTTCAAATAATTCACAACTAAAAGAGTCCCAAAGAATTTATTCTTTTGGGGGGACTGAATAATCACCCTCAGTCTTCCTAGGGGCAGCGATAAATGGCGACCTTTAACTTCCATGAATTCACAGCTAAAAGAGTCCCAAGGAGCAATCCTTCAGGGGGAGCTGGATAATCACACCCAGCTATCCTAGGGGCAGCGAACGGCGACCATTCACCACATAATTTTCACAACTCAAAAGAGTCCCAAGGAGTAATCCTTATGGGAGAGCTGGATAATCACACCCAGCTATCCTAGGGACAGCGAATGGCAACCCTTCAACATAACTATTTCACACTTAAAAGAGTCCCAAGGAGAAATCCTTGGGGGGGCTGGATAATCACACCCAGCTTTCCTAGGGGCAGCGAATGGCGATCTATAACTTCATATTTTTCACAATTGGTTACTAACAAATGTCATAACAGGCTCATAATCTTCATGAAGAACAGCAAAATGATGATGCCTATTCCATAGCTGGTGATGAAAATGCTAAAGCCCCCTACATAGATCTCGATGCCATGTCAGACATTGATTCCATGCCAGAGGATGAGGTCTTCATAATTGAAGAGGACTTGACCATTTCAGATTATGCTGATATAGATGCTGATGATGACCAAGTTACATCAGAGTTGAAACCCATCTCCTTCCCATCAATGCCCAATGTGCAAGAACTGGCTGCTAAGCGGCTATTGGACCAGAGGCTCTGTGCACCGACCCCAGTTCCCTTCCTAACCTTACTAAATGTCATGGAACTAGGGGCCAAACAACACTTAGAACATTTACAACAACTCAAGCCTGTCCATGTTCCTCGAATGAAAGATGTTCAGGAACTCGTTGCTGAGGTTCTCTGGGTTAAGAGGGGTGACATCAGTAAAACCAAGCCCAAAGTCACAAATGATGTCATCCTCTCTGAATTGAAAACTCTAACCCATGCTGCTGAGGAACTCACCACCACACTAGAGACTTCACTAACTTCATCTGTGGAGTCCTCTATGACTGCCTTACTTCCGCAACTACTGGGAAGTGCCTTGCAAGCTCACCTCCCAGCTGTTCTAGACCAGAGCCTCCAGCAATACATACCATTGGTCCTCACATCAGCTGTCAAAGCAAATGTTGCAGCTATTGCTAAGGCGTCTGAGCCTTCAAGAAAACTTCTTCAAGAGCTGTTGCAAGAGGAACTTAAAGAGATCTGCTTATTTGTTCACCAAGAATTCGTTAAGTTCCTCAAGCCTGGATCAGGCACAGCTACTACCGGCGCTATGCTTGAGGGGGAGAATTCAGCAACCTCCACCTCTGAAGAAGAAGAAGACACTGCCTCACCTAAGGGGGAGCAGTCACTTAAACAACCAAAACCTTCAACAGGGATTCCTACACCAAAACCTCTTAGATCCTTCAACCCCAGCACTGATGCAATAAAGGACAAGGGAAAAGGAATTGTTATTGAACAGCCTGAAATAACACTGCACTCCCTCCAAGAAGAAGGTGGATCTACAGCCAAGCTCTCCAAACACTCTGACCTGAATAAATTCAAGAGCGTTGATGAACCACCACTTACCCCAGAGCAGGCAAAGGCTCAAATCTTGGAACACCAAAGGCTGGCAAACATCAGAGCAGCTGAACTCAAGAGCAAAGAAGCTCTGAACAAACTCTCTCCTGCTGTAAAGGAAGCTCAGCTGGTTAAGCTCAAAGAATTGAGGGTTAAAAGGAGCAACCTTCAAAAGGAATATGAAAGACTTGTAAACCAGAGAGTTGAACCTGGTCAAATCACCAAGTATGCATGTTACACTGACAAAGACAAAAGAGTGATGATGACCCTTTACAGAGAGAACCAACTAACCAACTACAAAGTCTTCAGTGACTTTAAACTCAGAGATCTGGGCCTCTCTGAATGGTTAGAAATGTTGTCTCTTGCCCAAAAGAAGACTGGGCCTGGTGTTGCCCAAATGATGAAAAACATTCAAGCAAAGCTAAATTGGGTAAGAGACACGGCAAAGAAGCTGAAGGTACCTCTGCCTCCTCAACTTTCACAACAACAACCTTCTCAAGGACAAAGGAAAAGAAAAACCTAAATGGGGTCTCTGGTGGAGAAGTTGGTCACTGAAAACATTGTTGTTGATGGGATGCACAGGAACTTGGTACTGTCCAAAGAGATCACTAAACCAGTAGGGGGCCAAGTATACTCATAACCAGAGACATGTATGGTCTTTATGAATGGTAATTGTGAGTATTGCTTTCAGCGGATGAATGAACTACATCTGGCATCAACCATCCAGCTTATCATATTCAAACAGGGCATCCTAAGGAATTGCAAAACAGCTGAGGATTTTGAGTTTGAAGTTGAGCTTGTCATCAACTCTAGGAGTGACAAAGTTGAAGCCCAGAGAATCTGTGATCAAGGCCTCGATCGCTGAAGAACCTTTTTACTTTTTGTTTATCTTTACACCTCTGGGTGTTCTTGTAATAGACTAGGTTCTTTGTAATAGACTAGGTTCTTTATGTTTAATAAAACTCTGAGGTATGTTTGTTAAATTATGTGTAAGAAGAAGCTGTGTACTCACTTACAATAATTTTAGACTTAGTATAATTTATAAACAAATAGGGGGAGATTGTTGGGCCAATGAAAGTTTTAACTATGGCCCAGTCTAGATTTGTTTAATTAGACTAAGTGTTTACTGATCGCCGAGAGGACCAGCGACAGAGACTAGACCAGTGGAAGGCAAAGCCTCAGCTGGCACACCAGGAACATTCAAGTCAAAGACAACGTCAGAGAAGTCGAAGACAATCTGAAGTCATACTCACCAGCGATTATGGATAGCTGGGATGTTGAAGGAATGTACTGGTGTTCAAGGATCTCTGAGTTGACAACACTCAGAGATCACTTAAGAACCCTAGAAGTCTTGGAGAAGCAAAGCTTATCCAATCCTTTATAGTTTAGGCGGGAGAATCTACCAAGTGTTTTGAGCGGGACAAAACAAGAGATTCAAGATAAAGCCTAGTAAGACCTAGTGGGACAAAAGGTGAACAATTGGCAAAACTGTTCACCTAAAGTTGTTTAAAGGTATGTCTCGATTTGGACATGCATTTAATACGTTGTACTCTTCCATTCAGAAGGTGACACGTATCAACTACTCCCACTAAGGAAGCAACCTCGTACACTATAAATAGGAGTGAGAAAGAAGAATTAAATCAACCCTTGTGCTTGGATAATTTATCTAAGTTCTTTCTCACCTTGGAACCGCTGAGCCCCCAGCTGTCTACCAGCGTCTCATTGGTTCCCTTGTAAACTTGTATCTCGAATCTAGTTTACTTGTTTCTAGGGTTCATACCTTGTTGTCATTCAACGAGTGTATTCATAGCACTTTGTAATACTTTGTTTATAATACTTAATAAAGCATTACGCTTTGAAAAGTATTTCATTGTGTTTCGTGGTTACAAGAGTTATAGTTTATCAACAATTGTCATATTAAGGGACTTTCAAACCCTAATAATTTGGTGTAGCAGCGTGAAAAACATACCCACAATAAACCTTTGGATTGCAAGATCCATCAGCAATCAATACTCATTGGTCCATCACCACGTCAGCAGCATACCAGTAACACGAACCAGAACCTGCTACAAAGCGTACACCATCTTGCGATTCCTAGGGTTTTAATAAAAACCCTAATCGTCGCATAATGATCAGAAAACCTGACAACATCATTTGTCAGCAGAAGCATAATCATGGCAGCAAGTATGTTTGATTCAATCCTGCTAGGGTTCATCATTGATCAATGATCAACTCACCAAAGCTAGCAGAATCACCATAATGAACGCGAATCTGCCCTTCTCACAACAACAAGGATAACATATCGATCTAGGGTTTGAAAACCCTAAAACGAATCACAGCAGCTTCATCACCTTAGATCATTCTAGGGTTCATCGTTGATTCACGAATCAACTCACCAAAGCTAGAACAATCACCATCATTCCAGCAGCAATAACATAGTAGTGACAGCAGCAACAAAACAAGGAAGCATCTAGGGTTTGTTGGGAAAAACCCTAGATCAACAACTTTATTTATATAAAAACAGAAAATACTAACGAAAACCTTGTAGATCAACCAGATCGAGAGCCAACAAGCTCTGATACCACCTGTTGAGTCTTAGGATCTAGACTCATCTGGGATATCATGATCATGATTGTAATAAGCACAGCGGAACATAAAGAACACAATCATAACCAAGAACAAGGCTTTCACTAATAAAGATTACTATTAATAATACTACTAACTACTACTCCTGGTGCCTTATAGTCTTGACACCAGAAGGAACGTACACACACCTATGGTTTACATTGTTTGTGAATGAGTGAGTGACAATGTGTGCCTGACCCTCTTTATATAATAGAGGTACTAGGGTTACATCACAACCCTAACTTACTATCTAAGCTAATATATTACTACTAGGTCCTTCATCTTGTTTTTTCATATCAACTCAAGATCTCTAAGTCCCAACAAGAACAACTGAACCCACATCTTCCTCAGGTACTCCCATAAACTTAGTTATCACACTCCTATTGTTAATCAAGAGGAGTTGGCTAAACTGTTTCAAGTTTTCATGGAAGTAAAGCTAAATTAGCTACAAAGACTCAGGGTGAAATATATGTGTCCTCATAACCTGAATCATCAAAAAGTACTAAATCAGTACCTGAGTCTTCCAAGAATGGTAAAACCAAATCAAAGCCATCCTATGAACTATGTCACTATACAAACCACACCAATGATAATTGCTTTAGAATACTCTAATGCATGAAATGCAAGGGTGATGATCACAGGACCTCAGGTCATGATGTATACATAGGGCTGAGCACAGCAGACCCAAAACTGACCCGGACCGGAAACCGGACCGAACCGAGAATTTTGGTTCGGTCCTCGTTCTGGGGTTTTGGACGAATTCGGTACTCGGTCCGGTTCGGTCTTACCAAAATCTCGTCAAATATGTCTAATAGGACCGGACCGGACCGAGGACCAAACCTGACCGGACCGACCTGGACCGGAGCGGACTATTTCGGTCCAGTCTCAGTCCGGGGTTTCGGACCATTTCGGTCCTCGGTCCGGTCCGGACCAGTCTCGGACCGATGCTCAACCCTATGTATACATGGCCTCTATCAGAAATGCTAATAGATACAATGCTCAGCCTCATAAATATGAGCCTACCTCTAAGCAAATCAAGAAGCCTAAGGCTAAGCCTTTTCCACCATGTATGCATTGTGGTATCTCTGACCATCGACCTAAGGATTGCCTTTACTACCCTGAGTGTGAAATTTGTGGCAGCAATGACCACTCCACCTCATAACACAATAGGATCATTATGGTCAGAAGTGGTATGTTAGCTGTGTCATCCTAAACTGTTGAATCTTTAGTAGGGCTAAGCTGCAACACATGTGGAATCACTTTATATTCCACTTCAGACCATGTTGAGTTTGAGGTGAAAGACGTCAGCCTTCAAGAGCCAAAGAGCCTACTAAAAGGTGGGCTCTGAAGAGAAACTAATCCACCTCATTATTTGTGTAGAAATACTTCAGGGAGTATGTCTGGTATCTCGACAACGGGTGTTCAAGAAGTATGGCATGGGTCAAAAGTAATCTACACAAATACGTGGAATAACCAGGTCCTAAGATAGTGTTTGGTGATAACTCATCGTGTATTACTCAGGGATATGGTTCACTTAAATGTGATGGAATAGATTTCTCAAAAGTAGCGTTTGTAAATGGTCTAAAATATAATCTCAAAAGTATCTGTCAACTATGGGATGCCAAATACATCATTCAGTTTGATGATAAGCAAGGAAAATTTTTTAATGTGAATAAAGAAATTATGTTGACGGCTCCAAGAAGGAATGATGTATATATCCTTGACATGCCATCTTTGACTTCCTCAGGGGCATGATTCTTTGCCAAGGCCTAGAACTCTGTCAACTGGCTTTGGAATAAGAGGTTGTCTAATCTTAATTTCAAAGACATTAATAAACTTGCTAAACAAAATAAAGTTCTTGGCTTACCATCTCTTGTGTACTCAAAAGATAAACCTTGCTCATCTTGTGAGAAAGGAAAACACAAGAGAGCCTCTAGTAAGCCAAAACAAAACTTCTCAATCAGGAAGTGTCTACACCTACTCCATATGGATCTCTTTGGACCCATCAGTCCAATGTTCATAAATCATGAGAAATATACCCTGGTCATTGTTAATGAATACTTTAGATACACATGGGTATATTTTCTTAAAAAAAATAGTCAGGCTCCTGAAGTCATCATGTCCTTTATCAAACAAGTAGAAAATAAAAATGATACCAAAGTCAAACAACTCGGGACTGATATCGGGACATAATTCAGGAACCAAGAGTTTGAGAGTTTTTGTGATGAGAAAGGAATTTCTCAGAACTTCTCTTCTCCTTACATACCTAAACAAAATGGTGTGACTGAAAGGAAGAATAGAACTCTTATTGAAGCTGCAAGGACTATGCTCAATGGCTCTATTCTTTCAAAATACTTCTGGGCTAAAACTATAAAAATTTCTTGGTACACTCAGAATAGAAGCATCATTATCAAAAGACATGATAAGACCCTTTATGAAATATTCAGGGAAAGAATCTCAAACATCATCTACTTTCATGTGTTTGGATGTCCTGTGTTCATTCACAATCAAAATGACCATCTTGGCAAATTTGATGCAAAGGCTGATGATGGATAATTTCTTGGATATTATTTTGTCTCTAAAGCCTTTAGGGTCTTTAACATAAGGAGACAACAGGTTGAGGAATCTTTCCATGTCACTTTTGATGAAAGTATGGATGCTATAAATTTCACAAATCAATCAGTGGACGAGATAGGGATTAATGACTCATCTAGATACCAGCCTGACGAGGTTGAAAATGATCCCTCTACAAAGTATCAAACTGATGCTGATGTATCATTTCACATCGCACCTTACAATAGGTCAATCACCAATCTGATTAATTAGTCTACCATTGAAGTGATTATCCCATCTACTCAGTCTGAAAAATCAAATGATTCTTCTAGTACTTCAAACACTAAAAGGCTAGATGATATAACAAATGACCTATCAATCACTGAAAATCCTTTAGTAGAAATTGATATTTTAGTACTTGCTACTAAAGTACAAGTCCCTGATAATCACCAGTTATCCTCAAGTTGTACTCCACATCCTCAAGACAGATGGTCAAGACATAAACATATAGAACTTGTAAATATAATTGGTGATGTATCTAAAGGGATGCTCACTCGTAGCCAAACTGCTCAACTCTTTGTTGCCTCAGCCCATGAATGCTTGTTTGCAGACTTTCTCTTTGAGATTAAACCTAAAAGGTTTCAGAAGCTAGGAAACATCCAGGATAGGTTGAGGCTATGCAAGAAGAACTCAATCAGTTCCTAAAGAACAAAGTTTGAAAATTAGTTCCTCTCCCTTGGGGGAAATCAGCTCTTGGCACAAATGGGTGTTCAAAAACAAGACTGATGAAAGTGGAATTGTTATCAAAATAAGGCTAGGTTGGTTGTTCAGGGGTGTGGTCAATTAAAAGGTATTGACTATAAAGATACCTTTCCCCCTGTAGCAAGAATGGAAGCCATCAGGATCTTCCTTGCATGTGCCACATATATGAACTTCAAAGTGTTTCAAATGGATGTGAAAAGTGCCTTCCTGAAAGAAAAGATCACTGAAGAAGTTTATGTAGCTTAACCTCCTTGTTTTAAGAGTTTTGAGTTTCCAAACCATGTCTGCAAATTAGACAAAGCCCTATATGGACTTAAACAACCACCTAGATCTTGGTATGAAACTCTCTCTACCTTCCTGATAATGAACAAATTTGTCAAAGGGGAGATAGAGAATATATTGTTTATCTTCAGAACCAAAGAACATGTTCTTCTTGTTCAGATATATGTTAATGACATCATATTCGGGTCAACTTACTACAAGCTTTGTAAAAAGTTTGAAAAACCTATGACAGAGAAATTTGAAATGAGTATGATGAGGGAATTAACATATTTTCTTGGACTTCATATCAAATAGGGGGACAAAAGGATCTCAGTCTGTCAAGAAAAATAAACTAGAGAGATACTCAAGAAATATGATATCTATGAGTGTGCTTCAGTAAAGACCCCTATGGTTCCCACAAAAAAACTTAGGTCTTGATCTTACTAGTAAACTAGTAAATCAAACCCTCTATAAGGGAGTGACTGGATCATTAATGTACCTAACAGGAACTAGGCCTTATCTGCAGTTCTCAGCGATATTATGTACAAGATAGCGGTCGATCCCAAAGAATCACACCTCACTACTATTAAACGAATATTTAGGTACCTGAAGGGTACTACAACACTAGGTATTTGGTATCCTCGTTGCTCAGGCTTCGATCTTAAAGGATATTTAAACTCAGACTATGCTGGCTGCAACATGGACAAAAAGAGCACCCCAGGTGCATGTCAATTTCTTGGTGGCAAGCTAGTATATTGGAGTGCAAAGAAACAACAGTCAGTAGCTATGCCCTTTGCTGATGCTGAGTATGTTGCAGGAGCTGGTTGTTGTGCAAACATTCTTTGGATGAAAAGTCAACTCAGGGACTACAATGTTGAATAGAAAGTATTCCCCATATTTTGTGACAAAACTAGTGCCATTTCCATATCAAACAACCCAGTCCTACATTCTAGGACAAAGCACATTGATATAAGGTATCACTTCCTCATGGATCATATCATGAAAGGAGATATTAAGTTACACTTCATCCCCACTGAATATCCAGCTAGCTGGTATATTTACAACACTATTGGATGAACCAACATTCACTAGACAGAAAGTTGAACTAGGTATCATGAACATTGATTAATCAGACTCTCTAATGAGATCTTTTTCAGTATAGTGTATATTCTTATCTTCTCCCTAAATAACTTTATAATTCCCTATGACACAAAGACATATTTATTGTGTAACTAAATGCTCTAAGGATTTAATTAGTAAATGTCCTAGGTTGGTGACTCATCACATTAAATAAGTAAACAAATATTCTTTATGTGACTATCATCAACCAGTCAAGGGGCCCCCACGATCAAACTTCTCACTAAGCATTTATTGCTTGCCCTTTCAAACATAATCCGTTGTAAAATTGTCTTTTCAAATGCACATGACCCCACGTCATATCTGCAAAAAGGGTTTGAAATGTAGTAACATAACAGTTTCCGAGGAAAATGAGGTACTACTTGGGTACATTGCATTTAATGCGGATGCGAAAATAATTCAAAATTATTTCGTATAACTATACGTTCGCATCCGAGTCTATAAATACCCCATTTCTCACAAAAACACACACAAAAGTTTTTAGCAAAGTTACCCTGCAAAAATTTTATCAAAGCAATAGTGTGTGTTCAAAGATTGTTTCAAGAAAAGTGTTATTCAAACCTGGTAATCATATTATCTACTTGTTTTATTGTTACAACTTATTCGCGTCAGCGATCGAAGTTATTTAGTGATTATATCTTGTTTTTTATTCTATCAAAAGTTTGCGCTAAATCACTTGGTGACCATCCGTTGCTCTATAACACGAGACAAGTCTTAATTTGATTATCCCAAGTGTCATTGTCCTTTTATAATTAAAAAAAATATTAATGGCACTATCCTAGGTTATTTCATATGCCCCTCAGTCTAGGTGTCCCATTAGTGAGGGGGTGTATTTTTCTGAAAACAATTACGGGGGTAATTTCAGTCACCCTTGTAATACATCAACCTATAAACTCATTTGCAAATTTTTGAAGAATTGTGATTGGGTTGATGTTTTTACTAACACTCCCTCAGTATGGTACCATGACTTATCTCAGGGAGTTATGGTATACTAATGAGGTCGTAACCCCAAATGGTCTCAGGGGTCTGAGACTAGAACACATAAGGGAGCAGTAATCAAGTTCACTATAAACAATTGCAAGACACCAATGGTTTTAGACTTTAAAACGTTTTGTGAATCCAGTGGACTTGACTATAACAAAGGAGAATATGTTTCACATCCTGAAAATGAGACAGTTAAAAGGATTAAAAAGAATCAGGGTCCCTGAATTTTTTGTGGATAAAACCCCAATTATTAAAATTGTTTTCCTTATGGCTTGGAGGATCCTGGTCACTTTTGTAACTTAGGTGATCAGTGGGAACCACTCGTCTACTGAGCAAGTTAATTCTACTCAGCGGATGCTAATCATCAGTATTATTAATTGACTGATGATTGACATATGAGAGATCATTTATAATGATCTCGTAACCAGACTCCTGAAGGAGTAAAGGCAAAAGTATGTGTCTTACCCAAGATTCATATCTTGCGCCTTCGAAAGGTTACTGGGTTCCTCTTACACTCAAGATAAACTTTCTGGGTCTGCACCCAGAATCCTGAGTTCATCAAATTTTTCTAAGAACCCATCTGAAGTCACACCCATAGAATTGACGACACACATGACTGAGGTGATCAGTCGTGCATCATCCGTGTCTCCCATTCCTTTCTCTTCAAAGAAAGGGAACAAGAAGACTTAGACTGTGCCAAAAACCAAACCTATAGAAAAGGGCCCTAAGGCTTCAGATACGCGTAAGAAAAATCCCAAGACCAAAAATACCCACCTTGTTTAGACCAAGCTTCACTTGAACCAAGAGAAAGAGATTACGGGAGGCTCTGATATATCACACTCAGGGTCGACGGGCCAAACTACTAGTCCTCTTGATGTGGAGGGAAATATACAACCCTCTGCTATGTGACTGCCTATCCACCAGTCTGACGAGGGCACTCGTACATCACAACCTTTTCTTGAGGACATAAAATTGGCCAAAGACTCAGAGAGACGCCCACGGGTAACACACATCGCTGATAGGTCTTTCCCCGCAATAACTCCTGATGAAGGCACATTACAACAAAATTCTTTGCCTGAGGTAACCAAAACTGATTCCAAAGACTCAGAGGGACGCCCACAGGTAAAACACCCTGCTAATAGGAATCCTACTTTTACAACTCCTGATGAAGGCACATTACATCCAAAGTCTTTGCCTGTAGGAACCCATATTGATCCCTAAGACTCAGAGAGACGCCCACGGGTAACACAACTCGCTGATAGGGATCTCACCTCCACTTTTGATCACTCACAAACTGCTATGAGCATCAGTTTGACAAAACCCAATCCACATGATTTGAGGCAGGGAGTGACCTAAAAAAAGCAAGCCTACTTTTTAAAGGGCGCTGGATAAACCACATGTGTCACTGATCTTTGGGGACTATGCCAAATTTTTCCAGGAGTTTGATGATGAACTCCAAGGGTTCAGTGACACTAACGATATGGTTGAGGCAAGGGATGATATGGAAAATGATGAAACACAAGTTCCTCCTCAACCTTAACAACAAAAGCCTTAGTCCCCTCTACTCGTGGCACCACAACCCTCCCTTGAGCTCAACAAAAGCCCTTCCTTACATCCCAACCAAAGAATCCCTCCCCTGAGGCGTCACCAAAAATCCCTCCCATGAGGCACAACCTGACACCTCTTCAATGGGGACTCAAACTGAGGTTCTGGAGTCTGAGTTTGACGACATCAAGCCTGTAACTGAGAAGATACTTTATGAGACTCTCAGAGGGGTATTCAAACACCTTTATGAGAAAATCACTAAAGAGGTCGCAAACAAACATGCAGACTTATCCAAGAGTGCAGTCACCATACTTGAAGAACTGAACGTGTATCGTGATCCTACTGATGAGAATGACAATGAGATGAGAGTCATGATCGATAATCAAATGGAATTTATCAGTGACATTAAAAAAAATCATGACGATGCTCAACAGAGACTGAATAAGCTGGTCACTCAGACTCTCAAGTCTATTGATGCTCACGTCTCTTTGAAGGGTACTTTGGACGAGGTTGTCACCAGCAACGCTCAGTTCACATCACAAGTTGGTCAGCTCTTGGACCAACTTAAAGAAGTCACAATGTCGTTCAAAAAAAAAACTTAAAGAAGTCACAATGGCTGAAGTTTTAAACAAACTTACAGATCATCATTCTAAGCTTCAAGCAATAAAGAATAAGTGTGTTGAGATTCATGAAGTTGTTAACATGGATCTTGGGGCTGAATATCAATTGAACAAGGCTGCCAAAGGATATATCGTGAATGCAACAAATCTTTCGGAAATTGCTCAAAGCCTCAAGGATTTCGATATTGCTAGTCTTAGGCTATGCATCTGTTCAGCATGTATCCCTGGTCTCATGACTTCAAAGTTCCTGTTATCATTGAATATGTTCAGCCGACACAAACCTTCAAATTATTCCTCACACTAGGCCAGTGTCAATATCTATGCTCAGAAACAATGATAACGGGAACTTTGAAGTCATGAAGGAATTCTCATTTGGATATTTTGGTTTAACTGAATGGGATGAAATGGGTAGGATTCTCATAACTAAAACGAACAAGTGCATGCATGATCTGCTAAAATCTCTAAGCAAAAGATATGAGAGACTGAAGCAAGTCAAGGCACAACTGAACATCACTAAGGAACTTCCCTTGGCTGAACAAGATCCCATAAGAATTTAGGTAAGGAAGAGAAAAAGGATTGAATTCGAACCTAAAACAAGGATCCCTAGGTTGGAGTACAACAGAGTACCTCCTAAGAATGTCCCATTCGTGAACAATATGGTGATAGAAGAACCTGAGTGGGGTATCTTATTCATTGATGAGTTTAATGACTATGCATTCCAAAGAATGAGTGACATTCACAATTGTACCACTAAGGGACTTCTCATCTACCTTGTTATGGCTAGACAAATTCATACTGTGGAGAACAAGAGATTTGCAATCAAGCTCAGGGAAAGATTGCAATAGACCTGATAAAGAGAAAGTATTGAGTTCCTCAATAGTGAAGAAAGAAGCTACAGAAGCCTAAGAGTTTAGTTCTTTTGGTTTTAGTGTTTTTCTTATAATAGACTAATAGGTTAATGTAATGATGAATAAAAGATGTACTTTGTTTAAAACAAAACTCTTCATCTTTAGTTTAATCAGTATGAGAAGAATCCTCTTTGCTCACTTATAATGAAACTTACTTAGCATATTTTATATCCAAATAGGGGAAGATTGTTAGGTCAATTCAGTGCCTAATGGTCTCACGGGTGGATTTGAATAACATTAAGCCTAAGTACGTTTATTACCCTTGAACATTATGAAGTCACTGAGTGAACAGTCACTCAGTGAGTTACCTTCAAGAGCTCAGACTGAGTTTAAGAGAAAAACTCAAGTATTCAGTGGGGTGAAACTCAATGAATGACGTGCCTGAGACGAAGAAGAAGGTAATGGGTTCAGTGAGTTGTGGCAATAGACTCATTGAGTCCCATACGATCTCCCTGAAGGAACAATGACATCCTGAAAACTGAAGTAAAGGCGAGATAAGTTTGAAGTAGATAAGATGTAGTACACACACGCTTATTGTGACTTACCCTTTTAGGTTAGACATGGGTGCTGAGCTTGTAAAGGACTTTGTCCTGATACCTAGAATAGGTTAATGACAAGTATGTAACTTGTACCTTAGTTAAAGACAAGAATTGCACATGGCAATTCTTTGTCTCGTATCTAGCCTTAGGTCTATAAATAGGACTCATTGTAAAAGAGAGAATTAAGTTTGTGCACTTAATGCTTAGACATTCACAAACAGATTCTCTCTTCCAAATACGATAGAAAGCACTTTAGTTATAAACTCACGTTGACTTAATCGTCGAACATATTAATCGTTAGGATTGGTATTGTTCGTTAGTGAGGAGATCACCAAAACACACATTGTCTATTCAATCCCTATTGTAGTTTCCCATGCAATAGGATATAATTCTTTGAATAATAAGAGTTAAACGTTAAAAAATCTTTTGTGTCTTAGTTGTTTTACAATTGTGTTTTATTACATTACTTTACCATGAGTTAGATTTATACTTAGCAAAGTATAACACTAATTACAAGGGACCGACAATTTTTGAAAAGCATATTCAACGTGTCAACAAATGATTAGATAAGAAGATTATATAAACTTACGTAGGTGCAAAAGTTCATATATCCAGTGATAGTAAAGTTGACTAGGTATTTTACGTTTAGATAGGAAAAAAGGGTAGTGTTGTGGATTAAGGGGTTTGGGTAAACGGCGTGTGGAGTTGGAAATGGGAACGAGTTAGAGGTATTAGAGGTAGGGTTTGTAAAGAGTTTGATGATTTGATGTGTGTATTGCAAAACGTTGTTGTTTTTAATAATTGCAGGGATAGATGGGTGTGGGCAACTTTTGAAGATGGGGAGTTCAAGGTCAATGAGCTATCTAAAATGGTTGAGGAAAAGATCCTTAGGCTGGAAAGGGGAGGTCAAGAAACGCTTTGGAACAAGTTGGTGCCAAAAAAAGTAAACATATTCGTGTGGAGAGCTTGAAAGACTTTGGATCGAGTGGAGCTAGATAAAAGAGGTATAGACTTGGATTCAGTTCTTTGTCCATGTTGTGATAACGCGGTTGAATCATGCGCTCATAGTTTGGTCACGTGCAATCTTGCTACGAATGTGTGGGTCAAGATTTTTAGTTGGTGGAATATAGGGTGCATTAATGCTTTTTACATTGATGAAACCCAATGATATGGTTCTTCTAGATTTCAATGAAAAACTGATAGTAATCACTAGTTAAACGGTTAGAAAACCAAAAAGTAAAGAATTCAAGATAATGTAAAACATGGATTGTTATTGATCATGATGAATTGTTATCGAGAGAATTATAGTTTACAATTTACATGAATTACAAATGAAAGATACAAATAAATATAAATGAAAAGAAAGATGAAAGTTATGACGAGAAAGTCTATTGTAATAGACTTTCTAACTTGTTGATTTAATAATTTGAATTTTCTTTATTTTTCTTGTTACACCAATTAGACACATATCACTCTATTAGACTACCCACTATAGTATCAGTCGACCATGATTTTTTTATGGTCACATATGGTCGTTCTTTTGGTGGCAACCTTAATCGAGTGATAAAAAATATATGTTGGTCGAGCATACGACTATGATCGTGGGATGTGTTTTAATTATATTAAAATGTATTTCTATAAGGTATGTTTTTCGGTGCTTCTAATGATAAAAAAAAGTCATTTTTTATAAGTCATAAAAAAGTGATGTAACATGAAAAATATGAATCTTTTAGAAATTTTTATAATAGGTAACTTTAACTTTCAACATTTAACTATGACATCATATTTACAACACGACAGTACCTAGCAATCTAATAATGCAAGGCCTTCTTACTTCGTGGAGGATTTTGGAATAAACAAAGAAAGATTATGTAGCTTGATAGCGAATGTTCTATTTTATTGTGTAGCTTTTAATTGTAGTTGATTATATCCGTGACAATGTACGTAAAAAATTAGATATAAATATTGGGGATGGAACATAAAAAACGTTGCACTCTGACAAACGCATGTTTGAAAGCAAAAAAGTAATGACACTTGACAATGACACGCAATTGAGTGGGGTTTCCAAATTAATTTTAGTTTTGAATTTTGCTTGAAGCCCAAGTTCTACCTTGCTGTTTGATTGAATATCGGATTTTACTTTGAATTTATAAAGTTGATGGTTTAAAATTAAATAATATTAATTAAAAATTAATATTTCCAAATTTTGGATTTAAATTTTAATTAAATTTAAAAATAAGAAAACATATTAAATTATTAAAATTTTACATTTTAATTAATGAAACTATAAGTATGAATTGAAATTAAATAAATAAATAAATAAAAATTAAAGAGTAAAAAATTGTGAGATCTATCAAAAACTATAAACTTACCAAATTGATGGCTTTAGAGAAGAGGATGTATGGCATGGTTCCCAAAACAAAAAATTTAAATGGTAACCAAACAATTGTTTAGTTAGCTTTTCAACTTAATGGGGTAACCCCGAATACCAAACGCACCCTTACTTTTGAATCGATAAATTTAAGGACTAACCGACGTTAATATTCCAAGTGTCTATTCCACATATCTATGATTTTTTTTTTTTCTTTTATTAAGTTCAAAAAAAAAACAAGTTAATCAGTTTGGGTTAAAATTAAACTACTTTTTATTTGTGAGTAAGGATGAAATTTATAAAAAATCGAAAGAGGTTATGGCCTCTCTAATTTTTTGACCTTATATACATTTTATAATTAAACACAACGTATATTAGTTTTTTTAAATTTTTTTTCAAGCTGGTCTTTTCGAAAAAAAAACGTTAAAGTTTACTCTCGTTTATGAGCAAATGACAAAACAAGCAAGCTAATACGAATAATTAAGTTTAAGTGATGTTTTACTATTTGAAAGTTTTATGAAAAGGTTACATATAAACAAAACATTTCATAAGCTTTTGATGCGAGTTTCAAATATTTCTTTTTGTTACATGAATTTATTTTGAATTATAAAATTTTATATTTTATATTTATCGGGTTACCCTTTATCAAAAAACTATCGTATTTCATCTAAAATTTTACGAGTTGAATTTTATTATATGTTAATCTTTAAAGGTTACGAAAAGTGCATAAAGTACAAAACATGCAAAAGGCCGATGAACAACGACAAGACAACAACAAAAACGACGCTACGACTACTGGTGAAAATTTTTAGATTTCAAAACACATTTTTACTAAAAAAAAAGTTCTTCAAACCGAGCGTTAATGGCTACCACTAGAACAAGTATACGGGTTACCATTAGCCTAATGAAAGTTACAACAACTTCCAAGATGTAACTGGGTAGACATTCCCGTACTCAGATATTTTAAGGGCACGTTTGGTATCCATTTATGTGAATGAACAATGGAAATCAAAGTGATACTTGTTGTTTGTTTGAAGAATATGGTAATGATATACTATAATTGATATACTTAAATCTTCTATCCACCATACCACTTGTAATAGACTCCTTTCATAGTTTGATTTCTTTTTTTCCTTTCCGAGACTTTGTTTTGCCATGTTATTTACAATATTTCATTTAAGTAAGTAATTGTTCCTAAAAATGGTTAGCATTGTCCTAAATACAAATAAAGTTTTCGAGATATAACTTATTTATTAAATCAAATTAACTATTTTGTAGATGTTGTTTTTATAGAAAATATTTTGTCAAAATATATATTAAACTATTTATTAAACTTAAAAATGTTTAATTTTTTATTAATTCATCAAATTTAATTTGTGCATGTCAATGTCATACATATATAAATGGTCAATAAGGACCATGTTAATACAATTTTTACATTTCATTCATCGGGTAATTTTCTTAGGAACAAGCTTGAGTTGACATTTGATACCCAATTCACATTTGTAAAACCAAACAACTATTTAAGAATGATATAAATAATCATATCCATTGTCATTCCATCTCATTCCGAAACTCATACCGATTACGATTCATGACAGTAAACCAAACTCACCCTAAGAAAGAACATACGAAGAAGAAAATGATGAAACAGAAGATCGACTCCTTAACCTTTATTTTGTCAAATCAATATTAATCCAAACGAACTAAAACACAAGCAAGGTTACTATCAACCAAACCATGTATTCCACAGGCCTCCAATACTTTAATTTGTGTTGATTATTTGTGATACAAAGGTTATGAATGATTTGCTTTAAGTTTTGTGAGTAAGCTTATAAAAGGAGGATGTTGTAATATTTTTGTGTTATGAAGAGTTATAACCAAATAACTATAATTTGTATAGGCTTTGAATCCATAATTCAATTCTCATATAATAATGTACTGTAATATATATAAACTTATATGACGCTTATCATAAGAAAAACTTTAAATTTAATAAATAATATTAAAACGTTACACAAGAACATTTTACAAATAATTACAACTACTCAATGAATGAAACATCAGAAATAAAATCTTGTCATCAACCCGTTTGCAAAGCGTGAGTCTACACTCCATTTAAAGGTTTTATTTAGGGAAATACGTATGAAATTAATTTTAATTGATTATATCCGTGACTATGTACGTAAAAAAGATCAGATATAAATGTTGGGAAGGAACATAGAAACGTTGCACTCTTCACAAACGTATGTTTGAAAGCAAAAGTTATGACACTTGACAATGACCGATAATGGTTGAGTGGAATTTTCAAATTACTTTTTTAGTTTTGAATTTTGCTTGGAGCCCAAGTTCTACCTCGTATAACTCACCTTACGTTTGAATCGATAAAGATAAGGTTTAACCGATGGGTAATATTCCAAGGGTCTATTCCAAATATCTAGGATCTTTAATTTTTAATTTACTGAGTTTAGAAAAAAAAAAAAAACCGAGTTAATTTACTTTATATTTTCAGTTAATTAAAATATCAGTTTGGATTATAAATAAACTAAATATCATTATTTGTGAATAAGGACGTACTTAGAAAAGTTGACACTTCCTTAATTTTATTGACTTTATGTATATTTTATATTTATGTATATATATATGGTTTTTATTATTTTTAATATAAAAAATTTAAGGTGATTTATATCGGTTTTTGTAAAATAAATACTTTTTTTATCTCAAATTAATAATCTTTCGACAAAAAACACATTATTTGAGAAATTATGACTGCGTTTTCTCTTTTTTCTAAAATGAAACTCTTAATTTATTACAATTAATTAAAAGTTTTTATATATTTTGTAATTTCAAATACCGTTAAATGCGATATAGTAAATTTACTACTTTACTTATATCTACATTTGGAAGACGGAGCTAAGGGTGTCCCGTGGGTGTCAAGGACACTTATGGATTTTTTTGATTTAGTGTTAAATTTAAAAAAAAAACATCGATTTTTTTCAAATATATATTAAATGCATCCGGTGCTTTGAAATGAATTTATGGTCTTATTTATTAATATATTTATAAAAATTGAACTTTATATGTTATAAGGTTTAAAAAAATTTGTGCTCTCGGTTATATTTTGTTCTGACTTTTTTCTTAATTATAATTTGAGAAAGCCAAAATAATATAAAAGGACTATTAATTTATAACGGAAGGAGTAGCTTTTAAACCGGTTTTTAAATTAGAAAATTGTTCACGTTCTCTCCTTACTTGTGAGCAAATGACAAAACAAGCAAGCTACTATGAATAATTAACTCTTTGTTTTACTATTTGGAAAGTTAAATCATTTGTAAAACAAATTTAGTCAAATATCAATTTAAAAGGTAGGTGAGTATCTTCAACTACCGTTTTTATAAAAAAAGTTTGGTTAGGTAGTAGTAATATTCAAGTAAGCCAATCCGAAAGTGTACCTTGATACTTGCCTTTTGGAACTCCTTGGTGCGCAAGGGTTATAATGCTAAAAAAATATTACGTCACATGTTGATTTATTGTGAACCTTTTACTAACCCTCCCTTTAATTTACAATCCAAATAATTGAAATTGTTATTTATTTTAGCATTTTTTACGAAATCTCAGCCACTAGATAAGTGATTACGTGGAACAAAAACAGAGTTATTTATCATTTTTTGACAATATTTTAGGCCCTGACTTCTTGCTTAGCAATTTAAAAATCCATATTAATCAAGACTTTAGTGATGATTTATTAATTCAATTTATTTTTTTTATTATTTTTTATTTAATTTTAAATATAAATATTTTTATTTACGTTATATAATATTAAATGAAAAATATATGTATGGATTGAGATTTAAATGCATTTTAATTAAATATATTTTTCATCTGATATTATATAACACAAATGAAGATATTTATAAATCGAATAAGAAAAACTGAAAAAAGTTAAAATGAACATTTATCATAACACGAATGTGAATATAAACTAGCAAAACATTTTATTCACTGTTAGCAAAACCCAAAACTAAAAAATCATTTTTTTTAAATAGCTAACTTATTTAGTAATCTTAAAAAAAAAAAAAAAAACTAGAAAATAGGTGGTATATATATAAGTAAATCATATCCATAAAAAACAGTCTACAAAAGCAAAGTATCTTGCCTAAAATCTCTCTTTTTTATTTACACTCATTCAAACCTATTCAATATCCCTCTTTATTTTCGGTTTCAAAATCACACATTAATTCATTTTTCAGTTTCACATATATTATGTAACCACAACAACAACAAATGGAGGAGCATCATCAATCCATAGGTTGTTGTTCTCCCAAATTCAGAATCACCCGTAAGATCACAACCAAGCTACAAAATCAAATGGCCTCTCCAAAAGTCGTAACCATTTCTGTGACAGATTGTGATGCAACTGACTCTTCAGAGGATGATGAAAGTAGTCGCGAACCAGGTCGAAAGAGTGTTAAAAGGTATGTGAGCGTGATCAAGCTGGAAAAGAATTTTTGTGCGACGAATATGACTCAAAACGATGGTAATAGTGACAAGAAAAGAATAATTCGACGAAAAAAAGTACCCGCGGTTGCTGGGACGGGGAAGTGCTTGGAAAATGTTCAGAAATATCGTGGCGTAAGACGTAGACAATGGGGGAGATGGGCTGCAGAGATTCGTGACCCAACGACAAGGACGAGAGTGTGGCTTGGTACGTACGATACTGCAGAGGAGGCTGCTTTGGTATATGATCGAAGAGCTATTGAATTACGTGGCTCACAAGCACAAACTAATTTTTTACAGCCACCACCTGCTGTTCAAGTTCAACTTCAACCTGTGAATGTGATTACTTCTATATCGGTCTCTGATCAATCTACGAATCACGATTTGCGAGATCCTGCTTCGCCCACGTCTGTTTTACGTGTTTGTAATGCAGAGGAGGCGTTAGAGACCCCACTGGAACCAAAACAAATTGAGCCATTTAATAATGGCCCGTTTTCTAATGAGTATTTGCATTATGAGTCTAATTTTGAAAATGATTTCTTTGATTTTCGGATACCGTCTCCAATGATCTTGGAAGAGTTTAGTTTGCTACAAAGAGATGAAGCGATATCAAGCGGTGTTTTATCAGAGCTGGATCATGATGTCGAATCGTGGATCAAGGATGTAGATAGTTTCTTCTAGTATCGTAGTATCGTGCCGAGTGACTGCAAAAAAAGCTTTAAGTTTTATGCACAAATAACATCTGAACAATATAAGATGTAGTCGTATCTATTTAGTTAGAAGCTAGGACTTTTTCACCGTATATGTCTAGTTTTTAACTGGTTCTTAACTTTTAGCAATAAGATGTTTGATTACTAATGAACATAAATGTAATCGCGTTTTTTATTTAAGTTGTTTGTTTGTGAATAAGGATCAGGAAATAGAAATCATCAGTCAAAATCGACGCTCTGCATATGTTATTTGATATGATTATATATCTTACTTTTATGTGTGGTGTGAATAACCGGTGGTTAATTGTTACTCCGTATGAGCTTACTTGTATACTATGAGTATGTTATGAGAATTAGTGGTCAGAAGCGTTAAAATATTGGTCTAGCGTTCAACTGATACGATAATAACAGTGGCAAAAGTTTAAGTTTGTCTAGTGTCATCTTGTGATTTTATAGACAGTAAAGAATTTTGAGAAAGAAGGTTGCTACTTGAATGCATATGAAGATTGAATGTATAATAGTTTCGAAGACTTGTCTCTGCAAGCTCTAGCGCAGTAGCGTGCAACTTACAAATTTAGCTTTTCCGCTTCAGTGGAACAGGTCCCTGAATTGCAAGTAAATAAGAGCAACAGACTAATCATTGAGTAATTTGTGCCAACTAGCCAACTAGGGACACCTGTGTAAATGCTATGACCAAAATTTAACCAAATCATTGGTCTAAGATGTCTACAGCGTCGAAGTCTACGTCTAATGCCACAATAGCTTCAAGTTTGGTGTCAAATTCTCTGGAATCATGGACTAACGTTTGAGTCGGAATCCACAGATATGGCGGGCCTTCACATCAGGCTCAAACGTTATGTGTTTAAATTTTGATATCACATGGTAAAGACTTGTGATTTTGTAAGATTTACACCTACAAATTAAATAGCCATGTTTTTACTTGTCATGTTTTATGTTATGTTGTTTACCTAATTGTTAGGTTGATATTTACATATGAGATGGATATATTACTTGATTCGGTGATAAAGACATTTGATATACTGATTCATGTATAAATCATTTTTATATATTTGAGCCTGATAGACACACCAATTTCATGTTTAATTCGACATGACAATGGGCGTTTGGTTATGCAAGGGAATGGCTATTGGTATGGCAATGAGGATGGGTTTATAAACCTACCCTTCGTGGGTTTAGAAATTGCATACCTGATACTCATATTCAGCTAATCAGCTGTCAGCCTTTTCAGCCTTCTTTACAGCCTTCAATTCAGCCATCAAGGCCCAAATAAACACCTTTAATGGATCACAACATTTAGCCCATTATAACCAAACAGAGGAAATATCACAAATTCCATTTCCTTTGCTTTATTTCTTGCTACCAAACACACCCTTAAGAGTCTAACCGGTGTGTCTAATTGTATGCCTAAACTTATGTGTCAGCATCTCGTTGGAGACAGCAGAGAACCCCGCTTCTTTACAAACCAATAATATACAACCGCATCTATTAAGCACATAATTAGTCATATTTTTTAGGTTTTTTAATCAATTTCGTTCAACTAATACTGCTATATTCTTTGCAGAGTGTTTTCTCTAACAAGGAAACACTTGTATGTATATGATGACTCAGTACGAACATAATAATATAGCGACCTTCATGAGTCATGACCCATGGATTGACATAGACTTTACAAAAGCTATGTTGTAATAATTTGTAGCTCGTGTAATTTTAAAGGTAAATTTCATTACAGAACCAAGGAACTTTACAGTAATTGAAGAATAGAAAAAGTCAAAAAACAAAACAACCCATCCTCACAAGTCAAACTACATTTACAAAATGACCCTCGGCTAAAACCTCAATATGACCGTGAGAAAAGGCTACTGGAATATCTCTTGAGGAGCTAAAATCCACCTATTCCAATCAAACCGAAATTTCCTACCACGATTGGACAACTAGAGAAGAGAGAGCTGTTGAATCTATGGGAAGATGTCTTACAGTTAAAATTCTATTTTTAACTCTTTCCAAATAGACCACACCAACAGATAAAAGATCTGCTTGGATAGCCTTTCTGGGCAGCTTAGAATCTCCCGGGACAAAAGAACCATTGATGGCAATCTGGAATCTTTGATAGAAACCTGCTTGGAATGCCACTTTCCACCAAACCCAACACCTCTTGCAATAATGCTTAGCAACTATACAATCGCAAAATATGTGATCACTGGACTCATCAACATCATTGCAAAGCAGAGAATGCTCTGGTAACGAGCAACCCCTTGATGCAAGAGCAGTATGTGGAAAGTTTATACTTTGCCGCCCTTCAAATACAAAAGTTTACCACCAATTGTTTTTTTTATAATGTCTAATCTTTTGAACTGCTTAAGTAACCCAGACCCAGTTCGTTTAACTTGGCTATGTTGTTATTAATATTCTGCCACAATGGTATACACCACAGTTACAAAGCCATAGCATCTCCAGCAGACCAGCATGACACTATATCAGTATATCTTGTATGAATTTTTTTTTTTCCTGTCTACTGAAGAACAAGCCATAGAATGACATGCCTTTTTATGCTGTCGAGTGAACGCCTTAACCCTGCAGTGTGTGCAAGTATGTGCAGCTCACATACTACTTGTCAATCCAAATTTTGAAAAGATTGTATCCCTTTTAGATATGATCATGTATTGCCATCCATTTGGTAATGAACACCTAACTATAGTGCTACACCATATTCACATTTCACAGTATTGTATACAGCCTTAATTTCATGGGGTGTGAACATGTGCTACAACTAATTGCTAATTTTCAGTAATCAGTTTACAGGGTTCAGCAAAAAAAACTGCATGCGGTTCTAAGCTGATTACTCGCTATAATTGAACTTACAGTAAATGCATAATCATATACATCTCATGATTTGAAGCTGATTACTGGGTATCATGTTTCAAAAAGGAAATACCAAAAGGGACGTTTAAGTAAGCATTTCCCCATATACCTGTGCATCAACTCAAACGTTACTTGGTTGGTCCTAAAAGAACTAGAAGCTATAATTATGATCATATGAGATTTATAACCATAATACAGTCACTTTTACCAAACATTACAAAACTGATTATTAAGAATTCAAACTGTAACAAGCAAATATTGCAACACATCGAAACATCAGCTCAAACACTTATTTGGTCTTGGAATGATTCTAAAGTGTTGAAGAGTTTGGGTCAAATTTATTTTAGTCCACATGACATTTCTTCATCAAGTTGCTTAACTACTAACTAGATAGAATAAATAGTGGATGATAGCAAAATAGGTCAATTTAATGCCTACTCATGGGTAACAATGATCAACATTACAACTAAATGATTGTCACAGAGATGCTAACTTGAATCAAACCCGCCCCTTAATATACTACAAGAACTTTCACATTTCTAAAAGAGACCAAATGGAGCGGCATCCAATGGATGGATGAGGTAGGTTAGAAGTAACGCAGCAATCATCAAACCATAAGCGATGCCCTGGTCAATGGAAGTCCCTGCAAGACACACCCCAATGCAATTTTCATCAGACTTATGACACATGGTACGCATACTTATAAGTAGTTTAAATGAGAATGACACTTCAACGAAAAGTGTCTGTTGATGGTTCTTTTGCCTGTTATTTTACACAATATATCAAAAATAGTTTAATCTCACAAAAGTGTTTTTTAATCATCTTATTCCGCATATATAGTCCAGTGCAACTTTAAGTGCTTTATAAACTAATAACAATAACGTGTGAGCTTATCACACATGCTGCTTGTACACTGATATGAACCTTTTTCATACAAGATTGCTGCCTTCTTATGGTCTAACGCATATAACCACACAAAGGGACCATTTTATGTCCAATGAAAAACAACCCTTGATTTATGTACATTAATGGATACACCAGTAAATTTCAAACACAAAAGTAAACGTTGTCGCCTATTGTTAATGGATACAAAACAAACAAACAACTACAAGTAATTTTCGGTTGTCGGTAGGTGCAAGTGCAACTAGTCCAATAAAAAGCTGTATTTTTAACATGTTTTAACATTTTCTTGGATAAAACTGACATATTGTAAACATTTGTTTCTAGTGTGTAGTGAATTACCCTTTAAAGCTCAAACAAACAAGAATGTTGTTTCACGAACAATGAAAACAGATCCTAAACACACCTAAGTACACAATCAGAGATCCAAATAAAAGAGAACTTGAAAACTATAATGCCATTTATTATATCAGAAAAAACTTGAAGACAAATAATTTCACCAAATAAAAGAGAAAGGTTAATGTCGTAAAATGGCAACAACCTACATTAGTCAACGGAGAGTTGAAGTAGTTAAACTTGTTTATGAACCATATGAGTGATTGAAGCTACATTTTACGAACTAAATGGATATATCAAGTAACATTGAGTCGGTTCATCGACTGCATTCTAACCTGAATGAAAATGCTAACATGGTATTCTGAATGTTGCGATGACGTGCACGGAATTTTATTGGGACAGCTTTTTCATGGTTCTAGTTTATGCCTAGACCAACACCTGATGTTGATTATTGAAAAGTTGTGACTAAAGAAATATGTTGATATCAAGATCGGAACTTTAAGGATTATGGTCAAGTTTGAAGATAGTCACAATTTAAAAACATGGACAAACATGTTGGTTTTTTATTTCCATACACGTCATCTCAAACCAAGCATGACAAATCATCATAAAGTAGAACACAACAGTTAGAACGTATCAAAAAAATCCATTTAGCTCATAAAAATGTACTGTAGCTTAGAATCACTCTAAAAACAATTTAGTTCTTCAAACCATCAATTGAGGAAAGTAATTTACCCATCTTATAACATTAAAAGTTGAGAATATTTGTTTCGGCTTATGGCTTATTTGGTTTTGGGCTTGTCTTTCATAAGCTCACTTTTTGTTGCTTATTTTAAAACATTTCAGCTTATAATTTTTTGGTAAAACATTTCAGCTTATAATTTATAGGTGGCTTATGGCCTATTTGGTTTTGGGCTTATGGCTTATGTGGTTTTGGGCTTATGGTTCATAAGCTCACTTTTTGTGGCTTACTTTGAAACTTTTTGGCTTACATAAGTATATTATGATATACTAAAGTGAGGTTATGAAACATAAGCCGCAGATATTATATAAGCTGAAATGTTTCAAGTAAGCAACAAAAAGTGAGGTATAAGCCCAAAACCGAATAGGCCATAAGCCGCATATATAATATAAGCCAAAAAGTTATAAAATAAGCGACAAAAGTGAGCTTATCGAAGTTAATCTGAAAACCAAATAACCCATAAGCCGGCTATATAAGCCAAAAAAAAGTGAGCTTATAAAACATAAGGCCAAAACCAAATAAGCCATAAGCCCAAAAAGTTTGAAAATAAGAGACAAAAAGCGAGCTTACAAAACATAAGCCTGAAACCAAATAAGCCATAAGCCGCCTATATAAACCAAAACAAACACCCCCAAACCGCTAAATGAGCTCCAAATCACATTAAAACACCAAATGCTTTTATTTCCAACAATAAAATAATAAATAAAAACCAGATCTAAGGAACAAAAAACACATGCATCAAGTAAAATAATATTAAAAATAAAGATATAAATAAATACCATCGCTAGTAGGAGCAGGTGCAGGTGCGGTTGATTGAGCATTAGCAGATCCTAAGAGAACCGCCATGATCATCATGACGGCTAATGACGTCATCATGACAACTCGATTGAGCACCATTGTTGTTATTATTGTTGGTGTTTTTAGGTTTTGGAAGAAATGTAAATGTCGTGTCTTCCTCTTTGTTTGTTTTGCAGATATGAGAGGAAAACACAAATGGGGTGTTGCTGGGTGGTGGTTTTGTTTGTTTTTTATATTGGATGCGCCATATGGGGGTGTCCGGTACCCCGTTACTATAGTCCATATATCATTTCAGATTATTATTTATATTTTTATATGTTCAATTTTTTTTCTTAATTTATTAAAGAAAAACTAGTACAGTGTCCGCGCAAAGCGGTGACGAGTATTTAATTATGATTTTTAAATCAAATAAATGTTACTATTTTACCTATTGAGTTTGTATTTACATTAACTGAAAATGATAAAAAAAAGTTAAATTAAAATGAACCCGTTAAAAAAGAAAATAAAAAAAAGTTAATAAAATTTATCGAAATGGATATTGAATTAAAAAGAACAAAATTTTAAAAAATATGATTAATTTAGATAATGAAAATAATATTTCATCTTAAAATTAAAAATGTTATTTTAATATATTCTTACAAAAGTTTGTTACAAAAAATTGTTATAAAAGGTTGTTAAAAGGAAGATATATCAAACAACTTGATTTATATATTAAGTGAAAAAGTCTTAAAATTCAGCCAAAAAAAAGTTTGTTACAAAAGTTTCAAATGCTTTATAATATATAGTAAGATAAGATAAGATATTACATAAATACTAAAAAAAAACATTACACAATTATTCAGATAAAACAAAAACATTATTTGATTATTCTAAATGTGTTCCACACTTCCACTAGATTTGTTTTTAAGCTCAGATGATTTGTTTCGTTGATTATCGCGAATCATTTTCATCGATTTTTCATGTATATTTACGAGATCTTCAGTACAATGTTGTTCTTTGCTAAAAGAATGGGGGAGATATCATGGTCTCGTTGTTCAGAATTATCATATTGTCTAATATGATGCATGTGTACATTATGTCTGATATCGTGCGTTTTGATATTTTTCGATCCGGATGTTTAATTAGCTTCCACTTCTTTTTCGATACATCAAACATTCGTTCCACATCTTTTCTTGTTGCCTCGTGCTTCGTGCTCCCTAAAATTTGTTGCGTCGTATTTTGATTTTTTTTAGATTTGTGCACGTGATCTTTAAAATTTGGGTTTGTAATTAGTGGTGGATTTTGAATATTTATTTTTTGGGGCCGAATTATTTTAAACATACTAAAATAGATAAATGGACATTAACTTTAAGCCGAAATGTATAATATTTCACATTACTCGTCAAAAATTTTAGGGGTGTGCGTAGCTCTCCCCTGCCCCTATTGAAATCCGTCATTATTTGTAGTAATGTTTATTTTATTATGAATGCACTTGATCGTTTAGTGTATGGTTATTAATAGCGTGAGGCGTAGCATAGCAGCATGTCTAAGCTACACACTTTACCGGTTAAAACGAAGCTTTAGCGTTTTTAAAGTGTGGCTTATAGCGGCACAAAATATAAAAATATTTATTTACATGTAAAAATATTCATTTTTTGGAGTTAAATTCAAAAAATTACCGCACATCATGTCGTAACGTGTCTTGCGCTATTACATAACGTGGATGTCACGCCTCAAGTTTTAGCGCGCTTTAAGACGAGTTATAGCGAGCTATTTAGAACTTGTACATAGATGTGATCATGTAAATAGCATGTTAAGCAAACGTTCTCTAGATTTTGTAAACTTTTAACATTTTTTCAAATTATTTTCATTCAGATTCAGCAAAAATTTTGGGCAAAACGATGTAATTTAACCGAGCAAAAGTCAAAAAAACACAATTGCTGGAAAAGAAAAAAACAAACTCCGGCACTCTAGAAGTGGCCTCAAAATTTATACTATGTGAAGTTCTTCAAAATTAGTTGGAAATACATATGATACTTTTTGACGTTTATATAAAAAATTACGTTGTTAAAAAGTGTTTGTTTGAAGGAAATAAAAAGATATTTATAATATTTACATTTTAATTTACCTCAAAGATTATTATGTTTGATGGGACAAACGAAAAAATTAAAGATTTTTTGAATTATAAAAAAGAAAGAAATTAAAATGGCTCCTAAAAGTGAAAAAATTTTCATAAACTTGAAAATTATTTTTACAAAAAAAATTCTACCGGTTTTGATTTGTGTTTTTAATCGTCCAAATAAAAAAACTTTAACATTTATGTAAAACTGTTTATCCGATTTTTACTCGTTTAAATAGAAAGAATAAAATTTATAAACAAAATTTATATAAAAGGAGAAATTTTTAATTTTTACTCGTTTAAATAGAAAGAATAAAATTTATATACAAAATTTATATAAAAGGAGAAATTTTTAATTTTTACTCATTTAAATGTAAAATTTAAAAAAATTTAAAACTTTTTATAAAAAAATATTTATCCGGTTTTTACTCGTTTAAACAAGAAAAATAAAACTTATATAAAAATGTATATAAATAATTTTTTTTATAAAATTTTTATAAAAAGTAAAAAAATTTGTTTTGACTCGTTTAAATAAAATTTTATAAAATTTATATAAAAAATATTTATTCGTGTTCATCGGGTTGATCCAACACTAAAAATTTCAAATATTACGAATTTGTGTAACTAAATATAAGTATACATTTTAAATTCGGAAATTTTAAATTCACGAATTAAACAACACCGTAGTATAACAATTTGAAATTTAATTAATACAAATGAAAATCAAATGAAAATTATCTCATTTATACGATGAGAAAAGTATAGAATAAATTAGATACAAGGAAGGATGTCATTATAGAAAGATGATACATCAAATATAAATATTTTTTTTAAAGTGAAATGCATCAATCATATTTAATTAGTATGATTTAATTTCTCATTTCGTATCCTTTACAATTAATTATCACATTTGCGTAAAGTTATCTCGTAAGTATTATGCGGGCGTAGCACTTCTGTTTTATATTATGCAATCCACCATACAAAATTAAAAGAAGGAATTAATTTAGTTGGTGAACCCGGGTCGAATTTAAGAGAATTGCTAGAACTACGAAGAAACTTTCACAAAAAATTTTACAAAATGAGTTGTCATGTAATTATTGGCATACTTAAATTCACTTTTGATTTCTCTTTCATACATTCATCCACAAATAAGATGACACATCATTTTGTAAGAGTTTTTGTGAAAGTTTCTTTGTGGATCTAGCATTTCTCCGAATTTAAACCATTTGGAGGGCTAATTGCTTAATCAATGCCGGCGGTTGCCAGATCAATATGCAGCTTTCAACACTTTTAGTAAAACAAAGTATATTTAATTGCAAAAGAAACAAATTTGTCTCCAGCTAATCAAAGCTGAGGTTCCTACAGGGATCCGTGACCACTATTTATTTTTTCTGCGTAGTGTTAATTTATGAAAAAAATATCGATTTTTTTTTTAATTTATCTTAAATGCATCCAGTCAATTATAACGTGTTTCCACTCTTCGTTTTAATTCATTTTTTTACAGCTGTTATATTACGGTTCAAAAAAATTGTGCATCCAGTTATATTTTGTCCTGGATTCGTCTCTGCATATAGTTTCACAACAAATGCATGCCCGATAAGAAAGGAGTTCAGGAGACAAATATAAGTATTAGCTTAAGAGCCTTTGATACGGTGTTTGATGGCTCAAGCCATGATCATAACGTCAGCCCAACGATGTGAAATACCCGTGAGTGGTGATATGGCCTTTCGAGGCGTAGTTGCCAGCGGAGAGTGGTGGCTATAACACGAGTCACGGCTAAGACATCGCACCGTGGCTCCCGTTATATTCTCGCGCCATATTTTTTTTAAGTTAAGTTATCATTATTTTATAAAAGTATTAAAAATGAGGCTATTATAACATCATAATTCTCGTGTTAACCACTACGACACTTTTATAGTGTTATGATAATTCTTGTATTACGAGTGAGTTGGGTGACGTGTCATACAACGTACCTAGTGCTCTAAACAATGGTCAACCTTTTCATACATCAAGTTCAAATCAATAATGAATAAATAGTACATTCTGCAACAAACATAGAACCGTATTCTGAAATCTGTTAAAGTTACCAAACAAAACACAAGTTGATGAAAAATGGATGATGCCAATGACCAAAAGGACCATGGCACATGAGCAACATCCTTCCATAACAGGCTTGTACAACTCAAACCACCAACACAAGGGACCTACTAACCCTGACCCTAAACCACACTCTCACATGGGTTGGCACAAAACCCTTACCAGCTCCAGCACACTACTAGGGTCCCATAAAAGCAGCAAAGGTGACCCCTAACCAATCAAATCAGTCATGTTATCCAGTTCAAACAATGTTGACCACTTCACCACAATATCTTACCCATTTTAGGATGTGGCAAGATCACATGAATCAAAATAACTATGCTATGCTATGCTGTTAGGTCATAGGTGTGTTCGATCGGTCATAATGTCATATAATGAGGGGTTCGGTCAGGTTGAGTGGAGACCGAGTGACCAAACGGTTCGGTGGGATTACTATCGGCCTTGTAAACCTTTGCATATCAAAGTTAAAGCCTATTTCATTGCAATTAGAAAAACAAGTAACAAACTTATCTTAAATATAATACAACCAAACCCACATGCTACTTCATCAAGTTAGAATCCCACCTAACTGGGGAATCTGAGTTGATACAACCCGGATGATGCTAAAAACATTTTTTCTGAGAATAATGGATGATTAACAAATTCAGAATTCGCGAATCGACAAATAAAGATCACAATGTCTATTATAAGACACCACATTTACAATCTTAGTTTTGATGCACACGAAACAAGATACACGCCACACAGCCATGTAGTAAGCAAAAACACCAAACCACCCTTGCACCCGTTTCTACATAATCATTGTTCAGTCCTGTAACATAGTGCAAAGCAAATGAAGTTATTATATATGTAACATAAGCGTCGCATGATCATGTGTATAGTAGTAATGTATAGACTATGATGAATATGAAGATGAAGTCATAGAGTAAGTAGCTTGCAGCAACGCTACCGGCTGAGCCATGCAAATTTTTGAAATTTCTTGGTGAATGAGAGTTGGTATTTTATTATATTATCCATAACATTTCTAACCCGATCTCTCTGTTTTTCTAAGTCGGGCGGGCGAGATGTTATCAACTTGTGCCATATTTTTCAATTATGCAGGTCCCGTCTTTGTTTTTCACATAAGAATCGATAACATGATCCCATAGAATGAAAAGATGAAATGGTAAAAATGAATAAAGATCTAACCAATTCTATTAGTTCAATATAATACGCATTGATTCCTACATGAATAATATTCAATTTGCAGCAAGCACATGATTTCTAGCAAATGATCACTCTTTTTTATACTATAATAGCATAGTACATCATTTTGCATAGGATTCTACTTCAACCTAGATTCAACAAGTCAACAGAGATATCCACCATTCTCAAGTAACTAGTAGATCCACACGTGAACCTAGTTTTAACACCTAAAGGCCAGTTTAAGAATCTTTGATAATCAATTGTAAAGCTATCGTATTAAATTTACTAGAAACTATCAGCAATATTCAAGGTCCAAAACTCCCAATGAACGCTCTACGAGAGCACATAACAGTTTTCTACGTACCATATAGTGCCGTCCTATAGATTTGCTATTAATGGATCATAAATAAAGAGAATTGTGTGTCAATTTATATGCTAATTTAATAGGAAAACAAAAGAGACTAGCACGAGAAATAGCTAGGTTGAAAGCACGACACGTCTATTATGAACCTGCATCCTTGAATGTTGGATGATTGATGAATGTTGAAAGTATAAAAGAAATTGACACATTCAGTTAGCAAGGGATATAAAAGATAGCATGCATGTGTGGAATCTGGGGTGCAAACGAGTTGAGCTTTTGTCGAGTAAGTCGAGCTTAAACTTAAGAAATTTTCCATAATCTTAATATGGAAGATAGAGTGGTACCAACATTGGCTAAAAAAATCTTCAGTAAATTATAACGCTAGATAAAAAGAGAACGAAACAGAAAGTACAAGTGATTCTAACATACTTGGCCACTTCACGACGCCATCCTAGGATCCACTGTTCCAGTAGCATTTCCTTCGCCCGTTAGAAGATGGTCGGGATCCTGAAGGACACATGAACTTATTATAAACTTACCACAGACAAGGAAATTACCATTTCCAAAGAATTGACTATAGCATACCTCCATTCCCCATTTTATGTAATCCGGGGATTCACAGGCCTTGTATTCATCAACCAAACTCTCAATTATGTCCCTAGACTCGTCAAATTCTGAGAGGTCATTATCCTAAACAATGTTCACAAAAGAAAAAGTCAGTAACTATCTGAATATTTCACGAGTATTAAATGCATGTGGTTACAATAACAGCGCCAACAAAAAGGGTTTTAACTTAGTAGATATTTCATAATCGTCATTGGGTCTACTGCCATATTATTTAAGTAAATGATGTATAATAACTTTAATAATTTTAGTCTACCATCATATGTATTACTAGTTGAATTAATTCATTAATATAGTAAAATACTACTCAATAACAGAATCATTTTTACCAGACTTACTTGAACTCACAAAAAAATAACGGAGTATACACAAATGTATGTAAAGAATCAGAGTAGTGAGCAACAACGTACATCGAACAATGGGAAACCTCTGTACTTGTCAAGAAAAGCTTGCCTCTTTCTCAGGAGAGAATATTGACTTAAACACTTGGAGAATAGATGCCGAATTCCAGTGTAACTTGCAAGCATCAGTCCGCTGACCTAAAGAGTGTACAAGCACATCAATTTCATTATTAATCTTAAATGAGACCTCCTGGTACATGTAGACACGTCTCCTTCCATACATCACTATCGAAGAAAACAGAATATGGTAATGTTGCCATGAAATTTCAAAGGCTTACCCTGTGGGCAGTTTGGACATATGGAGACTTTCTTGAGAGAGCAACCTGTCACATAAGTAGATGCAAAGAAGTCAAAAATCAGATTAAATGAAAAAAAGATTGTTATGACACCTAAGCTAATAAGCATCATTTTTAAACATACCTGAATGCTAGCAGGGCCCCACTCAATGAAATTAACAAGCTTTCGTTCACGTATTCGCTGCAAACTATCATGAACCTAATGAAAGCACCAAAAAGTATTATAATGGAAGTTAGATGCACAAGAAACTTTTAAATGTTCAAAGTTATAAGCATTGCTACATGGTGATCCTTAACACGTAAGCAAGTGGACGTGTTTTAAAATACAAGAGTGTAGATACAGAATGTTTAATCACCTGAGTGGGATCAACTTCTCCCTGAATAATATTCAATATAGATATATATTTAGCCTGACTAGCTTCCTTTGTCCTGGCATGCGATGAAACCATGATATTCTTTGTCTGCAAGATAAAGAATTGTTAGAAAACATGTCACATAATGCCCCATGAAAAATAACATTTTTAGTGTTCTTGCCTGGAGAAGTCTTCTCATCACATCCAGCACAGTGGTTTTGCGAATCATATTAGCCTGCGAAAACAATTGCAACACATCAGATTGTATATGTTTATCATCTGGAGACATAGATTATTATGTAACATAAACTGCTACTTAGATTTTTTTATTTTATTTTATTTTATTTTATTTGGTAACCGTGATTTCCGACACATTGGCCGACTACTTAGATATTGACTTAGTTTATTAATCATTTTGTATATCATATTAACCCCTTAAATGACAATTCTCCCATCATAATTGAAATTTCAAACATTGATCCATCTTTCTACAGTATAAATAGCTAGTTGAAATCCCACCAGTTTCATTTAAAACCGATACGAATAGCTACTTGAACCAATGTTAAGTAAAAGAAGGTTGAATTCATTGCTTATCATGTGAAGAAAGAATTCAGACATATATACATTGTACATGCATACAGCTATATGGCGCTAAAAACAGAAACATAGATATATGAATATATTACCTGGCGCTCTACTGTCAGTGGCGTATATCCTGTCATAAGAAAGTGGCACCTCGGTGTTGGAATCAAAGAGGCAAGAAGCCCAACCATATCATTGTTCATATATCCAGGGTACCGGAGGGTGGTTGTACTGGCCGACATTACAGTAGAAACTAAAGAATTTGTCTGAGAAACTGAAGGATTTTGAATATGCAGACGTTCTACCGCAATTCGGTTAAGTGCAGTGTTATCAAGAACTACAACACAGTCAGCATTTAGTGTAAGTCGTTTGAGAGTCAAAAGAGAGTTGTACGGCTGTACCACCACATCACTGATCTCATTCTGGTTAGGAAAGACACTGTATGTCTGAACAAGCTTCTTGCTGTAGCGATCATTTAGAGTCTCCAGAAGATATGAACCCATACCTACAGATGATTATCCAAGGACAACACAAATCAACTCATGATGATTTAATACTATATAAGCCACTATATGTTAGTTAGAGAGTTAACGATCAAGCAATGAATCAAACTTGCATGACTGATCTTTGTACAAAAAAGGAAGTTTGTAAATCAGCACAGTCCATAAACCAAAAGTTTGCATACACATTACACATGGAGCTTAAAGGTGAAATTACAAGTTTTCTCATGTCTCAATCATAGCCAAACGAGAAACAGAAATAGATATAGTAATAATGCTGATATTTATATCATATAAAAAAAACCTGAGCCAGTTCCTCCAGCAATAGAATGACAGAGAACAAATCCTTCTAGACTATCACTCCCATCTGCTTCTCTGTCAATCATATCCATCAAATCCTCCTCAAAACTCTTACCCTGCCAAAATCACAAAACGTCCAAATGCATTAGGCTTTTGAAAGACAGAAAAAACTAAGCAAAACAAAACAAAACAAAAAAGTTTAGTCGACGCAAATCCAACAATTGAATAAGACTAAATCAACACAACATCTATCCAGTGAATATGGTTTTTTTACATATGTGACTTACTGCAAACATTTTCTAATTGAGTTTGTGTTAATTCCAAGACAATGATTCTCTATGCATCTCACAACCAAGTGACACGGCCTATCTTGATTCAGTGAGAAATCTAGTTTGGGACATGATAGCATAACAGAAAAATGTAATACTACGTAATAAAAAGTATGGTCATAAGAAGGCAGTATTCTTACCTGATGATACCCACTGGCCCAATTGTTTCCAGCACCCCCTCCTTCCCTTGACGTGAATATATTCTCGTGATTATAAAGATTTCTGTATTCACCAGTTTGGATTCCATTGATCACTCTGGGCTCCAAATCCATAAGCAGTGCTCGTGGTATGTAATGTTGGTCATCTGCTTGATAGAAAAACACATCTTTCCTGTCACCTCCCTGGAGCAAGTTTAATACACACAGTATTTTCGTTAAAGGATGGGATCAAACATGTTACAATAAGTAACTTAACAGTGAAATGGATATACACATAAAGAAAACAATTCATGTAGCAAGGTAAAACGAGGTATATTACTATATCCTACATAAAATTTGGGATGCACAGATGCCAGATAAAAGCCCCTTATTATTCACTGAACAGGAGAGGTCACAAACTGTCTTAAAACAGACAGTATTTGCCATTAAAAAGTACTCCGTATATGTGATATAACTCATATAAGTCTAAATGTTACATTTTTATCAATTCTCACTTGACAGTATCTGTGAGTAGTGACTCTCAAACAGCACTGACAGTATGTATCATATAGTCGACCTTTCGACTTCAACTAAGAGTAAACCGGTTCTACCCCAAAAAAAGTTTGAGCGTCATTAAAACTGAAAGTACTAGACTATTCTTCTTGTCTTAGCGTCAATATTCTGTTTAAAAACAAATCAATTTCATTATCAAGTGGGAAACAAGTAGCAGTGAAACCTGCATATTACATATAAAGAAGTAATGTGTGTTCAAAAAGTAAAGTCAACAGCTTCAACTACAGCCTGATCAAATCAAAGCAAATCAAATAAGCTTCAGTTCTAAGTACCAAACTCCAATTTCACACTCTCAAACAGCACTAGAAAATGTATATAAATTTCAATTCGCCTGATGCAATCACCAAACTCAAGGGGTGTTTGTTTAAGCTTATGAAACATAAGCAGAAATGAGTTTATGTTTTATAAACTTCAACTTTGTGCTTATTTTGAGACTTATGGGCTTATACAAATTTGTTATGATATGATCAACTTATATAAGCCAATAAGTCTCAAGATAAACCACAAAAATGAGGCTTATGAAATATAAGCCGAAATTTGCCTTATTTTCGGGCTTATATTACGTAAGCCCCAATTTTAAGGCTTATTTTGAGACTTATGGGCTTATATACGTTTATCATATCATAATATACTTATATAAGCTCACAAGTCTCGAAATAAGCCACAAAATTAAAGTTTATAAAACATAAACTCATTTCGGCTTATGTTTTGTAAGCCAAAACAAACGCCCCTTCAGAAAAAACTAGGTTCCCCGGATAGCATCTACTAGTATTTTAGGTCAGCTACAACTATAGTAAAAGAAAATATCAGCATCCTTCTACCACATCCAACAAAACTCAAAGCCATTATCGCTTGGGTATAAACGTCTCTAACACATAAACACTACTCTACACTCAGTCGAGTAGCGTAACTTTTTGGTCAGCTCTCCGACATGTGGGCGTAGTTGGCTCCATATAGAAGAACTTTGCAAAAATAGTCGTCTTTCCCAATATCAACGAACACTCACAATTGAACGTCAAGGGAGTATTTGTTTCGGCTTATATAGTCGGCTTATTTCTTATTTAGTTTTGGGCTTATGCTACATAAGCTCACTTTTTGTGGCTTATTTCCAAACTTTTATAAGTTAATTATGACATAATAAACTTATATAAGCCGAAAAGTTTCAAAATAAGCCCCAAAAAATGAGATTCTGAACCATAAGCCCAAAACCAAATAATCCATAACCCTCCCTATATAAGCCGAAACAAACACCCCCCCAAGTCTCACAAATATACTAGTCACAACTGAACGTCAACTGAAACAAAACTCAAAGCCATCGTCGCTTGAATATAAACATCTCGAACACATAAACACTACTCTCTCACTCAGTCGAGTAGCCTATTGTTGGGGGCTTCCGACATGTGGGCGTAGTTGGCTCCATATATAGGAGGAGTTTGCAAAAACAGTCATTTTTCCAAATATCAACTAACACACTCACTCTTGTCCACATCTTGTCCTTAGGGACGCGTAAATAAACTAGTCACACTTCAATTTAGAAAAAACGTAACACAAATATAATTTCCAAACCTAAAATGCTCCTAAAACCATCAGAATCCCAAATTAACCTATCCTCGATTCACTTATTCACTTCTATTAATAAAAATGAACCACTTTAGCTACAATCTATAAAATTATAAAGTCAATTTATGTACCTGAGTAGCGAAATCTTCGAGGATGCCGTCTTTAGAAATACCGTGTTCTAAACAAAGCTGTTTCCAGAACTCCATACCGATCTGATTCCCGCATTGCCCTACTTGTAACGTTATTATCTCACGAGGCATCCGATTTGATTTGATTTCTAGGGTTTCTGAATACTGTGTGTTTGTTTGTGTGTGTAAGGCGGGGAGGGGGTTTTAAAAACAGGCAAAATTATTCAGCCAGAAATGGGATTGATTCATTTTGATCCGTTTTAATAACAGGAATATTTTGTTTTTTTAGGTTTTTATTACTACCTATTTCAAAATTATTTAAATTTAATTGGCTAAGGTTAAAATTGTAAAGTGTAAAATTAATATTTTTTTTAAAATGTGCGTTTTTTATCGATGAATAATAATTTTAGAACGAAGTGCACTTTGTTTTTATTATAAATTTTTGTTTTTATTATAGTCGAACTACGTCGTTTTTTATGTGTTGATTCGGTCATTGGAGAGGATTGTTTCATTTGGTTGAAGAGACCGTCAAGTTGGATGTATGTTTAAGTGTGTGTTAATTAAATTAAAATGTATTTTTGCGGAATATGTTTTTATAGTGAATGTTGTTTTGATGTGGAAACAAATTACATATCGGTCAGCGGAGAGAAAAAACTAAGATGATGGGAGAATTTGAGAGGACGATCGACTATAAATGCGGGCAGCCTAATAAAAGATTAATAATACGGAGTACAAACCAAGAAATCATAAAGCAATGTTTTGTATTTTTAATAAAGCGGATAAAAAATATATAAGAGTATCAATAACATTACTTTTAGATTAAGAGTAACCTGACAAATTAGGTGATCAAATCCAACTATTACATCAGCGTCACTTTGACTTTCTCTCTTTTAGATCAAACGATGATCAAACCCTCGTAATTCAACCGGACAGGTGGTCAAACTATTTAGAGAGGAGGGACCATCAGATTTGGTTGCTTATCTTTCAATTTGTTTGGTGACACAGCAGCCGAAACAAATGAAAGGCGAGGTGGGTTTGGTCAGTCACAGTTCTAGGTAATAGGGGGTTTAGTCAGGTCGTGCAAGACCGAACATATGGTAGGGTGAGACTACTCGTAGCCTTAAATTATGAGAGGTGATTTACGCACTGTATAATTTGATTGTGACATTTCAAATCGTGCATTAAACAGTTTTACTATAAATACAAATTGTTTTAACTGCTTGTACATATAAGTGTTCTAATCAAATTTAAAAATGTGACAATTACTTTCTTTAAATTATTTGCATTGACGATCCCATATCAATTCAACTTAAACACAACTTATTTATTAATCGTGTTAAAAAGACAACTATGACATACACCTATATGGTATGCATGGTTCGTGTTTGTGACACTTGTAACATGTTTATCTAAACACATTGATGAAGGTAACAGACTGATTTGTTAAGATTAATTTACATACCAATTAAAAAATAAAAAAAAAATGTGTATAAAGTAATCATATTATCAAACTGGAAGGTAACAGGTTGATTTGTTAAGATTAAATTACATACCAGTTGAAAAATCTAAAAAATGTGCATAAAGCAATCATATAATCAAATTGAAATAACAGATAATCATTTACTAACTAGGTAATGAATGTATTGAAAGTGACTATAATTTGTAAAGCGTAATAAGCAATTAAAACAGTTAAATGGGATTTAATCAACCTTTTTTTTGCTCGAAGGGTCAATTATTTTATTTTTTCACCAACTTTAAACACGTGTAACTACTAAACGACAAATGTTTAAAAAAACTAAATTCCCCCTAATTTAAATTTAATCTCTTTTAATTTGGTAAAAATATTGTTAATTAAACATTTCGATTTTTTTACATATCAAATGGGTATTGATTTTTTATTTTTTTTGCATTTCCGACCTTCATAATTGGCGAATCATGGAAGTTCACTCTTTACATAAGTTTTCAAATCACTCAAATTTGATGTCATATGAGTGACACGTTAAATGTTACGTTTTAGTTATATTTGTTTCACACTTGTTGCGCACAAGGTGTTTGATAAAATATCTACCTTAGATTTTGTTATAATTCGCGTTAAATGCATTATGTTTTTTTGGGTATTAAAAGATCTGATGATACAAAAGATAATTTGATAGAATGACCAAAATTGACACAATGCAAAAGATAAAAGATAGAGATGTTAGAGATCTAAAAGACTTGGCTTAGAAGGAAAAAATAAAGATGATGAAGATACTTTTCATAATACAATTAGGTTTTCATTGGAAGTCTAGGTATACTCTAGTATATAAAGAGAATACAAGACGCATAGTTTAGTATGTACAAAATACGTCTTCTATAATGTAGACGTTTTCTTTGGAGTAGTTTAGCCCCAAGGTCAAGTGTTCTTGATCATGTTAGTGTTTAGTTGGGTTCATGATTAATCACATAGAATTGAAGGTTGTATTGAATGAATAAAAACCTTCTTCATATCTCTTATTTTGTTGCATGTTTATTATCTTTGTTATTGTTCATCCTAGATTAGATCTAAGCAATATGAGCTCTAAACAATGTTATTAATTGGTATCAAAGCGATGAGGGCTCGTGATAACTAGGATTCAATGTTTTACGATCAAAGAACTAAGATAACCCTAAAAATTCGTTGATGGTTTCTATGTTCGTCACTTTGTGCACATATGTAGTAAAAAAAGATATCTCATTCGTTAACCGTTGGATCGTAACCAAATTTTTCTGAAGGTTCTACACTATACATGCATAATCTCACCAGAGGGACATTCAACCTAAGCTTTGAATTTAAAGTTGTGATTTTTTGAAGTCTACTACACAAAAGGCATTTTAGAAGTTTCTATTTTTGAGACTATTGTGAAACTAAGGTTTCTTCCAAACCCTAGTTCGATCTTAACTAACAAGATAAGTTTAGATGCATGTGTTGTCCCATAGATTACGTGATGATTAAACAAGAAAGAAAGGTAGAAAATAGATGAATTCTAGAGAGAGAAACTAGATAGAGAAAAGAGAGAGAAGTGTGTGAGAACTTGTGAAATGTTAGATTAAGAAAAATAGAATGACCATCCAACATCTCCTTACATGCAAGGAGAGGTTTATATAGCCTTGCCTACATGTGGCATGATAGGCTATATTGTTGGGAATAAATTTAGGCCAGAACACTTGAACGCTGACAAGAACAACTTAAGCGTTGACAAGAGCAAAGTGAGCGCTGACAGCATAAGCGTTGACAAGTTAAAGTCAAGCGTTGACAGATTGAAGACAAGCACTGATGGAAGATGTGAGCTACACGTTTATTATATTCTAGATTACTTCTAGTAAGGATAGAAACGACAATGTATTTTCTATGTTTATCTTTATCTAGAATAGTTGATTCGTAGCTTATTGTACAAGACTTCTTGTTCTATAAAAGAAGATCTTTTAGGTTAATGTTTAATATCAGTTTTCATAGTATTCGCAAGTTAAAACCTTTCATTGTAATCAACACGATTATTCTAATACAAGTGAAAGTTTGTTTAACATCATTGTGTTTTAGATCAAGTGTTAATTCCGCATAACACTTTGTTACTTTATTCATAAGCAAAGGTTTCTCTACGTGTAGTACTTGATCTAATCTCGTTTACACAAAGCTTAATCGATCTAAGTTTGGGATCAACAAGTGGTATCAGAGCTTGTTGAGAAACTTTTGATCTTTAAGTAACGCAGAACCCTAAAACACCAAACCCTAAAAACCCTAAAATTCTCAAAACCCTAAAAACATCATGTCTGGCACAAATCAACCTCCTGCTTTGCTACAAAACAACTTTTCAAACCCTAGTATCAAAATTCCCATGTTTGATGCCAGGAACTTTGAGCTTTGGAAGTCCAATTTTGAGCAATACATAGCTATTCATGACTACACTCTTTGGGAAATTATCGAATATGGGAACACATTCGATAAAGCAGCAAAGATTACTGCTGCTATTGCCACAAGGACAGCTGTTCCTAATTGTCCTGAATCTGATAAGGTGGAAAAGCCTGAAGATGGGAGAGCTGTTGCTGTTGAAGATATAGCCAAGAAGAGGGTGGACATGAAAATCTTGAATATCTTGAAACATGCCCTAGGTCATGAGAATCAGCACAAGTACAAACGATTTGAGTCTGCAAAAGAGCTTTGGGAAGCTCTTGAAGTAGCACATGGTGGCAATGCTGACACAAAAGAAGAAAAGAAGAAGCAACTATTGCATGAGTATGCTGTCTTTAGAGCTCAACCTAATGAGAATCTCAGCAGTGTGAGAAGTAGACTTCTTGACATCACAAGTCAACTTTCCTTCATGGGAAAACAGATTGATGACCCTGAATTGAATGCTACTTTTCTCAAAAGCCTTGGTGATGTATGGAAGATTGAGACAAGATCTATTCTTGTCAATAACACCCACAAGACTTCCAGGTTTGATGACATCTTCAACAAGTTAAGGCTGTTGGAGAATGAATGGCAATTAGAGAGTGATAACAAATCTTCCAGCAGCAACATGGCCTTCTTCTCACAAAGTGAAGGCCAATTTGATTCCATGAACTTCTATGGACATTCAGCAACTGGATCTCAAGGTGTCAGCGCTGGATGTCAATCTGTCAGCGCTGGATCATATCCTGTCAACGCCTTGTACTCAAGCGCTGACACACACAATCATGGCGCTGATAGAATTAAACCTGCTGGTTTTGATCTTGATACTGTGTGTGCATTCATTGCTTCTTTGCCCAGTGATTTAAGGATTACATATGAAGATCTTGAGCAGATAAGTGATGAACAATTGGAAGAGATGGACATCAAGTGGACTATGGCTCTTGTAAGTTTAAGAGCAAACAGGTTCAATAAAAGGTTCAAGAAGAAGATGACCTTTAATGCTAAGGATGTTGCTGGATTTGACAAGTCCAAGGTTGAGTGCTACAACTGTCATAGGATGGGGCACTTTATGAGGGAATGTAGATCTCCAAGAAGATCTGATGCTGGGAAGCCTTCTAGCCAAATGATTAAGAACCCAGATCCCAAGGCCATGGTTGCTGTTCAACAAATTGATGGTGTTGGAGAATGGGATTGGAGCTGGATGGCTAAGAATGAGGAAGAGGACAGAGCTTTGGTTGCTGAGGTTAAAGAAGAGCATGCTGAATATGCTCTCATGGCACACTCCTCCTCTTCATCAGATAATGAGGTATATGATGATGCTTTCTGTTCTAAGGGTTGTCGTTTAAATACTGAGAAATTAAAACAAGAGATAGTTAAATTATTAGATGAGGCAAGTACTGAAAGATGCAAAGTATCTAACTATCAAATTGCTCTTACCCAAACAGAAAAGACAGTAGCTGAGTATAAGAAAATGGAGTTTGATTTAAAGGATCAAATAAACATCTTAAAACATGAGTTATTTCAGAGTAAAGATGTGCAAGATATAGTAAATAGGGTTAATCTTGATTTGATAGCTCAGTTAGAAGAGGCTAACAAAAATAAAGATAATGTGAGTCTTAAAATCCAGAGATTTGATAAGGCCACACAATCCCTAGGAGAGTGTGTTAGCAAACAAAGAGACTCTAAGGATATGAGTGGGATTGGGATGAATAATTATACTGTTGTCCCACCACCAGCTGGGGATTTCTATGGTGTCCAATCAAAGGACTTATCTTGGACTGGCTTGCCAGAATGCCAAGAGGAGGAGTTTATTCCTCCACCTAGAGTGACTTCCCCAGTTGAAGAATATCAGCAAAAGCTGACTGACCTAGAAGAGTGGAAGAAAGCTAACCACACTTTGTTTGTTAAGGGAGGGTTGTTGTGTGAAAGTCCAAATGATCCCACACCAATCACAAAACCAATTGATGATCCTAAACCTATTAAGATCACACACCCTACCACTGGCAAAGCTGTTGACCTTGGCCCACAAGCTGTTAGAAAACCTAGTGTTAAATATGCAGAGATGTATAGGAATACTAGGTCACCAAAAAGCCAAGTTAGTAACCATGGAACAAGCTTCTTTGCTTCTAGACCTAAGACTATGTCTAGAAAAGCTTGTTACACATGTGGTAGCTTCTCACATTTGGCCTACAAATGTGTCAACGCTTCCAATGTCAACGCTGATAGGAACCATTTCAGCGCTGACAAAAGTCAACATAGGTCAAACACTGTCAGACCCAATACATTTGTGAACAAAAGTTCACAAGTTGTTAGACCAGCCCCATTCTTTTTTAGAGGGTCTAACACACAAGGCCTAAGACCTTTTCAAAAGTCAAATACTTGGTCAAATAGGCAATGGGTTCCTGTAGCAAACCCTAGGTTCAACGCTGATAAGAGCAATCGGGGCGCTGACAGGAGTAATTTCAGCGCTGACAGACACAATGCTAAACCTAGGTATTTGCAACCACAGGGAACTAGGTCTAAAGCTTCTACTAGCTTAACATGGAGACCAAAACAAGACCAGAACCCTAATTCTACTGGTATTTCTATGACATGCAACAGGTTTCATTATATTTCTAAGGCATTGTCAACACCAATTGGGGTTAACTGGGAATTTCATTCAAACAGAGATGAAAATGGGGTTGTTATGAGAACCAAGTCTGTTCTTGTTGAACAACCAAATGAATCCAAGTCTTCTAAGGCTTGGGTTCCCAAAGAAAACTAATGTGTTTTCTTTATGTGCAGGGCATTCAGAAGAAGATCAATGATTATGGATACTGGGATAGTGGATGCTCAAGGCACATGACAGGAAAGGAAGACTATCTGACCAATTTCTCTCCTATTCAAGATGGTGATAAGGTATATTTTGGAGGGGGCTACGGCACCATTACTGGAAAAGGAACCCTTGTCACCAACAATCTACGGTTTGAGAATGTCTTCTTGGTGAAAGATCTGGATTATAATTTGTTTAGTGTATCACAAGTGTGTGATAACAAAAATAAGGTTCTTTTCACAGATACTGAGTGCTTGGTGTTAAGCAAAGATTATAAGCTCCCTGAGGAGAAATACATAGATTTTAGAACACCAAGGCATAAAGACATATATAATGTGAATCTTAATGGAATTAAGGTAAATAATAAGATGTCATGTCTGTATGCTAAAGCCTCAGTAGATGAAAGTAATCTTTGGCACAGGAGATTAGGGCACATAAACTTTAAGAATATTAATAGGCTTGTGAGACTTGGTTTAGTTGATGGTTTGCCTGAAAAGGCTTTCCACAATGACCACTCTTGTGTTGCATGTCTTAAGGGCAAGCAGCACAAGGTCTCATTCAGGTCTAAACAGGTGCACTCTAGTTCTAAACCACTTCACTTATTGCATATGGACCTCTTTGGTCCAACTAATATAGAGAGTTTGAAGGGTAAATCATATTGTTTTGTTATTACTGATGATTACTCCAGGTTTACATGGACTTTCTTTTTAGCCAAGAAAAGTGAAACTGCCCTAAGTCTGATTAATTTCATTACCCAGATTGAAAAGAAGAATGGTAATGAGGTCAAAATTATTAGAAGTGACAATGGGGGTGAGTTTAGAAATCAGTTGTTGGATGATTTTTGTGCCAAGAAAGGGATTACTAGGCAGTTTAGCATAGCTAGAACCCCACAGCAAAATGGGGTTGCTGAAAGGAAGAATAGGACCCTTATTGAAGCAGCCAGAACCATGTTGGCTGATGCCCACTTTCCTATAGCCTTTTGGGCTGAAGCTGTTAACACAGCTTGTTATGTTCAGAATAGGGCATTGGTCAACAAGATACATAATAAGACACCTTATGAATTACTTTGGGGAAGGAAGCCCAATATTGGCTTTCTCAAGCCTTTTGGGTGTCATGTAGTTGTTTTAGAAACTAGTGAGGCCCTAGGTAAATTTGATTCAAAAGGTGATGAAGGCTACTTCATGGGTTATTCAGTGCAGAGTAAAGGATATAGGGTTTACATTAAAAAGGAAAAACGTATACTTGAAAAGGTACATGTTAGGTTTTTAGAAAGTAAACCTAGTGATCCTGAGAGTGGTCCAAATTGGTTGTTTGACTTAGAACCTTTATCTAGAGCTTTAAATTATATGCCTGTTACTGATCCAGACATTGTGAAGGTAACTTCAAGTGTTTTGGAAAAGAGAATTGGTAATGTTTCAGGTATACAGGTTGCTAAGGAGGATGGACCACCAGCAGTTATATCATCTCCCACACAAGAATTTGTTACACTTCCTATATGGACAGATGAGTATTATGCTGCTGCTACTGCTGCAAGGAAAGATAATGGTGGTGTTCAAATACCACCAAGTACAAACATGCATGATTCTTCAGGCGCTGACAAAGGGAAATCAAACGCTGACACGACCAATTCAGACGCTGATGGCTCCAACGCTGACAACAACAGTTCAAGTGTTGTTAGCCCAAACGCTGACAAACAAGGATCAGACTTTGGAGACACCTTTACACAGCTTTTCTCTTCCCATTTTGAACAGGGTGGACCTTCCAATGTTCATGAAGGGATTTCTGTTGACCAAGAAGAATCTGAGGAAGAAGATATTGGCAACATGGAGCGTGAAGTTGAGGACACCAGACTTTTTGAAGGAGGAGTTCTCACTTCAACAGCTAAGGATCACCCCACATCTCAAATCATTGGTGATGTTATGGCTCCAGTTCAGACAAGAAGATCCCATCAAGGTCTTGGTGGATTTATTGCCAATATACACAAGAAGGTTGATACCCCTCTTGTACAAGCATGTTTGTTTGCCTGTTTTCTGTCACAGGAAGAACCCAAGAAGATTTTTGATGCTCTCAAAGAACCAAGTTGGGTGGAAGCAATGCAGGATGAGCTTCACCAATTTGCTATACAGGATGTTTGGGAGCTGGTTGATTGTCCTAGATATGTGAGACCAATTGGGACAAGATGGGTTCTAAGGAACAAGAAAGATGAAAGAGGCATTGTGGTCAGAAACAAGGCACGTTTGGTAGCTCAGGGTTATACACAAGAGGAAGGCATAGATTATGAAGAAGTCTTTGCTCCAGTTGCAAGAATTGAAGCTATCAGAATTTTCTTAGCTTATGCTTCTTGCATGAACTTTACTGTTTATCAAATGGATGTGAAGAGTGCTTTCCTCTATGGCACAATTGTTGAGGAGGTTTATGTAATGCAGCCTCCTGGTTTTGAAGATCCTGAGAATCCAGACAAGGTTTATAGAGTAAAGAAGGCAATGTATGGACTTCATCAAGCCCTAAGAGCATGGTATGGTACATTGTCCACTTACTTGGTGGAAAATGGTTTCAAAAGGGGCACCATAGATCAGACACTATTTACAAAGAAGAAAGGAAAACATGTGTTGCTGGTGCAGGTCTATGTTGATGATATCATTTTTGGGTCTACTGATCCAAAAATGAGTGAGGATTTTTCCAAGCTCATGACAGATAAATTCAAGATGAGTGCAATGGGTGAGATGAACTTCTTTCTAGGGTTACAAGTTCAGCAGAAAGAAGATGGTATCTTCATCTCCCAAGACAAGTATGTAGCAGAAATCTTGAAGAAATATGGTTTTTCTCCACATGAGAAGGAGGCTTCCACTCCTATGGATAGACAACACCCTTGGGGAAAAATTGGAGCTGGAAAGGATGTGGATGTTAGGCACTATAGATCAATGATTGGATCATTGATGTATCTTACAGCCTCAAGACCTGACATCATGTTTGCTGTGTGTGCATGTGCACGCCATCAAGTGACTCCCAAAGAATATCACCTTTTTGCTGTGAAGAGAATTTTTAGGTACTTAAGGTGTTATCCAGATCTTGGATTATGGTATCCAAAAGATTCTCCATTGGACCTTATTGCATATTCAGACAGTGACTATGGTGGTGACAAGTTTGATAGGAAATCCACAACTGGTGGATGCCAATTTCTTGGGAGCAGATTAATATCTTGGCAATGCAAGAAACAAACAGTGGTGGCAAACTCTACAACTGAAGCAGAATATGTGGCTGCAGCTGCTTGTTGTGGACAAGTCTTATGGATTCAGAACCAACTGTTGGATTATGGGTATAATTTTATGCATACCAAGATTTTTGTAGACAATAACAGTACTTTATGCATTATTAAAAATCCTGTACATCATTCTAAAACCAAACACATAGAAATTAGACATCATTTTATAAGAGATTGCTTTGAGAAAGGTTTAATACAACCAGATAGGGTAGATACTGAAGATAATGTAGCTGATTTATTAACTAAACCTTTTGATGCTGGAAGATTTCAATATTTGGTAACAAATATTGGAATGGTTAATCTCACTTAATATGTGTTTTGGAACCTTTTTGTAAAAGTATGTACAGGATAATGCATTGTTATTGGTCTTTGTGATGATTTAGATTTTCCACATTATTTTTCTAACACTGACAAAGGTAAATGTAACGCTGTCAAGGGTTATTTTGCCATTGTTGGAGATATTATTGTCTAACGCTGACAAGAGTTCCTTCAACGCTGATAAGTGTTGTCGGGACGCTGTCAGCAACATATGTTAGTTTTGTGGTTTTCATCTAAATGTGCAGGTAATGGTAGCTTTATGCCATTGGATACAGAGTTGCTTATGGATCTTTGAAGAGCTATTTGGACATGTTTTGTTTATGGATGATGGTTGGAATATTTATATTCCTATCTTGACATAAATTTTTATTGTTCATATATATATTTTGAGAACTCATGTATCATAGTTTGAGGGGAGGTTTAAGGAACCTTTAGGACTCTTGGGTATTCTTAGAATACTCTCATCACAATTCTAGATTGTGTCCACTGGTGAGTATGGGTTAGTTTTACTAAACCATGAGGCACTGTAGCATGCATAGTATATCAACTTTGCATGCTGCCAAGACATTTTTGACCTAGAATTGGTTGTGGTCTGTTGGGAGGCTTGGGAATCCTTTTGATATGGGTTTTACCTGGGAGTAACAAGGATTTTATGAGGTAACTTGGTTGTTAAGAATTTTGGTTAGCAAGGGACACTAGAGGACTGTTATGTCTATCTTGCTTATGCAAGTGTGCATAACTGGACAGTGCTTGCCGCCCTATGATAATTATCAGCTTTTGGTTATCTTCTCTAGGATAAATTACTTGTTAAGGTCATTTTTCACTTTTTAAAACAATTTTATTTTTGGACGCTGACAAGATTTTTCCAAGCGTTGTTATGACCAAAATGGACGCTGACATGGCTTTAGGCGAACGTTGACAGGATTATAGCCGTTGGGCGTTGATGGGTTATATTTGACCGTTGACAAACAATGGGACCTACCCAGTTGTAACTTTTTGACATATTTTCAAGCCGTAATTTTAGGAGTTGTTACTTTCATTTAATGCATGAGATAACTTATAAACTTTTTCAATATTTTCATGATTGATTTTTGAAAATCTTTGCCTATTTTTGGGCCAATCACGTGCATTCTTCCACTCCTATAAATTTGGCTCCTATTTTAAACAGGGTATCTATAATCCTTGTCTAACACTTTTCTCTTATCAACCTTCATCTTTTATACATCAAATTAACAGCTTTCATCAATGGCACCAAGATTTAACTCAGCAGAATTGGATTTGGGGTTCAAGTCTCAACACAACATGATTGCTTATCTTGTTGCTGATAATACTTTGTTCCCTCAATACACACAGATGGTGGAGTATTTGAATGCATCCCCATTAAGGTATGCTCAATCTCATGCCCCACTCATTCCAGTCACACACATTAAACAGTTTTGGAACACTGTTAGTTCCTCAACAGTTAATGGAGTGACAACATTGAATTCTATTGTACATGGGAGACCTTGGGTGGTTACTGAGGCCTTGGTACGCCAGGCCTTGCATCTTAATGATGCTGATGGTATAACCATGCTTCCCATATCTGAAATAGAACAAGGGCTTAGGGCTTTGGGATACCCTATTCCTGATGAAGGTACTCTTAATAAGTACCATAAGCAGGAATTTCCCCCAGCCTGGAAGTACCCAATTCACATTCTCCTTCAATGTTTGAGTCCCAAATGTACTGCACACAATGAGATCAATAGATCCATTGCATCTGCTATTGTGTGTATTGCAACAGGGCAAAATTATAACTGGTCTAAAATGATTTTTGAAGGAATGTGTAAAAACAAGGGGACAAAAATGACTTTAGCTTATCCCCGTTTTCTGCAAATGGTTTTTGATGCTCAAAGATATTGTTCAATGGATCACAATGACTTTTATAAGATCCCTGAACAAAAGAAGGCTATTTTTACCAAGATGAATTCACCACCTCATAGAGACCTACCATTAACCCCAGCCATGCTTGCTGTTATTGCAGCAGCACAACCCCAACCAGACCCTCAACCTCATATTGACCCTCAACCACAACTTGAACCTATCCCTGAACCTTTACCCTCACCTGACCAAATGCAAATAGACCAAAATCCCTTCGACGCTGACACATCTAATGTGGGCGTTGATATGCCTATTTCAACCGCTGACACCCAACCATCACAATCCCAAACACCCCTTAACCAACCTACATCTACACCATCTTCTACACCATCTTCCACACCACCAGAATATAGGTTGATTAAACGCCAAAGGACTGCTGGAGTGTTCTCCTCTGGTGGTCCTAGCCATGTAGCAGAGAGAACCACCACCACAAGTGTGGCTGGTGACCTGGATGAGGCTGAGACTATTGGTTCTGGCTTAGAAGCTGGCCAAGACAGTCCCACCATAATTAAGTCCTCATCCATGCCCAATGAACCTAACTTGGGAGGTCAAATTCCCATTTTGGAAGAGGGCAGACTGGAACCAATGACGCTTTTAGAATTGACGGCTGTCTGCATTAGCTTGCAAAAGCAAAATGCAGACTTAGTACAAATTGTCAGTAACCAAGGCCTTGAACTCAATGAATTGAGGGAGAGGATTGTTGTTTTGGAGAGTGCTCATTCAAGGGGAGGTATGGAGGAGTCTTCCAAAGGGGAGGAAGCAAGAAATCTGAGTGATAAGAGCAGTCAAGATGGTCAATCATTGGATATTGCTGAAGCTCTTACTACATTGAAGGAACAAAAAGGTTTTGATACGTCCTTAATCTCTCCAACAAATTTAAATTTATCATTTACAGATATGTTGAGGGAGGTTACACAAGGCGCTGAGGGAAAATATTTGAGCGTTGACAAGGCAAGTTTGGACGCTGACAGAAGTATTTTGGGCGCTGATAGAGGAAATTTGGGCGTTGACAGATCTGCATATGGAGGTGATGTATTCCAGTCATCATCTATCATCAAAGATGTTCCTACTCAGGTATTATCATCTACCCTACCAACAATTGAACCAACAGATAAGGGTAAGGGTAAGTTGGTAGAAGAAAATGTTCCAAAGAATGCAGCTCAGGTTGAATTTGATAGAAGATTGGCTGAGCAAATGATGGAACAAGGTGAAAAAGAAAAGTCACCATTTGTTGTGACTTCTGAAGAAGAAAGTGATGGAGCTAGCTCAGATTCAAGTGTGATGATTGTTGAACCAGAAAGACTTGAATATGGTGATGAGCTTGCTAGGGAAAGGCTGAGAGATTTGAAGTTGCAAATTGATTTTGATATGCCAGAGGTAGTTCAGATGTACAATTCTTGGGAAGAAAGCTGTATGGATAATCCAGACTTGACCATTTCAGACCAGATATGGGGTTTGGAAATTCTTCTTAGAGTTCAGCAGGATTGTAAGGTGATGTTGAAGTACAGGGCAAGCAACATTCTCTCTGAATTGAAAAGGGATAGAAGGAAGCTCTACTTTATGTTGCTCAAATGTCATGGAGTTGGATGGACACATCAGAAGCTGAAGGCTTTGACATTTGATGAATTGGAACATAGGGCTTATCCTATTTGGGTGAAAGTGCAGGAAGAGAACACTTTCAGACTTCTTTCAGATGAAAGAAAGGAGCAACTTGCAGAAGAGATGGCAATCAAGAAAGCTATGATAGTTCCTAGACCAATAAAGAAGGGGTTTATTCTTGAGTTTCCAAAAGATATGTCTCAACTATATCCAAGTGAAGCAATCATTAGAAAGAGTCTTAAGCTCTCCCCATTAGAAGCTTCAGATATGGTGCATGTGTTACCACTAGATTCCAGGAATCCAATTGTGAGTTATGAGGAAGATGAATGTGGATTCTGGAAAATTGGAAGATTTGGCAAGGAGGTACACACTTTTACCACTCTCATATCTTTATTTGCAAGTTGTGACAGAGAAGACTTGGTAGACCTTTGGAGGTTGCTAGAGACCAAGTATGAGGCTGAAGCACCAACTTCAGCCAATGGAATAAAACTTTGGACCACATTCAAAAGAATGTGTGGGACAAAAGAAGAAGATCCTGAAATATGGAAGGATCTTGAAGATGACCTCAGTGGTCTTCAATGGAGGTTATATTCAGCTGCAGGTGTATACCATTTGAGTTCTACAAAGTTTGCTGAGTATTTACTTGTAGATGCTCAGTATTTCATATCCAAGGCTGTTTTGGAGAAGATGAAGGACACCCAGTTGGAGATAGACTATACAAGTGACGTGGCAAAGAATTTGATCAGATTTATTTATTACCAATATGATAAGGTTTGTCAGACTCCTCCAAGTTCTTAATGTTTATTCAGAAACTTGATTATAAGAGTGGATATCAAGTTTAGGGGAGGATTGTTGGGAATAAATTTAGGCCAGAACACTTGAACGCTGACAAGAACAACTTAAGCGTTGACAAGAGCAAAGTGAGCGCTGACAGCATAAGCGTTGACAAGTTAAAGTCAAGCGTTGACAGATTGAATACAAGCACTGATGGAAGATGTGAGCTACACGTTTATTATATTCTAGATTACTTCTAGTAAGGATAGAAACGACAATGTATTTTCTATGTTTATCTTTATCTAGAATAGTTGATTCGTAGCTTATTGTACAAGACTTCTTGTTCTATAAAAGAAGATCTTTTAGGTTAATGTTTAATATCAGTTTTCATAGTATTCGCAAGTTAAAACCTTTCATTGTAATCAACACGATTATTCTAATACAAGTGAAAGTTTGTTTAACATCATTGTGTTTTAGATCAAGTGTTAATTCCGCATAACACTTTGTTACTTTATTCATAAGCAAAGGTTTCTCTACGTGTAGTACTTGATCTAATCTCGTTTACACAAAGCTTAATCGATCTAAGTTTGGGATCAACATATATGATAATGGGTTGGGCTTTCCTTTTGGGCTTTAGTTACTTATGAATGAACCTTAGCTTAAAGTTAAGCCTGTAATACACGACTAACCTACTACCTATTACAACGTTCTAATATACGATACATAATAAGCATATGGCCGAGCATTCTTGTTTGACTCAATATTTTGAGGCTAACAATCCCCCCCAATGAGAGGTCATTACCCTTTATGAGAGGTCATTACCCTTTGTCATTTGGAAATTTGTAGAGATTACTAATCTCGCCATAAATGAGTCTTGAACGTGTAATAGTAGTCTTTTCCTTCATGCTGTGATTTTTGAGCCTTTGTCGTTGTCTTTCGACTTTGTCTTTTGATCTTGAGATCTTCAAATTATCCTTGACTTGTCTTTGCCATCTTGCAATCTTGTGTCTTCATCCACATGCTCACGCTATTAATTGTTGAATATGTCTTTTGGCATGAGTATGTGGTTTTGAATCTTTCACTTTGCTGAGTACACCGTGACGCCACCTTCTTGAGACAAAACATAGACACGAACTGAATGGCTTTAACATTCGTCCTAAATCGGTAGCGTTTTACCTCCGGTCGGTGAAGACCGTTATACGATGTTAAATACCATACGTGTGATAGGTAGATTCAGTTAAGAATCTCCTTGACAGGGTTTCGCGGCTGTACTAGCCGTTCTCTTTACTCGACCGTCTCAAAGCAAGCCTGCGAACATAAAGAGTGAATCAATTGGATAGATATCCGCTTGATTAAAGTCGTCAATTCAAATTCCTGGAACAAGTGTGATTCGTAAAGAATCTTACCATTGTTGTTTTCCAGTTGACACAAGCTTGATTCATAAGAATCTCACAAGTCACCTACCGTAGCGCTGTTTGATGTTGACGCTAGAAGGACTTCCATTCGTCATTGTGAATATTAATGAATATCACTCTGAATGTTCTGGCAAGACCATAAAGATATTGCGTAGAAACCTGAAATGAGTTTGAATCAATTTAGAATCAAACCACTGTTGCTTTTCAGTTCTACATATGTTTAATTCATAAAGAATCTTACATATGACCTACCGCAGTGCTGTTTGATGTTAACACTAGAAGGATTTCCACTCATCAATGTGAATCCTAAGTAGTATCACTCTGAGTGTTCTAGCAATATCACAAGAATATGGCGTAGGACTCTCTTGTTCGTCATCCGTGTGTCCTAACGAGATTTGATTGATCTCTTGGCTCTAGACTCGATTTGTGCACTTTTAGTGATCGGAGGCTGGAGCAGATGCCACCTATTCAATATCAACTATCTCGGAATGAGAAAGCTAATAGAAGTCATGTTGTTCTCCGTGACAATAAAACAAACTTCTTTTGAGAGAAGCCTGAGTAGCTAGGAAAGGGTTGTGCTTCACATCACTGGGTCCATGATGAGTTGTCTTCATGATGTGTTGACCCGGTTTCTGCCTAAGTTGTATGGAGGGCTTCTTTCTTTACACCCTTTATCCTTACATTTCTTTTTCATTCTTCAACCCCTTTAAAGCTTACCAAGACATCATTACTAGCACCTTGTTGTCATTGTTCTAGTGCTAGCATCAGTACTTAGTCGGCATTCAGCTACGTTCACATTCTACTCCATCTTTCCTAAGGACTTCTAATAATCTATTAGATTGTCCCTGGGAAGATCCCTTTGGTTCTGGTTGGATCATAGGACTTAAACCTAACCACCCTTTTGACACCAATAACGTTGTGAATTAAAGATGTTGTGGGTATTTGATCGTAACCATGAAACCACTTTAAAAAGTCTAACAAAGTGTTTGAAAAACATTACACACCTTGATAGTTTTGTCGTTTCGGAAATGCTCCCCCTTCACATGTGCATCGATGATCGAAAATGTTTTGCACATGTAGGTTAGAGTTAAAGTGTTTGAGTCTTATATAAGATCACATTTTAATCATATTTTCTCCCTTATCTCTTATATATAAAAAAATTTGATATTAGAGATACCAAATTTGATTAAAATATATTTTGAAAAATAGTCTTGAAAATCTCCGGGAGAAAGATGTGTTAATCTTTTGCATGAAGTTGAAATGCTCCCCCTCAAAAATTGATCTAATTGAATTGTCATTGTGAGGATTTGATCCACATTTTGCTTTTTGAGTATGGGAGTTGTTGAACACACAATTTTTGAAAGATTTTGAATAATCATTGAGAAATTCTTGAAAAAATTGTGTTCGACGCTTTTTGAAAAATCCTATTTCTTTTTGGCGAAGAGGTTTTTCTAAAGCATAAACTTGAGTTCATAGACTTTGAATGTCTTGACGAATCCACTCAAGTGTAAGAAGATTTCTCTTCTTTTGCTGAGGGTAAGGGCATTAAAGCGTACACTCCCCCGTGAGTATAGAACCGGGTTGCAATCTGAAAGTTATTACAAGCCATTGTGTTGAGCTCAAAACGTTGAATGTTTTGTGACAAGCTCAACCCAAGATAGATTGCTCTACCCGTTGTTGGAAAAATTGTATAAAATAGACTTTTTCCTTTAAAAATAGAAATGACATGTTTTAAAAAATATTTACAACTTTCATTCGAGCTTTATGTACACACCCGTGCCGTTATTGAGCGACATTTCTAGGTACGTCCATATTATCGATACTGAAAGTCATGTCGAGAAGAATCTTTTTGGATTTTCAAAGATTTTTAATTTTGTATTTTGCTTTTTCATTAATATTTACATGTAGATGTTTGATAGATGAATCAAGCAGGCTTCTTTGCCAGAATCTCCAGTTCTGCTGGAGTCAAACATCTCATACCAATTTGCCTAACTAGATACGCAAACATCTCTTTCGAAAGAGCTTTTGTAAACAAGTCAGCTAATTGGTAATCAGTTCCAACAAAGTATAGTTCAACAATACCCCTTTCAACTTGTTCCTTAATGAAGTGATATCTGACATCAATGTGCTTCGTGCGGGAATGCTGTACCGGATTGCAGGAGATGGCTATGGCGGACTTTGAATCACAGTACATAGGTACTTTATCAAAGTGGAAGCCATAATCCGTGAGTTGTGTTCTCGTCCAAAGAACTTGAGCACAACACGCATATAGAGACACATACTCCGCTTCGGCTGATGACAATGATGTGCAATCCTGCTTCTTGGAAGACCATCCCACAAGCTTATCTTGACCTAGAAATTGTGCACCACCAGAAGTACTTTTTTGTGTATCAAGACACCCTGCATGATCAGAATCTGAATAGGCCGTTAGAAAGAAACCGGTTTCCCTCGGATACCAGAGTCCCATGTGAATGGTATTCTTAAGGTACCGAAAGATCCGTTTAACCTCCTTAAGGTACTTTTTAGTGGGTCGTGCTTGATATCGTGCACAATAACAGGTAGCATGAGATATATCTGGCCGGCTTGCTGTTAAGTACATGAGGGAGCCGATCATGGAACGATATCTCGTTTGATCTATGGCATCACCCTCCAAATCAGCATCTAGGGATGTGGTTGATAATGGTGTCCCAACAGGGTCACATGAGGTCATACCATGCTTTTTGATTATCTCTTGACAATACTTAGCTTGGTTAATAAAGATACCACTTGGGGATTGGTGAACTTGAATTCCTAGAAAGAATTTTAGTTCGCCCATCATTGACATTTCAAATTTGTCGTGCATTACTTTTTCAAACCATTTTGAAAGTTTTGGGTTTGTAGACCCAAAAATAATGTCATCAACACAAATCTGCACAAGCAAAATGTCATCCCCATATTTATACGTGAACAAAGTTAGATCAATGGAACCTTTTGAGAAACCTTTGGATACCAGAAATTTCGAGAGCTCATCGTACCACGCCCTTGGAGCTTGCTTGAGTCCATAAAGTGATTTGTGGAGACGATACACCTTGTCAGAATAATGAGGATTGACGAATCCTTCCGGTTGTGTGACATAGACTTCTTCCTTCAAAGGACCGTTAAGAAATGTCGTTTTTACGTCCATTTGATAGACAATGAATCCCTTATGTACAGCATAAGCAAGGAAAATCCTGACCGCTTCCAAACGAGCTACTGGTGCAAATGATTCTTCAAAATCAATACCCTCTTTCTGGCCATACCCTTTAGCCACTAGCCTAGATTTATTCTTTATGATCGTGTTCTCTTCATCCATCTTGTTTTTCAGATCCATCGAATATTTAATGGTATTACATCGTATGGTCTGTCAAAAAGTTCCCAAACTTTAAGTCTTTCAAATTGTTGAAGTTCATCCATCATCGATTCAATCCAAGCATGATCAACCATGGCTCTTCTTTGATGTTTTTCGGTTCAGCTGAACTCAGGGCGAGTGCGAACATACAAACATCGCCATCGGTGTTAAGCTGTCGTCTTGTACGAACGGGTTGTGAAGGGTTTCCAATTACTTGAACCAAAGGATGATCTCGGGTCCAATGATGTGTTGAAGGATGTCGTTGGTATAACGTGTGCATATTTGACGGATCAACATGGCGAGTAGAAGACTCTCCAGTTTTGTGTACTGGTGTACCGAATGGGTTGATAAATTCGTCTTTGTCATTTAATGCATTGTCTGCTTGATTTGTGTTCTCTGGAGCAATGACAGTAGTTTTGGATGTTGTAGGAGCGGTTGTTGATGTGATATTCTGAGGAGGTAACTCTGCAGCAACCCGTGTTGAAGTAGATGAAGTTGTATCCTTTTGTTGACGATGATCGGTATCATCATTCTTATCATGAGTGACAGCGGAAGATTTCGATACAACATGTTTCTCCCTTGTGAAATATTCATCATACATTGGTCCATATAACATTTCCAACTCTTCAATTGTCGTATTGACTGTCATATCTGCTCTTGGAACATTTCCTTGAACCAGCTTTGAACTTGACGGTTCATTGCTGTGGTCTTGAGTTCTGAGTTCCGTGCGGTTGTGAACGGAAGTCGTTTGTTGTTGTGGATCGGGACTTAAACTGTTTTGTTCAAGTGCCATTTCTTGTAATTCATCAAATCTGACATGAATAGTCTCGATTATCAATTTTGTTCTCTTGTTGTAAACTATATATCCCTTAGACTGAGTTGCATATCCCACAAGAATGCATGCATCACCTTTCTCTTTCATCTTGTCCAGATTTTCACCATCTCGAATAATGTAACAAGTACATCAAAAAACGTGAAGGTGTTTGAGTGAAGGTTTTCGATCATGAATTATGTGATATGGTGTCTTTTCGTGTCTATGAATAATTAAGGATCGGTTTTGTGTGTAGCATGCGGTTGACACGGCTTCGGCCCAGAAGTATAATGGTAGTTTTGAAGCGGATAATAGTGTTCGTGCAGCCTCAACTAACGTACGGTTCCGTCTTTCAACAATGCCGTTTTGTTCGGGTGTTCGAGCAATAGATGTTTCATGTTCAATTCCTTCGGTTTCAAAATAGTTCCTCAGAGTTGAATTCAAAAAATCTGTGCCTCTGTCAGTACGAACCACTTTTACTTGAGCTTGAAGACCATGTTGTATCAGTTTAAGGAAGGTGATGAGAACTTCAGGTGTTTCATTCTTGGACCTCAAGAAGTGAGTCCATGTGTACCTTGAGTAATCATCGACAATTACCATAACATAATTCTTCCCATTGATACTTTGAACACGCATGGGACCACACAAATCTATATGAAGAAATCTAACCGTCCTTTAGAGCTTGGTGTAGTATTTGTCTTAAAGCTAATTCGTTTAGCTTTACAAAGCTCACAAGAAGAACAAAGATGATCTTTGATGAATTTCAAACTTGGAAGGCCTCTCACAATATCTTTCTTGGAAAGCAAGTTGATGGTATCAAAGTTGAGATGAGAAAGACGTTGATGCCATAACCATGACTGAGTCGTTGAAGCTTTAGCCATGAAGCAAATTGGAGTTGATGAAGTTGTGTCTTGTAGTGAAATTGTGTAAAGATCAGTACTCTGTGAACCGGTGAGTAAATCATTCCCATCATAATCACGAACAAAACATGTCTTCTTTCTGAAAGCAACTTCCAAATCTGCATCACAGAATTGACCAACCGAGAAAAGATTGTGATTGAGACCTTCGACGTATTATACCCTTTTTATCGTGATATTCCCCCGAACCAAATCTCCATATCCTAGGATCGGTGCAAATTGATCATTTCTGAATCGGACCGTACCCAGGAACTTCTCCACGAAGTTAATTAGAAGCTTGAGATTCCCCGTCATGTGCTTCGTGCATCCGGAGTCTAGTATGAAGAGAATTATTTGTATCACCTGCAGAAGAGTTAGAACACGATGGAGCTTTTGCTAAATTGGATACCACATTAGTTGTGATTTCAGAATCATTAGTGTCCTTAGCAACATATAAAGGCATACTAACACTCGTTGTCACATTTTCTGTCCTAACTTTAGGCATCCATTTATATCCTGGAGGACATTGATTAGCAAACCACCATTTCCATGACTTGCTAGCAGACTCATGAAATTCCCTAATATGCTTCTAGTGGACTTAGTGGTGGAGTCTGATGCAATACTTTTCTCAGGGGGGGGGGGGGGTTGCACCAGAATGGTTCACTTTGCGTTTGGGTTTTCTAGCACTAATAGGCATCACAGTTTGCTTCTTAGTTCTAGTAGCTATGCTTTTGACATTATTCGAAACACACATAGCATGATTGGCATTAGCACACTTTCCACATTTCACACAAACAAACTTAACATTCAAAGCATTCAAAGTCGAATCATTCAAATCGTCATTACACGTGATTACAAACGTTTTATTCTTAGAAACATTGAAAATCCTAGGGTGGTCTTCTACTGTCTTCATCTTCCCTTGACTTTTGTGTTGCCAAACCTTTTCATTCATGCGAGTGCTCTTAAGCTTGGGTTGGAAAACACTATCAGTGGGGACTACTCCTATAGTAAAAGACACACGTCTATTAGTGTTTCTAGAAGTATGAGGTGATTGACTTTCTTTGTTGTGTGTAGGTGTAGTGGCCAATCTATACATCCCTAGTTTAACCACATTTGTGTTCTTAATGCTTTGTGATCGAATATGTGTTTTGGGAGTGTTTTGTGGTAACCTATCTTTCCCATCCGTCTTGCGGGCAAACACAGGTTTTGCAAATGCAGAATTAAAGAAAACAGATGGTTTTCCCAAGACAGAGGGTCTAGTCACTTTTTGCGCGTTGGGTTGTCTTACAACATGTTTCTTAACACTAGGTTCCACAATTTTCCCACCCAACTTAGCAACGAGTTTCTTCAACTCTGCTGTCGCTATTTCCCTGTCTTGTAACTCAGCTTTCAACCCTTTAATTTCCAAACTCTTTTCATTCATTTCTCGAAATGTTTTGGAAAGTTTTTCTTGCAAGTTATTATCATGTGGAAAACTACCAACGTCTTTTTGCAAAGCAAGTTCAAGAGAATGACAATGTTTTTGAAGGAAATCAGTTTTGTGTTGAAGTAACTCAAAAGCCTTTTTATCAACATTTTCTTTACGTTTCGAAAGCTCAAGTTCAAGACGCTCACATTCTTTGATTTTATCAAGATATTTGCATGCAACATCAGAATATTCATCGATATCAGCATAAGATTGAAGGGTAACACACAAAATATCTTTGGAGAGACATTCTTCTAAGAGTAAATCATATTCATCTGAAAAAACAGACTTGTCCATTTGAAGACCGTCAATTTCTTTCTCAATAGACTCCACATATTTTAAATCATCAAACATTTCAGACCGAATTAATCTTTCAAATTCAAGAATATTTTCTTTTAATGTGGCCGTGTTCGGTATTAAGATTTGTTTGATAAGCACAGATATATCTTGAGAAATCGGTTTTTTCCACTCGTCATTTTCTCGTTGTTTCCATTCATTGTCAACAATGAATTTAATATTATCAATGTAATGTTGTAGAAACCCAAATGTCTGCCTACTCTTGCTTTTAGAAGCATCAAGAAGCAAGTAGTTGATGAACTTAGAAACATTTGTTTTCTTAGTAGCAAAATCTTTCTTCCATTGAATTCTTCTTTGTTTGCATTCTAAAAACAATTCCCTACGAGACTTCTGTTTTTGTATAGTGAAAAGACGATATAGACTATTCTCATAAGCATATATGTACGGTTTCACAAACTCTTTATTGACCGGTGATCTACTCTCCTCTTCCCAAAGGGGTGTCTCATCATAACCAAGAGGATATTCAGGATCGATCCATTCAGACTCATCCATATAAAGGCGCGGGTTCACAGCTTGAGCTTGGGCAAGATAATCAGGACTTGCAAAGCTAGCTTGACCCTTAAACATAGACGGAGGTGTTATCATTCTTACGGTTTGAATAGAGTCATGCGTTTTATAAACAACTTTCTTCAAAAATTCGACTTGTTTTTCTACTTCCGTTACTTTTTTAGTATCTTTTTCATGTCTACTTTTGAAATCTTGTTTTAACGTTTCAACCTCTTGTTTGTTAACATCAAGAATTTTAGCAGTCTGGGTGTTATCCATCGAAAGCCGTTGTTTAAGTTCGTTAACTTTGGTGGTAGCAAGGTACGTTTTTTGACGTTCATGCATTAATAAAACATTAAATTGACGTTTCTCTTTGGTTAATAACTCAAGAGTTTCGTTGTATTTCTTTTCAAGATCGTTCTTTTAACTTTTTAACGCACTTCCCTTGTAACCCTCAAGCTCTTTGGTCTTTTGAAGAAGCTCAGCTCTATAACTTTCAAGGGTCTCATTAGATTTAATTAGAGCGGCTTTGCATTCTTCAAAGTTTTGGGTGAGCGCTGTGTTTGCCTTCTTTAATTGCTTTTGACTCTTTTTAGTTTCTTTGACATTTTTTTGGTAAAGTGGCAATTAAATTAGCAAGCGCAAAACATTCCTCTTCATCATATTCATTTGCATGTTGATCGTCCTCAAACTCATTATTGCACATGTCTGATGAATCAGGTGTGGTATTACTATCAACCGTTTCCATCATACATGTGTCATTAATGGCATTGGGTAGCTCACTATGCTCATGAATATCGCCAAACACATTATATTCGTCAATAGTGTGTACCTTATCGAGTGGCTCAGTGTCAAAGATAGGGCCATTGTCATCTTCAATGACGTTGAGAACTTATTCAACCTTTGCCATGTACGAGTAATGTGCTTCTAATTCTTGGTCGGAGGCTTCATCATCAGTGTCATCAAGCATGGCTCCTTCCTCAGCCGACAATTTGACCCCTGCTTCCATCTTCTTGCATAACAACATCTTCTCTTTATGATAGCTAGAGTCCCTAACCCGTTTCGGCTTTCTGCATTCCTTTGCCATATGCCCATAACCTTGGCAATTAAAACACTGAATCCCACTTTGTTGAACCACTTGCGTTTCAACAGTTTCCCTATTCCCAGTAGCAGTGGCAATCCTCTGAGTATCATACTTGGCAGTTTGTCGATCATACCTTGCAACATCCTCAACATGTGTTGGATTACGTCGATCATACCTAGAAGGACTTTCACCACGTCGACGTGTGTCATGCCTTGAAGGGTTCTCAACATATTGGTTCTTTGTGTTGGATGATGTTCTAAGATTGTTGGTGGTGGGTTTGAAGATTTTCTTGTAGGTCTTCATAATGAAAGCAATTTGTTGTTTCATTTCCCGATTCTTCTAAGCTTGATCTTCATCACTATCCTCTTCAGATGATGACTCAGATGGTGGTGATGGTGCTCTTCGTTCTTTGCCACGTGATCTTGTGGAGGATGAAGACTTGGATGATGTGGAATATCGTGGTGAGGATGATTGAATGGAGTATGACTTTGGAGTACGAGATCGATGATCTTGAGTGGTAGACACTAGAGCAAGTGGATTCGTCGTCTTTGTAACTCGTTCAGCTCGAATTTCATTTGCCTCATGCTGAAATTGTTTCAAGATATCAAAGAGAGTGTGGTAGTTTACCTTGTCTAACTGCTTCTGTTGTTTCACCAAAGTAACAAAACGTGTCCACTCTGGTTGAAGTTGTTGAAGAAATTGCACATTGACTTACATGGTGGAGACCTCCAAGTTGTTTCTTGTCATATCGTTCATCATCTTGTAGAATCGTGAATAATAAGACTCAAATGATTCTCCATCTAGTGCAGTAAACTTACCAAAGTTCCAAAACAAGTTTGTTTTAACATCTTGCTTGTTGAGTGATTCTCCTTTGTTGCAAGCGTTCAATAACCGTCCACATTTCTTGTGCCGTAGGACATGCATCAACCGTGGAATAAATATCATCTCCAATTCCACTTAGAATCGTATAGATCGCTTCTTTTTCTGCATTATACCAAGCACGCTTCTCTGGTGTAAGATTAGATAAAGTTTCTTTTCTTGTGGTTGCGGGTATTTCTGCAGTAGTGTTTGTGGCTGGTGTATGAGGAACAGTGATATCGGAGAAAACATATGGTCCATTGTTAATACATTGCCTCAATGCATCACCATTAGGTCTTGTATCAAGATAGCGAAGAAAACGTGATTGCCATTGAGCATATCGACCGGCCACAAGCATTGGTGGTCTCTCTTTGTTACCCGCCACCATTATGTTGTTGTTCGTCACACGATATTCTGTAGTAGAATCCATCTCAATATTCTCTGAAATGATGAATTGAATGTGGATCTTAAGTAGTTGTGTTGTGATTGTTTTGTTGTTGAAATTCCGAAAATTGTGATTTTTCACAGTCCGACAATAAATTCCTCAGTCCGACAAAACGGTAGACCTAAAAAATTTGTAATCACCAAATTTTGAAATCGAGCTAGAAATAGCCTAAAACTAGTATGGAAAAAATTGGATCTACTTGACGTTCCGGGACTAGTCTAGATAGTGGCTAAGTCTAATAAGTACTCGAACAAAATTTATATGTCCATCGCAATGTCCATCGGAATACCCATCGCACTCTTAGATCGCACTCTTAGATCGCACTCTTAGATCGCACTCTTAGATCGTACTCTTAGATCGCACTCTTAGATCGCACTCTTAGATCGCACTCTTAGATCGTAACACGTGATCGCAGTCACAGATCGCAACGGGTGATCGCAGTCACCCATCGTAACGAGTGATCGCAGTCACTGATCGTAACACGTGATCGCAGTCACCGATCGCCATGAGTGATCGTGGTCACTGATCGTAACGAGTGATCGTTATATTCGATCGCAAGTAGAAACCCCAGGTTTATGCGATCGTAATATTCAGATCGTAACAAGTAATGAGTTCGAGACTTTTAGGCAACAAGAAAGATGAGAACTTTACCTGGGAATACTTGTTTCAATCCAAACCAAAGTAACCAAAATCTTACCACACGTATGAAATATGTATAGATGTATAGAGGAAGATTTAGAGCACGGAAAACACAAGAGAAAAAACTTGAATCCGAGTAGATTTTTGTTAAAATCACACGAACTAAGTAGTAAATCAACAACTAATCACAAAACTACCCCATGGCGATTGATACCAATTGTTGTCCCATAGATTACGTGATGATTAAACAAGAAAGAAAGGTAGAAAATAGATGAATTCTAGAGAGAGAAACTAGAGAGAAAAGAGAGAGAAGCGTGTGAGAACTTGTGAAATGTTAGATTAAGAAAAATAGAATGACCATCCAACCTCTCCTTACATGCAAGGATAGGTTTATATAGCCTTGCCTACATGTGGCATGATGGGCTATATGATAATGGGCCGGGCTTTCCTTTTGGGCTTTGGTTACTTATGAATGAACCTTAGCTTAAAGTTAAGCCCGTAATACACGACTAATCTACTACCTATTACAACGTTCTAATATACGATACATAATAAGCATATGACCGAGCATTCTTGTTTGACTCAATATTTTGAGGCTAACAGCATGTTATGGTGATCATGATCAAGCAATATGGATTCAACGCAAGGGTTTTGTTAAACCCTTGATTTTTAAAACCTTGATTAGGGTCTTTGTTCATTTTTTCTAAAATTCTAAGGACCATGATTTCGATTCTTAAATATTAGGAATTACTCTAAAGTCTAAACTTTAATTCGATGTTTCTTAATAATTTTTTGGTTTTATTGTTGAGCACATGTCGAGAAGGTGTATCAATAAAGGTTTGATAGGTATGGGTTTCGTGATGATTGCGATGAAGAGTTTCGGTATTGATTCATCGTGTCTTGTTGTTTTCATCGGAATCTCGATCAAGAAACCCTAACGATTTAGGGTTTGACATAAATATAGTATTTGTTATTGACTCGCTGGAAGAAGATTACTAGGTCGATCATGACTTGCTTGGAATTTGGAAAGTCAATCGTGATGTAAGGATTGATAATTCTTATTCTATTAAATTACGTGCTTGCTAATACTTGGAGTTGATTATATTCGTTGTTGGTTAAACTTGGCATGTGTGTAGTTGTTTAATGATTGATGTTTAATGTGGTAACAAGATTACGAGGTAATGAATAATAGTGACATGAGAGGAAGGAGAACTAGTGTCACTTAAGGTGAATATGTGTTGGTATATCTATGGGAGGAAGGAGCAAGTGTCGCAACCAAGATAGAATTGTTTCTAAAGTTACTATGATTCTTATGAGTTTGTACTGATTATATTGTTTAAGGAAAGTTGAGTTAGTACTACTTCTTGTGTTCGAAGGTAGTACTCATGTCCTATACTTCTACAAGTTTGTATTGCCCAATACACTTAATACTACTTGTATTATTAATTGTTAAAATGTGTGCGACTAACGGAATTACATTAGTTTCATAGCCAGGACTTGTAGGGACTAATATTGTCATATGTAAAGTCCAAGTCCCGGGCTATATAAACCCCTCCATACTTCCATGGAGGGGTGAGGCTTATCATTTCTTGTTTTTCCCTTTCTCTCACTAGAATAAAACATACTATTTTATTCTTACTTGTTTCTCTCTCTAAAATGGCTAAACACCACTTCTATCCTCCCCGACCTCCGGATCTTTTACCCGTGTTATTAGTGAATCCAACTTAACAATTGGTATCAGAGCTAACCGGGGGTGTTTCGTGTTTGTGTCAAATTCAAGTTTCGGGTGATCTTGTTTTATTTTGGTTCGTTCTATATAACTCTGTCTCACTATGTTTAATTAATTTTTTATCAATCATTTCCATAAATATGTTTTCTTAACAGTTTGTCTTTATATATGTTTTTTATTCACCTTTTTGATATCCGTCCCTTGATATTATTTTTTCTGTCCATATGAGTCCTTTGTCCCATCATTCCTTCAAAAAGTTTTAATTTTTTTATATATTTCTGGGTTTTGGTGACTGTCTATGAAGATGAACAAACCGGAAAAAATGACCAGATCCAGAATTTTTCGGATTCCAAAGAACATGTCAAAACCCTCTTGCGATGCAATATTGCGATGGGGTGTTTTTGATATATTCCGATGGCCTCTTTTGAATCATTGCGACGAGATCACAGATACATTCTGATGGCATCCTAAGATGGCTTATTCCGATGGGAGACACTTATACATAGCGATGGGTGGTTCGACTCATTGCGATGGTGAGTTACGATAACATTACGATTTCTGTTTGACTCATTGCGATGGGTAAGTGGTACCATTGCGATGGGATGTATCGAATATTGCGATGGGATGCATCGAATATTGCGATGGAGTGTGTTATAAACATTGCAACTGAGTTGACCTTTTCTTAGAAAACATTGCTAAGACATGAAACATAAATTATTCCTAGATATAAATCAACTTAGTCCACATCAATTATATCATCAAATCTGATGCCTCGACTGAAAATATCACCCAACTAACTCTCCGACTCCATCTAATCAGACACAAACATTGAAATGATATCAGTTATGTTTCTATATCTTTTGAAGATATGTGAGACCCTTAGGATCTCTTCGAAACAATAATACATCACTGACCTTTCACAAAACCGACATGCAATAAACATTGACCTACCCGAGACCCCTTTAGAGATCTTGAAGACCCATAACCATGGTTGTCTTTTTGGATTAGAGCTTCAACAGTAGATATCATATTCGAGGGAAATTAGGGACTATGTTTCGATAATAGAAAGATTGATGGAGGTTATTGATGGAGGTTATTGGTTTGGATGAGTTTAGATAGATAGGAACAAATCTCGATGAGTGATGAAAATGGGGGAAGAGGAAAGGTTAGTTGGTTGTGGCTGCGTAGATTATTGAGATTAGGTTTGGAGTAATATTTAGTGTGGTCAAGTTGTCTTATACGCAAATGAATGGACCGGGTCTTAATTATCAAAGAGTTTTATGCATTGATGGGCCATGTCATGAAATTATAGCAGGCTAGGGGTATTCGTCTATTACTACTAAAGTTAATGGGTTGGACTAATATTCTTTATGAAGTCTGATGGGAATTGACATTATTCGTATTTAAGTATTGGATGGCTGAGTATATCAATCGTATGCATAACACAGCTTTGAGCTGAGTATGACGAATGAGTGGGATATAATTTGTTTTGAATCGGAGCAGTATTATTGGGTATATAGTGCTTACGTACTCATTTCGATCAAAGAAAACTCTTGTTTTGTAAACCCAATGTGTCGAAATTTTTTTCGACGACCTCACCGCGCGCATCAGTTGGGTGTATGATTGATTTTGGGCTTCAAAGTAAAGTTAACTATACGACGTTGACGGCTTCTCATTATTTAGTCAACGTTGGTTCTCTAGTTAACGACACTCAATTAACACCCCACAACAAACACGACAAACACAACAAACAAACACGAAGACAAAAACAAACAAACACCAAAACGATCCTTTAAGATTCACTAAAATTGTCAAAAAACGGCTAGCATTCGGGCAAGTAGTAATGTCAAGTGATTACGAAGTGGATTTGGTATTTATTATTTGAAGGTGAAGTGGAATATTACGAAGGCGTCTACTCAATTCATCATCGAGCCTTTTCACCCCCTCTATCGATTGATGATTCGCTTCAGCATTTATGATTGAGACTTGACTTATCTAGTTTCCAATGTCAAGGTGTGGATGGTCGAAGACATGGACAACTATCACTTAAGGAGTTACGTTGTAGTGATTAGTGTCACACTCACCTGTAGTTGTGGGTATTTCAAGAGGTGTTTTACATCTTATACTTCTCTCTTCTTTTATGTATAAGGTACGACGTTTCTCTGCACCGTTCGTCAATCAACACAAGTGCTAAGCGTAAGTAACAAATTTGGGAGATTGTACTTCATTTCAAGTTTGGAATATCAGGTTTACTTCACCAGTGGTCACTATAGATAGCCGAAAGAATACGAGGTTGGTAAGTTTAGCCAGAGAGTACAAGAGTAGAGATGTGATCAGCAAACAATTCTCACGAGCAACTTGAGCTATAGAATGTCAACAAAGATTATTGCATCAGTCACGAACATCTCGCGATTCTGATTGTACTTTTCAGATGATGCTCCCGAGTGTTCTTAACCACCATACTCTTGACAAGAACATCTCACGATTCTGAGCGTACACGTCAGATGATGCTTCCGAGTGTTCTTAACCTTCTTACTCTTGATAAGAACATCTCGCGACTCTGAGTGTACACGTCAGATGATGCTTCTGAGTGTTAGTCACCATCATACTTTCGACAAGAACATCTCGCGATTTTGACCGTACACGTCAGATGATGCTTCCGAGAGTTCGTCACCATCATGGGGGAAGAACGTGTACTTTGGAGACTTAGTTCCCACTCTGGAGTACTTAGTTCAACTTCCAGGGGGAGTATTTTATAGGCGTGAGAAGATTTGTTGCTGATTTCTTACATGTTCCCCCAAACACATATTCTTTAAGACCAAAAAATGTCAAGATAGTAGTTACTTTGGGTGGCTTGCTTCTTCGTCTACAAAATTCCGTTGTGCACTTTAAACGTCAAAGATATAAGATTGCTCAAGCTATAGATTCTGCTCAAGACATGGATATTGGTTTGGGGGAAGCTGATCCAGAAGCTTCGTCAAAAAGAAGTCTATGAAGAAAGATTTTCAAGACATGTGGTATGAATTGGGGGAAGTTAATCTAGTTCATACATGATACAATGGTTCCTCAACAAGCAAAGACACATAGGATTCAAACTGGGGTATAAGTTTTTCTAGAAGACTTGAAGACAACGGTGTCACCCTCAGCATTGGAAGCAAACTTAATACTGTCATATTTTTGTTGTATTTGCATTTGTTAGGAACTTTGTAAGTAATTCCGTATGTCACCACATTGGGGGAAGATTGTTAAAATGTGTGCGACTAACGGAATTACATTAGTTTCATAGCCGGGACTTGCAGGGACTAATATTGTCATATGTAAAGTCCAAGTCCCGGGCTATATAAACCCCTCCATACTTCCATGGAGGGGTGAGGCTTATCATTTCTTTTTTTCCCTTTCTCTCACTAGAATAAAACACACACTTTTATTCTTACTTGTTTCTCTCTCTAAAATGGCTAAACACCACTTCTATCCTCCCCGACCTCCGGATCTTTTACCCGTGTTATAGTGAATCCAAAATTAACAATAATATTGCCAAGTATAGCTTAGTGTTGCCAAAGATGGATGTTTCTACTCTTTGATTATTGTTGCTAGTTTTATGGGAAGTCGGTTAGTGTTGCTCGTGCTTATTAATGTTGCCTTAGTAAAGATAGTATTGTTTGGTAGTTAATGATATCAAAGTCATTCGAGAAAGTGTTTGTGCTGTTAGTGTTGTCATACATAGGACAACACATTCCATTTGGTTCTCGGCTATTGAAAGATATCGGTTAGAATTGTGATTTGGATCTCGGACATAAAGTGTTTTTGCGCATGTGTGGAATATTTATGGATTTTGGTTTACACATGTTAGAGTTCAGTTTTAGAGTTTTTAGAGAATCAAGGATTTATAAAGGCTATGTTATTATTTGATATAATTGATTATGAAGAGGATTGACTATTACATATTTGAATATGAAGTGGAATTTTCCAGGTACGTGTTTGATCATATTTTAAAGGTTACTTCTACCTACCTTTAAAGATAACTTGTTCGTATTTTTAGTGTTGTTGGCAAAGACTTGATAAATCTAGCAAAAGTGTGAGATTTTATGTAGGATGCTCAATGCTCAGATTTGTTATCACTTTGGTTACGTGTCTCATTGAAGATGAGTTTTTTTTGTCAAGAGATTGAGGTCTACACATATATCCTTTGAATGAGTTTGGAGTCACGTGGATAGTGCAAGATATAAAACAAAAGTTCGTTTTATTCTACTTCTACATCAAATTTGTAATACTGAATTTTCTTCATCAATAATCATCATAAAGAGCCTACATGAGAGATTAAATAGATGGTACACACATCAATTTTAGGGGAATCATATTACAAAGTGCTTAACCATTTGGGTATATTACATGCACTATTTGAGGGGAAGATTAAAGCTGTATACATTTCTTGTTTCCCTATTGGATAATGACAAAAAGGGGAAGAATGTTTGCAACTTTTTATTGTGCATGAAGATTTGAACTTAAAGGGAAGCTCTTAAGTTAAGAGGAAGTTCAAGATTTCAAGTGCTCAAGTTAAAGACAGAGCTTATGAGTCATCTTGAAGAATCAGTTTACATGTTTGTATTATCGTCATCAAATAGGGGAAAATTGTTGGGTATTAAAATATTTGGTAATACAAAAGATAAACTGATTATGTACATTGGAAACAGGACGCACCAAAGTTGACACAACGCAAAAGATAAAAGATGGAGATTCTTAAATTTCTAGAAGAGTTGGTCAAAAAGGAAAAGATAAAGATTAGGAAGATATACTTTCATAATACAATCAGGTTTTCATTGTAACTCTAGGTATTCTCTAGTATATAAAGACAATACATGACACATTATTTAGTGTGCACAAAATACGTCTTCCACAATGTAGACGTTTTCTCTAGAGTAGTTTAGCCTCAAGGTCAAGTGTTCTTAATCTTGTTAGTGTTTAATCGTTCTATGATTGATCACATAGAATTGAGGCTTGTATGGAATGAATAGAAAACCTTGTTCATAACAAAGATTTGTTCTTCTTCCGATGCATGATTATTATCTTTATTATTGCTCTTTCTATATTAGATCTAAACAATCTAAGCTCTAAATATCATTTTTATACCACAACACACAACTAATCATTATAAATATTATACAAAAGGCATTATGTTCCCTCACACAATCACTAAAATAATTGTGAGATAATATTTTTTAATCCTAAAGAACAGTAACTCTATTAATAAACATACCCACTTAGTTAAGCATGTATTTTCACTAATTGATATGGATTCTTTTCAAAGATACAACACAAAACACACATTGCCTCCTTCCTCAAATTTCTCCCTCGTCCTATCTTCATATAAAGATACTGTTGGGAATCTAAACTTGTTAGATTCCCTGTTCATTGATTTAAACATAATTAGGCTGATAGATAGTCCCTTGCCTGTGCCTAGGAGGCAGGCAAGTTTCGCAAGACTCACAGAGATCCAAGTCTCTGTGAGCAACCTCAGAGGAGTCCATGTCAGAGACATTGTCAGGGAAGTCGAAGATTACCTGAAGACATACTCCTTGGCTGTGATGGATAACAGCCAAGATGTATTAGGGACTCTGAGGGGTTGAGAGTTAACAGGGGTGGCAATACCCTGATAACTCTCAGCACACTTTGGACATGCCATTTGTGTGTTCGAGAATATGAAGAATAAGGAAACTGTTTTTGACAACTGTTCCTTAAAGCATAATGGAAGACTACCAAGAATAGAAGGACATCATGTGACTGATGTGGGAACTTGTAAAAGCTTGTGTAGTCGACATCAAGTACTGTTTAAGTCAAACTCGTAACACTATAAATAGGATGTGTATCCATGCATTAATGTTTAACACTTTGAGATATTAAGAACATTAGTGCGTATAACTTAGTGAATCAAACAGCTACGACTGTATTCATAAGTTAAGGTTTATTGTTGTTTGATACACTGATTTTGCCCGGTTCACTTTTCTCTCGATATCCTCTCGAATTGATCTAGGTCTTAAGTGGAATGATTGTTCTTGGTTACTAAATAAAGGGGTTTGGTTGTCTAATCTAATAAGAAGTGGAAATGGAAATTTAAATCAAAAACAATTACTTTAATTATGATTAACAAAGACTTGTATTAAACTTAAGATTAAAATTAAGATTAAAATTAAAATTTGAAATTAAAGTTCAATAACATAAAGAAATAGTGAAACAGATAAACAGTAACTTAAAAGGAAAATTAATCTGGAACTTAAACCTTTGATTCGGAACTTTTCAAATACAACTCATCCGGAACTTACTCATCCGGAACTTTTTTGCTTGGTTCGGAACACTGAAAATTGGTTCGGAAGTTCTCCTGGTTCGGAACTTATGGTTTGATTCGGAACCTTCCGGATGAAGGTTGATTCGGAAGTTGCTGGTTCGGAAATAACTGATTCGGAACTCTCAGCTTGATTCGGAACTGACTGGTCCGGAAGTCACTGATCCGGAACTTAGTGCTTGGTTCGGAAGTTTCCGAATGAAGCCTTCATTCGGAACTTTTTGTCTTGATTCGGAAGTCTGGAAACCCAGTTACAGTAGCAGTAACGAAGAACACGGAACACAGGTTTTAATCAAAATCAAATCAAATACTTAAAAAGGTTTTACCAAACTAAACACAAATCATTTAGACACCATAAGCAACGAATCCCACTAATAAAAACACAAATCCCATCAACTTTTGAAGATCAAATCAAGAAAAATAAAAACTTAAGAACTTGAAGATAAAAATGAAGATGAACAAGATCAAATGGAAAGATTAAACAAAAGCTTTGTATTGAATGATTAATGTTTTGACAAGACAAACCAAAGATTAAAATTACAAGATTGGAAATACAAAGATAAAAATCACCAATCACCCTAGTGGTGATGGTGTTCTACGAAACAGGGAGAAAAAGTGGGGAAGAAGAAAAAAAATGAAAGCTAGTCTAAAATGTGTGAGGGGAAGGCTATTTATAGCCTTGTCCTTTGGTTGGTGAGTGGGCTTTCTCCCGTTCTTCTTGTCTTTTCGTCTTTTCAGAAAAGTTTCCGTTTTCGATTCTGATTCGGGATTTGTTGTCGATTAAATTCAACTCGTCTTTTAATTTCTTCGTTTAATAGACTTGAGTTTCTTCGACTTATATAAATCTTCCATCTTTGGTCCTTTTCTTCGATAAATCTTCGAATAGGCCCAGCGACTTCAAATCTTTTGCATCTCTTGGACAATAGACTTTATCTTGAGTCTTTTTCTTTAGTAAAACCCGTGCAATCCCATGTTTCCTTCAATATTTATCCGGTGGGCTCTGAAAATACAACAAACACAAAAACCACGCATAATTCCAAACAAATGATATTAAATACGTGTTTTGGTCTCGTTTTAACCCGAATTAAGTGGTGAAAGGATGGGTGTTTACACACCTATCAAATCCCCTACACTTAACCATTGCCATGCCCTCATGCAATGCTTAGTGATAAAGCAAGTTTACACTTTTCTCATAATTAATCAACCTTGGCCTTATTTAAATTCTACTAAACAAAAATTAAAGAAATAAAACTTCAATGGTAACAAAGGGATAGAAAACCATTTTCACTTGAAAATAGCTACATGGAAATAACTTGCAAAGAAATCGATGACTTACATTAGGGCTTTGGTGCTGCGAAGATTTATCACCCTCAAGTTTCACGTTCCCCAAACTAAGCTTAAGAACGAGATCATTGTTATTATAAGTTAGCAATTCAAACACTTACACACATGGCTTAATTAAATGCTTAAACTCCCTTATTCCTAGGTGTATCTCTTATATTTTATTTTTGTCTTAGAATGATCATGAAGATGCATTTTTGGACTTATTTCGATAGTTTATTAGGGCTGAAAGCAAAGTAGGACGATTTGATCAATAGTTAGCTAAAGGACAAAATCTCTTAAAACTGCTTCTCGGGATATCAAAAAGTTCATATCTTGGCATAACTTGGTTCACGATTTGAGACCTTTCTCGGGCCGATATTTGGCATGTACTTCATACTTCATATCTTCGAGAGACGTTCTTGAGATAATGGTCTTCTCATCATAATAGAGTTTCTTCACTTGGAGACTTTTGAGGGGTTCTCCAACTTTGTTGACCACGACTTCATGATTATTTCTTCAATCTCTAATTGGGATTTTGAGATACAACGATCCGCCTCCTTTTCGGACTTGGATCTATTTATCCTCATACCTTGTTAGGGTCTTTTCGGATAGACTTCTCCATGATCTTTATGGGAGTTGATTGCTTTTCGTCGTGAGTCTTGATCCTTCATATTGACTTTAGGAATAATGCTTTTCACATCACTTTGGATCTTCAGCAATAAAGTTGAATCCTCATGCCTTGTTAGGGCCTTTTCGGACTCGCCAATCTTCGCGCCCCGCTTCATAAGTTATGCCTTGGCTATGAACTCTTATCATTACCGAGCAACTTTTAAACGATCTTGGGCTAGAAGCTAAGTAACTTTTCAAATCGTAAGACCTTACTTATTGCAGATAAATTATTAGCAAGTGATGGGAGAATAGGCAAATAATTACACCAAGTGAGCTTGCGCAAGAATACCGACTTATAATTGACTCTATCATTTCTCGTCCTCCACAATTTAAAATCTCAAGTAATGAGACTCGTGGATGCTTAGCCTAATAAACCAATTAAGGTCTACCTGGTTAAGGATACGAGCTAGAATAAACTTGGTTAAGTCTATTCGGGTTGAGTCAAAATAAACGCAACGGGCCTAATATGTCAAAGACTTCTAAACTAGCTACACCACTTTATTAATACTTTTGACTTTATTGCGGGATATATACATATGAAAGCAACGATAAAAATTTAAAAATTACAACTAAATGGCCAAAGTTAATAAAAAATTTGAAAAATGTTGAAAAATAGGATTTTCCGGTTAATTGAAGGCATTTTCATGGAAAAGTCCACTTAAAACTTCGATATTGTCCTCAATGTTTAAGCATGTGGGAAAAGGTTCCCCTATACTTATGACATTGTGCACGTTGGTTAACTCAAGTTAAGGAAGAGACGACTAAAGTGATCAATTTCAAATGTGAGTATGAAGAAAATTGAATCACGATAGTTGAGAGATAGAACCGGATTTCGGATAAACACGGGAGCACGGTTCTTCAAAGATTCCAAGAGTGCACTTATCCCTGTAATCACACCATACAAAAGACAAACACATATAGAAGTCCCCCCTACACTTAGGGGATTAGAACATACAAGGATAGAGACACGGGCTGCCTCCCGAGGAGCGCTTGTTTTTGATAACCGAGTCACGAGCCTGACTCGACCCAAAATTAGTTCATGGGGAACGTGGTGAGGGATGGAATCACCTCCTTAGAGGTGTCCTCACCAAAGTACAACTTCAGTCGTTGGCCATTCACCTTAAAATTTGGTCCATCAGGTTGAGCGAGCTCGAGAGTACCATATGGAAAAATTTGGGCAATGGTGAATGGGCCGGACCAACGAGAATTGAGCTTTCCCGAAAAGATTTTCAACCGAGAGTTAAAAAGTAAGACTTTGTCTCCAACATGGAACTCTCGGTTTTTGATCTTAGAGTCGTGAATGAGCTTAGTTCTTTCCTTATAGATCAAAGAATTTTCATAAGCCTCATTACGGAGTTCATTCAGCTCATTGAGTTGGATCTTGCGTAGGTCACCGGCTTTGTTTATATCAAAATTAGCCCACTTCAAGGCCCAATAAGCCTTGTGCTCCAACTCAATGGGGAGGTGGCACGCTTTCCCGTACACAAGACGATAAGGCGTACAGCCGATTGGGGTCTTGTAAGCAGTACGGAAAGCCCACAAAGCATCATCCAGTTTATCAGCCCATGAGGCACGATGCTCTCCCACAGTCCTTTCAAGAATTTGCTTCAGCCCTCGGTTGGATATTTCAGCCTGGCCATTAGTTTGTGGGTGGTAGGCTCTGGAAAGACGATGATTGACACCGTACTTAGCCATGACTCGAGCAAATTGGTCATTGCAGAAATGAGTCCCACGATCACTAATAATGGCACGAGGCACACCGAATCTAGCGAATAGAGCTTTCAAAAAGTTACAAACCACCCTTGCGTCATTAGTAGGCAAAGCTTTGGCTTCAACCCACTTTGAAACGTAGTCAACGGCTACAAGGATGTATTTGTTTCCTTTAGACGAAGGGAATGGCCCCATAAAGTCGATACCCCAAACATCAAAAATTTCACACTCTTGAATAAAATTCTGAGGCATCTCGTCTTTATGTGTGATTTTGCCTTGCTTTTGGCAAACATCACATCGTTTGACCATATCGTGAGCGTCACGGTATATGGAGGGCTAATAAAATCCCGAATCAAACACTTTCTTAGCAGTGTAGTTGGGACCAAAGTGACCACCGGTGGGTTCTTTGTGGCAAGCATCAAGGATGTCCGACGCTGCCGGTCCATCAACACATCGGCGAATTATCAGATCAGCACATTGTTTGAATAGGTAAGGGTCGTCCCAAAAGTAAGTCTTGATGTCGGTAAAGAACTTCTTCTTTTGCTGGGACGTCAACCCTTCCTTGAGAATTCCACCCGCCAAGTAGTTTGCAAAGTCCGCAAACCACGGGGTTTCATTCGGCTTCGAGTTTATAGACATTAAGGTCTCCAAGGGAAAAGAATCATTGATTTCTTTGGTCGGATGATCCCCTTGGTAAGGATCCTCAAGTCTGCTAAGATGGTCCGCGGCTAGGTTTTCTGCTCCTTTTTTATCGCGGATGTCGATTTTAAATTCCTGGAGCAGCAAAACCCAGCGAAGAAGTCTTGGTTTGGAATCTTGCTTTGTCAACAAGTACTTCAACGCGGAATGATCAGTGTACACAATGGTGGTGGAAAGGACAAGATAGGGGCGGAATTTTTCAAAAGCATAGACAACAGCTAAAAGCTCTTTTTCGGTTGTCGTATAATGCAATTGTGCCCCAGTCATTGTCTTGCTAGCGTAATGGATTGGTTGGAAGTGTTTGTTCACTCTTTGTCCAAGAACCGCTCCAATAGCAAAATCACTAGCATCGCACATCAACTCAAAAGGAAGCTCCCAATTAGGGGTGACCAAGACGGGTGCCTTAGTTAGCTTATCCTTAAGCGAGTTGAAGGCTTCAAGGCACTCTTTGGAAAAGATAAAAGGAGTATCTTTTTCCAAGAGGTGGGTCATCGGGCGAGCGATTTGAGAAAAGTCTTTGATAAATCGACGGTAGAAGCCCGCATGACCCAAGAAACTTCTCACACCCTTCACAGTGGAAGGTGGAGGCAACTTTGCTATAACATCAACTTTAGCACGGTCTACTTCAAGACCGGCTTTCGAAATCTTATGTCCAAGCACGACGCCTTCTTTTACCATAAAATGGCATTTTTCCCAATTTAGAACAAGGCGAGTGTCTTCGCACCGCTTTAGCATACGTTCTAAATTGGCAAGGCAAGCAGAGAAAGAATCCCCGAAGACCGAGAAATCATCCATGAAGACTTCCATGGTTTGTTCAACCATGTCATGGAAGATAGCTAACATACACCTTTGGAAAGTCCCGGGCGCATTACATAAGCCAAAAGGCATTCTTTTGTAAGCGAAAGTGCCATAGGGACAAGTGAATGTAGTCTTCTCTTGATCTTGGGGATCGATGGGTATTTGAAAATAACCCGAGAAACCATCAAGAAAGCAGTAATATTCATTACCGGCTAATCGTTCAAGCATTTGGTCCATGAAAGGTAGAGGGAAATGATCCTTTCTCGTGGCATCATTGAGTTTGCGGTAGTCTATACAAACTCTCCACCCAGTAACGAGACGAGTGGGAATCAACTCGTTGTGTTCATTGGGAACAACGGTTATTCCGCCCTTCTTGGGCACACAATGGATTGGACTAACCCACGGTGAATCCGAAATAGGGTAAATCATACCCGCATCAAGAAGTTTGATAACCTCTGTTTTGATGACTTCATGTATTTTTGGATTCACCCTTCGTTGGCTTTGAATAGTGGGCTTGAAGTCGTCCTCCATGAGAATTTTGTGTGTGCAGAAGTGAGGATCAATTCCACGAATATCCGATATTTTCCACGCAATAGCCTTCTTGTGAGCTTTCAACACAGCAACGAGGCGAGTCTTCTCTTCATCTTTCAAATCCGTTGCAATAATGACGGGCGATTTCTTGTTGTCGTCAAGGAACACGTACTCGAGATGTGGCGGCAACTCCTTAAGTTCCAAATCTGGAGGATTTTCGACGGGAGGCGTTTTCAAAGTCGGAGTATCGATAGCAATGACCGTGGGAGATGGAGGCGAAGGATTGGCTTCGGTGAGAAGATTGTCAAAGAAACTCATATCTTCACCCCCCTCGGTGGGAGAATCATTAGTGGCTAAATTCACATCTCCCATGGTATCTTCAAAATTGTTCCAGAATAAATCACCATCTCCAAATAGAGACAATGATGAATCAATGGAGGACACGGTCTCAACAGTGGGAAGAGAGATAGGAATACTTTTGCAAGCATCATTAAAGTGTTCTTCACAAGCCTCATCAAGAACGTCAATACAATTAACGCTCTCATATGAATAAGGCTGTTTAGACAACTTTCCCATGTTGAAGACTACTTTGTCGTCACCCACTCTCATGATAAGCTCGGCGGCTTCAACATCGATGAGAGTGCGACCGGTCCTCAAGAATGGACGACCAACAATCAGTGGTACACGAGGGTCCATTTCGTAGTCGACGACAACAAAATCAGCAGGGAAGGTGAATTTGTCGACTCCTACAATGACGTCTTCGGCTATCCCCACTGGATAAGCAACCGTACGGTTGGCCAATTCCAAAGTCATTTTAGTGGGGACTAGCTCTGGGAGAGATAATTGCTTCCAAACACTTAAAGGCATGAGATTAATACTGGCACCTAGATCGGCTAGGGCCATGCAATTCTCTACTCCCGGGAAATTGCAAGGGATAAGAAAACGACCCGGATCACCAAGCTTGATTGGCAATTTTCTTAAGAGCACTGCAGAGCAGTTCTCATTAAGTTGGGTGTTGGCAATGTCGAGGAGCTTTTCCTTGTCGCTCAAAAGGTCTTTAAACATTTTAGCATACTTGGGCATGTGAGCGAGAGCCTCAGCGAAGGAGATATTGAAATTCAGTTGTTTGAACATTTTAAGGAAATTTGAAACCTGAATATCATCCTTGCTCTTTTGCTTCTCTTTCCTCAACCTAGAAGGATAAGGTATATTGGAAGAAGAGGAAGGCTTTGGGAGTATGGGATCACTCACAACCACGGGTGGAGGAGGGGTAGAAAGAAGAGGTGGAGAAATTGGGGAAGGAGAAGGATGAGGAATAGGAGCAGGCGACTCGTTCTCCTTAGTCACAACCACCGGTGGAGGTATAGGAAGCTCGGGTTCCTTGGTACCTTTACCACTTCGAGTAGTGATTGCTTTCATCTCCCCTCTTGGGTTCGCAACGGTGTTACTCGGAAGAGTACCCGAAGAAGAGGGTTGACTACTTTGGAAGAAACTAGCCATCATGCTCCTCAGATCATTAGTCTGGCTATCCAACGTGTTTCTCATGTCAGCTCTCAAATCATTTCCTTGCTTGACCAAGTCTGCCTTCAAATTGCGCACTTCCTCTTGGAGATTTCCCACAATCACATCATTGGTCCTCATGTAGGTTGCGACCTCTTGGTGTAAAGCAGTGGTGTTTTGGTTGGAATGAGCATTGTATGCAGGTGGTTGGTAAGCAGGTTGTTGGTAGACTTGATTGTTACGTTGAGGTTGTTGTTGTTGCTTGTGAGGTGGGACGTATGGTTGTCGAGGTTGTTGTTGTTGTTGAGGAGGGCGGTTAAGATTTTGTTGTTGGTTTTGGTTGGTTGGAGGAAAGCCAGGTGGGGAAAGATAGTTGTTGCTGCGGTAGCTAAGCAAGTTACGGTCACCTTGAGGTCTAGCTTGATAAGCAGGTTGTTGGTAGGTGCCATATGCCGCATTCACATTCTCAGCAGGGTAATCTTGGGTGGCAGTACAAGTTGTGTAAGAATGGGGACCACCGCATATCTCACAAGGTTGGCTGACAGCGTTCACTTGTGCATTTTTGGCGTTGTTGCTGTTGTTGTTGTTGACGGTGTGGGTGACAAGCGATTCAAGAAGCGTGGTGATTTTGTCAAGTCGCTTGTCGCTGTCATTAGTGCTAGCACTAGCAACATTGGTCCTAACACTCTTGGTTTGCACACGAGATTTGTTCTCAATGATATCCCAAGTAGCATTGGAAGTCTTAGCCAATAAATTACCCCCTGAGGCACTATTCAGTGAATCTTGGTCACTCATGCTTAAACCATTGTAAAAAGTATTGATTTGATGTACTTTGGTAAAACCATGTTGTGGGCATTTTCTTAAAAGATCTTTAAAACGATCCCAAGATTCACTGAATGACTCATCGTACTTTTGTTCAAAGTTTATAATCTCATTCCGCAATGCGGTAGTACGAGAGGGTGGAAAAAAGTAGTTGATAAACTTTGTTTCCAAATCCGTCCACGAGAGAATACTCTGTGGCGGTTCTTTAGCAAGCCAATGCCGGGCTTGTCCCTCTAAAGAAAAGGGAAAAAGTTGTAACCTTATCACTTCTTGTGAAACTCCATTGAACTTGACCGTGTTAGTGAGTTGTAGAAATCTCTTGATGTGGTCGTGTGGGTCATCAATGGTGCGTCCCAAGAACGGTTGAGCGGATACCATCTGGATAAAGCCTGACTTTAGCTCGAAATTGTTGGCGGCAATTGGTGGTATAACAATTGGATCCGTATTGCCATCGACATGAGCTTGCAGCAATTCAATCATTGGGCGATTATCCGGAAGGTGCTCATTGTTGTTGTTATTGTTCATGTTGTTGAAAGGCGGATTGTTGTTGTTATTATTGTTGTTCGGAGGTGGTATGTTATTGTTGTTTTGTACACCAGCCATGTCTAAGTTATCGAGAGGCTCGGGCTCTTGATAAGACGTGGATCGAGTGCGCATACACCTGCAAAAGAACGAACAAAGAAAAACAAAGCAAAAATATTTTTGGTTTTTATTGTTTTTTTAATTTTTAGGATTTTTGAAAATTTTATATTTTTTAGTTGTTTTTGAAAATTTTTGATGAAAAAGAACGTTCACGGGGAACGGATCCCAAAATCCAAGTTCTCACAAAAAACTTTTGATCTTAACGAGAAGAGCCGGCAGCGGCGCCATTTGATACACTGATTTTGCCCGGTTCACTTTTCTCTCGATATCCTCTCGAATTGATCTAGGTCTTAAGTGGAATGATTGTTCTTGGTTACTAAATAAAGGGGTTTGGTTGTCTAATCTAATAAGAAGTGGAAATGGAAATTTAAATCAAAAACAATTACTTTAATTATGATTAACAAAGACTTGTATTAAACTTAAGATTAAAATTAAGATTAAAATTAAAATTTGAAATTAAAGTTCAATAACATAAAGAAATAGTGAAACAGATAAACAGTAACTTAAAAGGAAAATTAATCTGGAACTTAAACCTTTGATTCAGAACTTTTCAAATACAACTCATCCGGAACTTACTCATCCGGAACTTTTTTGCTTGGTTCGGAACACTGAAAATTGGTTCGGAAGTTCTCCTGGTTCGGAACTTATGGTTTGATTCGGAACCTTCCGGATGAAGGTTGATTCGGAAGTTGCTGGTTCGGAAATAACTGATTCGGAACTCTCAGCTTGATTCGGAACTGACTGGTCCGGAAGTCACTGATCCGGAACTTAGTGCTTGGTTCGGAAGTTTCCGAATGAAGCCTTCATTCGGAACTTTTTGTCTTGATTCGGAAGTCTGGAAACCCAGTTACAGTAGCAGTAACGAAGAACACGGAACACAGGTTTTAATCAAAATCAAATCAAATACTTAAAAAGGTTTTACCAAACTAAACACAAATCATTTAGACACCATAAGCAACGAATCCCACTAATAAAAACACAAATCCCATCAACTTTTGAAGATCAAATCAAGAAAAATAAAAACTTAAGAACTTGAAGATAAAAATGAAGATGAACAAGATCAAATGGAAAGATTAAACAAAAGCTTTGTATTGAATGATTAATGTTTTGACAAGACAAACCAAAGATTAAAATTACAAGATTGGAAATACAAAGATAAAAATCACCAATCACCCTAGTGGTGATGGTGTTCTACGAAACAGGGAGAAAAAGTGGGGAAGAAGAAAAAAAATGAAAGCTAGTCTAAAATGTGTGAGGGGAAGGCTATTTATAGCCTTGTCCTTTGGTTGGTGAGTGGGCTTTCTCCCGTTCTTCTTGTCTTTTCGTCTTTTCAGAAAAGTTTCCGTTTTCGATTCTGATTCGGGATTTGTTGTCGATTAAATTCAACTCGTCTTTTAATTTCTTCGTTTAATAGACTTGAGTTTCTTCGACTTATATAAATCTTCCATCTTTGGTCCTTTTCTTCGATAAATCTTCGAATAGGCCCAGCGACTTCAAATCTTTTGCATCTCTTGGACAATAGACTTTATCTTGAGTCTTTTTCTTCAGTAAAACCCGTGCAATCCCATGTTTCCTTCAATATTTATCCGGTGGGCTCTGAAAATACAACAAACACAAAAACCACGCATAATTCCAAACAAATGATATTAAATACGTGCTTTGGTCTCGTTTTAACCCGAATTAAGTGGTGAAAGGATGGGTGTTTACACACCTATCATTGTTCAAAGTGTGCACAACACATTGTCATCAAACGGTGTTATCCATAACACTTGTAATTCTTTATTATACAATAATAAGATTACGTTTGAAAAGTAATACCTTGTGTTGATTAAGTTTAGATTAGGGTTTCTTGCATTGATTAGGGACTTTCAATTGGTATCAGAGCGGTGTTTGATATTAAAACCTTCAAGAAACATCGTTCTCAGTTTTATAATCAAGATCCACCATGCCGGAAACCTCTAGCCCACACTCACCTTCCACAAACCCATCTTCACCAAGACTTAACCCCCCAGCAAATGACGATGATCTACCCCAACTTCTTGACTCAAGAGGTGGATCACATGTAACCAGTGTACCAGTCTTTGATGAAGAAGACTTTGCCAGTTGGAAGAGTCGATTTCTTGTATACCTTGATGGACTTGAACCTTTTCTCTTAGAAATTTTAGAAAATGGTCCATATATTCCCATGGCGCTTACTTCTACTGAAGAAAACCCTCTTCCCAAGCCTGTCAAACAATGGACTGCAGCTGATAGGAAATTAGCAAACCAAGATAAACGTCTCAAAAGCATCATAATTTCCTGTCTTCCCAAGCATATCATGAAGTCTGTCATTCAGTGTCCCACAGCTAAACAAATGTGGACAGACCTCATTCTCGGCCATGAAGGACCCTCTGAAACAAGAGAGACAAAGATTCAGGCACTCAGACTTCAATTTAATGCCTTTAAGTCACTTGAAGGTGAAAAAGTTCAGCAAACCTATACTAGGCTGAAGATTCTTCTAAATGACCTCGCTATGAATGATGTCACTATTGGTCAAGCTGAGATCAATGCTACTTTTGTCAACAGCCTTCCAAGAAAGTGGCTGAGCATGAATCAGACTCAGAGAGCTAACAACTCAATCAAAAATGATACCCTTGCTCAGCTCTATGGTAAGTACAATTATGAAGAAGGGCTGATCGATACTATCTACAAATCAGAGACTGAAAGATTTGTAGTCCAAGGAGCATCTTCCAAAGCTTTGATCTCTGCAACACACCCTCTTGACAGCGATTCTGATATTGAAGAAGATACCCGTAGCAGCCAAGAGTTCTTGTCAGACCTCAATGCAGAATTCCATGAAAGAGCACTGCTAGCCAACCAAAGAAGATACTACAAAAGATCTGGAAGAGTAGGATCAGCTAGCAAACCAACTGACAGGTCAAAAGAAACCTATTTTGCCTGTGGAAAGCTTGGACATTTTCAAAAAGAGTGTCCTTCCACCAAGACATCCTCACCCTCTTATCCATCATCTTCATCCAAACCCTACAAGTTCAAACAACATAACAACTCATCTCAATCCAATTCTTCAGACACTGAGAAGAAAGATTACAAAAATATGTACAAGGCACTTAAAGCTGAGTTAGAACAAATGAACTTGAAGATTGAAGCTATGTCAAAAAGGAAAGGTGGTGAGAAAAAGACAGAGAAAGGGTTGGTTGCTGAAACCTATGATTGGAATGATGAACCATTGACTTCAGATGAAGAAGACACCACAAGAGTCAGGGCTTTTATGGCGATAGCTGAGGATGAACCAGCTGTTGGAAAAGGTGATGCAAGATCAGGACAATGGGTTGACATCACAATGAAAAAGGTACACAGGCTTCTATCTATGTCTGATAGTGATGAACGTAAGCATGTCCTTGATTACACCATTGTTGATTTGCACTTTGTTGAGGAACAAAGGAAGAACCTACTTGATAAGTTTCACTCTGTTAAAACTGAAATGATAAATGTTAAGGCTGAATGTGAAACTCTCAGGCGGGTTAACCTAGAGAAAATATCCCTGCAAAATGAAGTAGCTAGATTAACCTTGAAAAACATAGCTTTAAATGATCAAGTCACTGAATTGAACAAGATTATTGAAAAATGGCTGTGTGCTAGGTTTACTATTGATGAATTGCTTAGGGATGAAGTGCCTGCTGACTTAAACAGGGATATAACTGCTAAGAATAAAAAGCTGAGGATTCTCACCAAACCCAAAGACATTGTCTTTAAATCTACAGAGACTATTCATATGTCAGATACCTCTTTGACTAATGACCCTGTCTCTGAAGATGTAGCTGAGCTACCACCTTTGCCCAAACTCTCTGGAGTTGAACCTATCAGTTCTTCTAGATCTGCTAAGGATGAACTTAAGACAGATATTGAGAATCCTCCAGCCAAAGTTTTTCGTGTGCCTGCTAAACAAACTGGTAAACAAGTAGCTTTTAAGCCTGTTACTACTAAAGCTGTGAATAAGGTTGACCCCACCACTGAAGATCGCCTGTTGTCTCTTATGAAAGAAGTAGAACTCTTGAAACAACACATTAAGCCTTCCGCTGAATGCTCTACTTCTCATGAACCTAAGTCAGTCCTAGGTGGACCCAAAGGGGAAAGATTAATCAAACCTTATTGCAATGTTTGTAAAAATTCTCACCACTCGACCTTAGATCATGACAGACACATGGCAGCTAAAAGAGCTCAGACACCCTCTAGGGACAGACCACAGAGTTCAAAAATACAACAGGGAAATTACAAATCTTATCCTCCCTGTAAATTCTGTGGGTTCACAGACCATCACTCAGACGAGTGTGGTGACTTCCCTGGGTGTGATATCTGTGGGAGTTATAACCATGAAACAATGAACTGTCCATCCCAACGCCAAAAGTTTTTCAGGAACACAAGAGTTGCTAACAAGCAATTCAGGGAACCCACTGGAAAGTGGGTTCACCATAGGAACTAATCTGTTTCTATGTATCTGTGCAGAAATATCTCAAGGAATCGGTATGGTATCTAGATAGTGGCTGTTCTAGACACATGACAGGGATTCAACAATACCTGCACAGATACTCAAAGGAGCCAGGTCCCAAAGTGGTGTTTGGAGATAACTCTTCAGGTGACACAGAAGGATATGGCTCAGTGAATTGCAATGGGATCACATTTACCAGGGTTGCATATGTGAATGGTCTTAAACACAATCTTATTGGCATCAGCCAATTATGTGATGCTGACTATAAGGTTTTGTTTACCAAGACTCAGGGAACCATATTCAACAAAAATAATGATGTTGTGCTGGTTGCACCTAGAAGGAGAGATGTTTATGTCATCAACATGGCTGTGTGCTCTGAAGACAGTTCAAATTGTTTTCTTGCCAAAGCCTCTGAAAGTGTCAATTGGCTGTGGCACAAAAGACTGTCTCATCTCAACTTCAAGAACATCAATAAGATAGCCACTCAAAACTTGGTTGCTGGTCTACCTTCAGTAATGTTTTCCAAAGACAAAACTTGTTCTGCCTGTGTCAAAGGAAAACATCACAGGTCTTCATTCAAGACCAGGCAATCATTCTCTATTGACAAGTGCTTACATCTCCTTCACATGGACTTGTTTGGGCCTGTCAAACCTCAAACCATTAATCACAACAAATACACCTTGGTCATAGTTGATGAATTTTCAAGATATACATGGGTGTTCTTCCTCAGAAGGAAAAGTGATGCAGCTGATACCATAATGTCCTTCATCAGACAGGTTGAAAATATGAATGATGTTAGAGTCAAAGCTCTAAGAAGTGATAATGGTACAGAATTCAAGAATCATCAACTTGAATCATTTTGTGATGAAAAAGGGATTTCTCAGAACTTCTCTTCAGCTGGCACTCCTGAACAAAATGGTGTGGCTGAAAGAAGAAACAGGACTCTGATTGAAGCAGCAAGAACTATGTTAAATGGTGCAGCCTTACCAAAGCAATTTTGGGGAGAAGCTGTACACACTGCCTGCTACACTCAAAACAGATCAATCATTGTCAAAAGACATGGCAAAACCTCCTATGAAGTTTTCAGAAAAAGATCTCCAGACGTCAGCTATTTTCATGTGTTTGGATGCCCTGTGTTTATTTATAACTACAGGGATAAACTTGGAAAGTTTGATGAAAAAGCTGATGATGGATTCTTTTTGGGATACTCTCCAACAGCCAAAGCCTTCAGAGTATTCAACATCAGAAGACAAGAAGTAGAAGAAACTTTCCATGTCAGATTTAATGAAGATGATGATGTCATACAGAGGACAGGAACAGAGGGTGATGAAGTAGATTTTAATGAAAATATTTCTTTCCCAAGTGATGAGTTCACAGAACCCAGACCTACCAGTCATCACCACTCCAACACTCTCACTCCTTATGTTCCTGCTTTTGACCCTCTGTCTACTCACAACATAGAAGTTCCTACCTCTCAGGAACTTGATGAAGAAGAACCTCAAATCTCTGATGGTCCTTCTCATGATATTGATGACTCACCAATTCTTCAAACCTCTGAAGATTCTCCTGCTGATAATGAAATAGCTTCCCTTGATATGGCTGAAGAAGACTCAGACACTGAAGTAGTCTTTGAAGAAAGCCCTCCTAGTCAGCAGGATGAGACTCAAATTGTACCAGTTGTGCCCTCAAGTACCCCTGTTCTTGAATCCCCAGCTCCTCAAAATAAGTGGTCAAGATATCAACACATTCTTCTTGTCAACATTATTGGGGAACCAAATGCAGGGGTCACAACCAGACAGCGAATCCAAGACTCAGAGTCAGCCTCAGCGAATGAATGTCTATTTGCTGAATTTCTTTCTCAAATTGAACCTAAAAGAGTTGCTGAGGCTCTGGTAGAAGATGGATGGGTAGTTGCTATGCAAGAAGAAATCAATCAGTTCAAAAGGAACAAAGTATGGACACTAGTGCCAGCTCTACCTGGAAAGAATATCACAGGCACTAGATGGATCTATAGAAATAAGATGGATGAAATTGGGAACATCATCAGGAACAAGGCAAGACTGGTAGCACAGGGATTCTCTCAGACTGAAGGAATTGATTATGATGAAACTTTTGCACCTGTTGCTAGACTTGAGGCCATCAGAATCTTTCTTGCTTATGCTGCCTATATGAACATCACTGTCTATCAGATGGATGTAAAGAGTGCCTTCCTCAATGGTGATTTGGCTGAGGAAGTCTATGTTGCACAACCTGAAGGATTTGAGAACAGCGAGTTTCCCAACCATGTGTACAGACTTCACAAGGTAATGTATGGTCTGAAACAAGCTCCAAGAGCATGGTATGAAACTCTTTCAAATTTCCTATCTGAAAATAAATTCATCAGGGGTTCTATTGATAAAACACTCTTTACCTTCAAGGACAAGAGTGATTTCATCATTGTGCAGATTTATGTGGATGATATCATCTTTGGGTCAACAAATGTCAATCTTAGTAAACGTTTTGCTAAATTAATGACCAAGAAATATGAGATGAGTATGATGGGTGAATTAACCTACTTTTTGGGTTTTCAAATTAAACAATGTCCTAAGGGAATTTCTATTTGTCAAGAAAAGTATGTTAAGGATTTACTTAGAAAATATGACTTAGCTGATTGTGCATCAGTGAAATGCCCCATGCTTCCACCCAATGACTTGGGCCCTGATGAGTCAGGGGTCTCTGTCAATGAGACTGTATATAGAGGCATGATTGGGTCACTGATGTATCTAACAGCCAGTCGTCCAGATATCCAATTCCCCACATGTCTCTATGTAAGGTACCAAGCTAACCCAAAAGAATCCCATCTAGTGGCTGTTAAGAGAATTTTCAGGTATCTCAAAGGAACACCATCCCTAGGACTATGGTATCCAAAGGAATCAGGCTTTGATCTCAAGGCCTATTCAGATTCAGATTATGCTGGATGCTGTATTGACAGGAAAAGTACTTCAGGCAGCTGTCAAATCCTAGGAGGAAAATTGGTTGGATGGAGTGCTAAGAAGCAAAACTCTGTGGCTATGTCTTCAGCTGAAGCAGAATATGTCGCTGCAGCCAGCTGTTGTGCTCAGGTGCTCTGGATGAAAAGTCAATTGGCTGACTATGAAATCTTGTATGACAAAGTACCAATCTTTTGTGACAACACCAACGCCATTGCCATATCCAACAACCCTGTTCTTCACTCTCGTACCAAACACATTGATATCAGGTATCATTTTATCAGGGATCATATTATGAAGGGAGATATTGAGCTGCATTTTGTTCCCACAGAGCTGCAACTAGCTGATATCTTTACAAAGCCTTTGGCTGAACCTACGTTCAACAGGCTAGTTGCTGAGCTAGGGATGCTCAATATCTCAAAGCCTGTGGCTTGATATTAAATGTGTTCATTAAATGATTGATTCTATATTAAATGTTTTATTAAATGTTTTTCACATGAAACTAGGTAGTTACTTTCCAAGTAAATGCAAAAAAACATTCTCACATTTTTTAATCATTTATTTTTCGGATAACGAGGAGACAAACTTTTTGAAAGGTCAAGGGGACCCACTTGAGCAGTCATTTTCGCCCTTGCATTTAATACGGTTGAATAACTGTTCACTTAAGTTTGAATATATATTGTCTTCTTTCTCTTCTCACCCACCACCATTCTAAAATCAACTTCTCTCTCTAAACTCTTATCACTCTCAACCTTCCGCCATTTTCATTCTCCTTCAACCTTAAATCAATGGCGTTTCCCGTACCAAAAGCCTCAAATGTGAACTTCGAGATCAACGAGAGCATCATCGCCTCCAACAACGCCATTGGATGGATCAAGGCACCAAACAACACCTACTCAGATCTGGTAAATTTCATGCAGAATTGTGACCTAAATGAAGCCTTCACCAAATCTCCATCCACCTTTTACCAAGAATACCTTAGGGAATTCTGGTATTCTGCTGAAGTAGTTGAAGACACCATTACATTTAGCCTTTCATGCAATGAACATCCTTTTGCTTTTTCCCTCAATGATTTTTCTAGTGTGGCCGGACTCAAACATGGAGATGATTGCTTGAAGACTGTTGACAAAAAGGCTGTCAAGGAAGCCCTGGCCACACTCAACCCTTGCCATGATGTTAACCCTGCCCTTACACCAGCTGAGGTCCTCGCCAAAGCCCCTCTGAAGATTAAGTATTTTACTCCTATGTGGCGTGTCCTCTTCACCCACATTGTGAAGTCCCTGGGAGGAATGCAGGGATCACAGGATCAGATGTCGTCCAATCATCAGGCTATTGCGTATGGACTTATCTGGGGAGCTGATGTCGACTTTGGAAGCATCCTTTTCTCAAACCTGGTAGAACAACTGAAGGGAAGGAATCAGGTCAGGGAAAAGAACATCTGTTATGTGCGCTACCTGTCCCTGATCTTTGAGAGTTTGTTGGGAGAGAATTACCATAACAAGGCGACAGCTCTGAAGCCCTATCGCATCACAGGCGCCATCTACAAGGAGATAGGAGCTGAGGATATCCCTGTCACTGCACACATGTTGAACGTTGCCAACCAGGTACCCAACGCTAAGAAGCCCTTGCTCCCTTCCTCTGAGAAGGTGAATACTTCTAGTGTCGCTGGCAAGTCTACGTCTTTGACCTCTGGGCAGCACACTACTAAGTCCAAGGCTTCATCTGGCCAACAGCCAAAGAAGAAGAAAATCCCCTCTTCTTCCCAATCCAAAGCTGTTAGTAAGGCCAAGGAAAAGAAGATTGACATCGCCTCTGGTCCAGATACTCTTGTGGATACAAAATCTTTGGCTGACAAACAACAGGCGTCTAGTGTCTCTAGGTCAGCAGAGACTACAGGAAACCAGCCAAACCAAGCTGATATCTCACAGGTAATCAGTGTACATTTTTAGAGGTTCACAATCAACCACTCTCATTTGTCTGTAGGAGAGAGTGGTGAAGTTAGGGTAGTCCTCGACCCATAGAAGTCTGTCATTACACTTAGAATACTTTAAGACTTCTGTACACTCTGTCTTTGCACCAGGGAGTGATTCATTTGTGTTTATAAAGCACCCCGATGACCCTGAACCCTCTAGACAGTATTCAGGCTAACAACAACCTGAATACATTAATGTCTCAACCTTGATCAGCTGTACTTCACACAGCCTCTTGGTTCCCTCCTTAAAAGAGTCCCAAAGGATTTATCCTTTCAGGGGGAGCTGAATCATCACCCTCAGCTCTCCTAGGGGCAGCGTAACAGGCGACCTACAACAACATATGTTTCACTCTTAAAAGAGTCCTAAAGGTTTTACCTTTTGGGGGGGCTGAATAATCACACTCAGCTTTCCTAGGGGCAGCGACTGGCGATCATTAAACACCATATGTTTCACAATCAAAAGAGTCCCAAAGGTTTTTACCTTTTTGGGGGGGCTGAATAATCACACTCAGCTTTCCTAGGGGCAGCGAATGGCGACCATTAACCACAATTCATTCACACTTAAAAGAATCCCAAGGATTTATCCTTTGGAGTGGCTGAGTAATCACCCTCAGCCTCTCTGGGACAGCGAAATGGCGACCATTCACCTTATATTTTTCCATGTTACTAATTACAACAAACTTGCAGGCTGAAATTGTACAGCCAGTCAAAGAATCTCAGGTACATGAAAAGGAGGTTGAAACAATAACTCAGGACATCCCACATGAAGAAGAACCTGTGCTCAATGCTGATGAAGAAATGCTTTCAGTAGAAGATTATGTCTCTGAGTTTGAGCCCATGCCTGAAGATGAATTCCCTGAGGGAATGTTTGATGAAGAGGATGAAGAAGATGAGGATGACCAGCTGTCAGCCTCTCCTCCTAAAGAAGATGACAAGACTTCTCCTCTCAAGGAAGCTGTTGACACTCTAAACTCTGCTACATCTGCAACAACAGTCTTCCAAAGACCAACATATGATCCAACAGCTGAATTCCTCATGTTTGATCATCCTTCCCAGACCAACTTCGACTTAATTCCAAGGGGGGATGATTTTGCTCAACAAAGCCTCAATATCAAGAATCTTCAGCCCGTACATCATCAGTCTGATATTGAGCGCTTATCAAGGAAGCTGGACGTGATCAAGTCAGAGATGCACAATTTTACTGTCACTTTTCCAGGCATTATAAAGAAGGCTGTGACTGAGGCTGTCACTGAGCCTATTCAGGAGGGTGCAAGAAAAGGTGTGGCCCAAGGACTAAGTCATCTCTCGACACGAATCAAGGATGCCATTGACTCAGTTGTCCCTGCTATGTTCCATGAACAAGAGAACAACATGAACAGGCACTTCAATGCGGTTCGCAACAGGCAATACAACCATGCTGGCTTTATTGTCAGGCGTGTTCAAGCTAATACTAATGCCAATGCCAACCTCTTGCTGAAGATTGCCAGGGCTTCGAGAAAGAGACAACGTGCCATGGCTGCCTCTGTGGAGCAGATTGCAAGAAGATTTCAGGCACGTTCATCCAAGCATCAGGGAAGTAAGGATGAACGTGAGGGGGAGAAGACTAATATACTCAGCCTTGCATCTGCTGAACAAGGCTCATCTTCAGCCAATCCCTCAACAACACATGTTCCTCTACAAGTCATCACACCAGTTATAGTACATGATGATGAGGATGATACTCAGGGGGAGCAACAAACACAAGATGGAGCTGACTCATCTAAATCCATGATCTTAGTTAACATCAGCAAGCCTGAGGATGATGATGAACCAGCGGCCAAGAAACTTAAATTCACTGTGAGCTCTCTCCCAAAATCTATTCAAAATCAGGCTCAGACAGCGTTTCTCAAAAGAGCTGATGATTTGAAAAACATAAGTGTGGAGTCCTCTGTCTCGAAGAAAGGTAAGGAGATAGTTTTGGTTGATACTGACACCAAACTTAAGAAGATAGCTGCGATGCTAGAGACAGGAGGATCCACAACAGACCTTTCCCACTTTTCAACCTTTACACCTTCCGATGAGAGTCCTTTAACGCCTGAAGAAATAGAGCAACATGCTGAAGAATTCAAAAGACTAAATGATCTCAAGGCAGCCAAAGAATTAAATGAAGCTACTCTGAGGAAGATGACACCACCTGAAAGGGAAAAACAAAAACAAAGGTTGAGGGAAATGGAACTTAAACGCGCTGAGGCCTTAAAGAAAGTCAAAGCTGACTATGATGCCTGCGTGAACAACAGGTATGCTGCTGGCAAGATAACCAAGTTTAGATACACCATTCACAAATCCACAAACACCCCACAGATGATCTTATGGAGGGAAAATCAACAGAGGAATATGGATGTGTTTGACAACTTCAGGTTAAAAACACTTGGGTTATCAGAATGGTTTGAACTCGAAGCCTTAGCTGCCAAAAAGTCTGGACAAGCAAATTTCCTTCTGCTTAAAACTCTTAAGGCTAAGTTTAACTGGATCAAGGAAACAGCTGCCAAACTCAAGATTGATCCCACACCACAGCTTTTCGAACAAGGACCCCCAAAGACAGGCAACAAAAGAAGAAGAATTTCCCAAATTATTGATGAAACTTTTGTTACTGAAGATGTTCGTGTGGATGGTATGCACAGGGATCTGATCCTTCCAAATGGTATCGTTGGCCCTGTTGATGGTCAGACATACTCAGTACCTGAAAGAGGAATGACATTTATGAACAAGGCCTGCCAGTATGCTTTTCAGAGGGAAGATGAGCTGTGCCTGGCTTCAACTATTCAGCTACTCTGTCACAAGAAGTGTCTCAAGATCAACTCAGAGTATTCCAAGAAGTTTGCAAAGACTTTGCAGGATGAAATTGATAACAGATTAGATGTGGCCGAAGCTGAAGAAAGAATAAAAAATGATGACTATTGAAGATAGTGTCAGCCCTTTTTACCTTCATCTTTTATTTAACTTATGTAATGAACTTGTAATTTTTCTTTAAGTCTTAATAAAATCATGAGGTATGTTTGTTTAGATCTGTTATGTGTAAGAAGAAGCTGTTAAACTCACTTACCTTAACTTAGTTAGATCTAGCATTATTTATGTTTAAATAGGGGGAGATTGTTGGGAATCTAAACTTGTTAGATTCCCTGTTCATTGATTTAAACATAATTAGGCTGATAGATAGTCCCTTGCCTGTGCCTAGGAGGCAGGCAAGTTTCGCAAGACTCACAGAGATCCAAGTCTCTGTGAGCAACCTCAGAGGAGTCCATGTCAGAGACATTGTCAGGGAAGTCGAAGATTACCTGAAGACATACTCCTTGGCTGTGATGGATAACAGCCAAGATGTATTAGGGACTCTGAGGGGTTGAGAGTTAACAGGGGTGGCAATACCCTGATAACTCTCAGCACACTTTGGACATGCCATTTGTGTGTTCGAGAATATGAAGAATAAGGAAACTGTTTTTGACAACTGTTCCTTAAAGCATAATGGAAGACTACCAAGAATAGAAGGACATCATGTGACTGATGTGGGAACTTGTAAAAGCTTGTGTAGTCGACATCAAGTACTGTTTAAGTCAAACTCGTAACACTATAAATAGGATGTGTATCCATGCATTAATGTTTAACACTTTGAGATATTAAGAACATTAGTGCGTATAACTTAGTGAATCAAACAGCTACGACTGTATTCATAAGTTAAGGTTTATTGTTGTTCAAAGTGTGCACAACACATTGTCATCAAACGGTGTTATCCATAACACTTGTAATTCTTTATTATACAATAATAAGATTACGTTTGAAAAGTAATACCTTGTGTTGATTAAGTTTAGATTAGGGTTTCTTGCATTGATTAGGGACTTTCAGATACTACCACTTCGTTCTCGGTCTAAAAATCCAGCCAACCACGCAGTTGCAAACCGTCCCATCACCTCCTCCGAACACAAGGTCATGTTTTTTTTAACTCTTGCTATATTTGCTTTTAGTTCTTAATGAGATTGCGGTTTGGCTTTAACGAATGTATATTTTTTAATTAGATTGATGATAATAACTTCAACCAATTCGAGATACCCATTTCGACATATATTAAACTTTGTGTTGTAGACATGGAACTGAAATAATAGAGGTAAATTCATGTTACAAGAGTTTTCTATTAGTTATATATACAATGTTCTATTTTATGTTTTTTAGTGATATAATAAATAGGATTTGTCTAGGAAATATTGTAGTTTGGACAAGTTTATATGCATATGGGACCTGAGAAGACGTGATATGGTGTGCTGAGAGATGTGGATGTGGTGTTTGATGTTTATGGTAGCCAAGTTAGGCAAGACTTACATCTATAAAATGATTTTTATTTTCCTTTTTTTGATTTTGTAGAATGGAGTTGGGTTACATGAAGATTTAAATGAAGATTATGTTATGAAGCATTAATTATATTGAAATTCACAAAATTAGTTTAGTAGGTTATCTCAATATGAGCACATTTGGCGGTGTTATGGTTGAAGTAATGATGTTTTAGGGGGAGGGGGGATGTGGATATGGGTTGGGTGTTATTTGCTTATTTGGTTCAGACGGGGCCTTTTTGACATGTTTCAAATGTTAGTTTTTACTACCGAGTTCTAACAAGGATATATTTGCCACCCATAGCTAGGATACTAAATAGATAATTATTCCATGCATATTACATGAACAAGTGTGTTATGCTTTTTAGTACGTAGTAGTATTTAAATGTGGTTTGTATTGTGATTAGTGTGACTATTTTAGTTATCTTTTTCTATTAGTAGTTTTTAAACAATTTAGTTAATTTGTAGCCTCTTCTGAATGACCCACTTGACCCATGAGAATCTTGATAGCCTTTGTCCAAGTTTTAGCAAACAAATACCCAATATGTCAATAGTTTCTAGAAATGTAAAAAATAATGACACGTTAGTTCTTTTTTCTTTCATCACGTTAACATGTAGTTATGATATGAGTTGACGTTGGTGTTTCTTTTTATCTTTAGTCAAGTGCCTTGAAAACCATGGATCTGAGGAGCGAGCATGCCTTGAAACTACAATCGTCATTGAAAACCATGGATGTAGGTAGCAATCATTTGAACCTACATGTCAACTAATATTAAGTGTGTTTCATATTCTATCTTAATGAAAACCATGGATGTGCGGAATGACCAAGGATGTTGCAGGCGACATGGTTGTAGCCTATTTAGAGAACAAGATACTTTGAACAAGTATTAACTAGGACACTGTATGAAGTATGATACATGGCTGCTGCTTGATAATGCTAGGATATATACGGTGTTTCCAAAGCACATGAACACGCTAAAGATGATGTTGCACCAATATGTAATAATATGTTATGGTTGTCCTTATGTAAATATATAAATGTACTCATACTTCCTCGTTCTGGCAAATATCAATACTTTATCAACTATGCTGGTGAATCAAAAAGGGACTTATAAGCATTTTTTAATTGTTTCAATAATGATATTAAATGTGTTTCAAATAATCTTCTGAAACTATGTTCTCGAAGCGTGCTAGAATCATTTTCTTAAGTGGATGTTTCGTATCACTATTTTTCCTATACTTATATGCATTTTTTGGTTAAAATGCGCCGCAGCGAAGCACATGTTTGCAAAACTTTTTTTATTAATGTAAGTTTTAAAAGTGATTTTTTTAATTTATTAATTTTGTACAAAAGTGTATACATTGTGTTTTAACTTTAATTTGATGATCAATAATATATTCGAATAGAAGAATAGTAAAATATAAAAGTTATAGATTGTAGGTCAATCCTTATTCATATTTTTTAATTTACTAAAACCGGATGTCATATGAGTGAGATATCACACATTGGAGATGATATTTTAGTAATATTTGATGATAAAAAACCCAAATTACGAACAACATAGATTACGATGAAATAATAAACAACACTATAATGAACAAGACAACATAAATGTACATGTTGTTAATAAATGTTCACCAGTTAGTCTTGTTGATTAATTGATGCACACCAATGTCTAATAAACAAGACTAAATATTGATGAACAACACAACATCAATATACATTTTGTTCATAAGTATTAATTAGTTTAAGTCTGGTTGATGAACTGATGAACGACACTAACCAATGATGAACAAGACTAACTATTGATGAGAAAGACTAACCGAGAAACAAGACAACATCAATCTACATGTTGCTCAAAAGTGTTCATTAGTTGGTATCATTCATCTGTTTCATTGATGAATTGATGAACAAAACTAACTACCGACGAATAAGACTAACTTGGATGAATAAGACAACAATAATCTACATGTTGATCATAAGTACTTAGTCTTGTTAATCAATTCATTGTTAATGAACTAATGAACAACAATAACTAGCAAATGAAGTCTAGCTTAGTTGGATGGATGCATTTGGTTATAGTCTCTATGTGGGGGAGGTCAGGGGTTCGACTCCTGTCGTTCCCCATGTGGGGGATTTTCCCAGAATTGGCAGCCAGGTTTGAATCCCAGCGCAATGTCTTGAAGCCCCTTAATGGGAAACTGGATGTCTAGCATGGGGGTTGATATTCTCTTCGTGAGATGATTCAATCTCGGGTCGAGAGACCTGGTGTTTGGTTTGCTCAATAAAAACACAAAATCACTTGTTTTTTTTAAGATCAAAATCAACAAAATAAAAACTTAGAACTTAGAATCAATAAGAAAAGGAAGACAAGATTAAAAGGAAACTTGTATTAAGGATTAAGATTCAAACAAACAATAATAAAAATCAAACTTACATGAAGATGGATAAAAAATTAAAAGGTGCCAAACACCCTAATGGTGTTTGGTTTGCTACGAACCAAAAGAAAGGAAAAACAGAAAAAATGAAAAGCTAGCTCCAAATTGTGAAGGGAAGGGTCTATTTATAGGTCTTGGGCTTGGTTGATGAGTGGGCTTTTCTCCTCTCTTTTTGTCTTCTCGTCTTTTCAGTAAAGTTGACGTTTTCGATTCTGATTCGGGATTTGTCGATGAATAAATTCAACTCGTCTTTTAATTTCTTCGTTTAATAGACTTGAGTTCTTCGACATATGTAAATCTTCCATCTTTGGTCCTTTTCTTCGATAAATCTTCAAATAGGCCCATTGACTTCAAATCTTTTGCATCTCTTGGACTATAGACTTCGTCTTTTCGTCTTTTTCTTCGATAAAACCCATGCAATCCCATGTTTTCTTCAATATTTATCCGGTTGGCTCTGAAAACACAACAAACACACAAACCACGCATAATTCCAAACAAATGATATTAAATACACGTTTTGGTCTCGTTTTAGCAAGAAATAAGTGGTAAAAGGATGGGTGTTTTCACACCTATCAAATCCTCTACACTTAACCATTGTCATGCCCTCATGCAATGCTTAGTGACAAAGCAAATTTATACTTTTCTCATAATCAATCAACCTTGGCCTTATTAACGAAAACTACTACTACTACTAAAAAGAAATAAAAGCTTGCATGAAACAAAAGGGATAGAAAACTATTTTCACTTGGAAATAGCTATATGGAAATAACTCGCAAAGAGATCTAAGACCTACATTAGGGCTTTGGTGCTGCGAAGATTTATCACCCTCAAGTTTCACGTTCCCCACACTAAGCTTAAAAACGAGATCATTGTTATTATAAGTTAGCAAACTAACACGAACTCATGTGGACCAATTATTCACTTAGACTCCCTTATTCCTAGGTGTATCTCTTATATTTTATTGTTGTCTTGAATGATCACGAGGATGTATTGTTTGCCTTATCTCGATAGTTATTTAAGCTGAAAACAAAGTGGGACGATTTAATCAATAGTTAGCTAAAGGATAAAATCTTTTAAAACTGCTTCTCGGGACCTCATAAAGTTCATATCTTGGCATAACTCGCTTTACGATTTGAGACCTTTCTCGGACCGATATTTGGCAGCGACTTCATACTTCAAATCTTTTAGAGACGTTCTTGAAATTATGGTCTTCTCTTCATAATAGGAATTTCTTCACTTGAAGTTTTTAGAGATTCTTCATATTTGGACCACGACTTCTTCATTTTTCTCCAATCTTTATTTTGGACTTTGATATACAACGATCCGCCTCCTTTTAGGACTTGGATCTATTTACCCTCATACCTTGCTAGGGTCTTTTCGGATAGACTTCTCCATGATCTTTTGGGGAGTACTTGCTTTTCGTCGTGTGTCTCGATCCTTCATATTGATTTTCGATAAATGATTCTTCACATCACTTTTGGATCTTTAGCAACAAAATGTAGCCCTCATGCCTTGTTAGGGCCTTTTAGGACTCGCCAATCTTCGCATCCCGCTTCAATAAGTTATTCCTTGGCTATGAACTCTAACTAATACCGAGCAACTTTTAAACGATCTTGTGCTAGAAGCTAAGTAACTTTTCAAATCGTACAACCTTATTTATTGCAGATAAATTTATTAGCAAGCGATGAGAGAATAGGCTTATAATCAACTCACATAAATTCACGAAATAATACCAACTTATAATTGACTCTATCATCTCTCGTTCTCCACAATTTAAAATCTCAAGGAATGAGACTCGTGGATGCTTAGCCAATTAAATCAAAGTTTTGGGTTTTCGAGTCATCTATAGGATCTTGCAAATTCTTAGACTTTTTCAAGTTTAGAAATCGCATTTTAAAGTTCCCTTGATAAACGACTCTCTAGGATCAATTATAGGAACTTGCGAAAAGTTCTTGTTCTTAACCCGTGAGAGTTAAGACCTTCGCGTTTTAAAGTTCCCTATATAAAAGTCTAGCAAAACTTGACTTAAGCACGTTAAGGATACTAGCTAGAGTAAACTTAGATAAGTAAACTCAAGTTGAGTCAAAATAATCACAACGGGCCTAATATATCAAAGACTTCTAAACTAGCTACACCACTTTATTAATATTTTTGACTTTATTATGGAATATATACATATGATAACAACGATAAAAGGAAAGAAATAAAAGACATAAAATTTTAAAAATTACGACTATATGGCCAAAGTTAATTAAAAATTTGAAAAATACCGAAAGAGATGATTTTCCGGTTAAATGAAGGCATTTTAATGGAAAAGTCCACTTATAACTTCGATAGAAGTCTCCCCTACACTTAATATAAACATTGTCCTTAATGTTTAAGCATGTGGGAAAAGTCTCCCCTACACTCATGACATTGTGCACGTTGGTTAAATCAAGCTAAGGAGGAGACAACTAAAGTGATCAATTTCAAATGTGAGTATGAAGAAAATCGAATCACGATAGTTGAGAGATAGAACCGGATTTGCGGATAACATGGGAGCACGGTTCTTCAAAGATTCCAAAAGTGTACTTATCCCTGCAATCACATCACCATACAAACACAAGCAACCTATATAGCTCCCCCTACACTTAGGATGAAAAATGGAAATGGGGGGATAGATACTCGGGTTGCCTCCCGAGGAGCGCTTGTTTTTTTTAACCGAGTCATGAGCCTGACTCGGTCCCGAACTAATTCAAGGGAAATGTGGAGAGGCATGGAATCTCATTAGAGATGTCCTCTCTAAAGTACAACTTCACTCGTTGACCATTCACCTTGAAATTTGGGCCATTGGTTTGAGCAAGCTCAATAGTACCATATGGAAAAATTTGAGCAATGGTGAATGGGCCGGACCAACGAGATTTTAGTTTGCCCGAAAAGAGTTTCAAACGAGAGTTAAAGAGTAAAACTTTATCACCAATGTGGAAATCTCGGCTTTTGAGCTTAGCATCATGAAAGAGCTTGGTCTTCTTTTTATAGATCAATGAGCTCTCATAAGCTTCATTCCTAAGTTCGTTTAACTCATTGAGTTGGATTTCTTGAAGTCACCGGCGTTGTTGATATCAAAATTAGCCCATTTCAAGGCCCAATAGGCCTTGTGCTCCAACTCAATTGGGAGGTGGCATGCTTTTCCATACACAAGACGATAAGGTGTACAACCAATCGGTGTCTTATATGCGGTACGGAAAGCCCACAAAGCATCATCAAGTTTATCAGCCCATAAGGCACGATGATCTCCCACGGTACGTTCCAAAATTCGCTTTAACCCACGGTTAGAGATCTCGGCTTGCCCATTAGTTTGTGGGTGATACACGGTGGAAAGACGATGATTGACACCATACTTAGCCATGACTCGAGCAAATTGGTCGTTGCAAAAATGAGTCCCGCGATCACTAATAATAGCACGAGGCACACCGAATCTAGTGAATAGCTGTTTCAGAAAGTTACAAACTACCCTTGCATCATTAGTGGGTAAAGCTTTTGCTTCAACCCATTTTGAAACGTAGTCAACGACGATGTATTTGTTTCCTTTCGAATAGGGGAATGACCCCGTAAATTCGATGCCCCATATATCAAAAATTTCACATTCTTGTATGAAATTTTGAGGCATCTCATCTTTATGTGTGATCTTGCCTTGTCTTTGGCAAGCATCACAATGTTTAACCATTTCGTGAGCATCATGATAAATGGTGGGCCAATAAAATCCCGAGTCAAACACTTTCTTCGCGGTGAAGTTGGGACCAAAGTGACCATCGATGGGTCCTTTGTGGCAAGCCTCGAGAATGTCTAAAGCTGCCGGTCCGTCAACACATCGGTGAATAATCAAATCAGTGCATTGTTTGAAGAGAAAAGGGTCATCCCAAAAGTAAGTCTTAACATCGTTTAAGAACTTTTTCTTTTGTTGGGATGTTAACCCTTTGATGAGAACACCACCCGCTAAGTAGTTTGCAATGTCGGCAAACCACGGGGTGTCATCAAGATTGGCACTAATAGACATTAAGGTCTCAAGGGGAAAAGAGTCATTGATCTCTTTGTTCGGATGATCCCCTTGATATGGATCCTCAAGTATACTTAGATGATCCGCGGCTAGGTTTTCAGCTTCCTTCTTGTCACGAATTTCAATGTTAAATTCTTGAAGGAGTAAAACCCAGCGAAGAAGTCTTGGCTTAGAGTCGTGCTTAGTCATCAAGTACTTCAACGCGGAATGGTCCGTGTATACAATGGTGGTGGATAAAACAAGATAGGGGCGAAATTTTTCAAAAGCATAGACAACAGCTAAAAGCTCTTTTTCGGTTGTCGTATAATGCAATTGAGCCCCCGTCATTGTCTTGCTAGCATAATGGATTGGTTGGAAGTGTTTATTCACTCTTTGGCCCAAAACCGCTCCAATGGCAAAATCGCTAGCATCACACATCAACTCGAAAGGTAGCTCCCAATTAGGGGTGACCAAGACCGGTGCTTTAGTTAGCTTATCCTTAAGAAGATTGAAGGCTTCAATACAATCTTTGGAAAAGATAAAAGGAGTATCTTTTTCCAAGAGGTGGGTCATCGGGCGAGCGATTTTTGAAAAATCTTTGATAAATCGACGATAGAAGCCCGCATGACCAAGAAAACTTCTCACACCCTTCACGGTTGAGGGTGGAGGCAACTTAGCGATCACATCGACTTTAGCACGGTCAACTTCAAGACCGGCCTTAGAAATCTTGTGTCCTAAAACAATTCCTTCTTTTACCATGAAATGGCATTTTTTCCAATTTAGAACAAGGCGTGTGTCTTCGCACCGCTTAAGCATGTGTTCTAAATTGGAAAGGCAATTGGTGAAAGAGTTCCCAAAGACGGAGAAGTCATCCATGAAGACTTCCATGGTTTGTTCAACCATGCCATGGAATATGGCCAACATACACCTTTGAAAAGTCCCGGGGACATTGCATAAGCCGAAAGGCATTCTTTTATAAGCAAATGTGCCATAGGGACAAGTGAATGTTGTCTTCTCTTGATCTTGGGGATCGATGGGTATTTGGAAATAACCCTAGAAATCATCTAGAAAGCAGTAATATTCATTACCCGCTAAACGTTCAAGCATTTGGTCCATAAAAGGAAGAGGAAAATGATCCTTTTTCGTGGCATCATTGAGTTTGTGATAGTCTATACAAACTCTCCACCCAGTAACGAGACGTGTAGGAATCAACTCGTTGTTTTGATTGGGCACAACGGTGATTCCGCCTTTCTTAGGCACACAATGGACTGGACTAACCCATGGCGAATCCGAGATAGGGTAAATCATGCCTGCATCAAGAAGTTTGATAACCTCTTTTTTGATAACGTCATGGATTTTAGGATTCACCCTTCGTTGGCTTTGAATGGTGGGCTTAAAGTCTTCCTCCATGAGAATTTTATCTGTGCAAAAGTGAGGATCAATTCCGCGAATATCGGAGATTTTCCAAGCGATAGCTCTTTTATGTTTCTTGAGAACTTCAATGAGACGAGTTTTCTCATCGGCTTTTAAGTCTTTAGCAATGATAACGGGGAGTTGATCAATGCCCTCTAAGAAAACATACTCGAGATGAGGAGGTAAGTCGTTAAGCTCAAGAGTGGGAGGATCCTCAATAGATGGTGTAACTAACGATGGATCATCATTAGTCACCTCTTTAGGAGAAGGAGGAGAGAAGGGTCTTCATTGAGAAGTTTCTCAATTGTACAAATGTCTTCTTCCCAATCGGTGGGAGAATCATCATATTTAAGATCAAGTGGACCCAAGCTAGCTTCAAAATCATCCAAAAGAAAGTCACTTTCTCCAAAAGGAGTTAATGACGGAGCGATTGAGGCAACGGTCTCAACATTGGGTAGAGAAGAAAGATTACTTTTGCAAGCATCATTAAAGTGTTCTTCACAAGCCTCATCGAGAACATCAATAGCATTAACACTCTCATATGAATAAGGTTGCTTAGAAATCTTACCCATGTTGAAGACAATTTTATCGTCACCAACTCTCATAATTATTTCGCCCGCGGCTACATCAATGAGAGTGCGACCGGTCCTCAAGAAGGGACGTCCAACGATTAATGGAACACGAGGATCCATCTCGTAGTCAACGACAACAAAATCTGCTGGGAAGGTGAATTTGTCAACGCCAACGAAGACGTCTTCAGCTATCCCCACTTGATAAGCAACCGTACGGTTAGCTAATTCCAAAGTCATTTTGGTGGGGACTAGCTCGGGGAGAGATAATTGCTTCCAAACACTTAAAGGCATTAAGTTTATACTAGTACCTAGATCGGCTAGGGCCATGCAATTCTCTACTCCCGGGAAGTTGCAAGGAATCAAGAAGCGACCCGGATCACTAAGTTTGGTGGGCAATTTCCTTAAGAGAACCACAGAGCAATTCTCGTTAAGTTGGGTATTAGCAATATCAAGAAGCTTTTCCTTGTCACTAAGAAGATCTTTAAACATCTTCGCATATTTAGGCATGTGAGCGAGAGCCTCAGCGAAGGAGATGTTGAAATTCAATTGTTTAAACATTTTGAGAAAATTTGAAACTTGAATATCATCCTTGCTCTTTTGCTTCTCTTTCCTCAACCTTGAAGGATAAGGTATATCGGATGAAGAGGAAGGCTTTAGGGGAGTAGGATCACTCACAACCGCGGGTGGTGGGGGAATGGGGTAAGAAGGTAAAGGAGGTGAAGAAAGTTGTTCTTTTTCCTTGTTCACAATCACGGGTGGAGGTGTAGGAAGCTCGGGTTCCGTATAACCTTTTCCACTACGAGTGGTGATTGCTTTCATCTCCCCTCTTGTATTAGCAACGATGTTACTCGGAAGAGTACCCGAAGAAGAGGGTTGATTACCTTGGAGAAGCGAACCTATCATATCACGTATATTATCCGCTTGAGTGCTGAAAGAGTCTCTCATGTCTGCGCGAATATCATTGCTTTGTTTCGCCATGTCATTCCTTAGCTCGGCTCGAATATCACTCCCTTGTTTCACCATGTCTCCCTTCAAGTTGATGAATTGACTCTGAAGATTCGTCACCATCTCTCTATTAGTCCTCATGAACGTCTCGATGTCTTGATTCAATGCCATCGGTTGATTGAGAGGTGGAGCTTGGTAAGCTTTCCTTGAGGTGGGTATGGGTTTCTTTGGGATTGATATTGATTGGTAGCACGAGTTTGGCTTTGGTTATTTCGGTTATAGCTTTGTTGTTGGTTTTGGTTTTGAGGAGTAAAACCGGGCGGTGAAAGATAGTTGTTCGAACGATAACTTAGCAAGTTACAGTCATTTGAGGACGAGCTTGAGAGCCTCCCGTGGGATAGGTACCGTATGCCGCGTTAACGGTTTCACAAAAATTGCCTTGAGTAGAAGGACAATCAATGTAAGAATGAGGACCACCACATGTTTCACAAGAAATAGCAACGACTTTAGCTTGTTGAGTATGGTTAGTAGCCAAAATTTGCATATTTTTGCTCATTTCGATAATGGCTCGTTCCATGGCGGACATGTCGGTGGTGGAAGAAGTAGTTGAAACATTGACTCTCGGATTAGATCTTGAGGATGCGGATGAATCCCAATTCTTGTGGTGAGTAGTCATGTTTTCAATCAACTCTCTACACTCCTCCGGTCTCCTTTTCATAAAAGTACCACCGACGGCGGCATTAATCGTATCCCGATCACGAAAAGTGAGACCATAGTAGAAAGTATCAATAAGAGTGACGGGGAGCATGTTATGATTTGGACAACGGTCGATCAAATCATTGTAGCGTTCCCAAGCATCAAAGAGTGATTCGTCATTGTCTTGCATGAATCCACTAATTTGGTTACAAAGGCTCGTGACCATGGACGGTGGAAAGTAGCGCGACAAAAATCGTTGAGTCATGTCGTCCCAAGTATGAATAGAATTCTTTGGGAGACGGTCAAACCATTTTTCGGCATGGTGAGAAAGCGTGTGGGGAAATAGTTGAAGGCGAACTACATCCATAGAAACACCGGGCATCTTCATGCTTTGAGTAATGGTAATGAATTTGTCGAGGTGGTTGTTGGCATCATCATCCGGCAATCCGCGAAATGGATTAGTTTGCACTTGGTGGATCATATGATGTTTCAACGAAAACTCCTGAGCCGTGATTTGCATCGGCGCAATCGGTCCTCCACGTCCATTCATCGTAGGTTGGCATAGCTCCTCCATGGTTCGTAGGTCGGGTTGGGGTAGATTATTCATGTTGGGGTGGGGTGGATTATTATTGTTGTTGTGTACACCGACCATGTCTAAATTATCGAGAGTCTCGGGCTCGGGATAAGACGTTGATCGAGTACGCATACACTAAAAAGAAAATGCAAGAGAAAATATTTTTGGTTTTATAGGTTTTTTTAATTTTTTTGTATTTTTGAAAATTTTATATTTTTTATGGGTTTTTGAAAATTTTTGTACTTGAAAATAACGTTCACGGGGAACGGATCCCAAAATCCAATTTTTCTCACAAAAAACCGTTGATCCTAACGAAAAGAGCCGGCAGCGGCGCCATTTTAATAACAGATTTTTTTGTTTGTTAATAAAAAGGTTTGTTGCAAGATCTTTTGTCGTGTTGCTTGCACCCAATTATATTTGTCGTTGTTTCGTTCTCGGTGTCTTCTCGAATTGATCACAGTTCAAAGTGGAATGGTTGTTCTTGGTGACTAAAAGGGGGAGCTTTTTATCTAATTCTAATTAAAAGGTAAGTGCGTGAAGTAGTGAAAATAAGCCAAAAATAATTAATAAAAATAAAGCTTGAATTAAACTTAAACACTTAAACAGTAAAACAGTGAAATACCTTAACTTGGAAAAATTGCTGATTCGAGATATTACTGCTCATGCGGAATGACTAGCTCATCCGGAATAACCAAAAAGCCTTGGTTCGGAATAACGATGCTTCATTCGGAATGATGTAAAATTCACTTGGTTCGGAATAAATTCCAAACCTTCATTCGGAATAACCTTGATTCGGAATAAAGAGCTGGTTCGGAATAATTTGGCTCATGCGGAATAAATCACTTCGTTCGGAAAAACTTTGCTCATTCGGAATAATAGCTGACTCGGAATAAATCGTTCATTCTGAATATTGGTTCACTCGGAATAATCTCTTGACTCGGAATATCCTTGCTTACTCGGAAAAACCTTTCATCCGGAATAACAGCTTCATGCGGAAAAATCGTTTACTCGGAAAAATATGCTGATTCGGAATATTGGTTCACTCGGAATATTTAACACAAAAGACTGGTTCGGAATGTAGAGCTCATCCGGAATAATAAAGAGAAAAAGTTGGTTCGGAATAACAATTTAATTCGGAATAATTAATGTAAAATCCTTGGTTCGGAATCTGGGCTGATGAAGCAGAACGAAGAACAAGGAGAATATGACAACACGAATTTAAACCAAAATCCACCAAGTTTTTAACCAAAGATTAAACCAACTAACCACTAATCATCTAATAATGATAAACATCAAACCAAATCAATAAAAACACAAAATCACTTGTTTTTTTTAAGATCAAAATCAACAAAATAAAAACTTAGAACTTAGAATCAATAAGAAAAGGAAGAACAAGATTAAAAGGAAACTTGTATTAAGGATTAAGATTCAAACAAACAATAATAAAAATCAAACTTACATGAAGATGGATCAAAAATTAAAAGGTGCCAAACACCCTAACGGTGTTTGGTTTGCTACGAACCAAAAGAAAGGAAAAACAGACAAAATGAAAAGCTAGCTCCAAATTGTGAAGGGAAGGGTCTATTTATAGGCCTTGGGGCTTGGTTGGTGAGTGGTCTTTTCTCCTCTCTTTTTGTCTTCTCATCTTTTCAGTAAAGTTGACGTTTTCGATTCTGATTCGGGATTTGTCGATGAATAAATTCAACTCGTCTTTTAATTTCTTCGTTTAATAGACTTGAGTTCTTCGACATATGTAAATCTTCCATCTTTGGTCCTTTTCTTCGATAAATCTTCAAATAGGCCCATTGACTTCAAATCTTTTGCATCTCTTGGACTATAGACTTCGTCTTTTCGTCTTTTTCTTCGATAAAACCCGTGCAATCCCATGTTTTCTTCAATATTTATCCGGTTGGCTCTGAAAACACAACAAACACACAAACCACGCATATTCCAAACAAATGATATTAAATACGCATTTTGGTCTCGTTTTAACAAGAAATAAGTGGTAAAAGGATGGGTGTTTTCACACCTATCAGTACTAAGAAGAGGAGAAAACAAGTACGTATTAAGGAGATGTGTTTTAAGAACAGTATTCAATTTTTAGGTGTTCAAGAATCCAAAATGATACGTCTAGAATTGTTTCGTCTTAAGACAATGTGGGTGATTATGTGTTTGATCATGCGTGTAGTTTGTCTCGAGGCAGATCGGGGGGATTGATTTCTATTTTAGATCCTAATGCTTTTACTAAAGATCAAATTTAGTGCAAAAATTGGTTTATTATTGTTTAAGGAAACCGGGTAATTCTGATGATGTTTTTTATATGATAAACATATTAAGACCCGGTTGATAAAGCGTATTTATGGAACCGATTGCTAAAAAAGAGAATCACGAGGGAAAGTATGTTATTTTTGGAGATACGAATGAGGTTCAGACATAATGTGAAAGATATGAAACATAATATTCTAGTACACAAGCACTTATTTATAACTTGTTTATAGACGATGCAGGTTTGCTTGATATTCTTTTGGGAAGACATACGTTTACGTGGATGAATAAGGTGGGTACGAGGATGTGTAAACTAGATCAGTTCCTTATATCTTACTCTATCTTGAATACATTTCCCGATCTTGAAGTAATTACTCATACTCTATGAATGCTTCATTATGACGAGGTTAATTATGGTCTGGTGCCTTTTAAATTATTCCACTCTTGGCTTCAACGTGATGGGTTTAATGACTGTATTAATAACATGTATGTTGGATGTTCCCAAGGTAATACTCGGATGACTTTCTATGATAATTTGAAGGTCATTAAACAAAAAATCAAGGCTTGGAATATACATGTAAAATCTACAAGGTTGGTTCGTTTGAGATGATTTGCCATTGATGAAAAGATTGATAGTGGTATAGCTTCAAAGGAAGAAAAATAAGAACGTCTAAAGTTGTAAAAAGAATGTGATGATATTCAAAAGTGGGAGGAAATGGATACGATTTAAAAATCTAGAATCAAATAGGACGTTAAAGGGGACGAAAACTCAAAATTCTTCCACGGGATTTTGAAAAAAAGCGACATCAATAAATGGTTAAAGTAATTACGCAAGATGGCGATTTGGTTACTAATCTACAACAAGTAAAAACGGCATTCTATAATTTATATAAGGAAAAATATGAAGCTTCAGATTCTATGACGGATTTATCTCTTGTTATTCTGCAAGTATTATTAAACTCATATGACAACAATGAGTTGGAAAAGCAAGTGAATATAAAAGAAATTCGAGCAGCTATTTTGGGATTGCGGTAGCAAAAAATCCCCAGGTCCAGATGGTTTTTCGTTTCTTTTTTTAAATACCTACTAGGAGCTTTTGAAAGACGATGTCGTTAAAGCTTTGAAAAGTGCTTTCAATTCGTTTGTGATGCCAAAGGGTGCAAATTCATCCTTTATCACACTTATCCCGAAGGTAACTAATCCAATAAATGTTAAATATTTCCGACCTATCTCTCTTATAGGCATACAATACAAAATTATTACGAAAATTCTAGCCAACCGTTTAGCTAAAGTTGTTAATAAAGTGATTGGTCACGAGCAATCGTCATTCATTTCGGGTAGGCAATTCTTGACGGTCCTATCATGCTAAGTGAAGATATGCTGTGGTATAAAAAGAAGAAAAAAAAGCTTATGATGTTTAAAGTTGACTTTGAAAAAGCTTTTGACACAGTAAGCTGGAAATACCTTGACCATATGCTCATGAGTCTCGGGTTCGAAAATAAATGGAGGCGTTGGATCCAAATGTGTCTTTATTCGGCCAGATCTTCAGTGTAGTCAGCAGGAGCCATTCACATGGATTCTTGATCAAATGTGGTGTACGCCAAAGTGACCCTTTAAGTCCGTTCTTGTTCATTATTGTCATAGAAGGGTTGTATTTAACTTTAAAAGAAGCAGTGCCTTCATCGTGGAACAAATATGGGAGATACGAGTTACAATATTTTGCATCTATTTCACGCCGATGACACCGTGATAATCTCTTACTTGAACAAGCAAGATACATATAACATTATTAGAATTTTGAAGGTCTTTTGTCTTGTTTCGGGCGTCAAACTTAATATTTCAAAGTCGCATGTCTATGGTCTTGAGGTGAGTTCGAATGATATTGAAGACATAGATCGTGACACCTGCTGCAATACTGGTAATATTCCATTTCCTTACCTTGGATTACTAGTTGGTTCTAATATGAATTTGACAGATAACTGGCAGCCTTTATTTAATCGGTTTTGTGCTAGACTTTCTTCCTGGAAAGCAAGCTTGCTTTCAATTGGGGGTCGTTTAACTCTTATAAAATCTATGTAAAGAAGCATCGACATCTATTATATGTCGGTTTTTAAATGTCCAGAATCTATACAAATTTTGTTAGAATCTATTTGGGCTTCTTTCTTTTGGGGTGGTAGCAAGGATAATCGGAAAATGGTGTAGGTTAAATGGGATAATATTTTGGCGTCTTTTGATAATGGTGGTTTGGAGATTGAGAGTTTGAAAGCTTTTTATCTCGCTCTTTTTCAAAAATGATGATGGTGGTTCGTTCATAATCTTGACTCTTTATGGGTTCATGTGATTAAAGCGATTCTTGGTATTGATGTAGGGTTAGATATGAAAGATTGTAAATGTAGCAGTACATGGTCGTCTATTATATCTACATACATATTCTATGTTAAATGCTTGAGATATAATTCCATCTTCTACTTTGCGTCATAAGGTAGGTGATAATATGCCAATTCGCTTTTGGAAGGACAACTGGGTCGGAAATAGACCTCTCTTGTCAAGGTATAACAAATTATATCATCTAGATTTAAATGCAAATTGAGTGTTTTCGGATTGAATTCTCAATGACACATGGGCTTAGAATTGGAATGGGAGTTGAGTTGCACACTTCATAAATTGATTGACACATTCAAAAAATGTTGTTTGTTGACATTTATACCCTTACATGAGTGGATTAGGCAAATTTTAACACATATATTAAAGGGTAAAAATGTCAACACATAACATTTTGAGTGTGTCAATCAATTTTTAGAGTGTGTAAATCACCTGCCAATTGGAATAGAGAAAGTATAGGAAGTGGAAATGAAGCATGTGTAGAAGCTATGGTGACACGTTTCTATGAGCAATGCTCCTGATTCTTGGTCTTGGAATATATCACATTGACAATTGCTTGTTGCTATTGATGAGCCCAAGTACTAGATGGTCTAATATTTTACCACGTAAGATAAACGTTTTCATTTGGCGTGACATTTTGGATAGATTACTGAATCGCTTAAATTTATCATCGCGGGGATATCATTTCCATTGCATGTCCGTCGTGCAACTCATGTGTCGAGTCAAAAGGCCACGTTTTCTTTGGATGTGACACGGCTAGCAACATATGGCGTCTTATTCGAGTGTGGACCGATATTAATATGCCCTCCTTTTCCGCTTGGTCCGACTGGTTGTTGTCAATCGATGATAGGAGAGCTCCAAAGGATTCTAATGACCGTGTGTACGTCGTTTATGCGGCTACTTTGTGGGTCTTATGGCAGTATCGAAATAATGTTACTTTTAATTCCAATCCTATGGGAAAAGTGACCTATACGATTTCATTCACATTTTTTCTTGTTTTTAACTTAAATATAAAAATCGTAAAGTTAATTGTTAGAACTCTTGTCTGTAGCTCCTTGATTTTTATTTTTAATGCAATCATTGTTAAAAAAAAAAATCAAATCCAACATCAAAAAATATAACTCGTTTTCTAATTGAGATTCGAGAGGCGGAAACGATTTTTTCATATATTATCCCTAAACATAACTTTACACTGAACTGTCGAGCGGCTGCAACCCCTCAGCTCTTGTCTCCACAAACGTCCGTCGGTGAACCTCCGTGTCAAATAGCTATAAACATCGGACATAAAAGGTTGGAGCCAAAGCTGCCGAACGCATGCCCAACATCATTGATAACTTTTTGTGTCGATAGAAGTCGAGAGATACTTCTAGATCTTAAAGCCAGGTTGCCCTTAATATTGACTGAACCTTCAAAACATTAGTACCTTTTTTGCACAAGATACACAGTAAAAACAGTTTATCCCCAACTAGTTAACTTGTGTCAATAATATGTCGAAGTTTAATAAAAAAAACTATAACTAGCGACTGCAAACAACAGAGCATATGATAAATCATCAGACCAATAACCTTAGCAATACAATTGAATTATCAGCAATTTTGTTAATAATAATCGAAAAATACATCTACGTAGAAACTCAGTATTGCCACAAAAAAGCACCCATGGCGAACTTCCTCTTCTGATTTACGTCTCCAGAGATAGGCAGACCGTACGATTTAAGCAAACAATCAACCTGCCACTCGGGCATAGACTCGTACTCTACCCGCGTGTATCTTGGGTAGTGCAATGGCATCTCAAAATACTCTTCTTTCTTGTGATTATTCTCGTTAGGCATTGGGCGTGCTGCTGCTGTCTCCATTCGATCGCTTGCTCGTGTTTTTCTTTCTTTGTAATAAGAAGCTAAGGGTTGAGAACCTTTAGTATTTATAGGCTTGAATGACTAAGGTATTATAATGGTAATTAGGAAAGAATAGCTTGGAAAACACGTAAACTTGATATGGTAGCTTGGAAAACACGTAAACTTGATATGGAATGTTTACTTAAATTAGAGGGAATCTTGGTTTCCTAAGTCGGTTGTTAAGATTTCTATAAATAGGATAATATAGAAGTCTCTAGACTTTAGTTAGTTATAGACGTATTTTTCTTTGTAAACCTTTATACGTGTCTTTTCGTAAATTAGCTGGTGCTCGTGCGTTACGACAATATGTACTATGTAACACATTTTTCAGCGTATAATATTTTGTGTTTTATATGTATTTTAAGGTCGTAAATAACGTGAATTGTAGCGTAGCGGTGTTGTCAAGTTTCAAGTTATAGCGAAGTTACGGCGTTTTTGAAGCGTGATATATAGCGGCATAAAATATTTATAAATTAATATTTATATAGCGAGTTTATAAAATGAATTAATATTTTTGTTCATATTTAAAAACAAAATCGGTTAGTAATTAATTTAAGATTTATTTCTACAGTAAAATTATTAATCCAAGTCTACTAAATAGCCTAAAATTAGTAAACAAGCCAAATTCTTGTAAATGAATTAAAAGATTAAAAAAAAAGTGTCACGCTACGCGTTATATCACGCTTATGCCGCTTTTTAGTACGCTACGCATAGAGACGACACCTTAGTCTGTTTCGTAACGTAGAGGTCACGCTTCACGCTATAGCCTACTATAAGGCGCGCTAACGCGCTATTTAGAACCATGGTATTTTACAACATTAAAAAAACGATAATTTCAAATTAAAGTGTTTCTAAGAATTATCAAACTTAATAGGTAATTTACGAATGTAGATCAACCACGCAATGTCAAAGTAAATAATAAGCAGTTGATAATATTATGAAGCAATTTATAGGTGTTAGTTGGTAATATTCTAGCTAGAGGAATGAGTCTGAAGTTATAAGCGTTAATTGGTTGAAGCTTGTTTATTTATCTGGTATAATGTGAAAATATTGTTGTATTTTAGAAATTGTGTTTTAAGAATGATGGTATTAGTTACGTGCTTTTATGTATTCGACTAAAAACTTGTAATCATAGCTTTCAGACATAAACTTATACTACGTATTGTTTAAAAGTTATTTAGTGTTTCGTGTGAAGGACATTCGTTCTTTCATTGATGATCTCTTTTTGTCTTCTTCAACTTCTGCTATAAGGTGTGTGAAATCAAAATTAATATTTTTACGTGGCGGTTCAAGTTGGACCGTCTTCCAACTCGAGTTAATCTGCTAAAGAGAGGGGTGGAAATTGATTTTCCGTTATGTCCGGTTTGCACTCTGGTTCAGAAAGACTCTAATCACTTACTTTTAGCTTGCGAATTGGGTCGGTGCATTTCTCAAAGAATTTGTAGGTGGTGGAATATTCAGTGGGAGGAGTTCTCGTCATATGATGATTGGCTTAGGTGGTTTATTACTATTCGGTTACCGGTTAATCTTAAGTCTATGTTGGAGGGAGTTTTTTACACTTCGTGGTGGTTCATCTGGTCTTTCAGGAAACGAACGGTTTTGATTCTTCTCCGCCTAGAAGAGCCGTGATTTTCGACGACATTGTTGCGTCCTCTTATATTTGGAGTCTTAATCGTTGTTCTAGTACTTTTTCTTGAGAGTTTTGGCTAAAGAATCCTTATTTAATTTCTTTGTAATGTTTTTCTAGCATGTTGCTAGTCTTTTTAATAAAGTTGTCTTAAAAAAAAGTTGTGGTGAAAGGTTGCATTAAATGATGGTATAATATGCTTTACAAATTGTGTTAGGAAAATTAAGGCAGTTAGTTTTTTCTTTAAACTTAGATTTAATTCATAAAAAAGTTTATGGCAAGATTGAAAGTCTTACAGAGGTTCTAACTTTTGTGAGCAACCATAGAGAAGTTCAAGTCAAAGACAAGAAAGTCGAAAATTACTTGGAGACATACTCATCAACTGTAATGGATAACAACTGAGATGTATCAGAGACTCTTAGTGGTTGAGTGATATCAGGGATAGCAACACCCTGATATCCCTCTGTACCCTTTGGATATCTCTTAGTGTTTAGGCGAGAATTATTTGGACGGGACAAATAGTAGCTTTAAATTAAAGATGCTAAAGTACGAAGTTGTGAAAGTAAGGAACAATTGGCAACATTATTCGCCGAAAGCATAAAGTAGCATTTTCAAGAATATAAGTACGTTGAATGCAAATGTAAGATTACACTAGATTCTTGACACGTCGCTACCTAATTCACAACCAAGTCAACCTCGTACCACTATAAATAGAGAATGTTGTAGAAGTTAATGTTTGTTCATTTTATATTGTTTGTTGTTTTGTAAGCATTAACTCCTGCAAAACTCCCACAATGTTAGTCATTCTTCCAAACGCTTGATCCTCAGAGTTTGATTGTAAACTTAAAACATTTGTTAAGTTTGCTTATCTTGTAACACCCCACTTTGACAAGTGGACCGTTACATGATAATTATGGTTGTCATCAAAGCATGCAAGACAAATGTCTTAAAAACATTAATGACCAAAAAGGAAACTGGAAACAAACATCGGTTCCAACATAAGCTCATACACAATGCATACGTAAAAAATGTAGAATAAGTACTAAACAATGTCCAGCAAAGCAAAAGTATATAAATGCATTAAAAGAAATGAAGTCAAGGGACCTCCATCCAAATGTACGTACTCTTGATTGCATAACTCTGCCCTTTATTACCTGCCGTATGGGGACATGGAAAGAAAATACGCCTAAGCAATACGCTCGGTGCACGAATATATGAAAATTATATGAATAACAGAAACATAAGTAAAGTATCAAATGAAAGTGCAGCGGAATAATGTAAGTCCTAGAAAACCTGGAGTATGTTTTATAAACTGGTTTATATCTGAAAAGGCTTATGTTTATTTCATAAAAACTGTATGTTAAATGCCCAAGAGCCCATATAGGTCATGAAGGTATCAACGTGCATGAATACATAGAGGGGTGACCTCATCATGCAATTAGAGGGGCTGCCTCTAATTATAATAGTCTAGGTGGAGGGATCAGCTCCATGTAACGGATGTAGAGCACACACCACAATTACCTTGTAATCTACTAAAGATGTACTAGGATGCACCCATTCGCCACACATGATAAAAGGCCAAATAATTGAAAGGGACGCCGCGAGCAATCACTATCACCGCAGAAGAGTCATAACACCGGTGCCTTAAGTGTTATGGTTATGGTACCTCCATAACTAGGTGGAACATGGCATGCATGTATATAACTCAGGTAGTTTAAAATTCTAATCAAAGTAATTACTATAAATTTTAATGTAAACTACTGGGAAAAACAGATGGCTGCAAACGGGAAATCCTAAATATAGGAAGAGAATGTCCTTACTGAAGGACAGAATATCCGTACCTTATGTCCAGTAATGGAAATGAGGATGAAAGCGGAAGAACTACTCCGACTTCACAAGTGCTACATAATAAAAGGGACATGAATGAGTTGTTTGTTTAACGTATACTTATTGATTATTAGTTTACTTGACGTGTTCTTAACTTGTTTTACTTGTTCTTGTCTTGTTTTTACATGTTTCATGTTTTATCATGTGTGTATTTCATGTGTTCTTGATTAGTGTACTTCATGTTTTATGTGTTATTGTACTTGTTGTTTCATAATGAATAACTTTCTAAAAATAACAGGTTTCTATATATAGTAACTTTCCAAAAATAGCAAGTTTCCATAAATAGTAAGTTTCCAAAAATAGAAATTTTCCATAATTAGTAAGTTTCAAAAAATAGAAAGTTTCCATAATTAGTATGTTTCCATAAATAGCATGTTTCCATATTTAGTATGTTTGTATAAATAGCATGTTTCCATAATTAGTATGTTTCTATATTTAGCATGTTTCCATAAATAGTAAAAAGCTTATTAAATAAGTATATGATAAAAGATATAGTTTAATAAGTAAATATTATAAGCCATGATTATTAAATGTAATAATATAGTAAAGTTTATTAATAATAAATACTTTAGTCTTAACATACTAATTATTAATTAATAATATAATACATGATTTTATAAGTAATTATTAATTAATAATAAATCATGATTATATTAATTAAACTTTACCTTAACTGATTATTGTATAATTAAATTAAATTATGGTATTCATTTAATTAAACCTTGGTTAAAATGAAATAAATTAATTAAGCTAAGTTATTAATTATTTAAATGTAGCATGAACTTATGTCATAGATAATTATTGTAATAATTATTATAACCTATAGCTATTTAGATAAATGGCCATATTTTTATATCATGATAATTATATTAAATAATTATATCATAAGTCTTATTTAAATTAATTAATTGTACATGTACTATTTAATTAATTGATTAAGTCAAAATATAATTTGGCAAAAATTAACCAAACACACCTTTGTGTGTTTCGGTTCTACTCGAGCCCCGTGACAAAGCCTCACCGAGACCTTGGAGTCTCGGCTTCGGCTCGAGCCAACAACAATTACCACAACCGAATGGCTGTGGCTTGCCACTCCCGGACCAACACAGCCCCCGGTTGCGTGTTGGTTCCCCCTGTGTGCAACAAATCCCCACCGAGAGCCATGAGGCTCTCGGTTTTCCCATTGTTCGAACCAAACAGCCCACGCTGGGGGTGTTTGCTGTTGCTGCTGATAAAGGCCAACAACCACCGACCCTTATAAGGGTGCGGCTGTGATTGATGTATTTTGCATATACCTAATAGTATGTTAATCTAGCATAATTATATATTTATTTTTCGTTATACATGTACTTTTAGTGTGTTTTGTGATTATGTAGGTTACGAGCGAAATGGAATAAAATGGCCGCTTAATTAATTTTTTGGAGAAAAGACATTGTGATCGCCGGTAAATGAAGAAGAAATATTGAAGAAAAAGATTTGAGCGCGTCGCAATATCTTCGGTCATCTTTAATTTGTCCGGGTTTCGTTTGAGCAATTATTGACGTTGAGTTATTTTTTATTCGGCCAAAGTTATTATATGCTAAATGAATAAAAGAAAGAAAAAAAAGCTTTTGGCCCATTGGACCCATTAGCTATTATAAACCGACTAGAGGAGTATTATATATATGGATTAAAGGAAAAACAATTGTTGTTGAGGACCTTGGAAGATTACACAGTCGATAAAAAACAAAAGTAAAAAAAAGATTCGATTGAAGTGGGGAGATTGGGGGCCACTTATTGATAAAAAAAACTTTTGGCTCATTGGACCTATTAGCCATTATAAACCGACAATAGGAGTACTATATATACATCATACACATGATAGCCGAAGAGGGAAAAAAGAATATAAAAAAAGGAAGACAAGCGACAAATAGCAAAAAAAAAAAAAGACGGCTGCCAATGAACGATATAAAAAAAAGACGTCTCTTGGGGATAAAAATAACGTGACATCAAAGAAGGGATATAAAAAAAGGTTGCAATTGGTTGGGGGATTGTTTTTTTGAGTTCACAAACAACAAGAAGGAAAAAAAAGACTCGGAGGTGTTCGGTTCTACTATTCAACCGCAAGTTTTTTATTTATCAAAAAAGTGACGATGTTGGTCAATAGTAAGTGGTTCGGGTACACCGCGATATCCGGCTAATTTTGTTGTAATTCCTTCCGGTAACTTTATTTATGGTTTGATCATTACTTTTAGATTATCATATTTTTATTACATTGATTTATGATTTATTTATAAATTATTTTTATTGACTTAATATTATGTTTAATTATTTGTGTAAGACAATTTATTGTTAGTTAACGATTCATACTTATTCTATTTAGCTAAATAAAAAGATCGTCGCATAATCAACATAAGTTGTACCCAAATAAATTATTAAAATATAATTATTGGTTGGATTAATATAAGATTTATTATCGCGAGTCATTGATAACCATAATAAATGCCAATATTAATTCATTCATATTAAGTCGAAATAATCTTTGTAAACAAACTGAAAAGTTTCGATAATCCATAAGTGTGATCAACCATAAATGTTAGGAGCTGGAGGGGATTGCATTTTTCTTTTAATTATTTATATCCTTATTATATTTTTCTAGCTTTATTATTAGTTTAATAATTACTTTAATGTTTAATCAGCATTTTATTATCAAGAGTATTTTAGTCGTTAGATTTCAAAACCAAAACTTTATTTGATCAGTGATCACCCTAAAACTTAAACTAAAACCACATATTCCTCGTGGATTCGATACCCGCTTACCCTATCTAGTATAAGGTAATTAGATTATTTTTGACCGGCACTTCGACGCTAATCAGGCTGGCCGAGACCAATAACACCACGAGAGTCTTATGACTCTCGGTTTGCGTGAAAACCGAACCAAACCAACCTAATTACGATTTCTTCCATGTTTTATCCCTTTAATTAACATGTTTAATTAATTGGTTTTATGAATCATGAACAAAAGAAAATAAAATAAAAAGATTAAGGATTTAAGAGATACCAAAAGCGTGTATGGATTAAGGATTAAGAACATGAACATATACCATAATTTAATCAAAGATCAACAACCAAAAATCCCTCATTGGTTCTTGTGGGTGCCGCGGCCAAAAAGAAAGAAAAAGGAGGCTAGGATTTTTGTTATGTTCTGTAAAAGTGATTTATGAAAATCCTTGGAGATTATTTGTTAACTAGATATTACGGTTTAATTGGCCAGGCCAAAGCCCTTCTCTTTTTCTTTTTGGACTGCCGGCCAAACACCCCTTCATAAGATTTTCGTTTTTCGTGTTTAACTAAAAATGTCGTATGTGTTCGTGTTTTAATCTCGTGTTTTATTTCTTGTTGTGTTTTAAGTATTATACGGAAATACTTATCATGAGATAATAAATAATAATAACATACGTAATACTTGTCGTAGTTAATTAATATATGTAAAACTTACATTAAATGTTCATGATACGTGTCATATATTAATTAATCATAAAGTTTTAATTTATCCGTGTTTTCATACATTTAATGTTCTTAGGTATTTTATGCGTGTTTTACATATCTAAAGGGTATAACATACATTGCCATTCAAATTGTGTTACGCGTATGAAAAGTATTTCCGGTGTTATTTAATCCTTGTTTAATTGTTTAAGTCGTTAATTGGGGACTTTCAATTGGTATAAGAGCGATGTTTGATTAATTAAAATATTTAATAAACATCTTTTGTCATTTTAAAATCAAGATCCAACATCCCTGAACCGAGCAACACAAACCCACCACCACCACCTTTTGAGACCACTAATCAGAACAATAACCAAGCTCCACCAGTAACACCTACACCCTCATCACCAAGAATCACTAATGCACCAAATGAAGACAATCTTCCTCAACTACTCGCTACTAGGGGAGGGTCACATGTCCCTAATGTTCCGGTGTTTAACGAAGAAGACTTTACAAACTGGAAAAACCAATTTCTTGTCTATCTTGATGGACTTGAACCATTTTGTTCTAGAGATTCTAAAAAATGGATGATATGTTACCATGGCCTCAACTTCAACTGAAGAAAATGCACTTAAGAAACCTCTTAAGCAATGAAAACCCATTGATAGAAGTTTAGCGAACCAAGACAACATAGTGAAAAATATCATTATTTCATGCCTTTCTAAACACATCATGAAGTCTGCCATTCAACGCTCTATAACTAAACAAATTTGGACTCATATAGTTCTAGGTCATGAAGGACCATCAAATATCAAAGGCACCAAGATTCAAGCTATAAGACTTCAGTTTAATGCCTTTAAAGCATTAGAAGGTGAAAAAGTTTCACAAACTCACACAAGGCTGAAGATCCTCCTAAATGATCTTGCCATGAATGGAGTCACCATCCCTTAAGCTAAAGTAAATGCCACTTAAAGCTTACGTAGAAAGTGGTTGAGCATGAATCAGACATAGAGGACACAAAACTCAATTAAGAATGACACTTTGGCTCAGCTGTATGTGAAATACAACTATGAAGAATGACTGATTCGCGCCATTTACAAATCAGAGACTAAAAGGTTCACAATTCAGAGTTCAAGCTTAAAAGCACTGATCTCAATTTCAAGTTTTCAAGACAACGACTCTGATATAGAAAAAGATACTAGGAGCAGTTAAGAGTTCATGTCTGACCTAAATGCTGAGCATCATGAAAGAACTATGTTGGCTAATAAGATAAGATACTACAAGAGATTAGAGAGAGTTGGAGCGGCTGGTAGATCAATTGTTTTTTCGCCTATGCTAAGACATGACACTTTTAGAAGGATTGTCCGTCTATAAAGTCATCATCACCATCATATTCGTCATCATTAAATCCTACAAGTTTAAACACCAACTATACACTTCATTTCAATAGTCCAACTCCTCTGATCATGAGGAGAAGGATTATAAGAATAAGTACAAGGCCTTGAAATATGAACTTAAAGTTGAAAGCTCGGTCAAAGAAAAAAAAGCTGATAAGAAGTCTAAAAAATGGTTGATAGCAACAGCCTATGATTGGAATGGTGAACCGCTGTCGTCTGATGAAAAGGGTTCTACACAGGTTAGGGCGTTCATGGTTATAGATGAGGATGAACAAGCTATGGGTAAGAGTGATGTAAGATCTAGATAATGAGTTAAAATCACCATGAAAAAAAGTACACATACTTTTCTTTATGTCTGAAAATGATGATCGAAAGAAAACATGGTATTGACTACATATTTATAGATCCCCTTTGTGAAATAAGAGGGAAATAATTTACTAAACAAACTTAACTCTGTCAAGCATGAACTTAAACATATAAGTCCGACCTTGACAACTTAAAACTTGTTAACTCTGAGAAAAATGCCCTTTAAAATAAAATTACTAGATTAACATTGTGTAATAAACTTTAACTAATAAAATTTGAGAAGTACAATGGGTTTATAACCTAGCTTAAAGCATATAAGTCAATATGTCAGTTAGCAGTTACAACACAATGTTTAATAAATTAAGTATTTGACTATTCAAACCCCTAAACAGGTTAAGGAAAACACATATAATTGTTGAGCTCTCCAATACACAATTGCCACACACAAGGACACCAACATTTTGCGTACTTAAAAAATAAGTTGTTTTTTCCACACTTTTGTGATATTTTTCACATTTTAAAATGTGTGAGTTTGAAAAGTTCACCATATTATTGGTGTTTTAAAGGTGAACGAACTGGGTGGAGTAAATAATTTCATACGTTTAACTGTGAAGATTTATAATAAATTTTACATTTTAAAATGTAAAAATTTTAAATTATTCTATATACTTTCATGTATGATTTACAAAACAATTCACCACACTTTTATGTTTGAATTTTGCAATACTTTACAATTTTATGTATGAGAATTTTAAAATAATTTTTAACATTTATAAATGTGAATATTTTATAAATAAAAATTACATTTTTTAAAGTGTGAAAAAAAAATTATAAACACAAGACAAATTTGTAGTGACGGATCGGAGTACTATTTAGTCACGAGTAATGATTTTATAGTGTAGTATCATTTCCGTTTTAGATTGAAAATAAAAGCTAGATATTAATAAAACGTACTATATTTTACATGTTACGGAGTACATCTTGACTAAACTCATACGATCCATCTGTGTTATGATATCATCATAGAATAAGAAACGAGCAAACAACTGATCTTAGCGATATATAATTATCTAAAAACGCACTTTATTAATAGACCCGATAACCTAAAATGAGAAAATACATATACGTAAAAGCTCAATACTGCCAGAGAAAAGCCCCCATGGCAAACTTCCTCTTCTGATTTACGTCTCCAGAGATAGGTAGACCGTAAGATTTGAGCAAGCAATCAAGCTTCCACTCGGGCATGGTCTCGTACTCTGCCCGAGTATACCTTGGGTAGTGCAATGGCATCTCGAAATACACACAAGGATCTTTCATGTGATGCCCGTTAGGAATTTGGCGCGCTACCGACTCCATTATATTCCCTCGCTCGTGTTTATGTGTGTTGTTTTTTCTTTGTATTAACGAGAGCTGTGAGCCTTAGTATTTATAGGGTCGAAAACAAAGAAAAAAGGTGTGATGAGTTGTTAGAAGCAAGTAGGTAGTAAATGGAGAAAACAATGGATGGTGATTTGCATTGTGAGAGTATATTTGATATATTGTCTTTGGTTTTATAAAGTTAACAAGAAGCATTGGTTGCTTTTAGTATTATTTTAAGTCTTGTGAAAATTGTTATACGTGTTATCTGTCACTTGCATGACAAGGATAATAATAGCAACATACATGGAGTTGCACTATGCATACATATATGAAAGATTGTATGTACTAACATGAACTTGTCTAATCTTTACCATGGCCCGTACGAGTAAATGAAACCTCGAGCCATTTTTCGACATATATAATGCTGTTATATACAGAGGTGGCAATTTTAATTGGGTTTAAGTTGGCGAGTTTAGGTTGATAGGTTAACGTGTCAAAAAATGTCAGCATGAATTTGATTCATTTGAATTATTCAGTCAGCTATATTAACCCTATCAACCTTAACATGTTTACATATAACTTGATCTTCTCATTTAACCCATATATATACTTGTGTAGGCGGTTTAATTATATTAATAAGTTAAATAGGTTAAACAGGTTTTGAATTAACCTATGTAATCCGCTATATGTACAAAAGTTGACGCATTATCCTCATTAACACTACAAGAAAACAAAGAACAGATGACGGGAGTTTCCCTGGCGACACAATGTCGCCAGGGATAACCCCTTTTGCCTGGCGACATCGCTGACGTGGCGTTAAAGCAGATTTACTTTTTGGTCAAAGTTTGACTAGGGTTTGCATGTTTAATAAATGGGCCAAATATAAATAGGTTAAGCGAGTTTGCAAGTCGACACGTTTAACCATAAAATTAATTTTTAATTCTAAAAAAAATATTAAACGGATTGACGGGTCGACCTATTTAATTTATTCTCATTTTTAACATGAAGCTAACCTGTTTAATAAATGGGCCAAATAATCGACTGAAACTTGACCAGAAATCTATTAAATTTAACTTAAACATGTTAATTTTCATGGCAATTTCAAACTAAAATAAATAGCTGGTCAAAAATTTACACCTCTAGTTATATAACTAGGTACCGATGCACGTCTTGCATCTTGTAACATGCAATGAAGTAATGGTTATGTAAATTAACCAAACACGTACGATACTATAGACGGTAGTGGTTTACCTAAAATGATTGGCGATGGAAAGAGCATGATATGGCCACATATCAACTTTATAGGCGACACATGGTTGTTTCAATTCGATGCCATGGAAGAGAGGCAAAGAGTTACTAACGAGTAGTTGGCTGTTACTCGTGTAATAAATAGAGGGTAGTTGCATACTTGCATGATCAAACTACTTGCAGATAGCAAAAGGTGCATATGAAGTTACCAATCAATATCATTATTATTCTGTATGAACTTGATCAATTATTTGAACTAGGTACGTAACGGTATTCGATCAAGAAACGTATTTCTTGTTTTGTACCATAAAAAGGCTAAACTAGGATCTGATTATGGTCGAGAGTAGTTATGCATCGCTTAAATAAACACACTTATTGTTTGATACGTACCAAGACGAGTTGTTTTTATAATACTGCCATTTCAGCTACATGTTTGCAACATTGATCATAAACTTGTAGAACTTGGTATGATACGAAGAGGTTATCTTGTTTGATTACTTCCATGAAATCTAGTATTTTTTGGAAAAAATTAATCATTTTTCCGAATACTCACTGCTACGTGTAACCTTAATAAAACTAATTTTGATGATATTAACGTATAACCATTAACAAAAGTTGACACTTTCAATGTATTGACAGAGGTGTGACATAACCCGGAGATTATAACATGATGAATCCAATGATAAACAAAAAAGTGGTTCTATCAAAATTACACGTCAAATAAATAAATTACAGGAATATGAGTAGTCATAGGATAAAAGTTATAAAATATCAACGTACTTATTCAAATGTATTAATTATAAATAATTATTAATTTATCGCTAGACAATAACAATGAACTTTCAAATTTGTTTCGTTTTTATCAATATAACCATAAAATAATGGTACTACTCTTAGGGTGTGTTTGGTACAAAGAATTAGATGGAAAGAAATGGAAATGATTTCATTTCCATTATTTGGTTGGGAGAGAAATAAAATAGATCGGAAATTAAATTCTTAAAGAGTTCACCCCTTTGTAAATTTTGTCGAAATCATTTCCATTATATTTGGTAAGGAAACCATTTCCTAGTTATATATTAATATTTATTATTATTATTATTATTATTAGTATTATTTTATTTTTTTATATATATAAACCATCACTTTATTAGAAACAAAAAGGGATTTACAACAAATTGGATGAGAGTCGAGATACTATCTGTGCTCCCACCCCTTTAGCAATAGCAAAACCTATTCTATGGAAAATATGTACAACACACGCTCCAATGTCTTGAGCCTTAGAGAATCTCTGGATCCGCTTCAGCAACGCAACTGCATCTTCCTGTAACTCACCTAAAGAAGAGAAAGAGAAAGGAAGAAACTCATATCCGAGAGCTGCACACTTAGCCATATACTTGCATCGTTTACGTTGTGCAGCATCAATCACAGCTCGGCCGAGTACAATAATAATAATAATAATAATAATAATAATAATAATAATTATTATTATTATTATTATTATTATTATTATTATTTTATTATAACCATCACTTTTATTAGAAACAAAAAGGGATTTACAACAAATTCGATGAGAGTCAAGATACTATCTGCGCTCCCACCCCTTTATTATTATTATTATTATTATTATTATTATTGTTATTATTATTTTTAAAGAATAATAATAATAATAATATATTTTATAATATTAATATTATTAATATTATTATTTTATTATTATTCATTATTTTTATTATTATCATTATTTATATTATTATTAATATTTATTATTATTATTATTATTTTATTTTATTTTAAATATTTTTTTTATTATCAACATCACTTTATTATTATTATTATTTTTTTTTATTATAAACACCACTTCATTAAAATAATAGAAATTACAAGAAATTAGTGGGAAGCCGAGATACTATCTGGGCTCCCACTCCTTTAGCAATAGCGAAACTAATCCTATTAAAAATATGTAGAGCAGCACGTGCCCCAATGTCTTGAGCCACGGAGAACTTTTGGATCCGTTTTAGTAAGACAACCGCATCATCTTCTAATCCCCCAAGGAAGAGAACGAAAATGGGAGAAACACATATCCAATAGCAGCACACTTAGCCATATACTTAGCACGTTTACGTTGTGCAGCATCGACCACAACACGACTAGGCACAAAATTAGCCATCCCTGATTACGTCAAATGTGAAGATCCAGTCAAATCCACACACACATCCAACCCTCAAAGGTAAATTATTATTATTATTATTATTATTATTATTATTATTATTTATTTCTTATTTCTTATTTTTATTTATTATTTATTATTTTGTTATTTTATTATTTTTATTATTATTTATTAATATTAATTTTAATATTTATTATTATTTTTGTTTTTATTATTTTATTATTTTATTATTAATATTAATTATTAACTTTTAATTGTTATTTATAAATATTAATATTAATATTATTACTTTTTTTTTTTTTTTTTTTTTTTTTTATTTATAAAATCTCAATTTTATTAATCACACAAAATTGAAAGGGAGCCGCGAAACAAGCTGCGCGCCCACCCCTTTTTGAATACAAAAACTAAGCCTAGACATCAAAAAACCGCCACTCCTCGCGTCATTAGAATGACAAACAGCTAACCGCTTAAGACGCGAGAGAGTATCCATCGCCTCCTCCTCAAACTCCCCAAAGGTCGAGAAGGCGAATGGAATAAACGAGTAACCATGCTCAGCACAAATAGAAGAATACTTCCTCTTCTTCTTCTGAACAGCCGACCGCAAAGCACTCCCAGGAACCCACGAATCCAACCCCGTCCCTGCAAACGGAGAAACCCCTGTAACATCTAAATACTTATTATTATTTTTATTATTAAATTTTATAATAATTATTATTATTTTTTATATATTTTTATTATTTTATTATTATTATTAATTATTAACTTTAATTCTTATTATTAATACTTTTTATTATTTTATTTATATTTTGAAAATTTAAATCTCCGACGCTATCAAACAAAAGAATTCAATAAACAATTTTCTTGGATTTCATTTATAAGAATTCAATTCTTTATTTCATTTCTAATTTTTGTAATTCTTTGTACCAAACGTGCCGTAAGGTAAAATTTTGGTTCTAGTAGAAGTCCTCTTAGGTAAAGGTGGTGGTGTTGGGACAGGAGTGGTGTCTGTGTAGGTGTTGAAATAGGTTCAATAAGAGTTGGTGTGGTGAGTTTGGAGTCTCCATATGTGTAGGTGTTGATGTGTTGGGTGGAGGTGAATCGGATGGAAGTGGTGGATCCATTGGTATGGATGAAAGAGTGTTTGGGTCAATAGGTGTAGGTGTTAGTATGGGAGTAGGTGCATAGGATGTTGGTGGGTGAGTAGGTGCATATTGTAGTGGTGTAGTAGATAGAGTGGTTCAGGTGTGAATTGATATGTATGGAATGGAAAAACCGTTTCATCAAATAGGACATGTCTGCTTGTGATTGTTTTTTGTGTGGTGATATTGTTAAGAATGTATCCTTTTTGGTTTTGTGTGTAACCAACCAATACTGTAGGTGTACTCTTAGGGCCAAACTTGTCAATGGTTTGTGTGTAAAAGTATGTTAAACAACCAATTACTTTGAGGTGATCCAAAAAGGGTGTGTTTTGATATAAAACTTTATAAGGGCTTTTGTAGTTGAGAACTTTTGAGGGTAATATATTAATGAGGTAGGTCGAGGTTAGGATGCAATTTCCCTAGAGATGAATAGGGAACGTGGCTTGGAAATATATGGACCTTGCCATTTCAAGAAGTTGCCTATGTTTTCTTTCTACCTTGGCATTTTGTTGTTGTGAAGAGATAACAAGTCTGGTGTATGATTCTTTCAGTTTGAGTTAAAGAAGTGAAGGATTGATTGATAAATTATGAGCCATTGTCACTTATAATGGTTTGTATATTGGTTTTGAATTGAGTATTGATAGGTGTGAAAACACCCATCCTTTTACCACTTATTTCTGGCTAAAACAAGACCAAAACACGTATTTAATATCATTTGTTTGGAATTATGTGTGGTTTTTGTGTTTATTGTGTTTTCAGAGTCAACCGGGTGAATATTGAAGAAAACATGGGATTGCACGGGTTTTGTCGAAGAAAAATACTCAAGACGAAGTCTATTGTCCAAGAGATGCAAAAGATTTGAAGTCATTATGCCTATTTGAAGATTTATCGAAGAAAAGGGCCAAAGATGGAAGATTCATATATGTCGGAGAACTCGAGTCTATTAAACAAAAGATTATAAGACGAGTTGGAATTATTCACCGACACTTCTCAAAATCCAAAGTCGGAAACGTTTATTTAAAGAAACGTAAAGACTAAAGAAGAAAGAAGAAAAGAAGCCCAAAAACAAAGCCCATTCACAAGCCCACAAGAAAACGCCTATAAATAGGACTTCACTTCACAATTTTAGAAGTTAGTTAGTTTTAGTTTTAGTTTCACTTTTCATTTTCCTTTCTAGTTTTAGAGAGAGAAAGTTCTCAACTTTCTCTCACTAAGTTTTCATCTTTCTTTCTTTTAATCTTTCAGGATTAAACCTTTTGTATTGTTGATTTCATTAATCAAGTTTAAGTTTAAGCTTTTAATCTTTCATCTCTTTCTACATTTCTTTGATTTTGGTTCACTTTTGGTGCGAATTACTTATGATCCGTGTTGTTAATTAATGTTTTCGTGCTTAAAAAGTTAATCTTTTTATGTTTATTTAAGTTTTCATACGAACAAGCTTTAAGATCTTTGTGCTTTTTGGCTTATTGATATGTTAAGCTTATTCACTTTTTTAAAGTTTTCTTAAAAAGTTCATCTTTTTATTGTTTGATTTAAAAGTTTGCTTATTTGAAGTTTAGATAAGTTGTTATTTGCGTTTATTTAATCCGTTTCATTATAGATTCGTTCTAGTTTTGGTGAATAGCTTATCAAAATAGCTTATTGCCTTAGCTTATCTTTCGGATCAAAGAGGGTAATCGGAAAAAGGTAAACCCTTTTCCGATTGGTATATTCCTACCAGCACTACCCCCTTTATTCCGATCGTTTGATCGGAATAGGGTTTTAAGATATTCCGACAGGAGGTATTTTGGTATTCCGATTTGACTCATTTTATCAATATTCCGATTGAGACTTGTTTGCACATTCCGATTAGAGTTATTCTCCCATATTCCGATCACCCTCATTTCCCAGTATTCTGATCAGCCTCATTCCGATGGTAGGGTTTATTGTATTCCGATTGGAGTGTTTTGTAACATTCCGACAGCAAGTATTATACATTCCGATCTGATTCCTTTTCAAACATTCCGATTGATGCACTTTAGATATTCCGATTTGGCTGTTCTCCAATTGTTTAATTTCTTGTTCTTACAAAGTTTTCAAGTGTTAGTTTTATTAAGTGTTCAAGTATTTTTCTAATCTTGCCTTTAAGCTTTCAAGCATTTACTTTTAACTCGTTTTAGTTTAATCTTTAAAGCTTTTAATTTACTCAACACCATTTCCATTTATTTACTATTAGTTTAAAATAGATAAAAAAACCAACACCCTTTTAGTAACCAAGAACAATTATTCCACTTTGAACCGTGGCCAATTCGAGAAGATACCGAGAACTAATCTGAACCTCATACAAATCCCAAGTATCAAATGGCGCCGCTGCCGGCTCTTCTCGTTAAGATTAACAGTTTTTTGTGAGAACTTAGATTTTGGGATCCGTTCACCGTGAACGTTATTTTTTTCATAAAAATTTTCAAAAAAACCCAAAAAAATATAAAATTTTCAAAAATCCTAAAAAGTAAAAAACACAAAAAAAGACAAAATATTTCTTGTTTGCTTTGTTAGTTCTTTTGCAGGTGCATGCGTACACGATCAACGTCTTATCAAGAGCCCGAGCCTCTCGAAGACTTAGACATGGCCGGTGTACACAACAACAACAATAACCCACATCAAAACAACAACAACAATAACAATCCACCTCTCAACAACAATAATAACAACAACAATGAGCCTCTACCGGACAATCGCCCTATGATTGAATTGTTACAAGCACATGTGGAGGGCAACAATGATCCAATTGTCATACCCGCGATTGCAGCCAACAACTTTGAGCTCAAATCCGGTTTTATCCAGATGGTCTCTGCTCAACCATTCTTGGGGCGTACCATTGATGATCCGCATGACCACATCAAACGGTTCTTGCAACTCACGAATACGGACAAATTCAATGGTGTTCCACAAGAGGTAATCCGTTTGCAACTTTTTCCTTTCTCCCTAGAGGGACAAGCCCGACATTGGCTTGCAAAGGAACCGCCACAAAGTATTCTGACGTGGACGGATTTGGAGACCAAGTTCATAAACTACTTTTTCCCACCCTCTCGTACTACCGCTTTGCGGAATGAAATCATTAATTTTGAACAAAAGTACGATGAGTCTTTTAGTGAATCTTGGGACCGTTTTAAAGATCTTTTAAGAAAGTGCCCACAACATGGTTTTACCAAAGTGCACCAAATTAATACTTTTTATAATGGTTTAAGCATGAATGACCAAGATTCACTAAATAGTGCCCCGGGGGGGGGGGGGGGTAATATTTTGGTTAAGACTTCTAATGCCGCTTGGGATATCATTGAGAATAAGTCTCGTGTGCAAACCAAGAGTGTTCGGACCAATGCCGCTAGTGCTAGTACTAGTGACAACGACAAGCGACTTGACAAAATTACTACGCTTCTTGAATCGCTTGCCGCCCAAACCGCCAGCAACACCAACAACATCAACGCTAAAAACGCTCAAGTCAATGCTGTAAACCAACCATGTGAAATATGCGGGGGTCCTCACTCTTACACCACTTGTACCACCACCCAAGACTACCCTTCTGAGAATGTGAATGCAACATACGGTACCTATCCTCCGGCCGCTTAACAAGTTCGTCCTCAAGGTGACCGCAACTTGCTTAGCTACCACTCAAACAACTTTCTTTCCCCACCCGGTTTTCCTCCTCACAACCCAAACCAACAACAAAACCTCAATCTCCCTCCTCAACAACAACAACAACCTCGTGCACCATACCAACCACCTCACAAACAACCATATCTACCTCAAAGAAACAACCAAGTTTACCAACAACCTGCTTATCAACCACCCGCTTACCACGCTCCTCCTCCTAACCAACCCACCGCATTACACCAAGATGTTGAAACCTACATGAGGACCAATGATGTGATCGTGGAAATCTCCAGCGGGAAGTGCTCAACTTGAAAGCAGACATGGTGAAACAAGGGAACGATCTGAGAGCTGATATGCGAAACACTTTGGCAAGTCAAACGAATGACTTAAGGAACATGATGGCTGGTTTCTTCCAAGGTAATCAATCCTCTTCTTCGGGTACTCTTCCGAGTAACACCGTTGCGAATCCAAGAGGGGAGATGAAAGCAATCATCACTCGCAGTGGCAAAGGTACCAAGGAACCCGAGCTTCCTATACCTCCACCGGTGATTGTGACTAAGGAAAACGAGTCACCTGCTCCTATTCCTCAACCTTCTACTTCCCCAATTCCTCCACCTCTTACTTCTACCCCTCCTCCACCCAAGGATGTGAGTGATCCTTCGATCCCAAAGCCTTCCTCTTCTTCCGATATACCTTATCCCTCAAGGTTGAGGAAAGAGAAGCTCAAAAGCAAGGACGATATTCAGGTTTCGAGCTTTCTAAAAATGTTTAAACAATTGAATTTTAACATCTCCTTTGCTGAGGCTCTCGCTCACATGCCTAAGTACGCGAAAATGTTTAAAGATCTTCTTAGCGACAAAGAGAAGCTTCTTGATATTGCTAACACCCAACTTAATGAGAACTGCTCTGCAGTGCTCTTAAGGAAATTGCCAACCAAGCTTGGTGATCCGGGTCGTTTCTTAATCCCTTGCAACTTTTCGGGAGTAGAGAATTGCATGGCCCTAGTGGATCTAGGTGTCAGTATTAATTTAATGCCTTTAAGCGTTTGGAAGCAATTATCTCTCCCTGAGCTAGTCCCCACCAAAATGACTTTGGAATTAGCTAACCGTACGGTTGCTTATCCAGTGGGGATAGCCGAAGACGTCTTTGTAGGAGTCGACAAATTCACTTTTCCTGCCGATTTCGTTGTCGTTGACTACGACATGGACCCTCGTGTGCCATTGATCGTTGGTCGTCCATTCTTGAGGACTGGTCGCACTCTCATCGATGTTGAAGCCGGTGAGCTTATCATGAGAGTGGGTGACGATAAAATTGTCTTCAACATGGGAAAGCTTTCTAAACAGCCTTATTCATACGAGAGTGTTAATTGTATTGACGTTCTTGATGAGGCTTGTGAAGAACACTTCAAAGATGCTTGTAAAAGTATTCCTACCTCTCTTCCCAATGTTGAGACCGTTTCCTCTATTGATTCATCACTATCTCTATTTGGAGAAAGTGATTTCCTTTGGAAAGAATTGGAAGCCACCATGGGAGATGTGAACTTAGCAAATGACGATTCTACCACCGATTGGGATGAAGATCTTCGCCTCATTGAGAACCTTCTTAAAGAAGACAATATTTCTCCACCATCTCCCAAGGCTATTGTTATCGATAAACCGACTTTGAATACGCCTCCCATCGAAAATCCTCCGGATTTAGAACTTAAGGAGTTGCCGCCCCATCTCGAGTACGTGTTCCTTGAAGAAAAGAAGAAGTCGCCTGTCATCATTGTTAAGGACTTGAACGAAGAAGAGAAATCTCGCCTCATCGTTGTGCTTAAAGATCATAAGAGGCTATTGCTTGAAAAATTTCCGATATCCGCGGAATTGATCCGAACTTTTGTACTCACAAGATTCTCATAGAAGATGACTTTAAACCCGCAATCCAGAGCCAAAGAAGGATTAATCCTCGTATTCATGACGTCATCAAACAAGAGGTTATCAAACTTCTTGATGCCGGCTTGATTTACCCTATTTCGGATTCGCCTTGGGTAAGTCCCGTCCATTGTGTGCCCAAGAAGGGCGGAATAACCGTTGTTCCCAATGAACACAACGAGTTGATTCCCACTCGTCTCGTTACTGGGTGGAGAGTTTGTATTGACTATCGCAAGCTCAATGATGCCACGAGAAAAGACCACTTTCCTCTTCCTTTTATGGATCAAATGCTCGAGCGTCTTGCGGGTAATGACTATTACTGCTTCTTAGACGGTTTCTCCGGGTATTTTCAAATTCCCATAGATCCCAAGGACCAAGAAAAGACCACATTCACTTGTCCCTACGGAACATTTGCTTACAAACGCATGCCTTTTGGTTTATGTAATGCTCCTGGGACGTTCCAACGGTGTATGATGGCTATCTTCCATGACATGGTTGAAGAAACTATGGAAGTATTCATGGATGATTTCTCGGTTTATGGCAATTCTTTCTCTGCTTGCCTTGCCAATTTAGAACGTATGCTTAAGCGGTGTGAAGACACTCGCCTTGTTCTTAATTGGGAAAAATGCCATTTCATGGTAAAAGAGGGCATCGTGCTAGGACACAAGATCTCCAAAGCCGTTCTTGAAGTGGACCGTGCTAAAGTCGATGTTATCGCTAAGTTGCCTCCACCTTCAACCGTGAAGGGTGTGAGAAGTTTCCTCGGTCATGCGGGCTTCTACCGTCGATTCATCAAAGATTTTTCTAAAATCGCTCGCCCGATGACCCACCTCTTGGAGAAAGATACTCCTTTTATCTTTTCCAACGAGTGTATTGAAGCCTTCAACTTGCTTAAGGATAAGCTAACTAAGGCACCCGTCTTGGTCACCCCTAATTGGGAGCTTCCCTTTGATTTGATGTGCGATGCTAGCGACTTTGCTATTGGAGCGGTTTTGGGCCAAAGAGTGAATAATCACTTCCAACCAATCCATTACGCTAGCAAGACAATGACTGGGGCTCAATTGCATTACACGACAACCGAAAAAGAGCTTTTAGCTGTTGTCTATGATTTTGAAAAGTTCTGCCCCTATCTTGTCCTTTCCACCACAATCATTTATACCGATCATTCCGCGTTGAAGTACTTGTTGACTAAGCAAGATTCCAAACCAAGACTTCTTCGCTGGGTTTTGCTACTCCAAGAATTTAAAATCGAAATTCGTGATAAAAAGGGAGCTGAAAACCTAGCCGCGGATCATCTCAGCAGACTTGAGGATCCTTATCAAGGGGAACATCCGAACAAAGAGATCAGTGACTCTTTTCCCCTGGAGACCTTAATGTCTATCAACTCGACTTCTGATGAAACCCCGTGGTTTGCGGACATTGCAAACTACTTGGCGGGTGGAATTCTCGTTGACGGGCTAACATCCCAACAAAAGAAGAAGTTCTTCAAAGACATTAAGACTTACCTTTGGGATGACCCGTATCTATTCAAACAATGTGCTGATTTGATTATTCACCGATGTGTTAATGGACCGACAGCTTTAGAAATCCTTGACGCTTGCCACAAAGGACCCACCGGTGGTCACTTTGGTCCCAACTACACCGCCAAAAAAGTGTTTGACTCGGGATTTTATTGGCCCACCATCTATCGTGACGCTCACGAGATGGTTAAACGTTGTGATGCTTGCCAAAAACAAGGCAAGATCACACATAAAGACGAGATGCCTCAGAATTTCATTCAAGAATGTGAAATCTTTGATGTTTGGGGTATCGACTTTATGGGGCCATTCCCTTCATCTAAAGGAAACAAATACATCCTTGTAGCCGGTGACTACGTCTCCAAATGGGTTGAAGCCAAAGCTTTACCCACTAATGACGCAAGGGTGGTTTGTAACTTTTTGAAATCGCTGTTCGCTAGATTCGGTGTGCCTCGTGCCATTATTAGTGATCGCGGGACTCATTTTTGCAATGATCAATTTGCAAGAGTCATGGCTAAGTATGGTGTAAATCATCGTCTTTCCACCGCCTACCACCCACAAACTAATGGCCAGGCTGAAATCTCTAACCGAGGATTATAGCGAATTCTTGAAAGAACCGTGGGAGAGCATCGTGCCTCATGGGCCGATAAACTCGATGATGCTTTGTGGGCTTTTTGTACCGCATACAAGACTCCGATTGGTTGTACACCATATCGTCTCGTGTACGGGAAAGCATGCCACCTCCCCATTGAGTTGGAGCACAAGGCTTACTGGGCCTTGAAGTGGGCTAATTTCGATATCAACAAAGCCGGTGACCTACGCAAGATCCAACTCAATGAGCTCAATGAACTCCGTAATGAGGCTTATGAAAATTCTTTGATCTATAAGGAAAAAACTAAGCTCATTCACGACTCTAAGATTAAGAACCGAGAGTTCCAAGTTGGAGATAAAGCTTTACTCTTTAACTCTCGGTTGAAAATCTTTTCGGGCAGTTGGTCCGGCCCATTCACCATTGCCCAAATTTTTCCATATGGTACTCTCGAGCTCGCTCAACCTAATTGACCTAATTTTAAGGTGAATGGCCAACGAGTGAAGTTGTACTTTCGTGAGGACATCTCTCATGAGATGATTCCATCCCTCACCACGTTTCCCATGAACTAATTTTGGGCCGAGTCAGGCTCGTGACTCGGTTATCAAAAACAAGCGCTCCTCGGGAGGCAACCCGAGTATCTATCCTTTTCTGTTTTAACCTCCTAAGTGTAGGGGGACCTCTATAGGTGTTTGTGTTTGTGTGGTGATGTGATTACAGGGATGAATGCACTTTTGGAACCTTTGAAGAACCATGCTCCCGTGTTATCCAAAATCCGGTTCTATCTCTCAACTATCGTGATTCAATTTTCTTCATACTCACATTTGAAATTAATCACTTTAGTCGTCTCTTCCTTAGCTTGATTTAACCAACGTGCACAATGTCATAAGTGTAGGGGAAACTTTTCCCACATGCTTAAACATTGAGGACAATGTTTATCTTAAGTGTAGGGGGACTTCTATCGAAGTTTTAAGTGGACTTTTCCATGAAAATGCCTTCATATAACCGGAAAATCATCTTTTTCAACATTTTTCAAATTTTTTATTAACTTTGGCCATTTAGTCGTAATTTTTAAATTTTTATCGTTGCTTTCATATGTATATATCCCGCAATAAAGTCAAAAATATTAATAAAGTGGTGTAGCTATTGAGAAGTGTTTGACATATTAGGCCCGTTGCGATTATTTTGACTCAACCCGAATAGACTTATCCAAGTTTATTCTAGCCAGTATCCTTAACCATGTAGACCTTAATTGGTTTATTAGGCTAAGCATCCACGAGTCTCATTACTTGAGATTTTAAAATTGTGGAGAACGAGAAATGATAGAGTCAATTATAAGTCGGTATTCTTGCACAAGCTCACTTGGTGTAATTATTTGCCTATTCTCCCATCACTTGCTAATAATTTATCTGCAATAAGTAAGGTCGTACGATTTGAAAAGTTACTTAGCTTCTAGCCCAAGATCGTTTAAAAGTTGCTCGGTAATGATAAGAGTTCATAGCCAAGGCATAACTTATGAAGCGGGGCGCGAAGATTGGCGAGTCCGAAAAGGCCCTAACAAGGCATGAGGATTCAATCTTATTGCTAAAGATCCAAAGTGATGTGAAAAGCATTATTCCCAAAATCAATATGAAGGATCAAGACTCACGACGAAAAGCAATCAACTCCCATAAAGATCATGGAGAAGTCTATCCGAAAAGACCCTAACAAGGTATGAGGATAAATAGATCCAAGTCCGAAAAGGAGGCGTATCGTTGTATCTCAAAATCCCAATTAGAGATAGAAGAAATAACCATGAAGTCGTGGTCAACAAAGTTGAAGCACCCCTCAAAAGTCTCCAAGTGAAGAAACTCTATTAACGAAGAGAAGACCATTATCTCAAGAACGTCTCTCAAGATATGAAGTATGAAGTACATGCCAAATATCGGCCCAAGAGAGGTCTCAAATCGTGAACCGAGTTATGCCAAGATATGAACTTTTTGATATCCCGAGAAGCAGTTTAAAGAGATTTTGTCCTTTAGCTAACTATTGATCAAATCGTCCTACTTTGCTTTCAGCCTAAATAAACTATCGAAATAAGTCAAAAAATGCATCTTCATGATCATTCTAAGACAAAAATAAAATATAAGAGATACACCTAGGAATAAGGGAGTTTAAGCATATAATTAAGCCATGTGTGTAAGTGTTTGATTTGCTAACTTATAATGACAATGATCTCGTTTTTAAGCTTAGTTTGGGGAACGTGAAACTTGAGGGTGATAATTCTTCGCAGCACCAAAGCCCTAATGTAAGTCCTTGATCTCTTTGCAAGTTATTTCCATATAGCTATTTTCGAGTGAAAATGGTTTTCTATCCTTTTGTTTACTTTAAAGATTTTAATTTCTCTTAGTACTTTAATTTTTGTTAAGTAGTATTTTAATAAGGCCAAGGTTGATTGATTATGAGAAAAGTGTAAATTTGCTTTATCACTAAGCATTGCATGAGGGCATGGCAATAGTTAAGTGTAGGGGATTTGATAGGTGTGAAAACACCCATCCTTTTACCACTTATTTCTGGCTAAAACAAGACCAAAACACGTATTTAATATCATTTGTTTGGAATTATGCGTGGTTTTTGTGTTTATTGTGTTTTCAGAGTCAACCGGGTGAATATTAAAGAAAACATGGGATTGCACGGGTTTTGTCGAAGAAAAATACTCAAGAAGAAGTCTATTGTCCAAGAGATGCAAAAGATTTGAAGTCATTATGCCTATTTGAAGATTTATCGAAGAAAAGGGCCAAATATGGAAGATTCATATATGTCGAAGAACTCGAGTCTATTAAACAAAAGATTATAAGACGAGTTGGAATTATTCACCGACACTTCTCAAAATCCAAAGTCGGAAACGTTTATTTAAAGAAACGTAAAGACTAAAGAAGAAAGAAGAAAAGAAGCCCAAAAACAAAGCCCATTCACAAGCCCACAAGAAAACGCCTATAAATAGGACTTCACTTCACAATTTTAGAAGCTAGTTAGTTTTAGTTTTAGTTTCACTTTTCATTTTCCTTTCTAGTTTTAGAGAGAGAAAGTTCTCAACTTTCTCTCACTAAGTTTTCATCTTTCTTTCTTTTAATCTTTCAAGATTAAACCTTTTGTATTGTTGATTTCATTAATCAAGTTTAAGTTTAAGCTTTTAATCTTTCATCTCTTTCTACCTTTCTTTGATTTTGGTTCACTTTTGGTGCGAATTACTTATGATCCGTGTTGTTCATTAATGTTTTCGTGCTTAAAAAGTTAATCTTTTTATGTTTATTTAAGTTTTCATACGAATAAGCTTTAAGATCTTTGTGCTTATTAGCTTATTGATATGTTTAGCTTATTCACTTTTTTAAAGTTTTCTTAAAAAGTTCATCTTTTTATTGTTTGATTTAAAAGTTTGCTTATTTGAAGTTTAGATAAGTTGTTATTTGCGTTTATTTAATCCGTTTCATTATAGATTCGTTCTAGTTTTGGTGAATAGCTTATCAAAATAGCTTATTGCCTTAGCTTATCTTTCGGATCAAAGAGGGTAATCGGAAAAGGTAAACCCTTTTCCGATTGGTATATTCCGACCAGCACTACCCCCTTTATTCCGATCGTTTGATCGGAATAGGGTTTTAAGATATTCCGACAGGAGGTATTTTGGTATTCCGATTTGACTCATTTTATCAATATTCCGATTGAGACTTGTTTGCACATTCCGATTAGAGTTATTCTCCCATATTCCAATCACCCTCATTTCCCAGTATTCCGATCAGCCTCATTCCGATGGTAGGGTTTATTGTATTCCGATTGGAGTGTTTTGTAACATTCCGACAACAAGTATTATACATTCCGATCTGATTCCTTTTCAAACATTACGATTGATGCACTTTAGATATTCCGATTTGGCTGTTCTCCAATTGTTTAATTTCTTGTTTTTACAAAGTTTTCAAGTGTTAGTTTTATTAAGTGTTCAAGTATTTTTCTAATCTTGCCTTTAAGCTTTCAAGCATTTACTTTTAACTCGTTGTTTTAGTTTAATCTTTAAAGCTTTTAATTTACTCAACACCATTTACATTTATTTACTATTAGTTTAAAATAGATAAAAAAACCAACACCATTTTAGTAACCAAGAACAATTATTCCACTTTGAACCGTGATCAATTCGAGAAGATACCGAGAACTAATCTGAACCTCATACAAATCCCAAGTATCAAGTATGAACGTAAGTGTTAAAGGACTGAAATGTTGTGTACACGTGGTGTTTGGTTGGTAAAAGATAGGTCCAAATGGCTCTAGAAAAATCATCAACAATTGTAAGAAAATATTTTCATTTGTTAGGAATTGAATGCTTATAAGGTCCCCAAACATCAAGGTGCACAAGTTAAAACATAGTTGTAGCATGTGAAACACTGGTTGGAAAGGGTAAAAGATGATGTTTAGCTATTGGACAAACAATACATTTTGATTCTAAATTACAAAGAGAACTAGGTGTAATAGAATGAATCTTATTCATCACTTCAGTTGATCGATGTCCTAACTTGCATGTCATAGGGATGATCTTGAGTTGTGGAGAATGGTAGAGTTAGAAGACGGGATTGTAGCAAAAAGTTGAGGTGGTTTGAGTGTGTAAAGACCTCCATGAAGGTTGCCAATTGTTTGTGAGCCATTATGGACCTAAAAAGTACATTAGTTATTAGTAAAGGTAACTGAGGCATGGGTTGAGTTAGTGATTCTACTTATAGATATGGGGTTGTAGGTTAATGATGGTATGTAGAGAACTCCCTTAAGGATGAGGTTTGTTTTAATTAAGACATAATCTATCATTGTGATAGTCGTGGTGTTTCCATTGGGAAGATAAACAATGATGGGTGTGGTGCATTTTTGTATATCAAACATTAAGGTTAAGCATGTACAAATATGATCAGTTGCCCCACTATCAATTATCCAAATATCCTTAATACCATAAGAGAAAGAGGCAATGAAACATACTTACCAGCCATGTTTTGGAGATTAGCATTATTGAACTCCCTTTGGTTCTGAGTCTGCATCAAGAGTAATACTTGATTCATTTGGTTTGCAAATGGTCCATTTTGGTGTAAACATAAGGATAAGTAGTGGTGTTTCTTGAGCTTGTGGGTTGTAAGTCATGTGCTCCTTCTTCACAGCTCATCATGGCATTCACAGTATATTTGTAAGGTCGTTAAGCTCTCTAAGAAGGTGGAAGAAATTTTCCATGGAGCGGATGACCAGGTGGAAAACCAACAATCTTATAACGCTCATTACCATAGTTTCCCTCCTTTTGAATATTAGTACAACTTACACCTTTCCTAAATGCACTCTTCCTAGTGTTTGGCTATTGGTGTTACTAGGTGGATTTGAATTGAAGCTCTTATTTCTATTGTTTGTATAGGTGTTGAGAGCAGTGGGGATTATCATTGGTGTGAATTTAGGGGTTTCTCTTTGTTTCTCCTCTTGTCTGAGCATTCTATAGGCCTTAATGACTAGTGGTAAGGGTTGCATGAGTATTATTTGACCCCTAATGTTGGTGTAACTATCACCCAATCCTATCAAAAACTGTATCAGTCTCTTCTTTTGCTCTCTTTCACCATTAGTTTTGTTGGGTCAAAAAGTTGATGTGGCAGAAACTCAAAAACGAAGAAAACATGAAGACATTTGTCTAAGCGTTGTCAAGGGCAATCCAAGTGTTGACAAGATCAAATCGGAGGTTGATGGCTCAAGTGTTGTCATGTACAATCTAAGCATTGTCATGTACAAACTAAGCATTGATAGAAACGTAGACAAGAAGCCTTTAGAAGCTTCTATTTAGATAAACATGCAGGATATATTCTGTATAAGTTTATTTGAATAGAAGATTTACATGTTTATTCATTCTTATCTCTTGTAAACTCTAATCTTTACACTATAAAATGAACCAAGGGTATTAGGTTTTTCATATAACTTTCATATACAATGTAAACCTAAAGCGTGTGTCGACTAGGTGTGGGATTCAATGTATACACACCTAGTGATTGTTTGTTACTCCATTATGAACAATCCAATTGTTTTAATTCATGTTCTTTGTGCCCAAACACCTTGTTAATGTGTCGTGTTCTAATTCCGTTTTGATTATGTTAATCATATGAACAATGATGCATTCCTAGTAGCTTAAAGATCCATGAATCTTAGGATTCCACAATTGGTATTAGAGCCTCGTGGCTCGTGATGCTAGGACCAACAAGGTGTTCGTGTTTTGAGAAGAAAAGAAAAATCCGTATAGGTTTTTCTGGACGTTTTGGTGTGCGCAACAGTATTCAGAAGGTCATAAATTTTGATTGAACCATTGGATCGTCACGATAATTCTTGAGTGTATTCTATACACATATATCCAAACATCCACTGGAGGGATTGTCGAGTTTTATCCCCAAGAAAAAGTTATTAAGCGTCAAAGTCAGCAGCAGGATGAATGCAGTTTTCTGTAAACAGCCATGTTCAAAACACGTTTTCTCCTTCGTTAACCGTTGGATCTTCGTGATTTTTGAACTGTAGGTTCTTGGCACTTGGGTCTAGAATCTCACCGAAGGGATTTTCGATCTGAGCCCTAATGAAGACATTATTCAGTATCGAAGTTCACTGTTTAAGGTATTGATGTTTTTGCTTTTTCACATGAAATCATGACCTAGGGTTCCTCAAACCCTAGATCGACATAAAAAGCAGAATGTTATGAGGTTTGTGGCTGTTGTGATTCAAGGTAATGCACGATCTAAGGTTTATTTACAAATCCTAAGTTAGGGTTTCGGTGTTTAAAGTTATAAACCCTAGATCTGTAAAGACAGATTCATAGCTTAATAGCTCATGTTACTGTTTGTTCGTATATAATCCATATGTTGCATCTATGGGTACACGATGATTGCAGCAGGTCTACCTATCAGTACAAGGTAACTTTGTTTTATTGTCCAATTTCTAAAGGTTGTGTGCTCATACAGTTGTATTACAACTGCTCAAAAGGTAGAAGGTTACCGTGATCGGTTCAGGACAGAAACGAATATAATATATGTTCTAGTTTACGTGGGATTACAAAAGATGTTGGCCAATGAAGAGTAATGTCTCTTTCAAACAAGGACGTACGAATGGTAAATTGATGATGATGTGGTCCCGTGATGCTGTTATACTATTGTAAGACGTGGGAAGTGATTATTTGCTAAACAAAAGAAAAAGGGTCGGTGATCATTAAAGATTGAGCAAACACGTTTTGGTTGATTAATATATAGTGGGCCAAGGAGTCAATTCATTCATAGGACCTTGGAGGTTTGATATTGCTGATCACGTGGATTAATGTCTTTAAGAGAAGGCAAAAGTTAAAAGCTACTGACATCATGTGAGATATCTTAATAGTTGGTTGTAGTCTTCTTTTGTGGGGATTATAATCAACTTATATTTGGACGAGATTTATGAGTATAAATCAGAAAGGGACGTGTGTTCACAGCAAAAGAAAAAGGCAGAAAAGAAAAGGACGTGATTTTAGGAGGATATACATGTTTGCTGCTTCTTATGGTTATTCCACGATATTGGATGCAGTTGACGTCAACAATTGAGCCATGTCGCTGACAAGGTTTAAAGTTGACGCTGATGTTTGTTAATTTGACGCTGACAAGAATAAGTCAAACGCTGATGGGAAGCGTTGACATGAGTTGTCCGAGAAACGCTTGCTCAAGCGTTGATAGGTTTTGTCCGATATCTGATAATGCATACGACTAAGATATTGGACAATGAAGGTTCTCGGATAACAAAAGAATAGCTGCTGTTTGAGAAAATTGGTACTTTTTAGCACACAAAAAGAAGGAAATTACACACGAAGGTACATGGAATCTCCGTTTTTATTCAGAATATCAAGTTGGTATTTATGGCTCGGATATTTTTAAAAGGGGTTAATGATTTTAATGCGAGTTAGCAACAATTCGTGAGGTAATTTATTGGATTTGATTATGTAATCGGGGTAGCCTTGTAGAAGAGTTATCCGTCTAATTGCTTTTACATATGATATGAAGAATAAGTTTCGTCATGAAGAGGTGTTAGCTTAAGGGGAAGAATTCTTATGGTAAGTTTGATGTTCGAAGAAGATTTTCGTGAGTTTGTGTTCTATCATATCTTTAAAGATGGTGCCTAGTCAACATTATTCTTTAAAGGTAACTTGTTCATACTTACACGGTTGGTGATGAAGACTTGTCATAACACTTGAAGGAGTTACATTATCATGCTCAGTGTCTCACAAAGGATGAGAATATTGACAAGGGATCGAGGTCTACTTATATTTAGTCATCAGTATAAGTTCTTCATCACATGGATAGTGCAAGACATGGAACACAAGGTTGGGTTATTCTACTTCTACATCAAAATTACTTTATTTATTTTTCTTCAAGATCATTACATAGAGCTACATTTGGAGAATCTTCAAGATAGCATACATTGTTTACTTCCCTGTTGATGTGACAAAAAAGGGAAGACATACATGCTACAATTGAGGGGAAGCAATTTGAAGATGATGTACAAATTACAAGAGATACACAAAGAGTTTTGCCGACATCAACTAGGGGAAGATTGTTGGGTCAAAAAGTTGATGTGGTAGAAACTCAAAAACGAAGAAAACATGAAGACATTTGTCAAAGCGTTGTCAAGAGCAATCCAAGTGTTGACAAGAGCAAATCGGAGATTGATGGCTCAAGTGTTGTCATGTACAATCTAAGCATTGTCATGTACAAACTAAGCATTGATAGAAACGTAGACAAGAAGCCTTTAGAAGCTTCTATTTAGATAAACATGCAGGATATATTCTGTATAAGTTTATTTGAATAGAAGATTTACATGTTTATTCATTCTTATCTCTTGTAAACCCTAAACCTTACACTATAAAAGGAACCAAGGGTATTAGGTTTTTCATATAACTTTCATATACAATGTAAACCTAAAGCGTGTGTCGATTAGGTGTGGGATTCAATGTATACACACCTAGTGATTGTTTGTTATTAATATAATGAACAATCCAATTGTTTTAATTCATGTTCTTTGTGCCCAAACACCTTTGTTAATGTGTCGTGTTCTAATTCCGCTTTGATTATGTTAATCATATGAACAATGATGCATTCCTAGTAGCTTAAAGATCCGTGAATCTTAGGATTCCACAAGTTTTCCTATTCTTACAATCATACTTACAAGTACACATATAAGGAGCTTCTAAAGCATCAAGTTCATCCTAAAAACCTTTCATATTGTGATAGTACAGTTCAATAGCATTGTGAAATCGAATAACTAACTTAGTAACTGTCCTAACTCGCCGTTCAAAAAATATAGGTGTGTTAAGCTGCTTGAGTTGAACAATACCATTTGAGACTTGATAAATCCTATGGCCATCTGATTGTGAGTAATGTTCATACAGTTAATTCCATATATATCTAGCAGAATTCACAAAAACTGAGATTATTACCAATTTCTTTTGACACAATGTTGAGAATCCAAAAAATGATCATATCGTTGGCTCTTTCCTACAGAGATCTTATTGGTGAATCAACATCTAGTTCTATAAACCCTCCATTGATGATCTTGAGATTATTCCTTGCATTAAGAACAATCATTATTGACCTCTTCTAAGTACTATAGTTTTTTGACCCATTCAACTTCTTTGAGATAAACACTAAACCAGGATGATCATTTTGGTGGAAATACAGTGGATGATGAACAGAATTGACATCATCTTCATTGTTTGAGGTGTTTTATGATGGAGTGCCTGATGTGGATATAGTAACCATTGTGATTGTGAGGGATTTGTTGAATTAGTTTTGAATGAAATTTTGGCGGGAAAGAACATAAAACAATGGAATTGGTGAAATGGATGAAATTGACTGTGATTATGATGATTAAAGTGGTTGATAAAGTTGATTTATGATGAATGAAGGTGATTTAATGGTGATTGACGGTCATTTAGTTTGTTAGAGTGGTGGTTAGTGGTGGTGATAGGTGGTTAGTGGTGGTGATAGCTTGTTAGAGTGGTGGTTAGTGGCGGGGATATTTTGTTAGGATGGCCAAAGTTGGTTAGAGTTATTGGTCTCTAATACCATATTGAATTCAGAGAGAATGTGATAAATTGTATTATTTTCTTAATGATCAAATGCGAAGAGGTTTAGTATTTATACTACATTACATCAAAGAACTAACTAACTATCAAGCTAGTTAAACTACCATAACATCTTAACTAATTATTGAGAAGACTTCTTCTTCTCACACAATTAATATGAGCTTGTCCAGTTGTTGATGAAGTGTTGATCAGACCTCCTTTATGTTTACATGTATCTTGACAAATGTCTGTATTTCAAAATCGATCATACTGATAGTAATATCCAGTAAAACACAGATGTGGCTAAATCGCAGGCGAAACTAGGGTTTTATGGTAAGTCACATTAAATTACCTCGTGTAGTGTAGGTATAACAGAATATCTGGATATTTTCTAATACACCAGTAGGCTAGAAGATTTTTGTGATTGTTTTAAAATTGAATGATTAGATACACAATAAATCTTGAATGGTAGATAGTTCTAGTTAAACAGTAACGGTGTGTTTGGTATGACTAGATGAAGTTGCGACGGAATGGAATGAACATCGTAATGGAATAAATTAAGTAATTGAATGAAACATTACAACTATAATTATGTTTGATTATTGTGATAGAATGGAATGTAATCATTAATAAAATATACTAAAATAGTCGTTGATAATAAATATTTTTAGTTAGTGGGTAGTTAATGAAAGGCTTATGGATAATAAAAACCAAGGTATCCCTAACGAATAGATATGGTAATATTTGATATAATGAGTGATTACATGTAATAAGTTATTGTATTCTATTGTTGTAACTAAACATATATTTTTTATTATGCCGTAATGATCTTTTCCATTCCTCTTTTCATTACGACGTACCAAATGCTATGTAACTTATCAATGTATACATACAACGAAACTGAGTTGCTTTTATTTGAAATGCAACTCAATTTAACGCCTATTAAAGGTTGTGGGTTCAAGTCTCGATGGAGACATGTGAGATAAAATTTGTGAGATAGTTTGTGTGAGTTGTAAAAATTCGCCGTTCAAAATAATAATAATAATAATAATAATAATAATAATAATAATAATAATAATAATAATAATAATAATAATGGAGCGCGTGCTGCTGTACATATTTTCCATATAATAGGTTTTGCTATTGCTAAAGGGGTGGAAGCGCAGATAGTATCTCGACTCTCATCCAATTTGTTGTAAATCCCTTTTTGTTTCTAATAAAGTGATAGTTTATAATAAAAAAAAATAATAATAATAATAAAGAATCTTTAAAAAAAAATTAAAAAAAATAAAAAATTTAATGCCTATTAAAAATATTTGGTTTTATTGACATATTTAAAAAGTTACGTATGAGTTGGCCCGAGAGGATACAAAAGAATGTGATCCTAAACATCGAGTCTTTTAGTTAGGGCAAAGTCTTTAATTGTAGTCAAAATAAGTGGACCTTGTCCGGTCTAGTCCAAGCCTAGCCCAATATTAATTAGAGGCTGATTTGTTACACGTAACGAATTGATAAAAAACAAATAGTATAATCGATAGTGTAAATGGAGTAACAAATATATGGTATTTGAATTAGTCATTATTTTTCCATTGACCTATTTAGTTGCTATATTAAAATCAAGTTTACAACATAAGAGTTGAGATAAATATAAACCCTATCTATACTAACTAGTTTTAATGCCCGTGTACGCACGTGACTTGAATATAAAGAGTAAATTAAGTAATAATTTTTTTATTACGATTTTATGTGTATGATATATATTTCTTAAAACATATAATGTTTATATGTTTGATTATGTTTATATGGTAGATTATGTTATTTTTTTGCTGTGTACCGTGTAAATTAATATAAATTTAACTCAATATTTATTTTTTGAATTTCATACTCTTTTTACTTTCAGTATTTTTTTTTAAATAATTATATCTTTATTATTAGCCAACAAACCATTTACATCAACCTTACAGAACCTTACACCTACATAATTTATAAATTCATGATTTTGTAATAGTTAATATTATTTTATAAAACAATATAAAATTTTTAATACTTAAATAGTTACGATACCCGTGGACCCATAAGTTTGACATAATTTTGTATTATGTGATAATATAAATTGATATTTTGTATAAATATTTGTTGCACAAATGATTTGAATTTTTTAACTGAAATGTTAGCTATCATTTTTTAGACATTGTGTGTTTGGTAACACATAACGTCTTTGAAAAAATATATGTTGTTGTAATAATGTAGAATCCCGTCTATTTATTTTCATCTCACACCGATGTATGAGGTCTGACACTCATTTTGATATTCATATTAATGTTAATAATAATTTACGTAGATTGTATTGCTTGACTTTGTTAAGTGTCAAAATATAAATAGAAAATAATTTGTGTTTTTATTTGAATAATTATAATCATGTGATTTGTTGATTTTTTAATATAACATAGATGTTGTATTTTTAAATAAAATGTCTAGAAAATATAAAATTTAAGGGGTATTTTGTTTATTTTATAAAGTTACTAAAAAATGAAGAAAATTATAAGTTTACTTATAAGTCTATCTAATTTATTTAAAATTAAATCAATAAAGTTTTATCAGTCCCCTCCTTTTTTTAAGTTTTTATTTTCACAAATTTTACACATATATCTTTGTGTGTTTTAATCAAATTCTTCCACCAATTTTTTTAATTTTGACTAAATTGAATTCAATTTTAATTTTTTTCCACCAATCACATTGCTCAATTTTGCTTATGTGTCAAAATCAAGTCATTTAATTGGTTCAATTATTTTTTTTACAACCTCCACTTTTCACTAAAATTCTTAAAAACCTAATTCTTTTATTATATAAAAGATATATAAAGAGCTTATGTTAAAAGTTGAAAAAGTCGAAAAATTCAACATTTCCATATATAAACATAATGTTTAAATAGATAACAAGTATTAGCCACTACATCATAGGTTCGACCATCAGGTGACAGGTTCGACCATCGTGTCAACCCGGTCGAGTCACCATGTTACGGTTCAAGCATCGGTTCAATCCGGTCGAGGCACCGTTTTACGGGTTCGCTCACCAGGTCAACCCGATTGTGTCACCAAATTATCAGTTTGACCACCGAGATTTAGGATAATACCGCTATGCGCGGGTACACGTCTAGTTTTTAATTAGAGACTTATTTGTTTACACATAACGAATTGATAAATTCTTGGGCTTAAAATCGAAATCGATCATATATAGTTTAGTCATTCCTATACATTCTTTTGGCATAAACTTGGTGCATTTTCCATACAAGACATTTACAATAGTTTTTCAGCATTTTGAAATGTCTTTGTATGACTTTTTTTATCATTGCAACATGTAGCTTTTTAAATTTTTTTACTAAAAGACTTGAGTTATTCAACTAGTTGAAGTAAGACTTGTATAATTAATGCTTTAATGTTTTAAAACCCTTTTGTGGTGTGCTTGTTGTTTTTGTAGAATTAAGGATTAGAGTAAGTTTGTAACATGACTTTTTAAAACATAGATTTATTGAGAAATTTATTTTACTAATTGAAAAGAAAAATCTTTAGTAAATTATTGCATTGCGGGAAAGGTTTTAAAATTGGGATCTTAACTAGGATTATTTTTCTCTTTGCAAGATCGAGATCGTAAAATAGGATCGGGATCGTAAGATCCTACTATAATGTACTTTCTAAATTATGATTCTTAAATCTATAAAAAAAATTAACACGTTGTTTTCTAGATTATACAAATTAGAAACTATAAATTTGTAGTTTTTTAGTTTGTCCTTAAAGGAAAAGTAAGATCGGATGGTAGTAGATCCTAAGATCAGGATCCTATAAGATCTTAAGCATGCAAAGACCATATGTAAGATTAGGATCGTTTTTGTTTTGCAGTATCGTAAAATCGTAAGATTCTTAGATGAAGATCGTGATTTTGGCAACCATGATTGCGGGTACTCTTATCCAATAATGAATATACAAAATGTTGGTTAAACTAGCCGATTTTAAACATCAATATAAAATCTAGTTAAATGTTTAATCTATCTATATGGCCCAAATGAAAGATAGATGGGCTAGGTCTCTAACAAGTGATGGCGTTTTTTAAATTAAATCGGTTCGAAATTATTTGGATGATTTATTATTAAAGCTCTAATCATCTAATGGGTCTTTTATGAGATGCATGAAGAATGTTGCAACTAAAATAAACGTCTTTGCTTGGAGAGTTTAAAAGGATAGTTTGGTCACGCGGATAAATTTGGTGGGATGTCTCTTTTCTAGATTTTGTCTCGCATGATGATTCGGCTCTTTGGCTTTCGAATCTTTGTTCATGCGAGAATGTGAAAGATGTTTTAAAAGCCGTTTTTAGACTAAATTTCAAAACAAAAGTTCTATTGGTGTCAGAACATGTCACTCTCTTATACACTTATGTTATATTCGGTGCGATGATTAAGCTGAGGTTGGAGTTGAAGCTCGGATGATACCGAAACATAAATTATAAGCCGAAAGATAAAGCTATGTGTCGGTATGTTGTTGAGATACACACGGACCTAACTAATATGCCTAATTATATTACTAAACTTATGTGTTAGTATTTCGTTCAAGACAACAGATAAATTCACTTATTCACCAAACAATAACCTGTTGACACGTCTAACTACACATTTTTTTTTAGAACGCCAATTTTATTAAAAAAACTAGTAAGGAGCTAGAAACCAAACATTACAAAGGAATCAAGTGAGAATTTTTAAGCCAATCCTCCCACGAAAACACCCTTTTACATCTACTAGACACCCAATTAAAAGAATAAGAAATAATGTCGTCAAAAATCACCGAACGACGCGGGGAAACCTGATAAAAAACAGAACGATTGCGAAACACCCAAATATACCACCAAGCCACATAGAACACGCCTTCCAACACAGCCTTTGACGCCGAAGACCGCCGCAGAGATAACAACCAAGATTTCCAAGCATCAAAAGAGGACAAACTCTGCCCGTCCACCTCCCACCATCTACAAAATCTACCAAACACCTCTTGCGCAATATCGCAACTGAAAAAGAGATGCTGAGACGTCTCCAAAGAACCAACACACAACGGGCAGGCATTCGACTCCACATCCACACCTCTACGAGCTAGATTTTGTCTAGTAGGAAGACAATCACGCCACATACGCCAAGCAAAAATATTAATCTTTATGGGAATACATTTCACCCATCTTGTAGGATCGCTAAAAACAGGAAGATACAAGGCATCAATGGCGTTCCGAACATCTTTGACCTGAAAATCCCCGTTACTCGAAAGGTCACATAACCAACGATCAGAAGAGGCAAAAGGGACACATCCTTAACAATAAGATTCAAAGCATCCCACTGCTGTCTCTCAGCACCATCACACACACATCGTCTAAAGGACATATCCAAAGAGGTTGCAGCAATTTTGGACGCGACCGAAGCTTCCTTATCCGATTCTAAGGCAAACACACGAGGAAACTTCTTACATAACAAAGAGAACACAAAATCCAGTTATCATACCAGAACCTAGTCAAAAGACCATCCCCTACTCTTTTCTTGCAGTGAGAATTAAAATCAAACCCGTTCGCTTTCAAATAACGAACTTCACGAATAATCGAGCACCAAGGAGAAGACCGAGAAGTCGAATGATGATCAACAAAGTCACCATATATCGCCCGGATCACCTTAAACCAAAGCGACTCATCATGCGAGATAAACCTCCAAACCCATTTAAGGAGAAGAGCCCGGTTAAGCACAAAAGAACTAGAGACACCCAAACCCCCGTTCTTTTTAGACGCTAAAATTTTCTTCCAAGCTATCTAGGATATCTTTTTCTCCGAAGAATCCGCACCATTGAAAAAATTCCGCCTAATAGCTTCCATATCATTCAGCACTCCTTTAGGAGTTTTGTAAATGGACATAGAGTATAAAGGCGTCGCCCTTAGAATCGATTTCAATAAAGTCAACCTACCACCAATGGAAAACGTTTTAACCTTCCGCATAGATAATCGCGAACGAAGCTTGGAGACTATACCCTCCCAAGCCGACTTACTAGACATTAGTTCCCCAACCATGACACCTAGGTAACGAAACTGATGGTGTAGCACCCCACAACCAATATCAACCGCTGCTTGAGAAACTAAATTCCTAGACACCCCAATACCCAACAGCTGACATTTATGAAGATTTATTTTTAGCCCCGATGCAAAGAAGAAACACTGAAGAATTGTAACAATACCCTTCAAGTTAAAATCAGACCATTCCCCTAAGAACATGGCATCATCGACATAAAAAAGATGAGAAATACAGGTCGAACCATTCAGTTGAATACCCTTGAAAAAGCCCTCCGAAGCTGCACTAGATACAAATATGTGCAATGACTCCATAACTAAGATAAATAAAAAAGGAGACAAATGGTCACCTTGTTTAAGCCCTCTATGGAATGAAAACTCGGCGGTTGGGCTCCCATTAACCAAAATCGAAGCTCGTGCAGATGAGAGAGTCCTAAGAATCCATCTACACCAATTCGGACCAAAACCAAAATCCTGCAAAATATCAATAAGGTAGTCCCAACGAACAGAATCATACGCCTTAGCGAAATCCACTTTGAAAAACATCGTCTGCTTCTTAAACTTTTTACACCAACCTAGAATCTCATTTAGAATGAAAGGACCATCTAAAATATTCCTCTTAGCAACAAAAGCAGACTGTGAGTCAGAGACAAGATCAGAAATAGCACAAGACAAACGATTAGCAAGAATCTTAGTTACTACCTTGTAAACACAACCAATCAAACTAATCGGCCTAAAATCTGAAACCACCTTAGCCTCCGTAACTTTGGGAATCAAAGCAATAAAAGACGAGTTACATCCATTCGAAAACGATCCTTGGGCAAAAAACTGTTCCACTGCACAAAAAAAATCAGTCCCCACTGTATCCCAAAATTTCCGAAAGAACTCGAACGTGTAACCATCTGGACTTGGTGATTTATTCTCACCACATTCCCAAAAGGCTCTACGAATTTCATCCCTAGAAACAATATTGTCTAGCTCAACGACCTGCTCCGATGATAAACGTCTATTAAAAGGGGCGTTTAACTTGAAATGAGAAGTAGAGGGTTCCTCGAACCGCTCTTGGAAATGATTCTCAAAAGCCTCCTTCACCTTGACAGGTTCTGTACACCACACTCCATCAATAAACACCCCCCGAATAGATAAATGCGACCTCTTCTTATTAATGATCCCATGGAAATATTTAGAGTTTTCGTCACCTTCAATGGCCCATTTGACCTTTGATTTCTGGACGGCCTCTTTAGAAGCCACCTTCTTAATATCAAACAATTGCCTCATAAGATCTAACCTTTTCAGAAGAATAGAATCGGATCTCATACCTTGGTCCAGTTTCTTTTCGATATCTCCCAACTCACGACTAATAGAATTACTTATACTATGTTCAGCCCAAGCTTCGGTGTTAGTTAATGGATCTCCAACTGAAGAGTTCATGATTCTTAGGGGTCTCAGGCAAGGAGATCCCCTGTCTCCTTTCCTTTTTATTTTGGCAATGGAGGGTTTACACGCTTATACGTGTAAAGCGGAGTCGTTAGGGCTCTTCAAAGGTGTTAATTTTGGCAGTGACAATCTATGTATATCCCACTTGATGTACGCAGATGATGTCATTTTTATGGGTGAGTGGACTTGGACTAATGCTCGTAATCTCATGAGTCTTCTTAGATGCTTTTTTCTTGTCTCTGGCTTGCGTATCAATTTTCATAAGAGCACGGTTCTTAGGATTGGTATCACTGATAAAGAGGTCTCGTATATGGCTAGTATCATTGGCTGTAAAGCGTCCAACTTTCCTTTGAAATATCTGGGTATTCCGGTGGGATGCAACATGGCTAGGTGCTGTAATTGGAATGTTATTGTTAAAAAATTCGCCTCAAAACTTTCTGGATGGAAAACACGTCTTTTATCGGTTGGAGGTCGGCTTACTTTGATCAGGTCTGTTCTAAATAGTTTACCTATTTACTACATGTCTCTATATCGTATGCCTGTTGCTATTCGTAAGAAGTTGGAATCGTTAAGGAATAATTTTTTCATCGGGGGCGATTTGAGTGATAAGAAAATGACTTGGGTTAAATGGGACCAATGCTTAGCAAGTAAAAATGAAGGTGGCCTGGGAATTGGGAGTATTTATGGGCTTAACATCGACCTTCTTTTTAAATGGATTTGGAGATTTTTAGATAACTAATCGGACCTTTGGATTCGTGTTATCAAAAGTATCCATGGTGATAATGGGGGTATTACCACTGCCTCTGGTTCGAATATTAAAAAGAGCAATTGGATTTCCATAATCTCCTTTATTATGGGCCTCAAAGTTAAAGGAATTGATCTAGTCTCCTACTGTACTCGAAAAATTGGGAATGAAGCTGATACTAGATTTTGGCATGACACTTGGAGTGGCAGCCAACCTTTTAAAGTGATGTTTCCGCGGATTTTTAATCTTGAAACTTTCAAAGACTGTTCTATTGCTAGTCGTCTGACGTTGGATGACTTAACCTCAGTTTTGCGTCGTGCTCCTAGAGGTGGGGTGGAGTCAGTTCAATTTGAAGGTCTTAAAGATGCTATTGGGAATTTCACTCTTTCCGATCATCGTGACTCTTGGCAATGGTCTCTTGGCGGGACTAATGGTTTTTCAGTTGCTTCTATTCGTTCGTTGGTTGATTCTCATTATTTGATTGTTGGGAATGATGCCACTTATTAGAACAAATCACTCCCTATCGAAGTCAACATCTTCATTTGGAGGCTAATGCTAAATAAACTTCCATCAAGGATCAATCTGGATAAGCGTAATATTGATGTTAGTTCGCTCTTATGTCCTTCTTGCCTTGGTGATTTAGAGACGGTAAATCACACTTTCTTTAACTGCGAGATGGCGAAAGATTTACGGTCTCTCTTTGCAAACTGGTGGGATGTCGATATCCCAGTTTGCGCTAGCTTCTCGGAATGGCTCAACTGGCTTCCTACAACGCGTGTTTCTTCCAAAGTTCGGCTGGGCCTCGAAGTTGTAGGTGGGACGTTTTTGTGGTGTATTTGGAATTATCGAAACTCGATAATTTTCTCTAGTTCTCCCCAAAAGAAAGCGAATATCTGGGATTCTATTGTTGCTCATTCTTATTTGTGGATTTCGTCTAGAAATCAAAAATGTAATTTTAGTTGGATAGGATGGCTAAAAGATCCCACTGATGTTATGAACTCTATGTAAGATTGTCTAGCTTTTGCTAGTTCTTAATAAATTCTACCGTTAAAAAAAAATAGAATTACTTATACTAAAAAGTTTGTCCTTAGGGTCCTTGACCCATTGATGAATAATAGGTTTAAGACCTTGTATTTTTTTCTTGAATCTGATCATACCATTGGAATCCCCATTCGGTAAAGTACTCCAAGCCTGAACCACCATAGCCTCAAACCCTTCAAGCCCTAACCAAGAATCATAGAACTGGAAAGGAGTCGGACCAAAGTCCATATAGACCTCGTGCAACATAATAGGCCGATGATCTGAAAGATGTCTATCTAAACATGTCGCTGTTAATGAAGGAAAAGTGGAAAACAAACCTTCAGTAACGAGAAAACGATCAAGTTTACTCATTTTGGATGCTGACGGGTGTGCCCACGTGTACGAATAACCTTCCATTTTGACATCTGACAAACCCGATGAATTAATGAAATCATTGAACAATCTCGCACCTAGAGGATTAAATATAGAACCAAATCTTTCATCCGGACAACAAACATCATTGAAATCTCCCATTACTATGGCTTCTCCACTCCAACGTCTAATTAAAGATGAAATATAATCCCACAAAACACGTTTCATAGAGATTTGTTGAGGGGCATAAACAACAACAAACATCAACTTAGAATTAGTCAGAAGCCACGTACCATAAATAGCAATAAAGTTATCCAAAATAGTAGCCGCATCTTTCCTGAAAACGGAGGCCTCCCAGACACATAGGATACCACCCGAACTACCAACAGACTCGCTAGACAAAAATTGGTAGTCGGAGTTACCCCACAAAAATTTTACATCCATGTGTGAAACACATTCTAACTTCGTCTCCTGTACAGTTAAAAAATTAACCCGATGTTTAGAATTTAACTCCTTTATCCACTCCTTTTTGGACTTGTTACCAAGTCCTTGAATATTAAGGGACATAATATTCATTTAAAACCATCTTGCACTCCTTGAGAACCTGTGATACCTTCAAAATCATTCTTACACCCTTCCAGATCATAACCCATGGAACGCCCCACTCAAATCATATCCTCCAAAAGTTCTAACATCGAACCACCCTTATGAACAGGTCTACACGGAATATCTGTTGAATCACCTCTAGAAGATTCAGGGACTTCAACAACTGTATTCATAACATTTGCACCCTCTGAAACCGAATTCTTAATATTAACATCATTTTCCGAAGCCTGAGAAAGGATCACTCCCTCACCATCAGTTACATCATTTTGATGCACCGACCCCATAGGAGTAAACCCTGGAGCGTGAGTCCCAGAGGGACTATCCGCCTGTACTTCCTCACCTGGTTTTTTATTCAAGCAATCATATATATCGAATGGGTCATCAGAGTGTTGTACCTCATCAACTTTTCCAGATCCACCTTTATCTAGAGAAGGAGAATTTCCTCCAAAAACGGTTTTAGCGACCCCCTCAAAATCACTCTCCTCATCCAACACATCATCCCTGTTATGGACTCCCTCCGAATTCAAACTATCACCTATAACAGAATCATTGTTTGGGGAATACTCTGTCACATTAGGCTCCACAAAATTCGGAGTCCACATAAAAAGCTCTTTTGCCCGGACCATCGAAACCTGCCCTTTAAAACTCACCTTGAAGTTTTCCAAGATGGATTGTTGTTGGTTAGTTAACACACACAGTCGCTTCCTAGCAAACGACGCCCCCGAATTATCCTCTATATCCAGAGCTCTTCCCCATTTACTCCCTATTTAAAAAAATGTTCCCCGAGACCACACCTTAAGTGGAACACCTTCGATATCCACCCAAACCACTCTCTCGTCACTTACAAAATCTAACGATGCTCCTTGTAACTTATGGAACCAAGACTTCACCCCAATATGTTCTAAAAAATTGTTTTTAGCTGCCATAGAATCCAACTCAATCAAAACCCAGTACCCTCCAAGGTAGGATAGATTCGCCTTATGAAAACCTTCCTTGGAAAAAATAACCCGTAAATTCGGAATAGAAAGAAGATCTTTAACTCTCCCCATAACTTGACGAGAAATATCACAAGTACTTTCACACGACTCATCCAAAACAATCACTGGGATAGACCTAGCAGAATCTTGTGCAGTAGGAGTATGCATAAAACCACGAACTGCCGCAACAAAAGAACCCGGCACACCATTATTATTAGGAGAAGAATATGTTGAAGGTCTTACGTAATTCGTCTGACGTTCATAACGCACCAAATTCGCTTGGAGGTGATAATGCCCAATCCAAATGGTACACAGATTACCTACCAGCCTATCAATGTTCTCCACCCGAATAAACCTTACGAAAGCGAATCTTTTACCTGCTTTAGAGCGACGGTTAGGAATAAAGAAATCAACGACCTTCCCGTACCCTTCACATAACCTCCACAATTCGCGATGTCCACAATCATCAGGAAAATTGGTAACATAAATCGATTTGGAGATCTTAGACACAAGATCCTCCTTGGATCTAGAATACGGCATGATCAAATTTGGAATGAAGGGAGATCTGACACTGAGACAAAAAGAAAAACCAAACCCTAAAAAATAAAAAAGGCGCCGGCAACTATGGAGAAACCCTAAATCAACCAAAAACAAATCTTAAAAGACGCTCGTCGAATCGATTAAAACAAGATATAGAAACAATCACAAAAAGAAATTGAAGCTCCGGGTACCATTGATCATCACAATTAAAGGGGACAAATTAATCGAGGCCCTAAATTCGTTCACAGATGATAGCGACAAGATCCAAGTACTGATCGTGGATTGATACATGATATCCGGTGTTAATCAATGATTGGAGGCTGATGAGATTAGGTTGTGATTTCAAAGACTATATAGTTGTGGCAAGTTTGGTAATGGGTCAAAACGGGTAGGATGAGGTTGGCCAACCCACAAACAATTTTTTTTTAGGTTGTGATTTCAAAGACTATATAGTTGTGGCAAGTTTGATTATGGGTCAAAACGGGTCTAATTACACACTTACTAGTCACATTTTATAGTTCTCTTAATCATTCCTAAATTACGAAAAAAGAGTAATACATTGTGTTTCATATTGACATATAGCAAGATTATACTAAGCTAACCTTTCTAAAAATATAAACTCTTAAAAACATGGGTTTTGCTAACAAACACCCAGAGGTGGTTTTTATACATTCCTTAATTACAAACATTGCCAAATTTGAACTACTTATTTCTATAAATGTATGATTATAACATATATAATTAAGGTAAGTAACTTTTAATATGGTATATATTTATTAGTAAGTATATTAAATAAGGTATATTTGAGATTCATAATTGTTGATATTTTAATTATATAATGTATAAAAACCACCATGTGGGTGGTGGTTAGCAAAACCCTAAAAACATTTATAAAAGATCATAAATATTCCATGTAGTTCGGTTCCTAAAGCTATACACCCTCTTTAAGCTCGTTAGATATAAAGATCTTGATATTTTATCACCAAATAACCATGTTCGAAACATGCATAATGTGATATTTTCGGCAATACCAAGTGTTATTATAAACCACTAATTTGTATGCTCGTGTTGTGGTTACAACCTTCATAATAGTTCGCTATATAAAATAACGGCGCCTGCTATGCTATTACGAAATCGATATCTCCATAATATAGGCATGGGTCGGAATGGGTCGATCTATTGGCCCAATATAGTTTCATTTTCATTGATAAAAAAGATACATTTCCTTTTCCTTCTTTTCGACCAATTTGATTTATATGTATTTATATACATGCCGACCAAACAAAATATAAACAAACGATTATAATGTTAAAGTTTTCTCAAAATAATATAGTCTATAATCTCTTTGGCGAAGTTCATCTAACAACATATTTTAGTTCAAGTGCGTGAACTTATTGAGTTACGATATGAGTATTTAATAACGATGATGGTTATAGCTTGTTTCAAGTTTCTATTAGTGTCGCAAAGATTAAACACACAATCAATCGGATTTCTTATTATAAATTCGTTAATCTAATTTCTTAATTACAGTGTAAGAAAAGCTAATTATACACTTACGTTTACGGTTATGTAAGATTAATATATGCGGAGTATTAATTTTATTTTAAGTTAAAGAAACAAAGGTCGAAAATAAGTTAAAAAGTTTTGACAACGGAAATACTTGAAAAGCTAAAGTAAGAAGTGGCCAAATGACATTATACATCATAATATTGCTTTATGTTTTAGATCATGAATTATGATTTACAATGACAAAATTTACATTTTAAAATGAGGCCTATGACAATGATTTTTTCTTTTAAATGGAATACCCACTCATGTATTGTCACAAGTCACAACACAACTTTATATAATATAATGTCATTAACAAAGCTGGGTGAACTACTTCGCTAATTTAACTATTAAAGGTTTAGTGATTAACAATTAAAAAAACATAAGAATTGATTCTTATTATAATCAGCTAATCACGGAAACTAAAATATTTTTCACGTTTTTAGCCCTGAAAAGGTAGTATATTTTAGTGTAATAATTTCGAAAAAGCAATGTTTAAGGGGGTGTTTACTAAATTAAGAGGTTGTATATTAACCTATTAATAAGCCTCTTAGTGGAAAGAGTATAGTTTAGTGAGTCTCCCAACTAAGAGGAATAAATGGTTTGAGCTTACTTTTGTTTCCCACTAAGAGGTTCTAAAAGAAAAAGAAACACCTCTAAAAATGCTTTTTATATATTATTAGCTATCATTTACTCATTTAGGAAGTGCTTTTTGATGGTTTCATGAGAATTACAGTATAAAAACACAAGTAAAAATGAAAGCATGTAATAGCGAAAACGGTTTAAATAAGATCATACAATAACACGTTCATAATTAATCGATTACGGTTACCTACCTTTTGCAATGCAATTCCAACGAACAAGAACAAATCTCCAATTTTGGGTTTATGAGGATCAATGATTAACCCCTTACCGTTGTTAACTGATCCAAGATATAATCAATAGTGAGATTATATTACGTTCTTGTACGCACGTATAATAACGAGTTAACCGTAAGACTAGTACATATTAAACGAGCAATACGTAAAGTGGAAAAAATCAAACCGAAACCCTTAGGGGTATTCGGCCGATCGCAAAAGAGAGAGGAGAGAATGTGTGGGATGAAAAACTATGAGAAATCCCATGGGTATTTATAGTGGTATAAAACTTAGGGCTTAAGTTTAGTAATTAGGATTTAGGAAAGAAAAAGTTTCCTTTTTCCTTTCCCCTCCCCCATCCGATCGGAACACCCCTTCTAGGGTGTTTCCGGAACCTTCTTTCCTCTTCTATTTTTATCCACATTAATTGTTATGTTCTTAACTATTAAAACTTAGCGACCGTTAAATGTTTTAAGCTCATTTTAATTAATAAACATATAAAGTATATTTATTAATAAATTAACTCTTTACGTATTGTGTGCAATTTCGTAATCTCGAGTTTGATCCTAACACAAGACTAGATCCACGACAGTTTTCTGGTATCTCAGGTCTGAGGATAACTATTTATGATTTACTTGATACAAAGATCCATAAAGTATAATCATATAGTTGGGATAAGTCCTATATTCAATTCATCGGATAACATCTAAATTTGATATTTAAACACATCAACATACTTACAAGTATAATTTATCACAATTTAGATTCATCTAAATTTAGTAATACTCCCATATTATTAATCAAAAATGGACATTTTAGACTACTTTAATATTCATAGATTAAAACGTGTAAAATAAACACAAAATAACATAACAAGAATAAACATAACCAATACTTTATTTTATTAAATAATAATATCTAACATCCTTTATTCAAATACTTATCACAGATTTGCATTAAATCACTAGCTAAATGATGCCCAATTCCATTGGCATGTTAGATGACATTTCCTCTACGCAAAGTCGTAGTAAAATGATCAGCTAAGTTATTATCTGTGTGAACATTTATTAATCTGATTTCACCAGCCTCGACTTGTTCTCGAACATAGTGATATCTACGTTTAAAGTGTTTAGCGCCCCTCATGACTCCAGGATCATTGGCGAATATGATTGTGGCAGAATTGTCACAATACATATTAATAGGTTCTTTTATTAAAAGCATCACTCCAGGATCTCCAATAAACTTCATAATGCACACACCATTCAACTTTGTATATGGCTTCCCTTTTAACACTAAAAACATATCTCTTGTACTCCTTAAGTACTTAAAAATATATTTAACAGCAACCCGGTGGAGCTTCCCTGGATTTTGCCGTCTGACTAAGTTCTGAGCAAACGTCACATATGGCCTTGTACATCTTACAGCATACATGATAGATCCTACAACCGAAGCATAAGACACTTTCTTCATGTATTCCACCTCTTCAGGTGTTGATGCATCCATCTCATGACTTAAATCATGCTTAACATCCATATGTTGAAAACTTTTCTTGGAGTTATGCATATCAAAATTCTTCAATATCTTGTCAAGATAAGTACTTTGACTAAGACCAATTAAGTGCTTACTCCTAACACTATAGATTTTAATTTTCAGAATGTATGTAGCTTCTCCTAAATCCTTCATAAAAAACATTTGCCAAGATAATCCTTAACTTCCCTAAGTCTTGGAATGTTACTTTCCATGATTAATATGTCATCGACATATATGATTAGGAACACTACATCACTCCCACTAGCTTTACGATATACACATGGCCCATCACAATTTTGAACAAATCCAAACTTTTTTATTTCTTCATCAAATCGCTTATTCCATTGATGTGATGCTTGCTTCAAATCATAAATAGATCTTTGAAGTTTACGCACACGTTTTGTATACTTAGAATTAACATACCCTTCAGGTTGTTGCATATAGATATCTTCATCTAAGAGACCATTCAAGAAGGCGGTTTTAACATCCATTTGCCATATTTAATACTCATAGTATGAAGCTATAGCTATGAGAATCCTAATAGCTCTTATGCCTGCTACTTGAGAAAACATATTCTCGTAGTCAATGCCAAAAGTTTGAGTAAAACCTTTAGCTACTAAACGAGCTTTATAGGATTGTATTTTGCCATCCATGTCAGTTTTCTTCTTGAATATCCACTTACATTTCACTACTTTGGCATTTTGAGGTGGCTCTACAAGAATCCAAACTTCATTTACTTTCATGGAGTTCATTTCCTCATCCATTACACCAGTCCACTTAACCTTTTCAAGATCAAGCATGGCGGACTTATAATTAGCAGGTTCACCAAGATCCCCTACTTCATTATCTTCATCCTCTATGTTATGACAAAGACGGATGGGTTGGGTGCACGTATAGTCCTTTCGGATCTACAGACCACTGCTAATTCTGGTGGAACTCCCATAATTTCTGGTTGTACATGAATTTCGTTAGTGTTTTCAGAAGGTAATGTATATGTGTGATCTTCTTCAAGATCATAAGCTCTCCCAATGAATTCTTGAGATATGAAATATATTTCAAGAAAATCTACATACCATGCAACAATAACCTTGTTTTCAGGTGGAAAATAAAAGTAGTAACCCATAGTTTCCTTAGGGTATAATACAAAGATACATTTCACAGATCGTTGTTGGAGTTTATCAGCTGAGTCACGTTTCACATACGCCTCACAACCCCAGACCTTTAAATAAGGCAAGTTAGGAGATTTGTCATGCCATATTTCATATGGTGTCTTATTTACCTTCTTTGTGGGAACCATATTTAGAATACGAACAACAGATTCTAACGCATAGTCCCAAAAGGATAATGGTAAAGTTGTAAGATTAAACATAGATCACACCATATATAATAAAGTACGATTTCCCCTTTCAGATACACCATTTTGTTGTGGAGTATAAGTAGAAGTAAGATTCTGAATAATTCCATTCTCACTTGGTTAATCTTTAAACTATTGGCTTAAGTACTCGCCACCTCTATCAGAACGAAAAGCTTTAATCTTCTTTCCTAGTTGTAGTTCTACTTCAGCTTTAAACACTCTAAATGTTTCAAATACCTCATGTTTATGCTTAAGTAAATAAACATAACCATAACGGTTGAAATAATCTGTAGATGTTAAGAAGTAGCTAGCACCTTTTCTTGACATGTGTCTTAGTGGTCCACACACATCTGTATGTCTTAAACCAAGTAGATCTGTATCTCTTTCAATATTACTATTAAAAGGTTTCTTAGTCATCTTTCCAGAAATACAAGACTCACATTTATCAAATGATTCATTATTGATATTTTCCAAAAGACCTTCATGTTGAAGCTTTTGTATGCATGTGTTCCCAATATGGGAAAGTCTACAATGCCAAAGACAAGAAGAGTTCGAGTCTAACTTTCTCTTCTTATTCATGCTAAAGACATAATTATTATTATACTTGAAAACGTTATCATGCATGTTAATTTCAAACACACATTCACAACAATTACATTAAAATAGAAAATACTATTTTTGAAAACAGAAATTCCATTATTATCAATAGTGTGAAAAAATCCAAGATCCAACAAACAAGCAAAGGAAATGAAACCTCTAACAATAGAAGGTGCATAATGACAATTGTTTAAGATCAATATTAAACCCGAAGGTAAAACTAAATTAGACACTCCTATGGCTTCAACTACTACTTGTGCTCCATAGGATAGCTTCCTTTTCATCTTAAACTAACAAATTTTAATACCGCATCCCGTATCATATACCTAGGAATTTAATTTGTATGTAAAATTAAATAATTCAGTCATAAATAAGTTACCTGAAGTTGCAGCATGTGCTCAGACTTATTGTTCTTACTTTCTCGCAACTCTACGAGATACATAGGGTAGTTCCTCTTCCAGTGACCACTGGCGCCGCAGTGGTGACAATTCTCATCCTTTTGAGATTAATCCTTCTTAGAAAGATTTTGCTTAGGCTTTTGATAAGTCACAACTTCCTTATCTTTATCACATTTTCCTTTGGCTTTCATGTTTTTGTTCGATTGCGGTTTTGGCTTACTCACTCTACCCTTTTGTATGTAAAGTTCTTGAGGAGTAGGGGTCGGGGCCTTGTCCTTTAAACCCTTTTCGAAGTCAATAAGCATTGCGTGCAAATCACTCATTGTCTTCCCCGCGCAATGCATATTGAAATTTCTAACCAAATTGCCAAAATCCTTGTTAAGGGACATATTGATTAAGTTAATAGCCATATCATTGTCATAGGATTTCCCAAGTTTATGTAGTTGGTCCATGAAACATTTCATTTGCAAATAGTGAGCACTTACGGATTTTTCTAAGGCTTGTTTGCAGCTGTGCAAAGCATCTACTAAATTGTAAATCTCCACAGCTTGCGGCTTCTCAAACATTTTTCTGAGTTCATCAAGTGTGGTTTGTAGAGGATAATGCTCAAGCTGATTTTGAAGAGCAGGTGACATATTTCTACGCATTAAACAAGTCACATCATTATGCTTCTTATATTCAGCTTTCCATGCTAGTTTATCAGCGTCGGAAGCCTCCTCAGGGGGTCGTGGAGGAACTGGAATGAACAAGTATTCATAAGTACCCGCAACTCTCAAGACAATTCTTAGTGAGCGGTACCAATCGTTAAAGTTTTGACCAGTCAGTTCTTGACGTTCAAAGAAAGTTTTGAACGTCGAACTTAAAGCGTTGTTGTTTTCGGGTTGAGCCATTTCTACATAAATAAGTTCAAGTATTAGTATTTTCGATAATACCTTCACGAAAATAAATTACCCCGGTAAATAAAATTAACCATAGTATTCTATTGAAAACTAGAATCCATATTAACATAAATTCATTACATCAGTTGATCTGCTAGTAATGAATGTTTTTAACAAGGTAACTTGTCGAATAATTAATTGACAAATAGTTTTCAATTTCTATATTTTTCAGGGACTTACATTGCCAAAACTTGTTGCATTGTAACCATGTTTCATCCCCTCTTAATGCCTTAGGTTCCTAGATCTCACTAACTAACTTAATTAAGTCGTCTAATCTATAGAACGTAAAACTATTCACGTGAAGTCTCATTCAATCACGAAAGTTTTCTTTCCATCACAATCTCGTCCATGATCTCACATGACGACATTCTAACTTCAAGTGTTTGTCAGTTAGATGTCATTTGACTTAAATTTTCGGGTATTAGTTTTAGATGTGAAAAATCAAAATCTATGTATGGAGAAGCATGCATACATCTCATAACATAAGTTCAATAAAATATTTAGTAAACTTTTTGGCAAGATTAAATATACATAATTTATCGTTGAGGCATTGGTTAAACCAATTAAAAAATTACCCGCAACAAAATTCACAACGTACTTTTTCTAGAACACGGCTAAAGCACAAAGCAATAACCTTATTCATTGTGTTTCGGATGTGAATTTGCGGCAAATCAACCTTAAAGTAATTATGAAAATAAATAATCGTAGGTAACTCCAATTTGACGCACAAGCGAGCCGAGAATTTGGTCAGCGATAAATGGCGTAACATCCTTCCTTAGTCGGGTTCTATCAGCGACGCGTTATACCACCACACAGTTTGTCAAAATTGGATGAGTCTTTCGAATTATTATTTCAAAATTACCAATCGATGCAATTTAATGTAATTTAGATCTCAAAATAATTCTTAATCTTTATATGATTTAGTCCGTATTATTTTTCTTAAAAAAATTACCCTTGTTTACAACAGTTCATGTAATTTAAATAAACAAATACGCAAACAAAAAAAACTAAATCATAAACACATAATAACAATTTATATGTGCAATAAATAAATCAAATAGCCACATGCATACGATTTTATTCAATAAATTTAGAAATCTAATTTTTCATATTCATATACAAGTCTTCCCTAATTCTAGATTTATCGAATCAACTAAACAAATAGCACATACGTAACAATTACTACATATAAATCACATGATCCATGAAAAACATGCACGTTCGTCATGGATCCACCCAAATCACTTAACAATTTAATGAAATCTCAACGGATCGTAACCTTATTTACATGACATAACAATTAATCCTGCAATTTATCAAAGATCAAAACATGTAATTTTAGGGTTTCAATAATTTTTTTTAATAAACCGACCAAAAAAAAACATAATTTGTTTATGAAAACGTAAAAAAACATGTAGTTTTAACTCAAAACAACTACTAGTATTAGTTAAAGATCTTTATATATCGATAATTATAACATGTTAAAACGGCTCGTGATGCCACTGATGGTCTATGTAGTTCATAACAATTATAAAAACATAAGTAAAGATCAAAGCACGTAATAGCGTAAACGGTTTAAACAAGATCATACAATAACAAGTTCATAATTAATCGATTAGGGTTACGTACCTTTTGCAATAGAATTACAACGAACAAGAACAAATCTCCAATTTAGTGTTTATGAGGATTAATGGTAACCCCTTACCGTTTTGTTAATCGATGCAAGATATAACTATAGTGAGATTATATTACGTTTTCGTACACACATATAATAACGAGTTAACTATAAGACTAGTACGTATAAAACGAACAATTCGCAAAGTGAAAAAAATCAAACCGAAACCCTTAGGGGTATTCGACCGATCGCAAAAGAGAGAGGAGAAGAAGACGTGTGAGATGAAAAATTATGAGAAATCCCATGGGTAGTATAAAGCTTAAGGCTCAAGTTTAGTAATTAGGATTTAGGAAAGAAAAAGTTTCTTTTTTTCTTTCCACTCCTTCATCCGATCGGAACACCCATTCTAGCGTGTTTTCAGAACCTTCTTTCCTCTTCTATTTTTGTTCACATTAATCGTTATGTTCTTAACTATTAAAACTTAACGATCGTTAAATGTTTTAAACTCGTTTTAATTAATAAACATATAAAATATATGTATTAATAAATTAACTTTTTACGTATTGTGTGTGATTTTGTAATTTCGAGTACGATCCTAACACACAACTATTAATTTAAGTCCATAAAGTTACACTTTTTACCTTTTCATGAATCGATAAGAAGTTAAACTGATCAGAAATACCCTCCTATAATTTATTATGGAGCCGTTGACAACATAATTAGATTTAGGGAACGTACATTACGGAGCACAAGCTGTGAAACCTTAATTGATAAGGTCTTATCAAGTGACATCATATGATTGAAGAATCTTCAAAGTTTCTCCAAAGTTTTCATGATTGGTGATGAATATATGCATGCATCAAAGTGTCTAGAAGCGACTTTAAGCACTACGTTGAATATGTTTTAAACGTTTTGACGATTATTTTATGAACTTTTATTTGAGAATGTGTCCAAAGTTTCCTGAATATGGTCATGCATGGTCATTAGCAGATCAAATTATGTGGAAGTTAACTTACCAAAGGGTGTTATCGATGGAAGTATAATAGGTTGATGGTGACATCCATCATAAATGGAAGTATATAAATATAAGCAATGTTGCATTGAAGCGTAATTGGTCGGTCGATCACTTTGTAACTTATAATCGTTTTAAACGAAATTAATCGATAATTAATTGGATCAATATTTTTAGCAAATTTTAGGTATTTTTGACAAATTTAAAGTATTTTTAATGAGTTTTAGATACTTTCGGCAATATTATTTTTAAGATTATCATACATATAAATAGTTACAATGATAACACAAGTTTACACCGAGTTTTTTGATTTTCGACATTTTTTGCAGGTCTTCGACAAATTTGACATCTTTTGATCATCGTTGACTATAATCGACCGTCGTTAATCATCTTTTTTTATATAAATTAACAAAATTAATATTCTTGTGGTGATTAAACGACGATTAATCAACACTATAAAAAAAATTCTAACACTAAGTTACTACTCCCTCCGTCTCAAATTTAGAGTCCCTTATACTATTTTGGGACGTCCTAAAATTATAGTCTATTTCCAAAAATAGATGTAAGTAATGTAACTAATTTACGATATTACACCTATTGGTACTAGAAATAACAAATTATTTATAAAGTTTTAATTAATTGCATAAGGGTAAAATTGTTATTTTATAAAAAAGTAAGAGAAATAATGTAGTGATAAAATAATGTGTTTTTTGTCGGCATTATTAATTTGAGACTTAGGCAGTTGTTTATTACACGTCATGCATGATGCATGTGTCTATTGGATCGGTATGATAAAAGAGATCAGTTCTTGAACAACATTTCTTAATTTTTTTCTCAAAAAAAAAAAAAAGCATACGAGGCGAGGTCATTAGTAGCCCCCAGTTTTACTGACAAAATCATTGTATCCGGACGTTTCATATGTATAAGGATAAGATCAATTCAAGCCTGTGAAATGACGGACCAAAAGCAAAACCTACATCATTAACTTGACAAAGAGAGCCCTAGACAATTTTAGCCAATAGTTGCTTTAACTTCTTCCACAGAAATCCTACGGTACAAATTAAGGTTCCTTAAGAGGCCTGGGTACGGTGACCGGTGACTTGGCTGGCCATCATGACGCGACCAGTGGCGGACATACATGTATGGTTCGGGGGGGGGCGGCGCCCCCCATGGCTAGCCCGATTAAATGAGATTTTAGTGTAAATTTTTTCTGATTTTGAGTGTTTTTCGAACATGCCCCCCACTAATAAACAAAATTGCCCCCCACCTGCTTATTAAAACCTAATATTCAACTCTCTAACACCTTATAAATCCTTTATTTTTATGTAAAAATACCCGATTTATCATTTTAATACTAGTTTTTTTCCTTATTTTGATATTATTGTCCAAAAAATTTTTTTTGCCCCCCACCTTTGATATTTCTGCGTCCGCCACTGGACGCGACGCTATGGCACCGCTAACTACACTCTATGTTGAGTTATGGAGTTTGGCTGACAGTGGCCAGTCGGCGTTATAGTTGATGGCGCGAGGCTATGGCGCAGCCAACCACACTGTGGCTCGCGTCATAACCCGAGTTATCATAATTTTTTGGGAGAAAGTGATGATGTGGGGTCACGATAAACCGAGAAAAATTAATGTTAACGAGGGAGGGGGTTTGTGGGGTTATAAAAAGTTTTAGTGTTATGAAAAAAAGTAGTGATGTGACATCACTTTTTGCCTACGGCTTGAGCTTCACGGTTCAATCGTACCTAGCCCTCTAAGAGCATCCACAATGCACATCAAAAGTTTTTTACTATTTGAATAAGTGTTTAGAGATAGTTTTTAGCATTGTACATAAGACTTTTTGAAAAGATTTTATGTAAGACTTAATAAACTACAAGTTATTTGAAAAAAATTTAGCTATTAAACATAAAATGCATTTAAAATATTAAATGCTTTAAAACATCGAAGAATTAGAAATTATAGATGCTCTAACGATCAATTCTGAAGACAATAACAGAGCTAGCCACTAGGAAGTGTAGAAAATATAATCACTTAAACTTGCATAACGAGAAAATTACTTTTATAAGAGTAACTCATTTTTAAACATTTAAAGGTCAAAGTTATTACGTTTATAATGACAAGACCTTCGAAAGGCTTGCAAACACCATGATTAATATGCCAACTTGACTTGAAAAACTGTAGAGTTGAAACCGACGTGGAAAAAGTAGCAATCGACTCAACTTTTTTACAGTAGTTTTTGTACACAACAAAATGTATAGTCATTAAGAGTAAGGTATAGCGAAGAGGTAACTTTTTTTTTTAATTTTTGATATTAACGCTGACCACAGTTTTGTTCATAAGGGAGGGTCGGTGTTGAGTGTTCTAGAGAATGTTATTTGTGTGGGTTAAGACTTGTTGGAGTGGTGGGTAACTTATTCATCATCACTTCAGCGACACGTCAGCTTTTTATCAAACTCATCAAAACTCATTCAAACTCATCACATGAGGCAATAACACTCACCCAAACTTACTCCACATCACTCCTATTTTTTCATTAAATATTTTTTATTCATACAATTAAAACATTTATTCATACATTTTATTAAAACACGGGTACACAGAAAAATAAAATACAGTACGAAATAAAAAATAAAAATATAGAAAATTAAAACACAGTACGAAAATAAAAATAAAAACATAGAAAACTAAAAAACAACATTTAAAAAAAAACTAATACGGGATATTATAGGCCTCCTTGATTTGAGATTTGCGCCATTACGCGAGTGCGAGATCACGTCCCGTCAAATGGAGATGAAGATGGAGATGAAGATGAGATGTTTGATTTTTTGTGTGTGAAAAATGAAGAAGGTGATTGGGTATTTATTAGTAAATTTTGGGTAATTTTTTTTTTTAATTTGAAAAAAAAAACGGATAGATTTTAGTGTTGGGGCCCAGTGGTACAAACTCACCTGGGTGAGTTTGCCATGTTTTTTTCTTGGCTGGAAACAAGTCGCGCGCGGGTTGTATGGGTGGGTGAGAGGGGGGGGGGGGGGGGGGGGGGGGGGGGCTGCACATGGCTTTGGCCGAGCAGAACCCACTCCCACCAGCCTAAGCAATGGTTTTTCTATAGAGGGGTGTGAGAAGAATGTTGAGAATATTATTGGGAAACTAACAAGACTAAAAAGGAGTGAATTTGAGAGTTAACTGTAAGAATAAGCTTAATTTTATCGCGATTCAAGAAACTAAGATGGAGAAGATTTCGTATATGGATGTTAAAACTGCGTGGGGAAATTCTAATTTTAATTTTGTTTGTTGTGATTTGTTTAAGAAATTATAGAGGTATTTTATGTATTTGGGAAGCGTCGATTTTCAGGAAAGAGCATGTTACGATCTCGGACAACTTTATTGTAATTTATGAGGGTCACTAGTACAAAAATGGTATCCGCCACACTAAAAAAGAGTGACCGTAGGCCTATAGTCACACACGGTTTTTTAGCCTTTGTGACTAAAGGTCGTGCAACCGTAGGTACCCTACGGTCACGATCTGATCTAAGTGACGATAACCAACAAGAAAATGTGACCAATACTCGAAAATGTGTGACGAACTAGGTATAATATTTGGTGTTTTAGCGAATATGTGTGCCGGTAAACACTCTACAGTTACACGAGTTTTGTTAAAGAGTGACTATTGTTTATAATTTTGTCACATGAATATACAATATGTGTGACATTTACTATGTGAATAGTGTATTTTGTGTGACTATATGCATCCAATAGTCACATGAAGTTTACGTTTGTGTGACCTGTTATGATATGTAGTCACACAAATCATGTTAATGGTACTGAGTTAGTCACATACAATTAACTCAAGAGTTGCCAATAGTAGTAATAGGTGTGACTGTATGCTTTGTCAAGTCAAGAAAATTGTATTTTATGTGACTATATGCATCCAATAGTCACATAAATTGTATGTTTGTGTGACTTTTTATGATATATAGTCACACAAATCATGCTAATTGTAGTGAGTTAGTCACATACAGTTAACCAAAGAGTGGTCAATAGTAGTAATAAGTGTGACTGTATGCTTTGTCAAGTCAGACAAATTGTATTTTGTGTGACTATATGCATCCAATAGTCACATAAATTGTATGTTTGTGTGACCTTTTATGACATGTAGTCACACAAATCATGCTAATGGTACTGAGTTTGTCACATACAATTAACCAAAGAGTGACCAATATTAGTAATAAGTGTGACTGTATGCTTGTCAAGTCAAGCAAATTGTATTTAGTGTGACTATATAGATCCAATAGTCACATAAATTGTATGTTTGTGTGACTTTTTATGATATGTAGTCACACAAATCGAAAAGCATAAAAATATGGAAGTGCGGGGAATCGAACCCCGTGCCTCTCGCTTGCAAAGTGATCGCTCTACCATATGAGCTACACTCCCTTTGTAATTAATATACTTAACTAGACTTACAGCTAAGAGGCTCTCTATCAATCCACTTGTGCTTCTATTTTATTTTTAGGGTCCTTCAACACTGAATCACATTGTTCCATATTAATTTTAGCGAACCTTAAACAAAGCTAACCACTAGTTAACATAGAGTGCAATTGATATACTTTCGGTACTAGTGTTGGAGTGTCCATAAGATAATCAAATAGAACAAACAGATCTACTATAACAAACGCAAACCAGTAGTAGTTGCAACTTGTTAAATCAAAATATAAAAATACACAAAAGTCTAGACCAAGAGCAGATAAAACAATAAGAAGTAGTAGCAACACATGAATCATATCAACATACAATACCTGAACCTGTTTCAAGTTTTACTAAGAGTATCAACCATTCAGCATAACAGAATTGAAAGTTTTATAAATATATATGCAAGTACACATATGCAAAACTCAGAATAGAAGGTCTGCTTGCTCCATCTTATAAAGAAAACATAAAAAGAACAATGAAAATGCATAATGTATATACCAGCTAGACACCTAACATTGCCTTTCTTTTACCCGATATCAGATCATCTCCTAAACAGATACATGTTATATCAAACAATCCAAAAACATAAGCCCATTTAAAACACCCCCTTACTCATAATGTAGATCCAACATGATTAGAGATCATAGGTTACTGATCTTAAATGAAGACACAAAAACCACTTGCTCATCCGACTTTATAGATGCATCACAAACATGTATGTTGGTTACAGAAAATATTGTGTTGGCACCCGACATTAGAAGGTCAACTGTAACCATTCCAGGCTGCAAAGCAGATCAAGCCAAAACATTGATTAGAAAATGTATTTAAGGTATGAAATTTTGAGAAGTTCATATGTGCAATAAAAGAACAACACAAATACCGACAAGAAAGTGGTGATTAGCTATTGAAAGAAAAATAATATACAAAATAAACTCACATGCGATCCCCATCCAAAGCCTCTGCAAGAGGTTTGAAACTACTCGTATATGCATTTGATCATGCGTTATCAATCTGAAGTGATCATAGATATGTGTAAGAGAACAAGATAAAGGTATGGTAACAATTGATAGTCATTTGACGTGTATGATAATCACTGATACAAAAGGGAAAATGTAAAGCTAGAGCTATGATTTCAGAACCATATATTATAATATAGTTCAACATTAGACATAAGTATCAATAGGTACCCACCCACACATGCTGATTCCCAAATTCCACCCTTAAATTCTCAAGAGATGATTCAACCCGTTCAGCTGTATAAATTAATACTACATTAACTGAATATGATTCAAAAATCATAATTATATTTAAACATGTTAAGAACCATTTTACCAGTTTTGGACCCGTTTAATCCCCTCACCCATCTCATTTTAACCCTTATTTAGATAAAACTAGCTTGACCCATTACCAATCAAGTTAAGCCGAGTTGACTTGATTAGAAATTTCCACCTCTAGATGTTTAAAAGAATAATCTGAAGCTGAGATATTACATTTAAACAAGCTTGTACATACCAGACCTTGAGCATATTATAAAATAATTGCCTGCTTTCAGGAACTCTTTAGCTAATGCATAACCTACTCTTGTAACAGAATGTGCAGATGAGCAAGATACCGCAGTAACCTGAGTATAATCCTCAAGTAACTTGAGATCCCAATTTAGGAATTCTTCATCTCTTTTGATTTTTGTACTTGGACCACCCTTATATCACACAAGTAACCTGATTCGTGGATCATCGTCACCACTTGTACCACCTTCAAAGTTTTTTTTTTGAACGGCAGTTTGGTGCAGCGGAGTATCTTGCGTGTCACCGAGGCACCAAGTCTCTCGACCCGAGTTTGAATCATCTCACGAAGAGAATATCAACCCCCATGCTAGCCATCCAGTTTCTCATTAAGGGGCTTCAAGGCATTGCGATGGGATTCAAACCCGGCTGCCAATTCTGGGAAAATCCCCTACATGGGGAATGACAGGAGTCGAACCCCTCACCTCCCCATATGGAGACTATAACCAAATGCATCCATCCAACTGAGCTAGACTTCATTTGTTGTACCACCTTCAAAGTACCATTCAAAATATAAAAATAAGTGAGTATCCAATACACTAAACTGGGAAACAGGTTGCTTTGATATAAAAAAGTTATGAAAATTACCAAATTATATCAATCCTCACAGAGTTTCTGCTTCCAAGCTTCCTCGTCTTCCAAAGCCTTTGATGAAGCTTCCCAAGCTTGCAACAAACACAAATATTTATTCCACCATAGGCTCTAATTATCTATGCAAAGGAGAGAAACAAGCAATCTCTTAAATCTACAGTAATACTAGACACAACAAATTAGACATTCATCTTATAAGGCTAGAACAACTTTATTGCATCAGGTGTAACACAAAGAAAGTGGAAGATTACTAGTCTAATACTGGTTTGCTGATCTGTTATAGCCTCCGGCAAGACGTAGACCATATGGAACCCTAAATCTTGCTGATTGATGAGGAGACCTGCGAACAGGGTTAACCATAACCATTGTAGGTATGTTTACAGGTGGTGGTGATATCCCTCCATGATCTTTCATCTCCATTGGAACCGAACCAAAGACTTACGACCTGCTTTAGTGAAAGCTTCCTGCCATCCTTCATCAGATATGTCATCTTCTGCCAAGTAACCATTTTGTTCCTTTACATCTGCTCACGTTGAACCGAGGCAGTTTTCTTAATTACAGAATCAACGTTTGGTGATTCAAACTTGTTCTCTATATCACTGGAATACTTTCGGATATGACGGGTTGGTGATGAAACTGCTTTTTGAAGTTCATCAAGCAATGGTGATTCAAACTTGTTCTCTTTAAACAAAAAAAATCAGTTTTTATATTTAAAATCAAATTAAAAACAGTAATCAAACCTGACATTTTACGATCCAAAAAATGAATTATTAAAATCAAATAATAACAAATTCAGGGACCTATGTGCCCACAAATGGCCGATTCCAATCAATTAGGACAAAGCAATGAACAATTAAGTACATAAATAAAAATTAACAAAAATAAAAAACGAACCAAAATATCTTATTTTGAAGAGATCCAAAGTGAAAGAACGAATTGAACGAGAGGAAGTGCACCATGGTGCATAGTGAGGGGGCGGGGGTGTACGGTGGTGTGCACAGTGGTTTGTGGTGTGGTGGTGGGGGGTCAAGGTCGTGTTGTGGTGGGATCTGAATATGATTAATGGATTTAGTTTATTGGTGAAAACGGATCTCAATATGTCTGGGAGTAAATAATGGGACGGAGTAAAGACGAAACTGGAATAGAGGGATTTGTTGGGTCAGAAAATATGAAATTTGATTTTTGGTGAAAAACTTAGCATTGAAATTTGATTTTTAGTGAAAAACTTAGCAATGAAATATGATTTTTGATGAAAAATTTAGCAATTAAATTTCAATTTTGGTGAAAAACATAGCGGGATAAAAAATGGAAGGAGGGAGAATCAAATTTTTTATGAAATTATTTAGAAAAGTGTTATAAACTTACTTTTTATTGTCATATATTTTAATTTATGTGTGACTAAATATTCAGTAAAATATATTAGTTACTTTAAAATAATATGTGACAAATTTAATATCAATTTAGTCACTTACAGAATAGCTTTATGTGACTATATACGATTTTTGGTCACATTCGATATGTGTATGACAAATATTTGTCACACATGTATATGTATAATGTGTCTACTACTTGAACTAGCATTTGATTCTGTTACACTCCTAAATTATTAAGTGACTAATGACTCACTCAAAAATTAGTTGTTAGCGCTAGTCACATAAATATTCATATGCGGGACAAACAAATACGAAATGGTCACACAAACTGACTTCAAGTGTAACTGTTTATTTTTGTCTGGCAATTTCAGTCACACAAATATTTTATTTATGACTACACGAAAATTCATATGTGTGACCAAAACCACTTTTTGTACTAGTGGGTGTGGTTACTTAGTAACACCAAAGCCCTTTTTGTGTCCATTTACGCCCCGCAACAATCTGCTCTCTTAAACGGATGCTTTGGGATTATATGTCTATCTTGTTAGGACGTTGGAATCGTCATGCTATTTTGATGGGGGATTTTAATGAGGTTCGTTCTCGGGAGGAGAGGCGGGGTTCTGTCTTTAATCCTTGTAGTGCCAGGGTATTTGATGATTTTATTGCTTCTGCTGGTATTATTGACGTGAGGATGGAAAGATATGCTTTTACTTGGTCTCATCCCTCGATGACCAAGATGAGTAAACCGGTTTTTAGTGACTGTTGGCCTCCTTGTTCTTTTTCCATCTCTTACGGCATCATGCCTGGAGGTTACGAGAATTGGGAGCCAGATGGTAATTGGGAAGAATATAGAAACTGGGAGCCGGATGGAAATTGGGAAGAATATGGAAATTAAGAAGAAGATGAAATGAAGTTTTGCGATGATGGCGTCGAGAGGTTGAGGATGACGAAGGATTCATATTGATTGTGTTAAGAAGCCCGATGAAGTTGAGATATGAGACTTGGTCATTTGAGAAGTTTAACATTTTTTGTTATTGTTTAATAGAGAGATTTGAAAGAAATGTGTGTATTAAAAGTGTTAAAATTAAAGGATATATAATAGTAAAAAGATTTTTTTTTTAAAAAATTAGAACTGAAATGTGCCTATCGCGGTCTTTGTTTCGGATGACGAGGGATATATATAATAATAAGGTAACTATTACCCAAATTTAATCGTTGCTAATTATTCTAATTATTCTAGTTTCAAAAAATACATTCACAAAACATAATTGTCACTACATTTAAAGAAAATTGTGACAATTCATTTCACAGATAAATATATGATTAGTTTGAGCCACTTAATTGTGCATAAAGTCGGATTTGAAACCTCAACATTAGAGGAAAAATTAAATATCAGTAATTTAGGGGTGTTTCTTTTCCTCTTTTAGCCATTTAATAAATGAGCTTAATTTTTTTTTGCCTGGTAAAATTAGCTGTAAGCTGTAAGCTGTTAACTGTAAGCTGTTAGCTGTAAGCTGTTTACTAAAAAGTTATATTTTTAATAGAAGTGTTTGGTATATTAGCTGTTAACTGTAAAAATTAAAATGTAAAATGACTTAAAAGGACATATTTAAATAAATTATAATATGATTGGAGGGTATATCAGTAATATACAGCTTTAACAGCTCTTGACAATTTAAAAAGCTGTATCAGACAGCTTTTTATTTAAGAGCTACTTGGTGAAAATAAAAAGCTAACAGCTCTTAAAATTTGTTGTAGCAAACAGAACTACTAGATTACTTTTTTAACAAAAAAGCTAACAGTTCTGAAAAAGTTTAAAAAAAGCTCTTGCCAAACATAGCCTTAGTAGGAAGAGTTATTAAAACTAACATTTTTCTATTAGTATAATTAAGTGGCTCAAATAGAGCCATTTAATTTAGTAAACACCCCTTATTATCTGTCGTTGATCTCAATGTAATCGGACCAATCAATCTATTACTTGATATATGAATAGTAAGTCATACTACCGAGCACACTACAAAAATGCAAGCCTTCCCCGGCTAATTTTCGAGGGTTTCCCTGGCGACATGTCACTAGGGAAACCGAATCCCTGGCGACATGTCGCCAGGGAAAAATCGCCAAAGAAAGCTGGTGCGAGAAATTATCTATGGCGACATTTTCAGTTTTCCCTAGCGACTTAGTGGGCCCCGCAGCCCTTGGGTTCAAAAACTAGTGCCATGCTGGATTTGGTGCGGGAAAGTTTCCCTGGCAACATATGTCGCCAGGGAAACTTTGGGTGATTAATAAACTTAAGTAAATCTGTTGTTTAATCCTCACTTTTCCCTGGCGACATGTCGCCAGGGAAACTATTGGTTACGTTGACAAGTCAATGCCTCGCGTTGACAAGTCAACGTTGTGCCAGAGTTTCCCTGGCGACATGTCGCCAGGGAAACTATTGGTTATGTTGACAAGTCAATGCCTCGCGTTGACAAGTCAACGCTGTGCCAGAGTTTCCCTGGCGACATGTCGCCAGGGAAACTCTGCTGACTTTTCAGAAAGTCAATCCAGTCTCAGTTTTCCCTGGCGACATGTCGCCAGGGAAACTTTGACATTTTTTTCCCAGCCTGCACAGCAGGCTATTTCCAGATATTTTTTTCCGGAAAAAATCTACCAAAACCTGGGGATACAAATACTAAAATCTACCACGAATCTAGTACCAAAACACAATAACATGTAACCTCTCGATCGATTAACTCGGTACAAAGTTCCTAGTTACACTTATTAAACTTGCAATTCGGGGTTTACAATTATTAAACTTGCATGCTAAGGTAGGAAAAACAAGACATACTAACCATTATTGCCACTACCGCCACTCCCACCGACGCCACTACCGCTGCCTCCCGTGCCACTCCCACCGGCGCCACTACCACTGCCACTCCCGCCGGCGCCAATACCGCTGCCTCCCGTGTCACTCCCGCTAGCACCACCCGATAGGAATGTTGAGAACACATCGGCAAACCTAAAGTCACTTCTCAGAAAGTCAAACACTTGAGACGCTTGTTCCAATCGTGGGTCGACGGCAGGGGGAGGAATATATCGAGTCCTTCTCGGGACTATCTGACCGACACCGGGCATGTGGCCTCGCTGCTTTCCGCCTCTCACGATACGGTTGATCTCGTCGTCCGTATGTTTGCCTGCAGCCTTCATCGCAAGCATCTCCTCCTAATGAAGTGACAAAAACAAACGACAATTAGTATATTATTTATTAGTCGGGTTGGTACATTATTTATCGGCAGGGAATAGTAAAAAACCAAGGTATATCCAAAAAAAGATAATAATTAATTTAAAAAAAAAAAAATACTTACATACATAACGCGGTCCGCATCGCAATGAAAATTCCCATGCTCGTCGGTGTGCGTAATGAAGAATTGGTCAATGACAGTCGGGGGTGGCACATCAGCTTGAATTGCAGCTTGGGTCTGTACATACATAGACACGCATATATAGAATTAAGCAAATTAAAAAAAAATCACAACACCAAAACATATAATCAAAGACATATATGTATGTAAATTAATCATAGAATTTCTCACCACTTTGTCTCTAAGGAGTGCTAACGATCGAGATCCCTGCCGACTCGGCGTCTTCTGCTTAGACCGGTTCTGGGAGTTCGTCAGACATCTTTTCTCATAATCCGGATTACTCCAAAGTGCGATATGTTTTTCCCAGTCCTCGGAAGTAATTTCCTGAGGACGCTCGCTGCGGACTCTGCCGATGTCTACCGTGCCGGTATCGATGTCTCTGCGCCAATGCTTCGTCTTGAACGTATTTTTTCGAGAATTGTAACTCCTTTGTAGCATGTGTGTGGTGCCATCATGTATACCCTTCCATCTCTCAGGATCACTCTTGTGTGGCGTCAAATTAAACTTAGATCGCATTCATATACAACAAATAAAACAAACACAGAGTTAGAGTTAGAGATATAATTTATACATTATTTAGTTTATTTATTTAATGGCTTATATATTTATTTAAATTTTTATAAAAAAAACAACTTATCATGATAAGCATAAGCTTTTTGAAAACAGCTTGTTCTGATAAGCTTATCAGGACAAGCTGTTTGAAAACAGCTTATCTTGATAAGCTTATCAGAACAAGCTGTTTGAAAACAGCTTATCCTGATAAGCATATCAGAACAAGTTGTTTTCACACAGCTTGTTCTGATAAGCTTATCAGGATAAGTTGTTTTCAAACAGCTTGTTCTGATAAGCTTATCAGAACAAGCTGTTTGAAAACAGCTTATCCGAAAAAGCTTATTACCTTATTCTCATCAAATATATATTTATTTAAAAAAAATATTTATTTAATTTTTTATATATATTTAAATTTTTTTATATTTATTTAAAAAAATTTTATATGATATAAATAAATAAGATACAATTTGTATATTTATTTAAATTTGTTATTTATTTATATGATATAAATAAATAAACACAATAATATTATGAACATAAAAATGATAACTGACCTCTATGTTCGCCCAAACCATCGCCTCAATCTCATCAGGGACATCATTCCAACTTGGGTAGTACAGTGGCACGAGCCTCCTGATACAATCCCCGACGTAATTAGCTAAATGCTGAGCATGCGTGCCGCGAGGCCGGAAAGAGATTTCTTCAAAATCTATCGGGACAGCGCCATGCGCTTCAACTTCATCCAACAAATCGAGACATCGGGTAATGCCCCGAGTCTTTCTACCGGCCTCTCTGCCGCCCAAATTTTCTATTCTTTTGCCTATTGCCTGCAAAAATCAAGTGAGTGACAAAGTAATAAAATATACACATTTAAATATATATATGCACCAAATTTATGATTGTGTTACAATAATCCAAATATTCTTACCTTTATTTCTAAATACGGCGAAACAACCGCTGCGGATGTTTGGCGTAGGAGGTTCATCCTCACCACCACAGTCACCACCGTGTGATCGTACAACATCTGCTGACATCTGTACAAGTACAATTAGCATAACATAGACAATTTCATGAACAAAATAATATAAGCATGCACAAATCTAATTACAACACATCCAAATAAATATACAAATTTAAACAGTCCACAACAATTAGATTCATTCATTAAAACAAATAAGTGTCTTTTGCAAGTTACAACTAAAGGTCAATCTTCTTCTTCACTTGAATAAACTCTGTCTTCACCATCATCATCATTCACACGTTCTTCATCACTTAAATCATGAGTGGCGTCTTCATCATCAGTAATACCATCGTCTTCGTCATCAACATCAATGATATTTGGCAGTGCATCAACCTCCGTTTCTTGGCCATCTATATGCAAGGTCACATCACCCAAGTCATTCAAATCAGTGGAAAGTGTTAGATCAGATGAGTTGTCGAAATGTATAATATCAGGAACGGCATCTGACACTATGACATCCCCGTTGGAAAACTTTTTATGATTAACATGTTCAACGACCTTCCAGTTGGGTTTGTTCTTATCTTCAATGTAGAAGACTTGTTTGACTTGTGTTGCGAGAATGTATTGATTATCTTTCCAAAACTCAGCTCTTGTGTCGGTGAGTTGAGTCTTGTTGTTTCTATAGATAAGACGTTGTTTACGTAATGTGGGGCGAGTGTCGAACCACTTAACTTTGAACAACACAACACTGAACGACAAATAATGAAACACGAGGATCTGGGGAAGTTGACCATAAGCCATTGTGTTCTCAGGGCCAGGCGCACAAATGCCGCTGTTTTGAGTTGTACGACGTTCATCACGACTGTACATGACATACCTCACACCGTCGACTATGCAAGAGTTTAGTGAGTTTGGATGCGGTGATGGTCCACAAGCCAAAGCGAATAACTCGCTGGTTTGGATAACCTCTGGGTCTCTGTCATTGTCTACGTGACGTACATGGATCTATGAGGAATAAAGGATTAGGTACAGAAAACTATTTATAATAATATTATTTTTTTACAGGTAAGTACACAAGATAAGTCTAAGTTTACCGTTTTCCCAAACCACGCGGGGAATTCTTTTTTCGTGTCTTTGTTAGGATATAATCTGAAAAACGTTCATGGTATTAGAATAAGTCGTTACTGTTAAGAAAAAGAAGTTTCAAAATAAAATAAAAAACGCGTACCTCTTGAACTCGGAAATATACTTGCCGATTTCAGGATTGTTGTTTAGTACATACCATTCCACTTTCTTGAACTCTTGATAAGGGAACAGAATAAACGACTTTTTCCCAAGCGGGTTACATACCGATCGGAACACCTGAAACTGACACGTTGGGGGAGGGGGGGTCCACATTATGGTCGAGACGATTAAATTTAGTGGTTACATCATCCCAAAAATACTTAGAACAGAAAGTCAATGCTTCTTGTGCAACATAACCCTCCGCAATCGAACCTTCTGGCTTAGCTTTATTTCGTACATAACCTTTTAGCTCTTTCATGTATCTTTCAAATGGATACATCCACCGGGGGCGGATAGGCCCGCCTTCAATGGCCTCATCAGGTAAATGGATAACTAAGTGAACCATAATGTCAAAGAAATCAGGAGGATATATGAGCTCAAGATCGCACAAAATGTCAACCACCTTTTTTACAGCAGTCAACATGTCATCCACCATTAAAGTTGCAGAGCATAGTTGCTTAAACAAGTTACATAGGTCAATCAGTGGTCTTGCAATCTCAGCAGGCAAGTATTCCTGAAGTGTGAAAGGAAGTAAACGTTGCATCATTATATGACAGTCATGAGACTTCATGCCCGTTATATTGGTATCGTTATCGGTCACTTTGTGCTTGAAGTTGGATCCGAACCCATCTGATAGTTTAACATTTTTGATGTACTGACAAAACTTTTTCCTGTTCTCTGTTGTGAAGGAATACGAAGCCAGAGGCTTCTTGCACTTCCCGTTTTTATTTTGGGTGAGCCACAAGCTTTTTCGAATGCCCAACTTTTCCAAGAATTGTCTTGCCTTGACAATGTATTTAGATTTGTCATTCATCAACAAAGTGTTCAGGATGGCCTCCAACACATTTTTTTTATATGCATGATGTCTAAATTGTGTCTTAGTGAAAGAAAAGGCCAATACTCAAGCTCGTAAAAAATAGACCGTTTAGACCAGTTAGGCTAAAGACGAAAATTACGTTTTATCTTCACACCCCCATAATCCTTATGTTTACCTGGCAGCCGATTTGGCAGTGAAGCATGTTGATCGTTAATCTGGTCCATGGTAAATGTTCTAGGACGGGGCTGGTGTTCGGGTTTGCCATTGAATAAACGTGAAGACCTGGATTTATGGCGCGGCGGTAAGAATCTTTTGTGGCCATCATAAGTTATTTTGCTTGCCACATGAAGAGATGGAGTGTCGTTATTACATGTAGGGCAAGCCTTGTAACCTTACCCACTATACCCAGACAAACTACTTCGAGCCGGAAAATCATTGATGGTCCATAAAAGCATCGCTCTCATGGTGAATGCCTCGCCTTTAGCTTGGTCTATAGTACTGACACCATCCCATAAAAATTTTATATCATCAATTAAAGGTCTCAAGTAAACATCAATGTCCTTGCCCGGGGATTTAGGGCCAGGAATTAACAGCGTCAACATTAAAGAACTCTCTTTCATACACAACCACGGAGGCAGGTTGTATGTTGTCAATATCACCGGCCACATGCTGTAAGTCTGACTAAGGTTGCTGAATGGATTGAAACCATCAGCAACCAACCCTAATCGAACATTTCTTGGTTCTGCTACAAAATCAGCATACTTGGCGTCAAATTTCTTCCAAGCCGCACCATCACACGGGTGATGCATCTTACCGGGCTCCGTACACTTTCATGTTGCATGCCAAATCATATCCTTTACACTTTTACTAGACTTGTATAAACGTTTTAGTCTAGGAATGATCAGAAAGTAACACAACACCTTTTTAGGAACTTTCTTACCCGGCGTGTTAGTGTCTTTCCATCTACTTGTATTACACAATGGACAGAAATCCAAATCGGCGTATCCTTCCCGAAATAAGCAACAATCGTGTTCACAAGCATGTATCGAATCGTACCCTAACCCGACCGTTTTAAATGTCTTCTTTATTGCATAGTATGACGGTGGGAGCTTGAATCCTCTGCTTGGGGGAAAGATAGTTTGCAAAAACTCTAGAATATCATTGAATATGGTATCGGTGATTTTACCTTTGGCCTTATAATGTATAAACTTTGACATAAAGTTTAATCGAGTAGCTTCTACACAACCAGGGTACAGCGGCTCATTGGCACTACGATATAACTCTTCAAACTCGTTAGCTTGAGTCGGTCTGTTACTTGAGTTGGGAGGAGGTGGAGGAGGAATATAGTCCGGAGGAATATAGGTAAGATCATCAAGTAACGATGTCATGTCACTAATCAAAGGTTCTCTTGTGTTATCTATTATTGGCAGTGGTGGCGGTGGTGGTGGAGGAGGTGTAGGTGTAGGAGGAGCAGGTTCACCATGGTATACCCATGTTGTATAACTGTTGTCAAACCCGGATTTCATAACGTGGTTCGAAAGAAGGTCGATATGTACCGGGAGTCTTGTTCGACAACACTTGCATGGACATGTTATCTGATTCAAACTATTCACAAACTTCCTGGAATGCTCGACAAAATTGGTAAGACCCAATATAAATTTTGGCTCATGACGCTCTAACCGTGTCCAACTCTTATCAATGAGTACCATAACTGTCTTTTAACGATACATTTAGTTATTATATGCAACTTAATTAAAACAAGGAATTTAAAAAAATAATTATTATATATATCATAAATAATAATACGTATTATATCAAATTATAAAAAATAATTATAAAATATATAACTATTATTTATAAAGTATATAATTATATAATAATATTTTTAAAAGATATAATTATCAGGTATAGAAAATAGTATGTTCACCTAGTGCAACTATGGAAGACAATCCTAACCCACCATTTGAATGTTTCGTCTCATATATGAATGCGTATAACCGATTATTTGAGAAAATTTCGGCAGCATTTCCCCTCAACTCCCCAAATATGTGTTTGAAGACATATTCGTAGGAGTAAAGGAGAAACATTGTCGAAATCATCTCAAATAGTAAATCGGTTATACGCATTCATATCCTAAATGAGACAAAACATTCAAAAAGCAGTCCCAAATAGGGGACTTTCCGAAGTTAATTCCTAATAAATTAACTTCGGACGGGTTTTCTATAGGTTGATCAATTTCAGACGGGAATTTTCTGAAATTAATCGCTAAAATCCTAAAACATTCCTAAGGTTTAGTCCAATAAGACATTTATATCTTATAATAAAAACAGATTATCCGGATAAGCTTATCAGAATAAACTGTTTGAAAACAGCTTATCAGAATAAGCTATTTTCAAACAGCTTATCCTGATAAGCTTATCAGAATAAGCTGTTTGAAAACAACTTATCCCGATAATCTTATCAGAATAAGCTGTTTGATAACAGCTTGTCCCGATAAGCTTATCAGGATAAGCTGTTTTCAAACAGCTTGTCTCGATAAGATTATCAGAATAAGCTATTTTCAAACAGCTTATCCTGATAAGCTTATCAGAATAAGCTGTTTGAAAAAAGCTTATCCCGATAATATTATCAGGATAAGCTGTTTGATAACAGCTTGTCCTGATAAGCTTATCAAGATAAGCTGTTTAAAAACAGTTTATTCTGATTATCAGGATAAGCTGTTTTCAAACAGCTTGTCCCGATTAACTTATTAGGATAAGCTGTTTTCAAACAGCTTGTCCTGATAAGAGTATCAGGATAAGCTGTTTTCAAACAGCTTATCTAATACACGGCTTTTGACACCCCGTATAAAAATTAAGTTTGTTTAAGTATGTCTCTTCGAATTGAAAAATGGGTTATCTATGCGACTCAGTCGTTCTTTGGTGAAACGAAAGTTGTGTCGTTGTAGTATATTAAAAAGTGCGAGACGTAAATGTAAATGACATTAATTAAAATGGCGTTAAAATAAATCTAAGTCTAACTTAAAATAAATGGTGCAATATTAAAAACTTTGAAAAGTAAATTAATTAAATGACGGGAATTTAAAACGTGACGAGAATTAAGATTGGCAAAGTATTAAAACGTAAACTTAAAAATTAAACAAGACAAAATATGAAAAAAACCCTACCATCGGAATACATTCCGATCGGAATGCACTTACCACCTGATCAGAATGTTGTCGGAAACACCAGATCGGAATGCTGTCACCTTTTCAGATCGGAATAACCAAACTCACCCTGATCGGAATGTGAACTTACCTCCTGATCGGAATGCTGTTCTCGTCGGAATAAGGAATGGACCCTGGTCGGAATGCTGATCGGAACCCCTAATCGGAATATTGTCACCTATCCTAATTGAAATAACCAAACGAACACCTCTGATCGGAATGAGGAATGGACTCCCAATCGGAATGTTGTCACAACTCCTAATCGGAATACCAAAAATCACCCTGATCGGAATACCAAAGCCCTTTTCCGACCAAGCCACAAGAGTGCTGGTCGGAATATCAAACCCTTTTCCGATTGGTAAATCGGAATACAGTAAAAAGAACACAAAATAAGCTAAACTAATAAGCTATAACTCAAATAAGAACTAGACTAAAATCCTAAGCAAACACGTATAAGAAAAAGCTAATAAGCTGAAATTTAAAGACTTTTAAAACACGAAATGAAAAAGATTTACGAAAACAAACGTTTATAAAAAAAATAACTTTTATAAAAAACTTTAGAAACTTAAAGATAAACACAAATAAGTTATAAGAATCAATAATCCAAAACACTCAAAAGCATAAAAACATAATCTTTAATCAAATAAGCAACACAATAAGCATGTAAATAAAGATTAAAGCATAGAAAGAAAGGAAGAATGAGAGATTAAACAAGTAAAGTAAAGGTGCAATAAAAATAAAAGTAACTTACTTGGAAAACTAAGGTGCAAGACAAGGTAATTAAAGTGCAATAAAGTAAATGTGCAAGTAAATAAAATGGAAGAACTAGTGTCACTCTAGCCAACAAAATGAAAATGAACTATCTAATGACTATTTATAGGGGAGGATTAAGGAATGCTTAGGAAGCTTCCTCCCCTCTTTCCTTTCTCCTTAATTGCATGCTTAGTCCTTAAGCCTTTAATCTTTTGTTAATCTTCTTAATACTTGGACTTTCTCTTGGGATTTCTTTAACTCGTCTTGAATTTCTTCAATAAATTAGACTTGAGTTTTTCGGCTTTTAGTAAACTTTCGTCTTTTGACTTTTTCTTCGATAAATCTTCAGAATTGGTCTTGGACTTCCGTTCTTTTTGCACTCTCGACTTCTTGACTTCGTCTTTCATCTTTTTCTTCAATAAAAGCCCGTAAATGCCCGTGTTTTCTCCCCTTTTCACCTTTTCGTCCTAAATCACAACAAAAACACAAACCACGCATAATTCCGACATAAAAGACATAAAATACACGTTTTGGCTCGGTTATTATTGTAATAAAGTGGTAAAAAGGATGGGTGTTTACACACCTATCATTATCCTGATAAGCTTATCAGGATAAGCTGTTTGAAAACAGATTATTCAGATAAGCTTATCAGTTTATTCTCATAAAAAAGGTAGTATAAGGAGTGTTTGGTTGTGCGTTTAAAAATGTTAAGGAGTGTTTGTATTTTCGTTTAACCAAATTTAACTAGTTTATAAACCCCGACGACATGTCGCCAGGGAAACCTAAATGAATAAATAAATAAATAATTATATGTATTATGAATAAGAATTTAAAAAACATACTTCTTAGCCGGGTTTGTTGGCGTCGGGCTTGGTGGTTGTCGGCTGTGGTCTCGGCTGTGGTCGGGGTTGCGTCTCCGGCCGCGGTCGGGGCTACAATAACATAAAACAAACCCATTTTAATTATCAATCATAATAAGATAAACAAATTTTTTTTATTATAAAATCAAAATTACAACCTTTTAAAATCTGAAAAGATTAGATGTTAGAAAAAGAAGAAAAGTGGGAAAGATTGGACTCGTCGGAGTGGTGGCAGTCGTTGGAGTGGTGGCAGTCAGCGGAGTGGTGGCGAAGTGGTGCACGTGTGCAAGTGTGGTGGTAAGGTGGTGAGGTGGTGTGACTAGTGGTGGTGGTGATGATAATGATGGTGGTGATGGTGGTGTGGATGTGATGGTGGTAATGGTGGTGTGGAGCAGCAACGAAGAAGAAGAGGAGATGAGTTTCTTTTATAAGTGTTATGAGAAAAGAGAAGCAGATCTGGTCAATAAAGGTCCATAGTTTTCCTGGCGACAATCCCTGGCGACATGTCGCCAGGGATACTATCTACTTTTGTCGTTTAGCCAAAAACGCGCGTGATTGAAAGTTTTTGGAGGGGTGTGACCAAGTTTCCCTGGCGACATGTCGCCAGGGATACCTTTGACTTTTCAACGCATATACACGTACCTAATTTGTTTTGTCGTTTCTCCCAAACCTTCCCTGGCGACATGTCGCCAGGGAAACTATCCCTGGCGACATGTCGCCAGGGATAGTCAAAAATGTCGCAAGGGATAATTTTTGTCAAAATAAAATTTATTATTACTTATGTATTATTATAATTAGTAATAAAATAATAATTATTATTATTATTATTTATAAAATAATAATAATTATTATTACTATTTTTTAAAATAATAATAATTATTTATAAAATAATAATATCATCCCGGTCAGTTCAATTTCTAAATTCATTCCAATTTAGTCCGTTTAGTTTCTCGATTTATTCTAATTCGGTAACCATTTAACATCTAACGTTTAATAAATGCATACCGACTCATCCATTGAACATCTAACATGTAACCAAGACATGTCGAGTCATCCATTGAACATTTAACGTGTAACCAAGACATGCCGACTCATGCTTTGAACATCTAACGTGTAACCAAGACATGTCTACTCATCCATTGAACATTTAACATGAAACCAAGACATGTCTACTCATCCAATGAACATCTAACGTGTAACCAAAACATACCGACTCATCCATTGAACATCTAACGTTTAACAAATGCATACCGACTCATCCATTGAACATCTAACGTGTAACCAAGACATGTCTACTCATCCATTGAACATCTAACGTGTAACCAAGACATGTATACTCATCCAATGAACATCTAACGTGTAACCAAGACATGCCGACTCATCTATTGAACATCTAACGTGTAACCAAGACATGTCGACTCATCCATTGAACATCTAACGTGTAACTAAGACATGTCGAGTCATCCATTGAACATCTAACGTGTAGCCAAGACATGCCGACTCATCCATTGAACATCTAACGTGTAACCAAGACATGCCGACTCATCCATTGAACATCTAACGTGTAACCAAGACATGCTGACTCATTCGTTGAACATCTAACGTGTAACCAACACATGTCGACTCATCCATTGAACATCTAACGTGTAACCAACACATGTCGAGTCGTCCATTGAACATCTAACGTGTAACCAACATATACCGACTCATCCATTGAACATCTAACGTTTAACAAATGCATACCGACTCATCCATTGAGCATCTAACGTTTAACAAATGCATACCGAATCATCCATTGAACATCTAACGTGTAACCAAGACATGCCGACTCATCCATTGAACATCTAACGTGTAACCAAGACATGTCTACTCATCCATTGAACATCTAACGTGTAACCAAGACATGCCGACTCATTCATTGAACATCTAACATGTAACCAAGACATGCCGAGTCATCCATTGAACATCTAACGTGTAACCATCACATGTCGACTCATCCATTGAACATCTAACGTGTAACCAACACATGTCGAGTCGTCCATTGAACATCTAACGTGTAACCAACACATACCGACTCATCCATTGAACATCTAACGTTTAACAAATGCATACCGACTCATCCATTGAACATCTAACGTGTAACCAACACATACCGACTCATCCATTGAACATCTAACGTTTAACAAATGCATACCGACTCATCTATTGAACATCTAACGTGTAACCAAGACATGTCTACTCATCCATTGAACATCTAACGTGTAACCAAGACATGCCGACTCATTCATTGAACATCTAACGTGTAACCAAGACATGTCGAGTCATCCATTGAACATCTAACGTGTAACCAACACATGTCGACTCATCCATTGAACATCTAACGTGTAACCAACACATGTCGAGTCGTCCATTGAACATCTAACGTGTAACCAACACATACCGACTCATCCATTGAACATCTAACGTTTAGAAAATGCATACCGACTCATCCATTGAACATCTAACGTGTAACCCACACAAAACGGGTCATCCATTGAACATCAAACGTATAACCATAACAAACTATTGGCGGGAAAACGTTGGCGGGAAAACATTGGCGGGAAAATGTTAACCATTTCCCTCACTTTTTGACCATAAAAGGATTAACACACACTTATCATCAGCAGATCACACACACACACTTATCATCTCCTACCAAACTCACCACCACCACCACCCGATTTGGTAGCAGATGGATCCCCGTGAAGCTTATAAGTGTACATGTGGAAATGGATATATAGTGTTGAGACAGTCACATCAACACCATAGCTTTGGTAAACTTTGTTATGCATGTCCTCTTTCGAAGGTAAACAATCTAAAATATTTTTATTTATGTAATATGTGTGATTTTTAAAATAACATGTCATGTCATTTTTTTTATTTTGTAACAGCAAAAAAAACAAGATTATGAATGTGGAAATTTTATATGGAAGGATGATCTAGATCTCCATATCCGTATAAGATCTTCCCCTGGATCTTCAACACCTCAAGGTTCTCCTTCAAGGCGTTCAATACATCCAAGTTCTTCTACAGGATCTTCTGAATCTGCAACCACTGAGTGCTCAAATTGCAAGATCAAAGATCTAAAGATTTAGATGTTAGAGGCAAGACTAGAAATAGAAAGGCATCCTGAATACCACGCATGTCAATCGGCTGCAATACTTCATGAGCTTTTAAATGAAATGGAAAATCTTAGCGTTGAGTAGTAATCGGCTGCACTACTTCACGAACTTTAAGTTGATTAGTAATGTCTGTTTGTAAGTTTTCCATTTGATTCCACAAGGGCTATGTATAATATTCTGAATAAACAAATGTTTGTTTTATAAATGTCTCATTTTTATTATATAAACGTCGCAAAAATAAAATAACATCGGATCGATAGTTAAAATAATAATTATTTGGAATAAATAAATATTTGTTTTATAAATGTCTCATTTTTATTATATAAACGTCGCAAAAATAAAATAACATCGGATCGATAGTTAAAATAATAATTATATGGAATAATTAATAATTTTTCATAACAAGCAAAAACTAATTATATATATGACAGGGAGTTTACCTGGCGACATGTCGCCAGGAAAACTTTTGGGATTTGGCGGGTAAAAGGCCGCCACACATTTTGTGCTTAACTTTGAAACTAATTACGTATGACAAAAGTTTCCCTGGCGACATGTCGCCAGGGATAAATTTGACAGGTTATTAGCAAAAATAATTATTGTTAAATACGATGGACGAAGTTTCCCTGGCGACATGTCGCCAGGGATAATTTAGGACAAAGTTTCCCTGGCGACATGTCGCCAGGGAAACTTTTGAGGGAAAATTTCGCGCTCTTTCACTTGGTATCTGATTTTGGACGGATTATCCCTGGCGACATGTCGCCAGGGAAACCCTAGTCAAACTTTGACCAAAAAGTAAATCTGCTTTATCGCCACGTCAGCAATGTCGCCAGGGAAAAGGGGTTATCCCTGGCGACATTGTGTCGCCAGGAAAACTCCGGTCACCTGTTCTCAGTTTTCTTGTAGTGGCAGAACCGAAATGTGCCTATCGCGGTCTTTGTTTTGGCACATTTTGACCGAAGGAATATGGTCTTTGGGGTTTTCTCCCAACTACTAGTCTATATGTTATTCAAATGTGCTCTATCAGCAAATAATAATCGTCATTACTTGTAATTGTTGGTACTACCTTAATATTCTTGCCATTAGCATTTGGAACCTATGATAGCGAACAAAACTATAAAGTTTTAGGGGGGCCTCATAATCTTATGATGCTTTTTTTAAGAGTGTCACCTTATATGAATAACGACCCTTAGAAATACTACATCGCCATATAACATTATTCAATCAATTTGTACATGGATAAAGAAATTTTAGTAAAATTTTAAATTCTTTTCTGTTTGTTTCTTTTCCACAAAACACAAGTTTATCACTAGCATAATGTGAAATGACACAAAGAGCATCACATGCATGTGTAGTAACCATAAATGTAAAAGCAATTTTTTATTGCCAAATTTATGTATAATTATCATAAATATGATAATCATAAGTCATCAAGTATAGTCTTTTCCATAAACAGGTGGATCGTTAATGGAAATTAAAGTGGGTTATCTTTAGCCGAGACGCTTTTAAATGTATGAACTGAATTCGACACGGCAAACGTTCTAATCGTGATCACTAGTGGATGTCCATTTCCTCTGCTCAAATGTTTAAATCGGTAAGAAAACTTTAACACCGTGCATTCTTTTGCTAGGTGCTGAATTCTCTAGAACTCAACTTTAAGTAATTAAATTGATCGAAAATTGAGTAACATAAATTAAACGAAAACAGTAAGGGTCGTGAAACGAGACTCGTGTTTAATACGATTCTTTTAAAAGGAGTTGGTTCTCTGTTTCAGAAGGTACAACTATTTTTAGAAGTATTTTTGTGTGCGCAAGTTGCATGAGCTCAAAAGCTTCAAATTCATTTTAGCTCATAAATCATAAAATTGCGCACACACAAATATTAGAGTAAAAACCAACAAATCATTTTAAAAGTAAGGGTGCGTTTGGTTTGAATTCGGGTTTTACTTTATACGTGGGTTTATAAAGTGAGTGGTTTAGGATTAAATAGTATGGAATGAAAAGTAATGTTTGTTTGTTAAAAGTTTATTGTAATAAAATAAATAATATAATATTTAAATAATATTAAAATTAAAATATATGATAAAAATATTAAATATGTGAGGTAGAGCTTTAATTGGGGATCAAAAAATCCAGATAAAGACAAAATGTATTAATGTAAAGATGGGTTTTGCTTTTAAGCCATGCTACTCAGTCCACATTTGTAAATGTTAAAAAAGAATGACTAAATCCAAATTTTGAAACCTACTAATAAACACCAAACAATACTTTCATATTCTAATACCCAGTAATTATGGCAACTCATGTCAACCAAACGCACCCTAAATATCATGATTCATATACAAACACATGCACACTTCCTATTCTAGGCGATGTAACATGTAATTCCTTTTTCATATTTTGTGTTCCACATGTCTCATTTCGAAATACGAAATCTCACTTATATTAATTTTTAAAAATACTTTAACTCGTTACAAACCTCTTTAAAAACAAAATAGAATATTAACTAATAAAAAAATTTATAAATACATTATAAATCATTTGAGACTTTTTTATAATAACAAAGTTAAATTTTTAGACTTTTTTACCCACTAAATAAGACAAGTTATTAATGTCTTACTTACAGTTATATATCATAACCCTTTTAAGAAACTTTTATAAGAAACATTTGTAACAACCTTTTAAAATAGTATTTTTAGTCTTAAATTGAATTTTTTTTAATCTATTTATTATTCTTATTATCTATTTTATCATATTTTTAAAAAATTTATACCTTATAATTTAATATCTATTTTAATATATTTTTATTAACTTTTAATTTTTTTCAGTTCAATTTTTAAAACTTTAATATCAGTGTGAATACAAACTTAATGGGTAAGAGAGTAACATTTGTTTACTTTAAAAATCGTTAATTCGCATTACGTGAATGGGAAAAGTTCAAATAGACACTCTTTTTAGCATATACTAAATCAACCAATCACAACCATCCATTTTTTTATCTAACAAAAAATAATATTTTTTAAAAATTAAATATCTCACAAACCGTTAATCGTTACACAAAACGAAACATACCATCGTGACGAGTATTAAATCATCTTTCTATCGAGGGATGCATGTATATACTTCTGATGCAATTTTTTTATGAGAAAATCATATGATTCGTATCACGGATCATATATGATTTTTCAAAATCATATATGATTCGTGATACGAATTAAGACTGTAATCAAGTCAATCTTTTATCAAGCAACTCGAGCTCGAGCTTGGCTCGATCAAGTCAAGCATTTATCAAGCTCACGCAAAAAATAGCTTGAAACATATATCAAGCTCAAGCTCAAGCTTTTGATACCTCGGCTCGAACTCTTATCAAGCTTTTTCAAGCTTTATTATAATGTGTTTTTTATGATTAGTTCATATAAGCAACTTATGCTTAATGTGAGTATTAACTTAATTATAAAGGCTTATTTCATAAATAAATAATATATTCTTTGATTAAATTTATAATTTAACTCATCGAATTTAAAATAATTTATTTTATTTTATAAAATTATTACATGTACTTGGTACTTGATGAAATATAAAACATATAAATATTTTTTGAACTCTTTTTAATACGAGGGTGCCGTAATTGCGTTTTACATCACGCAATGGTCTTTGGGACCTTAATCATATTGGATTGCAAAACGTATTTTGAAACCAAGACTTTACGATTATGTTATTTTTTATTTTATTATTGCTAAATAAATCGAATTTGGTTTTGAGTTATGTTTTTTGTTTGTTTTACTTTATACATATGTTTTTATTATTAAAAAATAATTTTATACACATTCAAGCTTTTCAAAATACGCTCAAGCTTTTATCAAGCCTTATTAAGTCAAGCTCAAGCCTAGATGGTTAAAGCTTGACAAGCTATCAAGCCAAGCTCAAGCCTACAATTGTATTATCAAACCAAGCTCAAGCCCTATAAAGCTTGAGCTTGGCTTGACTCGAACACCCCCTAATACGAATCATATATAATTTTCTCAAAAAAAATTTGGTCGAAAGTATATACATGTGCCCCTCGAAAGAAAGATAATTTAATTCTTGTTGTAATGGTGTAGTTTTTTTTACTTGACGATTTAACGTTCGTTAGATATTTAATTTTTAAAAATAAGATGAAAAGTTGATTTAAATGAATACGATTAATTGATTTAGTATATGTTAAAAAAAGTTTACATTGATATCAACTCTTTCACGAATACTATGCTAGTAAATATATAACAGATGCATATATTAAACTATATCTAAACTTTGTATAAACTCATTTTACAAACTATCTTTCCAAGAGAAAATTTGTTCAAATAACCTATAATCAAAAGACCTATATTAATCGGGTGTTGATTTGCACACTCCTAAAAGTTATTGGCACACTCAAATTATGTGTGTTTTGACATTTATGCCATCGATTGTTACACATTCTCTCAAGTGATGTAAGGGTATAACTGTCAAAACATCTAACAATTTGAGTGTACAAATAATTTTTGGGAGTGTGCAAATCATTAGCCATATCAATTACTAGCCGATGAACTTTGATAATATAATATAACCTTGATTATAACGCTGAAGGGAGTGGTGCTATAGTCGCTCGCAGGTTCACCAAAGTCGTGCGTGACTCCTATTAAACCCCTTGAAACTCGCACGCGAGTGTGTCGCTGGCAACAAAAACAGAGGGCAGACTCACCCAAAGTGATTTGCTTAATGGTGGGCTCAGATGATTTTATTTTTTTGTTTAGGTTTATTATTGGGTGTTTTTTGTGAGTGGAGTGTGTTTAAATAATAAAAAAAATAGGTATGAAAGGTGAGTGTATGTGTATTTGAGTGAGTGTTATTACCTTTTGTGGAGAGTTTGAGAGAGTTTTTTAAAAGCTAATATAACGCTAACGTGACATCGAGTAGTTGCATGCCACTTCCCTAGTCTTAAGCAAACAAAATTTTGGAAGTTACAAGCCTAGCCAACATCTAAAGATGAAAGTATGTTAGACACGAACTATTTCATTCATGAAAATGACATGCTTTTATGATTTTTGCGATACAACTATTATTTTATAATTTCATATTACAAAAAATAAATGAATAAAATGTCTATATATATTGCTCTAACCTAGAATAATCCTTACTCTCAAGTCTCACTCACTTCCCACACTATCTCTTTCTCACACTCGCAAAGAGTAATAAGGTACTATTGACTCTTATTAGTCTTTATAGCTTTTACTTTTCCAAATGTACAATATGTTTAGAATTCAACGACACATTCTTTAGATTACACTGCAAAAATCATATATTTGGGTTGTTAAACTTGACACTGATTATTTTCGTCTGAAATTCGTAGTAAGTATCATACTATCATCTCTTTTCCGAAATAATTCTTGCACAAAGTTAGACGAAATACATTTTACCTCTTATGGATGACACTTGCCATTTGTTTCTAATTTTCTAACAAACTATTAGCGAGGTTTAAGCATACCACAAATATGATTTTTGCATGTTAGCGTCACATCATCTCTCTTTATTAGTATCACCTTTACATCAACTTTATGCCGTATAATTAGTTACCACGTATCACAATATATAATTACCTTTAATACACTTATATACAAATATACCTCACACACGTTACAAATCACCACCCTTTGTTTGAGTCGAATTCACTTAGGGTCTTATTTGATCACGCGTGAAAACCATGCAACGCGTGATCAAACGATCTTTACACGTAAGTATTTTTTATTATCATTTATCGTTCTTAAACGCTCCATAACCATAGACACAAGAAACACCATTGTTTTCCTCACCACATAGTTTTTGTTTTATGTAAAAAACCTGTCATATTCGTTGCCGTGTTGTTCTTGAAGTGTGAGTGTGTGCACAGTAAACAAAAGAAACCAAATACCAAAAACTCAACATTTTGTCTTATACTACTAATTTTTCTATATATAAAACTCATAGTTTCTCTCTCTCTTTAGAAAATATCCAAAGTATATTTACCAGATCAAGAAGATTCCATTTGTCAATTCTGAATGACCCACAAGATTTCCACCATTAATAACAACTCCCTATATATCTCTCTGTGTCTTTCTTATCATCATCACTAGTCACCTGGTATATTATTCAACTCTTTCCTTATTTGGTATTAATATTTTCATTACTCTGATTATATATAGATTCTACTTTTTTAGTGTTCCTTTAGGTATAAATTTCTACATATTTAATATGGTTTATAACTTTATATTGATACACATACAGTTTTTATTCTATGTGTTTACATGTTGGTTTTAATATTTGCTCAAAGTTATTTGTGGAAACTATATACTTTGTAGGGTTGACTTGTATGTCAATCTGTTTATTTTTCTAGAACATGTTTAAAGAGTTATAAAGTGATCATCTTATTACATGGGTATGGTTTATTTTTAGTTTTATGATTTGGGTTGTGTTTTTCTTGATGAATCTGAAATCTTTTTTGTCAAATTTGTTAGAATTTATACTTACTGGAGTTGACTACTTTTAACATAGAAGTCTGACCATTTTTTTTTAACATTTTTGATATGACATGTGCACACACTTCATTTGATCATCTTTTTTTTTTATTTGGCCACATGGGTATAATCTCATTTCATTGTTGTGATTTGGGTTTTGTTAATCTTGATGAAATCATGGACTTTTTGTTTGTATACAAATTGTGTTGTAGTGAGTTTCTGTGTTGATTTTATTAGTACTTTAGTGTTGCCAGAAATTTGTTTAAAATATGATGATGTTGTTTTGTACCTTGCTTGATTCGTTCTTCGTAGAAATTATATGTTCGACATCATCCTTTTAACATGCTTGTCTAGATTAAATTTGTTAGTTTGGTTAAATTTGTCAAGATATTGATTATTAATAATCATGCTGTTGCAGAATAATCAAGAAATCATGTTGGAGAAGATAGAAAAAGAGTTTGATCCGGAACAAGTGATCAAGGAATTTGAGGATTTGACGAAGAATGCTAAGAAGGTTCAAACCGAAATTTTAGACAGAATATTGAAAGAAAATTGTGAAGCAGAGTATTTGAAAAACTGTGGTCTTGATGGCAAAACTGACCCTGAGAGTTACAGTTCTCGTGTCCCTCTTGTTACCCACAAAGAACTGGAGCCGTTGATTCAACAAATTGCGGATGGTGCACCTTACCCGATTCTTACTGGCAAGCCAATCACTACCATTACGTTAAGGTCTTCTTGTGATATAATTGTTTGTATACTGTCCATTTAAATTGTTTGTTGGTGAGCTGGCTTTTCATTATTGTTTTGTTGAATATTTATAGCTCTGGGACTACTCAAGGCAAGAGAAAGTATGTACCCTACAATGATGAACTGACCGAAACAACAATGCAGATTTATCGTACTTCTTTCGCCTTTAGAAACAGGTAATTATAATTTTGTGAGACGTAATATTGATACTTGAGTCTAAGCATATATAATGTCTAATGATGTTCTAGTAATATTTTTTCTGATTATAGTTGGATTCGTGTCTGTAAATTCGGTAGAAACAATAGATTTACTTATACAAAGCTCTTCTTCAGAATTGACCCGTTAACCTTTTTGTTAGTATTAGTTTCATTCATTAATAAGCTGTACTTTACGATTCACAATTAACATACACGTTTTCTAACGTCAATGTAATTAGAGCTTGAATTTTCTTATATGTAGGGTATATCCAATTGGAAATGGGAAAGCTTTAAGCTTTATCTATGGCAGTAAACAGTTTAAGACAAAAGGGGGTTTACTAGCGGGCACTGCAACCACTAATGTCTACCGTAGTGAACAGTTCAAGAAAACCATGAAATCAATGCAAACCCCGTGTTGTAGTCCAGATGAAGTAGTTTTCGGGCCTGATTTCCAGCAATCTTTATACTGTCATCTGCTTTGTGGGCTCATTTTTCGTGACGAAATTCAAGTTATATCATCCACTTTTGCCCATAGCATCGTCCATTCTTTTAGAACCTTTGAGTTAGTTTGGGAACAATTATGTTCTGACATAAAAACTGGAACTTTATCTACTCAAATCACATTCCCAACAACCAGAGCTGCTATGGCTAAGATTCTGAAACCGAATCCTGAGTTAGCCAACATCATTCATGAAAAATGTTTGGGCTTAACCAATTGGTATGGATTAATTGAAGAGTTGTTCCCTAATGTGAAATACATTTATGGGATCATGACTGGATCAATGGAACCTTATTTGAAAAAACTAAGACATTATGCTGCTGGAATACCATTGTTGAGTGCTGATTACGGGTCTTCTGAAGGGTGGATTGGAGCTAATGTGAACCCGACCCGAACACCTGAGATGGCTACATTTGCTGTGCTTCCCAATATTGGATATTTCGAGTTCATACCCTTAAAAGAGGCCAATGTGGCTAGTCAAGATCACGCTGAACATGGGTCAGAATTGGTACTGGTCGAGCCAAGACCTGTGGGTTTGACTGATGTTGAGATTGGTGAAGAGTACGAGGTGGTTGTCACCAATTTTGCAGGTACCAAAGTTTATCTTTCTTACTTTATGAGTGTTTTGATATTTCCTTAAAAACAGTTACTTGTTAGGACGCTAAAGTGGTTTGGTTCGCTTATATTCAATTTTCGCCTAACCCATGAGTTAGATCTGTGATTTTATATCAGTTTAAACTGATTTGAGGGTCCATTTATTTAAAAGGATTCAAAGAAGAGACCTATTCACTTACTTTCTGAATGTGCTTTCATGTGGGCTGTTTGCCTGTTTACTAGATTGGACCCAAAATATGTCGATGTCCTTAGTTTAGCTACTTCATATAAGATGCTACTTTTGGTAAGAATACTTAGTTGACTATGTGACATTTCCAATGTAGGTTTGTATCGTTATAGGCTTGGCGATGTGGTTAAGGTTGTTGGATTCCATAACTCGACTCCAGAACTCCAGTTTGTTTGTAGAAGAAATCTAATGCCAACAATCAACATCGACAAGAATACTGAGAAAGATTTACAGTTATCTGTCGAAGCCGCAGCTAAACTGTTAGCAAGTGAAAAACTCGAGGTAGTTGACTTTACTAGTCAAGTTGACCTCTCGTCCGAACCTGGCCATTATGTAATTTTCTGGGAAGTAAGTGGTGAAGCAAGCGAGGAAGTGCTTCAAGAGTCTTGCAATTGTTTAGACTCGGCGTTTGTAGATGCAGGTTATGTCAGCTCGAGAAAGACTCAAGCTATTGGACCCTTGGAGCTCAAAGTCTTGAAAAGAGGGACGTTTCAAAAGATTTTGGATCACTATGTAGGGTTGGGGTCCACCTTGAACCAGTTCAAGACGCCCCGATGTGTAGGTCCCGTTAATCAGACAGTGTTGCAGATCCTTTGCAACAATGTCGTGAAAAGCTACGTTAGCAGTGCTTTTGGTTAGGTTTAAGGTAAGGTATGTGTATTTTCTTAGCTTGCATATATGTTAGGAGCTTTAAATTATATGCTTTCAAATTTTCAAAATGTTGTATAGACTATAAAGAAGTTTTTACTTTCTTTTTTACTATGTTTTGGTCTATGTGATATAGTTATGTAACAAGCAATGTAACTTTCAATAGCAATATTTACCATGTAAAATATCGAAGTTATGTTGTTATTATATACACTTTCATGAGTGAAAATCAACTTTGTAATGATGAACTGGTTTCCGAGCTAGAAACTTGGTACAGCATATTATACGTCTTACAGCGAAAACCTGCAAATAAAACGCTAACAAGAGTATATATGTAAGATACTAGACGTTGATAAAGACTTTAATTCGTCGTTAACTATACTCAAGATATGGGTTAGATATCATTCAGCTTCAGATCCTCGACGAACTTACTTTTTCACCGTGCTTCACCACGTAAACAATTCTAACAGTCACATCTAAAGTTTATAAGATTTTATGTTGGTTTCTAATAAGATTGCACCATACTCTTGAAAGGTTAGATACCTTTCCATTCTCTAGCAATCACCAATTCACCATCACTATTCGTCTATTCTTACCGTCATTATTGTTTGTTTGAAATCTTGCATGCATATAAGTAGTTAAGAAGGTAACCAATCCGCATAAAGGTAAAAACAGTTTCCTAGCATAACTATTTGTACCCGGCCTATTAGTGTTGGAGCGTGAAAAAAACATGAATAACAAATAAACTTCAGAAGGCAGCCGAAAAATCAAGTTTTCATCCTAGCCATAATAGTTCTTTTTCAAGTATGTTCAACTTTAGTTCTGAGCTTTGTAAATCTTACCAATTATCTTTAGTTTTGTACATCTTCATGACATAGACACACAATTATTAGCCCAAAAAAATAGTAATTGCATTAGTCCAAGTACACTACTATTTCTACCTCAACTATTGAAACACCCGGCCCACATAAACTATCTTCTTTTTCACCTAACCCTAAAAAAAACCATAAACAGCAAAAGAGAGAGCTTTTCCATTGATATAATGGTCTAAGTAAATGTAAATGTAAAATGATAACAAGCTCATCCTACATTCCCGCAAGATATAACAGCCAAAGAACTAGGAAAGAAAAGCTATACTATCACTAACTAAGTATTGCATCAACGTTCATACTATTATTTCCTGCCGGCCACGAAGGACATCATAGGGAATGAAAGAACAACATAACGGATTCAGGTGGTATTCTAATCCTCCTTTTCCTATTGTTTTTCTTTTCGATCCAATCATGATATATTTCTTTATGTGGATGTAGTACATCTGATACCTTTGGAAAATCTTCCAACATGCCTGAGGGGATGTACCTAAGATAGTTGGATGGGTCTACAACTGTGCTTTTTGGAGTCCATGTGATCAAAAAATGACTCGGTTATCATGTCCTTTCTTTCCCAATGAGTCTTCGTGGTCGGCTTGAACGAATAGCATGAACGTTGATGCAATACCAAGTTGATAGTATAGCTTTTCTTTCCTACGAGTTCTTTTTGGCTGTTATATTTTGCGAGAATGTAGGATGAGCTTGTTATGATTGCATTTGCAGTTTACTTCGACCATCTCTTTCTTTTAATTGAGTTTGTACTAGCAATTCTTTACAGTGTTAGTTTGTTTTCTTTCATCCTCAGACTAATATGTTATTTCTAGTTATCTTCTGAAAGTTCTTTGCAAGCACATATCCGTATTAGCGGCTGTACTTCAAATTATTTGGCGGAAATTCATGGGATTTGAGTTTCCTCCTTTACCAATGGTCGCATCCGTTACATTGTTATGTCCCCAACCAAAGGTTGTTGACGAAAGATAACATGACTCCAGCTATAAATTTACCAGAGATATGAAGTATACATGTAAATCCAAAAACCAACGCATATAATTAGTCTTCTTTAGGTTCGTTATAATACGAATTGAAATGAATCTGTTTTTATAGTTGAAAGGGATTCCTGCTTATGCCTTGGTTTTTGAAGTTAGGGTACTGATGTGTGCAATAATTTTGCTGATGCTAGTTTGTGATACATATTAATCTAATCTAACTCCCTTATAAAAGAGATTAGTATCTCTCTCCTATTAATGAAAAAAAAATTAAGTAGTACCACTAAATTAACATGATGTACCTTATTTTAAAGCACAAACTAAAATATTGTTTAAGGAATACAATTTAATAAGCCAAGTGTACAAGTGTTTCACCATACAATAATTACAAACTTTTAATGAGTAATTAGTACTCTTAATAAAACACCCCATTATAAAAATATACAACATTATATGCATATTGTACAAACATTAAAGAGCATTTATAGTATACTAATGCATCAAATGAAAAATCTAATTGAAAATTGGTTTATTACATTTAGTTTTTTTCACTTTAATCATTTACTTAACTTTACTTGAATTTTCATCTGTATATTACATATAATGCTAAAGTAATAAAATCCCTCGATTGAAATCACGTTTTTAGGACACGTTTTTAGATGAAAACTGTTGATTCAGAACTTATAATTGAAAAAATACGAATTATAACACCGAAGAATTTAGTCACAGGGTACCCGCCGCCGCATCGCGCGGGTACCTGCTAGTAAAATTTTCTACAAGTAAAGGCGAGTGGAAACCTTTTCAAATTAAGCTCCTTGCAGGAGAAATGGAGCTTGCGTTAAGGGATATTCGAATGTGATTTACCTCGTTTCCTTTTCATAAGAAAGAGAAAAAAAGCACTTGCTGGTTGAGCAAAAAACAACACGAAAATATTAAACCACCAGCATCAAATATGTGCAAATCCATTCCCAAAAACAATATGCAAGAAATACTGAACACCACCATCAAATATGCTCTTGGCCATAATTAATGTAACAGACATATACATTAATAGATAGTTTAGAAACATATTAAAATTAGATAACTTTGGGTCCATTTCGCAGACGCCAATGCATCCAGCTATGTAGCTCTTCTTCCGGAAAAGAATCGTCACCATTCCTCATATTCCTCATATTCAACATTAGCAAATGTAAGATCAGGACATTCAGCATCCTGGTAAGAGTAACAGAAGCAGGAGATATGATGGAGGGTATGCTAGAAATTTCAAAATCCAAGTTACTAATCATTATTAAAGTTTTAAGCCATAAAATTAGCAATTTCTGGATGTACCTCTTGTTCTGTCCAAGTAACTAATCATTACTTCAAAGATAGGCTTTCGCTCAGCCCCAAATGGTGTACAACAGCACTTGTCGCGGTGATGATAATGCAACTCATCATCACAAATCAGTGTTAGACACCCTTGGCACAAAACTTATTGATGTGCCTCACTCTTCCAACCTCATGGATCCGCGCCGTTAGCTACTTTTCTTATTAGAAACAGGAACTATGGACTTCATAGTTCATAGACTGTTGCAAAAACCAATCGACACATAGGCGGTAGGTGGGTAATTTCTGATGCACGTTGGAGGTAATCGACTATATTAGGGTCGAATTGTTCAAAGTCGGGTCAGACTGGTGTCCAACAGTCAACCTCTTAATTCCTTTAGTCCAAGTGTATTACACACTTTCTTTTTTTGAAATTTGACTCATCAATAGCATATTTTTTACTGTATTTAGGATTTTGGTCAATAAAGTTTTATCGGTAATATTACATTTTAGTTATTTAATTTATTTGTTTCATATTACTATGAAAATTCCTATGTATCAAATTAGAACAGTAACAGCCTAACAGGTTGTACTTTAACCATCTTAAGGCAATTATCATCAACCACTAGAAACAAATTTTTTTTTTTTGCAAAAGAAAGTGCTTTTTGTTTATTTGCAAATTAAAGAAGTGGACCGTTACAAAAACAATTTATATATTTTCATTATTTCATTTCTAAATGTGTCATCTTCCAAAGCATATAAACATAAATACAAAACTTTGTTTGACTAGAAAAAGCTTTTACGTGTAAATGATATCTACTACTACTAAGGAAGGCTTTTAAGAGTCACGTTTTCTAAATACATGGAAATTTTATTACTTACAACATTAACTATAATAGCCCAAAAAGATATATTTACCCTTTACACTCAAGATAAAGTGTTGAGTTTCTTAGAAGTCAAAAAATGAGAAATTCTCACTCATATCTTATTCATTCATTAATTGTTAAATATTAATGTAAGCAATAAATCATTAAATCCCCTTTTTCTCTTGCATAAATAGGTACATACTAGCAATGTTTTAAAAACCGGTTCAACCCGGCCGGTTTAACCGGTTGAACCGGGAACCGGAATGATTGCCGGTCCGTTGTGAGCCGGGTTAACAGTGCAATTCGAACCGGATTAAACCGGCGGGTTTCGGTTGACCCGGATCGAACCGCTGGACCGGAACCGGCCGGTTCGACAAATATAAAAAAAAAATTAACAAGATGATCTAACATCTGATTATGTAATTGCACAAGATCTGTGTAGTTGAGATCCATACATTTGATTTTCAATTTTCTAGTATTTTAGGCGTGATGAATATTCGTTTTTGTGAGATGAGTGGTGGTTTTTGTGGATGAATATAGTTTTCTGGATCTGTTTTGTTAAATTAAAAAAAAAGGAGATGATGATGGATCTTCACGGTGGATCTTTGTTTGTAAGTTTTTCTTTTGTTATACTGTTTGATAAAAGTTAGAAGCATGAGAGAAGAAAAAGTCAAAAGCATGAGTGAATAAGTAGTATTGGGGTGATGTGAATACTGTTTGATAAATTGACAGTTCATGTGGAAATTAGTTTTCTTTTGTCCAAATACTAGTATGCTACTGTAAGTAACAACCTGATTAACTTAGTTAACGCCTATACGTTTTTTATACATAAAATTAGTCACATGAGACACATCTTTTTTTTATACAGTTTGTATGTGCGTAACATTTATTATTTTTATTTTTTGTAAAAATCCGGTTTGACCCGGCGGTTCAACCGGTTGAACCAGTAACCCGGTGAACCGGTGACTCGACCGGGTCAATTAAAAACCCGGGTTTTAAAACATTGCATACTAGTTACCAATCCTTCACTGTCGTTCTAACCTACGACAAAAAGATGAAAAAACCACAATATTCATGCACAACATCATGGGATTGTGGTAGTCCTTTGTATGATGCATTTGAATTAGTTTCAATGCATTATATTATTGATAAACATCTTATGGAGCTTCCATATAATCTCCAATATCTAGACACATCATCATCGTCGTCATCATCATTATCATCATCAGCAGCATCCTCGTCGTCGTCATCATTATCATCAGCAGCAGCATCCTCGTCGTCATCTTCATCCTCCTCCTCCTCGTCTTCGTCATCTTCATCATCTTGTCATTTTAATATGAAGGGTACTTTTGGAAAAGTGAAAAAAGGATTTTCTTCCATGGTTTCCTCCTTAGCTCATCTTGTGGGGAGAAAGAAAAAGAAGGTGGTGAAAAATGTCAAAAAGACGTAAAAGTTTCATTTTATTATGTTTGGTTAGAAATGATATTGTTTTGCTATGCTAGTAGTATGTTATATTGCTATAAACTTAACTAGAGTTTTCTAATTTTATGGTCTTTTATCTTATATGTTGTACTCCTGGTTTTCGAATTAAAAGTTAGTAATTTTTATTTCACAATTCTCTGCTGTCTGCCCATGTTCGAATTTGCTTTTAAGGTTAAATAAAAGTTTTCATATTGCTATTTGCTTACCAGAAGTACATGTAGTTAAAATGTGTTTAGCTTGTAGAGGTAGTTAATTATGTATCGCCCATGCTTTCGTAGAATAGTACAAATACTCGAAAAATATATAGGAATGACTAAAACATACGTATGTGCATTCAAATAAACATACAAATTACTACTCCACACGAATTAACAGCTATTTGTTATGAATCCTTTACTAGTCATGCATTATCGTTTCTGTAAAAGGATGGATGATCAGTTTATCCCCTACAAAATCAGCCTTTTAGACGCGCAAGACTTTTAGACCGTACTCGAACAGGTCTCAAAGTGTGCAGTGGTTGATAGATACTGGTCTCGATAATGACTTATATCATTATAATGGGTCTGTATGTGTTTTTTTAAGAGAAGTTCTTTAATTCGATAAGCAATCCCAAACAGCCCATATATATTGAAACAGCAGATTATAATTCATCTGATTAAAATACTTTCTGATGCAAACTTAGAACTTAGTAGATGCAAAAGAAGATAAATCACAAAGTTCAAACTACACACCAATACGCACACCATAATAAGATGGATCAACATGAAGATAACTAACAACTATCACATTCCCCCGAAGGACTACATATTTGACCATACTGAATTGTCTGCAATAACACATCAAGACAGCAAAAACTATGATACGAACCTATCCCATATTAGGCTCGTTATCGGTTCATAAGTCCCAAGTGTATAACTCTCTAAAAAAGCTAGCTTGTTTGAGGAGTAGACCCTTGGACATTATAAACCATCGACCATTCCCATACTTAGCCGATGTGGGATCATAACAAACTAGTACTCTATAGAGCAGCAAATCAGGACCCGAAACGGTAGCAACTGAATATCCGAAACAGCAGGAAATGGCACACCAAACAGCAGCAAACTCTAAGTTGGGCCGTGTTGGATTGCTTATTAGGAGTGTTGCTAAAAAAGGTGCAGCACTTTCCTTAAGAAATCCCAAACAGCGCTATATAAGTAGATTCCATAAGAAATCTGAAATAACACTTATAGGCTACACATTCAGTAAGAAGTCCATAAACAGACTTATTTTTGTACTTGTACCTGAATGTTACTCATGACTTAGTCATATCACAAAACCTATTAAATAGACTATGTTAAGCACGAGAGTTAGATCTAACTCACTCGCTTTCTTTTTTGTTGCTATATAGATATGACTAAAATTTCCCCTCCAGAACCAAACAGCCAGTTGATATAACAACCGTAGTAAGGAGATAAGTGAACATTGTGAAACGCATTTCATATACCCTTTTTTATATATACACGCACACGCATCAACCCTGCTGAGCCACGGGATCTCTTCTCTCCACCAATTGTTAACATGATCATTCAAGTGTCTATTGTAAAAACAAGCCCTTCAAGATTTAAATGATATACAGGCGCCATAACATCCATATCCTGAACATTAGTAGCTAGAAGAACAAACGAATTGAACAATGTTTCTTTAGACATGCCCCGTAGTTGAAATGAACTGGTAAGGAAGAAAGGTACCTAAAACTGGCCATTCTTAGGTTATACATATATATGCACAATACAAAAACAAAGTTATAATACTAGTAACTTAAAATTTTGCCACATATAAAACCAAATCCAAAGTTTTATTATTCACACCTCAGAGTACCACAAAATTTGTAATAGAATGACAGTGTCGGTATCCGGTTAAAACGTAACATAAATTACACCAATTAAACTATCTTGCTGTTAAAATATTTTATGAAGATACAGGAGCCGCTCTTCGGTTCCTTCGGTTCTGATATAATCATTTCACACTTCTCTACACGTAAACGTAGCTCTTCAATTTCTGACTGCATTGATTTGATCTGTTGAGCCTCCGTCACTGCCTTCACATCTACATACACTTTGAGTTTCTTTTCACTTTTAACAACACCATTAGAACGGAAAATAGATGATACGTCATGCGCAGATGTATCTTCGGACACAAACGTTGTTTGAACCAAGAACTTCTCCGTTTTGATCACATTGGGCAGAGGCGCTACATTTTCACCTCTTCTTGTGATAGTCACTTCACATATTGAGAATGGTTTGACGATACCTTCACGTGGTCCTACTTTATAAAGCTTAGGACATGTTACTTTAACCTTAAATGCCATATGGCGATAGGAGTCATTGGCCACTTTTAGGATGCACGAGATGTGATTATTGGGTTCAAACATAAATCTGAGTTCCTTGGGTTGTATCTCCCCTATATCTTCCTCCATTCTTGATGCCTTCAAGTAAAATGCATAACATCAATTAGTTAAATTCTAAGTTAAAAGTTATCATCGGACATCATCCATGACTACTCTAAGTCTCTAATCATGACTTATTTGCAGTACTGACCCTCATGCCTTATAATTATATATATACTAGTATCCTAATATCTACCATTTGATCTTATACAATAGATAGTGCTAACCATGCATCTATGTTTAAGCGTTAAACAGATACAAAAGAGTACTTACTTAACGTTTCTTTGAGTATCAACAATTATTTTTCAGAAAAATCAGAAACTGCTACGAAAACATAATCACTCTGATTCTTCAATAACAAATTCCTTAATCGTCACCCGCATTAGAAAAAGAATTAATGAAAGATGAATGCATCGGAAACTCTTTTATTTACTTCCTTTATAGCCTAAATTTGCAGTATCAGCACTTGATCTAACGCGTTATATCATTCCATTCGTTATTTGTAAATGAGTAGATACTACTTGCTAAAGTACTCGAAGCACCTCACACATTTCTCATCATTGAATTACAAATACTATTCGCTAAAAAAAAAATATTTACTGTTTCTTATTAACATCATAATAAAATCATTAAAATACAATTAATATGGAACTTTTAACAAACAAGAAATACCAAATAACCACATAAAAACGAGCACGTACCCAATTTTAGCAGATTAACTCGCGTTCTAATGACCTAATATGTAACCAACAAACATGCAGACTGTAAAACGAGATTAAGAAGATACAATTAACAAAACACAGTAGTTTTTACGTCTACGTTGTTTGATCAGCGAGAAAAAATTCCGGGTTCGATTATATGGATTTGAAGAAATCAAGAAAGTAATGTGAAAATAAAAATAAAGTTATAGAAATAAATTACCTGCACTAGAATAGAAAAAATAAAACATTGAAGAGAAGAAGATGGTTACTAGAAATACGGATAGTCAGTTTGAGTTGAGTTATGACCACTGTTTTAAAATCTGGGTTGACCGGATTGATTTAATCGGTTGACCAGGTCGAATGTAAACGGTTTTTTCTTATTTGAGAACCGCATTAATCCGCCGATTTTTCGTTGGTTTGAGTTTACTCGGTTTGATTAACCCGGTTGGGTCTTGATTTTCAGAAGAATTTTTTTTCTCATAAACAGTTATAAGTTTTAAAGATAAATTAAAGTGATGTTGATTAGTGTTAGTTAATGTTAACTTAAAACTAAATAAAACATCAACTAATATTAATTTTTTTATTGTCTATTGCAAATTATAATAATAAATTAATTATTTTTCATACTTTTTCTATAATAATATAAATATAAAATTAAAAACTAATGCTAATGAGCAAACACAAAATATTTTTCATCAGTTTAATTAGACGAAAGATAAATTATAAGATCATACAATACTCCATATTAAATATATACAAAAAATATTTTTTTTTTCATGCTCCGATCTCAGACGGGATTCGTTTACTAAACACAATCTCAATTCCTCTTCTAGTAGATAATCCTGTAAACAAAAATCAGTTAGCACAATTTACGTTAAATTTAAGATTGAGTTTAAGAAATTTTTTGGGATATCAACATTGATTACATCATCATCAGAAACCTCTGGGTTGACCAAATCTTGATACAATTTATTTAGTGAATAACAAAATTCAGTCGTAAAATTGGTAAACTCTTCATTAAACTGCAAAGTAAGAAGTTTACCGGTTTCTCTTTCACGAGCAATGACCTGACATTTGGAAATTATGGTTATAGAATATTACAGTATATTCGCTGACAACGAAAGTATTAAAACTATAATGAATGTGTTATATTACCTCAATTATTGTTTCTAGCTTAAAAAGCATAACATTTAGCTCACTAATCACTCTATGAGAAAGCCAATATTTGCATGTTCTTTTGTCTTCTTTGAAGAAACTTGCTAAGAAACTCTCCCTTTGAGCCTTCCCTGATTTTTCCAACTTAGAAAGGTAAATTTGAAATAATCCGTGGTGTTGTATGACCCGTGATCTAGGAACGTGTTATTGCGAAAATAAATTGTTATGTATCCATGAGGGAGAAGAGTACTCTTGTCTAGTAGGTCTAATATCATGAATTGACTTTGAATCCTGAATAAGATTCAACATTACATATTATCTTTAGTGTGAGAATGTTTATACAGGTAATATGAAATAAATCGACACTGACCTTTGAAAAAAGATAACAAGAATCAAAGCTTGACGAATTCATCTTTTTAGATCAGCCAATTCCCTTGGGTATAATTTTACCAACGATTAGTCCTCTCAAATATTTCAGAAATCCAAATCTACATGGAATGTAAAGGATACAAGCATTAGTATACTACTAAAAAAGATGGAAGAGCATACCTGGAAAGCAAAAACAAAGCCGCTTAATGTGTATGCAGGAACATATTTAAGAGTTTTCTTCATTCTATGAAAGTGCTCGTCACTATATTTGTCTATTACGTTGTAAATTTGATCAGACAAATGTGTCCATATGTGCTCACCCCAAGGAAAATCATTCCATTTTTCTACATTTTCGACCAACCGAAACAACGAATCATCACCTTCGCAGGTTAACAAATGCCCCATAAAGATTACTTCTAAAGTTAATATAAGACAAAGACGAACCGCATCTTCATCACTTAGTTTGGGAAACAACTCTTCATCCTCTGTCACACCAGTAATATCTAAGTTGGGAACTGCTTCTCCTAGCTTAGTGGGGAACACATGATTACGATAATTTAATACACTAGATTTATAAAATCTAAAACACGGCTTCCCAAATCGCAACCCGGTGATCAGGGCAAACTCTCTACGGTCAAAATGAAAAGTACTACCTTCCGTATAATAATTAAATGGCATGCCATAATGTGATTCATCAACCCGATGTTGTTTTCGTACCATATAATCTATCATATTGGCTTCATGTTCAAAACGCATTAAATTCAACCTAACACCGAAAACAGCTTTTCCTGAACAAATTTAGCCTATTGACACGTAGGTTTTAATTAATAAGCGAAAAATAACTGACTTTACTAATAATCATTACTTTTGATTTATAACCATGAAAACCAAATTCAACAAAAAAAAAGTAATTCAAATATATGTGTTCTAATCAAATGCATGCGTTAATCAACTAACGCCAGAAACTAATTGAACCACTACTACATTAACAGCAAATGCATTTCAGTTTCATAAAAAAGAATCATTAATTTAATTGGATACAGTAATAGCATTCACTAAACAATAAGTAATTCATTAGAATAGATGTAATAAGAATGTGTATCATGTTATACCACTTTTGTTAATTTTTTTTACAGAAATCCAGATGGGGGAAGATGAGCGGGAAGATGCAAGGGACAAGATGAATGTGAATTAATAGGTATAATATCGTACTAAATGTTAAAGAAATATTTTTCATTTAATGACGTAGTTGCCTGGATTTTGTTTAGTTAGTTGTCCATATTTATTGGTTGCCGCATTTAAAATTGTACCTTTTGTTAGTCAAATGTTGACTAAAATAAAGTGTAAAATGACCAAAAAAACCAGTTGCCCATAAATAGGTTGTCACAAAATACGGGTTGCCCGTAACATTGTACTAAGAATACCTAAAAAAAGATGGACACATGGAAACCTCCGCACCTATTCTTCCAAGTTTCTCCGTTGCCGTGGTCCATTTTGCAAAAAAAAACTTTATTTTGGACCTTCCTTAGACTACACCCTCCCCCCCCCCCCCCCCCCCCCCCCCCCCCCGCGCGTTGGTGGTCTATTTTTTCAATTTTCCCTACTTATATAGTATACATTTAAATCCAAAAAGCAACGCATATGATTATAATCTTCTTTATGTTCGTTATAATACGAATTTTCAATGAATATGTTTTTATTGTTGAAAGGGATTCATGCTTATGCCTTGGTTTTTGAAGTTCGAGCATGGGGAACGGATGGCTGGTAGATTTGGTTGCTACCACCAGCTCAGGTTTTGGAATAGCGGACCGCTTCACGTCTGGCGAAAAACACCCTTGCGCCAAATTCACCAACAGGCTCGTAGGTTTTCTTAAAAAAAATCTTTAGTAAAGTCGGGTATTTGTAGGCTCATAATACCACTTTTTTCCTTTGACACCACTTTTTCTTTGGCTCACCAAATCACCACATCACAAAATGTGGTACCTTTGACACCAACTTCGGGCCCCAACCACTTTTAGTGCTCTTAGGGTATTAGATTAGCATATTGAATGTGATAGATAAAATGACATCTTTTCTATTTGTTACCATGACATCTTTTCTATTTAATTTGTTATTTGAACATAATTTTCGTGTAACAAAACTAACTGCTTAATTTCATAAAAGAAAGTTATTTTTTACGAGACATAACTATAAATTCTTATGAAATCGACCATAGATCATTTCTTCTTTTTAGAGCGTCTTGAATACATCCTATAATTCTGAGCTTCATGTTACTCCTACCAAGAAACATGTCTTAAAAATAAGAAGGAATAATCAAATTGAGTTCATGGATTTACCCGGCGATTTGGTCCAATAAAAGTTTTTTTCTTCGAAACCCGTTAGAAGGGGTAGTGCACAAGAAAAAAATCATGTAGAAATTAGATGTCCCAAAAATACTATGAGGTGTTCGGAGTAGCGCTGAGAATCGGTTCTAAATCGAACCGAAGCGAACAAACCGTAATAAGTAGGAATAATCAAATTGAATTCATGGATTTACTTAGCAATTTATGGTCCAATAAAGGATTTTTATCTTCGAAACCCATTGGAAGGGGTGATGCATAAGAAAAAAATCATGTAGAAATTGGATGCCCCAAAAATACCATGAGGTGTTCGGAAGTATGTCTGAGCATCGGTTCAAAATCGAAATAAACCGAAAAAAATCGAACTATAAACCGATTTTGGAAAAAACAGGAACCGAAATCCGATCTGAATTAAGTCGAGAAAAACCGAAACCGAAGCGAAACCAAACCGAACCGGATATATAGTTTTGAGCGTGTTAATCAGAGACTCTTGATTGGCTAATTTCAGTGTATTTCATTCTCCCAATAAGAAAGCTATATATACTAGAGTTACAACAGGAAATATGGGAACTAATAAAAGAGGATCACAGCTAATTGGCCTATGACTAAGGAAGAGAAATATACAACAATATTTTTGGAAAGGATTGAGTCAATCAATCCATAGACCACTGATTCAATCAATCCATAAATCATGCTCTTGTCAACACTCCCCCTCAAGGTGGAGAATGGATGTCGATCATTCCCAGCTTGCAAAGAGAGCTACGGAAAATACTTCCACATACTGCTTTTGTCAAAATATCTGCGAGTTGGTCCTTTGAAGCAACAAATGGAAGTTCAACTGTCCTTTTTTCGAGATGGTCTTTGATAAAGTGACGATCAACCTCTACATGTTTTGTCCTGTCGTGTTGAACCGGGTTGTTACATATCTTCACTGCTGCTTGATTATCACAGTAGAGTTTCATCGGATCAGTATAATCAATTCCAAGGTCACGTAAAATTCGTTTTATCCACAATAAAGTGACGATCAACCTCTACATGTTTTGTCCTGTCGTGTTGAACCGGGTTGTTACATATCTTCACTGCTGCTTGATTATCACAGTAGAGTTTCATCGGATCAGTATAATCAATTCCAAGGTCACGTAAAATTCGTTTTATCCACAATAGTTCACAAACACCATGAACCATCCCACGGTACTCAGATTCTGCACTTGATCTTGCAACAACCTTTTGCTTTTTGCTTCTCCATGTGACTAGATTTCCTCCCACGAATGTAAAGTATCCTGAAGTGGATTTGCCATCCGTTCTATTTCCGGCCCAGTCTGCATCTGTATATCCACTCACTTCTCGACTTTGAGTTTTCGCAAAGAATAACCCCTTCCCTGGTGAGGACTTCAAATACCTTAGTATTCTATACACAGCCTTCATGTGATCTTTACTAGGATCATGCATAAAACGACTTACCACACTCACAGCATATGCTATATCTGGTCGTGTGTGTGATAGGTAGATCAACTTTCCAACTAGTCGTTGATACCTTTCTTTATTTGTTGGAACTTGATTCGGGTGAATCTCCAAACCATGATTCATTTCAATTGGGGTATCCACAGGACGACAATTGAGCATACTTGTTTCTGCCAATAGATCTAGCACATACTTACGTTGACACATAGAGATACCTTTCTTCGATCGAGCAACTTCGATGCCTAGGAAATACTTTAAGTTTCCAAGGTCTTTCAATTCGAATTCTTTTGCAAGAACTTTCTGGAGGTTATCCATCTCTTGTGGATCATTCCCTGTGACTACCATATCATCAACGTACACAATTAAAGCTGTTACTTTATTTTCTTGGTTCTTGACAAAGAGGGTGTGATCAGCATCACTTTGTTTATATCCAATCCTCTTCATAAAGTTAGAAAATCTTCCAAACCATGCACGAGGAGATTGTTTTAACCCGTATAAGGCCCTTTTTAACTTACACACTTTATCATTGCACTCGATGCCAGGAGGGGCATCCATGTATACTTCCTCTTCCAAATGCCCATTCAAGAAGGCATTTTTTACGTCAAACTGTCGTAATGGCCAGTCTTGGTTTGCTGCCATCGATACAAGGATACGGATAGTGTTTATTTTTGCTACAGGAGCAAAGGTATCTCCATAGTCGATCCCATATTTCTGAGTATAACCCTTCGCGACGAGTCTTGCTTTATATCTTTCGATATTACCTTCCGAATCTAGTTTAACCGTAAATATCCATCTGCAACCAACTGTCTTTTTTCCCGGCGGAAGATATACTAATTCCCATGTCTGGTTTTTTTGCAATGCTTCCATTTCAACATTCATAGCATTCTTCCATTTTTTATCTTTCAATGCTTCTTGCACATTATTCGGGATATTAACAGAGAATAATTGTTCAACCAGTAGTGCATGAGACTTAGCTAATCGATGGGAAGACACGTAGTTATTAATGGGATATTTCGCCTTTGAATTAATATCGGGCTGATATTGTCTCTTCGGAACACCTCGGTTTTTTCTTGTCGGGTACCTGGGTTCGTTAATAGTGTCATGTACTTCTGATACATCAGGAGTGTCCTGTAAAAGAGAATCATTAGGAATAGGAGTAGTGGGAGTGGTGTTTACCGGATGTGACTCTTGCGAATTCTCGGTAGTGGTAACAATTTCGGAATTTGTACTATCATCCTCTTCAACCTCCGACTCCATATCATTATTTTCTCCGACTTCAGAATCTGGTTCTCCATTATCATTTCCTTCAACTGTTGATCCGCCAGCCTCACTCATTGGTTCGGTCGTATTTCCAACTTGGTAGTTATGCATGTTCTCTTCCTTCAGGTTTGATGATTTCTCCCCCTGAAGAGAACACTCGTGACCGAAGAAGGGAATATTTTCGTGGAATTCAACATCTCGGGTAACATACATTTTATTCTCCTTAGGGTCGTAACACCGATAACCCTTTTTTAGGTCTGCGTACCCCAGAAAAACACATCGAACAGCCCGGGGTTCTAGTTTTCCTATGTTTTTGTGTACATAGGATGTACAACCAAACACCTTTGGTTCGAGATTCATACTCGATGGAGTATTTACGAGTTCATGTAGTTTCTGAATCGGGGTTTTAAACTCGATCACGCGAGATGGGGTTCTATTCATGATATATGCTGCTGATCGAACCGCTTCACCCCAGTATTCGCGTGGAACATTCATATCAAACAAAGAGGCGCGGACAATCTCTAGTATTTGTCGGTTTCTTCTCTCAGCTAACCCGTTTTGTTGGGGTGTCCCAACACATGATGTTTTGTGTCTAATGGAATTCTCTTTACAAAAAATTTTCATTTCATGATTAATGTACTCAGTTCCATTATCAGATTGAAGTACTTGTATCTCACACTTGTATTGTGATTTCACCATTTTATAAAGCTCCTGAAACACAAAACTAACTTCCCCTTTGTGTTTGAGAAGTGATATCCATACCATTCGAGTACATTCATCAATAAATGTCACAAAATAACGAGCCCCATTGGGTGTAGAAATTTTTGCAGGACCCCAAACATCGGAATGAATAGTCATAAAAGGAATTAAACTTTTATTATCACTTGGAGCATACGAGGTTTTATGGCTTTTTGCGATCTCACAAATACCACACTTAAACTCGCTTCCTTTTTCATTTAAAAATAAACTTGGCTTTAATTTTCGAAGATAACTAAATGACAAGTGTCCTAACCGACGATGCCATAACCATGCTAAGGTTTTATTCCCTCGATTGATTCCGGTGTGATGAGCTTCACCATGACCTTGTTCTTTAAGATAGTACAACTGCCCTCGTCTAGTACCACAACCAAGAATCCGATTCGTTGTCATGTCCTGAAACACACATTCATCAGGCCAAAAAGTTGCAAAACAATTCAAGGTTTTTGTAATTTGGCTAACAGATAAGAGATTTGATGACAATGATGGAACGACAAGAACATTATCTAGGTTCATGGTACTAGACACTTCACATGGTCCTTCACATGTTACACGTGCCACCCCCCCGTTAGCGGTAAGAATGTTCGATTGTTTAGGAGGGCACTTAGATGTGAGTTTAGAAGGATCATTCGTCATATGATCGGTTGCTCCTGTGTCAATAATCCAAGTCTTATTAACAGCGTGGTTAGTACTAGACATACCAGAGTCTCCAAGTCTTTTAGCGTGCGCAGCAATAGAGGATGATGGTTCTTCGCTCGCTGTGGTAGCCACCGTGGCTTGGCCTATTTTCTTTCGCGGCTTTTTCGAGAAGTCCCACCATTCTGGATACCCTATGATTTCATAACACCGCTGCTTTGAGTGCCCGTCTTCCCCACAATGAGTGCAGCTATACGAGCCAACCTTACTGTTGGAATTTTTTCCTTTCTGAATTCGGTTTCGAGCAGCAAGGTGAACAATACTGTCAGATTCTGCCTTAGGCTCCTCCATAGAGCTTCGTTGATTTTGGTCCTTACGAACATAGGCATAACAAGATTCCAGATCAAGGGGCGGGTCTTTTCTCAAGATTTCACTCCTAGCTTGATTGAATTCTTGATCGAGACCAGCAAGGAATATGTGAACCCGTAAACGGGAAAGTGTTTTATGAAGGGATACAACCTTGTCAGCACTTTCTTCTTGAGCCGTAAGACGAGTATCAATCTCTTGGAATATACTCACAAGTTCATTGTAATACGTGGGCAACGATCTACCGTTTTGGCGAGTGGTAAACGACCTCCGGTTTAGTTCAAACAATTGCGTTTCGTCAGAGCCATCATAGAAGGTTTTTGACACAGCCTCCCATATTTCCTTTGCCGTCTTGAGTCGAATAAATCTTCGAATTAGCGGTGGACTCATCGAATCGATAAGCCAACTTTTGACACGATTATTATCAATCAACCACGTTTCAAGTTGCTTGTCATCTGTAGACGGTTTCGGGGTAGTGCCGGTGATGAACCCGGATTTGTTTCTTGCCCCGATACGCATCTCCATAAGTTGCGACCATAGTGGGTAGTTGGTATCATCTAGGATGATCCCCGTGGGAAAGAGAGCATCTTGTACATTGTGAACAATGACCCGAGATTCGTGAGACGAGGTCTCTTTGTCAGGCATGGTGATGAAAAAAATACGGTGAATATACGATGGTAAATTTGGTGGTTTATGTTTGGTACAGCTCTGATACCATGTTAATCAGAGACTCTTGATTGGCTAATTTCAGTGTATTTCATTCTCCCAATAAGAAAGCTATATATACTAGAGTTACAACAGGAAATATGGGAACTAATAAAAGAGGATCACAGCTAATTGGCCTATGACTAAGGAAGAGAAATATACAACAATACTACCTCCGTCCCACTTTTATTGTCCTCATTTGACTTTTTGAAATCTTACTTTTTTAACTTTGATCTTTAATAATTTTGTTAATGTTATATAATACTTGATGAAAATTATATAATGAAAATACATTTAAAAAACCAATCCATTCATATATTTTTCATCAGTTATTATATAACACAAACAAAATTATTTAAGATCAAAGTTGAAAAAGTAAGACTTCAAAAAGTCAAATGAGGACAATAAAAGTGGGACGGAGGGAGTATTTTTGGAAAGGATTGAGTCAATCAATCCATAGACCACTGATTCAATCAATCCATAAATCATGCTCTTGTCAACAGAGCGTGTTTTTCGTGTGTTTAACCCGAAGCCAAACCAAGCAAAACCGACATAAATATACAAAACAAAAAATCGAACCGATAATGCTCGGTTCGGTTTTGATGGTTTCTGTTCGGGTCGGTTTGTCGGTTAATTTTTCGGCTTTGTTTCCCGATGCGCGTTGGAGGTAATCGGCTATATTAATCAACTTCGGTCAAAGTATGGTCGAATTGTTCAAAGTCGAGTCAGACCAGTGTCCAACAATCAACCTTTTAACACCTTAAGGGCCCGTTTGTTCGTTTGTTTGGGGTTTGTTGCACTGTTGGTATAGCATAATGGTAAAAATGTGTTGTTTAGTGTGTTTTTGTGAGTCCCATAAATGGGAGTGAAAGATATATATTAGCTATGTATAAAAACCAGCATATATGACCACTTTTAGAGTTTTGCTTATCATTTGATTACAAGTGGGTTCATATCTCTCAGAACTATTCATTTAATATTTAAAATTTATTTTTACAGTTAACAATATTTTAAAATATATTAAATATACTTGTTATATGTATTTAACTTATTTTATCTTTCTCTCTTTTCATTTAATTTAAAACCCAAACTACTTAATCATAAACCACACACTTTATAACACACACATTTATGTTTGGTGCGTGCATAGGAATATTAAAGGAATATAATGAGAAAGATAATAGGAATATTAAAGGAATATAATGGGTATTACCTTGTCATTGATTTTGCTTGGTGAGTGCATATATAACACATATGTTTCTACTTGTATATTAAATGACACAACAATGTATAAAACTATAAACTAATGGTTGCAATAAATTAGATTGTTTTTAAAATAAAATATAATGAATATTTTTTTAATTTAAAACAAAATAATAAATTTTTGTATTTGATATCCTTATTAATAACAAACTGTTATTTTTTTACCAAAACATCATATAAGTTTTATTTTTTGAACTTACCCATGATAAAAAATTAATTATAAAATTGTGTTCAAAAGATATTCGGATGTATGAATGTAGATGGTGATTTTGAATTGACACGTTAAATTATAAAGAAAGTATGTTGATAAAAAAAGTGATGTTATTTTTAGAAAATTACAGTATGGTAAAAGAAGTATATATAAGTTGGCTGTATTATTGCTAAAAGGTAAAGAGAGCATAAAATTTAGGAATTAGGATGTGCTTGGTTAATGGTATTAGGGGGTAAGGAATGAGAATGATTAATGCTGCTTGGTTAATGAAAATACAGGGAATTTTTTATCCATTAATAGGTAATGAATCATTCCCCTGTAAATTAGGGGTAATGGATTCAAGGTAATAGATTGACGTATGTATATGTGTGTCTCCACCTACCACCACCACCATCACTGACCACCACCATTGTCATTACCACCATCCTCTTAACGCCACCACCACTCCCTGACACCACCACTCTCTGACGCCATCACCACTACTGACCACCCTCCTAACGCCACCACTACTCTTCGACACCACCACTCTCTGAAGCCACCACCACCACCACTGACCACCACCATTGTCGCTACCACCATCCTCCTAACGCCACCACCACTTTCCAACACCACCACTCTCCGACGCCGCCGCCACCACCACCACCATTGTCGCTACCACCACCCTCCTAACGCCACGACCACTCTCCGTCACCACCACTCTCCGACGCCACCACCACCACTGACCACCACCATTGTTGCTACCACCACCCTCCTAACGCAACCACCACTCTCGGAAGCCACCACCACCATTGACCACCACAATTGTCGCTACCACCACCACTCTCCGACACCACCATCCTTGACCACCACCCTCCTAATACCACCATCACTCTCCAACACCACCACTCTCGAACGCCACCACCACCACTGACCACCACTTTTGTCGTTACCACCATCCTCCCTACGCCACCACTCTCTCGACACCACCACTCTACCGCTGCCGCCACCGCGCTCTATCACCATCATTAACGACTACTGATGACGTCATCGCTACCACCACCACACCATCTCTACCGATGCCGCCACCATGCTCTATCACCATCATTAACGACAACCGATGTCGTCACCCCCACCACCACCACACTGCTGATCATCACCACTACCACAACCTCCACAGCCCGTCTCCATGTATACCAACTATCACAACCGTTTATTGCAACCACCAACCAACCGTCAAAAACCACCCAAAAACCACCAGACCACGCCATTACCACCATCTCAACCTCCGATCGCCACCTCTCCCGACCATCACGTCTTATATTAACCAAGCACCAACAATGGTAATGATAATACTAAAGAATGTTCATTGCATTCCTTTGTATTCTCTTACCCTTACCCATTCCCATTCCCCTCAGGTTAACCAAACGCCTCCTAACTTATGGGTAAAAAGAAGTTAACAAGGTAATCAATATTCAATACCCTCAATTTAGTGAGTAATGACTTAATATCCACTTTTGAGTAATGAGCAAATGCATTATATGATACCAACCATTACTTTTCATTATGTTTACCATTCGTCACCCCAAATAACTACCTACCAAGCACCCCTTAAAGTAAAATATCACTTTTAACCAAACGAACCGTAAGTTTTAAAGTTTGGTTCCAAATGCATACACACTTTTTTTTTAATTTGGGTAAAAATCATACAATACCATCGTACTTATCAAAATGTATCGACTTTAAACACTTACAATTTAATCGCTAGACATTACCAATGAACTTTCAAATTGATGGTAGACTTTACCAATATTACCCTGAAATGACTATATTACTCTTGTCTTGTTTGACATAATTACGTATATTGCCACTTTCACTCTTTCTCTCACTTCATTATTCCCTTTTCATCAACATCCTTATAAAAATTATCCATCTTCTCTCTTTTGATCTCTCATACCCACTTAGAAAAACACAAGAAGAATTGATATTTCTCAATAATCACAACTCGTCAAAGGGTTTTGTTACATAACCGAGCCAATCATGGGATTGGAGGCTTTATTTTCTAGTATACACGAGAACCACATAATCACATCAACCACTTCCTAATAACCTTGTGACGAGAGCTTGTACAGTATATACTTTCTCATTAAATACAAAAAAAAAGTTGTGGAAACATTTACAAGATGACTACCAGTGAATGCAAAACCAGATTAGCTATAGATGTATTAGAACTAGTTACAAGGATTTTGTTCTTCTCTAGGTGATAATTATAAATCTTACAAATAATTTTATATAATTAATGATCTTTTTATAGAAACAAAACGACAGTGCGGTTAAACCATCTGATCACATTTTGAACCCAACATGTTTCAACCATTACCCAGATTCATAACTGTTGACATCTCTATAATGAACGTAACACGAATGTAATAGTCCAATTTTGTAAACATGGACAAAATGGATCTGAGTTTTTTATGCATATAAAATGTTAAAGAAGACAAGGGTAGCATAGTTATTTTAGGGTAATATTGGTAAAGTCTACCATCACTTTGAAAGTTCATTGGTAATGTCTAGCGATTAAATTGTAAGTGTTTAAAGTCGATACATTTTGATAAGTGCGATGGTATTGTATAGCTTTTACCCTTTAAATTTTGACTCTTTTAATAGAAAAGTCTTTTTATTTGGGATTTTGGTCAATAAAATTTTATTGGTAATAGTACATTTTAGTTATTTAATTTCTTTGTTTTATATTACTATGAAAATTCCTTTGTATAAGATTAGAATAAAACAGTAACAGGTTGTACTTTAACCATCTTAAGGCAATTATCATCAACCACTAGAAACAACTTTTTTTTTTCGCAAAAGAAAGTGCTTTTTTTATTTGCAAATTAAAGAAGTGGACCGTTACAAAAACTAATTATATATTTTCATTATTTCATTTCTAAATGTGGTCATCTTCCAAAACATATTGGAGGAACATAAAAACAAAACTTTGTTTGACTAGAAAAAGCTTTACATGTAAATAGATGGAAATTTTATTACTTACAGCATTAACTATAATAGACCAAAAAATATATTTACCCTTCACATTCAAGATAAAGTTCTTAGAAGTCAAAAAAATGAGAAATTTTGATATCTTTTTCATTCATAAATTGTTAAATATTCATGTAAGCAATAAATCCCCTTTACTCTCTTGCATAAATAGGTACGTACTAATTACCAATCCTTCACTGTCAAGATGAAAAAACAACATCCATGCACAATACCATGGGATTGTGGTAGTCCTTTGTATGATGCATTTGAATTAGTTTCGATGCATTATATTATTGATAAACATCTTATGGAGCTTCCATATAATCTCCAATATCTAGACACATCATCATCGTTGTCGTCATCATCATTATCATCATCAGCAGCAGCATCCTCGTCGTCATTTTCATCCTCCTCCTGCTCGTCTTCGGCATCTTCGTCATCTTCTCATTTTAATATGAAGAAAAAAGTGAAAAAAGGATTTTTTTGCATGGCTTCCTCCTTAGCTCATCTTGTGGGGAGAAAGAAAAAGAATTGAAGGTGGTGAAATGATATTTGTTTTGCTATGCTAGTATGTCATATTGCTAGCAACTTAACTAGAGTTTTCTTATTTTATGTTCTTTTATCTTATGTGTTATACTCCTGGTTTTTGAATTGAAAGTTAATAATTTTATTTCATAATTCTATGTATGTCCAATGTTAGAATTTGATTTTAAGGTTAAACGGTTTTCATATTGCTATTTGCTTATCAGAAGTATTCTCTTTATCTTCGGGCGTAAGTCTACTGTTGGCATATTATTTATACCTTGCTCTAGCAGGATTATTTATTATCACTGTTGTTGTGGTCTTCATATTCTTACTCGTAATATGGTGTAATTAATAAGTACATACGTAATGTCTTTGAAAGAAAAGATACATTAATGTAAATGTATCGAAGTAATTACAGTGCATTAATGAGAAATATAACATTAATTAACCATGTTACTTTGTAATAACTTTTCCAAATAAAGGAATAGACAATTTGGTTCCAGAGACATTTACAGAAATCAAACCGGAGTGCCGGAGCTAAGATTTCAAAAAGCCCTGTCCAAAACTCATATTGTAGCTTAATATGACGAGATATATATTTTGCGGCCTCTAATAATGTTGTACGTGTGTCGTTGCACGCCTTACACATATGCTTTGATGATTTGACATTGTTAAAACACCCAATGAGCCCTACAAGAATGATAACTTTTGGCGACGGACCTAGTTTGCTAAAGGTGTCATGGTAGTTAAAATGTGTTTAGCTTGTAAAGGTAGTTAATTATGTATTGCCCATGCTTTCGTAGAATAGTACAAATACTCGAAAAAAACATAGGAATAACTAAAACATACGTATGTGCGCTCTCAACAATATCAATAAAAAAGAAAGTTATTTGTACGAGTAGTATGGTTAAATGATGAGTGGAAGGGTTCGGGCACCTGGAGTCGGATAATGAGTCATGGTTAACACACATTAATTAAGATTCATCTAGCTAACATTCATATGTGCGCTCTCGACACTGTCTAAGAAATTCAAGTTATTCGTGCGTGTGAATAAATAGAATCTTCTCGAACATGTCTCAAAGTGTGGTTGATAGAAATTGGTCTCAATAACGCCTTTTATCATTATAATTGGTCTGTATGTGGTTTTTATGAGAGAAGTTCTTTAAATCGAGCAATCCCAAACAGCCCATATAAACTGAAATAGATTATAACTCATCCAATTAAAATACTTTCTGATGCAAACTTAGAACTTAGTAAATGCAAAAGAAGATAAACCACAAAGTTCAAACTACATACCGATAAGAGTACACCATCATAAGATGGATCAACACGGAAGAAACTAACAACTATCACATTCCCCAAAGGAGTACATATTTGACCATACGGAATTGATATGTCAGCAATAACACATCAAGACAGCAAAAAACTAGTACTCTATAGAGCAGCAAATCAGGACCCAAACGGTAGCAACTGAATGTCTGAAACAGCAGGAAATGGCACACCAAACAGCAGCAAACTCTAAGTTGGGCCGTGTTAGATTGCTTATTGGAGTGTTGCTAAAAAAGGTGCAGCACTTTCGTTAAGCCCAAACAGCCCCTATATAAGTAGATTCCATAAGAAATCAGAAATACCCTTAGAGGCTACAGATTCAGAAGCAGTCTATAAATAGACTTATTTTTGTACTTGTACCTGAATGTCATGACTCAATCATATCAAAAAACCTATTAAATAGACTATGTTAAGCACGAGAGTTAGATCTAACTCGGCGGGTTTGGCTAGGTAGCATAATGGAAATGTATCGGACTACTCGCTTTCTTTTTTGTTGCTATATAGTATATAGATATGACTAAAATTTCCCCTCTAGCTAGAACCAAACAGCCGGTTGATATAACAACCGTAGTAAAGAGATAACTGAACATTGTGAAACGTATATCATATAATTAGTTCTTTTATATATACACGCACACACATCACCCCTGAGCAACGGATCTCTTCTCTCCACCAATTAACATCATCATTCAAGTGTCTATCGTAAAAACCAACCGTTCAATATGTAATTGATATACAGGCGCAAGAACATCCATATCCTGAACATTAGTAGCTACAACAATAAACGAACAATGTTTCTTTAGACATGTCTAGTAATTGAAATGAATTGGAAAAGAAGAAAGGTAACTAAAGCTGGCCAATCTTCGGTTATACATATGCACAATCAATACAAAAAGAAAGTTATAATACTAGAAACATACAAGATTTGACACATTTAAATCTAAATTCAGATTTCCATACCTCGGAGTTTCACAAAGTTCCTAAAAAACGAATAGTTTCTAAACAATGACAGTATTCACAATCATACGCTTGAACTTAATTAGTTTCCCAACAAAAAAATGACATAAGTTACACCTATCAAACAATCTTGGTGTTAAAACATTTTATGAAGATACGGTAACCACTCTTTGGTTTCTTGGGTTCTGATATCATCTTTTCACACTTCTTCACACGTAAACGTAGCTCTTCAATTTCTGACTGCATTAATTTGATCTGTTGAGCCTCCGTCCCTGGTTTCACATCTACATACACTTTGACTTTCGTTTCTCTTTTAACAATACCCTTAGAAAGGAAAATAGATGATACGTCATGAGCAGATGTATCTTTGGACACAAAAGTTGTTTGAACCAAGAACTTCTCCTTTTCGATCACATTGGGCAGAGGCGCTACAATTTCACCTATTCTTGTGAAAGTCACTTCACATATTGAGAATGGTTTGACGATACCTTCAGGTGGTTTCACTTGATAGAGCTTAGGATGTGTTGTTTTAACTTTAAATGCGATATGGCGATTGGAGTTATTAGCCAGCTTTAGGATGCACGAGATGTGCTTTTTGGGTTCAAACGTAAATCTGAGTTCCTTGCGTTGTATCTCCCCAATATCTTTCTCCATTCTTGATGCCTTCAAGTAAAATGCATAAGATCAATTAGCTAACATAGTACTCCAACATTTAAGTTGAAACTTATCAACAACATCATCCAAGACTAATCTAAGTCTCTAATCATGACATATCCGCAGTACTGACCCGTGTAATCTTATACAAATAGATAGTGCTAACCATCTGTACTTAATCGTTTAATAGATAGTAAGATATATTTTTTGGGGACGCTTCAAACAAAAGAGTACTAACTTGACGCCTCTTGAGTATTAAGAGATATTTTTCTAGACTGGGTTAATAAATACTACGTATATATCATGAAATTCAGGAAAATCGGAAACTGCTATGAAAACATAATCAATATATGCTGACTGATGAAGTACCGTTGAGAACTTCATTATAGCTTGATTGATTTGGTCAAAAACCTGTTTGGTCACTCTCATTCTTCAATCTTCAGTAACAAGTTCCTTAACAATAACCTGGAAAATTAAATAAGAAATACGGAGTAGAATTAATGAAAATAAATGTCGCCTCTTTTATTTATTGCCTATATATCTGCACTTGATCTAACATTCTAACCCATTATTCGTACAATTCATTAAACTATAATGAATAAGGAACTTTTAACGAATAAGAAAAGCCAAATAACCACATAAAAATTAAACGAGCACGTACCAGAAGGGTACAACCGAATTCAGCAGATTAACTCGCGTTCAATGACCTAATAGGTAACCAACAATGCAGACTGTAAAACGAGATTAAGTTGATACAATTAAAAAACACAGTACGTTTTACGTCTATGTTGTTTGATCAGCAAGAAAAGAAAAATATGCGGTTTGATTTCATAAGGATTTTAATGACTAATGATTTGAAAAAAAAAAGAGATCCAAAAAAAATTACCTGCACTACAATAGAATATGTTTAGAAAATAAAGAATACAATAGAATATATTTAGAAAATAAAAGATACAATAGAATATATTTAGAAAATAAAAGATACAATAGAATATGTTTAGAAAATAAAGAATACAATAGAATATATTTAGAAAATAAAAGATACAATAGAATATATTTAGAAAATAAAAGATACAATAGAATATATTTAGAAAATAAAAGATTGAAGATGAATAAGATGCTTGGTTACTAGAAATACGGATAGTCACTTTGAGTTCACTTATGACCAATGTTTTAAAACTTCGTTGATCTAATCGGTTAAATTTAGGGATGAGCATTTCGACCCGAATCCCGAATAGATCTTGAACCGTTCCTGGAACCGTACCGATTCTCGATACCCGAATCCCGTTCGGTACGGTACCGGGACTACGAAATAAGGTGGAAAAAAATTCGGGACCACTAATTCGGGACGGGACCGGTACCAAATCGGGAAATTCCCGAAAAAGAACGGGAAAATCCCGATTTCCGGGTACCGGTACCGATTCCCGTACCGGTACCGATACCCGAATCCCGTTCGGTACGGTACCGGTACCATAAATTTATGCTCGGAAAATAATCGGTACCACTAATTCGGGACGGGTTCGGGACGGGACCGGTACCGTGCTCATCCCTAGTTAAATTGGTTGACTTGTGAATCGGCTCAGAATCCGAGTTAGATATGATCGGGTTTTGCTTGTTTGAGAACCGCATTGATCTGCCGGTTTTTCGTTGATCTAGGTAGACCTGGTTTGATTAACCCGGTCGAGTCACGGTTTTAAAAAATACTTTAAAACTTTTCTTTTCTAATAAACAGTTATAAATTTTAAAGATAAATTAAAGTAATGTCGATTAGTGTTATTTAAAATAAAGTTAAAACAAAATATAATATCAACTAATATTGTTTTATTATATTCTAGATTTAAATTCATTTGGATACGAAATTTATCTAAGATCCGGGCTATTCATCCTCACGCCTTACCATTAGTGGTTGAGAATAAATCCACATTTTACATTTAAGGGGTATTTTCGTCATTTCACTATCCACTATATAAGCATTTTTCTACTTCATTTCTAAAAAAAAAACACACACAAAATTATCTCACTTTCTCTCTCTACCCCTGATCTTTTTTATCTATCTAAAAATCCTCTATCATAATCGATCCGTCGTCACGAATCCGAAGCAATGATTATGAACCCATCACGAACCCATCAACATGAATCCATCACGAATTAATCCATCATTCGTTTAGAATTATAGGCTTATTAATTTATCATAGTTACAATTATAAGCTTACTAATTAGTTTATTTTGAACAAATTATTTGAATTCATTGTTCTTAATAAATAAGCTATCTTATTAGGTTATTTATGTGAATAAGTTGATTTGTGTGAATAAGCTTTTGATTTTATGAATTAGATTTTAAATTAGATGAGAGTTATGAATAAGCTTGTTAATTAGATGATTTGAATTTATCGTGTTGAATTATTAGCTAGCTTATTAGCTTTTTCTAACGAATTATCAGATTCTTTGAATAAGGGAGTTATGAATAGGGTTATGTTTGTGTGAATAAGCTGTATTATTAGGAATTTTTATGTTGCTGATGTAGGCTAAATTAAGCTTGATGTATCATATATGATAGTTATATAATATATGATATATCATAGGCATATCAAATATGATACATGATGTATCGTATATGATATTCCTCATAAACCACAAGAAAAAAAAATAGACTTTATGACTAATTTAGACAAAATACCTTTAAGCTCTTTAAACATGTCTTCTATCAAATATAATACTATATATATATGGTATTGTATATAGATTGACCATAAAACTCAAAAGTGAATGTGAATGGCTTTGCTAAGTGGCATGTGGCTTAGAGTTGAGAATGAAATATGTTTGACAAGGCTCAATATCGTAATCAAATATGCTTGTGACTTATTACCTGGTTTTATATATGCGAGTTATAAATAAGCTTACGTTAGTGTGAATAACCTGTATAATTAGGCACTTAAAATTAAATTGCTAAGGTAAGCTGAATTATGTTTGATGTATCATATATGATACCTCATTTACCATACTTGATAGTTATATGCTATGTGACATATGATATGTTTATCAAATATGATATATGAGGTATCATGTATGATGTTTCTTACAAACTCTAAGAAAGAACCAAACTTTTATATTGTACATGACTTTTTTTCACTTTTGACATATTGTGCATTTTTATATTGTCTGATACATAATTTAGTTGTTGATAAAATGGTTCCTAATATGTTCTTTCCTCAATTCTAAAAAATGCACACTGCACGAACACATTTTATAAGATGAAGTTGTCGTCGAGGCCAAGGAGGAAGTTTTACAAGAGAAATGTAGTTTTGGCTGAAAATGAAAAAGCATTGATTCAAGATAGAGAGTAGTAGTTCAAATAATAAGAATATTTTTGTTTTAATTTTGAATGTAGTACTCTTTTGTTTTTGTATCTTTTTTATTATGAATTAGTGTTTTAATTATAACACCCCCAATTTACCACGCAGCGGAATACCACTTTGGGCGTTATTTTATAGCACATCACACACAATTATAGACTTCAAAAGAGACGTTTAAGATAAATATAAAAGACTATTTATAATCATTGTCTAAAACATTTCCAACCCAAAAATTTAATTTTCATCAGAGTAGCGTTACTTGTCCCGAAAGATCGCAACCAAACACAACGACATATTTTTTTTTCTTTTTCCAAGACATGAAATTTAATCATTTGTTAAAAAAGGGAAGGAAATCCAAAATTTAGACCAATAAAGCACCAACTCCCTCCATGCATGCTCCGCTGCTATCAATCATGATTACCTGAAACACATGCTTAAAATAGTCAACACAAAGGTTGAGTGAATCGATAGGTTTATCAAATTATAAGTTGAACATAAGTATTAAAACCAATCATGACCATTCAATAGCATTGTTGTACTCACAATCTATTATTTAAGGATATTTTCTTTAGCAATAGCTAATAATTGTGTTTAAGCTCGTGACACTAATCCATTAACTCAATCGCCCGCGTACATAGACCGGCATGATTTAAGTGAAACAGGGCCCCTTCTAAAGGCATTAGTTATAATTATACTTTATTTCTTATCACAAGTTATCCGTCCGCAGAGGGTACTCAACGTACTAGCTCTCGTCTCGGATAGGGTCGTCAACCTCATATTACTATCAATTGTATAAGCGGCTATCTCCAACCCACACAAGGGCATGACAATAGTTAATAGTTCACGAATTTAAGGACTCTTACAACTAGGTACTCAACACAATTCAAGGCAACATTCGGGTCCAACAATCATTCATGACTTATGTTCATTTTCATTTAAATAGCATGTATCCCCCTCGCGGTTAAAAATATTTGAAATAAGTAAAGAGCGAGGCTATAGACTCACCTTAGATGATACACGAAGCTAGTAATAGTAGTAATCGCCGAAGTGATGATGCTCCAAATATACACGTCAAAAGCCGACACCTAACAAATAAGGTGCGCACTTAACAACACACTCTAGTATCTCAAAACAAACTTTGTATAATAAAACAAACGACTCAAAATAGTATGTACATATACATGACCAACCAATGCAAGCGAATCCTTTCTAACACCCCACAACATATACTAGCTTTCCAAAACTAGTATCTACGATGTTGATCCATCTCATGATGCCAAATCAACACGGTTCTAATACCCAACACGGGTATTCAATCTCAGAATATACACTCAATCCTAAGACTTATTTCTTTTAGGAATTTTAGAATCTAATAGTTTAGCCTCTCGCCTCAAACTATGTCGCGAGGTTAAGTACCTCTCCATTAATACTCAGCCGGTACTTACCAAAAGTATACGCTGATTTTCCATACCTAAACAACTCCGTTTTCGACGAAACTTGGTCCCAAACTCTATTATAATATGTGAAAGACTCAGTTTATATTCATCCAATGATTCACATTTTATAACCACCTGCTCGACACATCTTTTAGACTTAAAAAACCGGACTGTTTTACACACTCGACTTGTAAAACCATTTTGACTTCCTTATACAAAACCATTTACAAAAACGACACTTGACTTTGAAAATATATTCAAAATGCTAAGTTTAGGGCCTGAGAACAGCCCTTAAACATCTTTGAAACTCAAGATATAGTCCCCGAGATTTGACCCAATATCGACAACAATTTCGGATTGCGTCGATACTCGCCTCCCGGTACACGAATATTCAAACCTATGTAACCTTTGACTCGTTTGGAGTTAAAAGCTCTATCTTATATCGAAACGACCGTATCGACGACCACTACAACAATATCCTATCATACCAACACTTAATCCACAACCACTATACGAAAAATGGCCTTAAACCTACTGATCTAAAATGACCCTTTTAAAATCACATCAAAACTCATTTTGACCCATTTCCAACTTCACCAATACATCAATTAACCTATATTCATCATCTATAACAATCCCTAAACTCCTAATCACTTGCATGATCAATATGAATTTACTAAAAATTATAAACAAATGCATGCACTAAAATGAAAATAATTAAAATAATATTAACAACAATAAGGAACCTTACAATGATTTAATAAGATCAAAACACCAAGAACACCACAACCCCCAATGTGAGCCGTGGGTTTTGAGGCTGAAAAACACCAAGAAAATTTATCCCAAGCTTCAATATTACAATTCCATGTTCCTAAACACATTTAAACACAAACCTACGAAATTAATTAGATCAAAACATAATATTTTTCAAAATCTATCAAAAATTAAATCTTGAAAAAATGTTGTTGCATGTTGTAAATTTATGGTGGGATTTACTTATCTTGGTGATATAAACATGGGTCATTGCTTAGATTTTCCAAAAATCAAATTTTGGTGGTGGATTTGATGGTGGTGGTGTTGGCCGTAGGTTTGAGAGAAGAAAAAGGGGGAGGAGAATTTTTCTTGTGTTAAAAATGAAGTGTGTGTATAAATTTTGGTTTATGTATAGTGGTGGAGGGACTACATGTGTAATTATAATCTTATTTTGGCCTTTGTTGCAAAACAAGTTTTAAAGAGCGGGAATGAGTTAGCTAGTCGGTTTTTGAAATTTTACGGGAGTCGGGTTTCGTCCCGGCTACCTCAAATTACTTTTAAATGGTTCAAACACACACAAAACGAATATTCATATGGTTCCGACTCGACTTAAAACGTAATAAAAATAAAAACTTCGAAAAACTCAAATATCGATCAATCGACAATAAAAGATAAATTTTGGGCATCCGTCGGTATCGTAATCGTTATCGGTACTCCTTAAATCGTTAAACGTAAAAAAAGGCCTCGATCATTGGTTTCAAATTAAACCGTCAATATATAACAAACGAAATTTCTTAAAAATTTCAAAAATATACGTAAATTAGGGTAAAATAAATGACGTTGGGCTCAGGGTATCACATCCTAAAGTGAGTCACAACTTAAGAGAGATGCCCATACTGGACAGCTCTTGAGACAATAACTTAGCACCATACGGCACATTCACCGGTATCACATTAATCATGATTTGTGACATTCTATTTGAACAATGTTTAATCATCAATTGTATACTCTTAAATAGGGGTGTCCTTCGGTTCTGTTCTCGGGTTGTTCGGTTTATTTGATTCGAATTATTCGATTAATTTTTTTCTAGGTCAACCCGAAAACCGAATTTGAATTCGGTTCGGTTTTCGGTTTGACCCGAATTATACGATTTTTCTTAAAAAATATATAATTATATAGATATTTAGCAAAAAAATTGTTTCAAATGTAAAATTTACTTTTTTTAAATTAAAATTATATTTTAATAACTAATTTATATATATTATGAGTAAATTAAATTTTAATAACGAGTATATATAAATACACATATATATATATATATATATATATATATATATATATATATATATATATATATATATATATATATATATATATATATAGGGGGGGGCTTTTTTTTTCAGAATCATTTTAATTGACAGAACTATCAGAACCATAATCAGCCAATGAGAATTTAGTATTATTAAAGAATTTCATTTAAATCAAAAGGGCATAATAGAAAAACCTATAGTTTACTTTTGTTTGCAATTAGGTTTTTATTTAATTTCTTAATTTCTTTATTTTCCCGAAATTAAAAATAAGTTTTTTTCTTAATTTTTGAATTTTTTTTTTAATTTTTTTTAAATTAGTTTTTTTTAATAATTTTTTTCTTTTGATTTTTAAATTCTTTTATTTTTCAAAATTCAAAAACATTAGTGTTTGAAAAAAAACAACTTTACATGTATAAACATACATGTTTTTGTACTTTTCAATTTTTTGAATTTTTCTATAAACATACATGTTTTTCGTTAGAGTTGTCACGTGTGAACATATATTTTTTGAATGTAAATTTATAGCAAACTAAAAACATACACGTTTGATATCTATTAAAATAGAAATTATTAATAATACCAAAAATACAAATGCACTAATATTTATTTGAAGTCTTCAAAAACATACATGTCGATCTCTAAAAACATACTTGTACTAAAAACATACATGTCCACCTCTAAAAACATACATGTCTGCCTCAAAAACATACATGTCCGCCTCAAAAACATACATGTCCGCCTCAAAAACATACACGTCCGCCTCGAAAACATACACGTCCTCCTCAAAACATACATGTACGCCTCCAAAAACATACATGTCCGCTTCAAAAAACATACATGTCCGACTATATGTGCGCCAATTCCAATTCATATTAGATGTCTTGAATGTTATTATCGTCTATATGTTATCATCCTGAATCAAAGAAATTCACAAAAGATTAATACACGTACCCATTGGCACTTTTTTAGGATCCATCGAAGAAACAAAAGATTAATACTCTATAACTTTTTAAATGATCATTTTTAGATAATGTGGACCATTTACATCCCATTATGACACAAAATCATAGCAAATCTACTAATCAATACTAGAGCATAATATGAACAATATATAAAAAGAACTTACAAATCGTATGTCAACACCAAGGATGAATGTTTTCATTACTTCCGTCTGGTATATGCGTGTTTAACGACCACAACACCGCGAGTTGTCAATGAAATAACACAAGCTGCATGTCAACGCCACAGATCCTTGTGGAACACCAAAGTATGACGTAGATCATAAATTCGAATTTGATGATGAAGATCCAAGAATAAAATACATTTGAAAATCATATCTACACCTATATACGCATGCATAAAGTATACAAACAAATTCGATATTGATGAATATTTTGCTTATCACTATTTTTTATATGCCTAAATTCATTATTAATTATGTATTAATTATGTATTAATTAATTATTAATTAATTATTAATTAATTATTAATTAATTATTAATTATATCATAAAAATAACATTTAGCAATTTATTTTCAAGATCTGCTCCATATATTAATCAGGTTAAACATAGTTTATTCTAAAAACATTTTTCCTTCAATAAATATTGAACCACAAATAAAGACAAACAATAACAGTTTTAGTCTTCATATCTTTTTTTTTACAGATCGAAAACAAAAGTTCATTCTTAGGTCGAAGCCAAAACAAAAACCACAAGTTTTAAAAAAACATACGCATATAAATAACAATGATAAAATGACTTACCTTAAAGGACAAATTAACAGATAGCAAATACAAAGCAATGGTAGCACTATCAATCATTATTAGATTAGCATGTGCTTCATAAAAAAAAGGATGAGGTTCACGGTTTTCTATGGGTTTAATTTCTAGACCTGCTATAGAAAAAAAAACACCCATATTATTTTAGATTTAGTTATTGTTTCAGATGGTTTATGAAGAGTATTTTTTGTATGGAGACTAGGGTTTGAAGGAAGAATGAGTATATGTGACAACAAAAAAAGTAATTAATCGCTGTCATTTTAGCCACTAAAAAAATTGGGCAGTGAAATTTTATTTATCAAAATAGAATTATATGGATTGTTTGTTCGTGGGTATATCGATCAATAGATGAGCAGATCTTGGTTGATTTTGAGTTCACAGAAAGATGGGAGAAGAAAAAAAGGGACGACAGTTTTGAGAGAGAAGGATTAATTAGGTTAATATAAATTAAAATTATTTTAATGTATCATGTATGTAGAGAGATTTTAGCCAAAAGTTGAATATCAAGTTTGCCCTTATTCATTAATTTACAGCTAAAATCTTTAATTTTAATTACAAAAATGCCATTGTGCATTAACATGGTGTATACTATGTATTAAATAGTGTAATAAAGATGGTTCTGATAGTTCTGTCATTAAAAATGGTTCTCAAAAGAAAGTTACAATATATATATATATATATATATATATATATATATATATATATATATATATATATATATATATAATATTTGTATAATTTCGGTTTTCGGTTTGATTCTCGAGTCCGATTGCCAAACCCATATCCAACCCAAAAACCATATTTGTAGTTCGGTTCGGTTCGGCTATGACCCAAACCCGAATTCTATTTTCGGTTCGGTTCTAGTTCGGGTTCGATTCGGTTCGTTGTCGATTTTTGTGGGTCAATCCCAAATTATGGACACCCCTACTCTTAAAAGCATTTTTTCTATATCTAAACAAATGTTTGATCATTGATTCAGTACGCTCTTTGTTTTAATCATGAGTTAGCACACCATTTGTTGAGTCTCTCAAACTTTTCATTTTACATCATATATAAAAATGCATTATCTAATATGATACTTACAAAAAAAAACACTCTTTTTATTTTTAGAACAAGTGTTTAATCATGAATCCAGTAGACTCTCTGTTTTAATCATGAATTAAGCAGACCTTTTTTTTAATGTGTCAAACTTTTTTTGAGTATGATCTGTGATACTTTATGATAATGTAGTATCATATATGGCAGAATTAAAGAGTTACAAGTAATATCATATATGATACTTAAAAAAAGGTAAAAACTATGCTTAAAGAATATGATAAAAACTTTAACAAAATAATCATATTATCCAAAAAAATTACATCTACGAATGTTTCCCCATTTTCGTATTCAATAAAATGATAAATATTGAGTAGCATTACAATGTTAAACTAATACATCACCATACACAAATTACTAAGAAATAAATTGTTCAATTTTTTAAAACAAAATGATAAACTTTTTTTTGTTGCAAACTTGACGCTCGTCTTTGTCATTTTCATGCAAGTGATCTTGTTATTTCAGTCGGAATTCCGATGTTCCACTTCTTGGCCTTGAGATGGTTGAGTTATTCAAAGTGAACTGAAAATAGCTTTCACTACAAAAATAAAAAGATTCGTTTTAGTTTAAACCAATTTATTAAATTTGATATATTATAGAAACTAAATTTCAACCAAATTATAAAATATGATATAGTACAAAAGCTGAATTTCAACCAAATTATCAAATATGATATATTACATAAGCTTAATTTCAACCAGATTATCAAATATTATATATTACAAAAGCTGAATTTCAACCAGATTATCAAATATGATATATTACTAAATATGAATTTCAACCAGATTATCATATATGTTAATATATACACAATTAACTTTTAATTTCTCACCAAAAGATCACAGACTTGCTTGTATTTGTTTTCACAAACATTATCATATTATCAAGTATAATATCTCCATATGTCATATATGACATATTTATCATATATGATGTATAAAGGTATCGTAAAACACTTTCCTTTCCTTTCATCCATGATGATGAACACTAATCACCTTTTTGAAATCTTTGATCCCCTTTTTCAAAACAAATCTAATTAAAAATCCTAATTCCCCTATTCCACTTTTTTCAAATCCATGATTCCCTTTTTTAATTTAAATCCTGATTCCTTTTCCTTAAAAATATTCTCTCACTATGGGTGATCTTGACAAAGCCCTTTTTTCTGATCGATCATTCTTCATCCTAATTGGTTCTAACATTTTATAACATCTGATTATTGTTGCTAATCGTTTGATTATAGAGTGATCATTAGTTTTATTTGGCTTCCGTGTATTTTTGGATTAGGTTTTTGGTTTCTTTTGCTGGGTTTTGTTGTCGATCGTCTTTTGCTCTTTGGTATTGATCTTTAAGATTAATTTTAATATTTATTGATGGAGGTTGGTTAGACACTTGGTTGGTGTCTGCTCGTAAGCTTTAATTTTGGTGGTGGGTTATGTGAGATGGAGAACACAATCAAATGCAACAATGGTGTTGGTGTGGCTGGTCTCAAGAGTGATTTGCTACTTGAGATGACGATGAAAGCTCACGAACGCAGGGACATGTCTTTGCAGCAACCTAGTAATCCTAGTTTGCTATTTGTTAAAGATGTTGATGATTTTCATGTTGTGGAGACTAATACCATTGCGGCTACTATGGATAATCAATTGCAGCCCAAATCATTTGTGAATGTGGTAAATTTCTATAGTCCAAAACCGAAAATAAATTTTAGAATTTTGGAAACTCATGAAAAGTTTGAAGATTTGGATTTCGTCTTACCTATTGATACCATGGCGGCTTTCAATCGAAGTTTGATTGTAGAAGTGTGATAATCTTTGATATTTCAAGAGGGTTGTTGTTTTCTAATGAGAGAAAGTAGAGAGAAAAGTGAGAGAAAAAGTATGTTTATTACTAGTGAAAATGAAACAACCAACACCACTTTCCATGGTGGAAAAGGGGTTTATATACCCAAGTCCCTTAGTGGACTTGGGCCTCCGGTCCATGAACATGCTCATGGGTCGGGCTAATGTAAATATTAATTAAACTTATACTACGAGCCTACAACTATATTGTTAGAGTCGAGACTTTCTTAATACGAAAAACATATTTCCAACAATCTCCCCCAAAGGGAGGTCACTCCAAATTTACAATGTCCTAATCTAGCATGTTAGATCTTCGTTCTTGAGCTCGTAGTCCACTTTCTCTTTTCTTCTTTAACTTTCCTTCATTTTGTGAATATGTGTTGAATATCATTAGGCTTTTGCTTGAAACATATTATTTTGGCCTTTCACGTGCAATCGTTGTCTTCTTGTGATGTTCGCCTTTTCGTGACTTCATGTCCCACATACCTATCCTTTGTTGAATTCTTGAAAGTTTCAGAGTCGATACGGCGGAAGACTTTTAGGTCATACTTTCTTGAATTTGTAGAAATATTTGATGCAGAAGGGATAAGTATGTGAGGACGACTTCAACTGGTACACCGCAACGCCACCGTCTTCAAATGAAGCAACATAATAAGACACGAATAAAATGGTTTTGACATTTTATTCTAATTCGGTAGCTTTTTACCTCCGGTCGGTGAAGACCGTTGGATAATAATAAATATCGTACTTGGGACAGGTAGCTCTAATTAAAGATTTCCTTGACAAGATTTCGCGGGTAAACCCGTTCTCTTTATTCGACCATCCAAAGCTGACTACGAACATAAAGAGTGAATCATTTGGATTATAAAATCCGTATGATTGAAGCCGTCAATTCATAAATCCTGGAACAAGTGAATTTCAATTAAGATTTTCACCATCGTTGCTTTCCAGTTGTCACGAGCTTGATTCTGATAGAATCTTGCTTGTCACCTACTGCAGTGCTGTTTGATGTTGACACTGGAAGGATTTCCACTCTTCAATGTGAACACTAAAGAGTGTCACTCTGAGTGTTCTGGCAAGATCACTTGGATAACGCGTAGAGGCCCTGGAACAAGTTTAATCTCAATTAAGAGTTAAACCATCGTTTCTTTCCAGTTATCACAAGATTAGTTCTTAAGGAACCGCACGTGTCACCTACCATGAGCTTGTTTGATGTTGGCTCAAGCAGGATTTCCATCTTCATTGTAATACTTTCGTATCACTCAGATGTTCTGGCAATATTGCAAGAATATTGCGTAGGACTAAAAAAAATCTTTCTTGTTTTCAAATTGTGTCCTAATTAGACTTTTGATAATCTCGTGGCTCTAGACTCAATAGTGAATTTTTGTTTTGGTGAGCGGAGGCTGGAGAGGATTGCCACCTTTTCAATATCAATATATTCGGAGTGAATAAACCGATAGATAACGTGTTGAACTCCGTGACATTAAAACAAATATCTTTTGAGAGATATTTGATTTGGCTGGGATGGGTTGTGCATCGCATCACTGGGTCCATGATACTTTTGTCTTCAAGACGCGTTGACCCGGTTTCTGCCTAAGTTGTAAGGAGGGCTTCTTTCTTTACACCCTTTGTCTTTACATTTCTTTTTCATTCTTCAACCCTTTCAATGCTTAGCAATACATCATCACTAGCACCTTGTTGTGATTGTTTCATTGCTAGCATCAGTACTTGGTCGGCATTCAGCTACGTTCACAATCCATTCCCCATCTTTCCTAAGGACTTATATTTTCTAATTATTGAATTGTCCTTGGGAAGATTCCTCCGGTTCTGGAAGAATCATTGGACTGGTACCTAATCCTACCACTCTTTTGTCACCACATTCGTCGTGAGTAAAGTATGTTTTAGGTAAGTATTCGTCTTCATGAAAAATTCCTTAAAATCACTGAGGTACTTGTGATATAAATATCAAGAGTTTTTGTACCTTCAGTGTTTTTGTCAACAAAATGCTCCCCTTAACATATGCGTAGCATATATCAAGTTGGATTTTATATTAAGCCCTTTTTCATTTTAGCCACATATGTTTTACAAGTCTCCTTAATCCTATTTTCTTCCCTTATAAAAAATGTTAACCATTAATGTTTTGGATATTAATGGGTTAACCGGTCTTTGGATAAAAAACTTAAATTGGTTAATGGCCGTAAAACATATTAATGCTCCCCCTCAAATTAATGTGGCTTAGTGTAGTGCTCGAGTACGATAGGTTTGAAAGATTTAGAATCTCGAGAGAAATTCTTGAAAAATATCATACTTTCACACTACAACACGCCACAAAAGCCTATTATACATATATTGACATATTAACAGTAATAGACATATGGAGTTGAACTGATAGAAGACGATCCATAATTAAATAGATCGTTCCGTGAACCTATGGTGAGCTCCATATAGTCTTCCACATACGAATCGTTCCAAACTTCTTAGCAACCGACGCTCCCTTAACTTTTGCTTGATCTTTTTGATCGCGTACTTAGCTCCTCTTTTGCATTGGCGGGTCCAGGTGTACATAACTGCTGGAAGCGAGTGTCTGGCATTGATTACAGTCAGATCATCATGAACTTGTTTGAGCGTGCCATCACTGAATTTATGCAGTTCGGAGAATCTCACGAACTGCATGGTTCCTGTCTCATTTAGATAAAATATCCCTGCTTCCGGTGTCGTAGTCCCCAATGTAAGGCTTTTTGTCCTTGTGGTAATTACTGAGCGGAGTTGTGTGGGGACGTTGCAAGTTTAGCTGCTTTTGGAAACTCTCCACTCCAAGTTGAAAATCTTCCACCCGGTGTTTAATGACGATCTTTCGAGCATATTGATGATGGTTTGAACTCAACACAATGACTATCTCAGGAGGTAAATGGTCTACCTTTTCTTGAGCCAATAACAACAGAAAATCTTCAATGTCTTCAAGGCGAAGGTGCTGGAGATCACTTTCATCAATTCTATATTCTTTTTCATCGGCACGTTTGAACACGATTATATTCAAGTAATCATAACCGAATACAGTCTGAGTAGTTGCTCCTTGTATGCTTTTAATTCTATGATCTAAGACAATAGGAGAACCTGTTTTTGGACGATGAAAGTGATTGTAAGCTAACCTTTTCTTTGCATTCCAGTAAGAAATACCAAGTGCTGCGTAGGTATCATAAAACTTGAGCAACTTCCTTCGCCATAGAGCATCAGGTACTTTATCTTCAATCGAAGGTACATTCTCCAGATTTATCGCCTTTACCATGGTGAGTGATGTAGCATATTTCTTCGCACCTTTTCAAGATATTCGAGATCATGACAGACAAAATATTCTATTGGAATCGTTGTAGAACCGGCGGTGACTGTGGGTGTACGAGGCCGTAAAAGTGGAGTCTGAATTCCCGTAGTCGTCGCTCTCATGGCCTTTGTAAGCTCATTTATGTGATATTCAGCCTCATTATGGCTGATCTTCAAAGTATCAAAGAAATCCACATTTGTGACTGCCATTTTGAGAAGATTCAGAGTCATTGTTGGTTTCCCATGATGATACCTTAGAAAGCCCGAGAAATCGATTGGATTGTTTAGGTATTGAGTGAGCTCCATTTCTGTTGTTGTGGCGAAAGGATGTTGTGGTGCTGCATTTGTAAGCCAGATTTGCTCCTGTGCAGTCTCGTCTATGATAAGAGATTCAGCAAAAGTCGGTTCTGGTACATTTAAGTCTTCAACTTCCATATCAGAATTGTGCTGATCTTCAGAAGGTGTGGAAGGTTGTTCTTCTGACACCGGTATATCATCTTCAGGCATAGAGACTGGAGGGTCTTCTGGCATAGACCTCGTGGGTTCATCTTCATGCGTAGACACTGGAATTTCGTCTTCTTGCATAGGTTCTACAGTTTCGTTGTAAGAAGCAGTAGTAGAAACCAGTTCAGTAGACATACCTGTGTCAGTATGCTGAGATTCTAGCACCGTAGCGTCCACAGTATTTTCTGCAGTTCCAACAACTCTTTCTTCAGCTTCCTCAATACCTTTCTCAGTTTCCTTATCACCTTCACCCTTATTTGACTCGTCGCCACTCGTACCCGTTTTGTCATTCTTATCACCCTTTCTGGTTCCATTCCCGTCACTATCATTATCATTATCATCATCCTCATCCCCATCTGTATCCTCATCCTCGTCTTCTCTGTTATCCTCATCCTCTTCTTCCTCGTTCTCTTCTTCTTCTTCATCCTTATCTTTATCCTCTTCTTCCTCATCCTCTTCCTCATTTTGATCATCATCACGATCATCCTCATCACTGTTACCCTCGTTATCTGCCTCCTCTAGCTCGTCTTCATCTTTAGACTCAGAGTCTTTAGTATCTACAGGTGTATCTTCAATGATAGTTTTGTTGAGATATTGCAGAACCTTTCGTTTATTTTTTGTTTTACGAGGCCCCATATCTTTCAGTCGTGTTTGCAACAATTGCATCAGTTGAAGAGTAGATAAACCTGTGCTGAATATAGTTGGTAGCTACTGATAACATATGAATTAACTTCACGTCGAATGATGTTGGTCATAGTATCATTAACGGACCCAAGAAAGGCAGCATTCTCTTTGTCATGATTTTCTTTTCTCCAAGAAATGTTTTATGTTGTGTTTTAAGCTTTGAGACGATGTCAGATATTTTCTTAAGTATAGACTCGTCAGGTTGCGGTTCCTTGAGGGTTTGTGTGTCAGGATTGGTGATTCTTTCATTTAGTGCTTCAATTTGTTTAGCTTGAGCCTCTAGTTGTTGTTTAAGATTCTGAATCAGTGGATCACTGACTGTGAGGAATGGGTTGGAGGTGGATGATACTTGTTGTACTAATGGAGGAGGTGGAACAACGAGTGTTAGAGAGGTTGTGGATAATACAGGTTGTTCAAGGATTGGTGACGGTGTTGGTTCAGTCATTGGGGCGGTAGTTGGTACAGGTTGTTCAAGGATTGGTGACGGTGTTGGTTCAGTCATTGGGGCGGTAGTTGGTACAGGTTGTTCAACAAGTTCGGGTGTGAGAGTTGGTGTGATGACGTTGGTGATGACCGGGGGGTTAGTGGTGGAATGGTAGTTGTAACAGAAGTTATTAGAACGTCCACCATATTCTCATTTGTCGATGGATCAGTATTTGTGACTTCGACGCCCTCCCCATCAAAATTAAGATATTTCACAACATCATCAGAGCCAGAAGTAGACTTACTTTGGAGTGGAGTTCCTGGAATGAGAGTTGCATGAGCATCGTCGTTAATCACAGTGCAAGTTGGTTCTGGTAAGGATGTGGTGATATTGGCATCATGATATAATAAATTTGTTTTTGTATTGTCACTTCCACCACCCTCTTCACTATGCTCACGACTTTCAAAGTTGAAGTTATCAACATCTTCATCATTAGGATCTTCATAAAAGACAATATCGTCATCCGGGTTATCAAATTCGTCTAAGTCATCAAACAGTGTTGAGCCTGATCCCTTGGATGTTGCAAAAGCCTCCTCTCTGCAGAAGAGTGATACGTAGTTGTTTGGCTTCAGAAATGGTTTCTTGAACTTCTTGAACTTGATCATCTGAAGCAACAAGTGCTTCTTTACCTTTGGTTTGCTTTGCTCTCTTTTTCCTCTTTAGGGATACTTCTTCCTGTTCATTATCAATGTGGATTATCTCATCTTCATCATCATCTTCATCAACTATTTGCTCTTTCCCAGTGCCTTTATCTTTGGAAGAAGAAGTCCTTTGACGCTTGACCATATTTTTCTTTTTTTTACCTGTTTGTTTCTCAGAGGGATCTGCATTTGCTTTTTTAAACTGTGCTTCAATATCTTGGAGCATCTATTGGTAGTGGTCACTCTCCTTGATCCCTTCATTGATCATGATGTCTAGCACAAGAGCTGGTCTTAGTGAGTACTTTGTGAATTGATTATCAGCAGTCATAGTGTCCAACACATTGTCTCTATCTTTATTATGATAGAAGAAATTCCCACGAGGATCAATAGCTGGGTCACTCTTCATGAAGAAATTGATGATGAGTTTTGTGAACCTTGGAAATGGGAGATGCGCCGCTTTCTTCTTGGAACTTGTAAATTGATGACAGAATTCCTCCCAAAGTTGTAGTGTATAGTCTACTTTAGATCCAGTGTAGAGACCCCAAAAGATATTAGCCTGAGAGGGTCTCATTGCGTCTGATCCACGAATCTTGGAAGTAAGGCATTTTACTAAGAAAGTGACAATTTCTTTCCAAGGTTGCCCAATATGTGACGTGTTAAAGTGAGATAGAAAACTAATTTCACCCTCATAATTCAATTCTCGAATTACTCGAAGCAGTTCATCTGTATATGGGTCAGGCACAAAGTGTTCTCCTTTTGCTAACTTAGGAAACTTGAATAGTTGCCTAAATGGACGCAATTCAAGTGTCAAGTCCTTATTGTTGAGCTTGAAAGAGATAATCTTCTTTGACAATTGTTTTCCCTTTGTAATTGTGGCTGTTGTCCAAAACTCGTGCATGTATACTTCAGGAACTGATGCTGTGGCACGTAGTGCATCCTTTATCGGTGAACAATCTAGGATGTCCGTTTCAATTTTGAATACCGCCAAAGTAGGATCAAAATCGTCTTTTAGACGAAAATTGTTTGGTGCATGAGGTATTCTGGCACTAAGTGGAACAAGTACAAGATCAAGTCGTTTCTGTTGTTCTTCGTTGATCGACATTTTCCTGCTTTAGATAAACACATGCACACATGATATATATATATATATATATATATATATATCATAAACTATTTATATCCTAAGCATAGGGAATAAATCACAACAAACGTCGCCACATTTCACCACATAACACTAAGACGAAACTACACTTAGAAATTTGTCATCTTTTTAACAACTTAATCTAGTAATGTTTATTTTAGTATCACAATTCACAATGAGTATTAGTCTATGTATCATAAGCTTGTCCTAAATTTCCATCGCAATAACCAAGTCCATCGTAATGCTAAACTCATCTAAATGTCCTTGCAAATGTTGGTCCATTGTAACATATCATCGCAATGACCCATCGCATTGGGGGATCGCAATGAGGCCATCGCAGTGCTAATACCCATCGGAATGAAGCCATCGTAATGGGGCCATCGCACCGCTAACACCCATCGTAATGAGGACATCGTAATGGGGCCATCGCAATATACTATCATAGTGACCATCGTAGTATATGATCGTAACCGTGCCATCGCAAGATGCGAGCCATCGTAATGAACCCATCACAACGAACCCATCGCAATGAGCCATCGAGATGGACCATCGGAATGATCCATCGCAACACCCCATCGCAGTGAGCCGTCAGAATGGTTCCATCGCATTTCATCCGTCGTAATCAATGCGATCGTTGCCATCACAATCTGGGCGATACAAACTATGCAAACCTGTTGATCTTGATTTCAGGACATAGGCAATGTTTTAGACAAAACTGTTAAAAGCCAAAGTTTATCTATCTCAGATTAACAAAACCCAATTATCACTTTGATGATACTTGAGTTTTGAAAGCCTAAACTGATTTGAACATGATGAACTGGTTTGATTGATTATGATACAAAGAACAAGATGAACATAGTAGTAACATGTTTATGATAATAATACCTAGATAATGATGCAGGTGTATCACATAAAAATGAGGGATTTGAAGCACTTAACCATGGCGGAATGAGTTCAGTTTATGTGTGTGTGACGATAAAGAATAAACAGGGAGGGGGGATGTTATGTTTTGACTTTGGTCAAAGCAATTGCAATAAATTGCATCTTGGTCCCCCTGATTGCAAGTTTTGCAATTTTGGCCCCCCAGTTAGAAAAGTTGTTAATTTAATAACCCGTAACTTCTTATCTTGAAATACTAACACGATTACATACACCAATCACTCAACTAACACGATCACAATGCACACATAGCATATGATGATGAAGATAATCGTTTTGCATTTTTCTGAAAACCCGTTTTTAGGACTTGTCAAAACAAAAATGATTTGATATTTGCTCCCCTTAAACGCAGACCCGTTTTCTATTTAAAGAGTTGTAGTCTTTGTTTTTAAAGAGACAAATATCCATGAAAACCTTTTCCGTTTTGTGATATTATGGAACGATTCTGGTGGCAATCAGATTTCTCTTATTTTAACAAAATAAGTTCACTGAAGCGTACACTAATTTGTGTTAGACCAAGTTATAAAGTAAACTTGATCTCTTACAAGGTTTTAAAGTAAACCTTGCCCGAGAAAATTAATTCCCGTTGTAAGCCAACGTTTTTAAAAGAAATACGTGACTTAAATGCGAAAAGCTGGTTGTAGTCAGAAATAACTACAAGCCATGTGGGCATGTTTTAAAATAGTTACAACTTTCATATTGACTCTGTTTATGGCGTCGTGTCAATACTAATCGACATTTTTAAGGCCGTAAATATAACCGTACAAAAAGACATGCCCGATTTAAAATGAAAAATATTTTTGGATTTTCTTGATTTCATAATTTTTATGGTTTTTGTAAGTTTTATATTTTTGTATTTTTCTTTTGATAGTATACAAGATCACGATAAAAGGATACTCTAGAATAGTTTACCACCACTATTCTGCAGATTCTTCTGCCAACTCCTTTAGTGTCACTGGTGAGAATGATTTCATGCCTAGATTTTCGATCAAAAACTCGATACGTCCTTGATCTAAGGCCTTTGTGAATATATCCGCCAGCTGATACTCGTGTTGACAAAATACAGCTCGATTACTCCATTTTCCACTTGCTCTTTGATGAAGTGGCAGCGTATGTCAATGTGCTTCGCCCGGGAGTGTTGAACATAGTTACAGCAAAGGGCAATGGCGCTTTTGTTGTCATAGTACATCGGGAATTTATTAAATCCAAGACCGTAGTCAGTTAATTGTGATCTCATCCTGTTAGAAATACGTTTTAAAGTATATTAGAAGTACCGGTCACTCCACAATAGTATTAATGTTGTAATAGCTCGTAGTTAATGTTACTTATTAAGTTAAGTAAGAAACCGACCCATGGGCTTGTCATGGGTCGGCCCAAGCCCAATATTGGCCTTGGATATAAATACCCCTTTCCACCATGGAAAGGGGTTGGTTGTTGATTATTCCATATTATCATTTTAATGAAAAACACATTTTCTCTCTCACTTTCTCTCTCTAGTTTCTCTCTCTAGAAATCTTCAACCCACTTCATTGATTCATAGATTATCAATATTCTTCATTTGGTATCAAGAGCCATGGGGTGATTTAAGGTAAAGATTAGTGTTGTTTTTTAGTTCTTAAGGGTATTAGTGATTTTTTAGAAAAATCAACCTTGAATCTTGAAATTTTTGGTGTTTTTGTTGTTGGGATTAGTAGATAAGTGTTGGGCTTAGCTTATTTTGGTAGAAATCACAAAACATTTTGTGGTTTTTGATCAAAAATCGGGTTTAAAATCGTTCAAAAATTGCTTTACTTGGTCTCGAAGTTGTTTTCCAGGATTATTCTGAATTGCCAAAATATTCAGTATAGCCAAACATTCAGAATTGCCAAACATTCCGAATAGCCAAAATATTCCGTGTAGCCAAACATTCCGAATAGCCTCTCATTCCGGATAGGAGATCATTCTGGATAGGATATCCCGAATAGAGATTATTCCGGATAGTGCATTATTCCGTATATGGTTATTCCGAATAGGTTATTATTCCGAATAGGTTGTTATTTCGAATAGGTTGTTATTCCGAATAGGGTATTATTCCAAATAGGGTATTATTCCGAATAGGGTAGTATTCCGAATAGGGTAGTATTCCGCATAAGGTTTATTCCGAATAGGGTTATTCCGGATAAGCAAGATCAAGGGGTATTTTACGAGTTTTTCGACGATTCTTAAGTGGATTTAATCTTGACGATTTTTAGTGGATTTAATCTTGGCTTTTTACACACTCTTTACTTCAACAAAACAACACAATTTATAACCTTACTTCACTGCTCGATCAACCAATAATCTTTGTTTCTTTGAAGTGATCAAAATGAATCCGAATTCATTAATGCCTTAAATGACATCACTTACGGATATTTCCGTCATTACGGGAACGGATAATCACCATCCAATGATCATTAAAGAAGTTTTTGAAGCATGGCAAGGCCGTATGATGTCATACATTAAGGGAAAACCGACATATGAGAGGCTTATGGTCAAGTCAATTCTTAATGGTCCACTTAATTATGGTACCATTGTGGTTAACAATGTGACTCGACCACGGGAGTTTGAAGAACTTACACCAGCCCAACAACTTGTTGCCGATGCAGACGAAAAGGCTCTTCAAACCATTCTCCAAGCTCTTCCACATGACATCTATCGTATGGTAAGTCAATATACGGTTGCAAAGGATTTATGGGAACGTCTAAAGGTGTTGCTACAAGGTACGTCTCTTACTAAACAGGAAAGGAAATGTTAGTTGTATGATCTGTTCGATAGATTCACGTACAACCCAGGGGAAACGCTTCACGACTACTACTTCAGATTCACTACTCTCATGAATGATCTGAATGTATACAATCTCGTGATTGCTCCTTTCCAGGTTAACACCAAGTTTTTGAATACTTTACCTCAAGCTGAATGGGATGAGTATATTACCGATGTTAAGTTAACCAGGGATTTGCATAAGTGCAATTTGGATCAACTCTATGCTTTTCTTCAGCAGCATGAGAAACATGTGATCATGCACCGTTCGCCTCGAGGTATGTACACTGATTCTTTAGCTTTGATGGCGAATCAACCAAGCTTGTCATACAACAACACTCCTTATATCATGGGACACCAAGCCTATCACCCATCACCGTACATGACTCCAAGCTTCCCCTAGTATTCGATTCTACCGCAACCAACCACCTCACATCAGCAACAATATCGGTTTAATGCACCTTCATCACAATATGCTTCACAACTTCCCCCATCAAGCATTGCACCTTATGCTCAGTCTTCATATTCTTCTTATCAAGAGAATGCAGCATATCCATCAAGCTACTCTGACCACATGAGTATTCCCTCTAGTGCTTATGAAGCTCAACAAGACCAAGCATTGTATTGTGATAATGATGAAGTCCCCATTCCTGAATTCAAACAAGGAACTGACCCAGTTGAAGTGTTAGCTACTATGTCTGCTTATCTCACAAGGACATTAAGCAAACGAAGATTTAGAGGACCAACTCCTACTAACAATCAGCTGAGGACTTCATCCAATTCTTGCCAACAAGCTACTATTGAGAATGGCAGGGTAATGGTTCAACCTATTCAACCTTATCAGGGGAGACCTACTACATCAGCCACCAATGCACGCACGGTCAATCCTGCTCCAATGGTCAACACTCCTCCAAGGGCTAATTCCATAGGCAAGTTGAGAATGATTACATGCTACAACTGTAAGGAAGAAGGTCACATGTCCAGGGATTGCAAGAAACCTAAGAGGAGAAGGGATGGTCAATGGTGTGCAGAGAAGATTTATCTGGTGAACGCTGAGGCACAAGGAAGGGAACTTGATGAAGAGGAGCTTGCATTTCTTGCTGATCTAGGGATTGCTGAACAAGACGTTGTCACTACACAGAATGCAACATACCAAGCAGATGATCTTGATGCTTACAATTCAGACTGTGATGATCTTCAATCTGCTCAGGCAGCTCTCATGGCAACTCTCTCTAGCTATAGGTCAGATACAATATCTGAGGTACTTACTAATGATACTAGTATTCAACCACATCAAGTTGTGCAAGAGAGTGCTGATTCGAATGAGTCTTCGGTGGTGAGTCTTTCAAATGAGGAGACAATCAATGCTAGTAATATTAATGTGAGTCCCCAGACTTTGAGTGAAACACAACCAGGAGTCATTTCTCATACGCATACTCCTGCTCAACAAGATTTGGTCATGGTTCCTGCTACATTACTTAGCCAAATGAATGCTGCACTCTTAGAAACCCTAGCTAAGAATAAGAATTTATCTGATGAGCTTGCTTTGTGCAACGAGAAAGTTCAAACTTTAGAATTAGTTCCTTCGTCTAGTGTTCTAACAAATCCCGAATATGATCATTTTCGAAATAAACAAATGGGTCATTTGCAAGAAATTGAAACCTTAAGAGCAGATCTTTCTAACGAACTTAAAGAAAAAGAGTTAGTGGTCACTAATTTTCAAAAACTTCAAACGGATTTTGAGTTACTCGAGTCTAAAAAGAATGAAATGGAAATTAATGCGGCTAATAAGATTAGAAGTCTAGATTATTTGCTTTTAATACAATACGCTGCCTCTCAACTAGTGCACTTATTTGATGCTTCGTTTAGAGAATTTTGTTGGGAATAAATTATGGGTCAGTTCACTAGACGCTGATAAGAAGAGTTCAAGCGCTGATAAGAAGAAGTTGGACGCTGACAGCCAAGCGTTGACAATTGAAGAAGTCAACGCTGACAGCCTTGAAGACAAGCACTGATGGAATATATCTTCATATGAATCTTTTTGTTTATTTGTTTCTATATTTGTATATGGTAAAGATAAGCTCGACATTGTATTTTCTATTATTATCTTTACCTAGAATAGTTGATTCGTAGCTTCTTGTACAAGACTTCTTAATCTATAAAAGAAGATCTTTTAGGTTAATGTTTGATATCAGTTATAATAAGTTTTCACAAGTATTCGACTGTTAAACCTCTTTCATTGTAATCAAGTTCGATTATTCTAATACAAGTGAAAGTTTGTTTAACATCTTTGTGTTTTAGATTAAGTGTTAATTCCGCATAACACTTAGTTACTTTATTCATAAGCAAAGGTTTCTCTACGTGTATTACTTGATCTAATCTCGTATACACAAAGCTTAATCGATCTAAGTTTGGGATCAACAAGTGGTATCAGAGCTTGTTGAGAAACTTTTGATCTTTAAGTAACGCAAGAACCCTAAAACACCAAAAACCCTAAAACAACGAAACCCTAAATTTCTCAAAACCCTAAAAACATCATGCCTGGCTCAGAAGAACCTCCTGCTCCTATTTTGCTACAAAGCAACACCACAAACCCTAGTATCAAAATTCCCATGTTTGATGCCAGGAACTTCGAGCTTTGGAAGTCCAATTTTGAGCAATATGTAGCCATCCATGACTACACTCTTTGGGAGATTGTTGAATATGGGAACACATTCAACAAAGCTCAAAAGATTGCTAATGCTATTGCCGCAAGGTCAGCTGTTCCTAATTGTCCTGAAGCTGATAAGAAGGAAAGGCCTGAAGATGGAAGAGCTGTATCTGCTGAAGATATAGCCAAGAAAAGGGTGGACATGAAAATTTTGAACATCATGAAACACGCCTTGGGTCATGAGAATCAGCACAAGTACAAACGCTTTAAGTCTGCAAAAGAGCTTTGGGAAGCTCTTGAAGTAGCACACGGTGGCAATGCTGATACTAAAGAAGAAAAGAAGAAGCAACTCATGCATGAGTATGCTGTCTTTAAGGCTCAACCCAATGAGAATCTCAGCAGCGTGAGAAGTAGACTGCTTGACATTACAAGTCAACTTTCCTTCATGGGAACACAGATTGATGACCCTGACTTGAATGCTACTTTTCTCAAAAGTCTTGGTGATATATGGAAGATTGAGGCAAGATCCATTCTTGTCAATAACACCCACAAAACCTCTAGGTTTGATGACATCTTCAACAAACTAAGATTGTTGGAGAATGAATGGCTTTTGGAGAGTGATAATAAACCTTCCAGTAGCAACATGGCCTTCTTCTCACAAAGTGAAGGTCAATTTGATTCCATGAACTCCTATGGACATCCAGTCACTGGATCTGCATGTGTCAACGCTGGATCACATCCTATCAGCGTTGGAACACATCCTGTCAGCGCTGGATTACATCCTGTCAACGCCTCACACTCAAGCGCTGACACTTACAATTTTGGCACTGATAGAATTAAACCTACTGGTTTAGATCTAGATACTGTGTGTGCATTCATTGCTTCTTTGCCCAGTGATTCAAGGATTACATATGAGGATCTTGAGCAAATAAGTGATGAGCAATTGGAAGAAATGGACATCAAGTGGACTATGGCTCTTGTAAGTTTAAGAGCAAACAGGTTTAATAGAAGGTTCAAGAAGAAGATGACCTTTGATGCTAAGGATGTTGCTGGATTTGACAAATCCAAAGTTGAGTGCTACAATTGTCATCGTATGGGGCACTTTATGAGGGAATGTAGATCTCCAAGAAGATCTGATGCTGGTAAGCCTTCAAGCCAAATGATTAAGAGCCAAGATTCCAAGGCCATGGTAGCTGTTCAGCAAATTGATGGTGTTGGAGGATGGGACTGGAGCTGGAACTTTTTGGCTAAGGATAAGGAAGAGGACAAAGCATTGGTTGCTGAAGTTAAAGAAGAGCATGTTGAATATGCTCTCATGGCACACTCCTCCTCTTCATCAGATAATGAGGTATATGATGATGCTTTCTGTTCTAAGGGTTGTCGTTTAAATACTGAAAAACTAAATAAGGAGATAGTAAAATTATTAGATGAGGCAAGTTCTGAAAGATGCAAAGTATCTAATTATCAAATTGCTCTTACCCAAACAGAAAAGACAGTAGCTGAGTATAAGAAAATGGAGTTTGATCTAAAGGATAAACTAAATATCTTAAAACATGAGTTACATCAAAGTAAAGATATTTAAGATATCACAAACAGGGTTAATCTTGATTTGATAGCTAAGTTAGATGAGGCTAACAAAAATAAAGATAATGTGAGTCTTAAAATCCAGAGATTTGATAAGGCCACACAAACCCTAGGAGAGTGTGTTAGTAAACAAAGAGACTCTAAGGACATGAGTGGGATTGGAATGAAAGATTATACTGGTGTTCCACCACCAGCTGGGGATTTCTATGGTGTCCAATCAAAGGACTTATCTTGGACTGGCTTGCCAGAACTCCAGGAGAAGGAATTCATTCCTCCACCTAGAGTGACTTCCCCAGTTGAAGAATATAAACAAAAACTGACTGACCTAGATGAGTGGAAGAAAGCTAACCACACTTTGTTTGTTAAGGGAGGTTTGTTGTGTGAAAGTCCAAATGAGTCCACACCAATCACGAGCCATGATCCTACACCTATTAAAATCACACACCCAACCACTGGCAAAGCTGTTGACCTTGGCTCACACACTGTTAGAAAACCTAGTGTTAAGTATGCAGAGATGTATAGGAATACTAGGTCACCAAAAAGCTAAGTCAATAACCATGGAACAGGCTTCTTTGCTTCTAGACCTAAGACTATGTCTAGAAAAGCCTGTTACACTTGTGGTAGCTTTTCACATTTGGCATACAAATGTGTCAACGCTTCAAATGTCAACGCTGACAAGAACCATTTTAGCGCTGACAAAAGTCAACATAGGTCAAATACTGTCAGACACAAAACCTTTGTGAACAAAAGTTCACAAGTTGTTAGACCAGCCCCATTCTTTTCTAGAGGGTCTAACACACATGGCCTAAGACCTTTCCAAAAGACAAACACTTGGTCCAATAGGCAATGGGTTCCTGTAGCAAACCCTAGGTTCAACGCTGATAAAAGCAATCGGGGCGCTGACAAGAACAATTGCAGCGCTGACAGACACACTGCCAAACCTAGGTATTTGCAACCACAGGGAAAGGGGTCTAAAGCTTCTACTAGCTTATCATGGAGACCAAAACAAGACCAAAACCCTAATTCTACTGGTCTTTCTATGACATGCAACAGGTTTCATTATATTTCAAAGGTCATGTAAAGACCAATTGGGGTTAACTGGGCATTTCATCCAAAAAGGGATGAAAATGGGGTTGTTATGAGAACCAAGTCTGTTCTTGTTGAACAACCAGATGAATCCAAGTCTTCCAAGGCTTGGGTTCCCAAAGAAAACTAATTTGTTTTCTTATGTGCAGGGCATTCAAAAACAGGTTAATGACTATGGATATTGGGACAGTGGATGCTCTAGGCACATGACTGGGAAAGAAGATTACTTGAGTAACTTCACTCCCATTGAAGATGGTGATAAGGTTCTCTTTGGGGGCGGATATGGAACTATCACAGGCAAAGGAACTCTTCTCACCAACAACTTACGTTTTGAAGACGTATTTTTGGTAAAAGAACTCGACTATAATCTTTTTAGTGTATCACAGGTGTGTGATAACAAGAATAAAGTTCTTTTTACTGATACTGAATGCTTGGTGTTAAGCAAAGATTACAAGCTCCCTGAGGAGAAATACATAGAATTTAGAACACCAAGGCATAAAGACATATATAATGTGAATCTTAATGGAATTAAGATGAATAATACAATGTCATGTTTTTATGCTAAAGCTTCAGTAGATGAAAGTAATCTTTGGCACAGGAGATTAGGGCACATAAACTTTAAAAATATCAATAGACTTGTGAGACTTGGTTTAGTTGATGGTTTGCCTGAAAAGGCTTTCCACAATGACCACTCTTGTGTTGCATGTCTTAAGGGCAAGCAGCACAAGGTCTCATTCAAATCTAAACAGGTGCACTCTAGTTCTAAACCACTTCACTTATTGCATATGGACCTCTTTGGTCCAACTAATATAGAAAGTTTGAAGGGTAAATCATATTGTTTTGTCATCACTGATGATTTTTCCAGGTTTAAATGGACTTTCTTTTTAGCCAAGAAAAGTGAAACTGCCCAAATTTTGATTGATTTCATTACCCAGATTGAAAAGAAGAGTGGTAATGAGGTCAAAATTCTTAGAAGTGACAATGGGGGTGAGTTTAGGAATCAGTTACTAGAGGATTTTTGTGCCAAGAAAGGGATTACTAGGCAGTTTAGCATAGCTAGAACCCCACAGCAAAATGGGGTTGCTGAAAGAAAGAATAGAACCCTAATTGAAGCAGCCAGAACCATGTTGGCTGATGCCCACTTTCCTATAGCCTTTTGGGCTGAAGCTGTTAACACAACTTGTTATGTTCAAAATAGGGCATTGGTCAACAAAATACACAATAAGACACCTTATGAGTTACTTTGGGGAAGAAGCCAAATATTGGCTTTCTCAAGCCTTTTGGTTGTCATGTAGTTGTTTTAGAAACTAGTGATGACCTAGGTAAATTTGATGCAAAAGGTGATGAAGGCTATTTCATGGGTTATTCAGTGCAGAGCAAAGGATATAGGGTTTACATTAAAAAGGAAAAACGTATACTTGAAAAAGTGCATGTTAGGTTTTTAGAGAGTAAACCTAGTGATCCTGAAAGTGGTCCAAATTGGTTGTTTGACTTGGAACCTTTATCTAGAGCTTTAAATTATATGCCTGTTACTAATCCAGACATTGTGAAGGTAACCTCAAGTGTTTTGGAAAAGAGAATTGGTAATGTTTCAGGTACACAGATTGCTAAGAAGGATGGACCACAAGCAGTTGAGTCATCTCCCACACAAGAATATGTTACATTTCCCATATGGACAGATGAGTATTATGCTGCTGCTGCTGCTGGAAAGGATAAAGGTGGTTCTTCAATACCACCAGTTGATAACATGCATGGTTATTCAGGCGCTGACAAGCACAATTCGAGCGCTGACAAGACCAATTCAGACGCTGATGGCTCAAACGTTGACAACAATGATTTTGGCGCTGACAAAAGTAATTCCAGTGCTGACAAGCAAAATTCCAACGTTGACAACACTCATGAGCATTTCGTATCTTCCACTTTTGAACAAGGTGAACCTTCAAGAATAAATGAAGAGGTTCAAGATGGAAGAGAGTCTGAAGAAGATATTAGCAACATGGAGGATGATATTGAAGACAACAGAATTCTTGAAAATGGAATTCCTAGATCTAATTTGAAGAATCATCCTCCCTCTCAAATTATTGGGAATATCATGACTCCTGTTCAAACTAGAAGATCTCACCAGACTCATGATAGCTTCATTGCTAATATCCACAAGAAGGTTGATACCCCTCTTGTACAAGCATGTTTGTTTGCCTGCTTTCTGTCACAACAGGAACCCAAGAAGATTTTTGATGCTCTCAAAGAACCTAGTTGGGTGGAAGCAATGCAGGATGAGCTTCACCAATTTGCAATACAGGATGTTTGGGAGCTGGTTGATTGTCCTAGATATGTGAGACCAATTGGGACAAGATGGGTTCTAAGGAACAAGAAAGATGAAAGGGGTATTGTGGTCAGAAACAAGGCACGTTTGGTAGCTCAGGGATATACACAAGAGGAAGGAATAGATTATGAAGAGGTCTTTGCTCCTGTTGCAAGAATTGAAGCTATAAGAATTTTCCTAGCTTATGCCTCTTGTATGAACTTCACTGTGTATCAAATGGATGTGAAGAGTGATTTCCTCTATGGAACAATTGTTGAGGAGGTATATGTAATGCAACCTCCTGGTTTTGAAGATCCTGAGAATCCAGACAAGGTTTATAGAGTGAAGAAAGCTATGTATGGACTTCATCAGGCCCCAAGAGCATGGTATGGTACATTGTCCACCTACTTGGTGGAAAATGGTTTCAAAAGGGGCACCATAGATCAGACATTGTTTACAAAGAAGAAAGGTAAGGATGTCTTACTTGTTCAGGTCTATGTTGATGATATCATTTTTGGATCCACTAATCCAAAGATGAGTGAAGACTTTTCCAAGCTTATGACAGATAAATTCAAGATGAGTGCAATGAGTGAGATGAACTTCTTTCTAGGATTACAAGTTCAGCAGAAAGAAGATGGTATCTTCATCTCCCAAGACAAATATGTAGCTGAAATTTTGAAGAAATTTGGTTTTTCTCCACATGAAAAGAGTGCTTCCACTCCTATGGATAGGGAACACCCTTGGGGAAAAATTGGAGCTGGAAAAGATGTGGATGTTAGGCACTATAGATCAATGATTGGCTCATTGATGTATCTTACAGCCTCAAGACCTGACATCATGTTTGCTGTGTGTGCTTGTGCACGCCATCAAGTGAATCCCAAAGAATGTCACCTTTTTGTTGTGAAAAGAATCTTTAGGTACCTAAGATGTTATCCAGATCTTGGCTTATGGTACCCAAAAGATTCTCCATTGGAGCTTATTGCATATTCGGACAGTGACTATGGTGGTGACAAGTTTGATAGGAAATCCACAAATGGTGGATGTCAATTTCTTGGGAGTAGATTGATATCTTGGCAATGCAAGAAACAAACAGTGGTGGCAAACTCTACAACTGAAGCAGAATATGTGGCTGCAGCTGCTTGTTATGGACAAGTCTTATGGATTCAGAACCAGCTGTTGGATTATGGGTATAATTTCATGCATACCAAGATCTTTGTAGACAATAACAGTACTTTATGCATTATTAAAAATCCTGTACATCATTCTAAAACCAAACACATAGAAATTAGGCATCATTTTATAAGAGATTGCTTTGAGAAAGGTTTAATACAACCAGATAGGGTAGATACAGAAGATAATGTGGCTGATTTATTAACTAAACCTTTTGATACTGGAAGATTTCAATATTTGGTAACAAATATTGGAATGGTTAATCTCACTTAATATGTGTTTTGGAACCTTTTTGTAAAAGTATGTACAGGATAATGCATTGTTATTGGTCTTTGTGATGATTTAGATTTTTCCACTTTATTTTTCTAACACTGACAAAGGTAAATTTAACACTGACAAGTGTTATTTTGCCATTGTTAGAGATATTATTGTCTAACGCTGACAAGAGTTCCTTCAACGCTGATAAGTGTTGTCGGGGCGCTGTCAGCAACAATGTTAGTTTTGTGGTTTTTCAATCTAAATGTGTAGGTGGTGTTAGCTTTATGCCATTGGATACAGAGTTGCTTATGGATCTTTGAAGAGCTATTTGGACATGTTTTTGTTTATGGATGATGGTTGGAATATTTATATTCCTATCTTGACATAAATTTTTAATGTTCATATAAATTTTAGGAAACTCATGTATCATAGTTTAAGGGGAGGTTTAAGGAACCTTTAGGACTTTTGGGTATCCATATGATACTCTTATCACAATTCTAGATTGTGTCCACAGGTGAGTATGGGTTAGTTTTACTAAACCATGAGGCACTGTAGCATGCATAGTATATCAACTTTGCATGCTGCCAAGACATTTTTGGCCTAGAATTGGTTGTGTTCTGTTGGGAGACTTGGGAATATTTTTATTATGGGTTTACCTGGGAGTTACAAAGGATTTTATGAAATAACTTTGTTGGTAAGTATTTTGGTTAGCAAGGGACACTTGAGGACATTTGTGTCTATCTTGCTTAAGCAAGTGTGCATAAGTGGACAGTGCTTGCCACCCAATAATTATTATCAACTTGCAAGATATTCCCCTTAGGATAAATTACTTTGTTAAGGTCTTTTTCTTTTTAAATATTTTTATTTTTAGACGCTGACAAGTTTTTCTCCAAACGCTGTTACGACCAATCGTGACGCTGACAAGGCTTTAGGCAAACGCTGACAAGAAAATATAGCCATTGGGCGTTGATGGGCTATTTTTGACCGTTGACACCTAGTGGGCCCTACCCAGTTGTTATTTTTGACTAATCTTTGGCCGTAATTTTGGGGAGTTGTTACTTTTAATTAATGCATGAGATAAGTTATATTTGATTCAATATTTTCATCATTACTCTTTGAATATAACTGCCTCATTTTTTACCAATCATAATCATGCATCTCTCCTATAAATTTGGCTAACTTTTTATTCTGGGTATTCATATTTTCTTGTCTAACATATTTCTCCTAGATTTTTCCCATATCACATAACCTAAACAGCTTTCAACATGGCACCAAAGTTCAACTCAAACAATCTGACATTGGAGTTCAAGAGCCAACATAATATGGTAGCTTACTTGGACGCTGATAATGATTTGTTCCCTCAGTATTCACAAATGGTGGCATTTTTAAATGCATCCTTCATAAGGTATGCACTTTCTCATGAACCACTAGTCCCTGTCGCACACATTAGACAGTTTTGGAATAATGCAAGTTCCACAACAGCTAATGGAGTGACTACATTAACATCTACTATTCATGGTAGAACATGGGTGGTCACTGAAGCTTTGGTTCGCCAAGCTTTGCGTCTTAATGATGCTGATGGTGTGACTACCCTTGCCATTGCAACAATAGAACAAGGTCTTAGGGAATTGGGTTATCCTATTCCTGCTGATAAAACTTTAAATAAATATCATAAGCAGGAATTTCCCTCAGATTAGAAATATTTGATACATGTCCTTCTTCAATGCTTAAGTCCAAAATGTACTGCTTTTAATGAAATAAACAGGTCCATTGCAAGTGCTTTGGTATGTATGTCACGTGGGCTTAGGTATAATTTTTCAAAAATGATTTTTGAAGGGATGTGTAAAAATAAGGGAAGTAAAATGACTTTGGCTTACCCAAGATTTTTGCAAATGGTGTTTGATTTACAAGAATATTGTCTTAGGGATCATGACAATTTTTATGAGATCCCTAAGCAAAAGAAAACCATTTTTGACAAAATGAGCTCCACAAACAGACCTATACCTCTCACCCAAGCCATGCTTGAAGTAATTCAGGCTGACCAACCACAACCAGACCATGAACCTCAACTTGAGCCTGTCCTTGAACCATTACCTTCACCTGAACACATGGACGTTGGCCAAGCCAATGTCAACGCTGACACTCAATATGTTGGCACTGACACAGCCAATCCCAACGCTGATGACATCCCTGAACAATCCCAAACACCCCTTAACCAACCCACACCCACACAATCTACCTCATCTTCCACCCCATTACAATCTAGGTTAAATAAACGCCAAAGGACTACTGGAGTGTTCTCCTCTAGTGGTCCTAGCCATGTTGTAGAGAGAACCACCTCCACAAGTGTGGCTGGTGACATGGATAAGGCTGGGGCTATTGGCACAGGCTTAGATGCTGGTCAAGACAGTCCCAACATCATTAAGACCTCATCCATGCCCTATGATTCTATTTTGGGAGGTCAAATCCCCATTCTAGCTGAGGGCAGATTGGAACCTATGACATTGAATGAATTGATGGCTGCTGTCATTAGCTTGCAAAAGCAAAATGTCAGCCTTGTACAAATTGTCAATACTCAGGGCCGTGAACTCCAAGCATTGAGGGAGCGGGTAACTGTTTTGGAGAATCCTAGTAGCAGGAGTAGGATGGAGGAATCTTCCAAAGGGGAGGATGAAGTGGATGAGCTTATACGTACTGCAAGTGAAAGGAGTTCACATGATGGTGGATCCTTAGGTATTGCTGAAGCTCTTACAAGCCTGAAGAAGCATCCTGTCATTGATACGTCCAAGGTAACTCCATTAAACTTGGAAGGATCTTTCACAGCAACAATGCAACATATTACACAGGACGCTGTTGCAAGAAAAGTGGACGCTGATACAGGTTTGAACGCTGACACATCCAGCGCTGACAAAGGTAATCGGGGCGCTGATAAAGGTAACTTGAACGCTGACAAAGTTGCAGGTGGTGTTGATGTATTCCAGTCATCAGCAATCATCAAAGATGTGTCCACACAGGTTTCTTCTTCTACCTTACCAATTATTGATCCAAAAGACAAGGGTAAGGGAATTATGGTTGAAGACGATGTTCCAAAGAAAGATGCAGCACAAATTGCATTTGATAAACAGTTGGCTACACAACTTTTGGAAGAAGATTTGAAGAGGAGTGGTAGATCACCATTTGTTGCCACTTCTGAGAGTGAGGAAGAGAGTGATGATGAAAGAGAAGGAGCTAGCTCAGATTCAAGTGTTCAAATAATTGAAGATCCAGAAAGACTTGAATATGGAGATGAGTTGGCAAAAGAAAGATTGAGTGATTTGAAGATGCAGGTTGATTTTGACCTTCCAGAAATCACCAGAATGTACCTTGCTTGGGAAGATAAGGTAATGGACAACCCAGGGATGAGTTTATCAGATCAAATTTGGGGGTTGGAAATTCTTCTCAGGGTACAAGATGATATAAAGGTGATTTTGAAGTATAATGCACAAGAGGTCAAGACTTGGCTTAGAAGAGATAGAAGGCAACTGTATTACAAGTTTCTTAGATGCCATCAACCTGGATGGACATACAAGAAGTTGCTGGCTTTATCTTTTGAGGAGCTAGAGTACAGGGCACATCCTATTTGGAGGCATGTGCAAGAAAATAATGTCTTACAGTTTCTTTCAGAAGAAAGGAAACAGGAGCTTGCTGAGGAAATGCAGATTGAAAAGGAGATGAGGATTGCTCAAAGACCAGTGAAGAAAGGAGATCCTCTCCAATTTCCCAAAGATATGAATATGTATGATCCAAGTGAAACTGTCATAAGGAAGCATCTCAAGCTTTCTCCATTGGAAGCTTCAGATTTGGTTAATGTAGTATCTCTAGATACCAGAAATCCAATCATAAGTTTTGATGAAGATGAGTGTGGATTTTGGAAGATTGGTAGATTTGGGAAGGAGGTACACACTTTCACTTCGATTATTTCTATCTTTGCAAGCATAGACAGAGAAGACTTGGTGCATCTATGGAGATTGATAGAGGCCAAGTATAAGGCTGAAGCACCTACTTCAGCAAATGGAATAAGACTATGGCACACATTTTTGACTTTGTGTGGTCCAAGGGAAGCAGATCCTGCTGTATGGAAGGATCTTGAAGATGACCTCAGTGGTCTTCATTGGAGGCTTTATTCTACTTGTGGTGTGTTTCATTTGAGCTCTACAAAGTTTTCAGAGTATCTACTTGTGGATGCTGACTATTTCTTGTCCAAAGAAATATTGGAGAAGATGAAGGAGACACCCTTGGAGATTGATTTTACTAGTGACGTGGCCAAGGACTTAATTAGATATGTTTATCATCAACATAGGAAGTTTTTGTAAGATTCCTCCTAGCCTTTAGTATTTATTCAGAAACTTGATCATTAGAGTGGATATCAAGTTTAGGGGAGGATTGTTGGGAATAAATTATGGGTCAGTTCACTAGACGCTGATAAGAAGAGTTCAAGCGCTGATAAGAAGAAGTTGGACGCTGACAGCCAAGCGTTGACAATTGAAGAAGTCAACGCTGACAGCCTTGAAGACAAGCACTGATGGAATATATCTTCATATGAATCTTTTTGTTTATTTGTTTCTATATTTGTATATGGTAAAGATAAGCTCGACATTGTATTTTCTATTATTATCTTTACCTAGAATAGTTGATTCGTAGCTTCTTGTACAAGACTTCTTAATCTATAAAAGAAGATCTTTTAGGTTAATGTTTGATATCAGTTATAATAAGTTTTCACAAGTATTCGACTGTTAAACCTCTTTCATTGTAATAAAGTTCGATTATTCTAATACAAGTGAAAGTTTTTTTAACATCTTTGTGTTTTAGATTAAGTGTTAATTCCGCATAACACTTAGTTACTTTATTCATAAGCAAAGGTTTCTCTACGTGTATTACTTGATCTAATCTCGTATACACAAAGCTTAATCGATCTAAGTTTGGGATCAACAAATTTAACTTATCGCGTCAAAAAGGCCTACCCCCTAACCCACGGTATGCAAAACAAGCTCTTATCCATAGTCCAAGACTTTATAATGCAACCCAATTAGGATTGGTCTTAGACCCAATTGTTATGTTCGAGGATCGCACAAATAAGGATCTGGTTGATGAGAATCGGTCATACAACTTTGTAAAGTATCCCGATTGTGATTATTTTAATATGAATCAGGAGCTTGCAAAAACGGATTTTAGAATTCGCTTCCATATGGACAAAGATCTCATCACAGCACCAACCTACTTGTTAAATGAAGAAAACCCTAGTACACTTCCTACACTTGTCAAAATGGAAGGACCTAAGGAAATTCCAAAGGATCTTCCACCTGTTAGCACTGCATGGTTAAACTTGCAAGAGATTAATCAATATTTTGCTAGTTTTGACAAGGTCATCCGGGAATGTACGTCTTCAAATGGCTTAAATGCCAGAGAATGGGCTTTCGAACACATGAACGAGGTGTTTCAAAATGAGATCAATCCGTTTGTCGAAAGTCTAAAAAGAAGTTTTGCATCTCTTTCGGAAAATCTTGAATTTGAAATTGCAGAAGTTCAAAAAGTGTTTTATGAAATGGACACCGCTTACGAACTATAATTAATTGAAAAGGAAAAGATTTTATCCGAATATGACCGATTCTTGTCACAAGTAATTTCGTGTGATGTGCGTACTACTGTGAATGTTAATTATTCGAATGAGCTTACATCCGCTATGATTAAATGTGATGCTGTGAATATATGTGATGATGTGTGTGATCTCTCTGTAAATGTTGCTGATATTGTAAATGAGGTAGATAATCATTCTTGTCACGAATCTAACGCTGAATTTTTAAAGCTACAAGATTCTTACAATTTACTTTCAAAACGCTTTAATCAACTTGAACAACATTGTATATCTTTAGAATTAAAACAACAAACTCGAAATGAAGATCTTTTGATAACAAATGGTTGTGAAAACAATGTTGAGACGAGTGACAAGATGATTGCAATATTTAAGGCATTAGAGGAAGAGATTATGAGATTAAAGAGAGATGTGTCATCAAATGAAACACTAAAATTGGAACTAGAGGCTACAGAGTCTAAAAACCAGGACTTAGAAATTAGATGTAACACCCCATTTTGATAATTGGAATGTCACGCGTAATTATGGCGTGTCATCAAAGCATGCAAGGTAATATGTAGTAAAACATACATGACCATAGGGAAAACCGGAATCCAACATCGGTTCCCAAACATAAGCCCAAAACATAACAAAGTAAATGAACTGAATGAAAGACTAAACAAGCATAAATATATGAAGGAAACAGGAGAAGAAGTCTATGGCAGCTTCCATCCTATGCATGTCCTCCAAATGCTCGAGTCTTGGGTACCTGCCGTTTTGGGACATGGAAAGGAAAGTAACGGCTGAGCAAAACGCTCAGTGCACGGAAATACAATATAGCATGAAATAGGATAAGCCTGTAACATATAACAGCGGAAGACTAAGTTCTGAGTAGACTGGTTAAGTATTAAGAAAACTGGTTTTATCGTTTGAAAAGCCTTATGTTTATCTTATGAAAACTGTTTTAACATATATATACCATAGCCCATATAGGTCATGAAAAGGTCACGTGCATGAATACTTGGAGGGGTGACCTCATCATGCTGATTAGAGGGGATGCCTCTAATTAATATACTGGTTTGGGTAGGAGGGATCAACTCCTTGTGAAGGATGCAAGGCACACACCACATTCACCATGAAATACTGAATAAAACATGTAACTAGGATGCACCCATACGCCCCACATGATATAATAATATGGCCAAAACTGAAAAGGGATGCCACGAGCAATCACTCCGCCTTGGGGAAGTCATAACATTGGTGCCTCCAATGTTATGGTTATGGTACCTCCATAACTAGGTGAAACTGGTCATGCTTGTATATGGCTATAGATTATGCTAATTAAACATAAGCAGTTCAAAACAATAAAACAAATACTGGGGAAAACAGTTGGCTGCATACGGGGAAATCCTAATAAGGAAAGAATGTCCATACTGAAAGGACGGGAATCCGTAACTCAAGTCTGGTGAATGAACGGAAGAGAGAAACCTACTTCTGGATCACTAACACTACATGAATACACACGTGTATAAGTATCGAATCACTGCATGCGTACTGAGTTTTATGTCTTGTCTTAACATATTTTATATGTTTTAAGTCGTGTTTTACTGTTGTAAGCTTTAATCTGTGTTTATCTTATATTCTGATTAATCTGATTAAGTATTTCTGGTATTTCATGTATATTATGCTTACTGAACAATATTAAGTAACTTTCCAAAATAGAAAGTTTCCAAAAATAGAAAGTTTCTAAAAATAGAATTACTGCTTAAAATAGATAAGTTTCTAAAAATAGAAAGTTTCCAAAAATAGATATAAGCTGGTTAAATAAGCTAATAAATAAGCTTAAGTGTTTACTGATTAATATTCTGAGTCATAATGATATAATGTATAGTTTATACATGTCATTTAAATAAACTATAGGTTAAAGGTATTTAATTAAATATAATGTGATTTAATTAAATAAAGATATAATTACTTAGGTTAAAACATGCATTATTAATTATATTTGTATAACCTAAGTCATGAGAATTAATTAATTATTGGTCATGGTTTCAATAATTAATTAATTAGTTAGTCTAATGTTTCATGATTAAAAATGCTTAGGTTTAGCTATGTATTAATAGTAAAATAATTAACCTAAGTCATGATAATTAATTAATTATAGTCATGTTTAATAATTAATTATTCACTATGGTCTAAATTAAATAGATCAAAATACTTAAGTTAAATCATGTATTATTAATTATTAATAATAACCTAAGTCCATGTTTTAATTAAATTAATTATATAGCATGATAAATTAATTTAATTAACTTGAATAAATAATCTTGTAACAATAAGTCGTGTCTTGTTAATTTTATTTACCTTGAAAATTAATATACATGTCATGGTTAATAACTTGAAAATCATAACCCGTACTAAAGTATTATTTTATTAAAAATGTTGTCGTAAAACGAACCCGTGAAATCCCATGAAAATGTGTGTGTTTTTATATAATGCCGAACCAAACAACCCCTTAAAAGTTCTTAAAACAGTTTGCCAAACGCACCCCTTTAGCCTGTTTAAAAACCCACTGCCAAACACACCCATAACTGCCAGTTTTCCCACTGGCAGTTACATACTTTCCCCCGTCTGAGGTTCGTTTCCCCTGCTAGTACAACACCCCCCCTTCCTGCCGTTGCCACTGGTAGGCCAAACGTACCCCTGATGGGGTTATGTTTCCCCCGTCAGCAGTAACCAAGCCAAAACCCTAATTGGGTTGCGGCTGGTGGAATTAACTCACCACCGAGACCTTTAAGGTTTCGGTTTGTGTGCCAAACGAACCCAACAAAAGCCAAACGAAAACCCCTCTTTTATTTAACATGTTTTTAGATTATTTATCATTGATTTGTGATTTATTAACCAAGAGAAAACGTGATAATATTACCTTGTTTCTGCTTCAAACGCATTCTTGTTTTTTTTTTCCTTTTGGTAGATCAAAGGCACGACATGTTTTCCATTTCTTGGTGATGAACCGTCGGCAGGTAGGAGCAAGAGAGAAGGTGGCGACTTATTTTAGTTTTTAGGGTTTCATATGTGAGATGTATGTGTCGGCATAGAGAAAACACAACCCTCCGTCCCTTTTTCTTTGTTATACACGGACAAGGCAAAACATACACTTGGGCCTTGAGTCCAAGTCCTTATCTTTTCATATTTTGTCTAAAATGGCCCGAAACCTTACTCTTATGTGCTTGTGTTATTCGTTTAATAAAACATACGCATTTAATTAAATACGTATTCGGTTTCTCGTAAAAAATTACGCGTGAAGTATTTTGTAATAACTTCATGTTTATAAGTAATATTGATTTACGTAGTACTTGTCGTATTAATTTAATCATACGTAATAAGAATAAACGTGTCTCGTGTCCATGTTTACGTGTTACGTAGTTTACGTAATTTAATTAGTTTCTGATCGTGACTAAATATATTATTTATTCATGTTCGTAATAATTATATATATATACGTAATTAATATTAGTTCGTGTTTTAATTACGTTTATGATTAATTATTGTTAAGTACTTATCATGTGTCCGTACGTAATCGATACTTATCGTGTTCATGCACATATGTAATACTTAAATAATAGCACGTGAATGTGATCATACTATAAAAGGAAAGTTTTTAATCTGCGACGTACGATCTTAAGGTTATTGTTCATGGTAAAAGCAAGCGGGTTTTACATTAGACTTTCGTCTATTCTAGGGGAGATGGATCGTGCAAGACAGGGAATGTCCAAACTTTATGGTTCACTAGAAGAACGCTTCGCTTTTAATGCGGCACAACAACAATCTTATGTTGAACAATTGAACCAAAAATGTGAGGAAATCTTTGACTTAAACATCCTGCTCATTGACAAAAACATGGTTTTGGCCGAGTTAAAGGAGACACTTCTTCTCACCCGACAAGAAGCTGTTAATAACTTAGCTACCAGCTCTGCACCGTCCTCTAGTGCTCCAACAACCAAGTCAGTAGTGCTTTATAAGAACCCGCTCCATAAGAACAGCCTGGTTACCTACGATGATTATATGAGGAATGCCATTAAGCATGTCGATCTTCTTAGGGAGATTTTAGATGATTTATATGCGTTAGATCCCTCAAGCAGTGACTATTATTCAGCTCATGAATATATTAAGCGAGTTCAATATTGCTTAGCATATTTGCAATACATAGGTAAACCGGGTTCTGCACTACTCACTAATCGACCCATTGCTGTAACTCCATTCAATAAGACCCCAGGAGCAAAACCGTCATTGGCACCATCAAGTAAGGTACCTTTAAAATCTGTTGCTAATGTTCCCACTTTGCCTTCTACAGGATTAAAAGAGTCTACTAAGGCTAAAGGATCGCCACTCAAGAAAGATAAGATCAAGCCCTCCACTAGTAGTACCATCAAGAAGAAAGTAGAAGCTCATACTAGGAATATCAGTTCAGATTTAAATAAAAAGAATCATGTTAAGACTAAAAGCTCTGCGCCTGAGCAGAAGCCTAAACCATTTGTGAATTCTAATTTGAAATGTTGGAATTGTAATGAATGCATGTTTTCCCAACGTCATGATTTGTGTCTTATTGATCATGTGAATGAAATGAATGCCATTAGGAATGATCTTGAATGGAAACCAACTGGGAGAACTCGTACCCAAGTTGGATGGCAATGGCGTCCCACTGGTAGGACCTTTACATTAGATGGAACAATGTGCCCTTTAACTAGGAATGCATCCATTGAGGTTAGGTCTCAGCGTCCTTTTGCTAGGCACACTAGCACTAAAGTATGGAAACAACGCCCTTTAATTAGGTCAGCCCCCACTATAGTGCCTATCAGGGAAGAAATACCTCAGGATTTAAGCCAACTAGAATCTACACCACCAACTAGGAAGAAGAAGGCTAGGAAATCTAAGAAACCTAAAGTTAGCAAATCTAAGATTATTAAATCTGTACCTGCTAATAACAAGGAACATTCAGATTCCGATACCTCTACATTATCCTCGTGTGGTGATATTTTCAGGTGGTCCAAATCATCCTCTGGTATTTGGACTCCGGTTGTTCAAAGCATATGACCGGAGATCGCTCGATGCTCCGAAATTTCGTCAGCAAGTTTCTTGGAACGGTTAAATTCGGTAATGATCATATTGCAAAGATAATGGGGTATGGTGAATATCAGATTGGAAACGTTACGATTTCAAGGGTATACTATGTAGAAGGTCTTGGTCATAATTTATTTTCAGTAGGACAGTTTTGTGATTCCAACCTAGAGGTTGCTTTTCGACAACACACTTGTTTCATCCGCAACTTGGAAGGAAAAGACTTGTTGAAGGGTTCTCGTGGTGCAAATCTTTATACGTTGTCCCTAAAAGACACGATGGCCGCCTCTCCAGTATGTCTTCTCTCCAAAGCATCTAAGACCAAGTCATGGTTATGGTATCGCAGATTATCTCATTTCAACTTTGATGCTATTAATCATTTGGCTAAAAACGAATTAGTTCGTGGTCTTGCAAAGCTCAAATTTCACAAGGATCATTTATGTTCCGCGTGTTCAAGGGGGAAAAGCACCAAGAAATCATACAAGTCCAAAGCTGAAGACACCAATCAAGAAAAACTTCATCTTTTGCATATGGATCTTTGTGGGCCAATGAGAACCGAAAGTGTTAGCGGTAAGAAATTCATTCTTGTTATTGTGGATGATTTCTCCAGGTTTACATGGGTTAGATTTTTACGTACAAAGGATGAAGCACCAAAGGCTATCATCACTTTTCTGAAATTCATTCAGGTACGTTTAAATACTACTGTCCGCCGTATTCGTACAGATAATGGAACAGAGTTCGTCAACCAGACTCTTCGTGATTACTATGAAGAAGTTGGTATTTCTCATGGAACATCCGCTGCACGTACTCCACAACAAAACGGTGTCGTTGAAAGACAGAATCGTACGCTTATGGAAGCTGCTAGGACTATGCTGATTTATGCGAACGCTCCATTATTCTTGTGGGCAGAAGCTATATCTACTGCATGTTTCACCCAAAACCGTTCTATCATTTGGAAACGCCATGGAAAAACACCTTACGAGCTTCTACATGATCCTAAACCCGATGTTTAATTCTTTCATGTGTTTGGTGCTCTTTGTTATCCAAACATTAATAGTGAGAACTTGGGCAAACTTCAACCGAAAGGCGATATAGGTATTTTCATTGGTTACTCACCCTCTAAGAAAGCATACAAATTTACAACCGTCGTCTTGGTAAGATAGTAGAAACTATGGACGCAAATTTCGATGAGCTGACAGCAATGGCTTCTGAGCAACGCAGCTCTGAACCCGCGCTTCACGAGATGGGAACCGGTGCTATTAGTTCCGGATTAGTTCCTATTAATCCTACTTCTACATCATTTTTACCACCTACAAGGCCCGAGTGGGATAAACTATTTCAACCGTTGTTTGATGAATTCTTTGATCCTCCAAATGATGAAGCTCCAGCACCCGTAGTGATAGCTCCAATCCCTGAAGTTGTTGCTCCAACTAATGAAGCTTTATCAAATGCATCTTCAATTAACATTGAACCGGATGCACCTCTACCAAGTGATTCTCAAACTACACCTGAATCGTCACCCCTACTTGTGCCTAATGATGTTGAAGAGGATTCTATTGATCACGATTTGGAATATGCTCACCTACAAGAGCTTCCTTTCTTTGGTGTACCGATACCTGATAACCCTTCAGCCGCGTCTACCTCAGAAGAAGCTCCTTCAATTGTTCATTCCAGACCACCACAGATTGAAAAAATTAGCACCAAATGGACAAAAGATCACCCAATTAGGAATGTCATTGGAAGTCTCGATCGACCAGTCTCTACACGCCATCAATTACAAGAGAGTGCACTCTATTGCTATTTTGATGCATTTCTCTCCGAAGTTGAACCTAAAAACTGGCAACAGGCTATGACTCAATCATCTTGGATTGAAGCCACGCAAGAGGAACTAAATGAATTCCAAAGACTTGAAGTATGGGAATTAGTTCCTCTCCCCGACAAGGTCAACATCCTTACTTTGTTGTAGGTTTATAAGGTTAAACTCGATGAGATGGGTGGAGTCTTGAAGAATAAGGCTAGATTGGTTGCTAGAGGATACAAACAAGTCTTGGGTATCGACATTGAAGAATCTTTTGCTCCTGTTGCAAGATTGGAGGCTATTAGACTATTCCTTGCGTATGCTACTCATATGAACATGATCATCTATCAAATGGATGTGAAGACGGCATTTTTGAATGGTGAACTAAGGGAAGAAGTCTATGTTAGTCAGCCGGATGGGTTCGTGAGCACGGAGTTTCCTAATCATGTGTACAAGCTTAAGAAGGCTCTCTATGGGTTGAAACAAGCTCCACGCGCGTGGTACGATCTCCTTTCAACATATCTCATCTCGGAAGGCTTCTCCAAAGGCAAGGTGGACCCCACTCTATTCACTCTCAAGGAGGACAACGACATGATACTGGTACAAATTTATGTTGATGATATAATATTTGCTGCCTCTAACATAGAATTGTCAAAACGCTTTGAGAAGATAATGTCCACACGCTTTCAGATGTCAATGATGGGAAAAATTTCATTTTTCTTAGGATTACAAATTTCTCAGAATCCCAGAGGCATCTTTATTAATCAATCCAAATATGCTCTAGAATCTTTAAAGAAATATAACTTTGAAAATTGTGACCCCGTGGACACTCCAATGGTGGAGAAATCCAAGTTAGATGAAGATAGAAATGGGACTATTGTCGATCCAAAACTTTACCGTGGGATGATCGGCACCCTTCTCTATCTGACTGCTAGCAGGCCTGATTTGCAATTTGCCGTATGCATGTGTGCCCGGTATCAGGCTCGGCCTACCGAAAAGCACCTACATGTTGTTAAAAGGATCTTTCGGTATCTCAAAGTAACACTTCATCGTGGTCTATGGTATCCGAAAGATTCCTCCATTGCTTTAATATCATACGCAGATGCCGATCATGCTGGGTGTCAAGACACGAGGCGTAGCACGTCTGCGTCTGTGCAACTCCTTGGAGACAGATTGATTAGTTGGTCTTCAAAAAGGCAGAAAAGCGCTGCAATTTCTAGCACGGAGGCTGAATACATCGCCATGTCTGGTTGTTGTGCTCAAGTCCTTTGGATGAGATCACAATTAACTGACTACGGTTTGGGATTCAACAAAATCCCGATGTATTGTGACAACAAGAGTGCCATTGCCCTTTGCTGCAACTACGTTCAACACTCCCGGGCCAAGAACATAGACATTCGCTACCATTTCATTAAAGAGCAGGTAGAGAACGGAGTGATCGAGATGTATTTTGTCACTACTGAGTATCAGCTGGCAGATATGTTCACCAAAGCCTTAGATCGAGGACGAATCGAGTTTTTGATCGACAAGCTTGGCATGAAATCATTCTCTCCAGCGACTCTCAAAGAATTGGCAGAAGAATCAGCTGAATAGTGGTGGTAAACTATTCAGGCGTATCCTTTGTTCGTGATCATGTATATTATCGTATATATATAAACCACAAAAAGCAAAATACAAAAATATAAAACCAAGAAAAACCATAAAAAATATAAAACCATAAAAAACCATAAAAATTATAAAATCAAGAAAAACCAAAAATATTTTTTGTTTTTTAAATCAGGCATGTCTTTTAGTACGGTAATATTTACAACTTTAGAAATGTCGATCAATATTGACACGGCGCCATAAATAGAGTCCGTATAAAAGTTGTACATTTTTAAAAACATGCCCATTATGGCTTGTAGTTATTTCTGACTACAACCCGCTTTTCGTATTAAAGTCACGTATTTCCTTGGAAAACGTTGGCTCACAACGGGAATTAATTTTCTCGGGCATAATTTACAAGCTAAATCATGCAAAGGGATCAAGTTTACTTTACAACTTGGTCTAACACGAGTTAGTGTACGTCTCAGTGCATTAATTTGTCAAAATAAGAGAAATCTTATTGCCACCGCGAATCAATCTTTTCAAGACATTAATTGGAAATGTTTTCATCATTATGTGCCTCGTTAAACAATGACTACAGCTCTTTAAATAGAAAACGGGTCATCGTTTAAGGGGGAGAAAATGTTAAATCGACTTCGTCATCAAAAAAGGTCTTCAAAAGTTTTTGAGGAAAATTAATTAGCTTAATGGTTAATGGTTGGACTGCTTTGGCTTCGTCTTGTAGTTGTTTGTAAGCTTGTCATGAATAGTTAAGCTTTGTGATTGTTAAATAGGTTAAAGTAACTAAGATTCGGGAATTTAACGACTTGAAACAAAAAGAAAAGCAAAGAATTATGATTAAAGAAAAAGGAAAAGATGAGGGGTAAAAAATGACAATGATTCAAACTTTTTAAAGTTGGACCCAAGTCAAATAACCCCCCCGTTTCACTTTCTTTCTTTCTTCTGTTTTCTTCCCCGCCATTAACAAACACACAAACACACACGTTAAGCTCTCAAACATCTCTGTTTTTACTCAAGATAATCCTTCTCATTCACTCCTAAGGTATAATCGTCAGTCAATTCGTGTTATGTTCCCTTTAAATCAAATCAATTAACTCATTTTAATTAGGATAAATCAAACTAGGGTTTCTGCTCAATTAGGGTTAATTGATTTGGGGGTTTTGCCTGGGTTTCACTCGGAATAGAACAAGACTAAGATTAATGGCCTTTAGAATGCTTAACTCACACATTCGAGCTTAATTAAAAGATCATAAGGTGTTTTTTAAGTCATTCCGAATAAACAGCCAAAACACATTCCGAATAAGACCATTTATTCCGCATAGAATGATTATTCCGGGTAGATGTTTTATTCTGCATAGAATAATTATTCCGTATAGAAGAATTATTCCGAGTAGACGTTTATTCCGCATAGAATAATTATTCCGGGTAGACGTTTATTCCGCATAGGCTAATTATTCCGGGTAGACGTTTATTCCGCATAGGCTAATTATTCCGAGTAGGCGATTATTCCGCATAGGCTAACTATTCCGCATAGGATAATTATTCCGGGTAGACGTTTATTCCACATAGAAAAATTATTCCGGGTAGACGTTTATTCCGCTTAGGCTATTTATTTCGGGTAGACGTTTATTCCGCATAGGCTAATTATTCCGAGTAGGCGTTTATTCCGCATAGGCTAATTATTCCGAGTAGACGTTTATTCCGCATAGGCTAATTATTCCGAGTAGACGTTTATTCCGCATAGACATGTTTATTCCGCATAGACATGTTTATTCCGCGTAGACATGTTTATTCCGGATAGACTTGTTTATTCCGGGTTGACTTGTTTATTCCAGATATACTTGTTTATTCCGGATAGACTTGTTTATTCCGGATAGAGGTTTATTCTGAAATAAATGTTTATTCTGAATGAAGGATGTTTGAGTGTTTTAAAAGTCTAAAGGATTATGTCATTTGTATAATGCTTAGGTATAAATTCATCATGATATTCATATCTGTATGCATCAACTTTTGTGTTTTATTCTTAAGCAGAAACAATGACTAACCCAACCGTGCAACAAATACAAGACTCTAGAGCAACAGCCATTGCCGAGGCCAAAACCCTTAAGTTCATTCCAAACAACTACCGGTTGAAGGAGGTCTCTCATTCCACTCACAATGGATTCAAGGTAGGTTCAGCCATTCTTGACAATTCTCGCCTCAAGCATACGCTAAGGAAAAGTGCTTTGGTACCCTTCAACTACATGTATGATTTTTGGGCAACCAAGGAGAAGACGTCAAATAAGATCACATTCTTCCTAGACAACAAGCAACAAACTCTCACCGTGTCAGACTTTCGCAAGATCTTTGGTTTTCGGGAGGCACCCAAAGGATTATCATACTCAGCGAACCCTACCAAGAATCAGCTCATGGAGATGTTCACTGACATTGGATGTGCCGACATACGAATAGTGTCCGAGTTTACCACAGCCAAAGTGGGTCAACCTTGGAGAGCAATTTTTGGTATTCTTAGCAGATGTCTCACACCCAAAACAACTGGGTATGATGCTGTTCGTCCGCCAATCATCAAGATGTTTTATGGTATGTTCAAAGGTATGGGTATTGATTATGCATCATTACTGTGGGAAGAGTTTACTTTTCAACTCTTCACAAACACGAAGGGTAAGGTTAAAGGTTACTAGTACCCTAGGTTCATTAAGCTGATCATACATTACTTTATGGAAAACGATGCATCTATTGATAAGCGTGCAGGTAGCCGTCACCACACAATGGATGCTGATGATTTGGTGGACTTAAGGTAAGAAACTCATTCCAATATTATTATCCCTGGTCCCATTCCCAGTCATCTCCTGACAGATGAGATTATCGCATCTGTTGATTACAAGAACTTGCTACAAGAAATTGAGAATCAACGAGCAAGCATTCAAGCAGGAGAAGACTCGTCTACCACAGTTAAGAGTAAAGGTAAACGCAAGCAAACAGCTTTACCTGAACCCAAAACTAAGAAGACAAAGACCGTAGCTAAGAAAGGTAAAAGCACGGCTGACGAGCTTGTTCTTCACGATGAAGAAGATATTGCTGACGATCCTACTCCTGAGCAAACTCGAAAGACTGAGAAAAAGTTAATGAAGATGGCTATCGAAAAGAGTAGGAGAGACACGGGCGGTAGTGGTTCGGGTGCACAGAAAGATATTGAAGAAGAGTACGAGGAGCCAGATGATATTGATGAGTTTGGATCACCCGAACGGTATTCTACTTCGAAGGAGACATCCATTGCTGTTTCAGCAAGTGTTGAAAAGGAGTCCGATACTCCTACATTCATGGTACCTACCTAGCCTCTCGTAACTCAACCTCCACCAATCCAGCCCTTACCAACTCGACCGGTGCCAACACCATTCCTTCCACCTCCAATAACTCCCATCCTCAGTACTGTAGTCACAACTGAGCCTCTTCAACCAACTCAGAGTAGCTCTGCATCATCTTCAATGGCTGCATTTGTAATGGCAAAATTGTTGGATAAACACACGGATAGTCAAAGACAAGAGATGAATAATCTTCGAGAAGAACTACTTAGACGAGTTCAAAGTGAAGAGGCATCCAAGAAAGCCCAAGAAGAGATGCTAGCCAAGTTCGCTGCAGAGATGGAGTTGACACGTAAAGCTCATGCAGAAGAACTTGCTCAGGTCAAAAAGGCTGAAGCTGATAGGTATGAAGCACAACTTACGAGACTTCGAGCTATTAAGGATAACTACAAGGAGTAGAAAGAAACACTTGAAGCTTCTATTGAAAAGAGAGTGAAAGAATCCGTTGAGTCCCTTATGCCAAAACTGCGTGATAAGTTGAAGACACTCGCGGCTGATAACTTGATGATTAAGTCATCCAATCCTTCTGAATCCGCCTACAAAATTGCATATGACTTAACGGATTTTGAATTAAAGAAGATCCTCAAAGCTCGTATGAGGGAAGTTGGATCTTTTGATAAGTCCAAAGTTCAACGAACACTCTACAAGTCACTAAATGATGCTATCATGGAGGATGATCGGTTATTTAAAATGTTTGGAAGTGTGGTACCTTACCACATTCTGCCTGAGGAGGAAAAGGATGATAGTGAACAAGAAGAGGGTGACGGTGAAGAAGAAGAAGAAGAAGAAGAAGAAGAAGAAGATGATGATGGTGACGATGATGGTGATGATAATGAGGATGATGATGATGATGATGATGGTGATGATGGTGGTGATGGTAATGAGGAGAGTGCTAAGGGAAGCAACGAGGATAGCGATGAGGATGATGATGGTAAACAGCCTGAAACGGGGGATAAGGTTGCCAGCACAAAGAAACCATCTAAGTCTGGTACCAAGTCTAAGAAAGATGTTGCGGAAAAGGAAAAATCTACTTCAACGGAATCAAGACGATCCAAGTGGCGCCATGATGTGAATGCTACTACGGCATCATCGATTCCTGGTACATCTATTGCTGTTTCTATACCTGTTACCACTAATCCTGTTAGTTCTTATGTTGCTCCTGTGATTGCAGAATCAGTAACTGAACCTGAAACTGCACAACACTCGCCTGTTCATGACACCGCCGAGATGCCTGAATCAGAACCAGCAAGTGTTCATGTCTCTACTCCTCTACAACAAGAACCACAATCTATTGTTCCCGAGTCAAGCACACGGGACTGGGCAGACACATTGGAGATTGATGAGACTGCACCGCCACAAGCTTGGATCACGGCAGCTGCTAAATATGATCCAATCACAGACGCTGACAGAGATGTTCTATATCTCCGTATCCGTAGTCCGATAGACTTGTGTGCATTTCTAGCTCATGAGTATAAATCTTCGGTCACTCCGTCTTTGGTGAAGAGAGCGTTAAAGGATAGGAGAATTCACGCCAAAACCAGGTTAAGCCGCATGGAGTACGAATATTATGCTGACGAGGCCCTGAAAGCTCTTAATACCGTTCAAAGGCCAGGCCTTCATGAGTCAGAAAGAGCTCCACCTCCACTTGATCCTTCTCAAGATAATCAAATTGCTCTCGACTTCTTTGTCACCTATGATCTTGAGTATCTCCTTAAAGGATCATCCAAGTATGCAACCTCCCTGACCTTGCTGAAAGGTGCTAATTGGGGGACAATACCCTATATCGAGGAAAAGGTAAACCGACTCTGGGTCCCAAAGGTAAATCGTAATTATGATATGTATGCTGTTATAGGTGCATCACATTGGGACGAGCGAGTCCAAAGGGCGTACAGAGGTTGCTGCTTAGCCAATTCAGGAAGTCATGTCAGATCCGATATTCGCATCTCCAGTATTTTAGGGCTAAAAACTGAAGCCAAGAATGGCTATCATCATGTGACGGAGATTCGCCTAAAAAGGGAGGATGACAGAGAATACACAATACAGCAGGGAGATTTTTCTATCATTCGCCTCGAGGATATCGAAGATATGTTGCTTATGATAACCCGTGATCAACTCACCCATCTTACTCGTGAAGAAATCATTGCTTTAAATACAGCACTTCGCATGTTCACACGAAGCGTTGTTATCAAGAAACGAGTTGAAGATCTTCAATTGGGAGTTGAAATCTACCAAAGGAAGCTTAACCTGACCCGTCCAATGAACCAAGTTCTACCTCAACATGTCACAAGATGTCCCTATACCGGCATTTCTGTTCTGAGTTACGGGATTTTCTACTTGAATAGTCGTGGGATAATGAAGTTTATGAGGGTAGGTGAGCTTTATAAGTACAGTGATGGGACTCTCATATACGTCAGAGGAAAATTGGAGCATCTTAATTCTGGAGGGTCTTTACCAGAGATGACTGAGGATTGGCATCAGGGTTATCAGCAAATGGCGAAGTATGTGATCAATAAGATTGATCAAAAGCTCCGGGAACATAGATTGATGAGGAGCTTAGAAAGGTTCGTTGGTGGTAGACCATATGGAGTGCACCACAAGTTACTGCAACGATCCATCTAATGGATTGTACATCTCAAGTCTACTCTATATTGGTTTTGTAATTGTGAATATGTAAATTTGTGAATATTGTGCTTTTACGGCTTGATGTAGTGTTATGGTATGATAATTTTTCAAGAATTTCTCACGAGATTCTAAATCTTTCAAAATATATCATACTAAAGCACTACAACTATCCCTTATTAATTTAAGGGGGAGCATTAACATGTTCTATGGCCAAACATCGATTTCATTTTTACCCAAAGACCGGTTAATCCATTCAATATCCCAAATATTAATGGTTAACATTTTGGATAAGGGGAGAAAATGGGATTAAGGAGACTTAAATGATACTTGGCTAAAAGATGAAAAAGACTTAACGATAATCCAACTTAATATGTGTAAAGCACGTGTTAAGGGGGAGCGTTTTTGATGAACAAAACACCTAAGGTACAAAACTTTTGATTTCAATATCACAAGTACCTTAAGTGATTTTCAAGGATTTTTCATGGTGGCTATACCTTCCCAAAACACGCTTAATTCACGACGATGTGGTGACAAAAGGGTGGTAGGAATAGGTTTAGTCCAATGATTCATCAGAGCCGATGGAATCTTCCCAAGGACAATTCCCTAGATAGAATTAGAAGTCCTAGGAAAGATGGAGAAAGATTGTGAACGCAATTGAGTACCGACTAATTACTGATGCTAGCACTGGAACAATCACAACAAGGTGCTAGTGATGATGTATTGGTAAGTACTGAAGGGGTTGAAGAATGAAAAAGAAATGTAAAGATAAAGGGTGTAAAGAAAGAAGCCCTCCTTATAACTTTAGGCATAAACCGGGTCAATACATATGCTATTGAGATCATTTTTGTTAATGATTCTCGATATTGAAGAAAGACATCATGGACCCAGTGATGCAATGCACAACCCTTCCCACCTAACTCAAATATCTCTCAAAAGGTATTTGTTTTAATCACACAGAGATCAACACGTTATCTATTGGTTTATTCATTCCGAATAGACTGATATTGAAAAGGTGTCACTCCTCTCCAGCCATCGCTCACTAAATCAAAACGCACTATCGAGTCTAGAGCCACGAGATCATCAAAAGTCTCATTAGGACACTTTCCATTTATTCCTTACTTTCTCACACACTGTGAAAAGTAAGAGATTTTTATGAGTCCTACGCAGTATTCTTGTAATATTGCCAGAACATCCGAGTAATACGCAAGTACTACAATGAAGATGGAATCTTGCTTGAGCCAACATCAAACAAGCTCATGGTAGGTTACACGTGCGGTTCTTTAAGAACCAATCTTGTGAAAAACTGGAAAGAAACGGTGATTTAATTCTTAATTGAACTTAAACTCGTTCCAGGCCTCTACGCATTATCATATGATCTTGCCAGAACACTCAGAGTGATTATTTATTAATCACAGTGACAAGTGGAAATCCTTCTAGTGTTAACATCAAACAGCACTTGGTAGGTGACGTGCAAGATTCTTTATGAATTAAGCTCGTGTTAACTAGAAAGCAACGATGGTGAAAATCTTAACGGAAATTCACTTGTTCCAGGTTTCATGAATTGACGGCTTCAATCACAAGGACAATTTATCCAAGTGATTCACTCTTTATGTTCGCAGTCAAGCTTAGTGATCGTCGAATAAAGAGAACGGGTTTACCCGCGAAATCCTGTCAGGAAGTTACTTAATTGAAACTATCCGTCACAGGTACGATATCTAATATCGTCCAACGGTCTTCACCGACCGGAGGTAAAACGCTACCGATTTAGAATGAAATGTTCTAAGCCATTTCATTCGTGTCTTATCATGTTGCTGTGAAGACGGTGGCGTTACGGTGTACCAGCTGAAGTCGTTCCCACATGCTTATGTTTTTCTACATCAAAGTTCAGTAAAATTCAAGAAAGTGCAAAATGAAGTCTTCCGCTGTACCAAACTCTGAAGCTTTTAAGAATTCAACAAAAAGACATAAGTGTGTGGAACATGGAGTCACGAGGAGGCAAGATTCACAAGAAGGCAAAGATCGCACGTGATTGGTCAAAAGAACAATGCTCTCAAGCCAAAGACTAAAAGATCAAATAAACATATTCACAACAAAAAGAAAGAAGAAAAGACTACGAGCTGAAGAACGAAGACTTAGTATAGTATGCTAGGTTTAGAACTTTGTAACGTGGAGTGACCTCCCTTAGGGGGAGATTGTTAGAAATACGTTTTAACGTATATTAGAAGTATCGGTCACTCCACAATAGTATTAATATTGTAATAGCTCGTAGTTAATGTTACTTATTAAGTTAAGTAAGAAAACGACCCATGGGCTTGTCATGGGTCGGACCAAGCCCAATATTGGCCTTGGATATAAATACCCCTTTCCACCATGGAAAGGGGTTGGTTGTTGATTATTCCATATTATCATTTTAATGAAAAACACATTTTCTCTCTCACTTTCTCTCTCTAGTTTCTCTTTCTAGAAATCTTCAACCCACTTCATTGATTCATAGATTATCAATATTCTACACATCCAAAGAACATGACCACAAAAACCGGACATAGCAATGTATTCGGCCTCCGTACTTGATATCGCAATACTTTTCCGCCTTTTGGATGGCCAACTAATCAGTCTATCTCCAAGAAGTTGCACACTGCCAGAAGTGCTACGTCGAGTATCTTGAAACCCAGCATAATTCGCATCTACATATGATATTAGTGCAATAGAAGAATCCTTCGGATACTACAGATCACGATTAAGTGTTCCTTTAAGATATCGAAAGATCCTTTTCACAACATGTAAGTGCTTTTCGATAGGCCGAGCCTGATACCGGGCACACATGCCTATAGCAAATTGCAAATCAGGCGTGCTAGCAGTCAGATAGAGAAGGGTGCCTGTGACAACCGTGGTTTTGAGGTTCGTCACTCGGTCTTATTTTTAGGATATTTTATGTGTGACTATGTGTTTTGTGTGTCTACATGTTTATTATGCGTGAACGAAGTTGGTGTGGACATCGTTTATGGGAATATGGTACTCATAAGTAAATCGAGGAACGGTTATTTCATGTTCATGAGGTCACAAATTGGGGACTATGAAATGAAATGGTGTTATTTTGGTGTTTACATATACGTATAAGTATTATAGTAAATCGTATTTTTTTACGATTTGGGGTGAAACTAGGATTTTTATATGTTTTACAATTAATGTTCGTTTTTCCTCGATTCGACTCGAATTTGATTTCCGGTTTAACGTATCGACTTAACTTTGTTTTGGTAAAATCTATTTTTGGTATTTTTAAACTAACTTAAATCTATTTAATTGAAAAAAACTATTTGAATTAACTATTTAAACTATTAATTTGAAAATAAAATTTATCTAATTAATAAAACTTGAAAAACTTTTAATTAAAATCTACTTTTAAACAAAACTTAATAAATTGAAATCTAATTTTAAAACTAAATTTGAAAACTTAAACTAAAACTATTTTAAAAATAAAAGTAAATTTAAATTAATTTTAAATTTAAAGAAAGTAAATAAAATGTCTTTTTGTTTTTTTATAAAAACTGAATAAAAACGAAATTTAAATAAATTGATTAATTAAACTTTAATTTAAACTAAATAAAACTTTTATATCAAATTTAATTGCCTAATTAATTAAAACTGCCAAATTTAAACAACCTATATTAATGAACTAATCTATAATTAAACATAAAAAGAGGTTCAGACCACTGGTAAGGCGTAAGGCTTGTGAATGGGAGGTCTGGGGGTCGAATCCCACCATAACCAAAATTTTTTCTAATATTAGATATTGTGATTTTTTGGACAGAATATACCTCAGACCAATTGGGTCTGAGATAAGCAGTATAGCAATAAGCAAAATGAACAAACAGACAAAAAACTTAAATCTGATAAGCAAAAACCAATTAAGCTAAATAAGCAGTGACAATAAGCAATATCTAAGTAAACAATAAGCTGAATCTAATAAAGTTGTAAAAGGCAAATACCAAAAAAAATATCTAGCAAACTAACGAGGATTAAGCTGAAATAGTCTAAACTGATTACCAAACAATAAGCAGATACAAACGCAACAAAAATAAAACTACAAAATCAATAAGCAGATTGATTAATCTAATAAGCAAACTTGAAACTAAACCAAATAGAATCAACTATCCTAAGCAGATCTAGCCAAACAATCAAACTAGACAATCAAAATAGCAGATAAGTAAAAATCAAATACCCAGTAATAATAAAACAATAGACAGACTTAATATATCAAATAAACTAAACATAATTTCTATGAGCAGATAATTTAAGCAGTTCCAAATACCAAAAAAACTAAAGCATAAAAATTAAAAATAAGAAGCTTAGAACCTTTTGTAGAAATCCATTGGGAAGAAGACAAGGCGCTGAGCCGTCTTATTAACCGAAAACAAACGAACCACACCACCTTATATTCAACCTTCGAACATCAACACCAGGCCTCGAACATAAAATAGCACTCGAACCAAAAAAATCTCCACGAACAGTACCCACTTTAATGATTTCCCAGTGGGGGAAATCAATTTTTACTTTCCTTTATATCTTTTTTTTATATATTTTTTTTAATATTAATAATAATAACCAACAATAACAGTAATAAAATGGATTAAAAAAAAATTCGAAGCTTTAACAGTAAGATTAAATTGAGACGAGAATTAAACTAAATTTAATTTTTCATTAATAATTAAAGAAATTACAAATACTAGAAAAAGAAATTACAAGATTAAATCTAAACCCTGTTTTACTGAAAATTAAAAATTTAAAGAAAAACACACTTGATTACATGATAGATGGGGGTTTTTATAGGGGAACCCCGAACCTTCTAGGTCATCCTTGGTGCCCAAGCAAATGGATCCTGACCCTTGATTTCTTCATTCTTCTCTCTTTCTCTTTTCTTCTCTTGATCAACGGATGAAAATGAACCGTGAGTCCGGATTGCCAGCATGGCTTGATATGATTGGAGGGTTGGTTTTGGTGAGGTGTCTTGGCCACTCAAAGGATGCCACGTTGGAGAGAGAGGATCATCTCCTTGAGTGTTTGCTGCGAAAATTAGGGGATTTATTCCTTTGGGTGTGAATTACCCAATAAGGGTAAAAGCCCTATTTTTTGTTGGTTAATTTTTGATGTAAAAATTAGGGTTCATGAGGGAAAGGGGCGTATTTTTTGGAGAAGAGAAAGTGGTGGGTGAATTTACCTAGTTTGTATCGAGTGAAAATAAATGAGGTCTGGGTAAATGGGTTTATTTATTTGTGTTGGGGAAATAAGGTTGGGACACGTGGGGTGGGGTTACGCATGTGAATGTGTTGACTGGGTCAAGCAAAAACAAAGACAATGAAAACTTGTTTTCGTTTCTTACTTTCATCAAATGGGCTTAAGCCCAAATCTTCCAATCGTTTCATTACTTTACAAGTCCATCCGTATATATTAGTATTGGGCTTTTGATTGGGCTTTTGACCAAATAACAAATAAATGTTTTCCAATTTTGGGCTTTTGGGCCCAATATCCATATGTGGGACCCACTTGGCCCGTTTTCTTGATAAATGATGAAATCCGCTAAAGTCGAGCTCGATTCTGACTTTCTTGATCATTTCTTCAAAATTAAGTCGGCTTTGTCGGTTTTCGTGATCTTCGGCACATTTTGGTCTTTTGACTTTGTCTTTGCCTCTATCTTGGACTTTTCTTCAACATTTGACCGTGAAATCCCGTGTTTTCTCTTCTTTTGATCATTTGTACCTATTTAACACACAAAACACAAAACCACGCGTAATTCCGACTTTTACGACATTAAACACATGATTAGGTCTTGTTTTTCCTTGATTTTAGTGGCAAAAAGGATAAGTGTTTACACACTTATTAAATCCCCTACACTTGACCATTGCAATGACCCCATGCAATGCATAGTTGTAAAGCATTAAGTTACATTTTTCTCATTATTAACCTATCTTGGCCTTTATTACTAATACCACTACTACTACGATGAAAGGATAAGAACTTTAAAGAGAGACAAAAGTTATAATCATTTATTAACTTGGACATTATTTGATGGAAGAAACTCGTAAAGAAATCTAAGACTTAAATTAGGGCTTTGGTGTCATGCATATTAACCACCCTCAAGTTTCACGTTCCCCATACCAAGCTTAAAAACGAGATCATTGTTTACCATAATTTAGCACAACTAACACTTACTCATGTGGTTTAATTAATCACTTAGACCCCCTTATTCCTACGGTGTATCTCTTGTATTTTATTATTGTCTTGAATGATCACGAGGATGCATTTTTGACTTATTTTGATAATTTATTAAGGCCGAAAATAAAGTGGGACGATTTAATCAATAGTTAGCTAAAGGAAAAAATCTTTTAAAACTGCTTCTCGAAACCTCAAAAAGTTCATATCTTGGCATAACTCGTTTTACGATTTGAGACCTTTCTCGGACCGATATTTTGCTTGTACTTCAAACTTCAAATCTTGAGAGACGATCTTGAAATTATGGTCTTCTCTTCATTTTGGTATACATCTTCAAGGAGTGAAAGATGCTTCAAACGTTGACCACGACTTCTTCATTTATCCTCTTGTTTATTTAGGATTTTGATATACAACGATCCGCCTCCTTTTCGGACTTGGATCTATTTATCCTCATACCTTGTTAGGGTCTTTTTGGATAGACTTCTCCATGATCTTTAGGGGAGTAATTGCTTCTCATCGTGTGTCTTGATCCTTCATATTGATTTGGATTAATGATCTTCACAATCTCTTAGGATCTTTAGCAAAAAGTGAATCCTCATGCCTTGTGAGGGCCTTTTTGGTCTCGGGTATCCTCATGCCTTGTTAGGGCCTTTTTGGATAAGCCAATCTTCGCGTCCCGTTTCAATAAGTTATGCCTTGGCTATGAACTCTAATTAATACCGAGAAACTTTTAAACGATCTTGTGCTAGAAGCTAAGTAACCTTTTAAATCGTACAACCTTATTTATTGCAAATATATTTATTAACAAGCGATGGGAGAAAAAGCTCATAACTAACTCACATAAGTTAATGAAAGAATACCGAACTTATAATTAACTCTATCATCTCTCGTTCTCCACAATTTAAAATCTCAAGTAATGAGACTCGTGGATGCTTAGCCTAATAAACCAATTAAGGTCCATATGGTTAAGGATACTAGCTAGATTAAACTTAGATAAGTAAACTCGGGTTGAGTTAAAATATTCACGACGGGCCTAATATATCAAAGATATCTAAACTCGTTAAAACCATTTTATTTATTTATTTCATTTTTGACTTTATTTTTGAAATGGAAATTATTACGATGCGATAATAATAGGAAAGAAAATAAATAAAAATGCTACTAGGCCAAAATAGATCAAAAATTTGAAAAACTTTGAAATTTTTTTTAAAAATTTTCCGGTTAAATGGGGTCAAATTCATGGAAAAGCCCACTAAAATTCGATAGAAGCCCCCTACACTTAATATAAACATTGTCCTCAATGTTTAGGCACGTGGGAGAATAAACTCCCCTACACTTAGGACATTGAGTACGTTGTTTAAAATCGAGCTAAGGAAGGGACAACTAAAGTGATTACATGTATTCGTTTTATTTATATACAAGTATGAATCACAATAGTTTTGATAGAACCGGGTACACGGGAACACGGGATCACGGGTCTCGTCAAAAGTACCATAAGTGGATCATCAAAGCATATGTCCCTGCACACAATCACAACACACAAACAACCTACTTGGCTCCCCCTACACTTATTGGTGGAAAATGGATGAAGGTGAAAAAGGGTGGAAAGGATGGTAAAGGTAAAAATCTAACCTAGTTATACGATGCTTGATTTATTTATCACGAGTCTCTAGCTCGACTCGATTTCCCGAATTAATTCAAGGGAAATGTGGAGAGGGATGGAATCATCTCGTGAGAGATGTCCTCTCCATAGTACAACTTAATCCGTTGGCCATTCACCTTAAAGTTGGGCCCATTTGGTTGGGATAACTCAATGGTGCCATAAGGAAAGACTTGGGCCACGGTGAATGGACCGGACCAACGGCTCTTAAGTTTACCCGAAAAGATTTTCAACCGAGAGTTAAATAATAAAACTTGATCACCAACATGGAACTCTCGGTTTTTAATCTTGGAATCATGAATGAGCTTAGTCTTCTCTTTGTAGATTAATGAATTTTCATAAGCCTCATTCCTAAGTTCATTGAGTTCATTGAGTTGGATTTTCCTATGATCACCGGCTTTGTTTATGTCAAAATTAGCCCATTTCAAGGCCCAATAAGCCTTATGCTCCAACTCAATAGGGAGGTGGCACGCCTTTCCGTACACAAGGCGATAAGGAGTAAAACCTATAGGTGTCTTATAAGCGGTACAGAAAGCCCATAAAGCATCATCTAATTTATCGGCCCATGAGGCACGATGCTCTCCCACGGTTCGCTCTAAGATTCTCTTAAGACCACGGTTAGAAACCTCTATTGATCCCAAACTTAGATCGATTAAGCTTTGTGTATACGAGATTAGATCAAGTACTACACGTAGAGAAACCTTTGCTTATGAATAAAGTAACAAAGTGTTATGCGGAATTAACACTTGATCTAAAACACAAAGATGTTAAACAAACTTTCACTTGTATTAGAATAATCGTACTTGATTACAATGAAAGAGGTTTAACTTGCAAATAATTATGAAAACTGATTATTAACTTTAACCTAAAAGACCTTCTTTTATAGATCAAGAAGTCTTGTACAATAAGCTACAAATCAACTATTCTAGGTAAAGATAATAATGAAAATACAATGTCGAGCTTATCTTTACCATACACAAATAAAGAAACAAATAAACAAAAAGATTCGTATGAAGATATTCCATCAGTGTCAATCTTCAAGGCTGTCAGCGTTGACTTCTTCAATGTCAACGCTTGGCTGTCAGCGTCCAATGTCATCCTATCAGCGTTGACATTCTTCTTATCAGCGTCTAGTGAACTAACCCATAATTTATTCCCAACAATCCTCCCCTAAACTTGATATCTATTCCAATGATCAAGTTTCTGAATAAAAACTTAAGGCTTAGGAGGAATCTTACAAAAACTTCTTATGTTGGTGATAAACATATCTAATCAAGTCCTTGGCCACATCACTAGTATAATCAATCTCCAAGGGTGTCTCTAGCATCTTCTCCAACACTTCTTTGGACAAGAAATAGTTAGCATCCACAAGTAGATAATCTGAAAACTTTGTAGAGCTCAAATGAAATACACCACAAGTAGAATAAAGCCTCCAATGAAGATTACTGAGATCATCTTCAAGATCCTTCCATATGGCAGGATCTGCTTCTCTTTGACCACACAAAGTCAAAAATATGTTCCAAAGTCTTATTCCATTTGCTGAAGTAGGTGCTTCAGCTGTATACTTGGCCTCTATCAATCTCCATAGATGCACCAAGTCTTCTCTGTCTATGCTTGCAAAAATAGAAATAACTGAAGTGAAAGTATGTACCTCCTTTCCAAATCTGCCAATCTTCCAAAATCCACACTCATCTTCATCAAAACTGATGATTGGATTTCTGTCATCTAGAGGTACTACATTAACCAAATCTGAAGCTTCCAATGGAGAAAGCTTGAGATGCTTCCTTATGACTCCTTCAGTTGGAAAATACACATCCATATCTTTGGGAAATTGAAAAGGATCTCCTTTCTTTACTGGTCTTTGAGCAATCCTCATTTCCTTTTGAATCTGCATTTCCTCAGCAAGCTCTTGTTTCCTTTCTTCTGAAAGAAACTGTAAGACATTTTGTTCTTGCACCTTCCTCCAAATAGGATGTGCCCTATACTCTAGCTCCTCAAAAGATAAAGCCAGCAACTTCTTATATGTCCATCTGGGTTGATGGCATCTAAGCAACTTGTAATACAACTGCCTTCTATCCCTTTTGAGCCAGGTCTTGACCTCTTGTGCATTAAACCTCATAATCACCTTTATGTCATCTTGTACCCTGAGAAGAACTTCCAACCCCCAAATTTGATCTGATAAACTCATCCCTGGGTTGTCCATAACCTTGTCTTCCCAAGCATGATACATTCTGGTGATTTTAGGAAGGTCCCAATCAATCTGATTCTTCAAATCACTCAACCTTTCCTTTGCTAACTCATCTCCACATTCAAGTCTTTCTGGATCTTCAATAATTTGAACACTTGAATCTGAGCTATCATCTTCTTTTCCATCACCACTTTCTTCTTCACTCTCAGAAGCAACAAATGGTGATTTACCACTCCTCTTCAAATCTCTTTCCAAAAGTTGTGCAGCCAACTATTCATCAAATGCAATTTGTGCTGCATCTTTCTTTGGAACATCTTCTTCAACCAATTTTCCTTTACCTTTGTCTTTTGGATCAATAATAGGTAAAGTAGAAGAAGAAACCTGTGTGGACACATCTTTGATGATTGTTGATGACTGGAATACATCAACACCACCTGCAACTTTGTCAGCGTTCAAGTTACCTCTATCAGCGCCACGATTACCTTTGTCAGCGCTGGATGTGTCAGCGTTCAAACCTGTATCAGCGCCCATTGTTTCTTTGAAAGATCCTTCCAAGTTTAATGGTGTCACCTTGGATGTATCAATAACTGGGTGCTTCTTCAAGTTGGTGAGTGCTTCAGCAACCTGTAAAGATTCACTAAATTGTGAACTCTTCTCTGAACTCTTGTCACTAGCTGTATGAATCAGCTCATCCTCTTCATCCTCTTCATCCTCCCCTTTGGAAGATTCCTCCATTAGACTCCTGCTACTTGGATTCTCCAAAACAGTTACCTGTTCCCTCAATACTTGGAGTTCACGGCCCTGTTTGTTAACAGTTTGTACAAGGCTGACATTTTGCTTTTGCAAGCTAATGACAGCAGCCGTCAATTCAGTCAAAGTCATAGGTTCCAATCTGCCCTCAGCTAGAATGGGGATTTGACCTCCCAAAATAGAATCATAGGGCATGGATGAGGTCTTAATGATGTTGGGACTGTCTTGAGCAACATCTAAGCCTGTATCAATAGCCCCAGCCTCACCCATGTCACCAACCACACTTGTGGAGGTGGTTCTCTCTGCTACAAGGCTAGGACCACTAGAGGAGAACACTCCAGTAGTCCTTTGGCGTTTATACAACCTAGATTGTAATGGGGTGGAAGATGAAGTAGATTGTGTGGGTGTGGGTTGATTAAGGGGTGTTTGGGATTGTTCAGGAATGGTATCAGCGTTGGGATTGGCTGTGTCAGCGCCAACATTTTGAGTGTCAGCGCTGGGTTGGTCAATGTCCATGTTTTCTGGTGAAGGTAATGGTTCATGAATAGGCTCAAGTTGAGGTGCAGGGTCTGGTTGTGGTTGAGCAGCCTGAATTACTTCAAGCATAGCTTGGGTGAGAGGTATGGATCTGTTGGTGGAGCTCATTTTAGCAAAAATGGTTTTCTGTTGTTTAGGGATCTCATAAAAGGTGTCATGATCCCTAGAACAATATTCTTGTAAATCAAAGACCATTTGCAAAAATCTTGGGTAAGCCAAAGTCATTTTACTTCCCTTATTTTTACACATCCCTTCAAAAATCATTTTTGAAAAATTATACTTAAGCCCACGTGTTATACAAACCAAAGCACTTGTAATTGACCTATTTATTTCATTAAAAGAAGTACATTTTGGACTTAAGCATTGTAAAAGGACATGTATCAAATATTTCCAGTCAGAGGGAAATTCCTGCTTATGATATTTATTTAAAGTGACATCAGCAGGAATAGGATAACCCAATTCCCTAAGACCTTGTTCTATTGTTGCAATGGCAAGGGTAGTCACACCATCAGCGTCATCAAGACGCAAAGCTTGGCGAACCAAGGCTTCAGTGACCACCCATGTTCTTCCATGAACAGTAGATGTTAATGTGGTCACTCCATTAGCTGTTGTGGAACTAGCATTGTTCCAAAACTGTCTAATGTGTGCGACAGGGACTAATGGTGTATGAGAAAGTGCATACCTTAGAGAGGATGCATTTAAAAATGCCACCATCTGTGAATACTGAGGGAACAAATCATTATCAGCAGTCAAGTAAGCTACCATATTATGTTGGCTCTTGAACTCCAATGTTAAATTCTTTGAGTTGAACTTGGGTGCCATGGTGAAAGCTGTTTAGGTTATGTGATATGGGAAAAATCTAGGAGAAAAATGTTAGACAAGAAAATATGAATACCCAGAATAAAAAGATTAGCCAAATTTATAGGAGAGATGCATGATTTTGATTGGTCAAAAATGAGGCAGTTATATTCAAAGAGCAATGATGAAAATATTGAATCAAATATAACTTATCTCATGCATTAATTAAAAGTAACAACTCCCCAAAATTACGGCCAAAGATTAGTCAAAAATAACAACTGGGTAGGGCCCACTAGGTGTCAACGGTCAAAAATAGCCCATCAGCGCCCAACGGCTATATTTTCTTGTCAGCGTTTGCCTAAAGCCTTGTCAGCGTCACGATTGGACGTAACAGCGTTTGGAGAAAAACTTGTCAGCGTCTAAAAATAAAAATATTTAAAAAGAAAAAGACCTTAACAAAGTAATTTATCCTAAGGGAAATATCTTACAAGTTGATAATAATTACTGGGCGGCAAGCACTGTCCATTTATGCACACTTGCTTAAGCAAGATAGACACAAATGTCCTCTAGAGTCCCTTGCTAACCAAAATACTTACCAACAAAGTTATTTCATAAAATTCTTTGTAACTCCCAGGTAAACCCATAACCAAAATATTCCCAAGTCTCCCATCAGACCACAACCAATTCTAGGCCAAAAATGTCTTGGCAGCATGCATAGTTTGTCAACTTTGCATGCTACAGTGCCTCATGGTTTAGTAAAACTAACCCATACTCACCTGTGGACACAATCTAGAATTGTGATGAGAGTATTGTAAGAATACCCAAGAGTCCTAAAGGTTCCTTAAACCTCCCCTCAAACTATGATACATGAGTTTCTCAAAATATATATGAACATTAAAAATTTATGTCAAGATAGGAATATAAATATTCCAACCATCATCCATAAACAAAACCATGTCCAAATAGCTCTTCAAAGATCCATAAGCAACTCTATATCCAATGGCATAAAGCTACCACCACCTACACCTTTAGATGAAAACCACAAAACTAACATTTGTTGCTGACAGCGCCCCGACAACACTTGTCAGCGTTGAAGGAACTCTTGTCAGCGTTAGACAATAATATCTCTAACAACGGCAAAATAACACTTGACAGCGTTACATTTACCTTTGTCAGTGTTAGAAAAATAAAGTGGAAAATCTAAATCATCACAAAGACCAATAACAATGCATTATCCTGTACATACTTTTACAAAAAGGTTCCAAAACACATATTAAGTGAGATTAACCATTCCAATATTTGTTACCAAATATTGAAATCTTCCAGCATCAAAAGGTTTAGTTAATAAATCAGCCACATTATCTTCTGTAGCTACCCTATCTGGTTGTATTAAACCTTTCTCAAAGCAATCTCTTATAAAATGATGTCTAATTTCTATGTGTTTGGTTTTAGAATGATGTACAGGATTTTTAATAATGCATAAAGTACTGTTATTGTCTACAAAAATCTTGGTATGCATAAAATTATACCCATAATCCAACAGCTGGTTCTGAATCCATAAGACTTGTCCACAACAAGCAGCTGCAGCCACATATTCTGCTTCAGTTGTAGAGTTTGCTACCACTGTTTGTTTCTTGCATTGCCAAGATATCAATCTGCTCCCAAGAAATTGACATCCACCAGTTGTGGATTTCCTATCAAACTTGTCACCTCCATAGTCACTGTCTGAATATGCAATAAGGTCCAATGGAGAATCTTTTGGGTACCACAAGCCAAGATCTGGATAACATCTTAGGTACCTAACAATTCTCTTCACAGCAAAAAGGTGACACTCTTTGGGAGTCACTTGATGGCGTGCACAAGCACACACAACAAACATGATGTCAGGTCTTGAAGCTGTAAGATACATCAATGATCCAATCATTGATCTATAGTGCCTAACATCCACATCCTTTCCAGCTCCAATTTTTCCCCAAGGGTGTTCCCTATCCATAGGAGTGGAAGCATCCTTTTCATGTGGAGAAAAACCATATTTCTTCAAGATTTCAGCTACATACTTGTCTTGGGAGATGAAGATACCATCTTCTTTCTGCTGAACTTGTAACCCTAGAAAGAAGTTCATCTCACCCATTGCACTCATCTTGAATTTATCTGTCATGAGCTTGGAAAAGTCCTCACTCATTTTTGGATCAGTAGACCCAAAAATGATGTCATCAACATAGACCTGCACAAGCAACACATGTTTTCCTTTCTTCTTTGTAAATAGTGTCTGATCTATGGTGCCCCTCTTGAATCCATTGTCCACCAAATATGTAGACAAGGTACCATACCATGCTCTTGGGGCCTGATGAAGTCCATACATTGCTTTCTTCACTCTATAAACCTTGTCTGGATTCTCAGGATCTTCAAAACCAGGAGGTTGCATGACATATACTTCCTCAACAATTGTCCCATAGAGGAAAGCACTCTTCACATCCATTTGATAAACAGTGAAGTTCATGCAGGAGGCATAAGCTAAGAAAATTCTGATAGCTTCAATTCTTGCAACAGGAGCAAAAACTTCTTTATAATCTATGCCTTCCTCTTGTGTATATCCCTGAGCTACCAAACGTGCCTTGTTTCTGACCACAATGCCTCTTTCATCTTTCTTGTTTCTTAGAACCCATCTTGTCCCAATTGGTCTCACATATCTAGGACAATCAACCAGCTCCCAAACATCCTGTATAGCAAATTGATGAAGCTCATCCTGCATTGCTTCCACCCAACTAGGTTCTTTGAGAGCATCAAAAATCTTCTTGGGTTCTTCTTGTGACAGAAAACATGCAAACAAACATGCTTGTACAAGAGGGGTATCAACCTTCTTGTGTATATTGGCAATAAATCCACCAAGACTTTGATGGGATCTTCTTGTCTGAACTGGAGCCATAACATCACCAATGATCTGAGATGTGGGGTGATCCTTAGTTGTGGAAGTGAGAACTCCTCCTTCAAAAAGTCTGGTGTCCTCAACTTCTCGCTCCATGTTGCCAATATCTTCTTCATCAGACTCTCCTTGATCAACAGAAATCTCTTCATGGACATTGGAAGGTCCACCCTGTTCAAAATGGGAAGAGAAAAGATGTGCAAAGGTGTTGTCAAAGTCTGATCCTTGTTTGTCAGCGCTTGGGCTAACAACACTTTAACTGTTGGTGTCAGCGTCTGATCCATCAGCGTCTGAATTGCTCTTGTCAGCGCTTGATTTCCCTTTGTCAGCGCCTGAAGAACCATGCATGTTTGTATTTGGTGGTATTTGAAAACCACCATTATCCTTTCTAGCAGCAGCAGCATAATACTCATCTGTCCATGTAGGAAGTGTAACATATTCTTGTGTGGGAGATGATTCAACTGTTGGTGGTCCATCCTCCTTAGCAACCTGTATACCTTAAACATTACCAATTCTCTTTTCCAAAACACTTGAAGTTACCTTCACAATGTCTGGATCAGTAACAGGCATATAATTTAAAGCTCTAGACAAAGGTTCTAAGTCAAACAACCAATTTGGACCACTTTCAGGATCACTAGGTTTACTCTCTAAAAACCTAACATGTACTTTTTCAAGTATACGTTTTTCCTTTTTAATGTAAACCCTATATCCTTTGCTCTGCACTGAATAACCCATGAAGTAGCCTTCATCACCCTTTGAATCAAATTTACCTAGGGCTTCACTAGTTTCTAAAACAACTACATGACAACCAAAAGGCTTGAGAAAGCCAATATTTGGCTTCCTTCCCCAAAGTAACTCATAAGGTGTCTTATTATGTATTTTGTTGACCAATGCCCTATTTTGAACATAACAAGCTGTGTTAACAGCTTCAGCCCAAAAGGCTATAGGAAAGTGGGCATCAGCCAACATGGTTCTGGCTGCTTCAATAAGGGTTCTATTCTTCCTTTCAGCAACCCCATTTTGCTGTGGGGTTCTTGCTATGCTAAACTGCCTAGTAATCCCTTTCTTGGCACAAAAATCATCTAACAACTGATTTCTAAACTCACCCCCATTGTCACTTCTAATAATTTTGACCTCATTACCATTCTTCTTTTCAATCTGGGTAATGAAATTAATCAGACTTTGGGCAGTTTCACTTTTCTTGGCTAAAAAGAAAGTCCATGTAAACCTGGAATAATCATCAGTGATAACAAAACAATATGATTTACCCTTCAAACTTTCTATATTAGTTGGACCAAAGAGGTCCATATGCAATAAGTGAAGTGGTTTAGAACTAGAGTGCACCTGTTTAGACCTGAATGAGACCTTGTGCTGCTTGCCCTTAAGACATGCAACACAAGTGTGGTCATTGTGGAAAGCCTTTTCAGGCAAACCATCAACTAAACCAAGCCTCACAAGTCTATTGATATTCTTAAAGTTTATGTGCCCTAATCTCCTGTGCCAAAGATTACTTTCATCTACTGAGGCTTTAGCATAAAGACATGACATCATTTTGTTATTTACCTTAATTCCATTAAGATTCACATTATATATGTCTTTATGCCTTGGTGTTCTAAAATCTATGTATTTTTCCTCAGGGAGCTTATAATCTTTGCTTAACACCAAGCACTCAGTATCTGTGAAAAGAACCTTATTTTTGTTATCACACACTTGTGATACACTAAACAAATTATAATCCAGTTCTTTTACCAAGAAGACATTCTCAAACCGTAGATTGTTGGTGACAAGGGTTCCTTTTCCAGTGATGGTGCCGTAGCCCCCTCCAAAGTATACCTTATCACCATCTTGAATAGGAGTGAAGTTTGTCAGATAGTCTTCCTTTCCTGTCATGTGCCTTGAGCATCCACTATCCCAGTATCCATAATCATTGATCTTCTTCTGAATGCCCTGCACATAAAGAAAACACATTAGTTTTCTTTGGGAACCCAAGCCTTGGAAGACTTGGGTTCATCTGGTTGTTCAACAAGAACAGACTTGGTTCTCATAACAACCCCATTTTCATCCCTTTTTGAATGAAATTCCCAGTTAACCCCAATTGGTGTTGACATTGCTTTTGAAATATAATGAAACCTGTTGCATGTCATAGAAACACCAGTAGAATTAGAGTTTTGGTCTTGTTTTGGTCTCCATGTTAAGCTAGTAGAAGCTTTAGACCTATTTCCCTGTGGTTGCAAATACCTAGGTTTGGCAGTGTGTCTGTCAGCGCTGAAATTGCTCTTGTCAGCGCCCCGATTGCCTTTATCAGCGTTGAACCTAGGGTTTGCTACAGGAACCCATTGCCTATAGGACCAAGTGTTTGACTTTTGAAAAGGTCTTAGGCCTTGTGTGTTAGACCCTCTAGAAAAGAATGGGGCTGGTCTAACTACTTGTGAACTTTTGTTCACAAAGGTATTGGGTCTGACAGTGTTTGACCTATGTTGACTTTTGTCAGCGCTGAAATGGTTCCTATCAGCGTTGACATTGGAAGCGTTGACACATTTGTATGCCAAATGTGAGAAGCTACCACATGTGTAACAAGCTTTTCTAGACATAGTCTTAGGTCTAGAAGCAAAGAAGCCTGTTCCTTGGTTACTAACTTGGCTTTTTGGTGACCTAGTATTCCTATTCATCTCTGCATACTTAACACTAGGTTTTCTAACAGTTTGTGGGCCAAGGTCAACAGCTTTGCCAGTGGTAGGGTGTGTGATTTTAATAGGTTTAGGATCATTGGACTCCACAATTGGTATCATGATTGGTGTGGGCTCATTTGGACTTTCACACAACAACCCTCCCTTAACAAACAAAGTGTGGTTAGCTTTCTTCCACTCATCTAGGTCAGTCAGTTTCTGTTTGTATTCTTCAACTGGGGAAGTCACTCTAGGTGGAGGAATGAATTCCTTCTCTTGGAGTTATGGTAAGCCAGTCCAAGATAAGTCCTTTGATTGGACACCATAGAAATCCCCAGCTGGTGGTGGAACACCAGTATAATCTTTCATCCCAATCCCACTCATGTCCTTAGAGTCTCTTTGTTTACTAACACACTCTCCTAGGGATTGTGTGGCCTTATCAAATCTCTGGATTTTAAGACTCACATTATCTTTATTTTTGTTAGCCTCCTCTAACTGAGCTATCAAATCAAGATTAACCCTGTTTACTATATCTTGAATATCTTTACTTTGATGTAACTCATGTTTTAAGATATTTATTTGATCCTTTAAATCAAACTCCATTTTCTTATACTCATCTACTGTCTTTTCTGTTTGGGTAAGAGCAATTTGATAATTAGATACTTTGCATCTTTCAGTACTTGCCTCATCTAATAATTTTACTATCTCTTGATTTAGTTTTTCAGTATTTAAACGACAACCCTTAGAACAGAAAGCATCATCATATACCTCATTATCTGATGAAGAGGAGGAGTGTGCCATGAGAGCATATTCAACATGCTCTTCTTTAACTTCAGCAACCAAGGCTCTGTCCTCTTCCTCATCCTTAGCCATAAAGTTCCAGCTCCAGTCCCATCCTCCAACACCATCAATTTGTTGAACAGCAACCATGGCCTTGGGATCTTGGCTCTTAACCATTTGGCTTGAAGGCTTACCAGCATCAGATCTTCTTGGAGATCTACATTCCCTCATAAAGTGCCCCATCCTATGACAGTTGTAGCACTCAACCTTGGACTTGTCAAATCCAGCAACATCCTTAGCATTAAAGGTCATCTTCTTCTTGAACCTTTTATTAAACCTGTTTGCTCTTAAACTTACAAGAGCCATAGTCCACTTGATGTCCATCTCTTCCAATTGTTCATCACTTATCTGCTCAAGATCTTCATATGTAATCCTTGAATCACTGGGCAAAGAAGCAATGAATGCACACACAGTATCTAGATCTAAACCAGCAGGCTTAATTCTATCAGCGCCAAAGTTGTGTGTGTCTGCGCTTGAGTATAAAGCATTGACAGGATATGATCCAGCGCTGACAGACTGAGATCCAGCGTTGACACATTGAGATCCAGTGGCTGGATGTCCATAGAAGTTCATGGAATCAAATTGGCCTTCACTTTGTGAGAAGAAGGCCATGTTACTACTGGAAGATTTATTATCATTATCCAAAAGCCATTCATTCTCCAACAGTCTTAGTTTGTTGAAGATGTCATCAAACCTGGAGGTCTTGTGGGTGTTATTGACAAGAATGGATCTTGTCTCAATCTTCCATACATCACCAAGGCTTTTGAGAAAAGTAGCATTCAATTCAGGGTCATCAATCTGTGTTCCCATGAAGGAAAGTTGACTTGTGATGTCAAGAAGTCTACTTCTCACACTGCTGAGATTCTCATTGGGTTGAGCTTTAAAGACAACATACTCATGCAAGAGTTGCTTCTTCTTTTCTTCTTTTGTGTCAGCATTGCCACCATGTGCTACTTCAAGAGCTTCCCAAAGCTCTTTTGCAGACTCAAAGCGTTTGTACTTGTGCTGATTCTCATGACCTAGGGCGTGTTTCATGATGTTCAAGATTTTCATGTCCACCCTCTTCTTGGCTATATCTTCAACAGATACAGCTCTCCCATCTCCAGGCTTTTCCTTCTTATCAGCTTCAGGACAATTAGGAACAGCTGTCCTTGTGGCAATAGCAGCAGCAATCTTTTGTGCTTTGTCGAATGTGTTCCCATATTCGACAATCTCCCAAAGAGTGTAGTCATGAATAGCTATATATTGCTCAAAATTGGACTTCCAAAGCTCAAAGTTCCTGGCATCAAACATGGGAATTTTGATACTAGGATTTGAGGAGTTGTTTTGTAGCAAAGCAGCAGGTTGATCTGTGCCAGACATGATGTTTTTAGGGTTTTGAGAATTTTAGGGTTTTTAGGGTTTTTGGTGTTTTAGGGTTCTTGCGTTACTTAAAGATCAAAAGTTTCTCAACAAGCTCTGATACCACTTGTTGATCCCAAACTTAGATCGATTAAGCTTTGTGTATACGAGATTAGATCAAGTACTACACGTAGAGAAACCTTTGCTTATGAATAAAGTAACAAAGTGTTAGGCGGAATTAACACTTGATCTAAAACACAAAGATGTTAAACAAACTTTCACTTGTATTAGAATAATCGTACTTGATTACAATGAAAGAGGTTTAACTTGCGAATACTTATGAAAACTGATTATTAACTTTAACCTAAAAGACCTTCTTTTATAGATCAAGAAGTCTTGTACAATAAGCTACAAATCAACTATTCTAGGTAAAGATAATAATGAAAATACAATGTCGAGCTTATCATTACCATACACAAATAAAGAAACAAATAAACAAAAAGATTCGTATGAAGATATTCCATCAGTGTCAATCTTCAAGGCTGTCAGCGTTGACTTCTTCAATGTCAACGCTTGGCTGTCAGCGTCCAATGTCATCCTATCAGCGTTGACATTCTTCTTATCAGCGTCTAGTGAACTAACCCATAATTTATTCCCAACAACCTCGGCTTGTCCATTAGTTTGAGGATGATACGCGGTGGAAAGTCGGTGATTGACACCATACTTAGCCATGACTCGTGCAAATTGATCATTGCAAAAATGAGTCCCGCGATCACTAATAATAGCACAAGGCACACCGAATCGAGCAAACAATTGTTTCAAGAAGTTAACAACCACCCTCGAATCGTTAGTAGGTAAAGCCTTTGCTTCAACCCATTTTGATACGTAGTCAACGGCTACGAGGATGTACTTGTTTCCCTTCGATGATGGAAACGGCCCCATAAAGTCGATGCCCCATACGTCAAAGATTTCACATTCTTGGATGAAATTTTGAGGCATCTCATCTTTATGTGTGATCTTGCCTTGCCTTTGGCAAGCATCACAATGTTTAACCATCTCATGTGCATCATGATAAATGGAGGGCCAATAGAATCCGGAGTCGAAAACTTTTTTAGCGGTGTAATTAGGACCAAAGTGACCACCGGTGGGTCCTTTATGGCAAGCTTCAAGGATTTGTAAAGCCGTCGGCCCATCAACACATCTACGAATGATTAAATCCGCACATTGCTTGAAAAGATAAGGGTCGTCCCAATAGTACGATTTAACGTCCTTGAAGAATTTTTTATTTTGTTGGGACATTAACCCTTCGATAAGAACACCACCCGCCAAATAGTTTGCAATGTCCACAAACCATGGGGTATCATCAAGACTGGAATTAATAGACATTAAGGTCTCAAGGGGGAAGGATTCATTAATCTCTTGATTTGGAGATTCCCCTTGATAAGGATCCTCAAGTCTACTAAGGTGATCCGCGGCTAGGTTTTCTGCTCCTTTTTTATCCTGAATATCGATTTTAAATTCTTGTAGGAGCAAAACCCAACGAAGGAGTATCGGTTTAGCATCTTGCTTGGTCAACAAGTATTTTAAGGCGGAATGGTCGGTGTAAACGATGGTGGTGGAAAGCACAAGATAGGGGCGGAATTTCTCAAAAGCATACACTACAGCTAAAAGCTCTTTTTCGGTAGTGGTATAATGCAATTGAGCCCCCGTCATTGTCTTATTAGCATAATGAATGGGTTGGAAATGTTTGTTAACTCGTTGACCTAAAACCGCTCCTACCGCGAAATCACTAGCATCGCACATGAGCTCGAAAGGTAACTCCCAATTTGGAGAGACTAAGACCGTTGCCTTAGTTAATTTACCTTTAAGAAGTTCGAAAGAGTCGAGACATTCTTGAGAAAAGATGAAAGGAGCATCCTTTTCTAAGAGATGAGTCATTGGACGAGCTATGTTGGAGAAATCTTGGATGAAACGTCGATAAAATCCCGCATGGCCTAAAAAACTTCTAACTCCTTTGACGGTGGTAGGCGGAGGTAATTTAGCAATGACGTCTACTTTAGCACGGTCGACTTTGATACCGGCTTTGGAAATTTTATGACCTAGGACGATGCCTTCTTTTACCATGAAATGGCATTTTTCCCAATTAAGAACGAGACGAGTGTCTTCACACCGTTGGAGCATACGTTCTAAATTAGCAAGGCAAGAAGAGAAAGAATCACCATATACCGAGAAATCGTCCATAAAGACTTCCATAGTTTCTTCAACCATGTCATGAAATATCGCCATCATACACCTTTGGAAAGTCCCGGGAGCATTGCATAAGCCGAAAGGCATTCTTTTGTATGCAAATGTTCCATAGGGACAAGTGAATGTGGTTTTCTCTTGGTCTTTTGGATCGATAGGGATTTGAAAATATCCGGAAAAGCCATCTAAGAAGCAATAGAAATCATTACCCGCTAAACGCTCGAGCATTTGATTCATCAAAGGAAGAGGGAAATGATCCTTACGAGTGACATCATTGAGCTTACGATAGTCGATGCAAACTCGCCAACCCGTTACAAGTCGAGTAGGAATCAACTCGTTGTTTGCGTTGGGAACAACGGTGATTCCGCCTTTCTTTAGCACGCAATGGACGGGACTAACCCATGGCGAATCCGAGATAGGGTAAATCATTCCGGCATAGAGAAGTTTGATAACTTCTTTCTTAATGACTTCATGAATTTTTGGATTAACCCTTCTTTGATTTTGGATTGCGGGTTTAAAGTCATCTTCCATGAGAATTTTATGAGTACAAAAATTAGGATCAATTCCGCGAATGTCGGAGATTATCCAAGCAATTGCTTTCTTATGATTCTTAAGCACATCGATAAGTCGGGATTTTTCATCTACTTTTAAGTCCTTATCAATAATGACGGGCAACTTATTATCCTCCTCTAAGAAAACGTACTCTAAATGAGACGATAAATCCTTAAGCTCTAAATCCGGCGGATTGTCAATGGAAGGCTTAGTCAAAGTAGGATCATCGTTTGTAACTTCCTTAGGAGTAGGTGGAGAAATATTGTCCTCATTGAGAAGTCTCTCAATGGTACGAATGTCTTCATCCCAAATGGTGGGAGAATTATCATAGTTAATATCGAGAGGACCCAAGCTAGCTTCAAAATCATCTAAGTCACTTTCTCCAAATGGGGTCAATGAAGGAGCAATAGAAGCTACGATCTCAACATGAGGTAAAGGAGAAATCCCGCTCTTACAAGCCTCGTGAAAATGTTCTTCGCATGCTTCATCGAGCACATCGATGAAATTCACGGATTCGGGCTCATTGGGAAGTTTGGAAAGTTTACCCATGTTAAAGACGATTTTGTCATCCCCGGCCCTCATGATAAGTTCACCCGCGGCTACATCGATTAATGTACGCCCGATTCTCAAGAAGGGTCGTCCCACAATTAAGGGAACACGAAGATCCATTTCATAGTCGACTACGACGAAATCGGCGGGAAAAGTGAATTTGTCGACTCCTACAAAAATATCCTCGGCTATCCCCACCGGATAAGCAACCGTACGGTTAGCTAATTCCAATGTCATACGAGTGGGGACTAGCTCGGGTAAAGATAATTGTTTCCACACAGACAATGGCATAAGATTGATACTCGCTCCAAGATCCGCCAAGGCCATACAATTCTCAACACCCGGAAAATTACAAGGAATAAGGAATCGACCGGGATCTCCTAACTTAACCGGTAATTTTCTCAAAAGAACCGCGGAACAATTCTCATTCAATTGGGTATTGGCAATATCAAGCAACTTTTCCTTATCACTTAAAAGATCCTTAAACATCTTAGCGTACTTAGGCATGTGAGCGAGCGCCTCGGCAAAGGTGATATTAAAATTCAATTGTTTGAACATTTTTAGGAAGTTCGAAACTTGAATATCATCCTTATTCTTCAATTTCTCTTTTCGCAACCTTGAGGGATAAGGTATATTGGGTTGAGATGAAGGCTTTAGAGTGGATTACTCACTCACATCCTTTGGTGGAGGAGGAGTAGAAATGGTAGGTGAAGGAACCGGTTTGGGAACCGAAGGTGTGGTAGAAAATTTAGGTATCGGTGGAACATAAGGTGTCGACGAATGCATAACGGGAGGTATGTCACAAGTGGAAGAAGAAGGAGGTTGTGTCGAAGAAGAAGGTATCTCGAGTCCTTGGTTAGGTGGGGAAGGTTCTACGGTGGTCTTACCGCTCCTAGTAGTGATAGCATTAACATTAGCCCTAGGATTGGTCACGGTGTTCGAAGGGAGGGTACCTTGGGGTCGAAAGGTTTGAATCATAGTCAAAAATTTCTTATCGGTTGATTCTTGCATTTGTCGATTATGTTCTTGCATCTCTCTCATGATTCGCTCATGGTCGAATAATTTTTGTAAAACCAAGTCCATTTGCGGATTATGCTTGTTCATTTGATTATAACCTTGACTAGTAAAACCTTGGTTTTGATATTGATTAGAACCTTGATTAAATCCTTGATTTTGAAAACTTTGGTTATTAAATCCTTGATTATTTAACCCTTGGTTTTTCCCTTGAAAATTCCCTTGATTTTGATTAAAACCCCGTTGATTAGAATTTCCTTGAATATTACCCCGTTGAGGACCTTGGTTCCTATTTTGGGCGAGTGGGGGTGGTCTTTGTGGCGCTACAAAACCCGGGGGAGCCAAATAGTTATTAGACTTGTAAGACAAATGGTTAACATCAACATTTGGTTTGAAATGAATCCGATCATTTTCATTGTTGTTATAAGCATAAACTTCTTGTTGATTATTGTAAACCTTGTCACAATTATAGTACGAATGTGGTCCACCACAAGTCTCACACGTTTCACTTTTTTCTTTCACGGCATGCACATGTGTAGTGAGGGCATCAGTTTTTAGAGCGAGTTTTTCAGTAAGTGAAGTAAGTTTATTAATTTGATCATTCACCTCATTATTACTCGTACTAGCACTTGCCATATTGGCCCTAACACTTTTGGTTTGCACTTTTGCCTTGTTCTCAATAATGGCCCAAGCCTCGTTCATGGTTTTCACAAGAATATTGCCCCCCGCGGCACTATTAAGTGAGTCTTGGTCCCACCAGAACCAAATTTTTTGCTAATATTAGATATTGTGATTTTTTGGACAGAATATACCTCAGACCAATTGGGTCTGAGATAAGCAGTATATCAATAAGCAAAATGAACCAACAGACAAAAAACTTAAATCAGATAAGCAAAAACCAATTAAGCTAAATAAGCCGTGACAATAAGCAATATCTAAGTAAACAATAAGCTGAATCTAATAAAGTTGTAAAAGGCAAATACCAAAAAAATATCTAGCAAACTAACGAGGATTAAGCTGAAATAGTCTAAACTGGTTACCAAACAATAAGCAGATACAAACGTAACAAAAATAAAACTACAAAACCAATAAGCAGATTGATTAATCTAATAAGCAAACTTGAAACTAAACCAAATAGAATCAACTATCCTAAGCAGATCTAGCCAAACAATCAAACTAGACAATCAAAATAGCAGATAAGTAAAAATCAAATACCCAGTAATAACAAAACAACAGACAGATTTAATATATCAAATAAACTAAACAGAATTTCTATGAGCAGATAATTTAAGCAGTTCCAAATACCAAAAAAACTTAAGCATAAAAATTAAAAATAAGAAGCTTAGAACCTTTTGTAGAAATCCATTGGGAAGAAGACAAGGCGCTGAGCCGTCTTATTAACCGAAAACAAACGAACCACACCACCTTATATTCAACCTTCGAACATCAACACCAGGCCTCGAACACAAAATAGAACTTGAACCAAAAGAATCTCCACGAACAGTACCCACTTTAATGATTTCCCAGTGGGGGAAATCAATTTTTACTTTCCTTTATATCTTTTATATATATATATATATATATTTTTAATATTAATAATAATAACCAATAGTAACAGTAATAAAATGGATTAAAAAAATTGATTCGAAGCTTTAACAGTAAGATTAAATTAAGACGAGAATTAAACTAAATTTAATTTTTCATTAATAATTAAAGAAATTACAAATACTAGAAAAAGAAATTACAAGATTAAATTTAAACCCTATTTTACTGAAAATTAAAAATATAAAGAAAAACACACTTGATTACATGATAGATGGGGGTTTTTATAGGGGAACCCCGAACCTTCTAGGTCATCCTTGGTGCCCAAGCAAATGGATCTTGGCCCTTGATTTATTCATTCTTCTCTCTTTCTCTTTTCTTCTCTTGATCAACGGATGAAAATGAACCGTGAGTCCGGATTTCCAGCATGGCTTGATATGATTGGAGGGTTGGTTTTGGTGAGGTGTCTTGGCCACTCAAAGGATGCCACGTTGGAGAGAGAGGATCATCTCCTTGAGTGTTTGCTGCGAAAATTGGGGGGATTTATTCCTTTGGGTGTGAATTACCCAATAAGGGTAAAAGCCCTATTTTCTGTTGGTTAATTTTTGATGTAAAAATTAGGGTTCATGAGGGAAAGGGGCGTATTTTTTGGAGAAGAGAAAGTGGTGGGTGAATTTACCTAGTTTGTATCGAGTGAAAATAAATGAGGTCTGGGTAAATGGGTTTATTTATTTGTGTTGGGGAAATAAGGTTGGGACACGTGGGGTGGGGTTACGCATGTGAATGTGTTGACTGGGTCAAGCAAAAACAAAGACAATGAAAACTTGTTTTCGTTTCTTACTTTCATCAAATGGGCTTAAGCCCAATTCTTCCAATCATTTCATTACTTTACAAGTCCATCCGTATATATTAGTATTGGGCTTTTGATTGGGCTTTTGACCAAATAACAAATAAATGTTTTCCAATTTTGGGCTTTTGGGCCCAATATCCATATGTGGGACCCACTTGGCCCGTTTTCTCGATAAATGATGAAATCCGCTAAAGTCGAGCTCGATTCCGACTTTCTTGATCATTTCTTCAAAATTAAGTCGGCTTTGTCGGTTTTCGTGATCTTCGACACATTTTGGTCTTTTGACTTTGTCTTTGCCTCTATCTTGGACTTTTCTTCAACATTTGACCGTGAAATCCCGTGTTTTCTCTTCTTTTGATCATTTGTACCTATTTAACACACAAAACACAAAACCACGCATAATTCCGACTTTTACGACATTAAACACATGATTAGGTCTTGTTTTTCCTTGATTTTAGTGGCAAAAAGGATAAGTGTTTACACACTTATTATGGGGTTTAGTATTTAGAGGTCTCGGGTAAGGTGTTTAGTCATGGGAGTATTTTTCGGGATGGTTTTAAGTCATTTAGGACTTAGTTTAAAAGTTTATTTCAAAATTCAAGAGTTTTTTTAAAACTATATATTTTACGTTTTTTACGGTATACGCGTAAATTGACTAGTTTTACGGTTTTGAGGTTTAAGGAGCTGAAATAAATTAAGGTAACTTAAGGTATTATTAATAATATATTAATAAGTCTTAAAAAGAAAAAATATATATATGAATCGGGTTTTAAACCGACTAGAAAAGAAAAAGAAAGGATAATGGGCCAAAAGACCCAACTTGAACCCAATTTGGAAAAGCCTTTTTAATAAAACTTATAAATACCATGTTTATATCATAAAAATCAGTTTTTAATTAATTTTCTCCCCTTTTGGCCGAATTTTTACAATCCCTAATTTAGGGATTCATCAAAAATAATTTTCTTGAAGATTTGAGGTAAAAATCTTGATTTAATTCTTATAGTTTTCTTGTTTTATAGCATTAATGCTTCAAGTTTTATGTAATAAATTTATATGATGGATTAGATTTCTTAATAGATATGTAATTAGGGGTTTTATAACAATTAACATGATTAGGATAATGATTGGTGATTATTAGTGATGTTAATTAGGGTTTAATCATGATTAAATTCGTTTTTAAAAACTGGGCAGATTTTTGAGTCACTTGTTTTGATCATATCTAGAGTTCTACAAACTCTTATTTTGCGATCCAAGCATCCATGAATAGGTAATTGAAGTGGCTTATAAATGCAAGAAATGAGAAGTAAATTGGAGGTCGGGAGGTGGGTCAAACATAGGTTACAACAGTCGAAGGTCAAAACAGTTTTGAAATCAGTCGGGTTTAATCTAATGTTATAAGGTGATTGAGGTACTTAGATGTACATTTGAACCCTCTAATGAGCATGAGAGTTGGTATATATATTAAATAAAAGGCCTGGAAGAGGTCTAAGCAAATGGGTTAGGGTAAGACCCTCTAATCATAACAAACTTTTTATATGTTCAAAATCGGTAAAATGCGGATAGGCAGAAGTATATATATATACATCGGGGCCTTAACAGTAGCTTTAAGGTTGGAGCAAAAGGGAGAAGTTAGCTAACATATGTAAGGGCATAGGGTTTCCGTTACAAAGATCATGGGTATGTTTGGGTTGGCGTTTGGCTTATAGTTTGGAGATCTAAAAACCGGGACTGTTTTGGGTAAAATGTTAACGGGACGGGTTATGAAGTATACTGGGTTAAGGGCTTTATAGAGGGGTGTAATGAGATGCTTAGAGCATATAAATGAGGTATATATATGGGAGAAGGTTAGATGTCCATCATAGGTTGATGAGCCATCTTAGTGTTTGGTTCATGTTTTGATTTTGTGCTTTTGTTTGTTAGCTTTTTGCTAGTGCGCGGACTTTTGGAGAAGCTCAATCATGTGAGTTTCATAGTCCCATATATTTTAATGATTTTCACTTCCAGATAGGATGGAAGAGACACTGTATGGTTTTGTAAATAATGCTGTGAATGTTTTTATGGTTTGTGATAGACTTGTGTGTACACTTATGTGATTAACTGCTATGTGATTCTTGATTGTTATTGTGGTTTGACTTGGTACAAAGGGGATGTCGACAAGGCTGGGCATTGGGGAGGTACATAGATGTGTGAGCATCTATGGGACCAATGGATAATGACAAGGCCGGGCCTTGGGATTGGTACATAGGTGTATGGGCACCTATGGTACCATGATGTTTGGTAAGGCTGGGAGCCTTGGATTTTGTTTGGAATGATTGTCACACCCCACCATGGCGGAATATGGGGCGCGACGTATGGATATCATCACAACATGGCGTGTCTATAGAGATAACTATATGATATAAGAAATGTCATAAAATGGTGACACGAAGGTCATGACAATATCTCAACAAATGCAAGGGGTCTAGGTAAGTAAGTAACAGTCCTACTTCTTACCCAAGACAACAAATAACATACCAAAACAATCATATGTGTGCCACAGTATCACTTATTAAAATGAACAAACAAATAAAACTAAGAAGGAAACGGGGATTATCCTTCTATATGCATTCCTAAGCTTCTATAATCCTAGCCACCTATGTTCTCATGCTTAACCATAGTATCGCCTGAAAGAGACACTAAAACACGTCAACATAAAGTTGGTGAGAGTCATAGGTTTAGACTCCAACACAAGACAAGTCATAAGCTGTGAATACCATAAACCAATAAACATATGGACAATGCGCTACAATCATGTACTAACAACTAGCATTCAAGTTCAATCAATCATTACAATTCCAAGGCATCACGCCTTACCAACAATCACAATTTCCAAGGCATCACGCCTTACCAACAATCACAATTTCCAAGGCATCACGTCTTACCAACAACCATAATTTCAAAGGCATCACGCCTTACCAACAACCATAATTTCTAAGGCATCACGCCTTATCATTAACCATAGGTCCCATAGGCGCCCATACACCTATTTACCTTTCCAATCCAGATCACACACAAACAAGAATCACATAGCAGTTAATCACATAAATGTACACACAAGTCCATCTCAAACCTTAAACATTCACAGCATTAATTTAGAAAATAATTCAACACAGTGTCTCTTCCATCCCATCTGGAGGTAAAAAAACAATAGTAAACATGGGACTATGAAACTCACCTGATAGCTTCTTCACAAGTCCTCGCACTAGCAACAAGCTAACAAACCAAAAACACGAAATCAATACACGAACCAATCACTAAGATGGCTCATTAACCTATGATGGACATCTAGTCTATTCCCGTATAATTACCTCATCGTTAAGATCTAATCACCCCATTACCCTACCTTAACAAGTCCTTAACTTGGTTAAGTTTAATAACTAACCCGTTCATATTTTACCCAAAACAGTCCCTATTTTTAGGTCTCAAAACTTTACGTCAAACGTCCACTTAAACATACCCATGGTTTGTGAAAAATGAATATTCATACCCTTACATATGTTGGCTAACACCTCCCACTTGAACTAACCTTAAAGCTACAGTTAAGGCCCCGATATACATATATCTACTTTTGTCATTCCAGATTTCCTGATTTTAAACGTACTAAAAGTTTGTTACCATTAAGGGGTCTTACCCTAACCCACAACCTTAGCCCAAGTGCAGATACTTACTACAATATATAAACCATCTCTCACGTTCGTGAGAAGATCCCAATGCAACCCTAAGTACCCCAAACAACTCAAAACGTAAAAAGAAAACAGGCTGAATTCAAAACTGTTTTGACCTCTGTCTGTTGTAACCTGTTTTTGACCCACTTCCCCACCTCCAATTTAGTTCTAGTTTCTTGAATTGGAAAGCTACTTCAAATATCTTTCCAGGGGTAGTTGGATCGTAAAATAAGAGTTTATAGAACTCCCGATATGATCAAAACGATTGACACAAAATCTGCCCATTTTTTAAAAACGGGTTTAACAAAATCAACCTCATTAATTAACCCTAATCCCTCTAATTACAAGCCCTAGTTTATATGATCATCATATTATGATTATCACATCATTAATTTACTGATTTTATATGAACCCTAACCCTAATTCCATCATAAGAATGATCATAAAAACATAAAAACAATTAAATTAAAAAGGGTTATGAAGGTTTACCTTTGATTTATGAAAACCCCCAAAATTATGAAGAACCCTAAAAACCCTCATGAAAACCCACGAATTTTTTTAATCTCCAGAGAATAATAGTGAATTTTGATTGTGATTAAAAACAATATATAGGGTGTACATAAAATCCTAGTCCAAAAATAAGCCCACTTTCCTTTTTTTCCTCTTTTTCCCTTCTTTTCTGCGTCCAAAACCGACTATGCACCCTTAAAATTCGTTTTTTCCCCTTTTTATTATTAATATATGTATTAATAATATTACCTTAATTTTCCTTAATTTATTTCAGCTCCTAAAGCCTCCAAAACCCCAAAACCGTAAAACTAGTCAGTTTTTACGCGATTACCGTAAAAGACGTAAAATATACACTTTTAAAAAAAATCTCAAATTTTGAAATAGACTTTATAACTAAGTCCTAAATGACTTAAAACCATCCCGAAAAATATTCATATGGATAATTACCTCACCCGAGACCTCTAAATGCTAAACCGTAAATCCTAAAAAAAATACCATTACTATAATACTTATAAGTATACGTAAACACCAAAATATCACCATTTCATTTCATAGTCACTAATTGTGAGCTCATGAACATGAAATAACCGTTCCTCGATTTACTTATGAGTACTTCAATACTCATAAATGATAACCACACCAACCTCGTTCACACAAAATAAACACGTAAACACACAATTCATGTAAGCACACATAAAGTAACTTAAAAGTAAGACAAAGTGACAAATCCAAAACCTAGGGTTGTCACATCACTCCCTCCTAATAGAAATCTCGTCCCGAGATTCACTCCCAAACTCAAACTTATTCTCAGCAAACAAACGAGGATGCATATCCCTGATAAAACCTTCACGTTCAAACGTGAACTCAGTTTACACGAAAATAATATCAACCAACAACACATGAGCCTTAACCGTCTGCGAGGAAACTTATTAAAACCATAAAGTTATGTAACCAACCTAACTAAATCTCGCAACTCATCAAACAAGAACTGCCTTGAAACTAAGTTAAGAGCCGTCACATAACTCGACGGGTTTAAAACCGTCACCCCGATTCCAGTCTTACTCATAAACGCCATAAATCAAAACTCATCAAAATATAACCACGTGTTCTAAGGTCTAAAGAACTCTCAAATTCTATCCCAACACATCTCTATCATAAGAACGTAACTGGATCATCCGTATGACTACAACAACGCTCCCAATGAATATAAGTTCACGACAAATTTTAGGACCCCCAACTTCAGATAACGGATCAAACCCATGGACGACTAACGGAAGATTACATGAACGAATTTAAAAAAAAATATGAACCAAAACCATGAGACTCTAAAAGATACTCAAACATAAACATGTATCGACTCCAAACGAACCATGGAAACGGACCAATGACACAAGCACCCAACGACGACTGAAATGTGTTATGACCGGCGACATACTATTAAAACCTTGTGGAAAACCAAATTTCACCCCAGAATGGATTTTGTACTGTAATTGTATATTAGTTTTTCTAAAACCATGGTATCACATTAGTAATTTATGTAATCATCTAACGAAAATCAATCTAAAGTCTCTTCACGAACGATCAATTGTCTAAAGCACACAACACAATATCACACGTCAACATCGACTGCGGAACCCACATCCTTCATCAATGTACAATCCTTATGATGGATACATCTCACGTCCTATCCCAAATAAGCCCTATGTTAGCCCTCTAAATGTTCACTTTCCAAAATATCCAAAACACAAGTTTAAACCATATCGTTTAAAAATTAATCTTGAACTCGACACTTGTACAATTAACACGACCAAGCTACTGACCTCCAATTACTAAACTTTCTGAATTTTTGAAAAGTATGTTCCGAGTACATAATTTTAGGCTTTTGAATCACCCAAAAAGCTTTAAAAACGCATAATTTATAACCAAAACGATTTTTCTCAAAATCTGCCTAGGCATTAGCGACAGTTTCTGACAGTTAGCGACATATTTCGACAGTTTAGCGACAGTTTCTGCCTACTCCGATTTATACCAAAAAAAAAACCAATTTTTAAACCCTAAAACCCCCCATTAATTACCAAAACTAGAACCTAATTTATTTCAATTCTAGAAAATTAAAACTCTATTAATTACATGATTTTAACATATTTCACTAAATATGAACAAAATTTTTAACTTAAGAACAATAACTTTAGGTGATCAAAACCAAAATATTTAAAAATAACCGAGTCATGCTTATATGTTAAAGAATTTATATTCCACCTTATTTGAAACATGATCCCGACACTTCCTTATTTCATCGACTACCAACAACTATTTTTTTTTCAATTTGCAAGTTCTATTTTTTTACCATGTATAACTCGAAACAAAAGACATCGTTACCCCAAAAAGAAATCTCCACCATCTCAAAATCCTTCACGCCAAAAGTACCGTACAAACAAACACGTGAAATGAGGACCCGAGAAATGCGCTACTACAGAAGTTGAACATCTCAAAGAGAAACGAGCTAGCAACCATCCCAAGAATACAACCGGTAAGTAGAAAATAATTTTACATACATAGGCATAAGCGTACCTACACTCAAATCCATCCAACATATACTATACAAGCATGTATTAACTCTCTTTCATGCAATCATACTTGAAAGTCCAGTGGTGTTGTGGCACATATATAATTATGTAGGCCTCCATAATTATACATGTTCCCTTTCACCAATGTACTCCCTCCTATGATGACACTTATAAGAAATTAATACTACACATAACACATAATCCAACAACTCACAAGCACATAACCGCACAAGATAAGATCCAAAACCCCATGTATTAGAATAACATAGCCAATGCACGAAACACATAAACTCGTAGTCCAGCTGAACCAGCGTAGACAAAATTCAAAATGTATAAAGAACATGAAAACATAATTAAGCGAAATCCAACAATGACTAGCGTATACGACCATGGTTCCACCCGCACTAATCAAAACTCGTAAAGAAAATAACATGTAGTTAAGTATGAACTTACTATGGTTCAATTCATACTAGTCAAAATATCACAATAAATAACATCCAAACACATCAATTAATATAAATTGCACACATACTCCTATGACGCCTATATGCAGGGACCCTTATGCTATAGACTACGCTACTCGACTAGGCAACCTAATTCTCTATAACCATTGGCTCTGATACCATTCTGTCACACCCCACCATGGCGGAATATGGGGCGCGACGTATAGATATCATCACAACATGGCGTGTCTATAGAGATAACTATATGATATAAGAAATGTCATAAAAATGGTGACACGAAGGTCATGACAATATCTCAACAAATGCAAGGGGTCTAGGTAAGTAAGTAACAGTCCTACTTCTTACCCAAGACAACAAATAACATACCAAAACAATCATATGTGTGCCACAGTATCAGTTATTAAAATGAACAAACAAATAAAACTAAGAAGGAAACGGGGATTCTCCTTCTATATGCATTCCTAAGCTTCTCCAATCCTAGCCACCTATGTTCTCATGCTTAACCATAGTATCCCCTGAAAGAGACACTAAAACACGTCAACATAAAGTTGGTGAGAGTCATAGGTTTAGACTCCAACACAAGACAAGTCATAAGCTGTGAATACCATAAACCAATAAACATATGGACAATGCGCTACAATCATGTACTAACAAATAGCATTCAAGTTCAATCCATCATTACAATTCCAAGGCATCACGCCTTACCAACAATCACAATTTCCAAGGCATCACGCCTTACCAACAATCACAATTTCCAAGGCATCACGCCTTACCAACAACCATAATTTCCAAGGCATCACGCCTTACCAACAACCATAATTTCCAAGGCATCACACCTTATCATTAACCATAGGTCCCATAGGCGCCCATACACCTATGTACCTTTCCAATCCAGATCACACACAAACAAGAATCACATAGCAGTTAATCACATAAATGTACACACAAGTCCATCTCAAACCTTAAACATTCACAGCATTAATTTAGAAAATAATTCAACACAATGTCTCTTCCATCCCATCTGGAAGTAAAAAAACAATAGTAAATAGAAACTCACCTGATAGCTTCTTCACAAGTCATCGCACTAGCAACAAGCTAACAAACCAAAAACACGAAATCAATACACGAACCAATCACTAAGATGGCTCATTAACCTATGATGGACATCTAGTCTATTCTCGTATAATTAACTCATCGTTAAGATCTAATCACCCCATTACCCTTCCTTAACAAGTCCTTAACTTGGTTAAGTTTAATAACTAACCCGTTCATATTTTACCCAAAACAGTCCCGGTTTTTAGGTCTCAAAACTTTAAGTCAAACGTCCACTTAAACATACCCATGGTTTCTGTAAAAGGAATATTCATTCCCTTACATATGTTGGCTAACACCTCCCACTTGACCTAACCTTAAAGCTACTATTAAGGCCCCGATATACATATATCTACTTTTGTCATTCAAGATTTCCTGATTTTAAACGTACTAAACGTTTGTTACCATTAAGGGGTCTTACCCTAAACCACAACCTTAGACCAAGTGAAGATACTTACTAAAATATATAAACCATCTCTCACGTTCGTGAGAAGATCCCAATGCAACCCTAAGTACCCCAAACAACCCAAAACTTAAAAAGAAAACAGGCTGAATTCAAAACTGTTTTGACCTCCGACTGTTGTAACCTGTTTTTGACCCACTTCCCCACCTCCAATTTAGTTCTCGTTTCTTGCATTGGAAAGCTACTTCAAATATATTTCCAGGGGTACTTGGATCGTAAAATAAGAGTTTATATAACTCCCGATATGATCAAAACAATTGACACAAAATCTGCCCATTTTTTAAAAACGGGTTTAACAAAATCAACCTCATTAATTAACCCTAATCCCTCTAACTACAAGCCCTAATTTATATGATCATCATATTATGATTATCACATAAATTAATTTACTGATTTTATATGAACCCTAACCCTAATTCCATCATAAGAATGATCATAAAAACATAAAAACAATTAAACTAAAAAGGGTTATGAAGGTTTACCTTTGATTTATGAAAACCCCCAAAATTATGAAGAACCCTAAAAACCCTCATGAAAACCCACGAATTTTTTTAATCTACAGGGAATAATAGTGAATTTTGATTGTGATTAAAAACAATATATAGGGTGTACATAAAATCCTAGTCCAAAAATAAGCCCACTTTCCTTTTTTTTCTCTTTTTCCCTTTTCCCTTCTTTTATGCGTCCAAAACCGACTATGCCCCCTTAAAATTCGTTTTTTACCCTTTTTATTATTAATATATGTATTAATAATATTACCTTAATTTTCCTTAATTTATTTCGGCTCCTAAAGCCTCCAAAACCGTAAAACTAGTCAGTTTTTACGCGATTACCGTAAAAGACGTAAAATATACACTTTTAAAAAAAATCTCAAATTTTGAAATAAACTTTATAACTAAGTCCTAAATCCATCCCGAAAAATATTCATATGGACAATTACCTCACCCGAGACCTCTAAATGCTAAACCGTAAATCCTAAAAAAATACTATTACTATAATACTTATACGTATACGTAAACACCAAAATATCACCATTTCATTTTATAGTCAATAATTGTGAGCTCATGAACATGAAATAACCGTTCCTCGATTTACTTATGAGTACTTCAATACTCATAAATGATAACCACACCAACCTCGTTCACACAAAATAAACACGTAAACACACAATTCAAGTAAGCACACATAAAATAACTTAAAAGTAAGACCAAGTGACAAATCCAAAACCTAGGGTTGTCACAATGATTGATCTTGAATGTTAGTTGTTAACGCATATTTGTAGCACACTGTCCATATGTTTAGTGGTTTATGGTGGTTCACAGCTTATTTTAATCTGTTTTCGGTTGGAGTCTAAACCCATGACTCTCACCGACATTATGTTGACGTGTTTTAGTGTCTCTTTCAGGTGATAAAGTGGTTAAGCGTGATAACATATGTGGCTAGGATTGGAGTCGCGTAGGAATGCATTTAGAAGGAGATCCCTATTCCTTCTTAGTTTATTTTTCTGTTTGTTTCAATAAGTGATACTATGAACCTATATGTTGAATTGTTTGTGTTATTTGTTTGTCTTAGGTAAGAGGTAGGACTGTTATCTACTTACCTAGACTCCTGCATTGATGAGATATTGTCATGACATTTGTGTCACCTTTTATGACATTTTTAATTCATAGAGTTCTCTTTATAGACACGCTGTTGTTGTGATGATATCCATACGTCGCGCCCCATATTCCGCCATGGTGGGGTGTGACAGAATGGTATCAGATCCAATGGTTATAGAGAATTAGGTTCCTAGTCTAGCAGCCTAGTCTATAACTTAAGGGTCCCTACATATAGGCATCATAGGAGTATGTGTGCATTTTATATTAATTAAAGTTTTCTGGATGTTATTGGTTTTTACTTGCGATGTTTGTTAAGTTTTGAATAGTATGGGTTGAACCATAGTATTTCATACTTAGCCACATGTTGTTTTCTTTTTGGGTTGTGACTAGTGAAGGTTGAACCATAATCATCCACGCTAGTCATTGTTGTATTTTGCTTAAATTGTACATTATAGTACATAGTTTGGTACATGGTAGTTTCTGTCTTTTGTTGAGTTATTTTATGTACCTAAGGTATAGTATTTTTCTTTTGAATGTTTAAGTCATGTCCCTAAGAATCATGAGGTGGTTCGAGTTATTAGGAGTAGGTGCATATGAAGGATTTTAAGCTGTTTCCACTCTTATGGGCGACATGACTTATAACTGATTATGTTTTCGTTTTGGATTTAGTCTATGCTGTTTTAGCTAGACTATGGATTTATGTATTCCAATAGTTTGATTATATTTTTTTAATGGATGGAGTTTTGGACTTTATTGTTTATGTGGTTATGAGCTTATGTGAGTAGATGGATATATGTGTTATGTGTTGTATTAATTCTTATAAGTGTCATCATAGGAGGGAGTGCATTGGGGAAAGGGTAATTGTATAAGTATGGTGGCCAACATAGTTATACAAGTACCATAACTCCAATGGATTCCTAAGTATGATTGCATGAAAGAGAGTTAATACATGCTTGTATAGTAGATGTTAGACGGATTTAAGTATATGTATCCCGATATGCCTATATATGTATGATCCCCTATAATTATCGATTGTATCCTTAGGAGGGTAGCTAGCTCGCTTCTTTTTAGATATTCAACCTTCGTTGTGGCGTATTCTTCGAGTTTCCTATTTCACGTGTTCGTTTTAAAATGGTGTCCTTGGTGTTAAGTATATTGAAATAAATTGAGATTTCTTTTGGGATAATGAAATCTTTTGTGTTGAGTCTTACATTCCTTTTTGTCGGTATATATTGAATAGACTTGGAAATCTACTATAGGGTTGGATAGTTGGTTGTATACAGTAACATAAGGGTAAGGTGTTGGAATCGTGTTTGAAACAAGATGTAACATAAGAATTCTTAATCAACAATTATTTATTTCAAAATTCTAAAAGACTTTTTTTTTAAATAAAGCGAAATAAAATTTCTTTCTACTTACATAGTTTATATAATTGAGTTTAACCGATTTACGTCATTTATAATTATTTATACAAGGTTAAATTGAGTTCATGAAAATTTCACATACAATTATTTCTTTCATTTAAAAGGATTTCATAAATCACTAAGTTTATTCTTTAGTTTTTAAAACAACTAGTATAAAATTGTTTTGGTCGTAACTTGTTCGTTTTTAAAGCTTTTTGGGTGATTCAAAAGCCTAAAATTATGTACTCGGAACGTACTTTTCAAATATTCAGAATGTATAGTCATGGAAGGTCAGTATCCTGCTCGAAATTATTGTACGAGTGTCGGGTTAAAGGTTGAGTTTTGAATAGTAGTTTATTTTTATGATTTGGGATGCACGGGATACCTAGTTTTTGAGTTGAGTTTTGAGTTCGTCAAGAGGATTGTTTGTAGATTGTTTGAGTCACATAGATGTGAGGAGGTAAAGAAAAAAAATATTATTTTGGAAAAGTCGATCTTGTGCACGGTTTAAATAATATGTCACGGGGCGTAAGATGTTTTGGTTGCCATTAAGTGTTTCTTGGATCATTTTTCTTTGTCATGAGTCATTTGAATTGGTACCTGTTTGAGTTTTCCTTTTGAGTTTTTGTGGTTTTGGTCTGTTTTAACTCGTGCACGTAAAATGTCGTTAGTTATCCGTGGGTTTGATTCGTCGATCGTATCTAGTGGATTCAGGATGTAGTTTTTGGTTGCGTATTGATTGGGAGTGTTGAGGTAGCCATATGAAAGACTTGGTCGCGCCTACATGATTAAGTAGGTGACCATGAGAGAATGGTCGGAATGCCCTTAGTGGGGGGGGGGAAAGAGTTAGAAGTTCGTAGACGAACTAATGTGGTCATGAGGTCTATTAGGAGTGCCAAGGGAGATGAATAGAGATTTGTATAATGTATGGATATTGGCACAAGTAACGCGCCATAGAGAGTGTTGGAAGGGGATATAATACCTCAAAGGTATTTATGATTGTTCGTAAGGCATGTAAGTTTTCTGAAAATTTCCTAAGATTTAGTAGGTTTTCCTATTACTTTGAGGTAGAACCATGAATAGATCAAGTAGGAGAAGTGAGAGGAGTTGTAGTTAGTGCCTTTCCAAGGCAATTGTTGATGGAATGATGTAAAAACAGGAGTTGTTAGAAATTGAAAGGGATGCACGATAAAAGTTGAGTTGCTTAGTAGTAGATTGGATGTGGAAAGCGGTTGAATAGTTTGATAAGAGGAAGTATTGGTCTTTTAGAATGCGTGTAGAATTTTGTGAGTAGAACGAGGTAGGAATTTATTCGTAATGCCACTAAGAGAGGGTGCAAGTAGGACGTATTTGAAAACTGCTAAGGATGTTGTATGAATGCTTTGGTTACGGTTATGCATTTAGCTTCGCCAGAGCACTAGCGGTTTTCATGGAGTCAATGAACCGAGTGTGCATGAACGTATATAAACGAGTTGTCATCGGGAGTATCGACGACATCTTGATCTACTCAAAGTCTAAAAAGGAGAGTGAGGCGAATTATGAGTTGGTTTTGGAGTTGTTAGGAAAGGGAATTATATGTGAGATTTTTAAGTGTGAGTTTTAGGATTAAGTTGACCAGGATGAGTAGTTAGAGATGATGGTATATCATGGAACCAGCAAGGGGCGAAGTAAAGAGGGATGAGGAAGCATTTTGGAGGCAGAAGAGGTGATTGGATAATGATCCGGTCTTGGCATTATCGGAAGGACTGGATGAATTCGCGAAGCATGACGATACGTGGAGCAAGGATTTGGAGGTGTACGAACGACAAAGAAAGGCGATTGCTTATACGATGCAAGAACTAAAGATTTGGATGAACTAGATAAGACTTAGTCGGTGGAGTTGGACCGTTATATCTGCCTAGAATGCTAGAGGCATTTGGGGTACTAGACGTAGAGAATGATCTATACGGATCATGAACGTCTCTAACACGTATTCAATCATTTTGATTGAACATTTGGCATAGGTGATGGGTGAAGTTAAGAGATGAAAGACAATTGCAAGGCTAAGTACCATCTAGGAAAGGCAAGCATGATTGATGAGACATGGAATAAAAAGAATGAAGTGAAGTTGAGACGAACTTGAACTATATGGATAACATATTAGGGTGGTTTGGATGCAGGATGTAGGTTGCACGAGTTGAGTTTTCTAAAGCAGAGAACGCGCCAACATTTATGTTGCGTGGCTTGGACAATCTTATGGAGAAAAGGGATGTAGACTATACTTCCTACATAGATAGGAGTGGCTTAGAAAGGGCAATGTAAGGACGGATTTGGTGGAAGGGATACATAATGCGGTGGAGGAATAAGTACGACGAGAGTTGGGTGATAGTTGATAGACTGACTAATTCATCTCATATTTCAAGAGGAATGAGAAGTCAAGTAGTTGATAAGTTGGAAGGATTGCGTACAGATGTGATGGAATAGAGGGTTTTGCGTAAAAGTTAGCCTAATATGTATGGAATGCCTTATGAAGGATTATGTCAAGGGAAGAAACGATGGGAAGCAAGCATAGTATACCGTTGATAGACTAATGTTTGGTATGAGCATACTATAGGGGTAACTGAGAAAGACGCCTAGAGCATTGGCGTGAGATTTGGATATAGTTGGAGAACGCGTTATATTAGGAAGAATTCTCCTACAAAGAGAGAGTCATCGATGAGAGGGGCATATTCCCCATTGATGAGGATGTAAGGAATAAAGGAGGAAACACCTAAATTATAGGCTGAAGACGGGATATAAGATGGTATGGAAATTAAGATTGTGGAGAGACAAGCGAAAAGTAGTATAGAGGAAGAATGATTAGAGGGAGCAAGAGGTTGTCAAGATGGTGGGTGATATTGAAGGGAAAACCGTTATAGCAAGAGGTTAGTAGTCACGAACAATGGAACGTTCACCTAGAGAAAAGGTGTAGCACCTGTTAGTATGAAGGATTGTTAGTTACTTGGTTCCGAGCATGGGAAAGCAAGGATGAGGTGGTGATTATGACATGTTTCATGTGAATGTTATGGGAAGCTTTTGGTTATGCAATCCTGCATATACCATTGGATGTGATAAAGGTTGGGAGAACTTCTGAATGATGGAAAGTCCATAGAGGATAGAAGCCGTTAGGTCTGGTGATAGGAATTGTAGTAGAAACTGTTGGAGTTAATTCATAGGAGATGAGGTGGATCACCGTTATAGTGGGATGAAGTTAGAAGCGGCCAACGTAATGGACCGGAGGTGGATCAGAAAACTATGGAGGTGGTGGCAGTGCTTAAGTAGAGGTTGAAAATGGCAAAGAACCGATAAGAGAGCTGTGCGGACGAGAGGCATAAGCCGTTGGGATTTAAGATTGGAGGTAAGGTTATGCTAGAGGTTTCACCATGGAAAGGAGTAATGTGGTTTGGAAAGAAAGGGAAGTTAGCACCTAGATTTGTGGGTCCATTTAAAATCTTTGAAAGGATTGGGCTAGTGGCGTATAGGTTGAGATTACCGGAGGAATTGAGTGGTGTGCATGATGTATTTCATGTATCAAACTTGAGAAAATGATTAGCAAGAACCGACTTGCAAGTACCGTTAGATGATATTAGTATCGATACGAGTCTTCGTTTCATCGAAGAGCCGGTAGAGATTTTGGGTCGTGAAGCTAAGACGTTGGAAAAAAAGGTAATATACCGTAGTTATGGTAAGATGGAATTTGGAACGTGGACTAGAGTTCACGTAGGAACGGGAAGGATTTATGAGGAGCAAGTATCCTCAGCTATTTGATAATGACGATCCTAAGAAGTAAATCTCGGGACGAGATTTCTATTAGGAGGGAGTGATGTGACAACCGTGGTTTTGAGGTTCGTCACTTGGTCTTATTTTTAGGTTATTTTATGTGTGACTATGTGTTTTGTGTGTCTACATGTTTATTTTGCGTGAACGAAGTTGATGTGGACATCGTTAATGGATATATGGTACTCATAAGTAAATCGAGGAATGGATATTTCATGTTCATGAGGTCACAAATTGGTGACTATGAAATGTAATGGTGTAATTTTGGTGTTTACGTATAAGTATAACTATTATAGTAAATCGTATTTTTTTTACGATTTGGGGTTTAGCATTTAGAGGTCTCGGGTAAGGTGTTTAGTCATGGGAGTATTTTTCGGGATGGTTTTAAGTCATTTTGGACTTAGTTTAAAAGTTTATTTCAAAATTCAAGAGTTTTTTTAAAACTGTATATTTTACGTTTTTTACGGTATACGCGTAAATTGACTAGTTTTACGGTTTTGAGGTTTTAGGAGCTGAAATAAATTAAGGTAACTTAAGGTATTATTAATAATATATTAATAAGTCTTAAAAAGAAAAAAATAAAATAAAAATATATGAATCGGGTTTTAAACCGACTAGAAAAGAAAAAGAAAGGTTAACGGGCCAAAAGACCCAACTTGAGCCCAATTTGGAAAAGCCTTTTTAATAAAACATATAAATACCATGTTTATATCACAAAAATCAGTTTTTCATTAATTTTCTCCCCTTTTGGCTGAATTTTTACAAGCCCTAATTTAGGGATTCATCAGAAATAATTTTCTTGAAGATTTGAGGTAAAAATCTTGATTTAATTCTTATAGTTTTCTTGTTTTATAGCATTAAGGCTTCAAGTTTTATGTAATCAATTTATATGATGGATTAGAGTTTTTAATAGATCTTTAATTAGGGGTTTTATAACAATTAACATGATTAGGATAATGATTGGTGATTATTAGCGATGTTAATTAGGGTTTAATCATGTTTAAATTCGTTTTTAAAAACTGGGCAGATTTTTTGAGTCATTTGTTTTGATCATATCTAGAGTTCTACAAACTCTTATTTTGTGATCCAAGCATCCCTGAATAGTTAACTGAAGTGGATTTCAAATGAAAGAAACAAGAACTAAATTGGAGGTCGGGAGGTGGGTCAAAAACAGGTTACAACAGTTGGAGGTCAAAACAGTTTTGAAATCAGTCGGGTTTAATTTAATGTTTTAAGGTGATTGAGGTACTTAGATGTACATTTGAACCCTCTAATGAGCATGGGAGTTGGTTTATATATTAAAAATAAGAGGCCTGGAGGAGGGCTAAGCAAATGGGTTAGGGTAAGACCCCCTAATCATAACAAACTTTTTGTATGTTCAAAATCGGTAAAATGCGGATAGGCAGAAGTATATATATATATATATATATATATATATATATATATATATATATATATATATATATATATATATATATATATATATATATATATATATATATATATATATATATATATATATATATATATATATATATATATATATATATATATATATATATATATATATATATATATATATATATATATATATATATATATATATATATATATATATATATATATATATATATATATATATATATATATATATATATATATATATATATATATATATATATCGGGGCCTTAACAGTAGATTTAAGGTTGGGGCAAACGGGAGGAGTTAGATAACATATGTAAGGGCACAGGGTTTCTTTTACAGAGATCATGGGTATGTTTGGGTGGGCATTTGGCTTATAGTTTGGAGACCTAAAAACCGGGACTGTTTTGGGTAAGATGTTAACGGGACAGGTTATGAAGTAAACTGAGTTAAGGGCTTTATAGAGGGGTGTAATGAGATGCTTAGAGCATATAAATGAGGTATATATATGGGAGAATGTTAGATGTCCATCATAGGTTGATGAACCATCTTAGTGTTTGGTTCATGTTTTGATTGTGTGCTTTTGTTTGTTAGCTTTTTGCTAGTGCGTAGACTTTTGGAGAAGCTCAATCAGGTGAGTTTCATAGTTCCTTATCTTTTAATGATTTTCACTTCCAGATGGGATGGAAGAGATACTTTATGGTTTTGTAAATAATGTTGTGAATGTTTTTATGGTTTGTGATGCACTTGTATGTACACTTATGTGATTAACTGCTATGTGATTCTTGATTGTTATTGTGGTTTGACTTGGTACCAAGGGGATGTTGACAAGGCGGGGCCTTGGGGAGGTACATAGATGTGTGAGCATCTATGGGACCAATGAATAATGACAAGGCGGGGTCTTGGGATTGGTACATAGGTGTATGGGCACCTATGGTACCATGGTGTTTAGTAAGGCTGGGAGCCTTGGATTTTGTTTGGAATGATTGATCTTGAATGTTAGTTATTAATGCATATTTGTAGCACATTGTCCATATGTTTAGTGGTTTATGGTGGTTTACAACTTATTTTAATCTTTTTTTCGGTTGGAGTCTAAACCTATGACTCTCACCAACATTATGTTGACGTGTTTTAGTGTCTCTTTCAGGTGATAAAGTGGTTAAGCATGATAACATATGTGGCTAGGATTGGAGCCGCGTAGGAATGCATTTAGAAGGAGATCCCTGTTCCTTCTTAGTTTATTTTTCTGTTTGTTTCAATATGTGATATTATGAACCTATATGTTGAATTGTTTGTGTTATTTGTTTGTCTTGGGTAAGAGGTAGGACTGTTATCTACTTACCTAGACTCCTGCATTGATGAGATATTGTCATGACATTTGTGTAACCTTTTATGACATTTTTAATTCATATAGTTCTCTATAGACACGCTGTTGTTGTGATGATATCCATACGTCGCACCCCATATTCCGCCATGGTGGGGTGTGACAGTGCCGATCATTCCACGGTAAAGTTTAGGATCGACAGCAATCCCATCCCTATCCTCATCTAACTTGGATATCTCCACCATAGGAGTATCCACGGGGTCACAGTTTTCAAAATGATACTTTTTCAAGGATTCAAGAGCATATTTGGATTGATTAATAAAGGTGCCTCTGGGATTTTGAGAAATTTGCAACCCTAAGAAAATTGAAATTTTTCTCATCATCGACATCTTAAAACGTGTGGACATGATTTTCTCAAAATGTTCAGACAGTCTTTGAGTAGTGGCAACAAATATTATATCGTCAACATAAATTTGTACCAGTATCATGTCGTTGTCCTCCTTGAGAATGAATAATGTTGGGTCCACTTTGCCTTTGGAGAAGCCTTCTGAAATCAGATAAGACGATAGGAGATCGTACCACGCGCGTGGAGCTTGTTTCAACCTATAAAGAGCATTCTTGAGCTTATACACGTGATTAGGATACTCCGAGTTGACAAATTAATTCGGCTGGCTTACATAGACATCTTCCCTTAATTCACCATTAAGAAATGCCGTCTTGACATCCATTTGATAGACGATCATATTCATGTGAGCAACATAAGCAAGGAATAGTCTAATCGCCTCCAAACGTGAAACATGAGCAAAGGATTCTTTAAATTCAATACCCAAATCTTGTTTGTAACCTCGAGCAACCAATCTAGCTTTGTTCTTTAACACACTGCCTAACTCATCGAGTTTAACCTTATATACCCACAACAAAGTAAGGATGTCAACGTTGTCCGGTAGAGGAACTAATTCCCATACTTCAAGGCGTTGAAATTCATTAAGTTCCTCTTGCATGGCTTCAATCCAAGATGATTGTGTCATAGCTTGTTGCCAAGTTTTAGGTTAAATGTCAAAAAGAAATGCATCAAAGTAACAGTATAATGCATGTTCTTGTAGTTGATGGCGTGTTGAGACTGGTCGATCGACGTCACCAATAATGTTACGGATTGGGTGATCCTTTGTCCATTTTCTATCGTGAGTTTCAATCCGTGGTGGTATGGAGTGAACGATTGCAGGAGCTTCCTCTGAGGTAGACGCACCGATAGAGTTTTCAGGTATTTATAAACCAAAGAATGGAAGCTCTTATAGGTTAGCAAGTTCCAAATCTTGATCATAGAGATCCTCTTCAACATCATTAGGAACGAGTGGGGGTGATGATTCGGGTGTGGTTTGAGAATTGGTGGTTGATGGTGCATCTGGTTCAACAGTAATAGTAGGTGCATCAGACTGATTTCCATTAACTTGAGCAACAACTTCGGGAATCGGAGCTAGTGCTGGAGAATCATCACTAGGTGGATCAAAGAATTCATCAAACATAGGTTGAAATAACTCATCCCACTCGGGCCTTGTAGGTGGTGTAAATGATGGAGAAGTAGGATTTTTGGGGTTAATCCGGAACTAATAGTACCGATTCCCATCTCATGAAGTGCGGGTTCAGAGCTGTGTTGCTCAGAAGCCATCGCTGTCAGCTCATCAAAATCGACATCCAAAGTTTCTACTATCTTGCCAAGACGACGGTTATAAATCCGGTAAGCTTTCTTTGCGGGTGAGTAACCAATGAAAGTTCTAATATCAGCCTTCAGTTGAAGTTTGCCCAAATTCTCACTATTAGTATTTGGATAACACAGTGCACCAAACACATGTAGATAGGAAATATCATGTTTGTGTCCTTGAAGTAGCTCATATAGAGTTTTTCCATGGCGCTTACGAATGATGGAGCGATTTTGGGTATAACATGAGGTTGCTACTGCTTCAGCCCATAAGAATATAGGAGCATTCACATAAATCAACATAGTTCTAGCAGCTTCCATTTGTGTACGGTTACGTCTTTCCATGACACCATTTTGTTGTGGAGTGTGAGCAACTGAAGTTTCATGTGAAATACCGACCTCTTCATAATAGTCTCATAGAGTCTGATTAACGAACTCAGTTCCATTATCAGTTCGAATGCGGCGAATAGTAGCATTAAGACGCACTTGGATCATCTTTAGAAAAGTAATAATATAATTCGGTACTTGATCCTTGGTTGCTAAAACTTTACCCATGTAAACCTGGAGAAATCATCTACCATGACGAGAATGTATTTTCTACCACTCACACTAGCCGTACGCATTGGGCCGCAAAGATCCATGTATAAAAGATACAGTGGTTCTTGGTTGGTGTCTTCAGCTTTAGGTTTGTATGATTTCTTGGTGCTCTTCCCTAAAGAACATGCGGAACATAAATGATCCTTGTCGAACTTAAGTTTTGGAAGACCACGAACAAGTTCGTTTTTAACCAAATGGTTAATAGCATCAAAGTTAAGATGAGATAACCGGCGATGCCACAACCATGACTTGGTCTTAGATGCTTTGGAGAGAAGGCATACAGGAGAGGCGGCCATCATGTTTTGAATGGACAGTGTGTAGAGATTATCCCCTCGAGAACCTTTTAACAAATCATTTCCTACAAGATCACGAATGAATCAAGTATGTTGTTGAAAAGCAACCTCAAGGTTTGAATCGCAAAAATGTCCTACTGAGAATAAGTTGTGACCAAGTCCCTCGACGTAATACACCCTTGAAATCGTAACATTCCCAATTTGATATTCACCGTAACCCATGATCTTCGCAATATGTTCGTTGCCAAATTTCACCGTTCCTAATAACTTGCTGGAGCATCTAGCGGTCTCCAGTCATATGCTTGGAGCACCCCGAGTCCAAATACCAAAGAATAATTTGGACGACCTGAAAATATCACCAAACAAAGACGATGTATCAGAATCTAATTCTTCCTCTTAGTTAGCAGGTACAAATGTAATTATCTTAGATTTGATATCAGAAGAGTTTTTAGGCTTCCAAATTTTCTTACTAGTTGTTGGCTTAGATTCTAGTTATCTAATATTCTGAGGTACTTCTTGACTGGGTACTTCTTCACTGGTAGGCACAATAGTGGAGGCAGACCTAGTCAAAGGGCGTTTTTCCATTTTTTAGTGCTTGTGTTCCTATTTAAAGGACGCTGACACCTAACTTCAGTAGATGTGATCGTAGTTAAAGGGCACTTAGTTCCATTTGCAGTAAAGGTCCTACCAGTGGGTAACCACTACCATCCAACTTGGGTGAATTTATTCCCCGTTGGTTTCCATTCAAGATTGTTCCTAATGGCATGCATTTCATTAACATGGTCAACAAGGCATAAATCATGACGCTGAGAAAACATGCATTCATTACAATTCCAATATTTCAAATTAGAATTCACATTTTGCTTAGGTTTCCACTCAGAGGGAGAACCTTTTGTCTTAGCTACATGATTCTTTTTATTTAAAACTGAAATAACATTCCTAGGGTGAACTTCTACTTTCTTCTTCGTAGTCCTACTAGTGGAAGGCTTGATCCTATCTTTCTTGTCTTGAGATCCTTTAGCCTTAGTAGACATAATTACTCCTATAGAAGCCAAGGGAACATTAGTGACAGATTTTGACTTAGCCTTGATGGGTGTGTTTAAAACAAGCTTAGCTCCTTGGGTCTTATTTAATGGAGTTATGGCAATGGTGGGGGTTTGTTGATTAATTGGTGCAGATATCGGTTGACCGATATATTCTAAATTTGCTAAGCAATCTTGAATGTGATCCACATATAAGAAAAGCTCATATAGAATATGACTTGTGGGATCTAGTTTACGCATATCATCAATGGTATCGCTAGCTAGATCAGCATGTTCTAAGGCATTTTTCATGTAGGTAGCAAACTTATTTGGACTATGCTTAAATTTTGGTTCCCGATAAAGCACACGTGTGTTGGGTTTAGGAGTACTAGAGGATGGTGCAGAGATGGTAGCTGAGTTATCAACAGCTTTTCGTCCTTTGAGTTGAAGTGTCTCCTTTAATTCAGCTATAACCATGTTTTTGTCTATGAGCTGAATATTTAGGTAAGAGATTTCCTCATATTTCTTTTTCAGTTGGTCAACTAATGACTTTTGCTCTGTCGCATTAAAAGCGAGGCGTTCTTCTATTGAACCAGAATTTTGTGAGTCGCCCTGCCTTACTTTTTCAAGCTCTCCTAGCATAGAAGTAATTCTATTTTCTAGGACATGATTTTTAGTCTCTGTAGCCTCTAGTTCCACTTTTGTTGCTAGTAATTCTCTCTTAAGTCTCATAACATCTTCCTCTAATGACTACATCACCTGAATCATCTTGTTACTTGTCTCAACGTTGTTTTTACAAACATTTATTTTTGAAAGAGTTTCATTTTTAGATTGATTTTCAAGTTCAAGAGCAATAGAGTGTTGTTGAACCTCGTCAAAACGTTTTGAAAGTGAGTCATAAGAATTCTGAAGCTTTAAAAATCCAGCGTTAGATTCATGACAAGAATGATTATCTACTGTATTCACAGGTGCAACAATATTCACAGAATGATCATGCCCATCATCACATTTATTCACAACAGATGTAATCTCAAGAGCATATTCAATAGTAACAACTTGCATCACTTCGAGAGACACTACATGTTCCAAAAATCGGTCACATTCAGACAAAATCTTTTCTTTCTCAATTAGATGTTGCTCATTAGCATCATCTATTTAGTAAAAAACTTTTCGAACTTCAGCCATTTCGAAATTATGATTGTCCCCGAGATCTAGAATCCCTCTTTAATATTGTTTACAAACGGAACGATCTCTTTCTCAAACACCATTTTCATGTGTTCGAAAGCCCATGCTCCAGCGGTTTGAGCCGTTGAAGTCGTACATTCCTGGATGACCTTGTCAAATCTGGTGAGGTATTGCCTAATCTCTTTCATGCTTAGCAATACTGTACTCACTGGTGGAAGACCCTTTGGAACTTCCTTAGGTTCATTCGGATTGGCAAGTGTAGGAAATATACTAAGGCTTTCTCTAGTAGACATATGAGTTGGTGTATGGATAAATTCCCTTTGTTATTAAAGCGAATTCTAAAATCCGTTTTTGCATTCTTTGCATTAAGCTGTTCATAATCATACGGAGGATATGTAAGAATCACTTTTGACCGATTCTCTTCATGTAGTGACATATTCTCTGATTCATTCGAATTACCAATCGGATCTAAGACCAAACCTAACTTGGTTGCATCATAAAGTCGTGAGGTGTGGTTAAATGCTTGCTTTGCATACCCCGGGTTAGATGATAAGTCTATTAGACGAGATAGAGTGAATTCCTTAAACGATGAATGAAACAAGTGTACTAGATGTGAAGCAGAGTATTGTTTTAAAAGCTTAATTTCAGTCTGTTTAATTCTCTCAGACGCCTTAATTTCCGTTTCAACCCTTCTAGACTCAAGAATTTTGAATATGAAGTTGTTGAAAATTATTAATGACTGACTCTTTTTCTTTAAGTTCTTTTGAAAGATTTGCTCTTAAACTTTCAATTTCTAGCAAGTTATCCATTTGAACTTTCTTAAACCTATCAAATTTAGGATTGGTTAAGGTAGTGGTCACTAGAGTTAATTCCAAGGTGTTAACCTTTTCTTTATACAAAGCAAGCTCGTCAGATAATGTATGATTAATCTCGAGGGTGTGATTGATCGCATTATTCATTTGGCTAAGCATAGATGCCGACAACGTGACCAAATCTTGTTGAGCAGACGAATTTGTAGACAGAATAGCTCTCGGTTGTGTTTCACTCAAAGTCTGAGGACTTGCATTGATATTACTATCATTGTTTGTCTCTTCATTTGAATAACTAACCACCGAAGGCTGTTCCGGATACTTAGACACTTGCTCAACTTGATAAGGTACAACACTAGTATCATTTGTAGTATTTGGTACCTCAGAGATTGTGTCAGCTCCATAAAGTGAACGATTCGCCATGAGAGCTGCCTTGGCGGTATTGAGATCTTCACAGTCTGAATCATATGCATCAAGATCATCGCATTGGTATGCTGCATTGTTGGTAGAAGCTACTGTGAGTCCTTCAGTATCCGTAGCTCCTGGATCTGCTAGAAATGCTAACTCTTCTTCATCGAGCTCCTGACCTTGTGCTTGAGCATTCACTAAGTATATGTTTTCCTGAAACCATGTGCCATCCCTCTTCCTATTAGGTTGCTTGCACTCCCGAGCCACGTGTCCTTCCCCGTTGCAGTTATAACAGATGATCATCTTCATTTTGCCAGTGTTATTTCCCCTTGTAGCATTGTTGAATGGATGTGCACCAGTATTGGATGAACTTGGTCTCCCTGAAGTGGTTGTACAGTAACTCTGCCATCTTGGATTGTAGCTTATTGACGAGAGTTAGAAGAATTCCTCAACTGATTATTTGTTGGAGATGGTCCTCTGTAACCTCTTTTATTTAACACTTGAGTGATGTAAGCAGACATTTGAGCAAGTATATCAGTGGGATTATCCCCTTGTCTAAATTCAGGAACTGGAATCTCATCATCACAATAGAATACTGGTGCTGGTTGAGCTATAAACACATTTGAGGGAGTACTGATATGTTGTGAGTAATGGGGTTGAGGAACCTCGTGTTGCTGGTAAGTGATGGCAGGGTTTGTTAGAGGTTGATAAGGTGAGTATGGTTGTGAAGCATAAGGTAAATGATGTGAGTCTCCTTGTGATAATATTGCTGGTTGTTGGTATTGTTGCTGATATGATGTAGGCGGTTGTGGTAAGATCGAATATTGTGGAAATCTTTGAGTCTGGAACATGGGCTTGTGATAAGATTGTTGTCCCATAGCATACGGAGTGTTGTTGTATGACAATGTTGGATGATTTTCCATTAACGTCAGTGGTTCGGAATAAGATCCTTGAGGCATGATTTTTTAGAGCACATGCTTCTCATGTTGCTGCAAGAAAGCATAAAGCTGATCTAAATTTGATTTGTGCAAATGGCGAATCAATTTAACATCAATGACATACTGGTTCCATTCTTGGGGTAACGTGTTCAAAAACTTGGTGTTGATTTGAAACTGAGAAATTGTAAGATTATACACGTTCAAATCATTCATCAAAGTAGTGAAGCGCCAGTAGAAGTCATGAAGAGTTGCCCCGGGAATGTATGAGAACCTATCAAACAAATCATAGAGTTGACACTCTCTTTCCTGCTTGGTAAGTGAAGTCCCTTGTAACAAAACTGCTAAGCGATCCCATTCCTTTGCTACCTTGTAATTGCTTACCATACGATAAATATCGGGTGGAAGAGCTTTCTTGATGGTTGCAATGATTTTGTTTGCTTCTGTTAGTTCATGAAATAGCCTTGGCCTAGTCACATTGTCTACAGTTATCTCACCATAATCAAGTGGTCCTTACTCAATGGATTGAACCATGAGTCTCCCACAAGGTCTACCAATAATATAAGACAACATGCGACCTTGCCATGCATCAAAAAGCTCTTTGATAAGCAATGGTGGATGGGTAACGGTACCCGAAATGATAGAAAGGTCAGTAAGCGATGTCATTGTTGGCATGTATGAATGTGAACTCATTTTATGATCTCGTGAAAAAAGATTATCAAATATGATCGAGCTATGAAATAAGATTATGTGTTTTAGTGTTGTTTGAACAAAAGTTGTTATTATCTTTTGGTTGTGTGTTTTTGTTAATGTCTCCAAAGAAATGTAAAGTTGAAAAATCCTCTAAGTCTTGCAAATTTGTGCTGATCGTGATGTGCTATCGTAACCCCTGATCGTGGTCTTTGATCGTAACGGTTGATCGCAGTCCTTAATCACAGTCCTAGATCATAGTCTTTGATCGTAACGTGTGATCGCAGTCCTTGATCGCAGTCCTTAATCGTAGTCCTTGATCGCAGTCCTAGATCGTAGCCTTTGATCGTAACGATTGATCGTAACAGTCGATCGTAGTCACTGATCGTAAGTCTAGATCGTAACACTGATCGTAACAATGGATCACAGTCACTGATCGCAGTCACTGATCGTAACTTTGGATTGTAACAATCGATCGTAAGATGTGATCGTGATATTCGATCGCAAGTAGAAACCCCAGGGTTTATGCGATCGCAATATTCAGATCGTAACAGAAAAATAGTTCGAGACTTGTAGGCAACAAGAAAGAAGATGTTTTACCTGGGAATTCATGTTTCTAGCCAAACCAATATCTCCAAATCGTTACTACAACTATTTAGAAGTAATATAGATCACTTTGAACCACAAAAACACGAATTTTTTTTGAAACTTTGGTAAAATCAATCAAAAACACATGAACACACTTAGAAAAGTATGAACAACACAAAACCAATCTTTATTTCATCCCATAGCTCTTGATACCAATTGTAGAAGTGTGATAATCTTTGATATTTCAAGAGGTTTGTTGTTTTCTAGTGAGAGAAAGTAGAGAGAGAAGTGAGAGAAAAAGTATGTTTATTACTAGTGAAAATGAAACAACCAACACCCCTTTCCATGGTGGAAAGGGGTTTATATACCCAAGTCCCTTAGTAGACTTGGGCCTCCGGCCCATGAACATGCTTATGGGCCGGGCTAATGTAAATATTAATTAAACTTATACTACAAGCCTATAACTATATTGTTGGAGTGACCGAGACTTTCTTAATACGAAAATCGTATTTCCAACATTGATAACTCTCTGGTAGTTTTTTTGTTGGTAAAAGTGTCCTATTTCCTTTAGTTAAAAAACTATGTCACGAGTACCTGAGGTAAGTTTGGCTTCCAAAAGGTTATGATATGAGAGGTGATGATGGCGTTTTCTTCTTCAAGTTTACTTACGTCACTGGTCTTGAGCAGGTCTTGGAGAAAGGACCCTGGATGATACGAAATACTCCTATCTTTCTTACTAGGTTGTCGCTGAATGTAAAGTAAAACAAGGATGCGATTAAAAGTACCAGTTTCGGTAAAAATCCACAAATTACCTGTTGTTGCCTATTCAGAGGATGGCTTAAGTTTAATTGCTACCAAGATTGGTAAACCACTTGTTTTTTACGCGTTTACTAGCTCCATGTGTTATGAACCGTGGGAACGAATAGGGTATGCTCGTGCAATGATTAAAGTCAGTGCTGATAAGGAATTTAAACATGAAGTCATAATTGGTACCTAATATGGAGGGGACTGGTTGTACCAAGATAAGTATGGGGGTTGAATACGAATGGAAGCCATTGTTATGTACAGATTGCCATGTGTTTGGGCATGGGAATGAGCAATTCCCTAAAAAGGTGACACAACCAGTTGTTGTTGCCAAAAATTCACAGCCTTATGGTTTTATAACTGTAACTAAAAAGAAGAAAAAACCAAACCATGTTGGAGGGTGAGGTATCAAGGTTGATCAGCCTAAAAATGTGGAATATAAACCTACGGTTAAGGTTAAGGATAAACAAGCAGGGAATAAGCAAGGGAAGCAAAAAGTGGACGAGGTTATTGATCCTATTAAATTGAAGAACAAATTTGCAGCCCTTGAAAGTCAGGATGAGTTATTGATGGTTAATTCGATTGGTGAAACCGGTGGCACTAAGTGTAACGAAGTTGGTAGAGGTGAAACTGAAGATATTGAGGATTAAGACAGTGAGGTGGAGGAGATTTTTGCTAAAAAAGATCCGAACATATTCATTAATAAGGGGGGGAAACACTCCTTCTATTGATGGTTATAATGTTTAGTATCGCTTCATAGAACATACGGGGTTTAAACCAGGCCACCAAACAAACTGAGGTCCGTCAAGTGGTAAAGAAGAATCAGGTTAGTGTGTGTGCAATCTTAGAATCCCATGTGGATTTATCGATTCTTTCTCGTGTGTGCTCTAAGGTGCTTAGGTTTTGGGTCTGGACGTCAAATGCTAACTTGAGTGTTAGTGGTTTTCGTATTCTAGTTGGTTGGAATGTGGATGTTGTTGATCGTATTGTGTTATCTCAATCATCGCACGCGCTCCATGTGCAGCTTCGTCACAAAGAGACAAACAAAATCTTATTTTTTTCGTTTATTTATGCTGCCAATACTACGTCTGTTAGGCGTCTTTTATGGGTTGATCTGGAGTTTTTTAAGAACGTGACACGTGGCAGGCCATGGATCCTCCATGTGTGATTTTAAGGATTGTGGAAAAAAGCGAACATTAAAGTTATGGATATCACCAGATCAAGTATTCATTTTACGTGGAATCAAAACCAAGAGGTAGTGATGGTATCTTGAAGAAATTACACCGCATAATGTGAAATTTAGGTTTTATATACAATTTTCCTAGAGCTCATGCCATATTTCAACCATATAGATTCTTTGGTCACTTGCCTGCTGTGTTAAAAGTCCCTAGCCTTTACTCGATGGAACCCAAACCTTTCAAGTTGTATAACTTCCATACCAATAAGGGTAAGTTTCGTGAGCTGTTGTTGCAATATTGGAATTCACATGTGGATGGTCATAATATGTTTAAAGTGGTATCGAAGATGAAAACTTTGAAGAAACCATTTCGGAAGCTGATGTATGATTATGGTAATCTCCATGACCGGGTTAACAAGCTGAGGCTCGAACTGGATGCTGTTCAACGAGATTTGGATTTGAACCCGACTATCTCACGTTAAGAGAGGAGCATATTGTGTACTTTAATGCGCGTAAGGACGCGAAATTAGACGAGGAGCGGTTTTTGAAACAAAAGGCCAAAGTTTATTGGTTTGAGACGGGTGACTCCATCTCAGCTTATATTCACAAGTCCTTGAAGTGCAGGAACCAACGATGCCGTATATAGAGAATTTTGAACTCAGATAATGTCTTGGTTACTCGTCAGAATGTCTCGGAGGTCTTTGTGTCTCATTACGGGATGTTCTTGGGTTCTTTGATTGAGTGCACTAATATGGATTAAGAGGGCCTGCTCGTTGACAAAGTTTTGTATTCATCTAATGCTTTGATGACTCGAGGTATTACCAATGAAGAAATAAAGGACGCTATGTTTGGCATAGGTAATGATTGTGATCTGGGTCCAGATGGGTTTACCTCCGCTTTCTTTAAAAAAGGATGGGATATAGTTGGTCATGATGTTTGTAATGCGGTTCATGATTTCTTTTCGAATGGGCAGATTCTTAAAGAGATCAATCACACTTTCATTGCGCTTATCCTAAAGGTTGCTACTCCGAATAAAGTTAAAGATTTTCGTCATATTTCGTGTTGCAACGTTGTGTACGAATGTATTAGTAAGATTCTTACGAATTAGGTTATGGCGGGTATTAAAGATGTGGTTAGTGAGAATCAATCGTCTTTTATCCCAGGGAGGCGGATCTCGGATAATATTCTTATTACACATGAGCTTATGCATAATTATCATAGGAATCAGGGTCCTCCTCGAAGTTCTTCTAAGGTGGGTATCCAAAAAGCTTACGATACAGTCGACTGGCGGTTCTTGGAGAATATTTTATATTGCCTTGGGTTCCATCCTACTATGGTTAAGTGGATCATGACCTGTGTTTCTTCGACATCGTTTTCGTTATGCCTTAATGGGGTTATCCATCGTTTTTTCATGGAAAGCGGGGGCTGGGACAAGGAAACCCGTTTTCTCCTTATCTTTTTACTCTTGTTATGGAGAATCTTTCTCTTATTATTAAGAGAAGAGTATGGGAATAGTAGAAACCTATAGATCGTTAGACTCTATGGTTTACACCATTAATCTACGATTATATCGAGTTCTTATGTATGTAATCAAACATAGCGGAATTAGAACATTGATATAAGAACCACAAGATGTTTCTTCTCCAACTATTACTTGCATTAAGACGATGTTACAAGCAATCCTAGGCGTGTATAATGAACACCACACCTAGACACACAAACAAACTTTAGGTTTACATTGTAAGAATATTAGATGAATGAAACCTACGCATGCTTTCTTTCTATAATAGAAACTATAGCTTACACAGAAAGCTAACATAATAATAAAAAGACTCCAACAGCTTGTAGAATTGTTTCTTGTACATTTTAGTCCTTGTCTTCTTATTTTGTTTATTTTGTCATATCAACTCAATATTTGACCCAACAGGAATCAAAATCATTTCGTTATCATAAATATTGTGAGGACCTCCATCTTATTAATGTGTGTTTTGCAGATGATCTCTACAGTTTTGCTAGGGGGCGTGGATTCTGCTCGGGTTATTATGGATTCTCTTGAGGAATTCAAAGGAGTTTATGGATTAGTGTCGAGTATTCCTAAGAGCATAACATTTTTTGTAATGTGCTTAACTACGTGAAGAATGCTATACTTGCTATTATGCTATTTGTGGAAGGTATATTGCCGGTTATTTATCTTTGTGTTCCATTGATATCCTCTAGGCTGTTAACTAGGGATTGTAAGGTGCTTGTGGAGAATGATACTAATAGAATTGGGGATTGGAAAAACAAATCCCTATCATTTGCGAGCAGACTTCAATTATGCAAATCTGTCCTATTATCTATGCACGTGTATTGGGCATCGGTTCTTCTCCTTCCCATTGGTATTATTAATGATATTCAACAGCTTATACGGTGTGTTCTTTTGTGAAATGGTGAGTATAAGCAGGAGAAATTGAAGGTTGCGAGGCATGTGATATTTCTTCCTTGTAATGACGGGGGTCTCCGTATTAGAATTCTTGAGGCGTTGAATATAGCCTTCGTGACTACTCACTTTTGTAACATTGTGTCTTTAAAATATTCTTTATGGATGCAGTGGATTCATAGGTATCGTTTAAGGGGTCGCACGTTTTGGGACATTCCTATTAAAGCGGGCATGAGTTGGGGATGGCGAAAGCTTCTACAGCTCGGGGATGTTGTTAAACCTTGTTTTTGGCATTGCATAGGTAATGGAAAGACAATTTTTGTTTGGTATTGTTGGGCCAATGAAAGTTTTAACTATGGCCAGTCTAGATTTGTTTAAATTAGACTAAGTTTTACTGATCGCTGAGATGACCAGCGACAGAGACCAGACCAGTGGAAGGCAAAGCCTCAGCTGGCACACCAGAAACATTCAAGTCAAAGACTGTTGGGAATAAATCTATGCTTATTTGTTTCCCCTGCTAGTTGATTATCCATACCCCTGCTAGAGTAAGTTCCCCCTGCTAAATAACAAAGGCAGGGGGATTGGTCCCCCTGCTGGAGTCAAAGGCCATGTTGTCAAAGATAAACATGGAATAGATTTTTACGCGTTTCAGTTATTATTCCTTAATACTTTCCATTTTTGTTAGTAGTGATCTTGTACGTGGCTCCTTATGGCTATAAAAGGACTCACTAGTTTAGCATGCAAAGAGCGTCTTTCTCATTTGTCTTTCATTATAGTACTTTAAGGTTTTGTAAACCCTAATACCATTTTAGGGTATTCGTATATCTTTGATATATTAAAGTTCAACGTTTCAATCACATTTGTTCTTGTGCTAAACATTATATTCCGCATCTTGTTTAGTTACTTTGCTTTGCAAAGTTTATCTAGTGTTAGATTGAATTCTTTCTCTCTATCACAACCCTTAAACAAGCTATTAAGGTTTAAGATCTGACTTTGGGATCAACAAGTGATATCAGAGCTTGTTGAGAAACTTTGTCTAAACCAAGAACAAAACCCTCATATCAACCATGTCTTCAGACTCTTCCTCAAACAGCAACAATCACAATAACCTCAAATTACCTATGTTGGATCCTGAAAACTTTGAATTATGGGAATTCAGAATCCAACAATACCTCAAAATGGAACACTATGTTCTCTGGGAGATCATAGAGTTTGGTGATCAATTCAACAAAATGGTGGCAGTTGAAGAAGGCAAGAAAGATAGGAAGTGCTGATAAGGGAAGTGACAAGGGGAGTGCAACCAAAGATATTGCTCAAACATTGCTCACCATGGGCAATCCAGAAGAAGCCCCTGCTTTAAAAGTTTCCCCTTCCATTGCTGATCCCACTGTTGTAAGTCAATCCCCTGCTAAGAATATTACTCAAACTTTTGTTAGAAAGAACAGAAAGCAACCAGCTCAGAAGGGGATCACAATCAAAGAACCTGGATCTAAAGTGAAACCAGCACCAGCAGTGGATCCAAAAGACAAAGGAAAAGGAATCATGGTGGAACAGCCCAAGAGAAAATACAAGCATCTAACTCCTGAACAACAAAGGGCTCAAGAAGCACATGATGCACAAGTAGCTCTCAGGCTACAACAAGAGGAGATGGATATGCAGAACCAAAGAATGCAAAAGATGAGGCCCAAAGATATGCTCAAGCAGGTTGAGATTATGCATAGAGAACTAGATGACAGGGTACCTCATGTTGGAGAGTTTCTTGATCAATGGGAGAAGGAGTTAATAAATGCTCCTTTGGAAGACAGGTATGAGTTGACTTGCGTTGTTTACAAATATCAAACTGAGTATCTGGAAAGAAGGGCAAATCAAATTCAGAGAGAGAGGTATCTGACTTCAGAGAAAGGGCAACTTGAACACTACAAAGTTTTGCTTAAGAGACATAAGAAATGGAAGGATGGTGATTTCAGAGATATGAGTTTTGAAGCCATAAAAAGAGCAGTCAGACCAGTTCTAAGATTGTATGATGTGGAGGATTGGATGACTATCAACTCTCCTGAAGAAGCTGAGTATCTTAGGAGACAAAGTGAAATGCTACAAAAAGCCAGGGAATCTAAGAAAAGAAAAGCTGGAGAAACAATTTTGGAAACTACACAAGCAGGTGCATCAGCCCAAGCAGGTGCATCATCACAAGCAGGGGCATTACATCAAGCAGGTGGAAGTTTTCCAGAAATTGAGAAGTTTGTACTTAATGTACAAAGAGCAGCCAAAAGACTCAAGAGAATAGAGAATGTGGGCACAGTTACTAAAGAGTCTCAAAGGCCATCAAATGATGAAATTGATAAACAGCTAATTCTGCAGGAAAATGATGACATCTCACCTAGTGAGCTTGGAAAGAAGTTTGCTATCATAAAATATGATGTTTATGACCACAAAGGGAGGACTTAGTGGAAGCCTACAAGGGCTGACAATACAGCACAGACATTTCTAAGTCTAGATGTCATGTTTCAAATTTTGGATAGTGAAGACTTAGAAGATCTGTGGAAAATATTGAAGAAAACATTTGCTGCAAAACCTCCTACCATGGATGGTGTGGAGAAGGATTGGGTAATCTGGGAGTGCATGCATAGAATGTATGAGCATGAGTTATTTGATCCTATATTTGATGCAGTGAATAAAGGAGGTTTGTTGTATTGGAAGCTGTTTACCAATTCTGGGGTCTATGAGGTAGTGATGGAAGGCGTAAGTGCGTACTTGGTCAATCATAGGTATTATCCCTTCTCTCAAGAGACCTTGAAGAAACTAGCACAGGCTAACCTAATTGTAGATGCTAAAAAGCCTGTTGCTTATGATCTGGTAAGAATGGTTCATAGTCAGATTTGGCCAGAAAGTTTGTAAGCATCCTCATCAACTAGTATTTATTCAGAAACTTGTCTTTAGGGGAAAGCACAAGTTTAGGGGAGGATTGTTGGGAATAAATCTATGCTTATTTGTTTCCCCTGCTAGTTGATTATCCATACCCCTGCTAGAGTAAGTTCCCCCTGTTAAATAACAAAGGCAGGGGGATTGGTCCCCCTGCTGGAGTCAAAGGCCCTGCTGTCAAAGATAAACATGGAATAGATTTTTACGCGTTTCAGTTATTATTCCTTAATACTTTCCATTTTTGTTAGTAGTGATCTTGTACGTGGGTCCTTATGGCTATAAAAGGACTCACTAGTTTAGCATGCAAAGAGCGTCTTTCTCATTTGTCTTTCATTATAGTACTTTAAGGTTTTGTAAACCCTAATACCATTTTAGGGTATTCGTATATCTTTGATATATTAAAGTTCAACGTTTCAATCACATTTGTTCTTGTGCTAAACATTATATTCCGCATCTTGTTTAGTTACTTTGCTTTGCAAAGTTTCTCTAGTGTTAGATTGAATTCTTTCTCTCTATCACAACCCTTAAACAAGCTATTAAGGTTTAAGATCTAACTTTGGGATCAACAAAGACAACGTCAGAGAAGTCGAAGACAATCTGAAGTCATACTCACCAGCGATTATGGATAGCTGGGATGTTGAAGGAATGTGCTGGTGTTCAAGGATCTCTAAGTTAACAATACTTAGAGATCACTTAAGAACCCTAGAAGTCTGAGACAAGCAAAGCTTGTCCAATCCTTTATATTTTAGGCGGGAGAATCTACCAAGTGTTTTGAGCGGGACAAAAAAAGAGATTCAAGATAAAGCCTAGTATGACCTAGTGGGACAAAAGGTGAATAGTTGGCAGACTGTTCACCTAAAGTTGTTTAAAGGTATGTCTCGGCTTGGACATGCATTTAATACGTTGCACTCTTTCATTCAGAAGATGACACATATCAACTACTCCCACTAAGGAAGCAACCTTGTACCACTATAAATAGGAGTGAGAAAGGAGAATTAAATTAACCCTTGTGCTTGGATAAATTATCTAAGTTATTTCTCACTTTGGAACTGCTGAGCCCTCAACTATCTACCAGCGTCTCATTGGTTCCCTTGTAAACTTGAGTCTCGAATCTAGTTTACTTGTTCTAGGGTTCATTTCTTATCGTCATTCAGCAAGTGCATTCATAGCACTTTGTAATACTTTATTTATAACAGTTAATAAAGCATTACGCGTTTAAAAAGTATTTTATTGTGTTTTCGTGGTTATACGAGTTATAGTTTCAACAATTGTCATATTAAGGGACTTTCAATTGGTATCAGAGCGGTTTGATTTATAAAACATTTTATAAAACGTTCTTGTTTTTAAAATCAAGATCCTAATATGACTGATACTATACCTCCTCCACCCTTTGTTCAAACCAGTCAGGGTACCACTTCAACCACCGCATCGGCCACCATATTTACTACCATGCCCACACCAGTTGTGAGCACTGGTAATAATGAGGATGACCTTCCCCAACTACTTGATGTTCGTGGGGGGTCACACGTGTCCAATGTTCCAGCGTTCGATGAAGAAGATTTTTCAAGTTGGAAAAGTGAATTTCTAATATATTTAGATGGCTTAGAACCCTTCTTGATATAAATCTTAGAAAATGGTCCCTATGTAACACTGGCCGTTTCCTCTACCCCTGAGAGACCCATTAAGAAGCCTGTTAAGCAATGGTCTCCAGCGGATAGACGTCTGGCTAACCAGGACAAGAGACTCAAAAGTATCATAGTCTCTTACCTACCCAAGAACATTGTGAAGTGTGACAACCCTGGTTTTGAGGTTCGCCACGTAGTTTTGTTTTGTGCTAGTTATGTGTCTTTACGTGTTTATGTGCTTATTGGTGTGTATAGATTGTGGTTTGGATATCGTTTCCGGTACGGGGTACCTTGTGAATGAAACGATGTGTGATGATTTCATGTTCGTGAGCTCACATTTAGTGACTATGAAATGAAATAGTGATATTTTGGTGTTTACGTATACATATAAGTATTATAGTAATAGTATATTTTTTTAGGATTTACGGTTTAGCTTTTGGAGGTCTCGGATGAGGTAATTAGTCATATGAATATTTTTCGGGATGGTTTTAAGTCATTTAGGACTTAGTTATAAAGTTTATTGCAAAATTTGAGATTTTTTGTAAAAGTGTATATTTTACGCCTTTTACGGTAAAACGCGTAAATTTGACTAGTTTTACGGTTTTGTGGTTTTGGAAGCTTTAGGAGCTGAAATAAATTAAGGAAAATTAAAGTAATATTAATAACATAATATTGAATAATAAAAATAAAAAAAAAACGAATTTAGGGGTGTTTGGGTCGGTTTAGACGCACCAAAGAAGAAAGAAAGAAGGGAAAAGCCCAAAACAGGCCCAATGGACTTGTAATGGGATTAGAGGGCCTTTAGGACTTAACCAAACCCAACTCATAACCATAATAATCAGGTTTTTAACCTCCATAACATCTCCTAGCCGAAATTCATCAATGGTGGCCAATTAAGGTTCTTCAAAAATTAGGTTTTCTCATTTTCCATTTAATTAAAGGTAAAACCTTCTTAACCCTTTTCATATTAATTGTTTTTAATGTTTTCTATGATCATCTTATGATGGATTTAGGTTAGGGTTTAATTTAAAACAGTATATTAATCATATTTTAATGATTAAATAAATTAGGGCTTGTAATTAGAGGGATTGGGGTTAATTAATGAGGTTGATTTTGTTAAACCCGTTTTTTAAAAACTGGGCAGAATTTTGAGTCAATTGTTTTGATCATATCTGGAGTTCTAGGAACATTCAAGACGCGATAAAACTAGCCCTGAAAAGGTATTTGAAGTGGATTTCCAATGCAAGAAACTAGAACTAAATTGGAGGTCAGGAAGTGGGTCAAAAACAGGTTACAACAGTCAGAGGTCAAAACAGTTTTGAATTCAGCCTGTTTTCTTTTTAAGTTTTGGGTTGTTTGGGGTACTTAGGGTTGCATTGGGATCTTATCACGAACATGAGAGATGGTTTATATGTTGTAGTGAGTATCTGCACTTGGGCTAAGGTTGTGGTTTAGGGTAAGACCCTCTAATGGTAACAAACTTTTCATACGTTTAAAATCAGTGAACTCTGGATAGGTAGCAATATATATACATATATCAGGGCCTTAACAGTAGCTTTATGGTTAGGGCAAGTGGGAGGTTTTAACTAACATGTATAAAAGTGTGAATATTCCTTTTACAGAAACCATGGGTATATTTAAGTAGACGTTTGACTTGAAGTTTTGAGACCTAAAACTGGGACTGTTTTGTGTAAAATTATGAACGGGATAGCTATTAAACTTAACCAAGTTAGGGACTTGTTAAGGAAGGGTAATGGGGTGATTAGAACTTAACAATGAGGTAATTATATGGGAATAGGCTAGATGTCCATCATAGGTTGATGAGCCATCTTGGTGATTGGTTCGGGTATTGATTGTGTGTTTTTGGTTTGTTAGCTCGTTGCTAGTGCGAGGACTTGTGAAGAAGCTATCAGGTGAGTTTCATAGTCCCATGTTTACTATTGATTTTGACTTCCAGATGGGAAGGAAGAGACACTGTGTTGAGTTATTTCTAAATTGTTGATGTAAATGTTTTTTATGGTTTATGATGGACTTGTGTGTACATTATGTGATTAACTGCTATGTGATTCTTGATTGTGTATGATTTGCATCGGGGGACACGTGACGTCTCAGTTATTGTGGTTAAACAAGGTAGTAGCCTTGTGGTTTTACAAGGTAGTGGCCTTGTGGTTTGCCAAGGTAGTGGCCTTGGGATAGGTACATAGTGTGATCATCTATGGTACCATGTTGTTTGGCAAGGTAGGAGCCTTGGATTTGGTTTGATATGTTTGATCTTGAATTTTTAGTTGTTAATGCATACTTGTAGCACACTGTCCATATGTTATTGTATCGGTGTTTGTTATTCACAGCTTGTAACTGATTTAGCGTTAGAGTCTAAACCTATGACTCTCACCAACTTTATGATGACGTGTTTTAGTGTCTCTTTCAGGTGATACTATGGTTAAGCATGAGAACATAAGTGGCTAGGATTGGAGAAGCTTAGGAATGCATATAGAAGGAGAATCCCCGTTTCCTTCTTAGTTTATTTTCTTTCTGATTTTTTCGTAGTGATATTGTTGGCACATATATGTGATTGTTAGTGTTATTTATTTGTCTTGGGTAAGCGGTAGGACTGTTACCTACTTACCTAGACTCCTGAGTTTGATGAGATATTGTCATGACTTTGTGTCTCCATTTTATGACATTTCTTATTTCATATAGTTCTCTCTATAGACACACTATTGTTGTGATGATATCCATACGTCGCGTCCCATATTCCGCCATGGTGGGGTGTGACAGAATGGCATTAGAGACAGGTTATAGAGAATTAGGTTGCCTAGTCACGTAGCCTAGTCTATAGCTTAAGGGTCCCTGCATATAGGCGTCATAGGAGTATGTGTGCATTTTATATTAATTGATGTGTTTGGATGTTATTTATTGCGATGTTTTTACTAGTATGGGTTGAACCATAATCGTCCACGCTAGTCACTGTAGTATTTTGCTTAAATTGTACATTATAGTACATAATTTAGTACAAGGTAGATTCTATCTTTTATTGAGTTATTTTACATACCTGAGGTATGTTATTTTCTTTTTATGTTTAAGTCATGTCCCCTAAGAATCGTGTGGTGGTTCGAGTTACTAGGAGTAGGTGGATAGGAAGGATTTTAAGTTGTTTCCACTCTTACGGGCGACATGACTTATAACTGATTATGTTTTCGTTTTGGACTTAGTCTATGCTGTTTTAGCTAGACTATGGATTTATGTATTTCAAGAGTATTACTATGTTATTTTAGTAGATGGAGTTTTGGACTTTATTGTTTATGTGGTAATGAGCTTATGTGAGTAGATGGATTTTTGTGTTATATGTTGTATTGATTCTTATAAGTGTCATCGTAGGAGGGAGTGCATTGGGGAAAGGGTAATTGTATAAGTATGGTGGCCAACATAGTTATACAAGTACCACAACTTCAATGGGTTCTCAAGTATGATTGCATGAAAGAGGGTTAATACATGCTTGTATATGATGAGATGTAGAATTTGGGTATACGTATATATATGGGTTTATGTAATGGCTGCCTATGATATGGCTATTGTTCTTTTTGTGTTATATGTTTTGGGATTATAGTGGTGTTGTGTGATTATGGGGTCACACAATATGGTTTGGTTTTGGAGGTGGGCTTTATTGCCTTGTTTTGGCACGGTTAGATGGTGATTACTCGTATGGAAAAACGAGCGTATAAAGCGATTGATTGACTTGACATGTATGATAACGAGTATGTTTGGGAGATTCGATAGGTATATATATGCGGATGTATATATACTACTACGTGTTGGGTTATGGTATATGGTCGTTCACTAGTTATTATAACTTGAACGTACCTCGTGTTTGTCGTGTTTTATGGTGCTGGAGTTTGTTGGAGTTCCACCGATGTTTTGAATCTTTTGAAGTGTGTCTTGTAGCGTATTCTTTGAGTCTCGTATTTCACGTGTACGTTTTAAAATGGTGTTTTTGGTTTCAAGTCTACTGAAATAACTTGGGATTTCTTTTGAGATAATGAAATCTTTTGTGTTGGGTCTTGCATTTCTTTTGGTCGGTATATATTGAGTTAGATGGTTGGTTGTATTCGGTAAATAAGGGTAAGGTGTTGGAGTCGTGTTTGAAACAAGATGTAACATAAGATTTCTTTGTAATCAACAGTTATATATTTCAAATTCTAAAGGACTTTCTTTAAAATAAAGCGAAGTAAAATTTTTTTCTACTTACATAGTTTATATAATTGGGTTTAACCGATTCGCGTCATTTATAATTATTAATACAAGGTTAAATTGAGTTTATGAAGGTTACACATACAATTATATCTGTCATTTAAAAGGATTACATTAATCACTAAGTTTAATCTTTAGTTTTTTTATAAAACAACTAGTATAAAACTGTTTGGTCATAACTTGTTCGTTTTTTTATAGTTTTTTTAGTGATTCAAAAGCCAAAAATTATGTACTCAGAACGTACTTTTCAAATATTCAGAAAGTATAGTCATGGGAGGTCAATGGACTGGTCGGAATTGTTGTACAAGTGTCGGGTTCAAGGTTGAGTTTTGAATAGTAGTTTATTTTTATTTGGGGTGCACGGGATACCTAGTCCTTGGGTTGAGTTTTGAGATCGCCTAGAAGGTTGTTTGTAGATGGTTTGAGTCACATAGATGTGAGGAGGTAAAATAATAATAATAATAATAATAATAAAAAAGATATATATTCTTTTGGAAAAGTTGATCTTTTGCACGGTTTAAATAATATGTCGCGGGGCGTAATCTGTTTGGTTGCCATTGGGTGTTTCTTGGATTATTTTTCGTTGTCACGGGTCATTTTGAATTGATACACGTTTTGGGTTTGAGTTTTCTTTCGAGTCTCATGGCTTTGACTTTTTTTTAACTGGTGCACGTGAAATGTCGTTTGTTATCCGTTGGTTTGATTTGTTGATCGTATCTGATGGATTCAGGATGTAGTTTTGGTTTCGTATTCTTCGGGAGCGTCGAGGTAGTCATATGAAAGACTTGGTCGCGCCTACACGCTTAAGTAGGTGACCATGAGAGAATGGTCGGAATGCCCTTAGTGGGGAGGAAAGGAGTTCGTAGACGAACTAAGGTGGTCATGAGGTCTCTTAGGAGTACCAAAGAGATAAATAGAGATTTGTGGGATACTAGCACAAGTAACGCGCCATAGAGGGTGTTGGAAGGGGATACAATACCTCAAAGGTATTTATGATTGTTCGTAGGGTATGTAAGTTTTCCGAAAATTTCCTGAAATTTAGTAGGTTTGCCTATTACGGTGAGGTAGAACCGTAAATAGAGCAAGTAGGGGAGGTGAGAAGAGTTGTAGTTAGTGCCTTTCCAAGGCAAATCGTTGATGGAGTGATTTAAAAACAAGAGCTGTTAGAAATTGCAGGGAATGCCGGATAAATGTTGAGTTGCTTAGTAGTAGATTGGATGTGGAAAGTGGTTGAGTGGTCTGATGAGAGGAAGCATTGGTCTTTTAAAATGCGTGTAGAATTTTGCAAGTTGAATGAGGTAGGTATTTATTCGTATTGCCGCTAAGAGAGGGTGCAAGGAGGACATAGTTGAAACTGCTAAGGATGTTGTATGAACGATTTGGGTTTACGGTTATGCATTTGGCTTTGCCAAGCACTAGCGGATTTCATGGAGACAATGAAGCGAGTGTGCATGAACGTATTGTTGGGAATAAAATATGGGTCAGATCACCAAACGCTGATAAGAAGAAAGTCAACGCTGATGGATTGACATTGGACGCTGATAGAAGTCAACGCTGACAGCCTTGAAGATTGACACTGATAGAATATCTTTTGTTTATTTGTTTCTTTATTTATGTATGGTAAAGATAAGCACAACATTGTATTTTCTATTATTATCTTTACCTAGAATAGTTGATTCGTAGCTTATTGTACAAGACTTCTTGTTCTATAAAAGAAGGTCTTTTAGGTTAAAGTCATATATCAGTTTTCATAGTATTCGCAAGTTAAACCTTTCATTGTAATCAACACGATTATTCTAATACAAGTGAAAGTTTGTTTAACATCATTGTGTTTTAGATCAAGTGTTAATTCCGCATAACACTTTGTTACTTTATTCATAAGCAAAGGTTTCTCTACGTGTTATACTTGATCTAATCTCGTATACACAAAGCTAATCGATCTAAGTTTGGGATCAACAAGTGGTATCAGAGCTTGTTGAGAAACTTTTGATCTTTAAGTAACGCAGAACCCTAAAACACCAAACCCTAAAAACCCTAAAATTCTCAAAACCCTAAAAACATCATGTCTGGCACAAATCAACCTCCTGCTTTGCTTCAAAACAACTTCTCAAACCCTAGTATCAAAATTCCCATGTTTGATGCCAGGAACTTTGAACTCTGGAAGTCCAATTTTGAGCAATACATAGCTATTCATGACTACACTCTTTGGGAAATTATCGAATATGGGAACACATTCGATAAAGCAGCAAAGATTACTGCTGCTATTGCCACAAGGACAGCTGTTCCTAATTGTCCTGAATCTGATAAGGTGGAAAAGCCTGAAGATGGGAGAGCTGTTGCTGTTGAAGATATAGCCAAGAAGAGGGTGGACATGAAAATCTTGAATATCTTGAAACATGCCCTAGGTCATGAGAATCAGCACAAGTACAAGCGATTTGAGTCTGCAAAAGAGCTTTGGGAAGCTCTTGAAGTAGCACATGGTGGCAATGCTGATACAAAAGAAGAAAAGAAGAAGCAACTACTGCATGAGTATGCTGTCTTTAAAGCTCAACCTAATGAGAATCTCAGCAGTGTGAGAAGTAGACTTCTTGACATCACAAGTCAACTTTCCTTCATGGGAAAACAGATTGATGACCCTGAATTGAATGCTACTTTTCTCAAAAGCCTTGGTGATGTATGGAAGATTGAGACAAGATCTATTCTTGTCAATAACACCCACAAGACTTCCAGGTTTGATGACATCTTCAACAAGTTAAGGCTGTTGGAGAATGAATGGCAATTGGAGAGTGATAACAAATCTTCCAGTAGCAACATGGCTTTCTTTTCACAAAGTGAAGGCCAATTTGATTCCATGAACTTCTATGGACATTCAGCAACTGGATCTCAAGGTGTCAGCGCTGGATGTCAATCTGTCAGCGCTGGATCATATCCTGTCAACGCTTTGTACTCAAGCGCTGACACACACAATCATGGCGCTGATAGAATTAAACCTGCTGGTTTTGATCTTGATACTGTGTGTGCATTCATTGCTTCTTTGCCCAGTGATTCAAGGATTACATATGAAGATCTTGAGCAGATAAGTGATGAACAATTGGAAGAGATGGACATCAAGTGGACTATGGCTCTTGTAAGTTTAAGAGCAAACAGGTTCAATAAAAGGTTCAAGAAGAAGATGACCTTTAATGCTAAGGATGTTGCTGGCTTTGACAAGTCCAAGGTGGAGTGCTACAACTGTCATAGGATGGGGCACTTTATGAGGGAATGTAGATCTCCAAGAAGATCTGATGCTGGGAAGCCTTCTAGCCAAATGATTAAGAACCCAGATCCCAAGGCCATGGTTGCTGTTCAACAAATTGATGGTGTTGGAGAATGGGATTGGAGCTGGATGGCTAAGAATGAGGAAGAGGACAGAGCTTTGGTTGCTGAGGTTAAAGAAGAGCATGCTGAATATGCTCTCATGGCACACTCCTCCTCCTCATCAGATAATGAGGTATATGATGATGCTTTCTGTTCTAAGGGTTGTCGTTTAAATACTGAAAAATTAAAACAAGAGATAGTTAAATTATTAGATGAGGCAAGTACTGAAAGATGCAAAGTATCTAACTATCAAGTTGCTCTTACCCAAACAGAAAAGACAGTATCTGAGTATAAGAAAATGGAGTTTGATTTAAAGGATCAAATAAATATCTTAAAACATGAGTTACATCAGAGTAAGGATGTTCAAGATATAGTAAATAGGGTTAATCTTGATTTGATAGCTCAGTTAGAGGAGGCTAACAAAAACAAAGATAATGTGAGTCTTAAAATCCAGAGATTTGATAAGGCCACACAAACCCTAGGAGAGTGTGTTAGTAAACAAAGAGACTCTAAGGATATGAGTGGGATTGGGATGAATAATTATACTGTTGTTCCACCACCAGCTGGGGATTTCTATGGTGTCCAATCAAAGGACTTATCTTGGACTGGCTTGCCAGAATGCCAAGAGGAGGAGTTCATTCCTCCACCTAGAGTGACTTCCCCAGTTGAGGAATATCAGCAAAAGCTGACTGACCTAGAAGAGTGGAAGAAAGCTAACCACACTTTGTTTGTTAAGGGAGGGTTATTGTGTGAAAGTCCAAATGAGCCAACACCAATCACAAAACCAATTGATGATCCTAAACCTATTAAGATCACACACCCTACCACTGGCAAACCTGTTGACCTTGGCCCACAAAATGTTAGAAAACCTAGTGTTAAATATGCAGAGATGTATAGAAATTCTAGGTCACCAAAAAGCCAAGTTAGTAACCATGGAACAGGCTTCTTTGCTTCTAGACCTAAGACTATGTCTAGAAAAGCTTGTTACACATGTGGGAGCTTTTCACATTTGGCCTACAAATGTGTCAACACTTCCAATGTCAACACTGACAGGAACCATTTCAGCGCTGACAAAAGTCCACATAGGTCAAACACTGTCAGACCCAATACCTTTGTGAACAAAAGTTCACAAGTTGTTAGACCAGCCCCATTCTTTTCTAGAGGGTCTAACACACAAGGCCTAAGACCTTTTCAAAAGTCAAATACTTGGTCAAATAGGCAATGGGTTCCTGTAGCAAACCCTAGGTTCAACGCTGATAAGAGCAATCGGGGCGCTGACAGGAGTAATTTCAGCGCTGACAGACACACTGCTAAACCTAGGTATTTGCAACCACAGGGAAATAGGTCTAAAGCTTCTACTAGCTTAACATGGAGACCAAAACAAGACCAAAACCCTAATTCTACTGGTATTTCTATGACATGCAACAGGTTTCATTATATTTCAAAGGCATTGTCAACACCAATTGGGGTTAACTGGGAATTTCATTCAAACAGGGATGAAAATGGGGTTGTTATGAGAACCAAGTCTGTTCTTGTTGAACAACCAAATGAATCCAAGTCTTCTAAGGCTTGGGTTCCCAAAGAAAACTAATGTGTTTTCTTTATGTGCAGGGAATTCAGAAGAAGATCAATGATTATGGATACTGGGATAGTGGATGCTCAAGGCACATGACAGGAAAGGAAGACTATCTGACCAATTTCTCTCCTATTCAAGATGGTGATAAGGTATACTTTGGAGGTAGCTACGGCACAATCACAGGAAAAGGAACCCTTGTCACCAACAATCTAAGGTTTGATAATGTCTTCTTGGTGAAAGATCTGGATTATAATTTGTTTAGTGTATCACAAGTGTGTGATAACAAAAATAAGGTTCTTTTCACAGATACTGAGTGCTTGGTGTTAAGCAAAGATTATAAGCTCCCTGAGGAGAAATACATAGATTTTAGAACACCAAGGCATAAAGACATATATAATGTGAATCTTAATGGGATTAAGGTAAATAATAAAATGTCATGTCTGTATGCTAAAGCCTCAGTAGATGAAAGTAATCTTTGGCACAGGAGACTAGGGCACATAAACTTTAAGAATATTAATAGGCTTGTGAGGCTTGGTTTAGTTGATGGTTTGCCTGAAAAGGCTTTCCACAATGACCACTCTTGTGTTGCATGCCTTAAGGGCAAGCAGCACAAGGTCTCATTCAGGTCTAAACAGGTGCACTCTAGTTCTAAACCACTTCACTTATTGCATATGGACCTTTTTGGTCCAACTAATATAGAAAGTTTGAAGGGTAAATCATATTGTTTTGTCATTACTGATGATTACTCCAGGTTTACATGGACTTTCTTTTTAGCCAAAAAAAGTGAAACTGCCCTAAGTCTGATTAATTTCATTACCCATATTGAAAAGAAAAATGGTAATGAGGTCAAAATTATTAGAAGTGACAATGGGGGTGAGTTTAGAAATCAGTTGTTAGATGATTTTTGTGCCAAGAAAGGGATTACTAGGCAGTTTAGCATAGCTAGAACCCCACAGCAAAACGGGGTTGCTGAAAGGAAGAATAGGACCCTTATTGAAGCAGCCAGAACCATGTTGGCTGATGCCCACTTTCCTATAGCCTTTTGGGCTGAAGCTGTTAACACAGCTTGTTATGTTCAAAATAGGGCATTGGTCAACAAGATACATAATAAGACACCTTATGAATTACTTTGGGGAAGGAAGCCAAATATTGGTTTTCTAAAGCCTTTTGGATGTCATGTAGTTGTTCTAGAAACTAGTGAGGCCCTAGGTAAATTTGATTCAAAAGGTGATGAAGGCTACTTCATGGGTTATTCAATGCAGAGTAAAGGATATAGGGTTTACATTAAAAAGGAAAAACGTATACTTGAAAAGGTACATGTTAGGTTTTTAGAAAGTAAACCTAGTGATCCTGAGAGTGGTCCAAATTGGTTGTTTGACTTAGAACCTTTATCTAGAGCTTTAAATTATATGCCTGTTACTGATCCAGACATTGTGAAGGTAACTTCAAGTGTTTTGGAAAAGAGAATTAGTAATGTTTCAGGTATACAGGTTGCTAAGGAGGATGGACCACCAGCAGTTGAATCATCTCCCACACAAGAATATGTTACACTTCCTATATGGACAGATGAGTATTATGCTGCTGCTACTGCTGCAAGGAAAGATAATGGTGGTGTTCAAATACCACCAAATACAAACATGCATGATTCTTCAGGCGCTGACAAAGGGAAATCAAGCGCTGACACGACCAATTCAGACGCTGATGGCTCCAACGCTGACAACACCAGTTCAAGCGTTGTTAGCCCAAACGCTGACAAACAAGGATCAGACTTTGGAGACACCTTTACACAGCTTTTCTCTTCCCATTTTGAACAGGGTGGACCTTCCAATATCCATGAAGAGATTTCTGTTGATCAAGAAGAATCTGAAGAAGATATTGGCAACATGGAGCGTGAAATTGAGGACACCAGACTTTTTGAAGGAGGAGTTCTCACTTCCACAGCAAAGGATCACCCCACATCTCAAATCATTGGTGATGTTATGGCTCCAGTTCAGACAAGAAGATCCCATCAAGGTCTTGGTGGATTTATTGCCAATATACACAAGAAGGTTGATACCCCTCTTGTACAAGCATGTTTGTTTGCCTGTTTTCTGTCACAGGAAGAACCCAAGAAGATTTTTGATGCTCTCAAAGAACCAAGTTGGGTGGAAGCAATGCAGGATGAGCTTCACCAATTTGCTATACAGGATGTTTGGGAGCTGGTTGATTGTCCTAGGTATGTGAGACCAATTGGGACAAGATGGGTTCTAAGGAACAAGAAAGATGAAAGAGGCATTGTGGTCAGAAACAAGGCACGTTTGGTAGCCCAGGGATATACACAAGAGGAAGGAATTGATTATGAAGAAGTTTTTGCACCAGTTGCAAGAATTGAAGCTATAAGAATTTTTCTAGCTTATGCCTCTTGTATGAATTTTACTGTTTACCAAATGGATGTAAAGAGTGCTTTCCTCTATGGGACAATTGTTGAAGAGGTATATGTCATGCAACCTCCTGGTTTTGAAGATCCTGAAAATCCAGACAAGGTTTATAGAGTGAAGAAAGCAATGTATGGACTTCATCAAGCCCCAAGAGCATGGTATGGTACATTGTCCACCTACTTGGTGGAAAATGGTTTCAAAAGGGGCACCATAGATCAGACACTATTTACAAAGAAGAAAGGAAAACATGTGTTGCTGGTGCAGGTCTATGTTGATGACATCATTTTTGGATCTACTGATCCAAAAATGAGTGAGGATTTTTCCAAGCTCATGACAGATAAATTCAAGATGAGTGCAATGGGTGAGATGAACTTCTTTCTAGGTTTACAAGTTCAGCAGAAAGAAGATGGTATCTTCATCTCCCAAGACAAGTATGTAGCTGAAATCTTGAAGAAATATGGTTTTTCTCCACATGAGAAGGAGGCTTCCACTCCTATGGATAGACAACACCCTTGGGGAAAAATTGGAGCTGGAAAGGATGTGGATGTTAGGCACTATAGATCAATGATTGGATCATTGATGTATCTTACAGCCTCAAGACCTGACATCATGTTTGCTGTGTGTGCATGTGCACGCCATCAAGTGACTCCCAAAGAATGTCACCTTTCTGCTGTGAAGAGAATTTTTAGGTACCTAAGGTGTTATCCAGATCTTGGATTGTGGTACCCAAAAGATTCTCCCTTGGATCTTATTGCTTATTTAGACAGTGACTATGGTGGTGACAAGTTTGATAGGAAATCCACAACTGGTGGATGCCAATTTCTTGGGAGCAGATTAATATCTTGGCAATGCAAGAAACAAACAGTGGTGGCAAACTCTACAACTGAAGCAGAATATGTGGCTGCAGCTGCTTGTTGTGGACAAGTCTTATGGATTCAGAACCAGCTGTTGGATTATGGGTATAATTTTATGCATACCAAGATTTTTGTAGACAATAACAGTACTTTATGCATTATTAAAAATCCTGTACATCATTCTAAAACCAAACACATAGAAATTAGACATCAATTTATAAGAGATTGCTTTGAGAAAGGTTTAATACAACCAGATAGGGTAGATACTGAAGATAATGTAGCTGATTTATTAACTAAACCTTTTGATGCTGGAAGATTTCAATATTTGGTAACAAATATTGGAATGGTTAATCTCACTTAATATGTGTTTTGGAACCTTTTTGTAAAAGTATGTACAGGATAATGCTTTGTTATTGGTCTTTGTGATGATTTAGATTTTCCACATTTTTCTAACACTGACAAAGGTAAATGCAACGCTGTCAAGTGTTATTTTGCCATTGTTGGAGATATTATTGTCTAACGCTGACAAGAGTTCCTTCAACGCTGATAAGTGTTGTCGGGACGCTGTCAGCAACAAATGTTAGTTTTGTGGTTTTCATCTAAATGTGCAGGTAATGGTAGCTTTATGCCATTGGATACAGAGTTGCTTATGGATCTTTGAAGAGCTATTTGGACATGTTTTGTTTATGGATGATGGTTGGAATATTTATATTCCTATCTTGACATAAATTTTTAATGTTCATATATATTTTGAGAACTCATGTATCATAGTTTCAGGGGAGGTTTAAGGAACCTTTAGGACTCTTGGGTATTCTTATAATACTCTCATCACAATTATAGATTGTGTCCACAGGTGAGTATGGGTTAGTTTTACTAAACCATGAGGCACTGTAGCATGCAAAGGTGACAATCTATGCATGCTGCCAAGACACTTTTGGCCTAGACTTAGTTGTGGTCTGATGGGAGACTTGGGAATACTTTGGATATGGGTTTACCTGGGAGTTACAAAGAATTTTATGAAATAACTTTGTTGGTAAGTATTTTGGTTAGCAAGGGACTCTAGAGGACATTTGTGTCTATCTTGCTTATGCAAGTGTGCATAAATGGACAGTGCTTGCCGCCCAGTAATTATTATCAACTTGTAAGATATTTCCCTTAGGATAAATTACTTTGTTAAGGTCTTTTTCGTTTTAAATATTTTTATTTTTAGACGCTGACAAGTTTTTCTCCAAACGCTGTTACGTCCAATCGTGACGCTGACAAGGCTTTAGGCAAACGCTGACAAGAAAATATAGCCGTTGGGCGCTGATGGGCTATTTTTGACCGTTGACACCTAGTGGGCCCTACCCAGTTGTTATTTTTGACTAATCTTTGGCCGTAATTTTGGGGAGAAGTTACTTTTAATTAATGCATGAGATAAGTTATATTTGATTCAAGATTTTCATGATTGCTCTTTGAATATAACCGCCTCATTTTTGACCAATCAAAATCATGTATCTCTCCTATAAATTTGGCTAATCTTTTTATTCTGGGTATTCATATTTTCTTGTCTAACACTTTTTCTTCTAGATTTTTCCCATATCACATAACCTAAATAGCTTTCAATCATGGCACCCAAATTCAACTCAAAGAATTTAACATTGGAGTTCAAGAGCCAACACAATATGGTAGCTTACTTGACTGCTGATGATGCTTTATTTCCTCAGTATTCACAGATGGTGGCATTTTTAAATGCATCTTCATTGAGGTATGCACTTTCTCATACACCATTAGTCCCTGTCGCACACATTAGACAGTTTTGGAACAATGTTAGTTCCACAACAACTAATGGAGTGACCACATTAACCTCTACTGTTCATGGAAGAACATGGGTGGTCACTGAAGCTTTGGTTCGCCAAGCTTTGCGTCTTGATGACGCTGATGGTGTGACTACCCTTGCCATTGCAACAATAGAACAGGGTCTTAGGGAATTGGGTTATCCTATTCCTGCTGATGTCACTTTAAATAAATATCATAAGCAGGAATTTCCCTCTGACTGGAAATATTTGATACATGTCCTTTTACAATGCTTAAGTCCAAAATGTACTTCTTTTAATGAAATAAACAGGTCAATAGCAAGTGCTTTGGTTTGTATCACACGTGGGCTTAAGTATAATTTTTCAAAAATGATTTTTGAAGGGATGTGTAAAAACAAGGGAAGTAAAATGACTTTGGCTTACCCTAGATTTTTGCAAATGGTCTTTGATTTACAAGAATATTGTTCTAGGGATCATGACACTTTTTATGAGATCCCTAAACAACAGAAAACCATTTTTGCTAAAATGAGCTCCACCAATGAATCCATACCTCTTACCCAACCAATGCTTGAAGTAATTCAGGCTGCACAACCACAACCACAACCGGACCCTGAACCCCAACTTGAGCCTATTCATGAACCATCACCTTCACCAGAAAACATGGACACTGACCAACTCAGCGCTGACACTCAAAATGTGGGCGCTGACACAGCCAATCCCAACACTGATACACTTCCTGAACAATCCCAAACACCCCTTAATCAACCCACACCCACACAATCTACTTCATCTTACACCCCATTACAATCTAGGTTGACTAAACGCCAAAGGGTTACTGGAGTGTTCTCCTCTAGTGATCCTAGCCTTGTAGCAGAGAGAACCACCTCCACAAGTGTGGCTGGTGAAATGGGTGAGGCTGGGGCTATTGACCCAGGCTTAGATGCTGGTCAAGACAGTCCCAACATCATTAAGACCTCATCCATGCCCCATGATCCTATTTTGGGAGGTCAAATCCCCATTCTAGCTGAGGGCAGATTGGAACCTATGACAATAATTGAATTGACGGCGGCTGTCATTAGCTTGCAAAAGCAAAATGTCAGTCTTGTACAAACTGTCAACAAACAGGGACGAGAACTCCAAGTTTTGAGGGAGAGAGTAACTGTTTTGGAGAATCCAAGTAGCAGGAGTCTAATGGAGGAATCTTCCAAAGGGGAGGATAAAGAGGATGAGGAGGATGAGTTGATTCACACAGCTAGTGAAAAGAGTTCAGAAAAGAGTTCACAATTTAGTGAATCTTTGCAGATTGCTGAAGCTCTTACCAACTTGAAGAAGCACCCAGTTGTTGATACATCCAAGATGATACCAAAGAACTTGGAAGGATCTTTCAAAGAAACATTGGGCGCTGATACAGGTTTGGACGCTGACACATCCAGCGCTGATAAAGGTAATCGTGGCGCTGATAGGAGCAACTTGGACGCTGACAAAGTTGCAGGTGGTGTTGATGTATTCCAGCCATCAACAATCATCAAAGATGTGTCCACACAGGTTTCTTCTTCTACTTTACCAATTATTGATCCAAAAGACAAAGGTAAAGGTATTTTGATTGAAGAAGATGTTCCAAAGAAAGATGCAGCACAAATAGCATTTGATGAACAGTTGGCTGCACAACTTGTGGAAAGAGATTTGAAGAGGAGTAGAAGATCACCATTTGTTGTTTCTGAGAGTGAGGAAGAAAGTGGTGATGATAAAGAAGGTGATAGCTCAGATTCAAGTATTCAAATTATTGAAGATCCAGAAAGGCTTGAATATGGGGATGAGCTAGCAAAGGAAAGGTTGAGTGAGTTGAAGAATCAGGTTGATTGGGATCTACCGGAAATCACCAGAATGTACCATGCTTGGGAAGACCAGGTGATGGACAACCCAGGTATGAGTTTATCAGATCAAATTTGGGGGTTGGAAGTTCTTCTTAGGGTACAAGAAGACATAAAGGTGATTATGAGATTTAATGCACAAGAGGTCAAGACCTGGCTCAAAAGAGATAGAAGGCAGTTGTACTATAAGTTGCTTAGGTGTCATCAGCCTAATTGGACATCAAAGAAGTTGCTGGCCTTGTCTTTTGAGGAGCTAGAGTATAGGGCACATCCTATTTGGAGGAAGGTGCAAGAACAGAATGTCTACCAGTTTCTTTCAGAAGAAAGAAAACAAGAGCTTGCTGAGGAAATGCAAATTCAAAAGGAAATAAGGATTGCTCAAAGACCAGTGAAGAAAGGAGATCCTTTTCAATTTCCTAAAGACATGGATGTGTATTTTCCAACTGAAGGTGTTATAAGGAAGCATCTCAAGCTTTCTCCTTTGGAAGCTTCAGATTTGGTAAATGTAGTACCTCTAGATGACAGAAATCCAATCATCAGTTTTGATGAAGATGAGTGTGGTTTTTGGAAGATTGGACGATTTGGAAAGGAGGTACATACTTTCACTTCAGTTATTTCTATATTTGCAAGCATAGACAGGGAAGACTTGGTGCATCTATGGAGGTTAATAGAGGCCAAGTATACAGCTGAAGCACCTACTTCAGCTAATGGAATAAGACTTTGGAACACATTTATGACTTTGTGTGGTCCAAAAGAAGCAGATCCTGCCATTTGGAAGGATCTTGAAGATGATCTCAGTAATCTTCATTAGAGGCTATATTCTACTTGTGGTGTATTTCATATGAGCTCTACAAAGTTTTCAGAGTATTTACTTGTGGATGCTGACTATTTCTTGTCCAAAGAAGTGTTGGAGAAGATGCTAGAGACACCCTTGGAGATAGATTATACTAGTGATGTGGCCAAGGACTTGATCAGATATGTTTATCACCAACATAAGAAGTTTTTGCAAGATTCCTCCTAAGCCTTTAGTTTTTATTCAGAAACTTGATCATTGGAATGGATATCAAGTTTAGGGGAGGATTGTTGGGAATAAAATATGGGTCAGATCACCAAACGCTGATAAGAAGAAAGTCAACGCTGATGGATTGACATTGGACGCTGATAGAAGTCAACGCTGACAGCCTTGAAGATTGACACTGATAGAATATCTTTTGTTTATTTGTTTCTTTATTTATGTATGGTAAAGATAAGCACAACATTGTATTTTCTATTATTATCTTTACCTAGAATAGTTGATTCGTAGCTTATTGTACAAGACTTCTTGTTCTATAAAAGAAGGTCTTTTAGGTTAAAGTCATATATCAGTTTTCATAGTATTCGCAAGTTAAACCTTTCATTGTAATCAACACGATTATTCTAATACAAGTGAAAGTTTGTTTAACATCATTGTGTTTTAGATCAAGTGTTAATTCCGCATAACACTTTGTTACTTTATTCATAAGCAAAGGTTTCTCTACGTGTTATACTTGATCTAATCTCGTATACACAAAGCTAATCGATCTAAGTTTGGGATCAACACGTATATAAATGAGTTGTCATCGGGAGAATCGACGACATCTTGATCTACTCAAAGTCTAAGAAGGAGAGTGAGGCGAAGTATGTGTTGGTTTTGGAGTGGAAGTATACGTGAGATTTTCAAAGTGTGAGTTTTAGTATTAAGTCTACCATGATGATTAGTTAGAGATGATGGCATATCATGGAACCAGCAAGGGGCGAAGTGAAGAAGGATGAGGAAGCATTTTGGAGGATGAAGAATTGGATTGGATAATGAGCAGATCTTGGCATTATCAGAAGGACTGGATGAATTCGTGAAGCATGACGATACGTGGAGCAAGGATTTGGACGCGTACGAGGACGACAAAGAAAGGCGATAGCTTATACGTTGCAGGAACTGAAGATTTGGAAGAACTAGATGGACTTAGTTAGTGGGGCTGGATTGTTATATCTGCCTAGAATGCTAGAGGCATTTGGTGTACAAGACGTGGAGAATGATCTATACGGATCATGAACGTCTCCAACACATATTCAATCATCTTGATTGAACATTTGGCAAAGGTGGTAGGTGGAGTTAAGTGACGAAAGAAAATTGCAAGGCCAAGTACCATCTAGGAAAGGCAAGCATGGTCGATGAGACATGGAATAAGAAGAATGAGGTGAAGCTGAGACGAACTTGAGCAATAGGGATGACGTATTGGAGCGGTTTGGATAAAGGGTATAGGTTGCACGAGTTGAGTTGCCTAAAGCAGAGAACGCGTCAACGTGTATGATGTGTGGCTTGGACAATCATACGGAAAAGAGGGACGTAGACTATAATTCCTACATAAATAGGAGCAGCTTAGAAAGGGCGATGTAAGGACGAAGTTGGTGGAAGGGATACATAATGCGGTGGAGGATTAAGTACGATGGGAGTTGGGTGATAGTCGATAGACTGACTAATTCATCACATATTTCAAGAGGAAGGAGAAGTCACATAGTTGAGAAGTTGGAAGGATTGCGTACGGATGTGATGGAATAGAGGATTTTGCGTAAAAGTTAGCCTAATATGTATGGAATGCCTTATGAAGGATTATGGCAAGGGAAGAAACGATGGGAAGCATCACATCGTGATGTATGGTAGGAGTTGAAGAAGAAGAAGGAAGTGTGTATAGAAGCGAAGCATGAATGAAATAGGTCGAGATAGGAACCGAAGGTAAAACTTTGGTAGAGCTTAATGAGTAGAATAAAGCACAAGCAGGCTAATACTGTCGTAGTGTGGAAAAGGAAATGGCACTGACCTATACTGATTGATTTAGAGGTATTTAGGAAACTCGTTAGCGATGGCTGAGTTTTCATATAATGATAGTTATCATACTAGAAGTCGATAAATGCCATTTGAGGCACTATATGAAAGGATAGGGTGAGTTGTCCCTATTGTGGACTAGAATTGGTAAAAGAGGCTACTAATGTGGTAATGATGGTTGTGGAAAGGATGAGAGCAACAAGGGATGCTATGTACAAAAGGAGGAAACCACTAGAGTTAGTGACAAAGTTATGTAGAGAGTTTCACCCATAGTAACGGGTGGTATGTTTTGGTAAAATAGAAGAGTTGATGTAGAGTTTTGTAGGTCCATTTATGATCTTTAGAAAGATCAGACCATTAGCTTATGAGCATAGAATTTCCTGGGGGAAATGAGTTGTATACATGATACATTTCATGTATTGAGATTGGTAAAGGTTATTTGAGAATGCATTTTGCATGTACGGTTATTCGGGACTTGTGTTAATGAGAGTCTTTGTTTTATCAAAGAGTCATCTAGGAGATTTATTGACTGTGAGGTCAAGAGTTTGGCAATGATTTTAATTGTTTTTGGTTTGTATATGTGGTATTTTGAAACTTGAACTAAAGTTCACGTGGGAATGAGAGGAGTTCTTTTAGAACAAGTATCCTCGTGTGATTTGTTGTCTGTGTGTTTGATCCTAAGGAGTAAATCTCAGGACGAGATTTCTATTAGGAGGGAGTGATGTGACAACCCTGGTTTTGAGGTTCGCCACGTAGTTTTGTTTTGTGCTAGTTGCGTGTCTTTACGTGTTTATGTGCTTATTGGTGTGTATAGATTGTGGTTTGGATATCGTTTCTGGTACGGGGTACCTTGTGAATGAAATGATGTGTGATGATTTCATGTTCATGAGCTCACATTTAGTGACTATGAAATGAAATGGTGATATTTTGGTGTTTACGTATACGTATAAGTATTATAGTAATAGTATATTTTTTTAGGATTTACGGTTTAGCTTTTGGAGGTCTCGGATGAGGTAATTGGTCATATGAATATTTTTCGGGATGGTTTTAAGTCATTTAGGACTTAGTTATAAAGTTTATTGCAAAATTTGAGATTTTTTTTAAAAGTGTATATTTTACGTCTTTTACGGTAAAACGCGTAAATTTGACTAGTTTTACGGTTTTGTGGTTTTGGAAGCTTTAGGAGCTGAAATAAATTAAGGAAAATTAAAGTAATATTAATAACATAATATTGAATAATAAAAATAAAAAAAACGAATTTAGGGGTGTTTGGGTCGGTTTAGACGCACCAAAGAAGAAAGAAAGAAGGGAAAAGCCCAAAACAGGCCCAATGGACTTGAAATGGGATTAGAGGGCCTTTAGGACTTAACCAAACCCAACTCATAACCATAATAATCAGGTTTTTAACCTCCATAACATCGCCTAGCCGAAATTCATCAATGGTGGCCAATTAAGGTTCTTCAAAAATTAGGTTTTCTCATTTTCCATTAAATTAAAAGTAAAACCTTCTTAACCCTTTTCATATTAATTGTTTTTAATGTTTTCTATGATCATCTTATGATGGATTTAGGTTAGGGTTTAATTTAAAACAGTATATTAATCATATTTTAATGATTAAATAAATTGGGGCTTGTAATTAGAGGGATTAGGGTTAATTAATGAGGTTGATTTTGTTAAACCCGTTTTTTAAAAACTTGGCAGAATTTTGAGTCAATTGTTTTGATCATATCTGGAGTTCTAGGAACATTCAAGATGCGATCAAACTAGACCTGAAAATTTATTTGAAGTGGCTTTCCAATGCAAGAAACTAGAACTAAGTTGGAGTTCAGGAAGTGGGTCAAAAACAGGTTACAACAGTCGGAGGTCAAAACAGTTTTGAATTCAGCCTGTTTTCTTTTTAAGTTTTGGGTTGTTTGGGGTACTTAGGGTTGCATTGGGATCTTCTCACGAACATGAGAGATGGTTTATATGTTGTAGTGAGTATCTGCACTTGGGCTAAGGTTGTGGTTTAGGGTAAGACCCTCTAATGGTAACAAACTTTTCATACGTTTAAAATTAGTCAATTCTGGATAGGTAGCAATATATATACATATATCAGGTCCTTAACAGTAGCTTTATGGTTAGGGCAAGTGGGAGGTTTTAACTAACATGTATAAAAGTGTGAATATTCCTTTTACAGAAACCATGGGTATATTTAAGTAGACGTTTGACTTGACGTTTTGAGACCTAAAACTGGGACTGTTTTGTGTAAAATTATGAACGGGATAGCTATTAAACTTAACCAAGTTAGGGACTTGTTAAGGAAGGGTAATGGGGTGATTAGAACTTAACAATGAGGTAATTATATGGGAATAGGCTAGATGTCCATCATAGGTTGATGAGCCATCTTGGTGATTGGTTCGGGTATTGACTGTGTGTTTCTGGTTTGTTAGCTCGTTGCTAGTGCGAGGACTTGTGAAGAAGCTATCAGGCGAGTTTCATAGTCTCATGTTTACTATTGATTTTGACTTCCATATGGGATGGAAGAGACACTGTGTTGAGTTATTTCTAAATTGTTGCTGTGAATGTTTTTTATGGTTTGTGATGGACTTGTGTGTACATTATGTGATTAACTGCTATGTGATTCTTGATTGTGTATGATTTGGATCGGGGGACACGTGACGTCTCAGTTATTGTGGTTTAACAAGGTAGTAGCCTTGTGGTTTTACAAGGTAGTGGCCTTGTGGTTTGCCAAGGTAGTGGCCTTGGGATAGGTACATAGTGTGATCATCTATGGTACCATGTTGTTTGGCAAGGTAGGAGCCTTGGATTTGGTTTGATATGTTTGATCTTGAAATTTTAGTTGTTAATGCATACTTGTAGGACATTGTCCATATGTTATTGTATTAGTGTTTGTTATTCACAGCTTGTAACTGATTTAGCGTTAGAGTCTAAACCTATGACTCTCACCAACTTTATGTTGACGTGTTTTAGTGTCTCTTTCAGGTGATACTATGGTTAAGCATGAGAACATAAGTGGCTAGGATTGGAGAAGCTTAGGAATGCATATAGAAGGAGAATCCCCGTTTCCTTAGTTTATTTTCTTTCTGATTGTTTCGTAGTGATATTGTTGGCACCTATATGTGATTGTTAGTGTTATTTATTTGTCTTGGGTAAGCGGTAGGACTGTTACCTACTTACCTAGACTCCTGAGTTTGATGAGATATTGTCATGACTTTGTGTCTCCATTTTATGACATTTCTTATTTCATATAGTTCTCTCGATAGACACACTATTGTTGTGATGATATCCATACGTTGCGCCCCATATTCCGCCATGGTGGGGTGTGACATGAAGTCCATCATATAATGCAACTCTGCTAAGGAGATGTGGACTGAGTTAGTTCTAGGGTATGAAGGTCCAGAGGAAACAAAAGAAACCAAAATCCAAGCCCTTAGACTTAAGTTTAATGCTTTTAAAGCTTTGGAAACAGAAACTGTTGCTCAAACTTATACTAGGCTTAAGATTTTGTTGAATGATTTGGTAAATAATGGAGTTGTTTTACCTAAGGCTGAGATTAATGCTACATTTGTCAATAGTTTACCTTGAAAATGGCTTAGCCTAAATCAGACCTTAAGAGCAAATAATGCTATCAAAAATGATACCTTAGCCCAACTGTTTGGTAGATATAACTATGAAGAAGGGCTAATTGAATCCATTTACAAATCAGAGACTGATAGGTTTACCACCAATATCACTGGATCAAAAGCTCTTGTTGTTAACCATTCTTTTTAGGACAACAACTCTGACATAGAAGAGGACACAAGAAGCAGTCAAGAATTTCTTGATGAATTACACGCTGAGTTTCATGACAGAGCCCTTCTAGCTGACCAAAAAAGGTACTACAAGAGATCTGGTAGAGTTGGAGCTGCAAAGGTTGATAAATCCAAGGTGTCATGCTACACTTATGGAAAGACTGGTCACTTTCTGAAAGATTGTTGGTCAAATAAAACCTCCTCTCCAAGCTTTCCTTCATCCAGCAACAACCACAGCAGCAAGAAGTTTTCTACCTCACCTTTCAAGCAAACTTCCCTCTCTGACTCAGAGGGAAATAAGGACTACAAAGTTAAGTACAAAGCCTTGAAAGCTGAGCTGTTAAAACTCAAACAGAAAGCTGATGATGCAGCCAAGAAAAAGGATGGTAAGAAGACTGAAAAGGTCTAATTGCTACTTCATTCGACTGGGATGATGAACCCCTTACATCTGAGGATGAAGGAACCACTACCATCAGAGCCTTTATGGTTGTCGTTGATGAAGAACCTGCTGTGGGAAAAAGTGAAGCAAGATCTGGTCAATGGGTGGACATCACCATGAAAAAGGTACAAAGATTGCTATCTATGCCTGAAGGTCCTGATAGAGACCATGTCAGTGACTATACCTTGGTTGACCTCCACTTTGTGGAAGAGCAAAGAAAAAATCTGTTAAACAAATATCATAGTCTCAAAACAGAGTTAAATCTTTGCCAGTCTGAATTAACAAATCTTAAACCATTTGTGAATCTTGCAAATCAACTTCAAAATGAAGTAAGCAAATTGTCCATTGAAAACGAGTCTTTATCTGATGAAAACACTGAACTCAGAAAAACCATTGAAAAATGGAATTTGGCTCAATCCACAGTGGAAGAAATAGTTGCTGAAGCCATACCAGGTGATGTGGTTCAGGCTATTGGGAGAAAGGGTAGATACAAAAATCATATACCTGTTCCTAGTGTTAAATTTGTCCCTTCAGATGTTTCTTCTCCATCTTCCACCTTTGTGGATGAGATAAACTCTGACAAGCAATCAAAGGTACCAGCCCCACCAAGACTCGCTGGTGCTAACCCATCTGATTCCTTGCTTGGCCCAAAACCTCCAACCAAAACCCCTGGGAATTCAATTCTCAAAGTCGCTGATAAAGCGAACAAAAAGGTTTTTGTGGCCAAGGACTCCAACAAGCCCACTCCCCCCTGAAGAGCTTTCACCCACCAAACAACTTCTCCTCACCTTGATGGAAGAAGTAAAGGGGTTGAAAGAACAAATCAACCCTAGAGTTAATAGTCCATCTGTTAACTCTCTTGGTGAAGGATGTAGTAGCTCTAAGGGGAGTGCTTTATTCAGGCCTTACAAGCATTGTGGTTTCAAAAATCATTCTTTTGAGGACTGCTCAAAGAAACCAAAATATATCACATGCGAGTCTACTGAACACACCTCTAGAGAGCATGAGGAGATCATTGCTGTTCAAAGAACCAGAACTCAGTTACAATCAAAAACTTCTCACATGCCCTCTAGAAGAGCTGAGCCCAAACCCAGAGACAATTCTCAGGGTTTTAGACAAAATCCCCCATGCAAGTACTGTGGATTTTTCGACCATCACTCTGATGAGTGCGAGCTTTATCTCGGATGTGACATATGTGGAAGTATGCGTCATGAACCCAGGGACTTCAACCAAAGAGGGGGAGATAGAAACCAAAGAAGGACCAATGTCACTGGTCAGCGACAGCATGGACCCACTGGAAAGTGGGTTCATCATAGAAACTAATCTTTCTTTGTTATATCTATTAAGGAATATCTTAAGAAATCTGTTTGGTATCTGGATAGTGGGTGCTCTAGAAATATGATAGGGGTTAAACAATATCTACATAGATATAAGAAGGAGTCTGGTCCAAAATTAGTCTTTGGAGATGACTCCTCAGGGGCTACTGAGGGTTATGGCTCAGTGTATTGCAACGGAATAACCTTCACAAGGGTCGCTTATGTCAATGGACTGAAGCACAATTTAATCAACATGAGTCAACTCTGCGATGTTGGCTTCAAAGTTCTGTTCACTAAGACCCAGGGAACAATCTTCAATCAAAATGATGATGTTGTTCTAATTGCACCTAGAAGAAGGGATGTGTATGTCATTGACATGACATCATGTCCAGAAGGGACAAACACCTGTCTCTATGCCAAAGCATCTGATAGTGAAAATTGGATATGGCATAAGAGACTCTCCCACCTCAACTTCAAAAACATCAACAAACTGGCCAAGAATGATTTAGTAGCTGGGCTTCCCTCTCTGACCTTCACCAAAGACAGACCCTGCTCTGCCTGCGAGAAAGGGAAGCACCATAGAGCCTCATTTAAGACAAAACAATCATTCTCCATACATAAGTGCCTCCATCTTCTTCACATGGACTTATTTGGACCAGTAAAACCTCAATCCGTTAATCACAACAAGTATACACTAGTCATTGTAGATGAATTCTCTAGATTCACATAGGTATTCTTTCTCAAAAGAAAGAGTGATGCTGCTGAAAGAATAATGTCCTTCATCAGAGAAATAGAGAACTACAATGACTGTAGAGTTAAGGCTATCAGAAGTGAAAATGGCACTGAATTCAAGAATCATGCCATGGAAGCCTTTTGTGATGAAAAGGGAATATCACAGAACTTTTCTAACCCAGGCACCCCTGAACAAAATGGTGTCACTGAAAGAAGAAACAGAACCCTGATAGAGGCTGCTAGAACCATGCTTAGCAAATCAAGACTTCCAAAACAATTTTGGGGTGAAGCTGTGAACACAGTCTGTTACACACAAAACAGATCCATTATAGTGAAGAGACACGGCAAGACCTCTTATGAAGTGTATAGGAAGAGAGCCCCTGATGTAAGCTACTTCTATGTCTTTGGTTGCCTTGTTTTCATTCACAACTACAAAGATCACCTGGGAAAATTTGATGAAAAGTCTGATGATGGATTCTTTGTTGGCTACTCTCCCACCTCCAGAGCCTATAGAGTATTCAACATCCCAGACAAGAACTAGAAGAATCCATCCATGTCACCTTTAATGAAGTAGATGCTGTCATTAATCATACCAACATAGAAGAATGTGACATTGACTTCAATGAAGTTAAATCATATCCAGAGGATGAATTCTCAAATTCCAAGGAATCATCTAAGGCCTGTCACAAGGACTTTCCTTATGTTCATGCATTTGATCCTCATTCAATCTCTGACATCACTCCAGAGGTTGAAAATGCTAAACCAATCACTCCACCCACTATAGTGAATGCTGATCTCATCGAACCAATCTCTCCCCTTGATGAAGAGATTATGGATGAAGAAATAATATGTGAAGATCCCCCAACATTCATTGAACCTGCTGTAACTCCTAAACGCACAGAGACCCCTGCTCCTCAATCCAAATTGAGTAGGAACCAAGATATTCTTCTGGTGAATATTCTTGGTGAACCCTCTGAGGGAGTCACCGCCGAAGTCAAATTGAGATCTCTGGAAACCGCCTCAGCGAATGAATGCCTTTTTGCTGATTTTCTCTCTGAGGATGAACCTAAGAATGTGGTTGTTGTGCTTCTAGATGAAGGGTGGGTTGTTGCCATGCAAGATGAGTTGAATCAGATCAAGAGGAACAAGGTGTGGACTCTGGTAAAAGCTCCAGCTGGGAAACAAGTGGTTGGATCTAAATGTGTCTACAAAAACAAGAGGGATGAAGCTGGCATGATTGTTAAAAACAAGGCTAGGCTTGTGGTGCTGGGGTATAATCAATCTGAGGGTATTGACTATGATGAAACGTTTGCACCAGTAGCCAGATTGGAAGCTATTAGAATCTTCCTAGCCTTTGTAGCTTATATGGGGTTTATTGTATACCAGATGGATGTGAAGAGTGCTTTCCTAAATGGTATGCTTGTAGAGGAAGTATATGCTATCAACCCCTAGGGTTTGAAACCAGCAAGCACCTAAAGCCTGGTATAAAACCCTATCAAAATTCTTACTTGAAAATAAATTTGTCAGAGGTACCATTGATCAAACCATGTTCACTTATTGGTCCAAGGGAGATGTCATTTTAGTACAGATTTATGTGGATGATATAATTTTTGGTTCAACCAATATTACCTTGAGCAAACAATTTGCCAAACTTATGACCAAAAATTATGAAATGAGCATGATGGGGGAATTAACTTTTTTCTTGGGTTTTCAAATTAAACAAAATTCAAAAGGAATTTCCATTTGTCAAGAAAAATATGTTAAGGATTTGCTCAAGAAGTATGACCTGTCTGATTGTGCATCAGTGAAATGCCCCATGCTTCCTCCCAACAACTTGGGAGCTGATGACTCAGGGGTCTCTGTTAATGAGACCTTATATAGATGCATGATTGGGTCACTGATGTACCTCACAGCAAGCAGATCAGACATACAATTTGCCACATGTCTCTGTGCTAGGTACTAAGCTAACCCCAAGGAATCCCACCTTGTAGTTGTCAAAAGAATTTTCAGGTACTTAAAAGGATCTCCCACACTGGGTCTCTGGTGTCCAAATGGATCAGGCTTCAACCTTAAAGCGTACTCAGACTCTGACAATGCTGGGTGTTGTCTTGATAGAAAGAGCACCTCTGGGAGTTGTCAAATCCTTGGAGGAAAGTTAGTATGCTAGAGTGCCAAGAAACAAAACTCTGTGGCCATGTCATCAGCTGAAGCTGAATACGTAGCGGTCGTTGGTTGCTGTGCACAAGTTCTTTGGATGAAAAGTCACTTATGAAAAGGTTCCCATATTCTGTGACAACACAAGTGCTATAGCCATCTCCAATAATCCGGTACTTCATTCCAGAACTAAGCATATTGACATCAGGTATCACTTTATTAGAGACCATATTTTAAAAGGTGATATTGAGCTTCATTCTATACCCACTGAATACCAGCTCGCTGAATTCACCAAGCCTCTGGCTGAGCCAAGTTTTACTAGGTTGGTTACTGAGCTGGGTATGCTCAATATTGGTAAACAAATATGATAAATGATCTCTGTCTCTCGGCATTAAAGGGAATTGAATATAACGAGGTTGTTACATTCCAATGGGAGTTAATATATTCCCATATTTAATTCAAATGATTATCCTTTATTGTCAACAACTTTCATACTTCCCAAGGGACAGAAAAATCACATGAAGAGTCAATGGGTCCCACTTTTCTTAAAAGGTAAACTTTTGCATTAAATGATTTAATTGGAAAACGGATAAACCTTTTATCAAAACCCTTGACTCATTTTTCAAACATCAGATTACTCATTACTTTCACACACACACATACTATTCATCTTATTCACAACCTCCATTTCTTCCTTCCATCAACAATGGCGTCCTCATCAACAAACACATCTTTCACCGTCTTAGCCGCCTCAAACGTAGATTTTGGGATAACCGATGGAAAGATTGCCCTGAATAATCGTGTAGCTCTTTTGGAACAAAACAACTCTCTCTACCATCCATTGTTCTCATTCCTCAAGAACTTCACCATTTTTGAAGCCATTACCAGAGTACCTTCCACATGTTACTACCAATACTTGAAGGAGTTCTGGTACAGCGCCGAAGTTGATCAAACCTCATCACACATCACCTTCAACGTTTCCACACATCCACAACCTCTCACCTTTGATCTTCACACCTTTACCCAAAGTCATTGGACTTCCTGTCAATGAAGGCATGTCCGTTGTGCCTGCCAGCGCCACGGTGAAGAAGGCCCTGGCTACCCTTTGTTCTCATGATGACAATGATAAACCTTTCACCACCCAAGGTTTCCAGAACAAATCACTGACCAAAGTGAATTACTTTTCACCCATCTGGAGGACGCTGATGATATACATTGTGAAATGTCTGGGAGGAAACCAAGGGTCACATGATCAGCTTAATGGTGCCCAGCAAGTAATTGCTTACAGCTTAATCTGGGGGCCAGATATATGGATCGCTCACATAATTTACTCTGACCTCATTGCTAAGATGGAAAACAAAGGGAAGAAGAATCGACTGGCCACCATCTGCTACACAAGATATCTCTCTCTTCTCATAGAAGATATGCTTGGTGAAACCTACACAAATGATGAACTTCTCTCCTTTTCTCCTTATCATATCACTACAGCCTCCCTAAAGACTCCCATGGAGGATGAAGTGCCTCTTAGTAGGCACATGATGCAGGTTGCTAGGTTACTCGTTGCTGATGGAGAGCCCTTGATCCCTTACAATAAGGTGAATGTTGAAAGACCAACTGAAAAGTCTCTGTCCAAGACCTCTGTGCAGTCCTCTTCTCAACCCAAGGTGCCCAAGGACAAGAAGAAGAAGACGAAAGACATCCCCCTTTCCTCTGAAACCCCTTCTGTTAATCCTTCCAAGACAAAGAAGACTAAGAAGAACCCATCCCCTTCTCTAAAGGATGTGGCTGAAGAGCCTGTCGTTGACAAACAATCTGAGTCTAGCATCTCCCAGTCAGCAGAGACGACTAAGAACCTTCTCAACGCTGATATCTCTCAGGTATTAGTTTACCATTTTGTTCTCTTGTAGGTTCACATACAATCACTCTTAACATTTTGTAAGAGAGAGTGATGAAGTCTTAGGGTTTGCCTCAACCCATAGAGTGTTTATGTCAGCACCTAAAACTCTTAGGATTATCTGTACACTCTGTCTTAACATAAGGATATGATTCATTTATGCTCATAACGCACCCCGATGATCCTTCACCCTCTGGACTGTGCTCTTGTCCATAACAACTTGAGCATGATATAGGTCCCGACCTAGAGTCTCTACACCTCACGTGGTCTCTGGGTCCCCTCATATGAAAAGAGTCCCAAAGAATTTATTCTTTTGGGGGGACTGAATAATCACCCTATGTCTTCCTAGGGGTAGCGATAAAAGGCGACCATTACCTTCAAATATGTCACAACTAAAAGAGTCCCAAAACTTTATTCTTTTTGGGGGACTGAATAATCACCCTCAGTCTTCCTAGGCGCAACGATAAACGGCGACCTTTAACTTCCATGTATTCACAATTAAAAGAGTCCCAAGGAGCAATCCTTCAGGGGGAGCTGGATAATCACACCCAGCTATCCTAGGGGCAGCAAACGACGATTATTCACCACATAATTTTCACAAATCAAAAGAGTCCCAAGGAGTAATCCTTATGGGGGAGCTGGATAATTACACCCAGCTATCCTAGGGGCAGCGACTGGCGACCCTCCAACATATCTGTATCACACTTAAAAGAGTCCCAAGGAGAAATCCTTAGGGGGGCTGGATAATCACACCTAGCTTTCCTAGGGGCAGCGAATGACGATCTATAACTTCATATTTTTTTCACATTGGTTACTAACAAATGTCATAATAGGCTCATAATCTTCATGAAAAGCAACAAAGTGATGATGCCTATTCCATTGCTGGTGATGAAAATGCTAAAGCCCCCCCCCCCCCCCCCCCCACATAGATCTGTATGCCATGTCAGACATTGATTCCATGCCAGAGGATGAGGTCTTCATTATTGAAGATGACCTGACCATTTCAGACTATGTTGATATGGATGCTGATGATGACCAAGTTACATCAGATTAAAACCCATCTCCTTCCCATCAATGAAAAATGTTCAAGAACTAGCTGCCAAGCAGCTATTGGACCAGAAGCTCCGTATACCAACCCCGGTTACCTTCCCCACTTTGCCAAATGTCATGGAACTGGGGGTGAAGCAACACTTAGAACATTTACAAACCCTCAAGCCTGTCCATGTTCCTCGAATGAAAGATGTTCAGGAACTAGCCGTTGAGGATCTCTGGGTCAAGAGGGGTGACATCAGTTAAACCAAGCCTAAAGTCACAATGATGTCATCCTCTCTGAATTAAAAACACTCACCCATGCTGCTGAGGAACTCACCACCACCCTAGAGACTTCACTAACTTCATCTGTGGAGTCCTCTATGGCTGCACTGCTTCCGCAACTACTGGGAAATGCCTTGCAAACTCACCTCCCAGCAGTTCTAGACCAGAGTCTTCAGCAATGCATACCATCAGTCCTCACAACAGCTATCAAAGCAAATGTTGCAGCTATTGCCAAGGCGTCTGAGCCTTCCAGAAAACTTCTTCAGGAGCTCTTACAAGAGGAACTTAAAGAAATCTGCTTATTTGTCTATCAAGAATTTTTTAAGTTCCTCAAACCTGGATCAGGCACAGCTATTGCCGGCACTATGCCTGAGGGGGAGAATTTAGCAACCTCCACCTCTGAAGAAGAACCAGACACTGCTCAGCCTAAGGGGGAGAAATCTCTTAAACAACCAACACCTTCAACAGGGATCCCAACACCAAAACCCATCAGATCCTTCAACCCCATCACTGAGGCAGCAAAGGAAAAGGGTAAAGGAATTGCCATTGAGGTACCTGAAATAATCCTGCTCTCCCTCCAAGAAGAAGGCGGATCCACAGCCAAGCACTCTAAGCACTCTGACTTAAACAAATTTAAGAGCGTTGACAAACCACCACTTACCCCAGAGCAGGCAAAGGCTCAAATCTTGGAACACAAAAGGCTAGCAAACATTAGAGCAGCTGAACTCAAGAGCAAAGAAGCTTTGAACAAACTCTCCCCTACTGTAAAGGAAGCTCAGCTGAATAAGCTCAAAGAACTTGAAGTTAAAAAGAGCAACCTTCAAAAGAAATATGAGAGAATTGTGGACCAAAGAGCTGAGCCCGATCAAATCACCAAATATGCATGTTACACTGACAAAGACAAAAGAGTGGTGATGACCCTTTACAGAGAAAACCAACTAACCAACTACAAAGTCTTCAGTGACTTTAAACTCAGAGATCTGGGTCTCTCTGAATGGTTAGAAATGTTGTCTCTTGCCCAAAAGAAGACTGGGCCTGGTGCTGCCCAAATGATGAAAAACATTCAAGCAAAGCTGAATTGGGTAAGAGACGCTGCGAAGAAGCTGAAGGTACCTCTACCTCCTCAACTATCACAACAACAATCTTCTCACGGACAAAGGAAAAGGAAAACCCAAATGGGGCCTCTGGTAGAAAAGCTGGTCACTGAGAATATTGTTGTAGATGGGATGCACAGAAACCTGGTACTGCCCAAAGAGATCACTAAACCAGTGGGTGGCCAAGTATACTCAGAACCAGAGACAGGTATGGTCTTTATGAATGGTAATTATGAGTATTGCTTTCCGCGGATGAATGAACTACATCTGGCGTCAACTATCCAACTCATCAGACTAAAACAAGGCATCCTAAGGAATTGCAAATTAGCTGGTGATTTTGAGTTTGAAGTTGAGCTGATCATTAACTCTAGGAGTGACAAAGTTGAAGCCCATAGAGTCTGTGATCAAGGCCTCGATCGCTGAAGAACCTTTTATTTTTTGTTTATGTTTACACCACTGGGTGTTCTTGTAATAGACTAGGTTCTTTATGTTTAATAAAACTCTGAGGTATGTTTGTTAAATTATGTGTAAGAAGAAGTTGTGTACTCACTTACAATAATTTTAGACTTAGTATAATTGATAAACAAATAGGGGGAGATTGTTGGGCCAATGAAAGTTTTAACTATGGCCTAGTCTAGATTTGGTTAAATTAGAATAAGTGTTACTGAGCGCTGAGAGGACCAGCGACAGAGACCAGACCAGTGGAAGGCAAAGCCTCAGTTGGCACACCAGGACCATTCAAGTTAAAGACAACGTCAGAGAAGTCGAAGACAATCTGAAGTCATACTCACAAGCGATTATGGATAGATGGGATGTAGATGGAATGCGTTGGTGTTCAAGGATCTCTGAGTTGATAATACTCTGAGATCACTTAAGAACCCTAGAAGTCTGAGACAAGCAAAGCTTGTCCAATCCTTTATAGTTTAGGCGGGAGAATATACCAAGTGTTTTGACCGGGACAAAACAAGAGATTCAAGATAAAACCTAGTACGACCTAGTGGGACAAAAGGTGAACAGTTGGCAGAACTGTTCACCTAAAGTTGTTTAAAGGTATGTCTCGATTTGGACATGCATTTAATACGTTGTACTCTTCCGTTCAGAAGATGACACATATCAACTACTCCCACTAAGGAAGAAACCTTGTACCACTAAAATAGGAGTGAGAAAGGAGAATTAAATCAACCCTTGTGCTTGGATAAATTATCTAAGTTATTTCTCACTTTGGAACCGCTAAGCCCTCAGTTGTCTACCAGCGTTTCATTGGTTCCCTTGTAAACTTGAGTCTCGAATCTAGTTTACTTGTTCTAGGGTTCATTTCTTATTGTCGTTCAACGAGTGCATTCATAGCACTTTGTAATACTTTGTTTATAACAGTTAATAAAGCATTACGCGTTTGAAAAGTATTTCATTGTGTTTTTGTGGTTATACGAGTTATAGTTTCAACAATTTTCATATTAAGGGACTTTCAGGTATGATCGGTGGGATCCTCGGTGCCCTCTTATTAGCTACTTGACGCGTAGAGACATTTCGAGAGAGGGTTTTCGTCCTAAGAATTGTGTTGCTGAAATGATGGGTCTAATGGTTTGATCTGGCCTCAATCGTGGCTCTTAAAGGCTCCTGGTTTAGGTCTTATTCCTGCTCCGACCCTCATTGATTAGAGGGAAGATGTGGCTCAATGGAGGGATTTGGATTGTAATATGTCCTCGTTTAAGGTTAAATAGGCATGGGAAGCGTTGAAGTCGCGAGGGAATGTGGTTAATTGGTTTCGTATTGTTTGGTTTTCTCATGCTATCCGACGGCACTCTTTCCACATATGGCTGGTCATGCGGAGCAGCTTAAGTACTCAAGAAAAGTTTCGACTATGGGACGTTGGTTATAGTGTTGATTTATCTCTTTTACGGTGTTCCCTTAGTGAGAGTCAACCGGACTCGCACTCGCATATCTTTTTTTACTTCTCGTATTCAACGAAGGTATGGATGCATGTTCGTGACCTAGCAGGTATGAATTGGTTCCCCCACATTTGGTAGATATTGTCACATAAGTGCAGCCCATGGCTAAGACACACACACTTTTAAGTGTTCTTGGTAAACTTCTTTTTGCGGCTGCATCGTTCTTTATATGGTTGGAACACAATGTTCGGCTTTTCAAGAACACAAAAAGAACTTCTGAGGACTTGCGTGATTGCATTATGGGCACGGTTCGGTTTAAAATTTTAACGTTACATTTCAAGAATACTAGTATGGTGCAAAGGCTGCTTTCAAGGTGGAACATGCCTAGAAATTTTGGCTCTATGGTCTTGATTGATTTTGCCGTATATTTTTTTATGATTGTATTCGTCTAGGTTCTTTGTTGGTTTAGCGATCGTGGCATGTCACGTTTTGCTTTTGGTCTTTCAAGCTTTGCTTGAGGTTAATGTGGTACTTCAACCACATTCTATTCTACTTATTTGTTTATGCGATTTATACAAATTTACCGGCGTAACCCTTTACCTAAAAAAAGAGGTATCGTATGTGATACATATGTTCAATGTAGCCTACACTTTCAGCACAACTCTGCTAATAAGCTTATTTACATAACTCATCTTATGCTTATCCTATAGCTTTAACAAACTTTATTTATGATTATTCATATAACTTTATTTTAATTAATATGATTATTCATATAGCTCTCCTAATAAGCTTATTCACATTAAGACTAATTATAACACATAAAATAAGGTTAATTATAACACATCAAATAAACTAACACATCTATAATCACATCAAAATATGCTGAAAAAGAAGATAAGCTAAAAAAAGTTATCATCTTATTCACATCAAATCGAAATTCGTAAATAGGCTTAAAAATAAACTTATTTACATCAAATAAGCTAAAACAATATATAGATCTTGATGATATTACCTAATCTTAATGAATTGTAGAAAAGGATGATTAATTATGAAAGAGATGATAAGATAATAGATCGAGGATGGATCAATTCGTGATTTAGATCGGGGATTTGATCGAATATGTTTTTGTGTGTGTGTTTTAGAGAGAAGAAGAAGAAAAGACAAACTCTATGTGTTTCTAGATCTGGGATTTGGGAGGTGTGGTTAGGTGGGTGAGGTGTAAAATGACCAAAATGCCCTTCCACTTTTTTAATTAATAAAAGTGAGATTAATCTCAGCCCTTAATCTTTGATGGATGGAAGGTGGGGATCGGTCCTCTTGTATCAAAGAGATACAAGGTATCCAAAAACTCTCCTCAATAATCTATTGCAAACTGCAATAATAAATTAATTATTTTTGCATATTTTTTCTATAATTATATAATTATAAAACTTAAAACGAATGCTAATGAGTAAAGAATAAATATTTCATCTGTTTAATTGGACGTAAAAAATGATTTAATACTACATATTAAAAATATACAAAAACTATACATACATATATATATATATATATATATATATATATATATATATATATATATATATATATATATATATATATATATATATATATATATATATATATATATATATATATATATATATATATATATATATATATATATATATATATATATATATATATATATATATATATATATATATATATATATATATATATATATATATATATATATAACCGGATTGACTCGGTGGTTCAACCGATTTAACCGGTTGACCTATGAACCGGTCACTAAACCAGGTCAACTAAAAAGCCGGGTTTTAGAACATTGGTTACGAACGTTTTATTCAGATTCAATGGTCATGTTGCATAAAATTCTAAAATAATATTTTGAACCCGGTTTGACCCGGCCGGGTTAATCGGTTGAACCAGCTCTGGTTAAAAAGATTGGTCATATAAAACCGGGTTTCACATTTTCAAAACCCGGTTAGACCTGTTAGGTTTGGGATGACCCGGTCAACCCGGTTCTCGAGACCCGGCTGGGTTTTAATCTTTTCGTGTTTTTTTACATATAAAGCATGTAAATTGTGCGTATTTGTGATGTTTTACTTTTACATATTATGATTGTTGGTAAATAGTGTATATGTTCAATGTATAAAATATTTCACAATTTTATATATAATTTTTGTTAACCGTTGAAAATACAGATCTTTTTTTTTTAAAAACCAGATTGACCCGAGTTAAACCGGTAAACCGAACTCGACCTTGTTGATTTAAAAATCAGTTTTTAAAACATTGATTCTATCTCATAATAATTTTCAATAGATCAGTGTTTGCTTTCTTGGTAGAAATCTCCGTACACGAGTAACCCAACCCCAAACATTAGGTTATAAGGATTCAAAATCATTATTCGGGTTAATTCGAACCCTAAACAACATGTATATGATTAGGGGTAGAAGCTCGCCTAGGGTCACTAAGTACAAAAATAATTTTTGTGTCTAAGTCCAAAATTATATATTCTAAATGATAAATCTTAAACTCCTTCCTTTCACTTTCTTATTTTGTGGAAACCCAATAACCATCATTTTCTTTTGAATTGGGATGTCGTGTGTAACGCTAACACCCCTTCTTCAAATTTTAAAAGACTTAGGGGCTGTTTAGTTGTGAAAAACTTTTTATATTTTTCTATTTTTAAATTTCTAGTGAAGAGAATAATTTCCTATTCTAGAAAAGAGTTAAAAAATTTCAAAACCTGTTTAGATGAAACTGTAATTTTCATTTTCCAAATTTCATTTCATTTCTAGGTAAGCGAATAATTGACGAAAGCTTAAAAAACTAACGAAAACGTAAAAACATTAACGAGAACGTAAAAAAGCCGAAGAAGATGTAAATAACTGTGATAACTTAAATTTACGTCTTCGTCAATAAATTAACGTTTTAGTAATTATTTTTACGTTTTCGTCAATAATTCTACGTTTTCGTCATTAACTTTACGTTTTCGTCACTAATTTATGTTTTCGTCAGTAATAATACGTTTTCGTCAGTAATAATACGTTTTCGTCAGTGAATTTACGTTTATGTCAGTATTTACATTTTACTCACTAATTTTACGTTTGTGTCATTATATTTACGTTTTCGTTAATAATTTTACGTTTTCGTCAGTAATTTTATGTTCTCGTCATTATTTTAACGTTTTTGTCAGTAATTATATCCTTTCGTCAGTATTTTTACTTTTTTCATCAGTGTTTTTACGTTTTCATCAGTTTTTTACTGACGAAAACGTATAATTATTGATGAAATCATAAAAATAATGATGAAAACATAAAAATACTGACGGAAACATAAAAATACTTACGAAAACGTAAAATTCCTGACGAAAACGTAAAATTACTGACGAAAACGTAAAAATACTGGCGAAAATGTAAAATTACTGACGAAAACGTAAAAATAATGACAAAAACGTAAAATGTTATTGAAAACGTAAAAAACTGACGAAAACTTACATTTACTGACAAAAACGTAATATTACTGGAGAAAACGTAAAATTACTAACTAAAACATAAAATTACTGACGAAAACGTAAGTTTACTGACGAAAACTTAAAAATACTAAGGAAAACGTAAATATACTGAAGAAAATTTAAAATTACTAACAAAAATGTTAAATTATTGATGAAAACGTAAAAATAATGACGGAAACGTTAAATTACTGACGAAAACCTAAAATTACTAGCGAAAACGTTTAATTACTAACGATAACGTTAAATTACTGATGAAAACGTAAAGATAATGACGAAAACGTAAAATTACTGATGAAACGTAAAAATAATGACGAAAATGTAAAGCTACTAACAAAACGTAAGTTTACTGGCGAAAACGTAAAAATACTGACGAAAATGTAAATTTAGTGACTAAAACGTAAAATACTGATGAAAACGTAAAAATACTGATGAAACCGTAAAAATTCTGATGAAAAACGTAATAATGACGAAAACGTGAAAAAACTGACAAAACATAATTTTAAAAAAAACTAAAAAATAGTGACGGGAACGTAAAAAAGTGTCGGAAACATAAAATAGTGTTAGAAAAATATATGGGAATATGTTTTTTATTATTTGGGAAAAGAAATAGAAAAAGGTAATATGAGGTTTTCTAGTTTTTTATAAAAAATTAGAAAATAAATTTTTTTGCTTTTTGAAAAATATGGAAAAAAGATGGAACTAAACACGTTTTTTATTTTCAAATGAAACTTATTCTAAAAAAGTTGGATAATTTTCCCCAACTAAACACACCCTAATCTATTAGAAATGCAAACTAAACACACCCTTATAAAGTTCCTTTAGGGGTCCAGCATGATCTTGAGAGGATTCATAGTAAGTTTTTTATTGGTGCTAACAATCGGACAAGAACATCTCTTGGATTGCATTGGAGCAAGTTTTGGCTGCCAAAAAACATGGAGGTTTAAGGGTTTCTAGTTTCTTTGCTTTAAATCGTGCTTTACTTCTTAAGTGGGTGTGGCGATTCTTGTCTCAAGACAGTTCTTTATGGTTTCATGTCATTCGTGCCTTATATGGAAACTCGATCGCTAATCATAGATCTTGTTCTTCTTCTTGTTGGAGCTTGATTGAGGTTCATGTTTTGGATGCTAAAGGATTTCATTTCCTTTCTCATTGCAGAATTCGTGTGGGAGATTATTATAAGACCAAGTTTTGGTTAAACCCTTGGATATACGATATGGCTCTTTGTGATCGGTTTCCTCTTGTGTTCGCTTTAGAGTCTGCCACGGAGGTTTTGGTTGTTGAAAAGATGGGAGCTCCTTCGCTTTGCACTTCTTTTCGCATGCAAATTCGTGATGGGGCTGAGAATCAACAATGGACAGAATTCCTATCCGTTCTCGATCCCATTAGGTTGTCTCCTTATTCTGATAGATGGGTGTGTGATCTAAATGGTGAAGGTATGTTTCGCGTTAAAGATATTTGGTTGGTCCTCGATGATATGTATATCCCTGCGTTGAGTGATGCTACCCGGTGGGTGAAATGTGTCCCTATTAAAGTTAACGTGTTTGCTTGGTGGGCTCTTCGTGATTGGCTCCCTACTCGGCTTAATCTTAGTACAAGAGGTATTTCTATTAATTCCTCTGTTTTTCCGGTTTGTGATTCGGCTGTAGAACATGCTCATCACTTATTTTCTTGCTGCTCTTTAGTTAAAGATCTTTCAGTTATGATATGTCGTTGGTGGAATATTCCTTGGACCGAGTTAGTTTCTTTTTCAAATTGAGATTCCTGGTTTCTTTCACTCTGGCTTCCGTCCAGACTTAAATCCTTTTTGGAGGGTGTGTTCATCACAGCTTGGTGGTTAATTTGGTCGTTTTGGAATAGGCTCCTATTTGATGATTCTCCTCCAAAGCAGTCTCGGATTTTTGATGACGTTGTTGTGGGGAAAATAAATATAATTAAACTAACAGAAAATAAATAACAGACAAATATAATTATAAACGATAATTAAAGAAACCAATAAAAATTATAAAATACTTACTAGATCGCCAGAAATAATGCTCATGCGAGCGAAACCACGTGTTAAACATGATAAACAATAAAGAGCCGAGGCACGTGTTTGACACGCTTCCCTTAAAATAGATTCGTCGTCTGTTTCCCAGGGTACAACAGCCGAAACAGTAAGTTGTACTGTCGGATTTAACAAAACTGCCTGAAAGATCACGGAAACTTGTATGTCTCTGATCGAAGAGACTATTGGAATTTGGTTTCTATGAAGCTGTATTTACTGTGTCTAAAACTGAATGAGAATGAGCTTAATTTATAGTGAAAACTTGTCTTGGTCACCAAGACAGAATATCAGATAAGAATTAAACTGATTTCGATATATCTTATTTGTTTAAACATATTCTGTCAATGTTTACAAACAAATAATATATTCTATTTATTTAAAACCGATTTTATAAACTTATTCCAAAAGTTTAAATCAGCTATTAAAATAGATTTATACAAAATCCCACGATATCTCATCCACATTATACAATATTCCAACAATTGTAGGGAAACATGTACACTTTTATTTATAAAATTAAAACAATATAATTAAACTAACATAAAATAAATAACAGACAGATATAATTATAAATAATAGTTAAATAAACCAATAAAATGATAAAAGACTTACTAGATCGCCAGCAAGAATGCTCACGCGAGCGGAACCACGTGTTAAACATGATAAACAATAAAGAGACGAGGCACGTGTTTAACACGCTTCCCTTAAAACAGATTCGCCGTCTGTTTCCCAGAGTACAACAGCCAAAACAGTAAGTTGTATTGTCGGACTTAACAAAACTGCCTGAAAGATCGTGGAAACTTGTATGTCTCTGATCGAAGAGACTACTGGAATTTGGTTGCTATGAAGATGTATTTTCTCTGTCTAAAACTGAATGAGAATGAGTTTAATTTATAGTAAAAACTTGTCTTGGTCACCAAGACATAATATCACATAAGAATTAAACTGATTTCGATATATCTTATTTGTTTAAACATATTATGTCAATGTTTACAAACAAATTATATATTCTATTTATTTAAAACCGATTCTGTAAACTTATTCTAAAAGTTTAAATCAGCTATTTAAATAGATTTATACAAAATCCCACGATATCTCATTCACATTATACAATATTCCAACAATCCCCCACATGAATGGAGATCGGTCGAAAACACACGAAAGTTTCTGCGAAATTTCTGCGGTTAAGTCCTGCATAGGATAGGTAGGTGTTACCCTTCAACCTTCCCTTGTGAGATGAACTTAGTCACCTAGATCTGAGTAGACGCGATGTCTTTGAACTCAATATTTGTTTACGTAGACGACAATACACACTCACACAAGACTCTCCCTGACCTTGTTAAGTCCTCATAGTCGTGTTCGTTATGGTCATGAACACTCGCCTGGTTCTGCAAGAGCTCTTAGAAATTGTGCCCCCATAATTTCCTTCGAAGCGACCCCACTTCTCTCTTACATAGGTGATTTCATCTTGAATCATTAAAAGCATATGTTTTATGTTTTCATCTTGAATCATTTTTCGTTATGATTTCATCCTGAATCATTAAGCCATATGTTTAACCTCTCAACAAGTCACATTGTTTTAGGAATAGACTAGGAAAGTCACTGTATTAAGTAACTCCCCCACATTGACGTGACTTCCCCCACGTTTCTCTGATTAGGTTGTCCTACTGAACCCAGATCTTGGGATCTCCAGTCAACTGGGTTAGGTTTTCCTTCATAGAAACTCATTCCTCAAGGGCTTTAGTCTCAATCCTTTAGACGACTCAATAACTAACTCTCTGCTTAAGCCTTTCGTAAGCGGATCCGCGATGTTATCCTTTGACGTTACGTAGTCAATCGTGATAACTCTAGTTGAGAGTAGATCTCACAACAATCACAATCTTTGATGGATATGTCTCGACTTACCGTTTTACATTTGTGATATGAGCTCTGTCAAATTCTATTGACTATCACACTTTAAAACATGGCCGTTACCGGTATACGCCATCTTGGTATGTCCTTTACGAATTAACGTAAACTATCCTGCATATTCTATAAATTTATCTCAAATAATAAATTCATATTTAATCATAGATTAAGCTATAATTTTCTCTTTGAAATACTTTCCAGATTTATAAGACATAACTTTCCACTTAGGATAAATACATCCGCTCTAGTGGATCTAGATTCTTATATGTAAGAATCCATATTCGCATTACTCTATCAATTAGTAGTAGGATATCTTCCATAATGCAATATTATTAGTATCATAATACTCAAGTAATACTTATTCAAATGGTGCCCACTTGAATTACTAATATATCTGCTTGCCTGATTATAAGTTCAAAATCAGATCATACACACGTCATTAGGCACATAAGATACCCAATATTCTTTGAGTATTCAAAATAGGAAACAATTTTACCTCTATTTTAGATAGATTTAAAAAGATGTCAATGGACTCTAGCTAGGCCGGAATCCCCCACATTTAACCTCTCAATAATATTGTTTTTCTTAATGTTTGACTTCAAACTAAATCCATATGGGTTCAACAAGCCCAACAACTAATAAAATTCATGTCAAATATTAACTCCAACAGATCATTTGTAAATTTATTCATCTTGTTATCACTTCTAGTGATAAGTATACTATTCATGTATAAACACAAGAGTACATATTTACTATTGATCACACGTACATACATCAATTTTGAATCTATATTCTGACATGATATGGTCAAAAAATTTGATGTTATTGCTTGGGAGCTTTCCTTAAGCCATATAATGACTTAATAAGCCTATAAATTTTTAGTCTAGGAACCATGAAACTCTAATGTTGGTTCATGTATAGTTCCTTTTCAAAATCCTTGTTTAAAAATATCGTTTTCACATCCACATAAGGAAATTTCAAAATTTCTTAATGCGATAATATAGTACCATCCTAATTGATGTTATTCGCGTAATATTCAAATAAGTATCAAAGGAAGTTAGACCTTCTTATTTTCTAAATTCTTTTATTACCAATCTTGCTTTGCACATGTCAATGGTGGTGCCATCAACTTTCTTCTTCTTATTAAAGATTCACTTATAGCCTAGTGGCTAACTTCCTTTGAGTTAAGTCCACGAGCATGTAAGTTTACTTTTGCAAAATAGAATCGATTTCACTTTTAATGGCTTATTTCCATTTATACCCTTCCAAAGAAGTTAAGTGATAGGTGTGTAAACACCCATCCTTTTTACCACTTAATTACAATAATAACCGAGCCAAAACGTGTATTTTATGTCATTTATGTCGGAATTATGCGTGGTTTGTGTTTTTGTTGTGATTTAGGACGAAAAGGTGAAAAGTGGAGAAAACACGGGCATTCACGGGCTTTTATTGAAGAAAAAGATGAAAGACGAAGTCAAGAAGTCAAGAGTGCAAAAAGAACGGAAGTCTAAGACCAATTCTGAAGATTTATCGAAGAAAAAGTCAAAAGACGGAAGTTTATCAAAAGCCGAAGAACTCAAGTCTTATTTATTGAAGAATTAAAGACGAGTTTAAAGAAATCCCGAGCCAAAAGTCATTAAAGTCCAAGATTAACAAAAGATTAAGAAGGGAAGGACTTAATGGTTCAATTAAGAAGAAATGAAGGAGGGGAGGAAGCTTCCTAAGCACTCCTTAATCCTCCCCTATATATAGTCATTAGGATAATCATTTTTACTCTTGTTGGCTAGAGTGACACTAGTTCTTCCACCCTTTTTATTACTTGCACATTTACTTTATTGAACCTTTAATTACCTTGTCTTGCACTTTAATTTTCAAGTAAGTTACTTTTACTTTTATTGCACCTTTACTTTACTTATTTAATCTCTCATTTTTCCTTTCTTTCTATGCTTTAATCTTTGTTTACATGCTTATTGTTTTGCTTATTTGATTAAAGGTTATGTTTTTATGCTTTTGATTGCTTTGGATCATTGATTTTTATAGCTTATTTGTGTTTATTTTCAAGTTTCTAAAGTTTTTATAAAAGTTATTTTTATATAAAAGTTTGTTTTTCGTAAACCTTTTTCATTTTGTGTTTTAAAAAGTCTTTAAATTTCAGTTTATTATCTTTTTCTTATACGTGTTTGCTTAGGATTTTAGGTGTGTGCTTATTTGAGTTATGGCTTATTTGTTTAGCTTATTTTCCACTCCTTTTACTATATTCCGATCACTACCCGTCGGAAAAAGGTTTTGTATTCCGACGGGGATTCCGATCTACCATCGGAAAAGGGTTTGTCACATTCCGATTGGGGGAGTTAATTGGTATTCCGATCAGGTTGGGTTTGATATTCTGATCAGGTAGGTGACATTATTGCGATCAGGGATCCATTCCTTATTCTGACGGGACCTAGGTACCACATTCTGATCCAGAGGTAAATCCACATTCCGATGAGATCTCCTTAGGTTACATTCCGATATTGGATTCCGATACATATTCTGATCTAGGGTTTTTGCTTGGTTATTCCGGTCAGAAAAAGGTGACAGCGTTCAGATTGGGTTTTCCGATCAACATTCCGACCAGAAGGGTAAGTGTATTCCGATTGGGATACTGATCGGAATACATTCTGATTGGGTATTGTTTTACTATTTTGTCTTGTTTAAATTTTAAGTTCTCATTTTTATACTTTGTCAAATTTTAATTTTCGTCACGCTTTAACTTTAAGTCACCTAATTTCTCGTTATCTACTTTTCAAAGTTTTAAATATTGCACCCTTTATTTTAATTAGACTTAGATTTATTTTAACGCCATTTTACTTTTATGTTATTTACATTTACGTCTTTGCACTTTTTAATATACTACAACGACACACTTTTGTTTCACCAAAGAACGACTGAGTCGCACACATAGAACCTAGATCAATTCGATTAGACCACTAGAACTAATTTTTATACGGGTGTCAAAAGCCTAGTTATTAAATGGCGCCGCTGTCGGCTCTTTTCGTAAAGATTAACGGTTTTCTGTGAAAGACGCGTTGCTTTTTGGGATCCGTTCATTCGTGAACGTTATTTTTCTTGCATAAAAATTTCAAAAAAAAACCATAAAAATTAAAATTGATAAAAATCCATAAAAAATTAAATTTTTTTTTTCAAAAATCCAAAAAGATTTTATTTTTATTGTGTATATATACTGTCTTTGTGTTTGGTATTGTTTTCTTTTGCCTTTGTAGGTGTATGCGTACTAGATCTTCTACTTATCAAGAGCCCGAGACTCGAGAAGATTTAAGTATGTCAGGTGTTAACAACAACAATAATCCACCGCACCTCAACAATAATAACAACAATGTTCTTCCACAGCCCGATCTTCGGACAATGGAAAAGCTTTGTCAACCTACCATGTTTGGACGAGGAGGACCGATTGCGCCGATGCAAATCACGGCTCCGGAGTTTTCGTTGAAGCACCACATGATTCAGCAAGTGCAAACTAACCCATTCCGTGGATTGCCTGATGATGATGCCAATAAACACCTCGACAAGTTTATTACAATCACCCAAAGCATGAAGTTGCCCGGTGCCACAATGGATGTTCTACGCCTTCAACTCTTTCCACATACTTTATCACATCATGGCGAGAAATTGTTTGATCGTCTCCCGAAGAATTCAATTCACACTTGGGATGACATGACTCAACGCTTTTTGTCGCGCTACTTTCCACCATCCATGGTCACAAGCCTTCGCAATCAAATCAGCGGTTTCATGCAAGAACCCGATGAATCTCTTTTTGATGCTTGGGAAAGATATAATGTCTTGATTGATCGTTGTCCAAACCACAACATGCTTCCAGTCACATTGATTGATACTTTCTACAAAGGTTTGACTTTTCGTGATCATGATACGATTAATGCAGCCGCCGGTGGCACATTTATGAAAAGCAGACCCGAGGAGTGTAGAGAGCTTATTGAGAACATGACTACTCACCACAAAAACTGGGATTCCTCCGCTTCTTCAAGGAACAACCCGAGAGTCAATGTTTCTTCTACTTCAGCAAACCCCGACATGACCGAATTCACCCGCATGATGACTGAAATGAACAAGAATATCTTGCTTCTCGCTACAAACCAACAACATCAAGGTAAAGCGGTTGCCAATCCTTGTGAAACATGTGGCGGTCCACACCCATACACTGATTGTCCTTCTACTCAAGGAAATCCAGAAAACGTGTATGCAGCTTATGGTAATTATTCACCGGAAAATTACCAAGCTCGACCTCAAGGGGATAGAAATTTGCTGAGTTACCGATCAAACAATTACCTTTCACTCGATTTTTCTCCTCAAAACCAAAACCCCGCCAACAACTACAATAGAAGCAACCAAATCCCACCAAGAGCTTCTAATCCTTATCACCCACCCACTCAACAAACCCCACCCATCAATCCGGATGTTGAAGCCATCATGAGAACCCAAGGTGAGCAAATCAAGAATCTGCAGAGCCAAATTATCAATCATAAAGGGGATATCACCAAGCAAAGGAATGACATCAGATCCGAGCTTCGAGATAATATTCAATCCTCCTTCAGCAATCAAACAAATGATTTGAAGAATATGCTTGCTAGTTTCTTGCCCACAGCTCAACCTTCTACTTCAAGTTCTCTACCTTCAAACACCGCCACCAATCCGCGAGCGAATGTGAGCGCTATTACTACTCGTAGTGGAGTTACCATCGTAGGACCACCTATCCCACCCCCATCATCTACACCTCCTCCACCACCATTTATCCCTACTCCTCCTACACCTAGTATTAGTGCACCATTACCGTCTCCGCCTCGTCGTGATGAAGCACCCACCAAGAATCCTCCACCAACCCCACCTTCAACATCTGAACCTTTACCTACACCTACACCTTCACTACCCAAACCTAATATCCCTTATCCTTCTCGCTTAGGCAAGACCAACGAGCTAACTAAGAATGACTGTCAAGTGTCAAGCTATATAAAGATGCTCTCACAAGTGAACATCAACATTAGCCTTGTTGAAGCACTTGTCCACATGCTGAAATTTGTTAAAGCATTCAAGGAATTGCTTAGCAAGAAGGAGAAGTTGATTGAGCTTGCCAACACATGTTTAAATGAAAACTGTTCTGCAGTTATTCTTAAAAAACTTCTGGAAAAGCTTGGAGATCCCGGTCATTTCGTGTTGCTTTGCCTCTTTAACAAAACCGAAGAATTTACTGCCCTAGCTGATCTCAGGGCCAGTATTAATCTTATGCCTTTGAGTGTTTGGAAAACACTATCATTACCCGACCTTACTCCAACAAAGATGACTCTTGAACTTGCAAATCGCACTCTCGCTTACCCCGTTGGTATAGCCGAAGATGTGTTCATCAAAGTTGGCACATTTACTTTCCCGGTCGATTTCGTCGTTGTTGATTATGAAATGGACCCTCGTATTCCTTTAATACTTGGTCGGCTATTGTTGAGAACCAGACGAGCTTTAGTTGATGTGGCCGAAGGTGAGTTAATCTTAAGAGTCGGGAATGATTCACAAGTTTTTAAAATGGGAAAGCTTACAAGCAAATCCTTTGGACGAGAATCAGTGAATATGATTAATGTGCTCGATGATTTTACCATCTACAGCAATCCTCTATTCGACTCTTGCATTGATAATCCACTTTTTGAAGATGATGTGGATGATTCTCTATCCAATTTGGACGCTTCTCCCATTTATCATTCTCCACCGATCTTTGATTCTTATGATGATGATGATTTTAGCTTAGATTCAGATGATTATGATGACCTTACTTCTGAGTATCCCGATCTGCCTACTTACGATGATTTTGATGAGGCTGATACTCTGTCGAGTGATTCTTCACATGATGAAGATCCTCCGCCATCACTCGATCCTACTTTGGATGATTACTCATTTGAGGAAGACTTCTCTACGTTTCTCAACACTTACTTCCCTCATGAGAGCGATTCCCCTCCTTTGGACTTTGAAGATTATCGTCTTGATCCTACTTTGGATTTGGAGAACATTCTTTCACAGGAGAAGAAGCCGGTCGACACCAATATCCACAGCACATATGATTTAACACCTCTTTGTCCACTTTCTGAGGACGAGGTTGTGCTTCTTCGCGGATCATCTTCACACTCAGCTGAGCCTGAGTGCTATTTTCCCCTAAAGAAAAAGGTGTTCGACCCCGGTATTGATATTCTACAGCCATCTCAGTATCCACCTGATGCAATAAAAGGAAATATCTTTGGAACTTATGGAAATCTGCTTGCACCACTTCACCCGTGCTTCCACCGTGCTCCATCGCTGCTTAAGGGAACCTTGCCTACTCTTCTTTGGCTTGCCTTGTTCGCCTTAAGCTTGTGTTATTTGATGGACGAAAACTATGTCTTTGATCCTGGTGGATATGTTTCATGCTTCTTCCTATGATGATCAAGGTCGATTCAGGCTCACGACTCGGTAATCAAAAATCATGCGCTTCTTGGGAGGTAACCCTGGCATCTATCTTTTAGCTTTCTTTATCCTAAGTGTAGGGGAGACCCATTGGTTTGCTATTACCTCTCCTCTCTTAATCAGGGATTCGAGCTCAATGATCCACTCTTGATGACTCTTGACGACCCGTGATTCCGTGTTCCATTTTCCCGGTTCTATCGTAAACTCTTTTCGATTCACTATTTTATATTTTCTCAATATTAAAATAGGAATCTCTTTAGTTGTCTCTTCTTTAGCGAGATATAAACAAAGTGCATAATGTGCTAAGTGTAGGGGAGTTTACTCCCACATGCTTAAACATTGAGGACAATGTTTATGTTAAGTGTAGGGGGACTTCTATCGAAGTTAAGTGGCCTTTTCCTTGTATTTGTCCTCATTTTAACCGAAAAATCAATTTTTCGACATTTTTCAAATTTTTTGATCTATTTTGGCCTATTAGTTTTTCCCTTTGTATAGTTATTTACTTTCCTTATTAGAATAAATTTTTAATAAAGTGGTTTTAATTTTCAAACATTGTGAATCTTTTGACTCAACCCGAGTTTACTTGTCTAAGTTTACTCTAGCTAGTATCCTTAACGTGTTTAAATCAAGTTTTGCTAGGCTTTTATATAGGGAGCTATAAAACGCGAAAGTCTTAACTCTCACGGGTTAAGAACAAGAACTTTTCGCAAGTTCCTATAATTGATCCTAAAGAGTCGTTTATCAAGGGAACTTTAAAATGCGATTTCTAAACTTAAAAAAGTCTAAGAGTTTGCAAGATCCTATAGGCGACTCGAAAACCCAAAACTTTGATTTAATAGGCTAAGCATCCACGAGTCTCATTCCTTGAGATTTTAAACTGTGGAGAACGAGAGATGATAGAGTCAATTATAAGTTTGGTATTCTTTCGTGAATTTATGTGAGTTAATTATAAGACTATTCACCCATCGCTTTCTAATAAATTTATCTGCAATAAATAAGATTGTACGATTTGAAAAGTTACTTAGCTTCTGATGGTTGTAAAATTACCCCTTTAGGAAAAGGAAGGCAAATATAGGTTAAGCACGACGATTTAGGAAAACCGTGTGTAAATGACCCTAAAGTGAGTTCGTTCTCAAGGAGGATAGTGTGTTATGTGTGTAATGACTTGGATTAGATTTGTGATTATATTGTTGAGAAAGAAAAATAGAAATGAGATTAGACGATTACGAAGACGGATTAAACTAAGTCGAAAAAGGTGTACACGTAAAATCGTAAAAAGTACCAAAATTAAAATTTTAACCTAAAAATTCCTAAAAATTACCAAAAATCCACAAGAATATTCTAAGAGTTTACAAAAAATCAAAACTTGCCAAAACCTTTTAATTAATTAGATAATGACTTTTTAATGCTAATTAAAGCCCTAAAAATCAAAACTAATTATTAAAAAGTCCTAAACAAGATTTTAAGGTTTGTAAACCTCAAAAATACCCTAATTAAGCTAAAAAGTATTTTTCAAAATTTAAAAACCACTAAAAACTATTTTTAAACAATTAAAAACTACTAAAATCAATTAAAACTTAAATTAATTCTAGAAAATAATTAAAAGACTCTAAAAATATTTGGAAAGTTGCAAATTCCTAATTAAGTGTTTAGAACCTAGGAAAAATATAAAAACTTGGAAAATCAGACTTTTAATTTTTAATAATAAAATAATATTAAAATAATATTAAAAATCCAAAAATCATTAAAAATTCTAAAAACTTGCAAACTAGCTTAATTTAACCTAAATAACTCATAAATGAAAGTGAAATTACCTAAATACCCTTAATGGGCCTAGAAAATGGGTTAAACCCAAAACAGTACCTTATGGGGCCAAATTTGGGCCCAATAAAGCCCAAAAAGCACAGGTTGACTCAAAATTTGATTTTAAACAACTTTTTCCAAAGGCCCAAAAGCTGAAAGTGTGAAATAAGCTAGCTTATACCAAACAGCTTATTCTTAATGGGCTTTTTGGCCCATTAAGCTATAAGCCAATGCCATAAGCTAAAGTTTGACACACAAGCTTCTTTTGACCTAAATAAGACTTCTGCAAAAAGAAATTTGAAATAAGCCCAAGGAATAAGCCTGAAAATACAATAAGCAATCTACAGAAAACGACAAAATAGTCGTTTTTGAGTTCTAGGCCACCCCAAGTGCTGATTCAAGTTTCTATAGCTTCTAAATGACTTAATTAAGCAAAATCAACAAAGAGTTTTCAAATAAGTTGACTCAATAAGCTGGAAAAAACAAATAAGCACTTATGTAAAATTCAAATATGTTGGTTTTCTAGTAAAAAGTAAAAGTCAAAGTCCAATAAGCTCCAGTCTACTTAAATGGGTCAAATAAAGAAGACCTATCATAAAAATAAGTTGTTTCAATTCTGGATAAGCTAGAATAGCTTATTGATAAGCTGAGTTCAATTTTACACTAGCAGGGGCTAGTTTTGAGTGTTGAGCAGTGGAAAATTTTCCCACTGCTTGACTATTAGACTTTTTTGTCTTTAGTGACTTTTTTGGAGATTCAGATTACACAAAGGCACCCAAATGATCTTTGGATCAAAAGGAGTCAATAACAATCAAAATATCACAATCACAAACACCCAATTGATACAGTTTAATCAATAAAGTCCCATATATGATACAGACATGAACAATTAAGCAGTTGAGCACAAATAAGCAGTTTTAGCAATAATCATCCAGCCAAATTCAACCAAATGCATACAAAAGCTATAATAAACTCCAATAAGAAAGTCTAAACAGGTTTCATGCAATGATTCAAAGAATTAAGCAAGATTCAAGCCAATTAATGTTACTGATGAACTCTAGCACATGCAGTTTTACACTTTGCTGATGTATTTGACCAATAAGCCAGATTCAACACCTCAAATCTTTCAAACAGGTTACAATAACTTTGTTTAAAACACTTTTAGCCCTATGCATGCATACACACTAAGTGTTTCCAAAATCCTAGGTCAAAACAGGCAGTAACAAAGATTATATAGCAGATTGTTTGATTCAAGGCTTCAAACCCAAAAACTTGTAGTAAAACACTCTCAACCAAGCATATATCAGATATAGAACACAAACTCAAACTTTCCACTACACGATAACAAGTTACAAGCACAAACAGATAGACCCAAACACCCCTTAATCTTTTCAAAATTAAATTTTTCAAAGGCAAAGTGAGATTTAAGGCCACCCAAGCATCAATTAACACAATAACAAGTAAGATTAACAGATTCAAGCAGATTTAAGCCACAAAATTCACAAGAACACAAGCCACATACAAATATCACCAAAAATTAGATTTAAGCAGATTTTAGGATTGAGTATGCAAACCTCATGGATGTACATCCACACCCACGAATTTATGAGCTTATGTACTAGCAAGAACAAGTACAAGCTTCCAATAACACCCCTGCTAAGAATCAACAAGGTTAGAAGCACAAGTATAAAAATCAGAAACTTGAAAAATCTTGATTAATGCAACCTTGTTACCCCACACTTGATTATCCCCAAGTTATAAGCCTCACCACACCTTAATCAACACAATTAGGATGCTATGATCAGCCCTATAACCCAAGAATTCCAAGATAGAAACAAGAACTTAGCAAAATATCAAGAAAATGAGAAAATGTGCAAACTTTTGCACACTCCTCTTTTGAAAACAGGTTTTTAACTTCAAAATCAGTAAACTAAGAACATAAACAAGTAATAATAAGATGGAACTTGGTCTTTCTTCAAAACACTTAACTCAAATTCATAAAACTAAAAAGGGATTTACAAGTGCTTGAACAAAGGAAAAACCAAAAGCAAACGTAAATGTTAAGACCTAATGCCTTTATATAGGCTACAATGAAACTAAGAAAGCTGAAAAATAACATAAACCCTAGTTGTGAAGTCCCAAAAATGCCCTTGGAAAATTTGAATATCTTGAAGTCTTGTGAAGAGTTCTTGGCTGTTTGTTGAAGCTGGCAAAGGGAAAATGCATCCAAGGGTGTAGATGAAGCTTGAAAAGTAAGCCAAGTTCTTGAACGTTGGATTTGCTGGCCTGTTTTGTTTGGACGTGAAGAGTGGGTCAGGGGAGGATTGGCAATGTCACCTGCATGAGAGTGATGGGAGTTTAGGGGTTGGGTTGTGTTAAGTATCACCTTAATCTTAAATCTGGAGAAGATTAAGGTTTAATTGTGAAAAATGAAGGAATACCCAATTTGGCTCAAGAACATCAAGAACAAGGTTTTGATCTGTTTTAATGTTTAAACATTGTGTTAGGCGCCATAATCTTTATTAAATAAAGATTAGTTAAAAACGGGTATAAGTGGGGTGTGATGTGGCACCAGGGAGGGAGTTGATTGGTGGAGAGAGTGAGTGGGGCACGTGTCACCCACTCACTGGTTAAGGTAAGTATGGTTGCCTGCCCCTTTTAGTCCCTCGCCTTTAATAATCCTTTCAGTTGCAAATAAATCCGTCCAAACTCTATTTCCTTTGTTATTAAAGTTTGCTTTTTCACACTTTTGCCCCAAATACTTTTCCAAAGTATTTTCAGGGGTATTCCTTGCCATTTTTGAATTCTTCAAGGGCTGATTTGGCATTTTGATGATGGATAATGGTCTTGACTTGTATGTTGAGCATTTTGGAGGACTGAAAATTGCCAAGTCTTGATGATTGAGGGTCCATTTTTGCCAAATGTTGAAAGTTAAGGGTCCTTTTTGTAATATTGGGATTTTTAAAGGACCAAACTTGTAATTTCTTGTTCTTTGAAGGACTTCATGATAAATTTGACTTGGTGGAGGATATTGGTTGACAATTTAGCTTTGTTGAGGGGCTAAACTTACCAATTCTTCAAAGTGGAGGGCCCTTTTTGCAATTTTGACAAACTTTAGGGACCAAACTTGTAATTATGAGGATACAAGGGTATAAAGTGTCAATTCTTCCATATTTTCATAATTCTTCAAGTCTTCAAGGGTTTTCGTGGGAAAATTCTTCATTAGGGCTTGGTTCAAAGTGCGGCTTCGTTTCCCGTGTTCGTTTTTGTATGATTCTTGTGATCTTTTGTCATTTTCTCAATATCCATACCTAAAATACACAAGTAACAAACACAAACATATATATGGGTATTTTGATGATATTTAATGCATTTTAAGCCCTATTTGGAAGGTGAGACTATGTATAAAAGCAGTCTCATCACTCCCCCATACTAAACCATTGCCGTGCCCTCACGCAATGCTAGAATAAAGTATCGTAGCATCTCCAAAATTCATTTTTATTCACTTTATTGAACGATAAACTACACTACAACTATTTCTACTTACTACTTGCGTTTTAGACATAATGTATGATTTTCATCGCAAAATGGGACGTTTAGGTTCATAGAATAAGAACACGTGAATGCTTCGTTAGAAATAATTTCATCGTCCTCGATTTTCACCCCAATTCCATGCCAAGCGTGCAACGATATCATTGTTATTATAAGTTAGTAATTCTAACACTACTCATATGCCCTAATCACGTACTTATCCTCCCATTATTCCTAAGTTGTATCTCTTATATTTTATATTGTCTTGAATGTTTCACGAGGATACATTGTTTGACTTATGCGATAATAGAGATTTAAGTCTAAAAATAGAGTCCTAACGGTGTAACCAAGACCATCAAATCAATAACCCCTCCTAATAGACAACGATGTCAAAAAATTAAGTTGACAAGAAGAATCGATAAACACGGTTTTATAACAGTTTTGAACATGAGACTTATTACCAAGACTTTTATACGCCCCTTAACGGAAGGGCCTTTTTATCTTTGGTTTACCTCCATCTTTTATTCAACTTCACCATGAAGCTTTTATTATGACTTCGGTCTTGCCTTGACTTTTATTATCCACCTCATCGGTAGTTTTATTAGCCAAAGACGTATATCCTCACGCTAAGGCGAATTTTGGATCTTTAAAGCTTCGAAGATTAAGGCTTGATTCACTTTCAATTTTGCATAGATTTTTCGGCCTTGTGGGGCTTCAAATTGTTTGCTTGATTTATGTGAGCACTTGAAATCTTATTATTGGGTGAAGCTTTTGATTATTCGGGTGCTAATACTTCAAAACCGTGACGCTGGCGATACCTTAATGTCTTCCCAATTTAATTACACGGAAGCTACTAGAAAATACTAGAAACCCAACAAACCCAACTAAACCGCTAAGTCAATATTTATTAAGCAAAAAATATTTACAAGCGAAGGGAGGATAAGCAAACAACGAGAACACATGAGTTTTTGAAAAAATACGAGTACTCTACGTTTAGCATAGTAACTTATAATTAACCCTATCATTTCTCGTCCTCATTTAAGAGACTTAGCCTAATGTGTAGTTAAGGAACCAAAGCTAAGTGCTCAACACGCACGGTCGAGTCAAAAATTACTCTTATTCTCGCCATCGGAAAACCTACATTCGTGTCTTCAAACACTTATAAAACATGAGAAAAAATTTAAAATTTGGCCATTTTTAGCCATATTTGGAACAAAAACGATAAAAAGATAAACTTTGGAAAGCGTGAAGGTTTGGCAAGGCAAGTATCTATTCACCCCCCATACTAAAGTTAAACATTGTCCTTAATGTTTCGAGTCTAGGAGTGCAAACACCCCCATACTAGAGACGTAGTCGAATGCATAATCTAGCATGGAAAGGGCGTAACCAATAAATTAATAGCCGTTTATGAAGTGTGCTATAAACCTAAGGTTAGAACATCGAAAGTATATATCATGGATATTGAGAAAGTCTTCAAAGCAAACAATCGAGTGCTCCCATAAAACGAACATGAGAGGCTCCAATCGTGAAGATCATGATCATCTAAAGTCCGCAATTCACAAACAACCACGGAACAAAGGTTGGAAGGGCACAAATCCCCCCACGTTAACTACATTAGAAAGCGATAATATGTACATAGGATAAGCATGGGACTCCCCCACGAGGCTCCTCGTTTTTGAAATCCGAGTCATGAGCTCGACTCGATCCCCTCAATACTAATTATCATTGGGGAAGGTGACTTGATCGAGGTAGTTCAAGGATGGAACTTCCCCGCCAAAGTAGTGCTTAAACCTATGTCCATTCATCTTGAAGTTAGGACCATCATCTTGAGCTAGCAAGATGGTCCCATACGGAAACACTTGAGTCACGGTGAATGGACCGGACCAACGGGATTTCAACTTACCGGAAAAGATTTTTAAGCGAGAATTAAAAAGCAAAACTTGATCCCCAATGTTAAAAACCTGGTTTTTAATTTTAGAATCATGCAACTTTTTAGTTTTTTCCTTATAAATTAATGAATTTTCATAAGCAATATCCCTTAATTCATCCAATTCATTTAATTGCATTTTCCGGTGTTTTCCCGCGGTCTCCATATCATCATTACAATGCTTTAGGGCCCAATAAGCCTTGTGTTCTAACTCGATAGGCAAATGAAAATTCTTTCCATACACAAGCTTATAGGGAGTGCACCCAATGGGTGTCTTATAAGCGGTCCTAAAGGCCCATAAAGCATCATCTAACTTATCCGACCACAATTGTCGGTTTTCCCCAACGGATCTCTACAAGATCCTCTTCAAAGCTCGGTTTGAAACCTCGACTTGCCCACTCGTTTGTGGGTGATAAGCCGTAGAAAGCCGATGTGTAACCCCATATTTCCTTAGGACCCTTTCGAATTAGTCGTTACAAAAATGGGTTCCATGATCGCTTATGATCGCACGAGGGGTTCCAAACCGAGAAAACAAGCTTTTCAAGAACCTGACTACCACACGAGCATCATTGGTGGGCAAAGCCTTAGCTTCCACCCACTTAGATAGGTAGTAAACCGCAACGAGAATGTACTTATTACCACGAGATGATGGGAACGGCCCCATAAAGTCTATACCCCAAACGTCAAAGATCTCACATACTTGGATGATGTTTTGTGGCATCTTATCTTTTTGTGAGGCTTTTCCTTGTCGTTGGCATGAATCACACGACTTCACAAGATCTTGTGCATCTCGGTAAATAGTAGGCCAAAAGAATCCGGCATCAAACACCTTCTTAGCCGTGAGATTAGCACCGTGGTGACCACCCGTGGGTCCCTCATGGCAAGCTCTAAGGATATTAGAAGCTTCGGTGCCAAATACACAATGTCGGATGATTTGATCCGCACAAGTTCGAAACAAGTAAGGGTCGTTCCAAAAGTAGAACTTGACGTCACGAAAGAATTTTTGTTTTTCTTGAGTCGTCATACCCTTAATGATGAAGTTACCCGCATGGTAATTTGCAAAGTCCGCAAACCATGGGGTGGAAGGATCAAGCTTAGAATTCACTACACCAAGTGTCTCGAGCGGAAATGTTACGGTGATTTCCTTGGGCTCGTAAACACTTTGATGAGGATCTTCCAAACGAGAAATATGATCGGCCGCTAGATTCTCGGCTCCTTTTTTGTCAACGATGGTGTGATCAAATTCTTGAAGGAGGAGAATCCAACGAAGTAATCTAGGCTTAGCATCTTTCTTTGCCATGAGATACTTGATAGCCGAATGATCCGTATACACTATGCATTTAGCTAAGACGAGATAAGGTCGGAACTTCTCAAATGCATACACCACGGAAAGGAACTCCTTTTCCGTTGTAGTGTATTTTAGTTGAGCCTCGGTCATCGTCTTGCTAGCATAGTGAATAGGCAAGAAGTGCTTATCATGACGTTGCCCCAAAACGACCCCAATAGCGTAATCACTAGCATCACACATTAGCTCAAAGGGGAGGTTCCAATTGGGAGCAACAAGAATGGGAGCTTCGGTAAGTTTCCTCTTAAGGATTTCAAAGGCTCGTACACAATCTTCGTCAAAGACAAAACGTGCCTCTTTTTCAAGAAGATGTGTAATGGGTCGAGAAATCTTCGAAAAATCCTTGATGAATCGACGATAAAAGCCCGCGTGGCCTAGGAAACTCCTAACTCCCTTAACGGTTTTGGGATGAGGTAATTTGGCGATGACGTCTACCTTAGCTTGATCTACCTCAATCCCCGCTTTCGAGACCTTGTGCCCTAAGACGATTCGACTCTTAACCATAAAATGACACTTTTCCCAATTGAGCACAAGGTTGGTTTCCTCACAACGTTTCAACATTCTCTCAAGGTTCGACAAACACGAAGTGAACGAATTACCAAACACGGAAAAGTCATCCATGAATACTTCCATCGTCTTCTCGATCATATCATGAAAAATAGCGATCATGTACCTTTGGAAGGTTCCTGGTGCATTGCAAAGTCCGAATGGTATTCTACGATAGGCAAACGTTCCATATGGATACGTAAAGGTAGTTTTTTCTTGATCACGAGGATCGATGGGAATTTGGAAGTAACCGGAAAAACCATCTAAAAAGCAATAGAAATCGTTTCCCGCAAGACGCTCCAACATTTGGTCCATGAAGGGCAAGGGAAAATGGTCTTTTCGAGTGGCTTCATTCAACTTTTGATAGTCAATGCACACTCTCCATCCGGTCACGAGTCTAGTGGGAATTAACTCGTTGGCATCGTTTGGCACAACGGACATCCCTCCCTTTTTAGGGACACATCGAATAGGACTCACCCAAGGGCTATCGGAAATAGGGGAAATCATTCCCGCGTCAAGGAGTTTAAGGACCTCCTTTTTGATGACGTCGTGAATTTTGGGGTTCACCCTCCTTTGACATTGGATTGCGGGCTTGTAATCCTCCTCCATTAAGATTTTATGGGTACAAAACTTGGGATCGATTCCCTTAATGTCGGATAACTTCCACGCAATTGCCCCTTTGTGATCCTTTAGAACATCGACAAGTGCGGTTTTTTCATCATTCGAAAGTTCCTTCGCAATAGTAACCAGCAACTTGTCGTCCTCCTCCAAATAGACATATTCGAGATGAGGAGGTAAATCTTTCAACTCAAGGATAGGTGGTTCCTCAAGTGAAGATTTGGGCTCGATACTCATAACCTCCTCGGGTGGAGGAAATGGGAAATCGTTGAGAAAATCCTTGATAATCGAGAAGTCCTCATCGTTGTCGAGGTCTTCGTTACAAGTACGTGGAACATCGAATTCTTCCAACGTAAAACCACCACCTTCAAATGGAGTGAAGGTTGGTGTCGAATTATCAAGAATTGGATCTAACATAGTGGGATTGCCACTAGTTTCTTCATCACCAAAACCTAGAACTTCTTGTGAAAATTCCTCGCAAACCACGTCAATCATATCAACGAGGTTTATGGTTGCAACGGAATAAACATGAGAAATTTGAGAGTTTTGAGTTGCGTTTATAACAAGTTCCTCGTCGTTAAAACGTAAGGTGATCTTTCTAGCATGAACATCGATCAAAGCCATAGACGTATCTAAAAACGAACGACCTAAAATGAGAGGAACTTGAGGATCCGTGGGGATATCAACAACGATAAAGTCTACGGGATATTAGAACTTCCCCACTTTCACAAAAACGTCATCCGCCAAACCACATGCGGGAATCGTGGAATGGTCAGCCAACTCGATAGACATTAGTGAAGGAGTAAGATTAGGAAGATTGAGCGACTTGAAGATTGCAAGTGGCATCAAGTTAATACTAGCACCAAGATCGGCCAAGGCATAGCATTCTTCCATATCTTGGATTGCACAAGGGATCAAAAATTTACCGGGATCACCAACTTTTTGAGGTATGCGATTAAGATAAACCGATGAACAACTAGACAATTAGTGCAATTTCTCCTTGTTGTTCAACATACTCTTAAAGTTAGAGGCAAATCGAGGCATCATGACCAAAGCATCGGCGAAACTCACATTAAGGTGCAAATCACGAAACATTTTCATAAAAAGCTCAAATTGTTAATTGTCGCGCTCTTGACGTTTGTCCCTTCCTAAGTCTCGATGGATAGGGCAAAGGTGGTGTGGGTTGAGGCATAGTAGGCATAGCCTTTGGAATCTCGGGTTCCAATGATGGTAATGGGTCAACCGTAGGTGTGGCATGAGCGGTACTTCGTGGGATTGGGACATGCTCCTTTTGGACCACCACCTCAGGTTCTTCCTCAATTGATTCCTCCATAGGAGCAATTGGTTAAGAAGTCGGTTCCTTAAGTGTTTTACGACTACGTGTGGTAATCACTTTCATCTCACCCTTAGGGTTGGATACGGTGTTGCTAGGAAGACTACTCGAAGACGGTTTACACAGTATTGCCTCAAACATAGACGAGATTTTATCTTCATACACGGATTGCCTCTTCTCGGCTTTAATCATTTCTTGTTTAATCTCGTGTTGCCCTTGTTCCATTTTTTGTTGGTTTTGTTGCAACCTAGTGACATTTCCTTCCATCTTGTTGGTGTGGATTTTAAGTTCATTAGCTAACTCATTTTTCAACTCTTTCTTCAAGTCGTTCTTAAACTCGGATCTTAGGCTAATGATTTCTCTTTGAATATTGTCAAACCTAGCATCATTCCCACTAGCGTATTCAACAAACTCACTTGGAAGATCTTTCAATGTTTGCAAACCTTTGTTGTTATTTTGAAAATCATTTTGATTCTTGTTTGAAACTTGATTATTAGCCCCTTGATTAACATAGTTTCCCTTGTTGTAATTGTTTTTGAAACCAACTTGATTGTTGCGATAGTTGTTGTTAGCATTTTGATTTGAACCAAAACCCGATGGAGTCATTTGATTAGAGCGGGAAACTTGACCGTTTTGGTTGTAATTTCCCGTGGCCGCGAAGGCACTCGAAGTGTTACCACCGTTGGTAATGCACTCGGAGAAATCATGACCTCCACCACAATACATGCAAGAAACCTCAACCGCTTTAGCCGTAGCGGGAGCACTTTGTTCACCAACTTTAAACTCAATCAAAAGTCCTTTTAGCTTATCAAAAATCTTGTTTTCCAAGTTCGCCTCAATTTGGCAAGCATCGATGGTATTAGACAAAGAAGGTGAAGCCGAAGACGAAGCCTTACGAACACTAGACGTGCTACGAGGACTATACACCTTAGATCTATTTTCAATTATCACCAAAGCTTCCTCAACCGTTTTACACAAAAAATTACCACCCGCGGCAGCATTCAAATAATCCCTTTCATGATCATTAAGTCCATTGTAAAACGTGTCAATTTGATGCAAGTCGGAAAAACCGTGATGAGGACATTCATGTAACATTTCCTTAAACCTATTCCAAGCCATTGAAAAACTTTCATTAAATTCTTGTGAAAACTTTGAAATATTGTTTTTCAAGTGCGTAGTCTTAGAGGGCAGAAAAAATTGGTTCACAAACTTAGACACGAGATCCTTCCACGTCAATATAGAATTGGGTGGCTCTTTCTCTAACCAAATTTTAGCGGGCCCCGCTAAGGAATACGGAAAAAGCATCATCTTAATCGAGTCATTCGAGACATCCTTAAACTTGCAAGTAGCGGTAAGACGATTGAATTGGCGGATATGGTTGTGTGGATTGTCCTTCTCATCACCACAGAATTTGTTGTTTTGGATCATCGACAACAAACCCGTTTTCACCTCAAAATTCTCCGCAAGGATAGCGGAAATCACAATAGCCTCTCCATAACCCTCGGTGGGTGCTTGAAGTAACTCCATCATAGTTCGATTCGCCATGGTTGGTGCTTCTCTTACAATGGGTTCGTCAACAGGAGACTCCTCACTAGAAAGATTGGGAGTGGGAGTTTTGTTCTTTCGTTTACGTGCACGTCTTGCTTGATTACGAGTTAGCATAAACGTCACGTACAACGAGGGGACGAGCAAAGAAGATTCTTTTTGGTGTTTTGTATTTTTTCAATTTTTTTTGGTTTTTGATTGTATTAACCTTTTTGGAATTTGGTGAATGTATTAAGTAGACACAAATCTACAAATCTCCTCCTTAATCAAATCTCTTGATTAAAGAAGCCTCAAGGAATGAAAACGATCACGTGAAGTGAACGCCTTTGATGACTTTAGAACGTTGGTGGAACGCCAAAACGTTCAAGAGGGTTTAATCAATGGAAACCAAGAAAATATATATGATACTTAGTAATACTTTGGGCGGCAAAACCCTCGATTAGCTCTCAAAATCAAATACTCACAAGCAAGCGGGGAAACGAGGCGGCGCAAAGCACTTAAGAGCCTTTTTCCTTAGGATATATTTTATAATATCCGCCTTATACCCACCTTATAGTTCGTATTTTTCAAGATTGAGCTTCACGAAAGTATTTATCAATTTTTGCCTTTTTCTTTGGTTTGAGATTCGAATACAATGATTGGGTAATGACCTCCCAAGTCAAGGTTGTGATTTCTCACGTATTTGGAGTACTTGTGAATTTATTGTTCTACGTATACACTATAGTAATAGTATTCACACAAAAACCGAAAACCAATAATACGTATTAGTAGAGTGCTACTAATACAAATACTAATTATGGTTAGTATATAAAAACAACAATTCCAATCAAAACACAACACACCTCCCCGGCAGCGGCGCCAAAATGATGGTTGTAAAATTACCCCTTTGGGAAAAGGAAGGCAAATATAGGGTAAGCACGACGATTTACGAAAACCGTGTGTAAATGACCCTAAAGTGAGTTCGTTCTCAAGGAGGCTAGTGTGTTATGTGTGTAATGACTTGGATTAGATTTTTGATTATATTGTTGAGAAAGAAAAATAGAAATGAGATTAGACGGTTACGAAAACGGATTAAACTAAGTCGAAAAAGGTGTACACGTAAAATCGTAAAAAGTACCAAAATTAAAATTTTAACCTAAAAATTCCTAAAAATTACCAAAAATCCACAATAATATTCTAAGAGTTTACAAAAAAAACAAAACTTGCCAAAACCTTTTAATTAATTAGATAATGACTTTTTAATGCTAATTAAAGCCCTAAAAATCAAAATTAATTATTAAAAAGTTCCAAACAAGATTTTAAGGTTTGTAAACCTCAAAAATACTCTAATTAAGCTAAAAAGTATTTTTCAAAGTTTAAAAACCACTAAAAACTATTTTTAAACAATTAAAAACTACTAAAATCATTTAAAACTTAAATTAATTCTAGAAAATAATTAAAAGACTCTAAAAATATTTGGAAAGTTGAAAAATTCCTAATTAAGTGATTAGAACCTAGGAAAAATATAAAAACTTGGAAAATCAGACTTTTAATTTTTAATTATAAAATAATATTAAAATAATATTAAAAATCCAAAAATCATAAAAAATTCTAAAAACTTGTAAACTAGCTTAATTTAACCTAAATAACTCACAAAATGAAAGTGAAATTACCTAAATACCCTTAATGGGCCTAGAAAATAGGGTAAACCCAAAACAGTACCTTATTGGGCCAAATTTGGGCCCAATATAAAAAAGTGTTCAAATTAAGCCCAAAAAGCACAGGTTGACTTAAAATTTGATTTTAAACAACTTTTTCCAAAGGCCCAAAAGCTGAAAGTGTGAAATAAGCTAGCTTATACCAAACAACTTATTCTTAATGGGCTTTTTGGCCCATTAAGCTATAAGCCAATGCCATAAGCAAAAATTTGACACACAAGCTTTTTTTGACCTAAGTAAGACTTCTGCAAAAAGAAATTTGAAATAAGCCCAAGGAATAAGCCTAAAAATGCAATAAGCAATCTATAGAAAACGACAAAATAGTCGTTTTTGAGTTCTAGGCCACCCCAAGTGCTGATTCAAGTTTCTATAGCTTCTAAATGACTTAATTAAGCAAAATCAACAAAGAGATTTCAAATAAGTTGACTCAATAAGCTGGAAAAAGCAAATAAGCACTTATGTAAAAGTCAAATAAGTTGGTTTTCTAGTAAAAAGTCAAAGTCAAAGTCCAATAAGCTCCAGTCTACTTAAATGGGTCAAATAAGGAAGACCTATCACAAAAAATAAGTTATTGCAAGTCTGGATAAGCTAGAATAGCTTATTGATAAGCTGAGTTCAATTTTACACTAGCAGGGGCTAGTTTTGAGTGTTGAGCAGTGGAAACTTTTCCCACTGCTTGACTATTAGACTTTTTTGTCTTTAGTGACTTTTTTGGAGATTCAGATTACACAAAGGCACCCAAATGATCTTTGGATCAAAAGGAGTCAATAACAATCAAAATATCACAATCACAAACACCCAATTGATACAGTTTAATCAATAAAGTCCCAGATATGATACAGACATGAACAATTAAGCAGTTGAGCACAAATAAGCAGTTTTAGCAATAATCATCCAACCAAATTCAACCAAATGCATACAAAAGCTATAATAAACTCCAATAAGCAAGTCTAAACAGGTTTCATGCAATGATTCAAAGAATTAAGCAAGATTCAAGCCAATGAATGTTACTGATGAACTCTAACACATGCAGTTTTACACTTTGCTTATGTATTTGACCAATAAGCCAGATTCAACACCTCAAATCTTTCAAACAGGTTACAATAACTTTGTTTAAACCACTTTTAGCCCTAAGCATGCATACACACTAAGTGTTCCCAAAATCCTAGGTCAAAACAGGCAGTAACAAAGATTATATAGTAGATTGTTTGATTCAAGGCTTCAAACCCAAAAACTTGCAGTAAAACACTCTCAACCAAGCATATATCAGATATAGAACACAAACTCAAACTTTCCACAACACAATAACAAGTTACAAGAACAAACAGATAGACCTAAACACCCCTTAATCTTTTCAAAATCAAATTTTTCAAAGGCAAAGTGAGATTTAAGGCCACCCAAGCATCAATTAACACAATAACAAGTAAGATTAACAGATTCAAGCAGATTTAAGCCACAAAATTCACAAGAACACAAGCCACATACAAATATCACCAAAAATCAGATTTTAAGCAGATTTTAAGATTGAGTACGCAAACCACATGGATGTACATCCACACCCACGAATTTATGAGCTTATGTACTAGCAAGAACAAGTACAAGCTTCCAATAACACCCCTGCTAAGAATCAACAAGGTTAGAAGCACAAGTATAAAAATCAGAAACTTGAAAAATCTTGATTAATGCAACCTTGTTACCCCACACTTGATTATCCCCAAGTTATAAGCCTCACCACACCTTAATCAACATAATTAGGATGCTATGATCAGCCCTATAACCCAAGAATTCCAAGATAGAAACAAGAACTTAGCAAAATATCAAGAAAATGAGAAAATGTGTAAACTTTTGCACACTCCTCTTTTGAAAACAGGTTTTTAACTTCAAAATCAGTAAACTAAGAACATAAACAAGCAATAATAAGATGGCACTTGGTCTTTCTTCAAAACACTTAACTCAAATTCATAAAACTGAAAAGGGATTTACAAGTGCTTGAACAAAGGAAAAACCAAAAGCAAACGTAAATGTTAAGACCTAATGCCTTTATATAGGCTACAATGAGAATAAGGAAGCTGAAAAATAACATAAACCCTAGTTGTGAAGTCCCAAAAAGGCCCTTGGAAAATTTGAATATCTTGGAGTCTTGTGAAGAATTCTTGGCTGTTTGTTGAAGCTGGCAAAGGGAAAATGCATCCAAGGGTGTAGATGAAGCTTGAAAAGTAAGCCAAGTTCTTGAACGTTGGATTTGATGGCCTATTTTGTTTGGACGTGAAGAGTGGGTCAGGGGAGGGTTGGCAATGTCACATGCATGAGAGTGATGGGAGTTTAGGGGTTGGGTTATGTTAAGTATCACCTTAATCTTAAATCTGGAGAAGATTATGGTTTAATTGTGAAAAATGAAGGAATACCTAATTTGGCTCAAGAACATCAAGAACAAGGTTTTGATCTGTTTTAATGTTTAAAAATTGTGTTAGGCGCCATAATCTTTATTAAATAAAGATTAGTTAAAAACGGGTATAAGTGGGGTGTGATGTGGCACCAGGGAGGGAGTTGATTGGTGGAGAGAGTGAGTGGGGCACGTGTCACCCACTCACTGGTTAAGGTAAGTATGGTTGTCTGCCCCTTTTAGTCCCTCGCCTTTAATAATCCTTTCAATTGCAAATAAATCCGTCCAAACTTTATTTCCTTTGTTATTAAAGTTTGCTTTTTCACACTTTTGCCCCAAATACTTTTCCAAAGTATTTTCAAGGGTATTTCTTGCCATTTTTGAATTCTTCAAGGGATGATTTGGCATTTTGATGATGGATAATGGTCTTGACTTGTATATTGAGCATTTTGGAGGACTGAAATTTCCAAGTCTTAATGATTGAGGGACCATTTTTGCCAAATGTTGAAAGTTAAGGGTCCTTTTTGTAATTTTGGGATTTTCAAAGGACCAAACTTGTAATTTATTGTTCTTTGAAGGACTTCATGATAAATTTGACTTGGTGGAGGATATTGGCTGACAATTTAGCTTTGTTGAGGGGCTAAACTTGCGAATTCTTCAAAGTGGAGGGCCCTTTTTGCAATTTTGACAAACTTTAGGGACCAAACTTGTAATGATGAGGATACAAGGGTATAAAGTGTCAGTTCTTCCATATTGGAGGACCCTTCTTCATAATTCTTCAAGTCTTCAAGGGTTTTCTTGGGAAAATTCTTCATTAGGGCTTGGTTCAAAGTGCGGCTTCGTTTCTCGTGTTTGTTTTTGTATGACTCTTGTGATCTTTTGTCATTTTCTCAATATCCGTACCTAAAATACACAAGTAACAAACACAAGCATATATATGGGTATTTTGATGATATTTAATACATTTTAAGCCCTATTTGGAAGACGAGACTATGTATAAAAGCAGCCTCATCAGCTTCTAGCCCAAGATCGTTTAAAAGTTGCTCGGTATGGATTAGAGTTCATAGCCAAGGCATAACTTATTGAAGCGGGATGCGAAGATTGGCGAGTCCAAAAAGGTCCTAACAAGACATTAGGGCTACATTTTGTTGCTAAAGATCCAAAAGTGATGTGAAGAATCATTTATCGAAAATCAATATGAAGGATCGAGACACACGGCGAAAAGCAAAAACTCCCCAAAAGTCATGGAGAAGTGTATCCGAGAAGACCCTAGCAAGGTATGAGGATAAATAGATCCAAGTCAAAAAGGAGGCGGATCGTTGTATATCAAAGTCCAAAATAAAGATTGGAGAAAAATGAAGAAGTCGTGGTCCAAGTATGAATCTCTCAAAACTTCAAGTGAAGAAATTCCTATATGAAGAGAAGTCCATAATTTCACGAACGTCTCTCAAGGTTTGAAGTATGAAGTCGCTGCCAAATATCGGTCCGAGAAAGGTCTCAAATCGCGAAGCGAGTTATGCCAAGTTATGAACTTTATGAGGTCCCGAGAAGCAGTTTTAAAAGATTTTGTCCTTTAGCTAACTATTGATTAAATCGTTCACTTTATTTTCGGCCTAATAAACTATCGAAATAAGTCAACAATGCATCCTCGTGATCATTCAAGACAACAATAAAATATAAGAGATACACCTAGGAATAAGGGAGTCTAAGTAAATAATTGGCCCACATGAGTTCGTGTTAGTCTGCTAACTTATAATAACAATGATCTCATTTTTAAGCTTGGTTTGGAGAAAGTGAAAACTTGAGGATGATGATTATTCATAACATTTCCAAAACCCAAGGTATGCTTTTAATTTCTTTACTTTGAATGTTTATAATTTTCTATCTCTTTAATAAAGGCCAACGTGGAATGATTACGATGAAAAATGTAAACGTGCTTTGTAACTAATGCATTGCATGAGGACATTGCAATGGTCAAGTGTAGGGGATTTGATAGGTGTGTAAACACCCATCCTTTTTACCACTTAATTACAATAATAACCGAGCCAAAACGTGTATTTTATGTCCTTTATGTCGGAATTATGCGTGGTTTGTGTTTTTGTTGCGATTTAGGACGAAAAGGTGAAAAGTGGAGTAAACACGGGCATTCACGGGCTTTTATTGAAGAAAAAGATGAAAGACGAAGTCAAGAAGTCAAGAGTGCAAAAAGAACAGAAGTCCAAGACCAATTCTGAAGATTTATCGAAGAAAAAGTCAAAAAACGGAAGTTTATCAAAAGCCGAAGAACTCAAGTCTTATTTATTGAAGAATTAAAAGACGAGTTTAAAGAAATCCCGAGCCAAAAGTCATTAAAGTCCAAGATTAACAAAAGATTAAGAAGGGAAGGACTTAATGGTGCAATTAAGAAGAAATGAAGGAGGGGAGGAAGCTTCCTAAGCACTCCTTAATCCTCCCCTATATATAGTCATTAGGATAATCATTTTTACTCTTGTTGGCTAGAGTGACACTAGTTCTTCCACCCTTTTTATTACTTGCACATTTACTATATTGCACCTTTAATTACCTTGTCTTGCACTTTAACTTTTGAAGGTCTACAAGATCATTGGCCTATTCTACATGATGGATTTGATGGATTAAGATGGTTGATTAATTGATAGATGTAAAAGAGATGAAGGAAGGAGATGAGGGATTAGAGAGAGAAAGGAGAGAAAAGAGAGAAGTTAGAGAGAGAAAATAAAGATGGAATTGATTAAGTGTCAAATGAACAAACAACAACCCCTCCTAACATGCTAGGAGGGGATATATATAGCCCACCCTACATGTGGGCTATATGGACTATACATAAACTAAATGGATCACGAGCCCATTACATAATTATCGTTGGAGCGACCGATCCTTCATAAATACGTAAAACGTATTTCCAACAATCTCCCCCTAAGGGAGGTCGCTCCAAGAAACAAAGTTCTAAATAGTCTATAACTCGTGATCTATGCTAACTAAGATGTGACCGAGACTTTATTGGGAAAAACGTATTTCCAACAATCTCTCCCTAAGGGAGGTCACATCTTTTTACAAAATCTTAAACCTAGCATCTATGCTTGAGTCTTCGATCTTGTTCTTGTGAATATGCTTGATGTGATCTTTGACTTTAGTCTTGAGCATGTTTCCTTGCCTTGACCTTGTGCATTCTTCACTTGTGATATTTGCCTCTTCGTGACTTCATGTTCCACATACTTATACTTTTAAATTCTTGAAAGCTTCAGAGTTTGATACAGCGGAAGACTTGACCTTCAGGCTTTCTTGAATTTGTTGAAGTACTAATTGTATGTAATATAAGCATGTGGTGACGACTTCTTCTGGATTGTACACCGCAATGCCACCTTCTTGTTACGCTGCATAAGACAGTTAGCAACAAACAATATACACGGATGAAATGGCCTTGAACATTTCATTCTAATTCGGTAGCATTTTACCTCCGGTCGGTGAAGACCGTTGGACGATATTAAATATCGTACTTGTGGCAGGTAGTTTCAATAAAGAACCTCCTTGACAAGATTTCGCGGGTAAACCCGTTCTCTTTACTCGACCGTCCAAAGCTGACTGCGAACGTAAAGAGTGAATCATTTGGATAATCTTATCCGCATGATTTGAAGCCGTCAATTCATGTTCCTGGAACAAGTGAAGTTCAATTAAGAACCGCACCGTCGTTGCTTTCCAGTTGTCACTAGCTTGATTCATATAGAATCTTGCAAGTTACCTACCAAGTGCTGTTTGATGTTAACACTAGAAGGATTTCCATTCGTCACAGTAAATACTTAATAGTATTACTCTGAATGTTCTGGCAAGATCACTAAGATATTGCGTAGAGGCCTGGAACGTGTTTAAATTCATTTAAGAATTAAACCACTGTTGCTTTCCAGTTATCACAAGTTTGATTCATAAAGAATCGCACAAGTCACCTACCATGAGCTTTTTGATATTCGCTCAAGAAGGATTTCCATCTTCATTGTAGATACTTTCGTACTACTCGGATGTTCAGGCAAGATCATGAAGATTTTGCGTAGGACTCTTAAGATCTTTCTTACTTTTCACAGTGTGTGAAGAAGCAAGGAAATATGAAAGTGTGTCCTAATGAGATATTTGATGATCTCAAGTGGCTCTAGACTCGATCGTGCCTTTTGGATTTTTAGTGATCGGAGGCTGGAGAGGAGTGCCGCCTTTTCAATACCAATTTATTCAGAGTGAATAAATCAATAGATAATGTGTTGATCTCCGTGTGATTAAAACAAATACCTTTTGAGAGATATTTGAGTTAGCTGGGAAGGGTTGTGCATTGCATCACTGGGTCCATGATGTCTTTCTTCAATATCAAGAATCATTAAAAATGATCTCAATAGCATATGAATTGACCCGGTTTCTGCCTAAGGTTGTAAGGAGGGCTTCTTTCTTTACACCCTTTATCTTTACAATTCTTTTTCATTCTTCAACCCCTTCAATGCTTACCAATACGTCATCACTAGCACCTTGTTGTGATTGTTCCAGTGCTAACTTAAGTACTTGGTCGGCATTCAGCTACGTTCACAATCTTTCTCCATCTTTCCTAAGGACTACTATTTCTAGCTATGGAATGTCCTTGGGAAGATTCCTCCGGTTCTAGAGGAATCATTGGACTTTAACCTATCCTACCATCCTTATGTCACCACAATCTTCATCATCGTGAATTGAGATGTTTTGGGTAAGTGTATGTCACCATGAAATCCATTTTGAAGTGCAAATCCATTTTGCTCCCCCTTAACATATGCCACGATATCCGAAAACATTTTGCACATGTCGGGATGAGCTATCACGTTAAGTCAAACAATTTATGATTGATCATATCCCATATTAAATCATATTTTCTCCCCCATATTAAAAATATTAACCCAATCGATGTTTTTAATATCAATTGATTTAATAGCATTTTAAGAAAATTTGGGAAGAAAAATGCAAGTCCAATTATCTTCATGAATTACACAAGCTCCCCCTCAAATTAATGAGGGTGTGCTGAAACGTAAATTAAATACCTTTTAAACACAAGTGTAAGGTATTTATTACGTGCAAAGATCATATATGATAATGAATTCACAAGATTAACAATTTACGAGGTAGGACCTGAATGATGGAGAACATCATATGAAAGATTCACATGGTTCTTGTTCACGAATGTTGGTCACCTCGTCACGTCCCCGAGAAAATTAATTCCCGTTGTTGAGTCAAAGCTTTCCGGTGAAATGCTTGACTTGATTATGAAGAGCGGGTTGCTATCTGAAATAATAGCAAACCATTTTGAGCATGTTTTAAAAGTTTGAACTTCTGCTCGAACTTTATTTACAACCCCGTGTCATTATTGAATGACATTTCTAGGTTCGTAAATATTATCGATTCAAGAAGACATGCTCTTTTTATCAAAACATTTTTGAACACACAATTTTGAAAGATTTAGAAAAAACCTTTTGAGAAATTCTTGAAAAATTGTGTTCAAAGTTTTGAAAACCAATTACTTGAGCTTAATATGTTGAATATCTTACAAAACGAGCTCAAGTCCGAGAAGTTGTAAACTTCCCGTTGTTAAGGATAAGTTTATCATCGGCGATAAACTTTCCGTTTATCTGAAGAACGAGTCCTAAGCTGACATTTACTTAGAAGTCGTGTTCATGAGCTTGAAAACTTTGACTGTTTTAACGGAAAGCTCATGACCGAGAAAGGTTAATTTCTCGTTACGAGGAAAATTTATCTTATTTAAAAGATACACTTTCCTTTCTGAGCTTAAAACTTCGAATGTTTTAATACAAGCTCATGACCGAGAAAGGTGAATTTCTCGTTAAGAGGATAAGTTATCATAAAAGATAATCTTTCCTTTATTTTAAGTTCGAGTTACAGTCTGACATTTAACTGTAAGTCAGTGTGCATGAGCTTAAAAACCTCGAATGTTTTTAATTTTAGCTCATGCCCGAGAAAACTTAATTTCTCGTTGTTAGGATAAGTTTATCATCGGCGATAAACTTTCCTTAATTTTAAGATCGGGTCATCATCTGACATTTAATGATAAACCATATACACGAGCTTAAAACCTTTGAATGGTTTTAGTATAAGCTCGTGTCCAAGAAAACTTAATTTCTTGTTAAGAGGGTAAGTTATCGATGCGTAGATAAACTTCCATGTCTCTGAAGTCCGGGTCATCGTCTGTCATTTAACGAGGAGCCATAGTGCATGAGCTTAAAAACTTGGAATGTTTTAATATAAGCTCATGCCCGAGAAAAATTAATTTCTCGTTGTTAGGATAAGTTTACCATCAGCGATAAACTTTCCTTTCTTTGAAGAGCGAGTTATAATCTGTGATGTGACTATAAGTCCTTGTAAGCTTTAACCATGAATCCCCTGAGATACTAGTTTCTCTGATATCTGCTTCTTCAGCAACCAAACTCTAAGAGTGTCCTTAGTTGAACGGTATACAATGATTGGACCGCTTCGTTCTTTTGGAACATCAACTTTGGTACCTGCATTCTCATTAGGAGTTTGTATACTTTTGCATGGGTTAGAGATATCTATTTTAGAAGCACGTGGGGGTTCACGGTTTTCTTTTCTTGTGTCAGAGGTGGCCTGAGGGGATGATTCACTTGTCTTAGTTGGCAAACGTTTCCTTTTATAGAAAACCTTAAGTTCAGGCTTAAGTGATGTATCATCCTTTGCAATTTCCTCCCTAGTAGCCTTCGTAGAATCAGAGACTACCCTAGTTAAAGGGCACTCGTTTCCTACAAGAGTGAAAGTTCTACCAGTGGGGCGCCACATTTTGCCAACGGGTTTGATTTTAGCAACCCACTGGGATTTATGTCTAGCACGGGAGTTCACCTCATTAAGCAATTTTTTGATACAGGAGTCATGATTTGCCGTAAAGACACATTTTCTACATGTTTTACAAGTAGCATATTTAATGTCCGAGTAATTCCTAGATGATTGATTGATGCTCCTAGGAGACGTCATGCTACGGTTAGCAGTGTTGGGTAATCTAGAAGGCATCCGACTAGGTTGGACATTGCTATCTCTTACATATGTCTTTTGAATAGCTTCCCTTAGACCAGATTTATGGCCAACGTCATTTGAACTAGTTCTAGACGTGGTCTTGGTATTTTTAGGGAAACTAGAGGCAATCATATGATTTGGTCTTGCTAAAGCTGGAGTGATCACATAGGGCCTAGTTGCTGGAGTGTCTGGTCTAGAAAGATGAACCAAATCAACATGGGAGGCAAACCGCGGTCTCGAGGATTGTGGTCGCTCGGATCTAAATGCAGTAGGTTGTCTGACAATCGGTTGTCTGACGAACTGATTTGTAGGCGGTTTCCCCAAGATTGATGGTTTTTCAAGCTTAATATCCACACTAGTTCCTTTAGTTTTCCTCAATTCGTTTTTCAATGCAGCTATAGCAAAGACCTTTTCCTGTACATGAGCCTTTAACGTCTCATTCTCTTTGAGCAGTTCATCTTGGGATGCCAACTTAGATTCAAGCCACTTAATTTGTTTCAAAAGATTATCCTTTTCAGCTTTAGAATCTAGAACAGTTTGATCTAATTTTCTTTCAAGAACAACGTTTGACTTTTCAAGTTTTTCAAAGTATGTTTCAAATTTGTCCGTTTTCTTAGAAAATTCAAGTTTGGCATCCTCAAGATCTTTTAATTGTTGAGCTACAATCATTTCGAGCTCTCTAATCCTGGAATCAGAAGCAGTCAATGAAGCAGTTATGGAACAATTATTATGATGTACTATAGCATTCTGAACAATCTCTCCCCCATTATGACTTACATCGGATGAATCTGAAGTGGTATTGCTATCACTCGTTTCCATCCCATGTTTGTCATAATTAGGTTCAGAATTCTCAATATGCGGCATATCATCAGCATATACATCATAAACAACATTACATTGTACCATGTTTGCAGGCTCTGCGTCATAAATGGGTAAGGTGTCATCAAGAGAAATCTCGTGAACATTCCCTGACGTGCCACTGGCATCATGTTGTCCTCCTGATTCTGTGCTCGTGCCATCGTTAGGCTCCAAGTTGTCAACCGTATGACCATTATCCTCTTGCATCTGCGTCATTGATTCTTGCACTCCATTATCATACACTTGCTGAAGTTGTGATCTTTGATAAATCGAAGACGAGACCGATGTCATGAGTTTCAAAATTGTATCACGGAAAGCTCGAAGCTCGGTATGTGTATCTCGAAGAAAAGATTGGCAAATCACTGAACTTTCAGGCTTGATGATATTGAATTGGAGGAAAGGCGTGAGTTGTGTCACAAGAGTCTTATAGGCAAGTGCCGATGCAGAGTGATTAAAGTTGTTATGGTTGAGTTGCTCGGCGAATTGGGTCAAAGTGGTGAAGATTGAGTCGATAAATATATGACGATCTTGTCCAAAGATGGTCACAAATTCGCTCCCTCCTTGAATCCTCAAAAGAGTGACAAGATGAGATTGAAGCATTTGAAATGAAGTTATACCACTTTCTCTAGCGTTGGCTTGCACTTGATGCAATTCTCCCTTGTTCGATGTCGAAATCAAGAAATCCATTGAAAATCGATGAACGATAAGTGACAACGGGAGAGTATAATTCGACGAGAAATTGAGTTCTCGGGTTTTGACAAACCAACAAAAAAATCCGTAAATGACTCTAATAATTCTCGATAGATGATATATCTCTATTGTCAGCTCAAGAAATTTTTGTCGACTCAACCGTTTGATAAAACAAATCGGAATCCAATACTCACTTGTCTGACTCAAAAAAATAAACCCGTCAACAAATAAATCTTGTCACCTTAACACGTCACTTTGTTACGTTGTGATTATAACTTAATATCAAAAAGTTTAACTTAAAAATGTTTACATATATAAAAAAATATTTAATTTAACAAAACAAAATCTAAAAAACGTTTTCTTTGGAAAAATAAAATAAAATTGAAATAATAGAAAAAACAAATCTGATATAAGAATGTGAAACGTGTCCTCAAAATTAGCCTCCCTTGTTTTCTCCGTCTAACAAAAACACGTGGGCCAATCAAAATTTTTCACCGCCCATCCCACTTTCTTGTTATAACCGCCCAAATATATATACTCCAATCTAATTAATCTCTCTCTCTCACAACTTTACTCCGCCCCTTAGTTCTCTGTTATCTCTCTCTCTCTCTCTAAACCTAATTTCTGAATCAATCGAACCAAGACAGCCAACACCTCTCTTTCAAATCTCAAAACCTCCGCCTCCTTGATCTTCTTTCTATGTATTCACTCAAAAACCAAATCTGATAATCAACTAATCTCAACCAGAACTCAAATCAAATCCTTATCCTTTTCTTGGAGGCCGAATGAAGAATGACTACAGGTGTGTCTTCAAGATTCTTAATTGGGTCTCAGGTGGGTATTTTTTTTTTCTTAACATGCTAGGAGGGGATATATATAGCCCACCCTACATGTGGACTATATGGACTATACATAAACTAAATGGATCACGAGCCCATTACATAATTATCGTTGGAGCGACCGATCCTTCATAAATACGTAAAACGTATTTCCAACAACTTTCAAGTAAGTTACTTTTACTTTTATTGCACCTTTACTTTACTTGTTTAATCTCTCATTCTTCCTTTCTTTCTATGCTTTAATCTTTGTTTACAGGCTTATTATCTTGCTTATTTGATTAAAGGTTATGTTTTTATGCTTTTGATTGCTTTGGATCATTGATTTTTATAGCTTATTTGTGTTTATTTTCAAGTTTCTAAAGTTTTTATAAAAGTTATTTTTATATAAAAGTTTGTTTTTCGTAAACCTTTTTCATTTCGTGTTTTAAAAAGTCTTTAAATTTCAGTTTATTAGCTTTTTCTTATACGTGTTTGCTTAGGATTTTAGGTGTGTACTTATTTGAGTTATAGCTTATTTGTTTAGCTTATTTTCCACTCCTTTTACTATATTCTGATCACTACCTGTCAAGAAAGGGTTTTGTATTCCTACGGGGATTCCGATCTACCATCGGAAAAGGGTTTGTCACATTCCGATTAGGGGAGTTAATTGGTATTCCGATCAGGTTGGGTTTGATATTCCGATCAGGTAGGTGACAGTATTCCGATCAGGGATCCATTCCTTATTCCGACGGGACCTAGGTACCACATTACGATCCAGAGGTAAATCCACATTCCGATGAGATCTCCTTAGGTTACATTCCGATATTGGATTCCGGTACATATTTCGATCTGGAGTTTTTGCTTGGTTATTCCGATCAGAAAAAGGTGACAGCATTCCGATTGGGTTTTCCGATCAACATTCCGACCAGAAGGGTAAGTGTATTCCGATCGGGATACTGATCGGAATACATTCCGATTGGGTATTGTTTACTATTTTGTCTTGTTTAAATTTTAAGTTCTCATTTTTATACTTTGTCAAATTTTAATTTTCGTCATGCTTTACCTTTAAGTCACTTAATTTCTCGTTATTTACTTTTCAAAGTTTTAAATATTGCACCCTTTATTTTAATTAGACTTAGATTTATTTTAACGCCATTTTACTTTTATGTTATTTACATTTACGTCTTTGCACTTTTTAATATACTACAACGACACACTTTTGTTTCACCAAAGAACGACTGAGTCGCACACATAGAACCTAGATCAATTCGATTAGACCACTAGAACTAATTTGTATACGGGTGTCAAAAGCCTAGTTATTATTAAGGCTTCTCAATAAGAAGTAGGCTCATTTCCTACTATAAAAGACACAAAACTGAATCCAACCATTATATCGGTTCATCTCATATTGTTTCACATAGGTTTAACCTCTTCTTGAGTCAATCTTGTATCTCTTATAAGAGATCAATATTATCTCATTGTCTCTGACCTTGGACAACCTCGTCATCTATGCTAGACGATCTTTCAATTTCCTTCGTAAAAAAGGAATATATTTCTGAAGAATGAATCATTCCTTAATTCCATTACTATGTCTATTTTCGATTCATGTACAATGAAACGATAAGTACTGCTATTCATAACAAATCTTATGAACATACAGTCCATGGGTTTAGGTCCAATCTTTCGAACCATGAATTTCATACGGATATCTTAGCTAGATATCCCCCACATTTGTAAGTACTTATAAGATAGTTTTCTTCTCACCCATAGTTCGTAAGAAGTATCTTATTTTATTTACAAGGGATCTTATCTAAAAGATAAGTAATCGATATAATCGCTTTCCCCCACATGCCATGGCTTAAACCTGGACTTAAGAACATGACATTAACCATTTATACTAAGGCATGATTCTTTTCTATATCAAGAGCAATGAATTTGTGTCTTATTCTAAGTTTAACATAAATATTTAGAAATGGAGACACATATTCACCTCCAATAACTTCGAATCACCTTATTATCGATAATAAGTTGGTTCTCAACTTATGTATATCGATCAAGCTTGTCTATATCATTACTCTCAAGTAAGTGTAAATAGCAATATTTTGTATCACATTCAGCCAATATGATGAAGTACACGATACTCTCTACCTTAGTAGGTATCAATTCTAAATCACATAAAACCATGTGAATCATATCAAGGTTTTTTTGGTTATTTCTCTTCAACCAAGAGAAAAGACTTATCAATTTGGCTTCAACATAAGTTTTGATTTTGTAATCCGTGTCAATACAAAAAAGGGTTTCCAATTTGGTTTAATTGGACAACATGTTGAGTAAAAATTTAAAACATGTCAAAGTAAGTCATAAAACACATTTAAAATTGACCATTATAAAATATAATCAACTTAACCATTTTAAAGGCATAACCCGTATGCACTAAATTTATGTTATTCATTAAATCGATTTTTATTTGATTCAAAAACACATGAAAGCCAAATTTCATTATGCAACCATCTGGACATAAGATTCCATCGAATCTCCGACACACACAGCGTTGGTTAACTTAGTGTCTTTTCCAAATGTGAACCACATCTTCTTTTTCCTTGATATTCATAGTTGGAGAGTTGCTTAAACTCGTTCTCTCCATTCTCAACTGCATTATAAGAGTTAATCAAACTCTTATCACCATATACATGACATGATACTGAAGTGAGAATGCACCATTAGCTATGGTTGAATTCCATCATGGCCTCAGTTTTCATGTCATTCTGACCATATAACGCATAGTTATGGCAAAACAAGTTTCTGAATGCTTCAAAGCATCTATCGTACAAGTAAGTATAAGTCTCCCTTTTGATGTCACTCGTGACATTCCGAATGTTATTAAGAGGTCCCATGATTTAGTTGACACTAATTTTGGTACTATTAACAACGTTCTAAACCACATAATGTTTCTTAACCAAAAGCGAAATACATCGACGTTTGTTTAAAACACAAACGTTTTGTAAGATCTGTTTTATAAAACCCACTTTAAAGAAAGTCTTTCGACTAAACAATTAAAGAAAATATCAGCTATAACCTAATGTTTTACCAAAAAACACATATGTAATATTATGTTGTCAATCTTCATTTAGAAAATATTAACTTCACATGATCTATTTCTACAATGAAACTTAACAAGGTCTTAGTAGATCCATTCTTCTAAAGAAACTCCACAAGGTTTCTATAGATTTACCTTAAACTCGATACGGTTTCTATATATATATATATATCAATAAACTCAACAAGGTTTCAAGAATTATATCTGGTTTATAATTAAACTCGGCCCAATTTACAATAAATTACACAAGTCAAACAAACTCTTCCACTAATTTAATAAAAATAGTGTATGTAATCTGATATTTAATGATAACTCATACCATTGTCAACATCTTGTTTCAAAGAAATTCTTCTTGATTTCATTGAACACGTTCCAAAAGTCTAATAAAATAAGAGCTTGCATTTTATGAGATAAATGAATACGTTATAGTAATCTCATAAAATAACAACTTATATTTTATGAGATTTGTGTCAAAGAAACTCTACTTGGTTTCAATGAATCTAAATTCACCATGATTCCAATCATGCTGTAACTGGCACACCAATTACATTTACAAGATTCACTAGGGTCACAATTGTGTTACCTCAAGTAAAGTTGTCAATATTCTAATGGAATACAGTTAAGAACTATTAAAACAATTTGGTATCTAATAAACTCGACATGGTTTATACAGACTTGTACCAAATCAGATTCAAAGAAACTCGATCCTGGTTTCTATAAACCTAAATTTAAACAATAACATTGGTAATAAAAAATAATAGATCAGATTGGTATGAAACTCATCATGGTTTCCACATAAACTGATTTAATGAACTATATTAAATATCGTTTATAGATCTGTTATATAAAATTCTGTTTAGTTGTAACTGATTTCCCAAAGAAACACAAGTTGTTTCTTTTTCTTACAATTGGTGTGCAAATCGATGTTTCAGAGTAATCTCTAAGGATTTTTGGTTTGAGAACCTTTATTTAATTTCTTTGTACTGTTTTTAGCGCCTTACTAGTTTCAATAAAAATTGTCGTTCAAAAAGAAAAACGCAAACTAAACATTTTTTAATATTTAAAATTTTATATGCATAGGTACATCGTACACATACTGACATACATATGCATGTAAGTAAAAATTGATTCAATAGCTTGAGACTCGAAATCCAAATATAACCGACGCGCACATGAGCATCTTAATCAATCAAGTTATAATTATATGCATATCTTATTTTTCCTTTTTTTCTAAAAGTAAATGTTTTAAGATGAAGTTCATATATTTGTAATGTACTATCCATCGTTTACACATCTAGGTAATGTACTATTTTTATTACTAATATTGCTATAAAAACGGCTAAACTTTTCTAATATAAGTAATATGACCGGCTAGGACAGGTTACCACTCAAACAAACGCTATATAAGCTGAAAAAACACATGCCTTAGTGTTATTATGGCGATTATTTTGATGAAATTATAACCAGTGTCATCCTTGTCCGCAGCCTAACGAGAAAATATATAAAAAAATCAGTTAACAATGATTAATTAGTTAACTACTGTATATATAGATAGAAAACAAAATTAAGTGGATACTTGAGTTTTAGATTTAAAGTGAAGAAGGAAGTCTTTAAAGTCCTTGTTGTTATCATCATCAGACTAAGCATGATTATCACATATGTATAGAAGCTCATTCTCAACTTTTGATCTGTACTCATTAATAACCATAGACACGTCATCCCTGGGCTTATGCAGCTTGTCGGTGGTTTTCGATAACATTATATCCTTCAGATCATTGATAACAGCTTCGAACTTATCCAACGCGAAACTGATGACATCATCGCGTTCATATTGAAAAGTAGATATAGCAGCATCTAGATAAATATCCATCTCCTTGTTAAGCTTCTCACGCGCCGCCTTCGACCATATCATTCTGGTTGCCATCGGTTTCAATTCAATTTCATTACACCCGTTATGGATTTAGGCAAAGACCAAAAGAGGTTGAGTGGTTGATCCGTCGCCCTGTTTATTTCCGAGTTGTAACATGTCCTAACCGGTCACATTACCTATATTTGAAAAGTTTAGCCGGTTTTTATTGCGATATTAGTAATAAAAATAGTACATTACCTAGATGTGTAAATGATGGATAGTACATTACCAGTATATGGACTTAACCCTTCTAAGATTGTTACAGTATCTACAATGTATCAATTTATTAAACAATTATGCATTTAATGCCTTTAATGCAAACTTCACTTAGCATCTTTAACGGATAAACCCTTTCATAGTTTTTCACTATTTTGAAAGTTTTTGGAGATGGTTTTTACCATTCCACCAAAAGCTTTTAGTAATTGTTTACAAATGGTTTGTATAATGACTTTGCATACACAAAGTCTTTCCTACAAATTTGCTTGTTAAATGTATTATGTATTTATTGCATTAATTACAAAAAGTTTAAATGGGTTTATCCCATTAAAGATGCTCTAAAGGTTTTACAAAAGACTTGAGGTTTTACAAGTCTTTGTAAAAAGCTATCTCAAAAGTTATCCATTCAATGTTAAAAACTACATTAAACAACTTTTTAAAATGATAAAAAGTCATTCAAAACTTTTAGAATTATGAATGCTTTTTGGTTTTAATATTTTCTTTTTGAGAGCTCAGGGTACGGTGACGTCATGCCTTGCGTCGTACCTATAACGCCAAAAATTCGACGGCGCACCACATCGGCCCTCGTGTCTTGGTGTCTCGCGCCGTAATCCCTTGCTTACAAAAAGCCGCATTGTGTTTTGTTTAATTGTGTTTGTGTTGGTGTGTTTATGTTTGTGTGTTTATGGTGAAGATCTGGGTGGGTTTTAAAAGAACTGTTTTTGTTTGACTTTTCTTTTTTGATTCTTTTTGCAGATTATAAAATAAAATATTTTTTTGATTTATAAAAGTTTATTTTTGTATATCTCTACTACTTATCTATACTAACTATAAAGGCTGGATCCAAATTGTTGAAAGTTGAAAATTTTCAACATAGCTTCTCATGTAAGTTTCCTAAGTATAGAAAGTGTTTATATTTCCAAACTTATCATTTGACAATTCACTGGAAATCTTTATCTCTTCTTATGTAAGTTTCATTCTTAAACATCACGTACATACACACCTGTAAATCATTATAGTTGAAAGTTTCATTTTTTTAAATAAGGAAACGATTGATTGTTCTGACTTTTTTACACTATTTGTTTAAGAGCCTCCGGAAATCCATTTTAAAAACACATACAACAAAACCCTAAACCAAAAAGCTCTCTCATACTATAGACCCACCGTCGTCGCCAATTTTATTGTCGTCTACCAAACTAATGACATAGTTTTGATGGACTAGGTGGTTTTAGTGTGCTAGGTGGCTACGATGCGTTTGTGGTTGTTTTTATTTGTTTTGGTAACCATGGTTTGCTAATTAATATTGGGTGGTGGTCTGAATGTTGCTGGATGTGGTCGTCAGAATGTTTAGGCTTGACAATGGTGGTAGTCGGTTTCAGACCACTCAATTCGATCAGGTAATTAGTTTTGTTGGTTACTGGATGTTTTTTCTTTTTTCTATAAAGATCCCTTGTTGATTATTTTGTGTATCTTTTTGTAGTTTTTAGTTTTGTTGTCGTGTTATATTTATGATTTTTTACGTTTTTGCATTTTTTATTCTTCATTATTGGGTTTGTTCTAATCCGGGTAATAATAATTAGTTTCAAGTTAGGTGAGATGGAAAAGCATTCGGTTTTGCTGGAAAACTATAAGGCTTATGCACTTAATAAGACACGCTTAATTAGGTAGGCTCACTTTCAGGTTTGATCACCGGGTCACCATTTGTAACATCAAAGAATCCAAAAATCATTTTAAGACCACTTTTATGTGTAATGAATTTTTTAGCCAAACAACATTTTAAAATAACAATTTCTACACAAACTTATTTCTTAGAAAATGTTACATTAAAATTATTGTTCAAAGATCATGACAAACTTCTACTATGATATTCGGTCTCATTGCACGTTGGTCCGTAAAAATTATTTATAATATTCTTTTTCGATGTGAACTATTTGGGTGTTCACCCGATATAGGTCAGCGACACCCTTTGCACCATACCGCAAATATAAGATAGATCAATCTGATTATAAGAGTAGGCAAGGTTCGTGAGAATTTGCTACTGTTCCTCATTCTACCTGTGAGGAATAGAGGACTAAGGATCTTAGATGGAGGATTCAGTTTTTGGAGGAGAGTATCATGAACTTGGATTTTTAGTTTTGATGGGTGTGTATTATGTGCAAGTTATCGATTTTAAGATTTATCAGGCGTTTCAAGTGAGTATTTCAGCTTATATAGCCCGATTTATCGGTTATTTTGTTTTACCCTTATCTTTTTATGTGTCGCAGTAAACTTATATCATGTGAAAAGTTTCAAAATAAGCACAAAATGAGCTTATAAAACATACATTCAAAAATCATATAAGCCATAACCTGGCTATATAAGTCTGAAACAAACACCCGTTAAATTATATTTGTTGATGGTTACTTTTATTTGTGTAATTTTTTATACATATGGTCTGGTGAATTTTAGGTTGAGTACGGTCAGCTTAGCCGTGAAGGGGATCAGAGATTTATGCTACTAATTCGGTTACATGGGACATCATGAAGCCTTTAATTAAGCACTCCATCGAGTTTTCAGTTGAGGTATATTTACGACTCCTGTTAATTTAGGAATTTCTTAATGAAACTGAGTTTGGTTCATGCTTTGTTAAATAATTTATGTATTTGTTGACAACATTTTTTGATATACTTTAGTTATAATGAGAGAGAGCTTTTTTCCTTTTCTTTTAGAGGCTTTCTTATAGACGATTCAGTCTCTAAGGAAAAAAATCAAGATTATATGTAAACTGCCTTAATTATATATGCTACAATCACATTCTGCATGATTTCACTTCATTGTGTTGTTATTGAAGACAGTGTTTTTTCTACAATATTAACTATACTACTTATCTGATGTTATTATCACAACTCATAGGTTATTCTCTTGCAGAACAAATAAAGAGGGAGACTCTTTTATTTTTGATGGAATGAGAGTGAAGGACATGTAAAGCAAATGTATAAAGGATTTAAACGATCCTATGAAGTTGTGCAGTTTGATATTATAAAGAATCGGTTTCTTGCTGCTGCTGACGAGTGTATGATAAAATATTGGCATATGGACCATGTTGGCTTATTAAAAGCATATGATGCTGGCGGGGGTTTACTGGTACGAGTCAGATGCTTTCACATAGATAACATCATTTAATTTATTTTCCTTACTTCGTAATTTTCGCCCTCGTTTCCCCAAGACTATTCTTTAATTTGACCCATTAGAGATTAAAATTTCATATTAGTTAACCCGCTCATATTGAGACGAATTAAAATTGCCATATTAACTTGACTGATTTTTGTTTTTTGATGTATCTGTAGGCTTCACCTTCCATAAGATTCAATAAGGAAGGAAGTCTGTTGGCGGTTTCAACGAATGATAATGGCATCAAAATTCTTGCTAATATGGATGGTATTAGGGTATTAAGCACCAAGGTGAAATAATTTTTGTGCCTTTCATCTCTTTTTTTGGTCTGTGCTTTTATACTGAATTCTCAACACATTGGCTTTTCTATAATTTAAAAAAGATAAACCCAAAATAAAGTCGGGTTTGGCTATGGTTCTGAACGATGCGGGGTTGCACTGAACTGGGTAATGAAATATCTAGAATGATCATCTGGACTAAACATAGCCAGTAGACTTGTCTCGATACTGATCCTTGTTTGGTTAATTATCTCATCCTAGATTTTATTGCATACATATGTTTCAGAATTGCGCTCATACTTTTAATGTTTTTACATGGTCATGATTGTAGAATGGAGACGTCAAAATGGAAAATTCTGAAATATGGAAATCGACCGAAATTACAGAACCGACACATTGTTGTTTCATAAAGCTTCCTGGTAATACAGGTTCAGCAATGCGGGTAATTTTTGCTCTTCATCTTTTATAATTTGTATATATATATATTATTTAGCATATATTACATGTTTGTATTTATCATCTTCATTATTATTGTTTTTATTTATCACTGTTCTAGATTTTGTATAAGTTGTTTTTTTGTTATCATCAGATTGTAATATTGTTAATTGTTATAATTATTTTTGAATGCAACAGTGGGCTAAATTGCTAATTTTAGTTCTGCCGAACTCGTGTTTACTTTCGACCCCTGATCCATGTTGTAGGTTTCAAGGTTGATTTACTCACACTTCGGAGCCGGCATATTGGTTCTAGCAGCTGATGTTGTTCATAAACTTTGGAAATGGACAAGATATGACCGCAATCTAACTGGAAAGGTATATATGCTTACTGTGAACACTTGTTTACAAATAAAACACTCTCTATTTACCGTTGTAAATAAAAAACGATGTTCATGTATTAATTTAAATTCCATATATACATGTATCACATTGTTCTTTTTTTACTCTCCATTAGCACCACACGATACTTCTAGACTCGTGACATCTTTTTTGTTTTATTTTTTATGTTTATATGATTTTGTGAGCTCCAAAGGCTCAAACTATATTAGTGAATGGTGTTGTGAGCAAGGCTGAGCGTTTGTTGTCGCCATTGGCTCTTGATTTGCTATCGAGAGCCACATTTCCTTCATCTCTAGTTTGTGTTAAGATATGACTTATGTGCTTTGGGTCAACCTGACCCAACATGTTTTTCACCCAGACCAAGATGGCTGAAGATGACTTCAAACTCTGCCCATTTTGCCTTATTGATTGTGAACACTATATGGAAGTCGAAGTAGGAAGGTTACATTAATAGATTGCGTATTTTGCCTTATTGGTTGCTCTATGCTTTACTTAATACAGAAAGCCGTTTTGATTTTTTAATTTTGAACAATAAATGGAAGTGGAAACTGATAGTTATGTCGCCATGATTTTCTTTTACAAACAGGGATTAACATATTATACGACAAAAAATCCATAAGGATTGATATTGTCACAAGTTCACATTAATATCTTGCCCCAGGTTCTATATATTACAAAAAACTAAGGTCTACGAACCCTTACATCAAAGCTGATGTATCAGTAGAAACAGGTGGACACAATTATTGTGATATTTTGATGCCTCTAACTCAACTTAAACAATTCATATGTGCTCTATTTTATACCTAAAAAATTGACAAGGGGAACATTTGTGTCTTACAAGATTGTAATAGATTAGAGATCCATTACCTCTATGTGTAAGCACAATAAAAACTAAGGGAAAATGATTAAAGAAACTACCATTGTAATGTTTTTTAGGCTTAGTTTTGTTTTCGTTGTCTGTAAATTACTCTATCAATGTGATATCAACAAATATACATGGTATCAATATTGTGCGTAGTACTAAATAACAAACATGTGCCTTTAATTATAAAAATGAAAAATGTTTATAAGTTCTTGAAGGTCAAGTTAAGCAAAGCTCATGTGTATTTTCCCATGTGATACGGCTTCTGTTTATTGGGGCCCATGTGCTTATGGGTGTGTATCATATTTTATTGTACTGTATTAATATAAAAATAATGTAGCAAAAATATGATGTAGCGATCCAAAGCAACCCATTTTTATGTGAGTGAATTGACATTTTCATTTTAGAACACTTTCTGATGATTTATTTAACCGATGTGCTCAAGGCATCAGTGTTAGCGGGTTGTAGGGAACCATAAAACACCACACGAAAGCGTTGTGTATCACAAAAAATAACAAAATACGAATTTATCAGGTTAATATTCGATTGAGGCTTAATGCTTTACTACTCTACCACAAAACTATAGAGTTTATTCAACACGAAATATGGCGGGGCATCGGCTCAAAATATAGCAAAACCAATTTGACCTGACGTGAACCAAAAATATTGGAATGAACAACGAATATACTAGGTGAATTATTTATGTGTCATACCAACAAGACCGATGATCGAATCAGTCTTCTATGAGTTCAGGTGCGTCGATTCGGTTTTCACACGTCCATGCTCAGTATTGAAGGAAAATGTAACTCACATCTTGCTTTTCATAACCGCGGACGTCAATAAATAAGTTGTCACTATTAGTGGACAATAAGTGCACACATGAAGCATTAAACCCGTAGACACAAATCTGTCAAGCGGCATGAACACGTTTTTATTATATGTCAGATTTGAATATACACTTGACATAACACCACCATAGAGCTCCCTTTTTTCCTTGGATTGTTGATTTGTTTTACTTGCTTTTTTAAGAATAGTTGTAACAAACGAGTCAAAGAATTTTGATCTTAATGGTGTTAGTGTTGAGATTGATGCCGGATAGTGAAACGAGTCAAAGAATTTTGTCAACGAGAATTTTACACTTCAAATGTCGTGTATCAAGAAGTTATACGTGACAAGTAACATGTCTTGTTAGATTTTAACTCATAACTGATGTCATGTTTATGAGCGTTTTCATTTTCATATTAACAACTTCACTTTCAATTACAAGAAACACTTACGGCAAAATTATACATTGTTATTATCAACCGCTAAGCATTTCCGTCGCTATGCGCGGGTACTCGCCTAGTAAAGGAAAAACCCTAAAACCTTAAATGTTGAAAAATGACTTAGTTATGGAATTGTTGAAAAATTAAATGCATAGAAGTTGGATATTAGTTATGGAATTGTTGAAAAATTAAATGCATATAAGTTGGATAAAATAGGAAATGTTGAAAAGTTAAACCATAAACAATTGCATAAGTTACGGGGTCACGGGTTCCACCACCGAATTAATTCGGTCGAGTAACTTGGTCACGGGTTCCACCAACGGGTCAACCCGGTCGAGTCATCGGGTCACGGATCGACCATCCGACCAACCCAATTGAGTCACCGGGTAACGGGTTCGGCCATCGGGCCAATATTTTCGAGTCACGGGTTCGACCATTGGGTTAACCCGTTCGAGTCACCAGGTCACGGGTTCGACAACTGGGTCAATCCTGTCGAGCCATCGGGTCACTGGTTTCGACCACCGGGTCAATCCTATCGAGTCACAAGTTCAACCACCGGGACACGGGTTCGACCCCGAGTCAAACCGATCGAGTCAATGGGAACGGGCTCACCTACCGGTTCAACCTGGACGAGTCACCAGGTTACCGATTCGATCATCGGGTCAATTAATAAATCATTAACTATCTATCTCTAGGCAATTATTGGATCATGAGTTCGACCATCGAATCAATTAGCATATCATTAATTATATGTCTTTAGTTAATTCTGTTGTTATGCGCGGGTAATCGTCTAGTTTAAATGAAATTTTATAAAAAAACTATGACATTATTTTTCTATGACTCATTGCTATCCTTAAATTATTGTGCCATAGCATTTTGATGTCAGAGCCTACGTGACAACCACTGTACCTATGCTCTAATAGAACTTCTAACAAAATTATTCGTAAAAAATATGGTTAAGTAGTCCACCTTATTGGAAATTTACATTTTTGAAAGCTAGATTAGTTTTTAGAGTCGAGGCAAATTCTCAATTTAGCATAAAAAATATCAGCTAATCATATTCATCCAAATTCATTTTTCATTTTTTTTAAATTGAATATCTCATAAACGATAAATCGTCAAGTGACACACAATTATAACAAGAATTAAATCATCTTTTATAGAGAGGTATATGTATAAACTTTTGACAAAGTTTTTTTGTTTGAAAATATCATATATGATTCGTATCATATATTATTTCAGAAAATCGTGTACGATTTAAAAAGCGAATCATATATAATTTTCTCAGAAAAAAACTCCGTCCAAAGTATATATATTTGCTTCTTGATAGAAAGGTTATATAATTCTTTGTAACAAGAAATTTTAGGCTTAACCCTTTGAACTCACATGAAATCCCTAAACCAAACGCACCCTTATTCCTCTTGGATAGTTGGATAAAGACCAAGATTAGGAGAAGAGCAATCATGGAACATCAAATGAAGATCCAAAACCCCTTGCTAGATTACAAAACGTCAATAAGCTTTTGCATGTTTCTTTGTTGGCAAACACATGCCATTATATACTCTACATGGCATTATATTATTGCTCCCTACACCCAATCTATAGAACCATATGTTTTCACCCAAAAAAAAGACTCATATATGTAACCCAAGCGTCTATCCAACAACAATGAACAGTCTTGCCTCTTGTTGACATGTAGTCATGTACCCAAGTCTTTTTATAGTACAAAACTCAAAATTTCTTCATAGTAGCTATTGCCCTAAACTTATGAAAGACGGTAACTAGCAAGTCCTTTTTATAGTACAAAACTCAAAATTTCTTCATAGTAGCTAATGACCTAAAACTTATCAAAGAGGGTGACTAGCGAAATATATGTACATAGTCCAATGATGCAGCTAACATGATGGAATCTTTTGGTCTATATATGTTGAACCAATCACATGGTATCTTTTTTTAAGTTGCAAATGACAACAATATGAATATATGATAACATAATGAATATAAAAGAACATCGGAAGCTCACTACACACTCTCAAGTTCCAATAGTTTAGTATCTTTAGAAAGGGAGTATTTGTAATCAAGAAACTTATAAGAGGCTAGATGGATGGTGAAAGAAAAGAACTTAATGAAGACAAAAAGATTGAAGAACAAGAAGTCGGATTAGCTTCAAAGATATGGGATTGTGGCAGTCCTTTATATGATTCATACGAGTTAGCATCGATCACAAATGTTTTAGATAGGCATCTAATGAAGTTTCCATACGTAATCGATCGATCAACAAGGTCACTTGTTCGTCCATTTTCGTTTTCGCCAATGAAGTCCGATCCGTCAAGAAAGAAGAATGAGTGTTTATTCTTGCCCTCATTCAACTTGTGCAAGATAAAGATGAACACGGGCAGCAAGGTTAAAGTCGAGATTTCGAAAATTTGTCAAAGGTTTGTGGTATGGAGGAAATGATCAAATATATATAACTGAGAAACACTTGTTTAGTTTAATTTCGTATTTCATGTATATCTGTAAGTGTAGTTTTTACGTACTTTTAATGAATATGAATATCTCTAAAAATGGTGATCTCAAGATTGGTTATTGTTTGTGCCTTTTTTTTAATTCGATACAGTTTAGATCTTTCGCAAAACACTACAAAATACAAAATAGTTACGTAGTAGATAGGGTAAAGTGCAAATTTCGTTCATTCACTTTGAAGAAACGGCAATTTTGCCATCAATGTTGTAAAAATCGTGCAAACTAACCTTTGAGTGGGCGTTTTGTAACTTTCACTAACTTTTAGCCGTTATTTTCTCGCATGTGCCATGCACATGAGGGCATTTTCGTCATTTCAAGTCATTCCATTTCTTCTTTCCCACCTTGATTTTCCACCGCCACAGCCGCCGCCATTTTCTGGAATGACGCCTCACATTGCCACCAGAAACATTAAAGATTGACTGTGATTTTTAGCGTTGATGTTGGATATTTTGATTGCACGTCTATTTTCTTTGCACTATGGGTACAGAAGCCTAAAAACGTCTCGGATCGACTCATTCTATTCGTTAAAAAAAAATGATGTTCGCCTGAACGTCAGGTAAGACTGGGAAATCCAATCAACCCATTTAAGTTTTGCAAAGAAGATTAAGAAATAACTTGTAACTTAATGGGAGATTTTTAGAGATAGCGATATTTAGCTGTCCGCTAATGTGAAACTCTGTATTGCAGCTAGTGTTGGAAGCTGCAAACAAGGTCGTGCTTTATGTGGTGAGTATTGGAGGCACAATTCAAGAACGTATCCGGTTTATTATTATGATCGTCTTTGATAAAGTTCAAGAACGTATTCGGTTCACTATTGATGTTGCTGCTCTAGCATAATATCCGTGCTAAATAAATTCAAAAGCATTATTGATTCGTCTGAGGTGGTTGGTTAATCCAAAATTGATATAATGTATTTATATGTGTACAACTTTCCGACTATTATGATATGATTCGAATTCGATTAAGACCAAGCAAAAGCTCAGTGGTTAACTAATCCTCCAATCAACGAGGAAAGCTAGGGATTTAGAATAGCTTTCGATGAAGATTAGTAAATGTGTGATATGAACCCATAGAGAATCAGAGAAGAAGTTTATCTTTTCATTTACCTATCATTCATTATCTGCTACAATTGCTATATAAGGATGTTCAACATTATAGAAAGTTACATAATAGACCTTCAACTTATATAAATGACATTGAAAACCCCTACTTAACTTAGACACATAACAATACCCTCCCCTTCAAAAGATCCTTGACCCCAAGGATCATGAGAATCGTTATCTTTGTTCCAAGGACTCGTTGTTCTTCCATATAGATTCTTCCATTTCCATTTAACTAGCCACCTCTTCACTATTTCATTTGCATTCTTCATCAATGATTCTCTAGTGCCATACTTATCAACCATTTCACCCAGGATGTTAAATGTTTCAAGTATTGGTTGACTTTTGAAAAAGTCAGCAAACTTCACAAGTTGCAGTTTTTTGATGATTACATCTAAACACCAGTAGACACCTTTAGTTGTCCTTGTTGTAGTCTGGAAGCCTTGATCTCTAGCCTGAGCATCAACTAAGAAAATGTATAAGTATTGCTCATCAATCTTTTGGTGTTGATATAACATTAAATAACTTGTTTGGCATGAATTATCCTCCCTCGTGACACACATAAAATGCAAACAATTTATCATTGCAACCCAATAGGCATTTGACTTGGTTTCATCTTCAATATCTTCTGTTTTCATGTCATCACGATTTCCTTTTTTCTTTCTCCAACTGTACAATATCAACTTGAGTGTGGAAATTACAGTCCTGACAAGTATGGGAACAATCACACCCTTCTTCTTCTTCTCATTCAAGCCTAGGAATTTGATAAAAGTATGATTCAGAATTGATGAGGCCGTTATCACACGTCTATCTTGAATACTTGCAGGTAAACCTTTCATGTCGACCAATGCACCAAGCCATAACAGGCCGTCACTTTCCACCATTAGATTTAAAGTTTTATAAGCAACACACGGGCGGTTCTTTAAACATAAAGACTGACATTCATTCCAATTTATGTTTCTGTTGGACCAAAAAGTGCGTATGTCTTGCATAATGAACCAAAAATACTCATCAATATCATCACGTTCAACTCGATTCCAAAACATCAATGAAAACTTTTGGAGTAAACTGGCATTAGCACACGCTAACTTAGTAATATATGAGTTAAAAAATCTCATGACTGCGGGATTTATACCCTCACTATGAATCTGCCAATATGTCCTTAAAGCTGCACAGTTGATAACATCTTCTGAAACTTCGCCACTTGCATATCTAAACTTACTCGCTCTATACAGTAATTGGTTACATGCCAACTCTATTGTCTAAAGAACATCCGAGTGAACCTGTAGATCATCCCATCCATGTAACAGAAACTTCTCTCGTATCTTGAAATTTTGATGAGGCAACTGTATGTTCCAGGGTGTACTAATCAGAACACATCCACCTAAATCAAAAATTACAAGCCAATTCCCTTCATTTTCAACCAGGACCTCTTGACTAAAAAGTCGGATTATATATCTATCCTTAATAAACTCTGCGACATACTCAACGACATCAAGGATCTCAAAAGAAATGATTTTATTCTTATTAAGCGTATTTAGCAGTTGTGAATCATGCCTTTGCTCTAGGTTAAATTCAGTAACAGGAGAAAAGTTTATGGGTTGTACTTGTTGTGGCAATGGCTTCTCCTTGTTGATCAATGGTTCAATGCCAATGCCTATTTTCTCATTTCCAATTATACTTACCCGTTTCTCTTCCACACTAGTATATTGTTGCTCATGATTATCTTTCATAACTTCCGAAGACAAATAAACATCTTGCATACAACTTATATCACATAACATTTCTCGTTTAATCCTTCCAAAGTACCCCGTCACATTAGTTGTTACCCCTACTGGTATGATAAAAACAGAGTCTTGAGCAGATTTGTTGAGCATTTGTGTTACATTATCCTTTTGTTCTTTAACATCGTCTAATAACACGTTGTCAACATCTTTATTAATTTCAGTCTCTCCAATATCTTCTAAGTGGATAGTATCTACTGCATTAGATTCTAAGAGTGCTTTAAATGTTGTATTTATGGCGTAGCAATCAGCACTCCTTTTAACTTCTTGAGGATATTCTTCTTGGGGTCTCTTTTGGGTGAGTAAGGTGGGTGTTGTATTGGGTTCCTTACGATGCTTTGTACGTGTACATTCATGCAGCTTAGCCAAACTATATGCCTCATGAATTGTTGTAGGTTTAAATAACCTCACCATACACTGGATTTCTTCTTTAAGACCTACAATGAAACAACTAAGGCTGTACTTTTGTGGGAGGTGTAACCGACTGAGTATGTCAATGAAACAGTCATAATACTCCTTAACACTAGAAATCTGTTTGAGCTCCTTTAACTCACTCATATAGTCAACAACAAATCTACCACTACCAGTACCTACGGATTCAGCATAATCAGCCCTTTGTGAATTAACCTTCTCTATTGACATTTCATTAAATGCCTTGTGAACGACGCCAAAATTCTTTTTAGGAATTTCATCAAACACCTTGTGAGCGACCTGAACTTTTCCTAACTCATGATCAAACTTATAGTTTCTACTTCCAAAGGCAGGTGTTTCAACATTTATATTCTCTATTTCCACTCCATTACTAAGCTCAACTCCCGTTTTAACATTTCCAGCCTCAAATTGTTCAATTTGTTTTGACATTTTAGAAACGAGATTTTTTATATTGGATATTTGCATATTGTTTGATTGCTGATTACGATCTATTCTATCCAAAATATCCTTTACATAAGATTTTAAACATACCTCAATTCGCGTGACCTCCATCATGTAACAGATACCAGCGTCGAGTTCTTTTTTTTTTAGCTACTGATGCCAGAACCTTTGTGATGAAGTACCGAGGAGCGTATAGCTCTGATACCAGTGATATGATTCGGATTCGATTAGGACCAAGCAAAAGCTCAGTGGTTAACTAATCCTCCAATCAACGAGGAAAGCTAGGGATTTAGAATAGCTTTCGATGAAGATTAGTAAATGTGTGATATGAACCCATAGAGAATCAGAGAAGAAGTTTATCTTTTCATTTACCTATCATTCATTATCTGCTACAATTGCTATATAAGGATGTTCAACATTATAGAAAGTTACATAATAGACCTTCAACTTATATAAATGACATTGAAACCCCCTACTTAACTTAGACACATAACATATTATGAGGTACTTCATAATATGTTATACTAGGGTTTTTGCCCGCGCTTCGCTGCGGCGCGAAGGGCGGGCGTTTTTTGCAAGTGTTTTATTATGTCTACAATGTTTGAGCAACACACTCGCAACTCTTTTCCGTCTACAGAATCCATCAAAGAGGTTGTTATAAGAAAAAATGCATTACTATGTACAAACTAATGAAAATACTCAAAATAGGCGCAATACTGGTTTAAAAGAGACTATCTTCGACCAGTTCATTTAAGTACAAACTCGATTAATGGGTCAAAACAGGTCAACATGTATAAAAATTTAAAACATGCCCTTGTGTGTCCATTTCGCCCATTGTGTGCCTCTAGTAGAACTTGTATCCTGTGATGAAAAATGCTATACGGGAATTAGAGTACCTAAAACTTCGTAAAACCGCTATTCCTGACACGTATAGATATTCATCTGCTCCCGTTAAATGCTCAAGAACAGACTGGTCCCTGAAAACTGTAACGTCCACGACCCCGACAAGATGTTGCTTTTCATCATTATCAGTTGTCATTGCCTCTGCAACCAAACATGCATATCTGAAACAACAATAACCGAAAATGCTGAAATACCATTAACAAATTGAATAAGAGCTTATGGTCGACTTATAAATGTCTAATTACCTATTCTTATTAACTTTACAAACACTAATAAACATTTGTGCTAGAAAATGGCTGACAGTCTCATTAACAGTAGTAAAAAAGCTCCACGCTATACGCCTATACATGTTTTTATCATTTAACAAAATGTAAAATAGATTGTACAGGTTACATGATCTTGAAGCACTAAAAAGAGACTCACTGGTACTTATCTGTTTTCTTATTCTTTTTTGGGTTTTCTTTATACAGAAAAAAACATTAAAAAAAAGAGGATTAGTTTTTTTTGTCTTTGATTACTGTCAAGAAAAAAAAGAGGGAAGTGTTATCTTTTTACTTTGTTGGATACGATAAAAAAGTGAGTCTCTTTTTAGTGTTGCTGATGTGAATCGCATGCACAAAAAAAGAGAAGTGAGAGGTTGGTTTTTTGTTACTGTGCACCAAGAAGAGAAGGTAGAATTTCTAAGATAACACACTATATCTACCTTGTTAAGACAGATTGTTGTTGTGTGAAAACTGTGTGTCAGCCTACTTTTTGTAAACTAAGTTTCGGAAAGAGGTTGTGTGCTCTTAAAAACTTATGTCAGCATACCTTTTTAACACCCAATATAGTCTCAAAGGTAACACAGTTTCTGATTTCAGAACCGTTTGGCTTATATAAGTTTATTATTCATATAAGCCGAAAAGTTCTGAAATAAGCGACACAAAAGTGAGCTTATGAAACATAAGACGATTTACCCGTAATGCTCAATTTCAAAGGCCATCCCCTGTCACCATTCCTTCTAGTTTCTCCACTTGCTGATAAAAAACGATCCTTCTTATGGTATGTACTAAAATGTCAGAATACGTACCTTCACAATCTACCGAGAGTTATGGATCAGCATATATCGACACATTAAGTATAAAATGGTAAATATTCAGCGCGAGTGAATGATAAACCTGCAACATAAACTAATTTAACTACCTTAGTTTATGCAAGTGGTAGAAAACTGGGTTCTTTGGTATCACTTGTAGTCCTTTAAGTCACGCTTATTCAGTACTATTCCTTCACATGGAAGCCTTTGTGGTTCTTGCAAGACGATTCCTAGTACCGACGAATCCTTTGCAACATGATCTTATTAAGAAACAGACTACCTCGTCATTCTTCGAAAGGCTGAATACGTTATGAAGAACGAAAGATCGAAAACTGTATCTCACATTTCAGAGACACAAAAGATACCCTCTTCTACCCCAGTCAATGGGAATTATTTAGGTCCCTGCAATGTGGACATGAAAAAAACTCTTCACAGTAACTCTTTATAAAATAATATTCTTATGTGATAATTAGCTAGTGAAGCAACGTCAAAGCGCTACATTTCCAAAGCGTATATGTCACCTGCATTGTTAAGAGGACATTGCAATTGACCCTTTGTAGTGCTGGTCGTGACTCGTAAGGCCGGTAACTTCTAAGATTCGTAATTCCACCCTTTTATAATGAAGACATTACTAATTTTTGTGCTTAAGTTTGTTCAGATTGAGTTTTTCCGTTTATATTTCTTAAGGGCAGTTTTTCCAGCTTATTTACAATTACCCATGAATACCGAAAGAATTCAGAACGAAAAAGTATCACCTATTCCTGCAATCTCGATTAAGTCTCCTCCAGCTCAACAGCTTACAACATATCTGATCCCCTGAATTCAAAACACATCAGAGTTAAAATTTAAACACCCTCTTTATAAGCACGCGTAGAATATACGTTTACCTACGCTATTCATATTCACCGAAAAAGACCTTACCTTGCATTTAAACGATAGCAAAATAGAGTGGTGGGTCCTGAACCGTAACAACTTAAATATAAACCAACGGGCATGATTTACCAACCATCAAAGAACAACAGCTGCGTTGTTGTTTTTTTCTAATTTATTTTATGTAGCCAACCTGCGTATGAGAGAGGTGAGGAGGATTCGTTGAATCGTTTTATGACACATTAGAGACGGGAGCACATGTTTATTCGTTATGTGAGGGGTTTCACTATTCACCTAGGACGCGATTCCCCTAAACAATGTATCCCTCCCCTCTGGCATACCTTACAATAAAGTAAAAAAAAATGATGAATTTAAATTTTTTGAATACATGTACAAATGCTACCCAACTTACGCGGAGACTATTCACGTGGCTGATTTTTATCGGGGTATAGCATAGGCTCAGATAAGGTGCTATTTGGGAAAAGGAGTCGGAACCCGATATGGCTGCAACCTTCAAAGGTCGCCCCGCCAACATCTGGTATGTCTTTTCTTTACCCGCGCCTGATTAAACTCATCACGGCCATCATTATACTAACCGCATTGCCTTAGGAACAGTTAAACCCCTCACAAACAGATTAAACAAATATTTATCCCCTCTCTCATCCCACTCACACACTCAATAATTGTCTCTCCATTCTATAAACAAAGGGGATCTGTTATATCTATAACACAATATAAAGTCATACAACCAATAGTCTATCATCATCGCCGAATTTTCAAGGGGGGAAATCATGGTCAACAAAACTCGAGCGACATACAAAACTGTAATTTTCTTTTATTCCAATGAAACAAAAAAAGCGACCCAAAGGTTCACTGTATTTTGATAGCATTCCAAATGTTGTCACAATCACAAAGTTGTGATGCCCGCTAAGTTAATAATTATGCCAATTCCGCCCAAAAAAATCTTCAGGTGATCAAGAGGGCCCTTTTTTCAGACGGATTAGTTCGAAATGAAACATTATAAAGCCAATAATCATATCTCCACAACCTAAAACTTACCGATTCCTGCATATATGCCCAAAAGGGGGTAAGAAGCCACAAATAATCATAGCTCTACAACCCATTTATTTATGAGCGTTTCACGATAACGTCTCAAACCATTGGCAAATAAGCTAGATGTAATGTGACACAACGATGTCTATCGTCGCCTGGGATCAACAGCGGCAACGAAAGTCACGAACGTGACTACCGCCGCCACCATCAACCCCGGCGACGAAAAAAATGTGAGCCGGCGTTATTGTACACGTTATGTAAAACCCAATTAAAATCCTCACGGTTTCCCTCAAATATGCTACAAATTCAATAGTAGCTACTTTATAATAAAGGAAAATCAATCAGAGGTAAATAAAAATGAGGGTTTCTATGAAACCCAATAAAGGGTTTCCATCAAACCTGCTATGGATTCAATATGTCCAGAAGAGGTAAAAAAAAGCAGGGTTTCCATTAAACCCAAGAGAGGGCTTCCAACAAACCCCCAAAACCACGGCTTCATGATATGCTTATGTTTTCCATCAAACTCGGCTGATCAATGAAGATCTATCAAATATCAAACTCATAGGGCACAAATCCACCAATCATTTTTAGGTCAAACACAGATCTCGTTTACTTGAGAGAGACAGAGAGAGAGTGTAGAAAGTAGATGGGTTTTGAGAGAATGCATACATAAGCATATAAAACCCCCAAATCAAAACGAATGGCCATGATTTACTAACCAATAATCAACGGCATGAGATGCGAATCCTGTAGCCACTATCACCAATCAACGATGAAGGTCGATTTGTAGGAATCTAACGGTTGTGGTCATGTTTGAGGGCCAACTCAGTGTATGAGAGGAGTAAACAATTAATGATCTACAGTAGGAGGAAGAGTTTGAGATTAAAAAAAACGTCTGTGTATGTGTGTGAGAAGGAGATTAAAAAAAAAAACGTTTTCTGTGAGGGGGGAACTGTTCATTGGGGAACGTGATTCCCCCCTTTTATTAAGGATATAATATCATAAATTTTTTACTATAATACATAAAACAAGAAATACTATTGATGAAAAATGTTGATTTCAAAATCTAACATAATTAATATTTTTAGCCAAAAACTGTACGTGGACAAGTATTAAAACTAGTGAAAGTTGTAGCATAATTGGAGAGGGTCAATAGCTCGATTTTAAATCATTTTGAGAATCTTGAAACACAACTAGAAAATCACAATCTTATTTTAGACAATGACATAAAGCATTAAAATGATAGTAAAAGCATAACACTTAATAATCAACTTCGTAAAAAGAAGCATCTCATCAACAAAACTGAAACCTAACATTACCAAGTATTCTTTTTAATCCATCGCTTCTTGTTATCAAAAAACCAAAAACCATCATTTCTTGCCTCCCAAATACAAACTTTGTGGAAACTTCCAGAACAATCGTTAGACATACTCTCTTCAAACACCTTGAGAGTTTTTTCCCTTGATCGATAAGTGAAATGACTAAAATATAATTGTTTGAGATATACAGGAAATGTATGGTTTTGACCAGGTTGAAGCTTGTGGTCTTCTTCAACGAACTTGATCGACATGTCTGGAATTTCTGACCAGACAGTAAGATCTTTAAGATCTTTGTCTTTTATAAGCACGGAGTACTTTGGCGTACGTGCCGGAGACGATGGATTAGCCAGGCAACATAGTTGTGGCATAAAAACGAGAAGCAAAGCTAGGAATCTCATGAACGTGGCCATTTAGTTTATTGTATTTGAACTTTTGAGTATGATACTTTTGCATCTTTGCATGTTGTTATATAGATGAGAAATTTATTATACCAACTTTAAGATTATGATATTTATTGTGCATTCAAAGTCATTTATACTCCTTCCGTTTTTAAAACTAGTGTCTATATTATAATGGTAAGTGTAACAAATTAATGTTAAAAGGAAATTGATATTTACACATAACAAAGTGATAAATGCACAATAATTTTCTTACTTGACATTTGTGCCCTCGTTATATTGTATCATCTGACCTTTTGTTCTCAAAACTTATTGCCAGTCGTCCGTCCATTTTACTAGTATTACGTGTCGACACTCTTTTTTCCAGTCACACAGTATTCTATATCTATTATGTGTTTCAATCCCATGTATGTATATATACAACATCTTTTCTTCTCAAAACTTGATATAAACCCTTTATTTCAGTTTGACAATACATAAGCCATAAGCTTCTCGTAATAAATTAGCTTGAATTGTACAGCATGCTAGTATACAAATCCGCCTCATATAAATTTATCACAATAATTCCATCTATTCTTACACAAAATTGCGTCTTTTTTTTGCATGACTTTGAAGTGAAGCAAACACTGCAACAGAACCAAGATCGGACGGTGAGCTTTTTTCCGGTGACACATGTTGCTGAGAAAACCCGCTAACGACAAAAATCGTCCGATTTGGCACAAATTCCGCGCAATTTTTGAATCAAACTTTGGTCAGAGTATCTCGACGACATGTCATCGAGTAAAAGCAGAGCTAAACGAAAAAAATATTACATCAGGGGAAAAGGTGGACGCGTGACAAGATTAATACTAAGTTCATTAACTTTGTTAATTCGCCAGTATAATCCCGACATATACGTTAATCGTGCCACATATTTGGTTGACTGAAAACGTGTGGGACCCATGTTTTCGCTAAGGAAAGTCGATGGGGAAAGAATCCTCTACGAACATTCCCCATCGATGATGTCGTCGGGGAATCCTATCCCGATCGACATGTCACCGGGGAAAACCCGGTATTGTTGATGGGATAGTACCGATTGTTGTAGTGAAATTGCAAGTTTATAATTTGCAATTTTTATCGTACAAACTTCTTTTATTTAAGTTGTAAGTTGTAACACACGGAAAACTGAAACGTGTTTGTTGCTATCACATGACAAATAGGAAAACTAATTCTATGTTTATATGTTTCATGGATTACAGCGGTAAAGATCAATAGTTAACAAGTACAGCGGTAAAGTTCAGTAATTAATAAGTCAGCTACATACAAACATGTGATGTGGGTGATAGTGTAGTAGATCAACGACGGTGCAACTAAAGAGGTAGATGCATGAGGAATAATTCGCGTTTGCGTAGAATACAGTAAGGGCATAATAGTCTTTGTAAGATTATTTTATGTGTACGAATCAATGTTCCAATATGTAAATATCATCTCCCATGTTAAAATGTCCTTCTTGCGTTTATTTCCTTTTACTAATTAGACAAATACCCGCGTATATCTACAGAAATTTTTAACGACGGATAATTAACGATATGTGATATTTACAAAATTTTAAAAACCTTTTAGGAACATGTATATGTTTGGTTTCTTTTAGATTCGGTAGATTTTGTTACGTATACAGGGTTCGTTTGGTAGGACAAAATGAAATATCAAATGAATAGAATGAACGACTTAATTGAATAAGTAGGATAATGTAATGATTCATTACACTTATTAATCATGTTTGGTTTGTATGATAAGATGTAATGGAATCATAATAAAAAGATTAAAATACTTATGAATTATAAGAAGTTTATTTAATGTGGTTAAATAATAGTAATAGAGTTTTATGTAATTTTAATTCCATTAGAACACGTAATAAAAAAAATACTAGGGGGCCCTAACCAATTGTTTTTGTGTAATGAACTATTACTTGTAATGAATTATTACATTATATAAATGTAAACAAACAATATTTATTCATTATATCGTAGTTGTCTTTTCCATTCTTGGTTAACTAGCATATGTTTATATGCATTTATTGAATATGTAAGTTTCTTAAATTATATTAATTTCTATATATAACAATATTAAACATGGTACATGAAACAAATTAGAAAATAATTAATATCAAGTGATATTTAAAGATGATAATTTATTTTTATTTAATGGTTACTAGACGAATATCCGCGCATAGCTGCGAAAATTTCTAGCGGCAAATAGTTACCCATATGCGACATCGTGATAAACGTTTCACGTAATGTTCAAAGTAAAACGGAAAAAGTTGAAAATCGTAATTTCAAATAGTTGTAACATGCAATAATTTAACTCTAGCAAAAATTCTTAACATGCATCAAACAACTTATAAATACAAAAAAACCATTACGTAAATTAAGATAATAATACTTAACAATGCACGCTATTCGTCTTGTAAACTTGTGTCTCTATGGGCACTCTCGATATAAAGGGATTCATTTACCGGCTAGAACACCCTATAGTGACCCTAATCCTCTGCATGGGTGTGGAATACCGCTATTGCTTCATCAATTAATCTTATTCGTGACCCTTGTTTGTGTACCACCATCATTGTGAACCATGATATACTAACATGAAAACAATCACATTATTAATGTTTCTCATTCTTGTACAACTCTTGCTCAAAAGATTAATATTTTATATTTTATTTATGGATATAACTTAATGAACCAGCAGATTTATCGAGTTTACATACAAATATTAAGAATAGAAAACAATTTCTAACCTCGAGAGTATCATCAACATTTTTTGGTACCACCAATATAACTTATATCGTAGTTGCCTTTTCCATTATATAAATGTAAACAAACAATATTTATTCATTATATCGTAGTTGTCTTTTCCATTCTTGGTTAATTAGCATATGTTTATATGCATTTATTGAATATGTAAGTTTCTTAAATTATATTAATTTCTATATATAACAATATTAAACATGGTACATGAAACAAATTAGAAAATAATTAATATCAAGTGATATTTAAAGATGATAATTTATTTTTATTTAATGGTTATAATCATGTACCACACCACAAATTAGAAAAAGCCATATTGAAACAACCGAAAATTTAAAATTTACATGACTTGGCTAGCTTTTTTACAAATGTTCGGTTTTATTAACCCTTGGTAAAAAACTCCCAAAATACAAATGCTAATTTGACAAATTTACAAAGGCCCATCTCAAAAGACTCCAATACTTTCTCCATCTTCCTTGAGAGGAACAAGCATGGGCTTAATTTTTCTGCGGATCAATTATATAAGAAGTGAAGTTTCTTTTCAAACATCATAAGACACAATAAACCATACACTTGCTAAAGACTCACACTATAAACCCATTAAATAATTCCAACAAACCTTCTCCAAGTACTCAAAATACAAAATTTACATCAGTTTTTAATCCAAATTTAAAACAACATCCATAGTTATAAAGTTACGAATAAGCTTCTTTAATCCCATAGCTATTAGTTTTAAAAGTAAGATCTAATCGTTTAATCCCTATGATATTTTTGTAAACATACACAATCAATGAATCATATTAGGTACCAAAACCATTAGGCGGCAAGAAGGAAAAAAAATGATTCAACAATATATATTTTCTAGAAAATTGATTGAATAACAGTCAAACATATTTAACATGCACCAAATGTTCATTATACATGTTTTATATCGTTGAATCAACACAATAAAAACCAAGTAAATGTCAAAAAGTGACTTGAATAATATCATCTTGCATCATTAGAACTTGGAAGCACAAATCAGAACCTAAATTGAGAGACTACCTCTAGTGTGGTATGGGCTTGTATGTGATCCATTCATAGACTCACTTACCTAGCTGGCCATCTTACGATGTTTGCCGCTTGCTCATGTCACTAAGGTGCCGTTTGGTTGGAATATTAGGGATATTTAAAATATTTATATTTTAATATTTTTTAAATATTGTGTTTGGTATAATCAATGAATGAATATAAAATTTCTCGAATTGCCAAAAAAAGATATATAATTACTCAAAAAAGTGAGGAATTTTAATTACTTGAAAATTACTTTTTATAAACGTATTTTTTCTAGTCGTTTTTATTCGGGTTTTTATATTTATATAAAACACCATAAATTTAAAAATTTATATAAAACTTTTTTTTTTGGTTTTTACTCTTTTAAGTAGAAAATTTAAAAATATAAGAAAATATAAAAAAAGTTATTCGATTTTTAGTCATATAAACAAGAAAAATAAAATTTACATAAAAAATTTATATAATTTATATAAATTTTAATAACAATTTCTATAAAATTTATAGAAAGTTTTATAAAATTTATAGAATTTTTTGATTAAATTTGTATAATTTTTTTATAAAATATATGCAATGTTTATAAATTTTATAGAAATTTTTTATAAAATTTATAGAAATTTTTTATAAAATTTATTGAAATTTTTTATAAAAAATATATAATTTTTTTTATAAAAAAATTTAAAAATTTATATAAATTTTTATAGGATTTTTAGAATTTTTTATAAAATTTATAATTTTTGTATAAAATTTATTGAAAATTTTATATTATTTATTTAATTTTTTATATAATTTATATAAAAGCGAAAATTCAATTTTTACTCTAATACAGTAGAAAATTTATATAAAAAATATTTATTCGTTAATTGGTTTAACCCAAAATCAAAACTTCAAAATAATATGAATTTCTTCCTACCAAATAGGCGTAAGCATTTTAAATTTTAGAAGTTTTAATTTAAAAAATTTTAATTTAGTATAATTTATATTCTGAAATTTTAAAATCTTTAACCAAACGGCTACAACCACAACTATCTTCAAAGAGTGTAGTTCAGTTGTCATACCCCGACAGCTACAACCCACAACTCCTGCACCAAAAACTATATGAGATTAAATTTACTACAAATGCCCATATACGTATCCGGTTTAGTTTACACCAAATTCTAACTTTCTTTACCCGTATTGCTACAACTATATTGTCATAATTATATATTAAGCTTTGTCTTATCCATAGCCTTAAATTACAAGAGTGATAATGTGACACCCTAGGCAAATCCCACATCGGTTGTGGCCAGGAGAAATCCATAGTTCATAAGATAACAGTCGTCTTCTCATGACATAACGCGTTTTGTGGTCTACTGCAAGTGGGGTTCTTAGGAACTGACAGTTAAACGTGCTCATGTCAGAGTAGTACTACGTTGGGTGACCAGCCAAGAAATACTTACAAGAGGGCCACAAAGCAAAGCCGTAAGCCTGCGGGCAAAGCGGACAATATTATGGTCTGAGTATGCGTGATGTTACAAGTGGTATCAGAGCAACTATCGGTTGTGGCCAGGAGAGATCCATGGTTCATAAGATAACAATCGCCTTCTCATGGCACAACGCTTTTTGAGGTCTACTGCAAGTGGGGTTCTTAGGAACTGGCACAACGCGTTTCCATAGTTAGTAAGTTTTCAAAAGTAGAAAGTTTTTATGTTTAGCATGTTTCTATAAATAGCATGTTACCATATCTAGTGTATTTTTATAAATAGCATGTTACCATATTTAGTGTGTCTCCATATTTATCATGTTGCCATAAATAGTATAATTTCATAATTAACATGTTTCTAATATTAATCGTATGCTTATAACATATCATGTATAATTATATTATATAGTTTAATAAATAATAAATACTTAGCTTAACTTATTATTATTAATTAATAATGTTATGTCATGTTATCATAAGTTAAAATTAATTAAAAATATTACATATTTAATGTTATTAAACTTTACCATAAAAGATTTTAATTAATTAACCTAAGTTTTAATTCATTAAATCTATGTTCATGAATAATTAAAGTATTAATTATTTTAACATAAGTTTATTTAAATAAATGTACATAAAAATTATATCATGATTTTTTTAAATAAACATAATATAAGTTTTAACTTTAGTTAAACTATAATTATTTAATAAAATTAATTAATTAGATCATAACATTAAATATTTTTACATGTCGGTTTAATTACGTGTTCTGGGAAAAGTGTCAAGTACCGGAGCCCGAAACCCGAGACCCGCCAACTGAGTGCCACAACCCGAAGGTTGCGGCCTCTCGCTGTCATGACTCGTCCGAGCCGACAACACCACACCAAGAGCCAATGGCTCTTGGCTTGCTGTTGCGCCCGAACAAACACCCCTGCTGCGAAAACCATTGCTAACGAGCCCCTTAGTGGGCCTCGGTTCCCACTGCTGGGCCAAGTTCCCCACCGTGGGTCTTGGTCGTTGCGGCTGTCAACACCACGCCACTACCGTCAACCAATTGGTTGCGGCTGGTGGATCAAACCCAACGCCGACCCCCATGGGGTTGCGGCTGTTGGACAAATGACACCACCGAGACCATTGTGGGTCTCGGTTGGCTGCGATCGGGACAAACAAACCCCCTAAAACATGTTTTGTTTTTAATCTTGCTAGATCTATGATTGATTACATGTTCTTGCATTGTTTTTAATGATCATACATAATATAAATAAAAACAAAGAATGATTAGAGTGATACCAAATGCGTGTGACGAAAGGGGATGAACACGAACACGTTAACGTCATAAAAACAAAAATTAAAATCAATGCCTTGGGGTTTTGTTGTTTCTGCAGCTAAGAAAAAAAAAAGGGAAGGAAGAAGTGTTTTAGGGTTTTGATAATGCTCATGTGTTTTATGTTTATTAATCCTTATTTTTTATACATAAGGATTACTTATTGGATTGGGCTTTGGGCCCCTTCTTTCTTTGCTTTGGACGCCGGCCTAACACACACATATATATAATTCGTTTATTTTTCGTGACTTAAAATATTAGCGTGTGTGTTCGTTAAATGTTCGTGTTTTATAACTTGCATAAATTAAGTATTATACGTGCATACTTATCATGCATTTATATTCGTGTTTACATACCTAATACTTATGATAATTAATTAATATACATAATGTTCGTATTAAACATTCATGATTCATGTCGTATATTAATTAATTATAAAATTTAAATTTAACCGTAAAATCGTGCATTTAATGATCTTAGGGTTTTTAAAGCGGGTTTTACAACTCTTCCCCCTAAAAGAATAATTCGTCCTCGAATTAGAGATATGATAAGCTGATAAGATGCTAAACGCTGAAATGACATATAAGTTGGAAGACATGTAAGCTGAAAATGACAAACCCGAGTCAAAACTGGAAATGAGGGTAAGAAGTCCGGATAGACTCCTCCGTTTCCCAAGTGGCTTCCCGCTCGGAATGATCCCTCCAAAGGATTTTAACAAATGGAATCGTCTTTCTCCCCATGACTCGTTCTTGGCGATCGAGAACTTTCTCGGGTTCCTCAATATACGATGGATCCTCTCGAATTTGCTCGAAGGAATACATGGAATACATCATGCACATGAGATAGCTGAGGAAGTAAAGCTAGACGATATGATACTTCACCGACACGTTTAAGGATATCAAACGATCCGATGAAACGAGGACTGAGCTTGCCCTTGAGTCCAAAACGCTTGACACCACGTGCTGGTGAAACCTTCAGGAAAACATGGTCGCCGATATTAAACGCTAGATCTCTATGGTGCTTATCAACATAACTATTATGTCGAGCACGAGCTTCCTATAGCTTTGCCTTGGCGATGGAAACCTTATCATTGGTCGCCTCTATCATTTCTGGTCCTTCAAGGATTTGTTCTCCAACTTGATCCCAACAGATTGGAGCACGACACTTTCTGCCATAAAGCATCTCGAAAGGTGCACACTTAATACTTGCATGCCAGCTGTTGTTGTAGTCAAACTCAACCAAACAAATGTAGTCGTCCCAACTTCCTGACCATTCCAATGCACAAGCCCGCAACATTTCTTCTAAGGTCTGAATCGTACGCTCCGATTGACCATCGGTCTGAGGATGAAAGGCAGTGTTAAGCTTAAGTTTAGTGCCCCAAGCTTTCTGCATAACTTTCTAGAATTTTGACGTGAAACGAGGATCTCGGTCTGATATAATGTCTAAAGGAGTTCCATGTAGTTGTATGATATTCTTAAGGAATATATTTGCCAATTTGCTAACTGAGAAGTCCTTGCGAACTGAAAGAAAATGAGCTGATTTGGTTAAAAGATCTACTATAACCTATATAGCATCATGTTTCCTCTGAGTAAGCGGAAGTCCAGGGACGAAATCCATGGAGATTTTGTCCCACTTCCATGTGGGAATCTCTAACGGTTGTAGTAAACCACTAGCCCGCTGATGCTCTATCTTAACCTGCTGGAAGGTTAGACACTTGCATACGAAAGTAGCAATATCCTGCTTCATGCCACTCCACCAGAAATGTTTTTTAATGTCATGATACATTTTGGTGGATCCTGGATGAATAGAGAATGAAGATTTGTGAGCTTCTGTCAATAAAGCTTCTCGGAGTGTCTAGTCCTCTAGAACACACAGCTTAGTTCCTTGCCATAAGATGCCTTCTCCGTCTACACGAAATTCTGTCTGTCGATCAAAATTCTGAATGATAGACCACATCTCACCATCATCTTTTTGAGCTGCCTTGATCCAAGAAATTAAGTCTGGCTCAATTCTCAGATTGGTCTCTTTTGTACCCATAATTATTCACTTCACCATGATTGATTATAAGAAATAAAGAAGAAAGATAGAAGATTTCTATAGAGAGAAAGTAGTGAGAGAAATTAGAGAGAGATGTGATTAACTAGGAGAAATTAGATTAATAAAAATGATAACTTGACACCCTCCTAACATGCGAGGAGGGTACTTATTTAGTCCACCCACATGCGGGCTTTCTAATGGACTATATATGTTTTGGGTCGGGCTTGAATAAATGCTTATTACCTTTAAAGAGGCCTTTTAAGCTAGCCATCAAGCCCGTAATGTCACGACTATTTTAACTAACTATTACATCGTTCTAATAAATGTTACAATATAACCTATGACCGAGCATTCTTGTTTAACTCAATATTTTGAGGCTAACAGCCTAGTACCCATGTTGTCCACGTACTAAGATTTCCATGTCTAGTCGCTCTAAGTCACGTATGATTTCCTCCTATATCTTGATGCCAATAATCATACCTGACTTCTTGCTGAGAGCATATGCCACTACATTCGCCTTGTCAGGATGATACTGAAGATTGATGTCGTAGTCCTTGAGTAGTTCCAACCATCTTCTCTGTCTCATATTAAGCTCTCTTTGAGTGAAAATGTACTTGAGACTCTTGTGATCAGTGAAGATATCACATGATTCACTGTATAGGTAGCGTCTCCAGATTTTAAGTGCAAAGACTACTGCTGCTAGCTCCAAGTCATGGGTAGGATAATTCTCCTCATAAGGCTTCAACTGACGTGATGCATATACAATCACTTTCCCATGTTGCATGAGTACACAATCTAATCCTTTACCCGAAGCGTCGTTGTAACACCCCATTTACTAGGATAGAATGCTACAGTAAATTATGGCGTGTCATCAAAGCACGCGAGGTAAATGTCTAAACATTCATGACCATAAATAGAAATACCAAAATCAAACATCAGTAGTCTAGTAACTTACACACAAGCAATATTAAGTACTGTAAATGGAAGGACTAAACAATGTCCAATGAAGTAAAGTATGATAAAGTAGGAATAAATGCATAAGGTAAAAGAGGCCGGATATCTTCCAATACGAATGCACATACTCTGGAGTTCCTACTTGCGTCCTTGGGTACCTACCGTTTGGGAACATGGAAAAGTAGACGGCTGAGCATAACGCTTAGTGCACGGATATACAATAAAGCATGGAAGACATAAAATATGAAAACACATAAAGAGCATAAAGCATGAATAGCAACGGAAATGAATAAGTCCTAGAAAACCTAGTTGTCTGTCATGTTAACTAGTTTTAGTTCTGAAAACATAGCTTATGTTATGAAAATCTATGTTAGTTAATATACCAAAAGCCAATATAGGTAATGAGGTCAACAATGTGCATGAATACTTGGAGGAGTGACCTCGTCATGCAAATTAGAGGGGATGCCTCTAATTAATTGGTAAGTGGGTATGAGGGATCAGCTCCTTGTGAAGGATGCAAGGCACACACCACATTCACCATGAAATCCTGACTGAAACATGTAACTAGGATGCACCCATACGCCCCACATGATAATATAATAAATATAATGGCCAAATAACTTAAAGGGACGCCACGAGATATCACTCCGCCGTGGTAAAGTCATAACACTAGTGCCTCTAGTGTTATGGTTATGGTACCTCTAACTAGGTGAAACTGGTCATGCATGTATTTGGCTAAGGTAACTAATAAACATAAGCATTTAATCTGTAACTTCTGAGGAAAACAGTTGGCTGCATACGGGAAATCCTAATGAAGGAAGAGATTGTCCTTACTAAAGGACGGGAAATCCGTACTCTATGTCCAATAGAAGCTAATGAAAACGATGAAGACTAATCCGCCTCGAAGGATAACACTACATAAGAAATATGGACGTGTATGAGTTGCCTGAATTACATGTGTTTTATTGGTTCCGTGTGTTATTAGCTTGTTATACGTATTCTGTGATGTTTTATTGTTTATTGTGTTAACTGTAGTTATATTGATGTTCTACTGTGTATTATTCATGTATTAGTGTATTATAATACTTGTATTGTAATACTAAGTAACTTTCTAAAAATAGAAGGTTTCCATAAATAGTAAGTTTTCATAATTAGAATTAAGTTGTATTATAAGTAATTAAAGGTCAAATAGTATAATACAAGTCATGGTTATAGGTTATTAATTAAATAATTAGTTAATTAATTAAACTATACGTTATAAGGAATTTAATTAAAAATACATGTTTTAATTAAATTAAGCTAAGTTAAATACTTTAGGTTATACATGTAATATTAATTTTAATATTTAACCTAAGTCATGAAATTAATTAAATTAAAAGTCTAGTAATTAATTTAATTAACACGTTTTTTCTGATTTTAATATTTAACCCGAGACCCAAACCCGTGTTTTAAAATTAACCCGAGCCCGAAACCCGGTCCAACATATAAGCCGAAACATACACCCTTGACAGTGGCTAACCTGGCCTATCCGGTTGCCACTGTCCGAGTGGTTACCCGCTGCCTAAGCCGCGGTTCCCACCGGCGGTAGCCGGTTCACACCGGTTCATACCGGTTGTGGATCGGTTCCCCCTGCTTTGTTCGGTTCCCATTGTCAGCCCAAAAGAACTCCACCGAGACCCTAAGGTCTCGGTTGGCTCTCGGTCCAAACCAAAACACACCAATCACCCCCTTTTTCCATGATTTAATTAATCTACTTGTTTTTATTACATGTTTATAAGATTAATTAAATTAAACAAGAATTCATAAGGAATTAAAGGAAAAGAAAAAAGGTGTTTGATTTTATCGAACACGTGGAATGAAAGAGGTTATGAACACGATCATGTATACGTAAATAATCAACAAGAAAATTCGTCCGGTTGGTCCTTGTGGTCTATGGTGGCCGACAGCAAGAGCAAGAAGGAGGCAAGAGACAAACTTTTTCCTCTAACCTAAATTATGTTTTGGGTATCCTGTATTTTATTATTTACATTGGTTAACATAGGTTATAGGCCAAAGCCCATCTTCTCTTTTGTCTGTTGTGTAGCCGCGGCCTAAAGGAAGCCCACGGGGAAACCCGTAGCTTTTCCGTGTTCAAATAGGTACGTGATCGTTTATGTTTTAAATTTAGTGATTATTATACGTCGTGTACTTAACACATTTATAATATTTACATAACTACATGTTATTAAATACCGTGACACGTGAATTATATTATAATTAGAAAGTTTTAATTTTACCGTATTTTCATGTGTGTACTGTTCATGGTATTTTAAGGCGGGTTTTAAGTCGTTGTAGATCTGAAATCCACATGTGCCAAATGGGAGAGTAAGAATAGGGGCAGATACTAACCGTTTCTTGAGTTCTTCAAAGCTCTTCTCTGTTCATCAGTCCAAACGAATTTCTCTCCTTTCCGCATCAACTTGGTCAAAGGTAAGGCTAGACTTGAAAAGTTATCCACGAGTCTACGATAATAACCAGCTAAGCCTAGGAAACTACGAACCTCAGTTGCATACGTCGGTCTTGGCCATTTAGTGATAGCTTCAACCTTCGCAGGATCCATAGTAATCCCTTCTGCGGAGACAATGTGGTCTAAGAATGCCACCTTGTTTAGCTAAAATTCACACTTAGAAAATTTGGCATACAGTTGTTTCTGACGAAGAATCTGTAGCACAATACGTAGATGTTCTTCATGTTCTTCCTTGGATTTAGAGAAAATGAGGATGTCATCGATGAACACGATAACAAATTTGTCTAAGAACTTGTGGAAGACGCGGTTCATAAGGTACATGAATACCACAGGAGCATTAGTGAGTCTAAAAGGCACGACAACGAACTCATAATGGCCATATCTTGTGCGAAAAGCAGTCCTTAGAATATCTTGCTCTTTCACTCGCAGCTGATGATAACTCGATCTTAGATCAATCTTGGAGAAATTCTTGGCACCTTGCAGTTGGTCAAACAGATCATTGATTCGTGGTAATGGATAACGGTTTCTAATCGTGATCTTATTCTGCTCACGATAATCAATGCATAAACGCATGATGCCTTCCTTCTTCTTGACAAAAAGTACCGGTGCACCCCATGGTGATACACTCGGACGGATGAAACCTCGCTCCAGTAATTCCTGCAGCTGATCTTTTAACTCCTTGAGCTCTATATGATCCATGCGATAAGGAGCCTTAGAGATTGGTTGAGCTCCTGGGATGAGCTCGATGTTAAACTCTACTTCTAGATAGGTGGTATACCCGGAAGTTCTTCTGGAAATACATCGGGGAATTCTAAAACAACTGGTTGATCTTGGATTGACGGAACTTCGGTAGTAATATCCTGAATTGAAGCTAAGAAGCCCTCGCAACCATGAGATAGTAAAGCACGAGCTTCTAACGTTAAAATGATTTGTACAGACTTTCCTGGTATGAAACCATTGTGAATGAACTCTAGTGCTTGAACATCATCAAAGATAACCCGATAGGTATGGCAGTTGTCACACCCCACCATGGAGGAATATGGGGCACGACGTATGGATATCATCACAACATGGTGTGTCTATAGCGGTAACTATATGAAATAAGAAATGTCATAAAATGGAGACACAAAGTCATGACAATATCTCATCAGACTCAGGAGTCTAGGTAAGTAGGTAACAGTCCTACCGCTTACCCAAGACAAACAAATAACATAACGAAACAAATATATGTGTGCCACAGTATCACTTATTAAAATAACAAATAAAAACTAAGAAGGAAACGGGGATTCTCCTTCTATATGCATTCCTAAGCTTCTCCAATCCTAGCCACTTATGTTCTCATGCTTAACCATAGTATCACCTGAAAGAGGCACTAAAACACGTCAACATAAAGTTGGTGAGAGTCATAGGTTTAGACTCCAACGCTAAATCAATTACATGCTGTAAACAACAACCATCAACACAACAACATATGGACAATGTGCTACAATTATGTATTAACAACTAGCATTCAAGATCAATCATTCCAAACCCAAAATCCAAGGCTCCTACCTTGCCAAACAACATGGTACCATAGATGATCACACTATGTACCTATCCCAAGGCCACTACCTTGTCAAACCACAAGGCCACTACCTTGTCAAACCACAAGGCCACTACCTTGTCAAACCACAATAACTGAGACGACACGTGTCCCCCGATCCAAATCATACACAATCAAAAATCACATAGCAGTTAATCACATAATGTACACACAAGTCCATCTCAAATCACAAACACATTCACAGCATCAATTTAGAAAATAACTCAACACAGTGTCTCTTCCATCCCATCTGGAAGTCAAAATCAATATTAAACATGGGACTATGAAACTCACATGATAGCTTCTTCACAAGTCCTCGCACTAGCAACAAGCTAACAAACCAAAAACACGAAATCAATACACGAACCAATCACTAAGATGGCTCATCAACCTATGATGGACATCTAGTCTATTCCCGTATAATTACCTCATTGTTAAGCTCTAATCACCCCATTACCCTTCCTTAACAAGTCCCTAACTTGGTTAAGTTTAATAGCTATCCCGTTCATAATTTTACACAAAACAGTCCCAGTTTTAGGTCTCAAAACATTAAGTCAAACGTCCACTTAAACATACCCATGGTTTCTATAAAAGGAATATTCACACTTTTATACATGTTAGCTAAAACCTCCCACTTTCCCTAACCTTAAATCTACTGTTAAGGCACAGATATATGTGTATATATAGCTACCTATCCAGAATTCACTGATTTTAAACGTATGAAAAGTTCATTACCATTAGAGGGTCTTACCCTAAACCACAATCTTAGCCCAACTTCATATCCTTACTACAATATATAAAACATCTCTCATGTTCGTGAGAAGATCCCAATGCAACCCTATGTACCCCAAACAACCCAAAACTTAAAAAGAAAACAGGCTGAATTCAAAACTGTTTTGACCTCCGACTATTGTAACCTGTTTTTGACCCACTTTCCGACCTCCAATTAGTTCTCGTTTCTTGATTTAGAAAGCCAACTCAATTTCCTATCCAGGGCTAGTTTGATCGCATCTTGAATGTTCCTAGAACTCGAGATATGATCAAAACAATAGACTCAAAATTCTGCCCAGTTTTTAAAAACGGGTTTTAAACAAATTGATCTAATTAATCACCTATAACCCTTCTAATACAAGCCCTAGATTATATGATCATCATATTATGATTAATACATCGTTAATATACTGTTTTTATATAAACCCTAACCCTTAATCCATCATAAGAATGATTAATTAAACATAAAAACAATTTAATTAAAAAGGTTAATGAAGGTTTTTACCTTAAATCAATGGAAGATGAAGAAAACCTAATTTTTTTGAAGAACCCTAATTCTCCTCTATGGAACCCAAGAATTTTTCTTTGTCTCTAGGGATTTATGTTTTTTTTATTTATTAGATAACCTTATATAGTGTATACATAAAATCCTAGTCCAAGTATAACACCCAACTTTCCTTTTTTTTTCCCTTTTTCTCTTTCTTTGGTGCGTCTAAACCGACCCAAACACCCAATAAATTCGTTTTTTTTATTTTTATTATTTAATATTATGTTAATAATATTACCTTAATTTTCCTTAATTTATTTCAGCTCCTAAAGCTTCCAAAACCTCAAAACCGTAAAACTAGTCAAATTTACGCGTTTTACCGTAAAAGACGTAAAATATACACTTTTATAAAAAATCTCAAATTTTGAAATAAACTTTATAACTAAGTCCTAAAAGACTTAAAACCATCCCGAAAAATATTCATATGGATAATTACCTCACCCGAGACCTCTAAATGCTAAACCGTAAATCCTAAAAAAATATTATTACTATAATACTTATACGTATACGTAAACACCACAATATCACCATTTTCATTTCATAGTCACCACTTGTGAGCTCATGAACATGAAATAACCGTTCCTCGATTTACTTATGAGTACTCTATACTCATAAACGATAACCACACCAACCTCGTTCACACAAAATAAACACGTAAACACAAAATTCAAGTAAGCACACATAAAATAACCTAAAAGTAAGACCAAGTGACAAACCCAAAACCACGGTTGTCACATCACTCCCTCCTAATAGAAATATCGTCCCGAGATTCACTCCCAAACTCAAACTTATTCTCAGGAAACAAACGAGGATGCATATCCCTGATAAAACCTTCACGTTCAAACGTGAACTCAGTTTACACGAAAATAATCTCAACCAACAACACATGAGCCTTAACCGTCCGCGAGGAAACTTATCAAAACCATAAAGTTATCTAACCAACCTAACTAAATCTCGCAACTCAAACAAGAACTGTCTTGAAACCAAGTTAGGAGCCGTCAGATAACTCAACGGGTTTAAAACTGTCACCCCGATTTCAGTCTTACTCATAAATACCATAAATCAAAACTCATCAAAATATAACCACGTATAATAAGGTCTAAAGAACTCTCAAATTCCTTCCCAACTCATCTCTATGTTAACCCTCCAAGTGTTCATTACCGCAAAATACCCAAAACACGAGTTTAAACCATGTTGTCCGAAAATTAACCTTGAACTCAACACTTGTACAATTAATTCGACCAAGCTACTGACTTCCAATTACAAAACTTTCTGAATATTTGAGAAGTATGTTCTGGGTACATATTTTTAGGCTTTTGAATCACCCAAAAACCTTTAAAAACGAATAAGTTATGACCAAAACGATTTTTCTCAAAATCTGCTTAGGCATTAGCGACAGTTTCTGACAGTTAGCGACATATTTTGACAGTTTAGCGACAGTTTCTGCCTACTCCGATTTATACCAAAAAAAAAAAACGATTTTTAAACCCGAAAACCCCCCAGTAATTACCAAAACTAGAACCTAATTTATTTTAATTCCAGAAAATTAAAACTCTATTAATTACATGATTTTAACATATTTCACTAAATAAGAACAAAACTTTTAACTTAAGAACAATAACTTTAGGTGATCAAAACCAAAATATTTTAAAATAACCGAGTCATGCTTATATGTTAAAGAATTTATATTCCACCTTATTTGAAACATGATCCCGACACTTCCTTATTTCATCGACTACCAACAACTATTTTTTTTTCAATTTGCAAGTTCATTTTTTTTACCATGTATAACTCGACACAAAAGACATCGTTACCCCAAAAAGAAATCTCCACCATCTCAAAATCCTTCACGCCAAAAGTACCGTACAAACAAACACGTGAAATGAGGACCCAAGAAATGCGCTACTACAAAAGTTGAACATCTCAAAGAGAAACGAGCTAGCAACCATCCCAAGAATACAACCGGTAAGTAGAAAATAATTTTACATACATAGGCATAAGCGTACATACACTCAAATCCATCCAACATATACTATACAAGCATGTATTAACTCTCATTCATGCAATCATACTTGAAAGACCAGTGGTGTTGTGGCACATATATAATAATGTAGGCCTCTATAATTATACATGTTCCCTTTCACCAATGTACTCCCTCCTATGATGACACTTATAAGAAATTAATACTACACATAACACATAATCCAACAACTCACAAGCACATAACCACACAAGATAAGATCCAAAACCCCATGTATTAAAATAACATAGCCAATGCACGAAACATATAAACTCGTAGTCCAGCTGAACCATCGTAGACAAAATTCAAAATGTATAAAGAACATGAAATCATAATTAAGCGAAATCCAACAATGACTAGCATATACGACCATGGTTCCACCCGCACTAATCAAAACTCGTAAAGAAAATAACATGTAGTTAAGTATGAACCATAGTAGTTCATAACCTAACAAATACTGCGAAAATAATATTCAAACACATCAATTACTATAAAATGCACACATACTCATATGACGCCTCTATGCAGGGACCCTTAAGCTATAGACTAGGCTACACGGCAACCTAATTCTCTATAACCATTGTCTCTGATACCATTCTGTCACACCCCACCATGGCGGAATATGGGGCGCGACGTATGGATATCATCACAACATGGCGTGTCTATAGAGATAACTATATGAAATAAGAAATGTCATAAAATGGAGACACAAAGTCATGACAATATCTCATCAGACTCAGGAGTGTAGGTAAGTAGGTAACAGTCCTACCGCTTACCTAAGACAAACAAATAACATAACTAAAAAAATATATGTGTGCCATAGTATCACTTATTAAAAGAACAAATAAAAACTAAGAAGGAAACGAGGATTCTCCTTCTATATGCATTCCTAAGCTTCTCCAATCCTAGCCACTTATGTTCTCATGCTTAACCATAGTATCACCTGAAAGAGACACTAAAACACGTCAACATAAAGTTGGTGAGAGTCATAGGTTTAGACTCCAACGCTAAATCAATTACAAGCTGTGAACAACAACCATCAACACAACAACATATGGACAATGTGCTACAATTATGTATTAACAACTAGCATTCAAGATCAATCATTCCAAACCCAAAATCCAAGGCTCCTACCTTGCCAAACAACATGGTACCATAGATGATCACACTATGTACCTATCCCAAGGCCACTACCTTGTCAAACCACAAGGCCACTACCTTGTCAAACCACAAGGCCACTACCTTGTCAAACCACAATAACTGAGACGGCACGTGTCCCCCGATCCAAATCATACACAATCAAAATCACATAGCAGTTAATCACATAATGTACACACAAGTCCATCTCAAATCACAAACACATTCACAGCATCAATTTAGAAAATAACTCAACACAGTGTCTCTTCCATCCCATCTGGAAGTCAAAATCAATATTAAACATGGGACTATGAAACTCACCTGATAGCTTCTTCACAAGTCCTCGCACTAGCAACAAGCTAACAAACCAAAAACACGAAATCAATACACGAACCAATCACTAAGATGGCTCGTCAACCTATGATGGACATCTAGTCTATTCTCGTATAATTACCTCGTTGTTAAGCTCTAATCACCCCATTAACCTTCCTTAACAAGTCCCTAACTTGGTTAAGTTTAATAGCTATCCCGTTCATAATTTTACACAAAACAGTCCTAGTTTTAGGTCTCAAAACTTTAAGTCAAACGTCCACTTAAACATACCCATGGTTTCTGTAAAAGGAATATTCACACTTTTATACATGTTAGCTAAAATCTCCCACTTTCTCTAACCTTAAAGCTACTTTTAAGGCCCAGATATATGTGTATATATTGCTACCTATCCAGAATTCACTGATTTTAAACGTATGAAAAGTTCATTACCATTAGAGGGTCTTACCCTAAACCAAAATCTTATTCCAAGTGCATATCCTTACTAAAATATATAAACCATCTCTCATGTTCGTGAAAAGATCCCAATGCAACCCTAAGTACCCCAAACAACCTAAAACTTAAAAAGAAAACAGGCTGAATTCAAAACTGTTTTGACCTCCGACTGTTGTAACCTGTTTTTGACCCACTTCCCGACCTCCAATTTAGTTCTCGTTTCTTGATTTAGAAATCCAACTCAACTGCCTATCCAGGGCTAGTTTGATTGCATCTTGAATGTTCCTAGAACTCGAGATATGATCAAAACAATAGACTCAAAATTCTGCCCAATTTTTAAAAACGGGTTTTAAACAAATTGATCTAATTAATCACCTATAACCCTTCTAATACAAGCCCTAGATTATATGATCATCATATTATGATTAATAAATCATTAATCTACTGTTTTTATATAAACCCTAATCCTTAATCCATAATAAGAATGATTAATTAAACATAAAAACAATTTAATTAAAAAGGTTAATGAAGGTTTTTACCTTAAATTAATGGAAGATGAAGAAAACCTAATTTTTTGAAGAACCCTAATTCTCCTCTATGGAACCCAAGAATTTTTCTTTGTCTCCAGGGATTTATGTTTTTTTTTATTTATTAGATAACCTTATATAGTGTATACATAAAATCCTAGTCCAAGTATAACACCCAACTTTCCTTTTTCTTTCCCTTTCCCCTTTTTCTCTTTCTTTGGTGCGTCTAAACCGACACAAACACCCAAAAAAATCGTTTTTTTTATTTTTATTATTTAATATTTTGTTAATAATATTACCTTAGTTTTCCTTAATTTATTTCAGCTCCTAAAGCTTCCAAAACCCCAAAACCGTAAAACTAGTCAAATTTACGCGTTTTACCGTAAAAGACGTAAAATATACACTTTTATAAAAAAACTCAAATTTTGAAATAAACTTTATAACTAAGTCCTAAATGACTTAAAACCATCCCGAAAAATATTCATGGATAATTACCTCACCCGAGACCTCTAAATGCTAAACCGTAAATCCTAAAAAAGTACTATTACTATAATACTTATACGTATACGTAAACACCACAATATCACCATTTTCATTTCATAGTCACCACTTGTGAGCTCATGAACATGAAATAACCGTTCCTCGATTTACTTATGAGTACTCTATACTCATAAACGATAACCACACCAACCTCGTTCACACAAAATAAACACGTAAACACACAATTCAAGTAAGCACACATAAAATAACCTAAAGGTAAGACCAAGTGACAAACCCAAAACCACGGTTGTCACAGCAGTCGATAGTAGCATGATGCTTGGATAACCAATCCATGCCTAAGATGAGATCAAACTCACACATATCTAAAGGAAGTGCGTCTACTGGGCGAATCTTGTCATCGAATTCTAGTGCAAGATCTCTGCACACTTGGGTAATACGTACAAAGTCTCGCATAGGCATATATATACTTAAAATATTGTCTAATGGCATAGGGATTTTATTAATACTAGTGGCACACGTAGTGGATATGACTTAATGAGTAGCACCAGTATCGAAAAAAACACACCCAACATGATCGTTCATAAAGAGGATGTGATAGCGACCAAAATATACATATTCAACCCGTTATTATAATGCCACTTTGTATTATAAATAAGAGCTTTCGATACTTAATATATTGCATTTTATATGTAGGTATAAAGTATGGAGAAGAAAAGTGAAGAAAATACAAAGAAGGGTCCTTATTGTGCAATTTAGCCAAACTATTGAAAAAATATTCTGGAACGCACAAATGTGCGGCGCACATTGTCAGAAGTGCGGCGCACATTCCCATATTCAAAGTGCGGCGCACTTTCGGATAAGTGCGGCGCACATTTGATCTCAGCCAGCACTATAAATAGGAGCCACTATTACTCATTTGACATATCTCATCTTTAAACTACTACTCTAATCCGAGTATTTTTAGCTTCTTAGTAGTATTTTTAGTATTATCCACTTTTGGGAAATACTTGTAACGAGAGTATTCCACTCTTAGATTCTTGGAGGAACGATACAATTGTGACACTTGTGTAATCGTTCATTCAATCAAATCTAAGTATGATGTTCTCTTACTCTTTTCTATTTGTTACTTTGATTACTATGTTAGGCTAAGCTATTTGTGACTATATGGGTATGTGACTATGATTAGTGATAATGCTATGATATGATCCTTTATAAATTGATTTCAAGCTAATGTTGTAGAACCATTTTACCACCTAGTTCTATAAACCATATTTTATCTAGAGTTGATTTGTTATGATGGCTTGGCGTGGAGAAACGCAAATCGTTGTAATAAGTTTTTAAAGACTTGTCTATGGATTTGAATCTTTGGTTGGAGAGATCCGCTTAGAAACCATGATAAAATATTGAACTCGTTGGCAACATGTTTTAATTTTAGTCGCTCGAATAAACATAAGTCTTGAATCACCCTAAAGTAAATTGTGCAAACGCCATTTTGACGAAAAAGGATTATCACTCTTTACCTACACAAACATACCTCGGTCATTATTATCATCATCACGAACTCATACGAATTATCCCATACTAGTCATATTTGTTACTATTGTTATTCATATCAATCATTTCTTTCTTCAATTATTATATTGATTACCAAAACGAAACTAAGTCTCAGCGAACGATCCTAGCTTACCACTACAAGCTATATTACGAACGAAAGGGTATACTTGCCCGTGTTTGTATTCTAGTCCCTTGTTTTGTCTAAACCTTGTAATATAAATTTAAGACTTGTGAAACGAACATCAAGTTTTTGGCGTCGCTGCCGGGGACTTCTAATCCTGTTTTGTAACCAAAACTTTCGTAATCTTTGAAGAATTGAACCATTTCCCACTCAAACAAAACAAAAAAATTTCTGCAGTACAGAAAGTACGCTGCACAATTCAAAAAGTACGCCGCACATCCTGTAGCGAACAGAAGTACGTCGCACAATCCAAAAAGTACGATGCACATTTTTTCTATAAACCCAAGACCTTTGTTGGATGCACACCCGTTCATCTGAAACTCCACCATTATCACCATTATCAGAACCTGAACATACCCTTAACCGAAGGTTACATAGACTTCACCTTCATGTACCTTTCGATAGGAGACACGAGCAACATCAACCTCGCGAAATCAACCAACCTTTCGACAACCTTTCTCAATTCCTATTTCTCAACAAACTTATCAACCATTACGATCCAACATCAGACACCGATGATGAACCAATGTGGTCAGCCGATAGAGTTGTAGCACCAACTCCTGGCTCCGCAATCGTTTTACCTGAAATTACGAACGATTTTGAAATCAAAGGAAACCACTTGACACTTGTCAAAAACCACAATTTGATGGTCAAATCAAAACTGATCCTCACAAACACATCCATGAATTTAGAGGAATATGCAAAATGTTTAACTATGGATAAGGACAAGCCGAAGCCGTTCAAATTATGATGTTTCCATCATCCCTCACTGGAGAAGCCAAGTCATGGCCCGACGAACTTAACTAAAGAACCATTCGAAAATGGGAAGGCCTTAGAACCGCTTTCATTAGCTGATTCTTTCCTCCTGTCCTATTTGAAAAACTCCTCGGAGAAATCCGAAGCTTTTCTCAACAAGATCGAGAAACTCTCACTGACGCATGGTTAAAAATGAAAGAATTACTCAGAAACTGCCATGGTCATGGACTAAAAAAGGAAGGAATAATCAAGATTTTCTATCATGGTCTTGACGATGCTACCCAAGATGCATTGAACGCCGCATCGGGCGGTATTTTCCTTTACCAAACCCCTAACCAACCTTACCAATTGTTAGATGACAAATTCTTACTCTAGCTTGATTGGTCCAAAAATCACAAAAACAAAAACCCACGAAAGACTTTAGCTTTTGCCGAAGAAAGTAACAACCCAACCGACACTGAAAAAATTATGGCTAGTATGGACGTCATGTCTCTCAAAATCGACATTCAATATAAAGAGATGAAAAACAAAATTCATGAAACCTATAAACACTGTGGAGGAAACCATCCTTCTAGTGAATGTGATGACGATGACACCCCTATGACAAAGGAAGAAGAAGCCAAGTTCATGAACACCTTTCGTCAAACTCGATTTTATAACGACTATCGTAATCGTAATCGCGATAATTGGAGATCTAACGATAAACCAAGCTACGATCGAGACGAAAAGAAACCTAACCAAACTGAAAACAAACCCAACCTCGAAACCAAGCTCGATAATTTTATTGAATCTCAAAACAAAGTTCGAGATACATTCACTGAACTCAAAACAAAGTTCGAGACTTCAAACAAAAACCACCAAGCTTCCATTCAAAACCTTGAATCTAAGTTTGATCGTTTTTCCGATAAACAATCAAATCGCGCTTCTGGTTCTTTACCTAGCAACACCCACCCAAACACCAAAAACAACAACAAATATCAACCACCGCAAGCTCGTAATGAACATGTGAATGTCGTATTCACGTGGAGTGGTTTATCTTATGAATCACCTACCAAACCTACCAAAGACACACCAATCGAAAACCCACTCGATAGTAACGATAAGGATGAAACCCAACCAACCAAAACCAAACCCACTGAAAACTCAAACCCAACACCAAAACCTTATAAACCAAAAGTACCATACCCCCAACGCTTACGCAAGCAAAAGATGCAAGCTAAGTATGGTAAATTCCTCGACTTAATCCAAGAAGTTTGAATTAACATGCCTTTAGTCGATGTTCTGGATGGAATGCCAAACTATGGCAAATTTTTCATGGAACTTATCAAAAACAAACCTAAGTTTGAAGATGTATCTTCAGCTCTTCTAAATGATGAATGCTCTGTCATTATCCAAAACAAAGTACCAACAAACTTGGAGATCCTGGAAGTTTTCTAATTCCATGTACTTTCCATCCCTCATACTCTTGTAACGCCTTGTCCAATCTTTGCGCTAGTATCAACCTCATGCCATACTCCTTGTATGCTAAACTCTCAAAAAGATGTTCTCAAACCCACAAAAATGAGCGTTCGCCTCGCGGACCTTTCTTTTCAATACCTAATGGGAATAGCCGAAAACATGCTCGTTGGAGTTGTAAAATTCATTTTTCCTGTCGACTTTGTAATCCTAGAGATGGAAGAAGATAGCAAGGTACCACTTATCCTTGGTCTACATTTCTATCATACAACTGACGCTGTGATTCGTGTGAAACAAAAACAACTCAACCTTGGAGTTGGAGAAGATAGAATTTCCTTTTCTATCGATGAAGCAATGAAACACTCTTATTCTAATCACGATACTTGCTTTAGTATTGATGTCATTGACGAAGTCGTTGAAGCCGATTTCGACGTTCTTCTTGATGAAGGAAGCGAAATTTTATATTCTATCGAAGGAACCATCCTCGAGAAGAACTTTTTGCTAAATTTGACGCGTTCATAGCCGTTAATACCGACGAACCTATAGAAACACATGCAGAAGAAAAAGAAACACAATTTGAAACCATAACTTTCGAAACCGATTTCAAAGTTAAGAAATCTATGGAAGATCCCCCTACAGATTTAGAACTTTTCTTGAACATCTGGAATATGCGTTTCTTCACGAAGAAAAATTACTACATGTAATTATTTTATCCCAACTTTCAGAAGAACACAAAAATGATCTAACTGAAGTTCTCAAGAAGCATAAATAAGATTTTGATTGGAAAACTTCAGATATTCCTGGAATATGTTCATCATTTTGTAAACACAAAATCCCACTTTTGGATAACAAGAAACCGATTGTTGAAAAACAACGAAGACTAAATCCTAGCATGAAGGACGTTCTTAGAAAAGAGATCCTTAAACTCCTCGATTACGGAATAATCTACCCAATCACTGATAGCCCCTGGGTTAGTCCTATTCATTGTGCACCGGATGGAGAGTTTGTATTGACTATCGAAAATTAAATGACGCAACTACGAAAGATCATTTTACTTTACCCTTATGGATCAAATGTTAGAAAGACTCGCAGGGAATGAATACTTTTGTTTCCTCGATGGTTTTTCCGGATATTTTCAAATCCCAATCAACCCTATGGATCAAGAGAAAACCACATTTACTTGTCCATTTGGAACTTACACGTGGGCATGCCTTTTGGCCTCTATGCAATGCACCTGCTACTTTTCAGAGGTATATGATTGCAATCTTCCACGATATGATTGAAGAATCAGTCGAAGTCTTCATGGACGATTTTTCTGTCTTTGGAAATTCTTTTGACACATGTCTTAGCAATCTTGATAAAATGTTAGCACGTTGTGAAGAAGCAAATCTCGTGCTAAACTGGGAAAAATGTCACTTTATGGTTAAAGAAGGAATTGTGCTTGGACACAAAGTGTCTGGCGCAGGCTTAGAAGTCGAAAATAGAAAATAAACGTAATTTCAAAACTCCCACCACCTACTAATGTGAAAGGCATTAGAAGTTTTTTAGGTCATGTCGGATTTTATCTATGATTTATCAAAGACTTTGCGAAGATCGCAAGACCTTTAACTCAACTTCTAGAAAAAGAAAGAATATTCGATTTTAATGATGAATGCCTTTTAGCATTTGAAACTCATAAAGCAAAGCTTACATGCACACCAATTATTGCAAGCCCCAATTGGAACCTTTCATTTGTGCTTATGTGTGATGCAAGTGAACATGCCCTTGGAGCCTTCCTTGGACAAAAAAATGGAAAACAATTTTACCCCATCTACTTTGCTAGTAGAACTCTAAACACATCCCAACAAAATTACACCATCACGGAAAAAGAACTCATGGCCGTAGTTTATGCATTTGACAAATTTCGATCATACATCGTATTATCAAAAACAATAGTTTACACCGATCACTTAGCTTTAAAGTACTTGTTTAAAAAGCAAGATGTCAAACCTCGTCTCATACGATGGATATTGCTTTTACAAGAATTTGATTTAGAAACTAAAGATAAAAAAGGTGTTGAGAATTTTGTTGCCGATCATTTATCTCACATAGTTAATGATGATTCTAGCGATGATGAAAACGATGATTTTCCCGATGAACACATAATGAAAATATATGCTAACATTACACCATGGTTCGTAGACTTTGCAAACTATTTGGCTGTAGGTATTTTACGAAGGGGAATGACCTATCAACAAAAGAAAAGATTATTTTTTGAACTTAGAAAATACTTTTCGAACGATCCTCACCTGTTTAGAATCTGTTCCGATGGAATGATCCGACGTTGTATTTTTGGATCCGAATCTCGAAAAATTCTCGATGAATGTCACTACAGACCGACCGGAGGACATTATGCAACGAACACCACCGCTAAAAAACTGTTTGACGCTGGCTTTTACTGGCCAACGATTATTCGTGAAGCTCATACCTTAGTACGATTATGCGAAGCATGTCAAAGGACTGGAAATCTTACAAAAAGAGATGAAATGCCTCTGAATAATATCCAAGTCTGCAAAATCTTTGACGTGTGGGGTATTGACTTCATGGGACCATTTCCTAAATCGTATAAATGTGAATACATTCTAGTCGTTGTCGACTATGTATCGAAATGGGCCGAAGCTCAAGCCTTGAAAACTAATGATGCAAGAGTTGTTATAGCATTCGTAAAGAAACTATTCTGTCATTTTGGAATTCCAAAAGTACTAATAAGCGACAGAGGAACTCATTTCTATAGCAAACTCATGGAACAAAATCATGAAAAGAAATGGAGTAAGCCACCGATTTTCCACATCTTATCACCCTCAAACGAATGACCAAGTTGAAAATACTAATAGAGCTCTTAAGTGAATCCTTGAAAAGACCGTCCAAAACAACCCTGCTTGTTGGTCTAAGAAATTAGAAGATGCTCTATGGGCCTTTCTTACCGCTTTCAAAACACCAACCGGAACCACACCGTACAAGCTCTTGTATGGAAAAACATGCCACTTACCAATAGAAATAAAACATCGTGCATATTGGGCACTCAAAAACTGCAACCCTGGTCTTATTGCAGTAGGAGAAAAATGTATATTTCAACTTCATGAGTTAGATGAATTTCGACATCAAGCTTATGAAAGTTCACGTTTATACAAAGAACGAACCAAAGTGTGGCATGATCGTAAACAACGACAAAGAAAAGATTTCAAACATGTAGAGAAAGTACTTTTCTTTATCTTGAGATGTAAATTCAAGCAACCTAAGCTTACATCAAGATGGACTGGACCTTACACAATAAAAAACCAATATCCGTCTGGATATGTTAAACTCTACGGTAGAGACAATACCACTTTTATTGTCAATGGACATATACTAAAGCTCTACCACGAAGAAGAAAGTTGTAATGAATTCTATAAAGAAGAAATCCCCTTCTTTTTGAAATAAAACCGAGAAGCCGAGTCTGGCTGAAGACTCTAAACGTAGCGCTATTCGGAAGGCAATCCGTATTTTATCCTCCACTTTTTACCTTAAGTGTGGAGGAGGACCTGTAAATAAATAAAACCGTCCTTGTATATATTGCATGTGTTTTGTTTTGTTTTATGATAGCATGCAGGAAAATAGCAAATTTGGAGCTCTGAGCTGGATTCATCTGTTAAAGTCCCGTAATTTTCTACTTAGCCCCGGGAAGTTCTTGTTTCCCTTTGCAATTTTCCTAATTTTAGTTTTTATCAGTATCACCTCGAGGACGATGTTCACCTTAAGTGTGGAGGAGGGACAAATAGGAAAAATAATAATAAAAAAAATTTCTCCACATAAAAATCTTTTTGAATATATAATAAAATTGATGTATTTTAAAATACATAAAGTTTTTAGCAAAGGAAAAATCTCATTGATTGACACTATAACTAAGCACAAAAACCATCCACCAAATATGTGAGGAAACCTAGCTTTATATTTCTCTATTTTGTGTGAAAGCCAATAATCTAGTATGCTTCAGAATTTATGCTTGATCATCATTTACTAAACCGCAATGAGGTCAATTTATAGATATTTTCGAGAAGAGGCAAAATAAATCACCATTTTATCATTTTAGTTAAGCTACACCGGCTTGCTAAAATATGTTGCACTCGTACCTATGTACTATATTATCCCTTGTGCTATTATCCTTATGTTAATGTCTATCCATTTGTCAAGTCAAAAAAGTATATATGATGTTCTCTTAAAAAAAGAAAAAAAAGAGAAGAAAATAAAGTATTTTAGTATAGTTGTTCTACGACTTTGACAAGGCATATTTTGTTCTTACACCCTCATCATTATCACGTTTTGTCTCTTTGAAAATTTATCTGGTGCTCACGCCGCAACGATTATGTTTATGTGTCATGTACAAACATATGGTAGCTATTTATTTTATGTCCATGCTATTTGAGTGTTATGTTACATTTATCCCTCGTGAGTGACATTTGTGTGAACTTAAAATCTAAACACTATCCATGTGAGGTGCTGAAGTTATGTGTCATTTGCTTTTGCTACTTATAAAAACTTAATCATTTACCTATCATACTTCATAACACTTAAAAGCATTAATCTAATTAATTTTCTCGCTTTGATTGCTCGAGGGCAAGCAATAGCTAAGTGTGGAGAAATTTGTAAACGACCAAAATATACATATTCAACCCGTTATTATAATGCCACTTTGTATTATAAATAAGAGCTTTCGATACTTAATATATTGCGTTTTATATACAGGTATGAAGTATGGAGAAGCAAAGTGAAGAAAATACAAAGAAGGGTCCTTATTGTGCAATTTAGCCAAACTATTGAAAGAAGATTCTGGAACGCACAAAAGTGCGACGCACATTGTCAGAAGTGCGGCACACATTCCCATATTCAAAGTGCGGCGCACTTTCGGATAAGTGCGGCGCACATTTTCTCTCAGCCAGCACTATAAATAGGAGCCACTTTTACTCATTTGACATATCTCATCTTTGAACTACCACTCTAATCCGAGTATTCTTAGCTTCTAGTAGTATTTTCAGTATTATCCACTTTTGGGAAATACTTGTAACGAGATTATTCCACTCTTCAATTCTTGGAGGAACGATACAATCGTGACACTTGTGTACTCGTTCATTCGATCAAATCTAAGTATGATGTTCTCTTACTCTTTTCTATTTGTTACTTTGATTACTATGTTAGGCTAAGCTATTTGTGACTATATGGGTATGTGACTATGATTAGTGATGATGCTATGATATGATCCTTTATAAATTGGTTTCAAGCTAATGTTGTAGAACCATTTTACCACCTAGTTTTATAAACCATATTTTATCTAGAGTTCATTTGTTACGATGGCTTGGAGTTGAGAAACGCAAATCTTTGTAATAAGTTTTTAAAGACTTGTCTATGGTTTTAAATCTTTGGTTGGAGAGATCCGCTTAGAAACCGTGATAAAATATTGAACTCGTTGGAAACTTGTTTTGAGTTTAGTCGCTCGAATAAACATAAGTCTTGAATCACCTTAAAGTAAATTGTGCAAACGCCATTTTGACAAAAAAAGGATTATCACTCTTTACATACACAAACATACCTCGGTCATTATTATCATCATCACGAACTCATACGAACTATCCCATATTAGGCATATTTGTTACTATAGTTTTTCATATCAATCATTTCTTTCTTCAGTTATTATATTGATTACCAAAACGAAACTATGTCTCAGCGAACGATCCTGGCTTACCACTACAAGCTATATTACGAACGAAAGGGTATACTTGCTCGTGTTTGTATTCTAGTCCCTTGTTTTGTCTAAACCTTGTAATATAAATTTAAGACTTATGAAACGAACATCAGGATGCCAATGATAGTACCTGAGGACTTATTAGCTTGGTCCCTTGTGGTAGTGTAGACACGTCCCGAAGCTGGTGGCTTAGTAAGAGCAGCACTAGAAGTACCAGCAGTATCTCCCTTCTTGCAGTCCTTCAACATGTGTCCGGGTAGTCCACACTTGAAACAAACGCCGGCTGACTTACGGCATGGTCCGGGATGTCTACGACTATAAGTCCAGATGGGTAGGTGTAACCCCCTGGAGGTACCCTTGCTACCTGAGAGCCAGTTTGAGAAAGATGCGTGAGACATGATTATTTGGCATAAACATGACTGCACTGAAGTTTAAATGCTAGTTTACCAGATGAAAACGAGTTGTTGGACTGCTGACCTTAGCATTTTGCTCACGTCCACTCGCAGAGTTCCTGTTTATAATGCTGACATGTTAGTATGTAAAACATACAACAACTTAACATAGAAAAGTTTAAGAATTTAGGGACTTGTTGTTGTTAGACTGGCTATTGTTGTTACGGTAATTGTCATTACCGTTCCTCCTGTCAGATCCATAGTGGTCATTAGACTGACCGTGCCCCTTGTTGGCATTCTGCTGAGTGGCCGGCTGAGACTGGTCTCCACCCTTGTGCCTGAAGATACAAATTGGTAGGAAAAGGTATAAATGAACATATAGATTGAAATGAAATGATAACGCTTGATGACTGAAATTTATACCACTTCTCAGGACGAGTCGGTTCCTCGTAGTCATCACGCTCATGTAGCATTTCCAAGCTACGTGTTGCATCATTAACTTGTGTCACATTAGCGTAAGTAACACTAAGTAAACGATCTGCTGTAGAGGCGTGCTGAGCCCATCGAAAGTGCTTAGCTTGTTCTTCTGTAGTACCCGCAGCAGCGCCTAAGAATCCAGCCAACCTAAGAAACCTCTGCATAAACTGTGACAATCCGTCAATTTATGGTCGATATTTTATTCTCAATATTTATTTGAAAACATTATTTTAATGTTATATTATGAACTCACTTATTTTTGGGAAGAAATTTAGATTTACGTCTTGAAGTAGCATCGACTACGTCTAAACCGGAGGATTCAACGTTACGTGCTTACGTTTACATACACTGTCTTTGGTGACAGTCCGACATTTCAGAAAATAAATTTATCTGTGAATATTATTTTGGAGTTTTAAATTTGTGTTGGTTCATAAACTCACAAATTTACGAGAAGAGATTAGGACTTACGATTTTATTTTAACGTCCTTTACGACTAAACCGGAAACCTTAGGATTACGTATTTACGTTTTCGAACTCCGTTTTTGATGAGACAATTTTTATCGGATTCGTTTTGTGACGTTGATTCATAAATTATAAAAACGTTTTTCGTAAAACGACCCGAGGGCACGCAAATCGAGGAAACTAGAATCGAGGAATACCCGTAAACTAGTGAGATGGGACAAAATACATTGTCCCACCCCACTAGCACACATGGGGCGGCCAAAAACTCACCAACACCCTTAGGTGTCAAGCCTTGAACTAGCTACAACACACTTGTCATCTTAAGCTTACTTTGTAAGCTAAATACACATCAAAACTAACAACCTAAAACCACTTCTCATTTACACACATGCATAACCACTCCAAACTCTCCTCTCTCTCTCTCTAGTATGTCGTCCCATATCATCCCACAAACACCATTTTGATCAAAAATTAACCATGGAATCATATGTTATTTCTACATATGTTGAAGCCCTCTTGAAGCTCTCTTGAATGGTGGTGATTATAACATCCATGGAGGAGTTTTCATAGTGTCTTGAGGCTGATTTTCCACAAGGTATACATGAAGAATAGTGGTCTTGAAGATGGTCTTGGCTATGCACAAGTTTCTCCATCCAAATCCATGTCAAACTCATAACCTACATCAACTTGGTGGTATAAAGATTGTCCTCCTCATCTTCTTGTTATTTTGATTATGTAAACATGTATTTTATTTCCTATTGTATATGTATATGATGATTATATGATGATAAAAATGTTATGTGGGGATTTGGTGTTGATAAATATGATTAAAAAGGTGAAAAACCATAAGAAACAAGGTTAAAATCTTGGTTAAAAGTGATGGCTGTATAAAACAGTAAAGAAATAGGTCATGGACTGATAAAATGATGAAGTAGAATCCATTTACAGTAAGCTATATTTCTTGTACACATGTGAGAGTTGGCCATGCAATGGAATCATTGTAATGAGTGTGATATGATCAAAACAAATTTAAGGTACAAATCTGAGTTCACTGTTTTGGACGATTTTTAGAAAATACTTAGAAGCTGATTCAACAGTAGCTATAGAAGAGTTAAATGTAGCACATATTATGTAGTTTATGTGATAAAAATTTTAGCTTCTATCTCCATATAGAACTCAAGATATAGCAGTTTTGGTGAAAGTGAAGATAAAAATCAGATTTTTGAAAAATAAAGTATAATACTATTATATAAGCACTCAAAATTATATTGTATAAAATGTAAAGTTAAAACCCACTAACTCATGAATTTTATTTATATAAATATGTTAAAGGTTAAATAAGTGGACATTTTATAAAAATGGTAACTTGTTAAGTTTTATAAGTTATAAAACTATAAACATGATTTTTACGACTTTTTCGGCTAATACCGTAAAAATTAACGTTTTTGTTAAATAAAACTTAGATGGTTGGACCCGTCTAATGTAAACTTTATAAAACTTATATACTGATATATAGACATGTATAACAAGTAAAAACCGATAAAACCCGAACTATAGGACATACGGACGTTAACGGGCTAAATTAACGTTATTGGACTAATAATACAACAAAAATGGACTAAAACATTTATAAACTTATTATTGGGCTTGACCCATTTAGGCCTAACTTGTAAAGTTTAAATACTGATAATATAAGTATGAAATGGATTAAAACAAGTTAAAGAACTTATAATAAGTTTATTGGACTTAAAGCACGTAAATAGGTAAAACTAGTAAACTAGTATAAACGTTACCGACACATAACACTAAAATGAGCAAACGAGAATATGTAAACCCACTTGATCATCATATATATATAATCATCATATGTATACATAATTGATATTTTTATAAAGTCATTGGACAAACGTCTAAGACCGATTATTATTTATATAGGTTTCCGTGATTGAAGCACGTACCGTACATCCAAATCGCCGATAACCGACTTCCCACATCAACGTGAGTTCATAGCCTGGCACTCTTTTAAATGTTTTTATAAATGTTTTATAAACCCGCGAGGGAGATGACATGTTAGTTTTTATAAAATAGGACACCATTTGTCCCGATTGTTTGTTTATTGATTTTGGACCCGAATGATTGAATGACCCGATTGTATGACCTGATAAATGATTAAAGGACCCGATAGATGAAATTAAATGGATTATTAAAGTTAGGTTATGTCACTAAAAGTCCCATTAGCATGAATTGTGAACTACCGGTATTTGGTAGACGCTTATGCATTTAATAGTACTATTTGGGGACGATCACCCCAGTTCGCGCCTTGACGGTTGATCCCCGTCGTGCCACATTGATTGGTAAGCGAATTTATGTATGAGAAGATTTCCATAGCGTGACCTTTGTGACGACACGCTACTTTAGATGGGCAAAATTGGTATCGGGTTAGCTACCCGTTGTTGGTTTAGTAAGGTAACAATGTCATGTGCCTTATAATAATCCAAAAACTAACAAAATACTACTAGACGCTCAGAATTACGACGTATTGCCTGACTAGCAATACAGGGTCATACTATTGATATTATGTACGTGTTTTGGTTTTCATAACCATATTCATATAATGGTTTTTATTTTCATACAACGTCTTAAGACGTATTGTATGATTGTTTTTACGACATTGGCTCGTATAATGAGTTTTTTAAGGCAAATGCCTATATTATGATTTTGATGAAGATTTGTATAAAATGACTTTGGCTATTTTATGGCCTATTAAAATGATTTGTACAAAATGATTTTCAGTAATAATTTTATACTGATATTATATTGATGGATTTTATTAAACTCTATGAATTCACTCGGCGTTATCGCTGACCTTTTCTTTTAACATGTTTTGTCTCAGGTACTTGAAGGTAATTCTGAGGAAGACAACAAGAATTCATGGCCCGCACCTAAATACTTATTTCCATTCAAATGCTTTGTAAAACCTGTATTAATTATAATGACTTGGGACCGATGTAACTTTGATATTTATGAATGGAAATGATTTATTATTAAACGACACGATTTTTATGCGTTGTCTATGATGTGAGTAATGTGCTATCCCGTAACACCAACTAGTCTTCTGCTGTATTGAGTTGTATAAATTTGGGCGTGTTACAGTTTGGTACCAGAGCTCTCGTTATAGAGAACGAAAGATTTTTAAAACTAAGGTTTTGAATAAAACATTTCAAAATCATTTAACTATAAACATTTTTCTAAAAATGTCTAAAAATCTTTTGACTATAACGGTGCCGAAGAATTCCCGAGTTACCGACAAGGCCAAGACTGAGAAGTGTTATTTTAATATATATATAACTTGGATTATATATATATATATATATATGATGTAATTTTATTACATGATTGTTTGATGATTATTTTTTATTTTTATACGAGGTATTTATACGACGTAGATTGTCACAAGTAACCCTAAATCCCCTAGTAAATTAATCGAAGCTATTCTCGTAGGAATTCTAGCTATCCTAGATCTAAACCAAGTTGTGGATATTTATGATCCCAACAAATGGTTGATATTCGTAGAAATATAGATATTAGTTGATTGTGATATTGAAAAAGAATTGGCGAGATTAAATCTGATATCGATGTCATGACGATCTTTTCTTATAGAGTGGAGTTTGACAAAACGTTACCACCTAGAAAGATGTCATCTGATTCGTTGTCATCCAATTCTTAAATTTGAAATCGAAAGGGTGAATGTTGCACTTGAGGCTGTCATTGGAACCATTACCCAAAAGCCTCATGCCACTAATACCTTTCCGAGAAGTCTAAGTTGAATGATCAAGTCATTTCATATTAATGACTCATTTGATAATTGTTGTTGTAAGAGATATAGGATTGAAAATTAAGTGTTGATTCATATTGAGATTGTATTGCCTTTACAAGGCCGAAAAATAAGATTGAAAGTGTTGGAGAATGAGGTAGAATATCGCATTGAGTATAAAATTTGTTATAACTTGAATAAAGTAAAATTTAACCTGTATGGAATATGAGATTGATAAGAGGAAGTCGTTAAGTTCTGTGATTGAATTATAAGGTTTTAATTGATTCTTGATTCGTGTTAAGGGTTGTTCCTAGGCCATTGTCCACTGACGAGGATGCCCAGTGTCCAAGAAATAAATTGAAGAAATCTTCTTCTGAATTGAGACCGATGGATCTTCTGGGACATGTGGAACACCTAATGACTCTTGTAGGTTAGTATTCATTGTGGTATCTTTTAAAAATCCCTAACTTAACTGAGATATCAGTTGGTAGGATGAGTTCTGAGAATTGTATGACATAGTGACACGTAATGTGTTACGGTACAATTTTGACTTGTTTGTGATTAATGAAAAGACTACCTTTGATTGCTAAATCCTACATGTATCGATGTTATCTATCTTTTATTTGCTTCATCCTAATGTTCGCATTAGTGATGCAACCATTGAACAAGTACTCATCTTGATTTGAGTTACGTTGTGAATTATTCTCTTTGTATTCGTGAGCGCCATCGAAGTCATGAACCTCATGATTGTTTGGCTAAGCTCATTTCCTATCATATTGTAGTTAATTTTTGGTGAACAAGCTTTCATCACTCTTTTGCAGATCACTCGTTGTTTTTATAAGACAAAACAGTATCCATTGAGAAAAACTGAGTTTTCATCACTATAAGGATTATTCAAAGTAAGATTTATAAGTGATTGTTATCGAAATAAAGTTGTTTATAAAACACCTTAGGAAAACTTAATTGTTTTCATAACAAAGAAAATCTTTGTAAATTTATTTTTGATTCTTATTTAAGAATTAAGCATGAAAATGTTTTTATTATAAACATGATGATAAAATTTTGACGAACTGAGTATTGCATCGTTAATCTTGAAATTGTATATAGTTGCGCGCCTACATACAATTTGGAATGGACCATGCAAGGCTGATTAGTAGTCACCATAAAACTAATGAATAAACACTACATTTTCTTTGAAGATTGTGAAAGATTAAAATTTATGAGATCTGCAAGAAGTGAAAAATAAGGACATAGTGTTAGGGACACCTACATATGTGCCTGTAGCTTCTATTCTTCTGAGTTAAATTTACTCATCTGTGGAATTTGTCTTATTTGACAATTGATATTCCCTCTTTGTCCAATTCTCCCGTATTGAGATTCTTAGGAAAAGTATCTGATTACCGAGTGTTGATACCTGACTGGATGTATTGACGTTCTTATCATTTCTTTTGATTTGATTTCATTTGAATGACCTGGGTAACGATCCGAGGAGCTTTCGAATGCGTACTCAAATTATGAAAACATGGGATATATTCATATTCGTTAAATGTTTTCGTCTGTATATGATTTGAAATTCTCTCGCATAGATTATGTGTAGACCTTACTCTTTTAATAGTAGTTGTGTCTCCATATCCTTGAACTTGTGAAGGATTATGAGTTATTATTAATCTTTTGAGAAGTTCACATCTTATCGACGGCAATAAAACTGGAAAGTTGATAGTGCCAGTAGAATGGATTGATTGATTATGACATGACGATATTGTCTTAATTGATGGGAACTCGAGTAGAATTCCCCTAAATGATAAGATGTTGATTATCAGAAGTGATCTAAATAATTCTTGACGGATGCCCGTATCCTGCATTTAGACTTGAGATTATACCGTGAATGGTTGTGAATTAGTCATAGATATTATAATTTAGAAAGAACCTAATATGAAGGTATTAAAAGATGTTTATGTTATCTGAAACTTTAGGAGGTATTTGTTGGTAAATCACCTAGACTTTCGCCATTAAGACAAGTTGAATTTGGTATTTGATTATATTTCCGGTGTTGCACCTGTGGCTTGTGCACTGTACGTCAGCACCATCTGAATTTAAGGAATTACCGTACAACTGAGAGAGTTGTCGGAGAAAGATCTTAATATACCAAGCCTGTCATCCTGAAGAGCTATGGTGTTATCATTCCTTATATTTATAGATTACTGTGAACTGAGTAAATTGACAATCGAAAACGATATCCATAACTCGAAATAGAAGATTTGTTCGATCATTTACAAGGTTTTAACGTATGTTTTAAAGATTTGATCCACGGCATGGTTATCATCAATTTCGCATCTGCGAAAAGGGTTATCTATTCCAATCACTACATCCGATACTTGTAATGAACATTATGAGTTTCACGTGATGCCGTTTGGATTGACTAATGCACATGTAGTATTCATAAATTTGGTGAATCTCGTGTGTAGGCTGTAATTTGATAAATTCATGCTCGTGATCATTAAGGACTATATGTTTGTTTATAAGAATAAGAATGAGTTAATAATTATTTATAGATTGCCCTGAATTGATCGAACAATAAAAACATGTACCTTGAATAATTAACATGAGATTAAAGACTTAAACCATTACATGATTTAACCATGTGATTAAAAGATAATAGAATATAAATTGACTCTTCAAAATTTAGAAGTCATTTAAGACTATGAGTTATACTAAAAAGAAAGTGCAAGTGTGTTTTGACAAATATTTTAACAAAGAACTTTTGAGGGATTATTCCCTTATAACCAAAACATTTAACTAAACTTCTGTTTAGGGGTAAATGTTTTTGCATACCTTAAGACAACCTAAGAAGGAATGAGAAAACCATTTAAACCATGACTTAAAAGTTGAAACGACAATTTTTGCTTTTCAAATAAGAAAACTTTGACCAAAGTATAAACAAAGGTTTTTCGAACATTTACGAATCTTATTAAATATTTTCGATAAATCAACAAAAATCTTGTTAATTAAATTCAAATTTATATTGAACATTTTATATAATTGGTCGAACTAAGAAATTTAAACATTTAACGTTTACGTTTCATAAAAATTAAATAATTATTGTTAATTTACATATAATAATTATCGACGCTTTAGACGCCGGAATGAGAAAAACTGATAAAAATGATAGTTGAGACGAAACTGAAACATAAAAGATATGAAGAAAGAATTTTGAATAAATACGGTTAGGATATTTATTTCATCAGGAAAGTGAAAGTAATTACTGACACATAATATAGAAAGAATATCTGTGTGAATTGTGGACATGATAATTATATCATCATAAGAAGTGAATATAGATACCGACGCATTATGTAGAAAAGATAAAGAACCAGTTAGGACATGTTCCTTAATAATGAAGGTGCAAAATAAATTGCCGAACGATATAAAAATAAACAATGTTTGTAAAAAGGAATAATATAGATTATAAAAGAGGTTCGCGGCTAATGTGAACCATTAAAATAGAGGAGCCAATAGCGTTAAATGTTTTAAAGGCCACTTGTGATTGCCTAAATATGGAGATTGTGAGATAGAGTTATGTTGGAATTTGTAAGTATAAGTATTCTATTTATGTCATTTATGACTAAAAGTATCTTTGTCTGAAGAAGATGTACTGATGATAAATTATGAAGGCAGACATCGCCTCATACAATAATAAACGTCTAGCTATTGCAAAGGTCATCATCTGAATTTGATTCGATTTGGGTCATCGTCGACAGACTGACCAAATCTGCTAATATCATTCTCGTTAATGATAAATGCAAAAGAGTTATGTAAACATAGCGTGCCTGTATCGATCATCTATATCAAGATCCTCGCTTCGCATCGAATTTCTAGAGTTTTGCTCAGAAATCATTGAGAACGAACCTTGATGAGAGTACTATGTACCACCCCAAATCGAAGGGACGAGGTAAAGAACGATACAAAGTAATATAAGTGCTGTTTTATATTTGAATGATTGACCTTTGGTAATAGACCGTATAATCGTTTTCCTTTGGAGAGATTATCATTGATAATCATCGTATTAGGATTGAGATCGAATCTTGTTAGGATCTATATTAGAGCATCTGTAAGCAGGATTTGAGATGAAGACACCCGACATACACCCATTGTGAGTTGGACATGTCTTTTAGGTTTAAGGTTTCCTATGATGGCGAACCTAACCTTGCAAAATACCTGACCCGCGAGATCTGAAATGATTGTTGAAATTAGGATCTGATTATTGACAACCGATAGTGGGCAAGAGGTTATGTGAATGTGAAATGTAGATCTTGAAGTGCCAAATGGGTAGCGAAGTTATGCCACAATTTTTAAACTTGGAAAATGAATTCATGATCTGACAAATCATGGGATATAAGTCCCCGTTGTATGGGACCATAGAGATGATGTAAAAAGATTGGTTTGAAAGGCATATAAGCTGGATCTACCCTAGGACTTCAAAGACTGCGTGAATTATGTTTCGTATATCGAACTTGATGGAATATCTATCAAGTGAGAATCTGATTATTCTTAGTAGAGCTTAGATTGGCGAAAAGTTGCATTCATCAAAAACCCGTGAACATCATGGATAGAGAAAGTAAGTCAACATTAAGCCTGATCTTATTCCCGTAGTTATGTTTGATGAAACTCGCGTATTGTAATGAATTGCACTTGTGAGAAAAGACCGAGTGTGGAGGAAATACCCACATGGCTTTAACTCTATAAGAAGCGAGTAGTAAGGTAAGATGATCTTTGAGGACAAAGATCCTGTTTAGGGGTAAATGCTGTGACAATCCGTCAATTTATGGTCGATATTTTATTCTCAATATTTATTTGAAAACATTATTTTAATGTTATATTATGAACTCACTTATTTTTGGGAAAAAATTTGGATTTACGTCTTGAAGTAGCATCGACTACGTCTAAACCGGAGGATTCAACGTTACGTGCTTACGTTTACATACACTGTCTTTGGTGACAGTCCGACATTTCAGAAAATAAATTTATCTGTGAATATTATTTTGGAGTTTTAAATTTGTGTTGGTTCATAAACTCACAAATTTACGAGAAGAGATTAGGACTTACTATTTTATTTTAACGTCCTTTACGACTAAACCGGAAACCTTAGGATTACGTATTTACGTTTTCGAACTCCGTTTTTTATGAGACAATTTTTATCGGATTCGTTTTGTGACGTTGATTCATAAATTATAAAAACATTTTTCGTAAAACGACCCGAGGGCACGCAAATCGAGGAAACTAGAATCGAGGAATACCCGTAAACTAGTGAGATGGGACAAAATACATTGTCCCACCCCACTAGCACACATGGGGCGGCCAAAAACTCACCAACACCCTTAGGTGTCAAGCCTTGAACTAGCTACAACACACTTGTCATCTTAAGCTTACTTTGTAAGCTAAATACACATCAAAACTAACAACCTAAAACCACTTCTCATTTACACACATGCATAACCACTCCAAACTCTCCTCTCTCTCTAGTATGCCGTCCCATATCATCCCACAAACACCATTTTGATCAAAAATTAACCATGAAATCCTAAGTTATTTCTACATATGTTGAAGCCCTCTTGAAGCTCTCTTGAATGGTGGTGATTATAACATCCATGGAGGAGTTTTCATAGTGTCTTGAGGCTGATTTTCCACAAGGTATACATGAAGAATGGTGGTCTTGAAGATGGTCTTGGCTATGCACAAGTTTCTCCATCCAAATCCATGTCAAACTCATAACCTACATCAACTTGGTGGTATAAAGATTGTCCTCCTCATCTTCTTGTTATTTTGATTATGTAAACATGTATTTTATTTCCTATTGTATATGTATATGATGATTATATGATGATAAAAATGTTATGTGGGGATTTGGTGTTGATAAATATGATTAAAAAGGTGAAAAACCATAAGAAACAAGGTTAAAATCTTGGTTAAAAGTGATGGCTGTATAAAACAGTAAAGAAATAGGTCATGGACTTATAAAATAATGAAGTAGAATCCATTTACAGTAAGCTATATGTCTTGTACACATGTGAGAGTTGGCCATGCAATGGAATCATTGTAATGAGTGAGATATGATCAAAACAAATTTAAGGTACAAATCTGAGTTCACTGTTTTGGACGATTTTTAGAAAATACTTAGAAGCTGATTCAACAGTAGCTATAGAAGAGCTAAATGTAGCACATATTATGTAGTTTATGTGATAAAAATTTTAGCTTCTATCTCCATATAGAACTCAAGATATGGCAGTTTTGGTGAAAGTGAAGATAAAAATCAGATTTTTGAAAAATAAAGTATAATGCTATTATATAAGCACTCAAAATTATATTGTATAAAATGTAAAGTTAAAACCCACTAACTCATGAATTTTATTTATATAAATATGTTAAAGGTTAAATAAGTGGACATTTTATAAAAATGGTAACTTGTTAAGTTTTATAAGTTATAAAACTATAAACATGATTTTTACGACTTTTTCGGCTAATACCGTAAAAATTAACGTTTTTGTTAAATAAAACTTAGATGGTTGGACCCGTCTAATGTAAACTTTATAAAACTTATATACTGATATATAGACATGTATAACAAGTAAAAACCGATAAAACCCGAACTATAGGAGATACGGACGTTAACGGACTAAATTAACGTTATTGGACTAATAATACAACAAAAATGGACTAAAACATTTATAAACTTATTATTGGGCTTGACCCATTTAGGCCCAACTTGTAAAGTTTAAATACTGATAATATAAGTATGAAATGGATTAAAACAAGTTAAAGAACTTATAATAAGTTTATTGGACTTAAAGCACGTAAATAGGTAAAACTAGTAAACTAGTATAAACGTTACCGACACATAACACTAAAATGAGCAAACGAGAATATGTAAACCCACTTGATCATCATATATATATAATCATCATATGTATACATAATTGATATTTTTATAAAGTCATTGGACAAACGTCTAAGACCGATTATTATTTATATAGGTTTCCGTGATTGAAGCACGTACCGTACATCCAAATCGCCGATAACCGCCTTCCCACATCAACGTGAGTTCATAGCCTGGCACTCTTTTAAATGTTTTTATAAATGTTTTATAAACCCGCGAGGGATATGACATGTTAGTTTTTATAAAATAGGACACCATTTGTCCCTATTGTTTGTTTATTGATTTTGGATCCGAATGATTGAATGACCCGATTGTATGACCCGATAAATGATTAAAGGACCCGATAGATGAAATTAAATGGATTATTAAAGTTAGGTTATGTCACTAAAAGTCCCATTAGCATGAATTGTGAACTACCGGGATTTGGTAGACGCTTATGCATTTAATAGTACTATTTGGGGACGATCACCTCAGTTCGCGCCTTGACGGTTGATCCCCGTCGTGCCACATTGATTGGTAAGCGAATTTATGTATGAGAAGATTTCCATAACGTGACCTTTGTGACGACACGCTACTTTAGATGGGCAAAATTGGTATCGGGTTAGCTACCCGTTGTTGGTTTAGTAAGGTAACAATGTCATGCGGCTTATAATAATCCAAAAACTAACAAAATACTACTAGACGCTCAGAATTGCGACGTATTGCCTGACTAGCAATACAGGGTCATACTATTGATATTATGTACGTGTTTTGGTTTTCATAACCATATTCATATAACGGTTTTTATTTTCATACAACGTCTTAAGACGTATTGTATGATTGTTTTTACGACATTGGCTCGTATAATGATTTTTTAAGGCAAATGCCTATATTATGATTTTGATAAAGATTTGTATAAAATGACTTAGGCTATTTTATGGCCTATTAAAATGATTTGTACAAAATGATTTTCAGTAATAATTTTATACTGATATTATATTGATGGATTTTATTAAACTCTATGAATTCACTCGGCGTTATCGCTGACCTTTTCTTTTAACATGTTTTGTCTCAGGTACTTGAACGTAATTCTCGGGAAGACAACAAGAATTCATGGCCCGCACCTAAATACTTATTTCCATCCAATGCTTTGTAAAACCTGTATTAATTATAATGACTTGGGACCGATGTAACTTTGATACTTATGAATGGAAATGATTTATTATTAAACGACGCGATTTTTATGCGTTGTCTATGATGTGAGTAATGTGCTATCCCGTAACACCAACTAGTCTTCCGCTGTATTGAGTTGTATAAATTTGGGGGTGTTACATAAACTCAGTGCTAGTCTCTTGATGTGTTGAGACATAGATATTTAAAGAAGTGCAAATACAAATCCCCGGCAAGAATCGAAAAACTTGATGCGTTCTTTCCACACATTGGGTTTTAAATTTATAAACAAGAATTGTTGATATTAATTAGGAACACAAATTCGAGCAAGTATACTCTAGTCATGTTGCAATTAGATTGGTAAGTCAAGGTCGTCCCATGGGACTTGTTTATACTCAAGTGTTATTTGTTTGTAACAATGGTAGGTATGATTGTCATGATCATACCATCATGGGAATCGTTAAAGGCACAAGCACACAAAGAACATACATGTATAGTCAAATGATCACATGGACATTAGGATGTTTATTTTGGAAAACATATTAAAGGTAATCCTTTCGACCTATATAACCAATAATAATACGCTAGTGCTTTATAAATCAATTATACATAAGTCTCAGTCAAGTGGTCACTCATGAGCCTTATGCCTAAACCAACAACAACAAGAATCCTTTCGACCCATAGACTAGGTGTTATCAATTTGATAAGTTCCATTTACTTGAAAGATGATTAGAGCAATATATTCAAAAGACTCCTTTCGACCTATAATCTAGATTAAACCATTACTTGTTATGCTTATTAAATCTCTTGCACAATCTTCACAAGCACAAGACCAAATCATTAGTCGGTTAACGAATTGAAATCAACCATGTTTGAGAATAATTCCGACATATAGACTCAACAATGATTAACCAAAATGACAAACAAGAACAAGTTCCAATTCAACCAAATATAATGTTATCACCATAATTCAATGACAAGCACTAATAGAATCCAAACATCCATATATCACAAGTTTTCATATAAACAACACAAGTATCATAACATTCACAATATCACAAAACATAAGAATCACCATGAACATGAGCATAAACTACATTGAACAATAAAGAAGAATTTACCAAACATTAGAGTTCATAGTACCAAAATACAATGCATTATACCCAAAACCTTCTTGGGTTTCGTATGGAGTATGGATTTCTTCTCTACTCTCCTATGTCTTATTACATGAATATGGCTACCAAATTCACCCCTCACCACTTGGGTGAGGGGTGATATCAAAATCACAGAATATAATGGAGATGAAGATGGATTATGAGATGGATAAGATTGATTGGTTGTCAAAAACACTACTCCATGGGTTTTGTTTATAGATGAATTAGCCTTGGCCACCAAGTAGTTTTCTTTGGCTCCAAGGGTTGTAAATGAGGGTTTAATGAAGCTTGGAGGAGAGGGAATGGAGTTATGGTCGGATTGGGGAGCAAGGAGAAGTAAATGGGGTGTTGAAGTTTACTTGGAGAAGTGGCAGTAAGAGATGTCGGTGCCATCTTGATTTGCTGGTGGCATCTCGTTCACAGAAGGCTTCATGCCGGCCGGCACGGGTGTCTTGCCGGCGGCATCTTGGCCATGCCAGTGGCATCTTGGCCAACTTTCCCATTAAATCTTCTTTGGTCCTTTTTCTTTGTTCCTTCCACTTTCTTTCTTCCAAACTTTCCAAGACTCTCATTCTTTGTATTATTTATCATACAAGAGCTACACTTTCATGTCTCGTTCATTCTTTCACCTCCAATACTAGTCTTTTATTCATTTCTCGAGATGTAACCATTGATGAACCTACAATAGCAAATAAGCTTCATTAAGTATCATATGTTCATAATAATCATATAAATATATGCATAAACACTACGAATACGCTCATATAAATATGTTAGATTTGAGCGTTATCAAATCCCCTCACACTTAAGTTTTGCTCGTCCTCGAGCAAGGAAAAGAAAAATTTTGCTTGCCCTTAAGCAAATAAAACAAAATTGTTCGTGCAAACATTACGATGCTTTGTCGATATAATCTCTTTGTGTTTTGTTGATGACAAACGTATAATTCGCAATACATTATGTAAAATGTTAAGGTACTCGTAATCACTCAAGAATACATTTGTATACTTCTCTCGACACCTTCAAGACCGCATTCGGCATGAATCACTCAAGGTATGTACAAACATGTCATTAACCTAACTAAGTGATCAAGGATTAATATTTTCTTAAAACTCACATTTTAATCAAATGTGACAAAAGATTTTAATTAACTTTATTTTTAAGAAAATGTTTTATTAAAAAGAAAATGGAAATTTGAATTTGGCATATTCCATATGCCAAAGGAATATCCTTTGAGGGTATAAACTACCCCAGATGGCATATCCCCAGTGCGAGCACTCACTCTCACCACAAAAAAGTCATAACACCGGTGCCTCCAGTGCTATGGTTATGGAACCCCCATAACTAGGTGAAACCGGCATGCATGTATATAGGTCAGGAAATCTAAAATAATCATAACATATACTTATGTGTTTAAGACACTTAAACTACTCGGGAAAACAGATGGCTGCAAACGGGGAATCCTAAGTATAGGAAAGAATGTCCTTACTGAAGGACGGAATATCCGTACCTTATGTCCAGTAAATGAAGACGAAAACGAACGCAGAAGATCACTCCGACTTCACAATAGCTACATAATGAAGGGACATGAATAAGAGTCAGTTCTGATTATACATACTTGTCATTTAGTTTACTTGACGTGTTCAAACTTATTATACTTGTTCTTGTCTTGTCTTATTATTTCATGTCTTAATCATGTGTTTCTTATAGTTTCATGTGTTTTAGATCCATGTGTTCCATGTTTTAAGTGTTATAGTACTTGTTATAACATAATGGGTAACTTTCTAAAAATAGCATGTTTCCATATATAATAACTTTTCAAAAATAGTAAGTTTCCTTAAATAGTAAGTTTGTAAAAATAGAAAGTTTCCATAATTAGTAAGTTTCCAAAAATGGAAAGTTACCATGTTTAGCATGTTTCTATAAATAGCATGTTACCATATTTAGTGTATTTCCATAAATAGCATGTTACTATATTTAGTGTGTCCCCATATTTATCATGTTGCCATAAATAGTATAATTCCATAATTAACATGTTTCTAATATTAATGGTATGCTTATAACATATCATGTATAATTATATTATAAAATTTAATAAATAATAAATACTTAGCTTAACTTATTATTAATTAATAATATCATGTCATGTTATCATAAGTTAAAATTAATTAATAATATTACTTATTTCATGTTATTAAACTTTACCATAAAAGATATTAATTAATTAACCTAAGTGTTAATTAATTAAATCTATGTTCATGAATAAATAAATTATTAATTATTTTAACATAAGTTTATTTAAATAAATGTACATACAAATTATATTATAATTTTATTTAAATAAACATAACCTAAGTTTTAACTTTAATTAAACCATAATTAATTAATAAAATTAATTAACTAAATCATAACATAATATATTTTTACATGATGGTTTAATTACATGTTCTTGAAAAAGTGTCAAATACCCGAGCCTGAAACCCGAGACCCGACAACCGAGCACCACAGCCCGAAGGCTGTAGCCTCTCGCTGTCGTGACTCGTCCGAGCCAACAACACCACACCGAGAGCCAAGGGCTCTCGGCTTGCTGCTGCACCCAAACAAACACCCCCTGTTGCGACAACCATTGCTACCGAGTCCTTTAGTGGGCCTCGATTCCCACTGCTGGGCCAAGTTCCCCACCGTGGGTCTTGGTCCTTGCGGCTGTCAACACCACACCACCACCGTCAACCAATTGGTTGCGGCTGGTGGTTCAAACCCAACGCCGACCCCCATGGGATTGCGGCTGCTGGACAAACTAAACCACCGAGACCGTTGTAGGTCTTAGTTGCCTGCGATCGGGACAAACAAACCCCCCAAACCATGTTTTGTTTTTAATCTTGCTAGATCTATGATTAAATACATGTTCTTGCATTGTTTTCAATGATCATACGTAATTTAAATAAAAACAAAGAAAGATTGGAGTGATACCAATGCGTGTGACGAAAGGGGATGAACACGAACACGTTACCGTTATCAAAACAAAAATCAAAATCAATTGTCCTTGTGGTTTTGTTGTTGCCTCGGCCAAGAAAAGAAAAAGGGAAGAAAGAAGTGTTTTAGGATTTTGATAATTGTCCTATGTTTTATGTTTATTAATCCTTATTTGTCATACATAAGGATTAGTTATTGGATTGAGCTTTGGGCCCCTTCTTTCTTTGTTTGGACGCCGGCCTAACACACACATATATACAATTCGTTTATTTTTCGTGACTTAAAATATTAGCGTGTGTGTTCCTTAAATATTCGTGTTTTATAACTTGTATAAACTAAGTATTATACGTGAATACTTATCATGTATATATATACGTGTTTACATATGTAATAATAATAATAATTAATTAATATACATAATGTTCGTATTAAATATTCATGATTCATGACGTATATTAATTAATTATAAAATTTAAATTAAATCGTAAATTCGTACATTTAATGATCTTGGGTTTTTAAAGCATGTTTTACAAAAAATATCTCAATAAATAAAAGAAAACTATGGGTGATTTTTCACATACCACATGCATAATAAAAACCCTAATTCTCTCACTATGGGCGATTTTTTAAAATCCATCTTTCTTGCTTGCTTGATTCGATCCTGTTAATAATCATTCATTGAATAACATCTGATTAATACATAAACCTCGTTGGGTTCCAATCTTGCTGCTATTAGGTGTGAGTGACTTAGGCTTACGATCTTGCGTTCCCTAAGTTTACGGTGAGCACTTAATTTACCGAGGATTTGGGTCGCATCATTTTTTTATTTTATTAATCATTTATTATTTGATTCGACATGGTTTTTAGGGTTTGATCTTCTGGCATTTTAGGGTTTTTTTAAGTCGTTTCATAATTAGGGTTTCTTTTTGTTTTGTGTTCATTGGGTCGGCTGGAGTTGTTTATTGGTGGATTGTGAGGGATGGAATACGTAGATCCGAGTGATATTTCATATGTGGCTCAGTAATTTAATGTGAAGATGGATATGTTACGCGCTGAGCCGCCTAGGAAGAATGGAGAAAATGGTAAACCACCTAGTCCGAATGTGGCGGGGTGGGAAGATCCAAATGTGCATGGGGTTAAGGAGATGGGACATGACACTTTTGCGTCTGTTGTGGTAAATGATAAACCAAACCCTAAAATTCTTTTTAGGGCTTTGTTTACGGAGGAAAAAGTTGCGGATACGGATTTCGTACTACCTATGGAGAATGTAATGGCGGCACAGAATAGATTTAATAATTCTTTGGTTGGATTTTTTGTGGGTAAGAGTGTGGCATTCCCATTAGTAAAAAATTATGTCATTAACACCTGGTCTAAATTTGGTTTGCAAAAAGTGATGAGAGATAATGATGGCGTGTTTTTATTTAAAATCACCTCGCAAACGGGCTTAGAACAAGTGATTCAAAAGGGACCATGGATGATCAGGAACCAACCACTCATCCTTACGAAATGGAAGCCGAATCTAAACCTTGCTATGGATGCGGTTACTAAGTTAACTGTTTGGGTAAAGTTTCATAAAGTACCAGTGGTGGCCTACACGGCTGATGGTCTAAGTTTGATAGGATCACAAATAGGTAACTCTTTAATGCTTGACGCATTCACGAGTACGATGTGTGCTGATGGGTGGGGAAAGATGGGATATGCTAGAGCCCTAGTTGAGGTGTCAACGGATAAGGAGCTTAAGGAGGAAGTGGTTATGGTCGTCCCCATTGTTGATGGCACGAGACATGATAGAGTGACTATGAAGGTGGAATATGAATGGAAGACGACTGTATGTAAGGGTTGCCATGTGTTTGGACATAATGATAGCAATTGCCCTAAAAACCCCAAGCCTGTCATGCATGTTGCTACCAAACCAGTTGGGGGTAATATTGACATGAGGGATGATGGGTTTATTGTTGTCAATCATCAGAAGAGGAAGGGACATAAGGTTGGCAATATGGGAGTAAAAATAGGGCAAAAGAAGGATTACCATGCTGTTAACAAGAAGTCGGGGGTTGAGCAGAATAAACAGAAATCAGGGCAGAACGAGGTGTCCTTAAAGAACACGTTTCAGGCATTGGGGGATTATGAAGAAGCAAATGAGGTGCGTGATATTAGAGATACAAGTAGCAGCAAGTCGACGGATAATACTACAGATACAGGAGATACGGATAGTAAGGTCGAAAAGGTATATGTTGATCCTATTCCGGACACTCAAAAGGGGGTAAGCACTCCCTCCAAAGAGGTTCTCCATGTATTGTAAAACCCAGTATAGTCGTATTCTTAATTCGGGGACGAATTATTCTTTTTAGAGGGGAAGAATTGTAAAACCCGTATTTTAATCAGAAGATTAAATTCGTAGTTTAATTTTAATAAACTTTATAAGTATAAATTATCTAGACAGAAATAAAGACGCGGGATTTCAGAAATAAAAGCGCGAAAATTATTACAACGTTCGAATAAGAAAGTTAAAAAAAAGAGTAAAAGGCCTTATGGCCAGTTTTAAAAAGAAAACAAAAGGGAAATGGAAGATGGGCCAAGCCCATTTGATTACAAAAAGAAAAAAAAACGGGGAGCCCACTTTTGTCACAATCTGTAACGAAAAAAAAGGAAGAGATTAGGGTTTCATGGTGTTGCTGCCGACACAAAAGACAAACACAAAAAGGATTCAGAAATTTATTTGCAGCTTTAATTCGTGTATGTTCTTCATCTATATCAATTCAATAAGGTAATCATAATCGCATCTCATTCTTCTTTTCATTTAATGAATCGCGAATTTGATCATTAAACATGTTTTAGAAATTATTCAAGACGGGTTGGTTGTTATTCACGAAAAACCAAGAGCACATGAAGCTATCGGTGGTGTTTTCTGTTTGCCCAGCCTCGAACAGCCCCCAAACAGGGACGACGCAGGTTAAAGGGATGTTTGGGTCTGTAAAACAGTGGAACAAATCGGGGGTGTTTGGGTTTATTAATAGTAGTGGGTAAGAAACCAACATCGGGGGTGGTTGTTTTGACAAATCAGTGGCAACCGAGAGCTGTAGCTCTCGGTTGGAAGCAGGGGGAACGGGACACAGTCAGTGGGAACAAAACACAAAACAGTGGGTATAATAATCAAACAGTGAGTATAATAAACAAATAGTGGGAACCTTTTAGTAAACAGTGGCAACCGGCTCAAGGCCGGTGGCTACTGTTGGTTGTCGGCATGTGGGGGAACACAACAAAAAGGGGTTGGTGGGCTCGGTTTGGGCTTGACCCGAGACATGAATGTCTCGGGAGGGTTTTGACACGAATTCGGGTTACGCGGTTACGCGTAAATTAACAAAGGGCGTTTGGTTTAACTTTCATTCAAATTAAAGTTTTGATTTTAATTATTTAAATGAATAATCAAGTATAAAATATTTACCTTAATTTAATTAACTTTTATTAAATTAATCGTGATCTATTATTTATTTATTTAATACTTGATTATAGGTAATGATTAATTAATTATGAAACCATTTTTTTTAAATGTTCTATTTTAGGAAACTTTCTAACTTTAGAAACTTTCTAATTTTAGAAACTTTCTAATTATAACGAGTTACTATTTTTAGTAATACCAGAATATACACTATACAGTAATCAAGAATACAGAGTACATTAAATCAATAATATTAACGAACAGTCAGAACTTATCAGATTATATACAAATAGTATATCAAGAATAAAATAAGTTAAACTACGAACAGATAAGAATCAGAAACAGTAAACAGTAATCAGATAACTTATTACGCGTCCGTTATTTAAGTAGTAACCGTGAAGTCGAAATAGATCTTTCAGCTTTCAGTCTTATTTTGTTACTGGACACGAGGTACGGATTTTTCGTCCTTCAGTAAGGATTTCCTTTCTATGTATGATTAGGATTTCCCGTCCGCATCCAAATGTTTTCCGCAGTATATATTTTAAGCTTATCAGTAATCATGTTAATAACTAAAGAAATTGCCTGAGCATTATATACAAGCATGACCAGTTTAAGTAATAGTTACGGAGGTACCGTAACCATGGCACTAGAGGCACCGGTGTCGTGACTCACATGCAGGAGAGTGATATCCTGCATCGTCCCTTCACGTTTTGGCCACTATTATTATCATGTCATGTGGGGCGTATGGATGCATCCTAGGCTAATCAGTTTACAGTTATCAGGGTGAATGTGGTGTGTGCTCTACATCCTTCACATTGGAGCTGATCCCTCCATCCAGCAGAGTATTTAGAGGTCACCCCTCTACAGTTATTTAGAGGTCACCCCTCTACAGCATGACGAGGTCACCCCTCTATGTATTCATGCAACAGTTGTTACAACTCATGACCTATATAAGCTCTTGGCAATTAAAATACAGTAAATGCATGTTTTCAGATTTAACAGATAACAGTTCAGCTTTATTATTTTATAAATCAGACTTTATTGATTATACACAGATTTCCGTTGCAACTTTACATATCAGTCTTACAGATTCAGTTGTTTATCATCTGCTCATTTGAGTAATTTCTTATCATGTTTTACATCCGTTCACTGAGCTTTATGCTCAGCCGTAGTTCCTTTCATGTTCTAACGGCAGGTACACCAGGATATTCTTAGGATTCTGAGAGCATGTGCATTTGGATGAAAGCTTTACAGACTTCTTACTTTATTCACTTCTTACATTATTCTACTTTTTGGACATTGTTTAGTCCTTTTCCTTCAGTATTTACTTTTCATGTTTTGAGCTTATGTTTGGATTACCGATGTTTGATTCCCGTAACTCCTTTAGGGTCAGTTAATGTTGTAGGACATTTATCTTATGCTTTGATGACACGCCATAAATACACGTAACGGTCCACTTATCCAAGTGGGGTGTTACAATGATGGTATCAGAGATATAGGTTCGACCTGTAGGCTCTAAAACTTGACATGTGACTAGTGGGTAGTCACCAGGAACTTCCTAGATTTTGGCGTTTTTATCTTTTATGTTTCTCATGGATTATTCAGTCAGTTTTCTTCAATTATCAGTCAGTTTTCTTAAAGTTTTGACTAAATAAAAGGTTGGTACGTGACTGACCATATTTAGTTGCATGTGCTTTTCATTCGAATTTTGTTTTTGGTGAACCGACCCATAGGCGTTCACCCTTGCCCGTTCAGATTTTGTATTGGTAATCCGAGCCATATGCGTTTACCCTTACTCATGTCAGATTCATGTTTTCAGTCAAATATTACTGGGTGAACCAGCAAAAAAAACGTTCACTATTTTTTAGGTCAATTTTCATACTATTCAGTCGAATGATGTTTTGTGAACCGATCCACAGTTGTTCACCTTTGTCATATCAGGACATTTCATAAACTTTGACAAGTACGGATTGGACTACAACCAACCATATTTAGTCCCAGATTATAAAGTTCTATACATGACAGTTCTCAGAAAATTTTGACAAGTATGGATCGAACTAGAATCGCCCATACTTAGTCACATGTTTTGTTCCTTGAATTCTATGGATTGAACCATAGCCATCCACATCATTTGATGTTAAACCTCAGTTGATCATACTCTTATATTCTTTATAACAATCCAATTCGCACAATCTCAGTTGATGTCGCTTCCACGTTGTTTCAGTTTCATGTCTCCTTACGAAGGTTTTATGTTTAGCAAAATGATAATGTCTTCATGCTAAGACACAAAAAGAATTTTAGTAAAATATTGTTTTCATGATAAATCATGTTTGGCCTTCATTAATCATGTTTCATACTGACCATTGTTGGAACTCCGTTTAATCATACTTTTAGCCTCTATACAACCAGCATTAAGTCTACGCAGAAATTATCAGCCTATCATGTTAACCATTTCAGTTCAGTTTACTACCGTTTAAATCAATTTATTTCTTTGATAATGTCAGACAAGCGACACCAGTATCGATCATCCCATAAAATTTCCACCAGCTCCATGTACAGTATTCCATATGTACCCCATGTATAGTGTCTCAGTTATACTCCATGTACAGTATTTCACGTGTACTCCACGTACGGTGTCTCAAATATGCTCCATGTGCAGTATTCATTTTGTACTTCATGTACAGTTGTGGAGGTGTACTCCAAGTACCCTACTCCATGAATATTTCTAATCGATCCTCAATCATCTCAGGCGTTTCCACTTGTCGATATTCTACCAGGTGCTAATGCTGCTCGTGAGTTGAAGATTTTGCTAGATGCTGATGCCGCTAACACTTTGAAGACCTCACAAATGCTGATGTTGCTGATACTTTGGAGATTTCTCAAGATGTTGATGCTGTTTATACTATGAAGACTCTGCAGAACAAGGACGAAAACTATAAATTTGAAATTTCTGATGAGAATAAACTTCTACCATCTGACACTACCATTCTATTCCAGGCTTTTACTTTCTCAGCTAGATGTCACACTTCACGCAACTAACCGTTCATTCAGAAGAGTGGGAACCGGAACCCAGCCGGCCACTCAGCAAAATAGTTACATGAATCACGGTCATGATAATGATCGTCATAAAGTGACAGACAAAGCAATAGTGACAACCATCGTACTTAAAATTAATCAGCCAGTAACCATCGGAACTCCAGCACGGGCGTGACAAGAAATACAAGAGGTCAGTAGTCTAACCGGTCCGCCAATCCTAGCAGTTACCAAAAATTTTCCGCCTTGTCCAAGTTCATCCATTAAAATACATGTCCAGACAACAGTCAAGACTCAGTTCTCAAGTATCGTTTCTGAAGACATTTTGCAGGACACCAGTCATGGTAAATGTCATAAGAGTGTCGTCTCTAGGTACGAGTCAAGACTCATAACTTTAGTATATCTCCTAAACCAGACCCTCAGAAATTCAGGGTACCCTCCAAGGGAGTATACCGTTTTGTCATGACACGCATAAATCAGAACATTAAAATTCAGTCACCACCACTAGAGTATTATTCAGATTAAACACACGGTATTCATTCTGTGAGGTTATAGACGAACCCACTCAGTGGAAGTCGCCACGTTACTCCACGTATTCCTATGTCAGCTTTATGTAAATCAGGTATTTACCTACCTCCCAGCCGAAAGGACTCCACATAATCACCTATACTTATTAAGGTTTCCTTTTAATTAACGACGAGATCTGTCTTACTAAATTCCAAATATATTATTATACTTTCTGCCAGAAAAATCAGTACAAATTACTTCTACCTTACAAGCACGTGGCTTATCAGTCCATACCTACGAAGACTTTTACCTACCAGTTATAAAATAACTTCTGAAATTCCTTAAATTCATGATCAGCAGATTATTCCAGAGTTTCCAGATATAATTTCAGAAAGTTTTCAAGAAATACCTTCCTAACCACGAGACAGAAATTTAACATCGAGCTAGTCTCAAGAACAGAACCTGTTTTCAAAAATCTTTATTTCAGGGCTTCAGCTAAGTTAAAGAATTGCAGCATTTGCTGCAAGAGTTACCGGGACGAGGCCTTATTCGCCCTAACGCACCACCAGAAAGTGCACTGTTTCTGTCTATTAGAAAGAAGTCCGGTAACATGAGATCATGTGTCGACCTCCAGAAAATTTACCAGATCCTTATTCTTAATCGATGTTCATCCCACGTATAGAAGGTTTATCTGACCTGCTACGATGCCTTGAACATTTTCTTGAAAAATTTCCAATTATACTACCATTAGTGGTGAGAGGAAGAATGTGATGTTCTCCAGACTGCTGTTTCACATACTATAGTCTCTCAAAAAAATTTAGATCCATACTCCTGAGCTCCCTAATGCTCCAACTATATTATGAAATTTATGAATAAAATTTTCCCATGAATTCACAGACAAAGTCGTCAGTATATTCATTGATCACATTCTGATCTACTAAATCCTAAAGAAGAACGCGAGATCATCTTCTCACGGAAATTCAGATTTTTAGATAGAAGAGAATTATATGAGCAGCTTTCTAGATGCATATCATAGAACATGGTAGCATTTCAAAACTAGCCTATTTCAGTAGAAGAAATTTTAGACAATCCTACGAAGGTGAAGGCCATCACCTGATGGTCCCGACCGGCGCCTGTGGATGAAGTAAAAATTTTTCTAGAACTCAATTGACTGCTACCACAGAAACTGCTGACAGTTCTCACTAAAAAAAATTCCCATGACTATTCAACCACATTTACACCAGAATATCCCATAATCCCAGGCAGAATCTTAACAGAAGCATTATCACACAATGATGCAGCTATGTTCATATTTAGATGCCTGACATACCGTAGGTTCAATATAGAACGCCGTCATATTAGTGAGTTACTACAATCCTTATAAATTTCTGAACAGAAATGAGACGAAATTTCATGAAATCATTATCAGTTACCACAGACTCAGAAAAAGTATGGTACTAACTAAGTCATTGTTAACCGTGTAATCAGCCTGCGCGTTTTCTTTCATCCGAAAGGATTACACAGTAGCGGACCTGTAGGAAATTTAGCATTAAATTGTACGAATTCAAGGTATTTCCTTCGACCATCATATCAGATAGAATTCATGTTCACGATCACGTGTATGTTTACGTTCACGTTTATCTTCTCTTTCACGTTTACGTCTCATTCGTAGTATGATGCTATTTCAGTTCATGTTTCGTGCTATCTCATGGTTTATGCTCACATTAGCATTCATAACATTGTTCACGTTTAAGTTCGTGTGCCATTTCACGATACACGTTTCATAGTCTATTACCGAATACGGTTACAGAAAACTTAATAAACTAGACTCAAGTTTAGCATGGCTATTCCATAACCAGGCAGATGTTTCACATCTCAGGTCGTATCGTTTGACATTCTTTCTTTAACGAGCATACGTTCATGGTATGTTGTAGTATCACGCCCACAGTATGTTTCACGTATTACATTCACGGTATACTTCATGCACAGTGTTCCTCATTTAATCGTGAACCACGTTCATAATTGCTCTCGTAGCACGTTCACAATTGTTCACGTAGTTCGTCCCTATATGTTTCCACAGCTTGCTCAGAGATATAAATGTTATCTTGTCAGGATATTTGTATGTACCAGTTCATGTATACTACATGCTATAGCTTATGCATTCCATCAGATTCAGAAAAATCCATCTTAGGTATGGAACCAGAAACTATTCAGCATTCATCAGGACAGGGTCATCAGGACCAAGATTTTTTAATTATGTTAGATCGTTGAAGGAATCGTTTCGAGCGGGAGGCCATTTGAAACAGAGGAGTCCATCCGGACCTCTCATCACTTTCCTTCAATAAATCCAGTTAAGTTCTTCTAGTCAGGTTACGTTCCATGTTCACTTCAGTCTTGTCATGGTTATACCCTTTCAGGAGCATTATGTCTTAATTAGAAGACAATTTATCCTTCAGCTTATTTGTCTTTTCAGTTTACGTGTTCTTTCAGTTTCTATAACTTCATCAGCTTATTACCTTTAATTCGAGGACGAATTTCTCCTTTTTAGAGGGGAAGAATTGTAAAACCCAGTATAGTCGTATTCTTAATTCGGGGACGAATTATTCTTTTTAGAGGGGAAAAATTGTAAAACCCGTATTTTAATCAGAAGATTAAATACGCAGTTTAATTTTAATAAACTATATAAGTATAAATTATCAGACAGAAATAAAGACGCAGGATTTCAGAAATAAAAGCGCGAAAATTATTGAGAACGTTCGAATAAGAAAGTAAAAAAAAAGAGTAAAAGGCCTTATGGTCGGTTTTAAAAATAAAACAAAAGGGATATGGAAGATGGGCCAAACCCATTTGATTACAAAAAGAAAAAAAAACGGGGAGCCCCCTTTTGTCACAATCAGTAACGAAAAAAAAGGAAGAGATTAGGGTTTCATGGTGTTGCTGCCGACACAAAAGACAAACACAAAAAGGATTCAGAAATTTATTTGCAGCTTTAATTCGTGTATGTTCTTCATCCGTATCAATTCAATAAGGTAATCATAATCGCATCTCATTCTTCTTTTCATTTAATGAATCACGAATTTGATCATTAAACATGTTTTAGAAATTATTCAAGACGGGTTGGTTGTTATTCACGAAAAACCAAGAGCACATGAAGCTCTCGGTGGTGTTTTTTGTTTGCCCAGCCTCGAACAGCCCCCAAACAGGGAGGACGCAGGTTAAAGGGATGTTTGGGTCTGTAAAACAGTGGAACAAATAGGGGGTGTTTGGGTTTATTAATAGCAGTGGGTAAGAAACCAACATCGGGGGTGGTTGTTTTAACAAATCAGTGGCAACCGAGAGCTGTAGCTCTCGGTGGGATTTCTGGACCAACAGGGGGAATGGGACACAGTCAATGGGAACAAAACACAAAACAGTGGGTATAATAATCAAACAGTGAGTATAATAAACAAACAGTGGGAACCTTTTAGTAAACAGTGGCAACCGGCTCAAGGCCGGTGGCTACTGTTGGTTGTCGGCAGGTGGGGGAACACAGCAAAAAGGGGCTGTTGGGCTCGGTTTGGGCTTGACCCGAGACATGAATGTCTCGGGAGGGTTTTGACACGAACTTACGCGTCAATTAACAAAGGGCGTTTGGTTTAAATTTCATTCAAATTAAAGTTTTGATTTTAATTATTTAAATGAATAATCAAGTATAAAATATTTACCTTAATTTAATTAACTTTTATTAATATAATCGTGTTGTATTATTTATTTAATTAATACTTGATTATAGGTAATGATTAATTAGTTATGAAACTATTTTTTTTTGAAATGTTCTATTTTAGGAAACTTTCTAATTTTAGAAACTTTCTAATTTTAGAAACTTTCTAATTATAACGAGTTACTATTTTTAGTAATACCAGAATATACACTATACAGTAGTCAAGAATACAGAGTACATTAAATCAGTAATATTAACGAACAGTCAGAACTTATCAGATTATATACAAATAGTATATCAAGAATAAAATAAGTTAAACTATGAATAGATAAGAATCAGAAACAGTAAACAGTAATCATATAACTTATTACGCGTCCGTTATTTATGTAGTAACCGTGAAGTCGGAATAGATCTTTCAGCTTTCAGTCTTATTTCATTACTGGACACGAGGTACGGATTTTCCGTCCTTCAGTAAGGATTTCGTATCTATGTATGATTAGGATTCCCCGTCTGCAGCCAAATGTTTTCCCTAGTATATATTTTAAGCTTATCAGTAATCATGTTAATAACTAAATAAATTGTCTGAGCATTATATACAAGCATGACCAGTTTATGTACTAGTTACAGAGGTACCGTAACCATGGCACTAGAGGCACCGGTGTCGTGACTAACATGCAGGAGAGTGATATCCTGTATCGTCCCTTTACGTTTTGGACACTATTATTATCATGTCATGTGGGGCGTATGGATGCATCCTAGGCTTATCAGTTTATAGTTATCAGGGTGAATATGGTGTGTGCTCTACATCCTTCACATTGGAGCTGGCCTCCACCCATCACTGTATTTAGAGGTCACCCCTCTACAGTTATTTAGAGGTCACCCCTCTACAGCATGACGAGGTCACCCCTCTATGTATTCATGCAACAGTTGTTACAACTCATGACCTATATAAGCTCTTGGCAATTAAAATACAGTAAATGCATGTTTTCAAATTTAACAGATAACAATTCAGCTTTATTATTTTATAAATTAGACTTTACAGATTATACACATATTTTTGCTGCAACTTTACTTATCAGTCTTACAGCTTCAGTTGTTTATCATCTGCTCATTTCAGTAATTTCTTATCATGATTTACATCCGTTCACTGAGCTTTATGCTCAGCCGTAGTTCCTTTTATGTTCTAACGTCAGGTACACCAGGACATTCTTAGGATTCTGAGAGCATGTGCATTTGGATGGAAGCTTTACAGACTTCTTACTTTATGCACTTCTTACATTATTCTACTTTTTAGACATTGTTTAGTCCTTTTCCTTCAGTATTTACTTTTCATGTTTTGAGCTTATGTTTGGATTACCGATGTTTGATTCCGGTAACTCCTTTTGGGTCAGTTAATGTTGTAGGACATTTACCTTATGCTTTGATGACACGCCATAAATACACGTAACGGTCCACTTATCCAAGTGGGGTGTTACATGTATAGTCTTGCTACTTGGAATATATGGGGTCTTAATCTCACCGCTAAACAAAGCGAGGTTCGCCAAGTTGTTAATGAAAACAATTTGAGTGTATGTGCTATCCTTGAGTCGCATGTCGATGTAGGGGTCTTGCTAGCGTATGTGCAAAGGTGTTTCGTACATGGGATTGGACTTTTAATGCTACCCAATGCTTGAAGGGTTGTCGTATTATTATAGGGTGGGATACCAACACTATTGATCTAATGGTTATAGCCCAAACTGCCCAAGTTCTCCATACAAAAATTCGACATAGAGTGACCAACAAAACAATGTTTTGTTCCTTTATGTATGCGGATAACCAAACAGTGATTAGGAGGTCTTTGTGGAGAGATTTGAAGTTTCATAAGAATGTTGTTCGTGATGACTCGTGGGTTCTTTTGGGAGACTTTAATGTGGCGCTTAATATTGAGGATATCTACATGGGCTCATCGACTATGAATGCTGCTATGGTGGATTTTAAAGACTGTGTTTCTAACATTGGTGTTATTGATATTAATGCTACAAGCTTACAATATTCCTGGAATCAGAAACCGAGAGGGAGTGCTGGTAATATAAAGAAATTAGATCGGTGCATGGGTAATATAGGCTTCATTGATGCATACCCGGGTGCTTATGTGATTTTCCAGCCTTATAGGATTTCGAACCACTCTCTTGTGGTGCTTCGTATGCCTAGAGTTGTGTCTAATTAGCCTCGCCCCTTCAAGTTTTTTAATTTTGTTGTCACAAGCCTAAGTTTCTTGAGGTGGTTGCGGATCAGTAGAACATGCATGTTGAGGGGCATCATATGTTTCGTGTTGTGTCCAAGCTCAAGGATTTGAAGAAGCCGTTACGAAAACTTGTGTTTGATCAAGGAAACCTGCATGAGCGCGTAAATCGGCTACGGGTGGAGGTGGATGCAGTCGAAGAGCTTTAGATGCGAATCCGAGTGATCCTATTTTGCGTGAGGATGAGATGGTTTATGTAAATGCTTTTAATGAAGCTAAGATTGATGAAGATCGTTTCCTGAAGCAGAAAGCTAAAGTTAATTGGCTGGAGGCTGGTGATTCTAACACGGCTTATTTTCATAGGTCTATTAAAAGTCGAAATCACAGGAGTCGTATTGATATTATTCGTGATATGGATGGGGTGGAATATCAGGGCAGTAATTTTGCAGAAGCTTTTGTTAAGCGCTATACTAATTTCCTTGGTAACAACATGGAATGTGATATGCTTGACTCTGAGGGTCTGTTTGCTGCTAGGGTTACAGATGGTGTTGCTGCCTATATGATTTGGGATATCACTGATGATGAGATCAAAGAGGCTATGTTCGCGATTAGAGAGGATAAGGCTCCTGGGCCGGATGGGTTTACTTCGGGCTTCTTTAAACGGCCGTGAGATATTGTTGGCCATGACATTTGCCATGCTATTCAGCAATTCTTTCAGAATGGTCAATTACTCAAGGAGATTAATCATATATTCTTGGCTCTCATTCCGAAAGTGCCAATTCTAGGGAGAATTAATGACTACCGTCCAATCTCGTGTTGCAATGTAATTTACAAATGCATTAACAAGATTATTACTAACCGTATTATGGCAAGTATTAAGGAAGTTGTGAGTGATAATCAATCCGCATTTATCCCGGGAAGGCGTATTTTGGATAATATTCTGTTAACGCGGGAACTTATGCATAATTACCATAGAGACCGTGGCCCTCTCCGCTGTGCGTTTAAAGTCGACATTCAAAAGGCATACGATACGGTTGATTTGTCATTTTTGGAGCATATTATTCGAAGGTTTGGGTTTCCTCAGGTGATGATCAGGTGCATTACGGCGTGTGTTACATCCACTTTGTTTTCTATTAGCCTTAATGGTGAGATACATGGTTTCTTCAAGGGTAAGAGAGGACTTCGGCAAGGTGACCCTATGTCACCTTATCTTTTTACTTTGGTGATGGAGGTTCTTACTCTTATTATTAAGTGACGTGTGCGGTTGTCGCCTGAGTTTCGATATCGTCATCATTGTGACAAACTGAATATTCTAAATTTGTGTTTTACAGATGATTTATTCATTTTTGCTCGTGGTGAGGTGAATTCGGCTCGTGTTATTATGAATTCGTTGGATGAGTTTAAGAAGGTTTCGGGTCTTGTTCCGAGTATCCCCAAAAGTACGGTTTTCTTTTGTAATGTAAGTATCGTGGTTAAGGATGGTATCCTTGGGATTATGTTGTTTATTGAAGGCATATTACCTGTTATGTATCTAGGAGTGCCCCTATCTCTTCTAGGCTTCTAAACAAGGATTGCAAGGTCCTCGTGGAACGGGTCAAGAACAAGATTGGGGACTGGAAAAACAAAACTCTCTCGTTAGCGGGGCATCTCCAATTATGTAAGTCTGTTCTTTCTTCCATGCATGTATATTGGGCGTCTGTCCTTGTGATCCCATTGGGTATTATAGAGGATATACCACAGCTTATGCGAGGGTTCCTATGGTGTAATGAGGAGTATAGGCGGGGGAAGGCTAAGGTTGCATGGAATAATATTTGTCTTCCACTTAATGAAGGGGGATTAGGGTTGCGTAGTCTTGCTGTTTTTAATATAGGCTCTTATGACGACTTACATTTGGCATATTGTGTCAAATAAGGAGTCCATTTGGGTACGGTGGATTCACATTTATAAATTTCAAGGTCGTACGTTGTGGGATGTTCCGGTCCGTGCTGACATGAGTTGGGGGTGGCGCAAAATGTTACAGATTTGAGAATTGGTTCATTCTTTTATATGGTTTAGAATTGGTAACGGTAAAGGGGCGTCTGTTTGGTTTGATAGGTGGAATGAACAGTGTCCTCTTATCAATTATTTATCTCCTCGTGATATAGCAAGGGAAGGGTGTCATCTTAAACAGACCGTCTCTGAGTTTATTCAAAATGCTGCTTGGCAGTGGACGAACTCGTGGTTACTTAAAGCTCCCAATATAGCTCATATTCCGCCTCATGTTCTTGTTGAAGATATGTTGGATACAGCAACATGGCGTGAGGGTAATGGCAGGTTTGCTAATTTTTCGATCCAAAAAGCTTGGGAGGCGTTTAGGCCTCGGGGCACAGAAGTTGAATGGGCGAGGGAGGTGTGGTTCTCTCATGCCATCCCGCGTCATAGTTTTCATATGTGGTTAATCATGCGACAAGCACTTAAGACTCAGGATAAACTTTGTGTTTGGGATATTGGGGCTGATTCGGGGTTGTCTACTGTTTGCTCGCTTTGTGAGACTCAGGTGGATTCCCATGCACACTTATTTTTCGAGTGTGCTTTTGCGGCCAAAGTATGGGAGTATGTCCGTAAGTATGCGTATATGGAAAACTTTAGGCCGATTTTTGAGGATATTTTGGTGGTTCTCAAACCATTATCGACCAAGCGTACAACCCGGAGTATTATTAGAAGTTTACTTGCTGCTATAGCATATTATATTTGGAGGGAAAGGAATACAAGATTATTCAAAGGTACTAAGTGTACACCGGAGGATGTTCGTGATCAAGTGCTTGTTACGGTACGTCTTAAGCTGCTCACTTTCCGGTTTAAAAACACAACTGCGGTCCAAGACATTCTTGCATTGTGGAATATGCCGATAAACTTTCGGTTTTATAATGGCTAGGTGATATTTGGTGTTTTTGTTTAGCTTGTGGCATGTCACAAGTTTTGTCGTTCAAGATTATTCTTGAGGTTAATGTGGTAGTTTAGCCACATTCCATTGTACTTCCAACGATTCTTTTAAGTTAAATATATTTACCGGGGTAACCCTTTACCCAAAAAAACTATAGTAGATGAAAAATGCACAGATATAAAAAATACACCAATCCATAAAAATACATAGATGAGTAAATGCACTAAAACTCCGGCTACGAAAACGATTATTCAAGCAGCGATGGAACTAAAAACTGTTTAAATGATATACAAGGTTAGAACTATTAAAAACATCAAATAATTAGACACATGTGAATTGAAAAAATTTGAAATTAATAATATATATCAAAGATTGAAAACCCATATAAGTAATGAATTGATAAGTTAAATTAAAGAAAAGGTGATTATGATTTATAAAACACATACCATAACCATGGTGAAAATCTAGAGATCAAAACAACAACTCCCGGCATTGAATTAATAGCAGTCGGACCCAAAACCAATTAGTAATCAAATATTTTGAGTGGTGGTGGTGTGCTGATTTGTGAAAGTAGCGGCGGGAGATGATCAACGGTAAAGAGAGAAAGAGAGTTATTTTGATTTAAGCTCTGTTTTCAAGTCTAAATCTAAAGAATGGAAAGGGATGAGATGGAAATGGCAAAGTAAAGAAAGACACTATGAAAAAAGTGATTGTTGCAATTTGTGTTCTTTAGTTTTTTTAATAGATATAAGGCAAGGAATGGAAGATAACAAAATTACTAATATACCAATAAACATTATAACATTCATGATAGAATTCAGATGCCTTATTCACAAGCGTACATGGTTGTTCTTGTTTGGAAGATATAACTTGTTTGGATAAAGAGTCAACACGTTTTCGTCTTACTTCAAATCCTCAATTAACAACATAAAGTAATAGATGCTTTTCAAAAAAAATCATAACGTAATAGATAGAAAGAAAACTTAATGGGTTCAACAACTGGAGCATATGACAACAAGGAAAATGGGCTCATGAAATTTTAATATCTAATTCAATTCACAATTTTATTACAACAGTTGTTAACCATCTGAACATGGAACACCATGATATATCTAATTCAATTCAATTCAGCAATGCATGGTCACTAATTTTGATGATAATGATTCGGTTATATATATTTTAAAGAATATGCAACAAGTCAATCTAATCTGGGTTTAATTCGGATTTGAGAAAAAAATTGCACAAACCTGAGGATATACTCGTAATTGCATCATTTCCTTCCTAATCCCCCAAATATTTTGCGGAACAAATCTACACAAAAATGATTATAATTTCCCTCCTCTTACCTTCCTATCCCCTAGTCTTACTTTTAAAATAAACTTAATAACACCAAACTTTTTGATTTTCCTTTCCAACCCTTTCCATTATTTTAAAAAATAAACTCGAAAACAGAGGGTTAGGGTTTTGGTTTAGAGAGAAGATAAAAGAGAGTGAGGAGTTGTATAATGGATCTCGTGGGTGAATGAGAGATTATGAAACACAATTGTTAGTAAAAAGTCAGATGTATGTGTTTTACGAGTATCATTAATTTTTCAATATTCCTAAAAAAAGTTTTTCAACTTTCAAGAAAAGTTCTAAAACTCGTTATAGGTAGTATAGATACGAGTTTTAAACTTTAAATCATAATTAATCCGTAGATAAAAATACATGTTTGATAAAATGCCAGTCATTATGAAATAACTAGGACAAAACAATAAACCAATGACTAACAAACGATAAGCAAAGCACTATTTCTATATATGGGTGAGGTTATTTTAGAACCAAATAAATATACAAAACTGCGGGAACCACCTTTAAACTCCTCAAACGCACATGTATTTTCATCGTATTAGTTTGTTACGCATATATACATGCATTTTAATTGTCTTAGATCACTTAGTTAATATAGCATACGACCATGCACATGTATTTTTTTCGTATGTATCATAACTATCTTTTCGTTGGATATATGAAAACGCATTTGCACTCTTCATATCGCTCATCATACACGGATATATAACTAATAAAATAATTCATAAAAGTGTAATTTAAACATAACAATGAAAATACATATGCATTGTTGAGAGTAAAAGGGTGGTTCTCGCAGTTCTATATATATTTTTTGTTCTGAAAATAACCTCACACTTCTATATAATGTTATTATTATTTTATTTGTTGTGTCTAAAATCATAAAAAATGAAAAACTTAAAAGTCATAGACAATACTGCTAAAAGAGATTAATATTTTTTCATTTAGTTTTATGTATTATAAATTCAAAACCTTGTTGTGCAAGTCAATTAAAGATTAAAATCATTTTAAGTATTATATATTATGTTGGTTATTGTACAAATATTTAATCTACCTATAAAATTAGTTTTAATTAATAAACTTATAAATCATAATGAATACACTTTTGTATACTCCAAATGAAACACTCTGATTAATGTTATTTTAAAATAAGTCCAAAATAAAAAGTGCAAATTATATAAAAGGTATTCAATTTTTTTCTTTCAATTTATGGTATGGATCCTTTTTTCGTTGCAATGTTGTGACAATTAACAATTTAGAGGTTATATATTAACAACCGTTTACTTTATTATTGCATCATTAGTCTTTTATATTAGCGACACTTTCTAATAAACTTAAAATGCGTTTTTTTACTGTTTTCGATAGTTTTCTACCTTTTTCGTATGATTTTTACCGGTAAACTTGATGTGCTGATGCATTTGTGTATGCCTAAACTATATACCGGAAAGTGAACCTTAAAAATAAAAAACGTGCAGAAAATAGTAAGCTTGCGTTTAGTTAGAAAACAATTTTCTCTATTTTTTATTTTCTGTTTTATAAGGAAAGAAAAAAGGGGTTTTCATTTCCACAAAACAATTGAAAATTAAAAAAAAAGACATTTGCTTAGAGAAACATATGTTTATGTTTTTCATTTTGCAAAACTAGAAAACATGTTCAAGTGTTTTTATTTATATCTCCATTCTTTATATATTTTCTTTAATATTATAAAAACAGTTTCGAAACACGAAAACATATATAATAAACTAACCAAATAAAATAGTTTAAAAAATAATATGAGAAAATTAAAATTTTAAAAAGTAAAATTTAACATAAAAAAATAAAAAATGAGAAATAAAAAAAATTAAAATTAAAATTTAACATCAACAAACATATAGAAAATATCCAAACAACTATGATTCCACATAAAAAACAATAAATTCGTCTCTAAACACACCCACGCATGACCATATATATTTTAAGATCACCCTCAAGCACCCCGAGTAGCACGACGACTCGTATATTTTTTGCCATGACTTATATGCAATTGTATTTTTTACTTGAACTATCTCATCGTTATTATATTAGAGTAACAAATGAGTTGGGTTGCTTTGAGTCATGGGTCAAATGAGTAATAGGTCAAATGGTTATAAGTGAAAGTCATAACTTTAATAATTGGTATAACGGTTCATGAGTCAGGCAGTTTGAGTCTGGGTGACCCACTAACTTATAATGTTTCATACGTTTTTATATGTATTCTTTCGATTCTTAATTTTTCATCATTTTTTCACGTTTTCGTCTGATTTTTACGTTTTCGGCATTTTTACGTTTTCGTCTCTTTTTACGTTTTCGCCGGTATTTTTATCTTTTGTTATTTTTTACATTTTCGTTAATATTTTTAAGTTGTTTGTCTATTTTTACATTTCCGTTAGTATTATTACATTTTCGTCAAAAAAATTTACATTTTTTTCTATTTATTTTACATTTTCATCAGTATTTTTACGTTTTGGCCATCATTTTCACATTTCCGTAAGTATGTTTACATTTTGGTCAACATTTACACATTTTAGTCATATTTTTTTATGTTTTTGTTAGTAATTTTATGTTTTTGTTAGTTTTTTTTACTTTTTCGCCCATTTTTTGTGCGTTTTCGTACTAAAAAATTAAACAAACGTAAAAAAAAGCTGACAAAACGCAAAAATACTAATAAAAACGTAAAAAAAACGGCCGAAAACGTAAACAATCGAAAAAAACATAAAAAGACCGATGAAATCGTAAAATGTCAGACGAAAACAAAAAAATTGGAAGGAAACGCAAAAACACTGAAGACATTGTATATATACCGACGAAAACGTAAAAAAGCTGACAAAAACGTAAGAAAAGTGACGAAAATGTAAAAAAATGACAAAACGTTAAAAAACGATTGTAACACCCCACTTGGATATGTGGACCGTTACGTATATTTACGGTGGTAAATGTCCTAAAACATTTACTGACCATAAAGGAAATACCGGAATCAAACATCGGTAATCCAAACATAAGCTCAAAACATGAAAATCAAATACTGAAAGAAAGGACAGAACAATGTCCAAACATGCAAATATATGTATGAAGTGCATAAAGTAAAGAAGTCTGGATAGCTTCCATCCAATGCACGTACTCTCAAAATCCTAAGAGCTTCCTAGTGTACCTGCCGTTAGAACATGAAAGGAACTACGGCTGAGCATAACGTCTAGTGAACGGATATAAAGCACGATAAGAAGTACTTAAATGAAGCAGATGACAAATACTGAAGCTATAAGTCTGATATGTAAAGTACAGCGGAAAATTGTGTATGTTTTGAAAAGTATAACTAATAAGAATAAAACTGAATTATCATATGTTAAATCTAAAAACATGCAATTATTATATTTTAAATGCCAACAGCTTATATAGGTCATGTGCTGTAACAACGTCTGCATGAATTATTACATGGAGGGATGACCTCGTCATGCTGTAGAGGGGTGACCTCTAAATAATGTGTTGGGTGGAGGGATCAACTCCAATGTGAAGGATGTATAGCACACACCACATTCACCTGATAAGCTGTAACTGATAACCTAGGATGCATCCATACGCCCCTCTGATAATACTGATAAAATGGCCAAGCTGAAATAAACGGAACGCTGCGAGAAATCACTCCCCTTCAGAGGAGTCATGACACTAGTGCCTCAAGTGTCATGGTTACGGTACCTCCGTAACTAGTACGTAACTAGTCATGCTTGTATATAAAGCTCAGGCAAATTTAACTTAATATTAAAATGAATACTGATAAAACTTAGAACATATACTGGGGAAAAATATTTGGCTGTAGACAGGAAATCATAATCATGCATAGGAAGAAATTCCTTACTGAAGGAAGGGAAATCCGTACCTCGTGTCCAGTAATGAATAAGAATGAAAGCTGAAGGATCTACTCCGACTTCACGGATACTACATAAATAAGGTACGTAAATGAGTTGTCTGATTAATGTTTACTGTTACTGATTCATATTGTTCTTAACTTGGTTTATTATGTTCTTGTATTATTGTACTGTTCTGCATAAAATCTGGTACCTCCGACTGTCTTTAAATATGTACTTATTAGTGTATATCCTGTATTTTCAGATTACTGTATATTATACTGTATTCTGATGTTTATGATGATACTATAAATAGTAACCTGCTAAAAATAGAAATTTTCTCAAATTTAGAAAGTTTCTTAAAATAGAAAGGTTTCCAAATTAGTTTTTCGTGAAAATTAAATCATAAATAAATCACATGTTTTTAAGTGGTTAAAAGGATAAAATAAAATCAATTTAATTTTACTAATTAAATCAATAAAATAAAACCACTTAATTAATTTAATTATAAAACTAATTTTACAAAAATGATTTAATCATGGTTAACATAAACTCCGTATTGTTTTATTATACGCGAGATCCCAAAAACCCGTGCTAAAAACCTTCCCCGAAACACCCATGTCTCGGGTTAAACCAAACCGGGCCCACATCGTGGTCCCTTGCTGCTGACGTCACCCAGCGGTAGCCACTGGCCTAGTGCCAGTTGCTACAGCTTGTGTAGTGGTTCCCACTGCTCCATAGTTCCCACTGTTTTGGCTATTTTTTTCCCACTGTTAATGCAGTGGTTCCCACTGCTTTCTGACTAAGACCCACCGAGAGTCTTAAGGACTCTCGGTTGCCACTACTTCAAACAAACACCCCATGCTGAGTTGTTTTACCACTGTTTTTATAGACCCAAACACTCCCTGTGACTATCCAAACCAAACATCTCTGCTGTGTGGTTTTTACCTACTCTTTTTAAAAACAAACACCCCTTTATGATGTGTTGGCCCCTGTTTGGGTTGTTTAAAGGCTGCGGCTGGCAAAACCAAGCACCACGACCCCTGTGTGGGTCACGACTACCACAAACCACACACACCGAGACCTGGTGTCTCTATATTCGTGCATTAAACAAAAACCCGACACCCCTCTTTTTCTTATTAAATCATGTTTACTTTATAATTTTCATTTGTATACATCTTAAATGCCAAATCGTGATATAAACTGAATTCAAAGGGAAAAGGAAATGATTACCGTTGTAAGCTTGACAAATGAATGACAAAACACATGAATCAAATATGCAAGTCAAGCCCGAAAACCCTTGTTCTTGATTTTTTTACTGGCGGCAGCTTCTTCCCTAACCATAGCCGGGTTTTTTTCGTAATATTTAAATAAAACTGAGACTGCGTATTTAATGTTAACGTTCAATTAAAGATAAAGCTGAGACTGCGCGTATTTAATATTCGAGGATTTTTAAATACGGGTTTTACAATTCTTCCCCTCTAAAAAAATAATTTGTCCTCGAATTATTTTGTATTATATAAAAAACAACTTTTATTTGTTTTATATGATTATTCTTTAACACAATGGATCTGTTTTTTCTCTTATCTTTTTAACAATACTCGATCAAACCCTAACACCCCCTCACCACTAGGAGTGCCAAGAAAGTTGACTTGACCCGAACCCGAACCCGAGTAAGCCTATTCGGGTCGGGTCACTTGGGTCAAAAACGAATTCGGGTCAATTCGGGTTGACCCGAGTTCCAATTAGGCTCGGGTTCGAGTTTATATTTTCCCTTGACCTGAATTGACCCGACCCGAACTGGACCAACCCGACTCTAATAACACTTTTTACATTTTATTAAATTATTAATACTTAAATGAACCACTTTTTAAAAAATTTTCCTTATACTCGGGTTGACCCCAACCCGAATTAACCCTACCCGAATTGACCCGAACCCAAGTGCGAGTTCTAACTAAGTTCAGATTCGGGTATGATTTTTTTACTCTCAACCTGAGTTGACCCGAACCCGACCGGGTCGACCCCAATCACACCCCTACTCACCACCATAACGAAAATATTTGTGTTCGACTTTTTACGTTTTCGTTTCTATTTTACGTTTACGTTGATGTTTTACATTTTCATCAGTATTTTGACGTGTTCGTCAATTCTATTATGTTTTTCATTCGATTTTTTTTACGTTTTCATCAATATTTTTACGTTGTTATCAGTATTTTTACGTATCGTCTGATTTTTCCGTTTCTGTCAGTATTTTTACGTTTTCGTTCGATTTTTCATTGTGGTCAGTATTTTTACATTTTAGTCAGTATTTTTACGTTTTCTTTTGCGTTGTTGAATTAATGTAATTGTGTGTCAGATTAAATGTAACACCGTTGTTAGCAGTAGTGTTGTACAACGTTTGGTTCGTGAATATTTCTTGAATTGTTCAGTTGAAAGTTTATTAATTTATTAATTGACCGAGCATGAACAGAATTTCGTTTTCATTTAATTAAAGGAACAACCATAAACACAAGCTTCGTTCATTCATTTACCAGGGCCTGTCATTTACATTCGTGTATACCCAATCATATGTTAGTTTATGTATATTCATTTGTTACATTCGTGTATACCCAATTATATGTTAGTTTATGTATATTCATTTGTTTATGTTCAAATATCGTATATCTACATAAATACTTTTCGTAACACACTTGGACAAACACGCAAAAGAAACCGTCACAATATTCTAGATATATAATGGTTGTTTTTGTACGTTCAGTTATTTTCGTTCTTTTACATATGTTACGTTAACACCTTGATGAACGAGCATAAACCAACATGAACGATTTATTTTGGTAGCGAACGAACATGAACAAGAGATTATGTCCGTTTAAGAGTTATTTTGTACTGTTAAACTTAAACGAATGAAAGCGAACAAACTTGTGTTCGTGCGTCCAATTCCTTACAGCCTTATCTAGCGGGTTTTTAACCACATCTCATCACGATTTTGGTCTATATGCAAACCCATTCGAGTATTTTACGTTTTGAGCCAGTCCATCAGGGGCGGATTTAGCTTATGGCCAGGTCATGCATGTGTATATCCTGTGAAAATTTATAGTAGTGTAATTTTTTTGATTTTTTTTCAGTAGTTACTACAAAATACACTAAATATTTGAGAGTGCATACCCTCCAAAATATAAGAAAATTATGGGTGCATACCCAAATAGAACTTACTATCGTTAAGTAGTGAAAGAAAATGAAAAACGCTCTCGAAAATTCGATCAATTCAGTGGGAGCAGCTTTCTTGTGAAGAAGATGATATAAAGAAGGGGCTAATTCTTGAAATGCCCCAAAATGTTACCTTTTTTCCCTTTTTGCACCCACCAAATGAAAATTTCCCAAAATGCCTTATGCAACTTATGCAACTTATGCGACTTATGCGACTTTTCCAAAAATAGAAAAAAAAATTCAAAAATTTTCCAAAATTTTCCAAAAATTTTACCATTTTTGGAAAAGTCGCATAAGTTGCATAGGTTGCATAAGTTGCATAAGATATTTTGGGAAATTTTCATTTGGTGGGTGCAAAAAGGGAAACAAGGTAACATTTTGGGTCATTTCAAGAATTAGCCCATAAAGAAGATGATATAAAGTCAAAAGGTCAATGAATCTTGTGGTTTTAATGGCCCAAATGCTATGTTAAGTCCTGAAATTAAATTTTTGAGTCCACAATTCTCCTCCCCTAAGGCCCACTCTATTAAAATTGCTAAGTATTTTAAATTTACTGAAATGCACGTATTTTTGCAACTATTATCCAGATTTATTATAATTTAAATTAAAATTTAATGCTAGCACCCAGTTAGAGTAGTACTTTCAATGTTTTGTGTTATTGTCTAGTGTAAATTGGAAATTTAGAATGGTGATTGAAAAAGATATTCGGTTTATACAGTACGTTATAGTACATGTATTTAAATTGTATAACTTGACAGTTTTAGGCTTAAATAATCAAAACTCGACAAAATATTGCAAATTTTAGTTTATTTTGATAAATAAACAAGAAAATTTTTTTTTTTTTTTTTTGTAACCGTGATTTCCGACTCATTGGCCAACTAATCCACGGGGTTTGAGCTCACCGCCACACAGACTCATACCAGGTAAATCCCTCCCTTTTCAGGAGGTTGGCGTGGCCACTTCAAGGTTGAATAAACAAGAAAAATCGTGCTCAACCCGAAAAGCCTAGCCGTATTCCAGGCCTAAACGATAAAATTTTCTAATAGTTTTAATTGTGTTCGTGCACACCTTGTTACGAATTCCTAAATCCGCCACTGCAGTCAACTAGGTTTGTAACTTTAGGTCTTTAGCTCATTGTCGCATACAGGCCAGTAGGCCACAGTGTTAGCACTAGTCGTTATTATTAGAGTGGTAATTTGTGTTTAGAAAATGTCAGGCAAGAAAGTAAAAAGAGATACTATTATGAAGAAACATGATTGGACCAAAACATATGCATGTCAACTTATTATGTGGATATTATTTTGTTAATTTTATATGAATGTAGTATTTCTCAAATCAAAATCATAAAAACGGGGTTTTTATGTGCTGATCCTCCCTTCATTTTGCTGCCATACATATTTTCTTTGTGACTGATGGACAATATTACTTTATGATTCAGTTATGGCCTATAAAAAAATTGTTTTGTTCGTGAAACACATGTTTGCAAATTTGAACATCTTGACGTTCACACCTAAGTGACCTAACTTATGTGTTGCACCATCAATTCTCTTAGAACAGTTGTATCAAACACCTTTTCGCATATTCATGCAAATCGTCCAATATTTCACATAAATGGGGAGCGTGTAGTTATACTCTGGTTAATTTGCTAGCACCTAGCAGACCCCAAAATGGGTTTGGTGTATAACTTGCTATCACGACCTGCAATTCTCTTAGAGTATTAGGATTTAAGGATTAGTATTTTGACCTGAATCCTGAAACTAAATCGGAATCGTCCTGAAACCGTACCGATTCCCGGTACTCGAATTCCGTTCGGGAATACAAAATAAGGTAAAAGAAATTCGATACCAACTCGCAAAATTCCCGAAAAAACGGGAAAAACCCGATTTCCCGGTACCGGTACCGATACCCGAAATCCCGTTCATTACGGTACCGGTACCACTAATTTATTCTCGGAAAATATTCAGTACCACTAGTTCGGGACGAAACTGATACCGTGCTGATCCCTAATGCGATTAATTATGTGCAACTTTAGCCAGGCGCGGAGCTTGAAAAAAAATTTAAAGGAAGGGCAATTTTTTTTTTCGTAACGATATAGCTAAGCCAAAAACTCAAAATGCTAAAATCCTCGTAAGCACCTTTTCAACACGAATTTGCTTTCATAGTGACATATAACAAACTTTTTAAAAACGAATTCTTAAAACTCATTTTTTTTTGACATGTTTTTTTTTACATGTTTTTTTCAAAGTAACATATCAATATCTATATATATACTTTTATACTATTATATAAAGGGGCTAACTCCAAACTTAATTCCGATCTTAACCCCGAACCTAAAATTACCAAACTTAACTCCAAGTCAAAAATTAATATAAGAATGTTAAATATAAGCCTTGGTAAATTAATCTCATTCATTCATTTTTTGAAACAAACTTTTGTAACAAACTACTTAAAAGACTTTTTATTTTTAAATTAAAATATCTTTTAATTTTTATTCTTTTTATAATCTAATTTCGCTATATTTTTTAAAATTTCGTGCTCTTTAATTTAACATCTATTTTAATATATTTTTGTTAAATTTTGGTTTTTCTTTATATTGAGTTTATTTTAATTTGATTTAATTTTTTTAATAACTTTCATTTTACTTTGAATATACATTTTATGAGTTAAAATGTAATATTTGTTCGTTAAAAAATAGTTATCGGATACCCGCCGCTGCATTGCTCGGGTACCATGCTAGTAACATAAAAATTCATAAAACTCATGTTAAATAATAAATATCATGGGTCGGCCTTTTTTTTTTATCTCTAATCCCTACTATATATAAAGGAGGAACAACCTTTTTTTTAAGTACACTTATTTAGGGAAATATAGGAATTTGTAAAGGAAAGTATAGGAATCTTTTTCCTATATTTCCTTAATTAAAAAAAGTCAGAAGTTTAGAATGCTTTTTAAATTTCATATTCACACACATAAAAAAACACACACAATCATTTTATTCTCTAAACCCTAAAATGAAATACACACAGCCGCCACAAACTTTTTACCTCCTTGATCTGCCGAATCTGCCACCATCTCTCGGTGGTTTAGGTGGTTTCAGGTAGTTCCGGTTGGGGTATTGTTTGTTGGTTTAGGTGTCTGTATGCCGAATCCGCCACAAACCTATTACCACGGAATATTCGACGTTGTTGCCGCCGGAGAATCTTGTCACGGGTAAAGTTTATTACATTAATCTTAATATATTTTTTATAGATCTTTGTTTTTTGAAAGGTTTTTGACATTGTTATAATAAATAAATTTGGGATTTATATATGCTTATAGGGTTTTCAAAAATTAGGGCTTTTTTATATATCTACTTATGAATAATTGTGCATTTGAAAATTAGGGGAAACCAACTTGATGGATAATTTGGCTATTTGTATTCAATATTTTAGTTTATAAATAATCAAAGACTGTGCTAGGAATTAATTTTTGAAACTTTTAATTTTTTTTCTTGGTTGTTGTAGCAATGTGCGTTTGAATGGGAAGCTTTCATGTTCCTTTAGTGGGATATAGGGTCTTGCACACTTTCTTGGTATGTTCTCTTCCTATTATTATATCTGAAATTGAATTGTGTTGTAACATGTTGTGTTAATATTGAAAGATATGAAAGTTTATAGAGTTTAATAGCTTTGTAAAACTTGTGTATAGATCTTGTATATTTGTAGTCAGTTAGATACTTTTATTGTTTCCTGCTAGTGTCGGAAAAACTGATCTTTCCTTACGAAACTTGTTTGGATTAAACTGGCAAGAGGTGTGTTTGGATTAAACTGGCAATAGATCTTGTAAATCTTGTCAAGGGTGTGTGGTTTCAATCAGCTTTGATTAATTAGAAAAAAAGAGCCATATTTTATTTTTTCTTTAACATCATAGCTAAAGATGTATGTGTGCAATACCTTTTCTGTTCTTTATTAGCAAAAGGCCCAATCCTGCAAACTTTATTTATCATGGTATATGCAGGTAGTTGAGCTTGGAAAGCAATTGAAAATGGAGATAAGGTAAACAAACTGAGCCGAGATGAGGCTCGGTGGTAAATTGTGTTGGTCCAGGCTTTAGATTATCAGTTTACACCGGTTAGTGTTACTTAAAATGAAATTGCCACCTTAAAACATGAGCCAACAAATGCCTTTGTGGTGTTCATGTGTTACATAGTTTGTTCTTATTTCGTGCGGAGTTTGGCATTACAGGTTCTCTATTGTCCCAGAGATATGGCTTTTCATTGTGACTGATGATAACTCTTTGTCATATTTTTTTTAATCTAAATGTAAACATAAGCTGATTTAAGGGTTATGATGTTATATCTTCTAAATCACCATTTTTAGTGCAACGGTTGCTACCAAAATTCGCTTGCAATGTATATAGGATCAGTCTATTAGAATGAACCTTGGAGGTATCATTCACTAATGAACATTATAAAGCAATCGGTAGAATTGGTTATAATACTGTTATCTAAAAGGGTGTAATTTAGGGCATATTTACTGATTTTTTTAGAATTAACTCACGTGTAATATCTATTTGTGCAGGATCCGCCATTACTAATGTAGGAATATTTACGTTACTCAATATTAAGCTTTGGGCAGCTAAAGTTGGATGCTAAGGTATTCATTATGCAGGATGACAAATCTACAAACAAGGTACTAGGTAGAAGAAATTAAGTGTGCCGACTATAGTTTCATTAGGTAACCGATAGTCTTCTCAACCCTTTTCATTGTCAACACATTAGTTCATCTAAAAACATGTGAACAAGTTGTGCATCCCACTTTGTTTTTTTGCTAAATGTATTACAATCTGTCCAAATGATAGGCACTTTGTAGAAGCTTTTGAACACAAGTGGTGCAAAAGAAGCTGCATTAAATTTTTACAAAAGTTAAAAGGTTAGATATTTTTCATCTTGTTTCTTTGTATCTCTATTTTTAAAAAATGGTATCCAAGAATCTCTTTATAAATGAGTTATTGAACATCTTCTTTTTTAATTCTCTATGACATAGTTGCTATCATAATCCAAACACCTCCACAAGTTATTTGTCTTTTCTTTTCTTCTTCATTTTGAGTAGTAACATTTATTTAACATAATTATATAAGAAATGATAAGGTGTTTGACACAAGTTGAAAGGTAAATAGTTTAAATTGTGATCCGTTATTGGATTGTAGTTGGTATTTTTCGATTGTAATGCATTAACATGATCTGTGTTCTTGACTTTCTTGTTAAAGTTACCTACGTTTGCCACTTGTAGCACCTAATAGTATCGAAACTTATTTGCCTACTTTAGATTTGACAGAAAGCTTTATGCGTACTTAAAAACCAAATGAATCAAGGCTTTAAATACCTTGATAGTCCAGCCTATAATTTGGGATTAGATATGATTGTTAGATACCGAGATTTTGTTTGTAGATGTGATGTGATTTGATATTTCCCTTCTTTTCTACAGTGACACCACACCCGGCGTTGCAGTTGACACATTAATACATTCTTTAGTGAAAGCAGTGCAGGAAAGCATATCCTAAGAGCAACATTCATTGACCTTGAACCAACCATCATCGATGCTACTAATAACTTTGCTCGAGGCCATTACACAAGTATTTATCTTGCCCCTTTGCTGTATTTATCCAACTATATGAAAATACAAATAATCGCTTTATCCTCTTTATAAAACTAATCGCCTTTTAAATTTTACAATGAGACACAAGGTAATTATTTCACAATGATGTTTTATGTAACTTTGGTACAGTGTGATTGATGTCTTACAGTTTGAAACGTATGGATCATTTCTTATAAAATATCAGCAAGAAAAGGTTGATGTTTGAATTGCTTAGGTTCTTAAGTATCCTATGCTTTTTCTGTACACAGATCATGGATGTTTAAGTGTCGTATGGTTATCATATAGAACAAAAGCTACATCCAGAAAAAGTAAAAAATGAGGCGGCGAACCAGGTATCACTTCACTTTTTACTTGATATATACAAGAATACAATTGTGATATTTTTTACATTTAAACAAAGTCAAGGGTTTGTGTTTAATTTTGTGGGTCTTTGGTGTATCTTAGCGTTTCAACTTGAGCTTATGATGCATCTTATCATACCATCATATTGTTAGTAAAAATGTCTATATATAAATTTGCGTTCTATTGATAATTCATGTTTTCTACCTTTTCGTATTGCAGGATGAGGGCTATTTTACTCCTGTTTAACCTTAACAAGTTCCTGGCCTATGAAAGCCGTGATCCTTTCCTCATTCGTCAGGTATTTCTTTTCCATATCTACAAAAAGCAAATTTAGTTTCAGTTTGACTATAATTGATTCTCACTTAAGACATAAAATAACACTTTATTCTGATCAGGAATGTGAGAATCCGACATCGACAGAATAGGACCGGTTTGCACATAGGGAATGCATTAGGCATTTAATGGAGGAATATGTTGAAGATGCATCTAATGGTAGCGTAGATGTATGGGATGAATCCCTTTAGACCCCCTTCTAATTAAGGTATTTTATGGAATTATAGTATTATACATTTCACATGATGTACATGAATACATTACCTTATTATATGTACAACTAAAATATGGAGTTGCTTTCCTGTCATATAACCATACGACCTATTAGGTGCTATGTAACCCTTCACAAATATTTATGTAACATGCTATAAAAAATTTGTTCTCCATGACTCCCTTAAACAATGTGATCATTATTATTGTTAATTTGAGTAAGGTTGTTGTTAATCGATTCAGTAAATGTTGTTTTTTATTCGAGATGTCTTGCTTGGTTTGATTTTTGTCAATTATCTTTTATTGCAGACGAGTCTGAGTATACTTTGTGTGGCTGCTCAAAAAAAGGCTGCAAAGCTTTTCAAACAACTGAGTATATGATGAAGCTACAAGGATTCACAAGGTACATCGGTTGTAAAGTACAAACTAAAGTTATTAATTTTCAAAGGGGCTTCCATTTTCCGAGTTGCATGTAAATACAAGTGTTTTCAGGTAACTATCATGTGATTTAATTAGAAGCATTGCATTGTTCTGAAAATATTTTGCTTTTTGGTCTTTTTCCTTCAATTAGTTTCCTAAACCACTTTCACTCTTTCACGCATGATGTTATGATAGCATCTTAAAATATGTGCATTATCATTTTTTTGCATAGGCTAGCTTGGTTACTAATCTTTTATGTAGACTTATTTTTTACTCCCACCTAGATATATTTGTTTTGATGTCGATTGAGATGATTAAATAGGAATATTTGTCATTTAACCATGTGAAGAATTATGGAGATGAATCTACGTTTCACTGGTCAAGTTATATAACATCAAATTCCTCAACACATGGAATTACCTGAGCACTGTTACCAGTATTAATTAACGCCCTTAAGCCATATTAGAATTCGGATTTATAGAAATCCACAACATGCATCTACTGATATTTATGCAACATTTTTACTTACAACTTTCTAATCTTTCTTATGTTAAACCTTGTGGAAAAAGTGTCATCATAATAGGATCTTCGTGAAAAGGCAGGGAGAGTATCGTTGGATGGCGTTGACCCGTAGTCCTTAAGCATGAATTCGAAACAAAAGTATCTATTCAGTACTTTGGTAGATACATAGGGACCTTTTGATTGCTACCACAAGCCTTGACAAAAAATAAATAAAAATTTCAAATCACTTTTGTTACTAAATTATAACCTTACATTACTCAATTTATTACTGTATAAGATAGTGGTAGAGTTCGGTGTTCATCTATTTCTTTAAGAAAAGCTTAAGAATCTTCTAATCAATTAATCATGAATTATTTGCCAAAATTTATGTAGAGAAATAATATAACAGAAGCAGAACACGGTGAATCCGGTGGCGTTAAAAAAATTCCGATTTGTAAGTGTCTAATAGCTCTTATGGTTTGTGGTAATTGCTTCCAAGAAGAATTACGACGTTCTTTCCGCAATGATGAAATGGGAAGTATATATATTTTTAACTGTGTTAATATCTTTGCTGTGTGGAAAGCCTGCTCGTAACTATCTATGTTTATCCGCTGTTTTAGGTACCTCTCAAGCTTAGGTGTTTGGAAAACTTGCTGCAACTACCAGGTGAAAAGAAATTTAGGCTTTTCACACTGGTAATTGTCATTTTCTTTGTCTTCGTTGTGTTGACCGGTCTCTCCCTTTTTCTTTTGTGCCGCACATTATCAATCATCATTCAACCTTCTGCCTTTGATATTGAAGGGCGTAATGTGTCATCTTCACAGTTGAACATGTATTATGTTATTGTTTGTATCCAGTACTTGTAGTTGGTCGGGAACTTTGTAATAGTTATTGTATGATTTAGGATCAATTTATGTGAAATGGTTGAAAGCATGATTTATTTGACTACAACTTATTTTCTACAAAATGTGCAGACTTAATAAAATTGCGATGTAAGTGTTCATAGATGGACAAAGTTAAAAAAAATCTATTGAGCAAAATTACAATGCAAGAATTAAAAAATGGACAAAATTGCAATGCAAAAATTAAAAAATGGACAAAATTACAATGCAAGAATTAAAAAATGGACAAAATTGCAATGCAAGTTTTCTTATGTATTGTTTGAGTTAATTTGTAATCGAGTCACAGCCGCTATTAGGTGAAGGCATGTTGCTTCATTTATATGATAGTTTAAATGCATAAATGAAAATTACCGAGTCACATGTTCGATCATTGTGTCTTAAATTCGATAATGGGTCACGCGTTCGACAACCGGGTGTGGGTTCTATCATTGGGTTACGGGTTCGACCACCGGATTAACATGGTCGAGTCACCGGTTTACCGTTTCGAACACTTTGTGGACGAATTTGTACATATAAACGAATTTTATCTATCTTAAACTAAATTATCGCATGTTACGATACTTTACAATTACAATTTGATCATACCACGATATATCACATCGTTAATTTTTTGCCGGTAAGCAATTCCGCCGCTATGCGCGGGTATCGTCTAGTATATATTAAAAGAAAACCTCTTTTATTTATAGAAATTTTACAAATTCAACTTACTCTTTCTAATACTTTTTGTACAAATCAAAATAACTTCAAAACATAACTTCAAAATTGAAAATAAAAATAGTAAATATCTGAATACACAATTAAGATCATTTAATAAAACAACACATGACTTTAATACTATCATCTATTTTATATAACTAGACGATTACCCGCGCACAGCGGCGAAATTGCCTAACGACATATAATTAACGATATGCTAATTGACTTGCTGGTCAAATCCGTGACCCGGAAATTGTCTACCGACTCATAGTTAACGAAATTCTAATTGACCAGGTGGTGAAAGCGGTAACTCGGTGACTCGGACGGATTGAGTCGGTGGTCTAACCCATGCCCGGTGACTCGATCGGGTTGACCTAGTGGTTGAACCCGTGACTGAAATGGATTGACCCGGGGGTCGAACCTGTAACCCGATGACTCAACCGAATTGACCCGATGGTAAAACCCGTGGCCCGATGACTCGATCAGATTGTCCCGATGGTCGAATCCATGACCCGATGGTCGAACCTTGACCCGATGACTTGACCAGGTTGACCCGATGGTCGAACTCATGACCCGATATAACAACCGGATTAACCCGGTGGTTCAATCCGTGACCATGTATTAAATGTTTGACTTCATAATTATTACATTCTAATCAATATAAGGAATTTAAGTTTTTCACTATTTTCTTAATTATCACTTTTTTCACTTTCAAGAATTGGGCATACACCCTTTATATATTAGTATAGATAAACCAAAATAATTTACAAGTATTTTAAAGCACACAAAAAAAATTAATTTGTTTCCTAAAATGGCACCAAAGTACAAAATTTTTGATGCACAAGCAATTAAGTCTGCCATAAAATAGTTGCCTTAAATAGTTTTTATACAATATACGCTCCTAAAATTTCAAAAACAAAACTGAGAATTCAAAACTAGCATATTTTAGGAATTGTTTAATGGGTTTAATGACACAAAACGCGTCTAATAATTAATCAGGACGCTCCTCTCCAAAATTATTAAGCTAACCCTAATTTATGTTGTCCTATATAAACATAGTATTCTACATTCTGATGATCACACGAACACTAAACATAAACTTTGTCTTCTTGATCTTCATTCTATGAAACAATAGTGTAAGTGCTTAGATAAAAAAAACTCTCTTCTTAATCTCCATTCTTTTTCGTGCTGCCATTGAAAGGAATGGATTGCACATACCATTTCTGCAACAGTACACGATCTAAGTGTTACCATTGAGGTGAACCTTAATAGATGGCATCTTAAGTACAAACAAACCTCTCTTCTTGATCTTCATTCAATGAAAAAATATGTAATTGAATGAACATTGAGCAGGTTTGACATATTTGAAAATAATCTCTCTTTTTATACTTCATTCAATGAAAAATATAACTGAATGAAGATTATTCTCCTTCCTTCTTGATGTGCTGCCATAGAATGGAATATTTAATGTAGTTTGATTAATGTCTATTAGATCATTAGTGTACCAAAAGAATTTTTTAAAATCTTTTCTGAAAATTAGTATTGACTATTATCACTTTAATATATTTCACTTGATTTAATGTGATTAATTACTAATTTTTTCCATGTTTGTGCAAAACCCAAAAGAGCATTTGGGGAAAACTGATTTTATAAATTGATTTGTAGAAATTGGTGTTTTGTTTAACTTTGATTTTATAAATTGATTTGTAGCAATTGGTATTTGGGAAAAACTAATTTTATGAATTATTTCTTGATTAATAATTCATCATGAATTAATCTTTCTCTTTTTGATATTTTGGTCTTTTCTAATTCATATTGAATGAAGTTAACCATGTGGTCGTTTTCGATTACTATAGGTGAAATAAACGAAAATTGCTAAAATCGATCTGAATTTTACTCATCGGATGAGAGTGAAGAATTGTGAGGAGGACGAGAAATGATACACAATAGCAATCTGCATTGTGTTTGATAGAAGTAGGATTTTCTGCCTACTATGTGTTTGATGAAATTCTTGAGAGAATTGGTGTGTGGTAAGTATTATATTTGTTGTTGCTGTTTTAAGCTTACCACGCGTATTAATTTTGAATTTTTAACTTATTTGAAGTTTATTTGAGTTATTTGAAGTTTATTTAAGGTATAACTTATTTGAAGTTTGTTTGAAGTTTAAGCTTACCACAAGGTTTAATCTTGAATCCTTGATAAAAATATAAAGCATGTTTGGCTATACCTCCCGAAGGTTAATTTAATAAATGATGCTATGTATAATTCACTTAATTTGATAAAAGGATAATTAGTCTTTGGTTCATGATTGATGAGGATTTTAATTTTAATTTGATAAAAGGTTCTTACGGGTTATTTGCAATGGCTTACTAACACGACTTATAAAACGATATTTTTGAATACTTATTGAAATGGGTGCTTCTATGATATGTTTACGGATTAATTGTAGCTATATTTTAGGCTGCTTTAGCTGTAGCTATAATATTTTGGACAAAGTTTCCTCACGAAGCAAAATTTATGGTTAATGTTAGATCGTATATAAACATGTAATGGTTAGAGGCTATTGAATGTCTGAAATGGGTGCGTCTATGGAGAACAAATGATAGAAGAGCCACCCAGTATAATAAAGTGACAACAAATATTTTGTAATAATTTATGTACATCTATGTGATAGTTAAAAGTGAAAGTATATACTAACTTTAGTTTATGTTTGTTGCAGTGACATATCATGGATTGTCGAGTAATTCCATAGGCGAAAAATGTGTCCGAAACCATCTTAGGTTTTTGAAATAGGTTGCAGCCACTGAATTTAAGCTAAAGAATCATATGTGTATTTACAGGCAACATAACTTGTGCATTTACATCATGTCATCTCCTTTTTTCTTTTTTCTTGAACATGTTTCAGTCTTGATAATGGAAAAGCTCATATATGTTTACATGGGTTGGTTGGGATTATTCGTGTTACATGTGAACCACGTTATTCCAGTATTCCATTGTAGTCGTTGTACCACGAACTACAAAAATCAAAGTAGTACTTAAAGTTGTAACATGTTATGTTTTATTTCATTTGACCACCTTTAATCAAAATGTAATAAGAGTATCTTTTTTCAACCACAGGGCAAGCTCCTTCTCCTTGACCACAGAGGTAAAATCTTTGAAAACATGGGTTTCAAAACTGGTGTATAAAGATCATTTTAATGACTATATCACAAAGATAGAGCAATATAAGTAAAATGAAAAGATTCCTAAACTTGATTTAGTTATATATAGGAAGATCTCAACCGATAATTTGTGACCATATTATTACTTAACTAAGAAAAATTAAGAAAAATATATAAAATGCCATGTAGCTATTAAAGTGAATGAACCCGTTAGCTATTAGAGTGCCTTAAAATTATGTGAGTGAATGAACATGTTAGCTATTAGTGTGTTTAGTTCATCTTTGAAACAGCTAAAGCTTATATTGGTGTTTAGTTCATCTTTGAAACAGTTAAAGCTTATATGCATACACTTTATAATTTGTTATTTGTCAGACAATAAGCTATATGACAGAGCGCGTCGTTAGTCAGGGCTTGGTTTTGAAAGATTCTGTCGGATCAGTTTCGGTTTCAATAGACATGAAAGGTTCGTAAATATGTAATGTTACACAAAAAAAAATTAGTTTTATTATCAAGTCTCAGATGTCATTTATCTTCCGTAGTCTATATAAAAGTCATTTATCTTCTCATAAGTTAAATATTGGGCTAACATAGTGTTTGATATTCATGATTAAAATTTGAACAAAAAATAGTCTTAATGTAAATTATTTATGTGTAAGGTCTCAATAATTCTACTATGAGTTTTTAAGAGACAAATTGAAGTTCAACTTAATTAATGTGATTGATATTTGACAGAAAAGAGACATGTTATTCGTTGTTTAGTTTTGTGAAGATATGGTTTGTGGTTTTTAGATGGGTATTTTTTTCGTATCACAGTAGCTATTAGGAAAGGTTGGTCAGGTCAGTTTCGTCGATTTGATTCGGTTTTGCTATGCACTACTTTTAATAATTTGGTCTTGACCCATTTAATGATTTGTTGTAATTGCCAGCCTTGAAATATAATTAGCAGTGAGCACATTTTTTGGAAAAATATACTTAACAGAGATGTAAGTGTACCTCTTATAATGTAGTCACTACAACTAATTATAAATTAAACAAAGTCACTTAGTAAATTTCTTTGTAAGTGGTACTTGAAAATTATGATAAAACCATGGGCAAATCAAAGGTGCATTGATTTTTGTTTTAAATGGTCATTTAGATTAACCCTACTTATATTTGATAATCCACATTAATAAGTATGTAATTTTTCTTTCGTCTTCAATCTTGGAGATCACATCTGAATTTAAACCTTTTGGTGCACAACGTGTTAAGTTTCTACTGTCAGTTACTCAATGTGCCAATCTACCATTGAACATGATGCATCTTCTTAAATAGTTTTCAGGTTGTATTAACCCTTAGATACGTGGTTATTAGTTTAGATGATAATATCTGAATTTTGTTCTCTTGACGCTTTTTACATGTTTTATGAGTTGATAAGCTGCAAAAAAACATGCTAAGTTGTAAATATGTAGTGGCTGATCAAAACTACGTACATAATTCCCGCTAAAAGTACTTACACTTGCTAAAAATTGGATCCTTGATGGATCTTGCAGTATACTCAATTCATGAAATATGTAACAGCCTGCAATAAAAATTTAAATTTTACGTTCTCTTTTTTATGGAACAAAAGGCGAAGCCTAGCAGAAATAGAAACACATGTGAGATTTTTTTGTAGCTATAAGTTGTAAGGATGTTGAAAACATATAATGACATCAAGAAAAATCCCTTTTTAGTTTCCTTGCATGTTTATGCTCGATTTATACATTGTAGGCATTAATGTTTCGAGATATATGCTATTTTTATTCTTATTTTCAGTGATTTTTTCCCGTTAAGATTTCTTATGGCATGTTTTTTTGTAGTGAAAGCTCCAAGTAAGTTCGCAAATAACGAGGATAAAAGTGTGGGTGTAAATGAAGATGAATACACATTCAATGGTATGTAAATCTTGACAAAGAAGAAAAACATGCCAAGATTAAGAAATAGAGGAATGAAGCAAAAAAAAGGGTAATAGGTGACGAGTGAAGAAGAAGAAGTGTGACACAACTATATCTAGTAAGGTTCTTCTTAATAATGCCAATTGGAATTATATTAACTCCTATTTATTTATTATCTATGTCACACCAGATGTTATATCTGATTTCCTTATTCTTTAATATTGTAATTTGTAATTTGTAATTTTCGCCATCTAAATCTAATTGTTTGTGATACCATTTTCTAATCACACCAATTTTCACCGTCTAAACAGACCCTTCCTCTGCACTTTAGGAAATAGTGTATGGATATAGTTATTGCTTACTTATATCTATTGTTTGAAAATTAGAGAGCCGCAAATCTTAAGTAGCACTTTGAAATAATCTGGTCCAGGCCTTCTTATTTCCCCCCCCCCCCCCAAATAAGATGAATTAATCGGGTCCAAACCTTTTTAAGTAACACTTTGAAATAATCGGGTCTAGACCTTCTTACAAGATCATTAGCATTTTAAATGGTGATGAAACACGTAAATTGGGTTAAATTTGTACTAAATGAAACTGGTGATTGAAAGGGCATACAATGATCTCATTTATTTTAATAAAAATATCATATTTTTAATTGAGGTTACAAGGTTTGCAAGCACCAATGGTTTTAACATACATGGAATCTTTTTTCTTTCTTTATCTGAGATTGCTAGAGACATCAATATGTTAAGATGCCAAATCATTATGCTAATTCCAGATTAGTACACGTGCGCAGAGTTTGTTATTTTGAGATGCCAAATAATTTTAAGCCGTGTTTACACAACACTTCCAATAATACTATCCACAAAAGAGTATAAAAAGGTCAAATAGTTGTTGATATAATAAGTTTAGGGAAAGAAGTGATTGTGTCATTAGGAATACTTTAGAAGCAGCGGTATTGATTCTTGTAGTAAGAATCATAGTAAATATGTGCGGAATGTCTTTGAGTTATAATGTGTGCGATTTATGGTTTTCACGCGGTTTGTGGTAAAAGCCTCAGATGGAAAAACCGTAAGGAAACAAAGATGTTCAGGTTCAGGTAAGGAATCAACAACGTTGCAAAATCAGTAACCGTAGTGGATGTGGCTTTTTGTAGTTGTTGCTTATATCAAACTGGAAAAATATTTAGGAAGATTAATAGACGGGTTTAAGTAAGTTTTACAGTTTGATTAGATTAGCTAAACCGTTGATTTGTTATCTTATATTAGATCTATAATACCCATGCTACAATTGATGTCAATGCATTATCCTCGAAAATGCGTTTATAAAAATCAAATGATTTCATCAACTTAAAATAAAATACAAAACTAATTTTATTTTCTTCAGATATTCAGTTTAGGGATCTGGTAATAGATGAAGAAAACATCAACTTAATCCTGTAGGTTTTCGTTTAGGTTATTTTGTTTAGTTTGATATCTATAAACATCTTTCTGATATTGCTTCATTGTTTTCATAAGTTCTTTTGTATACCTAATCGATGAGGCCCTGCATATCATGAGTGATGGGATTTTTGTTCACAGCTACCTGTTGTAGGCAGAGGTATATTTTACATCATCATTAATATTTTTGAGTTTAAAAAAAAACTTTTTTATTTTTGACAGCAAATGCATGTTTTTATGCAAATGAAAATGTTGTTGGTAGTGATGTACTTTAGCTAACTCATGTAGTTGTAGACTCGGTTAGTAAACGGGGTTATGTAACGGGTCAAAATGGTATTCGAATGATACGATCGGGTCGGGTTTATCACCATAGAACAGGTTGACGAGGACTTACCAAATAATCTAAATTGAATCAGACATTGCTTCACCATATAAGATTATTTAGAATATCACTAATCAAAAATGTTTTTGAATTTTGATAGCTCATAAGGGCAAATGCATGTTTTTATGCAAATGAAAATGTTGTTGTTAGTGATGTACTTCAGCTGCTCATATAGTTGTAGCCTCAGTTAGTAAAAGGGGTTATGTAACGGGTCAAAATGGTATTCGAATGATACGATCAGGTCGGGTTTATCACCATAAAACAGGTTGACAAGGATTTACCAAATAATATAATTCCACATATTCAATCAAAGACTTACAAAACTTTTCTCATACTCATTCGATATGATATGGCTAAAGTTACAATGTATGCACATAACTATAGTTTTCCCAAACACCCTAGGAAATATCAACAACTACTACCATGAGTTAGGTTAATTTTAAACAATTTTAGCTGATACATTGCATTAATAAAGGGTTCAGTAACTGTTTGTCCTTCGGTTATGAGTTGGGTCAACTTTAAACACTTGTAGCTCAAGTTTAAAAATCTTAATATATGATGTCAAAATGAAAGCTACCTAGACAAGTATCTATATGATTAAAGATGTTTTGTATGGACTCTTTGATTTAACTGTTTTTATTTAATTATTTATAATTTATAATACCAAGAAAAAAGGGCTGCTAAAAATTTGTAATTTGGCATTCTATTGTTGCTGCTACTTGAGGTTCGTACACTGATGTTGAGTTGTTTCTATCAGAATATGAAGTTGTTAATGCTATGCTTGATCTTGATGTATAATTAATAGATTTTGTGACCTTGCATTGATTTCTCTTGCTTTTTCTTTTCTATCTTTTTCATCATCGTCATAATCGTTAATCTGTATGAATATGTATGATAAACATTTGTCAAATTGTAATTTTCTTCTTTTTAATGTATTTTTCACTTCAAATTGTAATTTTTTTATAGTTTATAACAGTTGGTGTCATATTATAAACATCTGTCATTGAACTGAATTGCTATTACGGCAACTTAGTTATTCTATGTGATACTTTACAAGAATAGGCCGCGTCCAACAAGAAACATTACACCTTATCTGAATCATTGGAAATTAGTTGATTTTTTATTAGTGATTGAAGGCAGGGGATATACAACTTAGGTGTGTTAATGATTTTTCTTTACCATATTGTTTTATCGATTGAATGGTGCAAAAAAACCCACTCGTGGGGTTGACATGGAAAAAACCCACGCATGGGTTACCATAAACCTCACATAACCCCACCTCAAACTCACCTCAAACCCATGCGTGGGTTATGTTTTTCCCATAAAAAAGCCACCAGCGATGACTTTCTCACCGCTCCACTCTCCCAAATTTGTGGACCCCACATGTTTTATTATCCCTTTTTTCCTATATAATCTTCATTTTTATTTCTCATTTTTTCATATCTCACATATCATCTTCTTCCTCAAATCACAAAAATCATTTCCTCCACATTTTTTCAAAATTTTCAACATGGCAAACCTGGATGAATATACATTTATGTTCCCCGGTCTAATGATCGACGATAAAGAAACTGTTAATGCAATGATACCTAAAAACGTTGTACCACGAACTACAAAAATCAAAGTAGTACTTAAAGTTGTAACATGTTATGTTTTATTCCATTTGACCACCTTTAATCAAAATGTAATAAGAGTATCTTTTTTCAACCACAGGGCAAGCTCCTTCTCCTTGACCACAGAGGTAAAATCTTTGAAAACATGGGTTTCAAAACTGGTGTATAAAGATCATTTTAATGACTATATCACAAAGATAGAGCAATATAAGTAAAATGAAAAGATTCCTAAACTTGATTTAGTTATATATAGGAAGATCTCAACCGATAATTTGTGACCATATTATTACTTAACTAAGAAAAATTAAGAAAAATATATAAAATTCCATGTAGCTATTAAAGTGAATGAACCTGTTAGCTATTAGAGTGCCTTAAAATTATGTGAGTGAATGAACATGTTAGCTATTAGTGTGTTTAGTTCATCTTTGAAACAGCTAAAGCTTATATTGGTGTTTAATTCATCTTTGAAACAGTTAAAGCTTATATGCATACACTTTATAATTTGTTATTTGTCAGACAATAAGCTATATGCCAGAGCGCGTTGTTAGTCAGGGCTTGGTTTTGAAAGATTTTGTCGGATCAGTTTCGGTTTCAATAGACATGAAAGGTTCGTAAATATGTAATGTTACACAAAAAAACTAGTTTTATTATCAAGTCTCAGGTGTCATTTATCTTCCGTAGTCCATATAAAAGTCATTTATCTTCTCATAAGTTAAATATTGGGCTAACATAGTGTTTGATATTCATGATTAAAGTTTGAACAAAAAATAGTCTTAATGTAAATTATTTATGTGTAAGGTCTCAATAATTCTACTATGAGTTTTTAAGAGACAAATTGAAGTTCAACTTAATTAATGTGATTGATATTTGACAGAAAAGAGACATGTTATTCGTTGTTTAGTTTTGTGAAGATATGGTTTGTGGTTTTTAGATGGGTATTTTTTTGTATCACAGTAGCTATTAGGAAAGGTTGGTCAGGTCAGTTTCGTCGATTTGATTCGGTTTTGCTATGCACTACTTATAATATTTTGGTCTTGACCCATTTAATGATTTGTTGTAATTGCCAGCCTTGAAATATGATTAGCAGTGAGCACATTTTTTGGAAAAATCTACTTAACAGAGATGTAAGTGTACCTCTTATAATGTAGTCACTACAACTAATTATAAATTAAACAAAGTCACTTAGTAAATTTCTTTGTAAGTGGTACTTGAAAATTATGATAAAACCATGGGCAAATCAAAGGTGCATTGATTTTTGTTTTAAATGGTCATTTAGATTAACCCTACTTATATTTGATAATCCACATTAATAAGTATGTAATTTTTCTTTCGTCTTCAATCTTGGAGATCACATCTGAATTTAAACCTTTTGGTGCACAACGTGTTAAGTTTCTACTGTCAGTTACTCAATGTGCCAATCTACCATTGAACATGATGCATCTTCTTAAATAGTTTTCAGGTTGTATTAACCCTTAGATACGTGGTTATTAGTTTAGATGATAATATCTGAATTTTGTTCTCTTGACACTTTTTACATGTTTTATGAGTTGATAAGCTGCAAAAAAACATGCTAAGTTGTAAATATGTAGTGGCCGATCAAAACTACGTACATAATTCCCGCTAAAAGTACTTACACTTGCTAAAAATTGGATCCTTAATGGATCTTGCAGTATACTCAATTCGCGAAATATGTAACAGCCTGCAAAAAAACTTGAAATTTTACGTTCTCTTTTTTATGGAACAAAAGGCGAAGCCTAGCAGAAATAGAAACACATGTGAGATTTTTTTGTAGCTATAAGTTGTAAGGATGTTGAAAACATATAATGACATCAAGAAAAATCCCTTTTTAGTTTCCTTGCATGTTTATGCTCGATTTATACATTGTAGGCATTAATGTTTCGAGATATATGCTATTTTCATTCTTATTTTCAGTGATTTTTTCCCGTTAAGATTTCTTATGGCATGTTTTTTTGTAGTGAAAGCTCCAAGTAAGTTCGCAAATAACGGGGATAAAAGTGTGGGTGTAAATGAAGATGAATACACATTCAATGGTATGTAAATCTTGACAAAGCAGAAGAACATGCCAAGATTAAGAAATAGAGGAATGAAGCAAAAAAAAGGGTAATAGGTGACGAGTGAAGAAGAAGAAGTGTGACACAACTATATCTAGTAAGGTTCTTCTTAATAATGCCAATTGGAATTATATTAACTCCTATTTATTTATTATCTATGTCACGCCAGATGTTATATCTGATTTCCTTATTCTTTTTTATTGTAATTTGTAATTTGTAATTTTCGCCATCTAAATCTAATTGTTTGTGATACCATTTTCTAATCACACCAATTTTCACCGTCTAAACAGACCCTTCCTCTGCACTTTAGGAAATAGTGTATGGATATAGTTATTGCTTACTTATATCTATTGTTTGAAAATTAGAGATCCGCAAATCTTAAGTAGCACTTTGAAATAATCGGGTCCAGGCCTTCTTATTTCCCCCCCCCCAAATAAGATGAATTAATCGGGTCCAAACCTTTTTAAGTAGCACTTTGAAATAATCGGGTCTAGACCTTCTTACAAGATCATTAGCATTTTAAACGGTGATGAAAAACGTAAATTGGGTTAAATTTGTACTAAATGAAACTGGTGATTGAAAGGGCATACAATGATATCATTTATTTTAATAAGAATATCATATTTTTAATTGAGGTTACAAGGTTTGCAAGCACCAATGGTTTTAACATACATGGAATCTTTTTTCTTTCTTTATCTGAGATTGCTAGAGACATCAATATGTTAAGATGCCTAATCATTATGCTAATTCCAGATTAGTACACGTGCGCAAAGTTTGTTATTTTGAGATGCCAAATAATTTTAAGCCGTGTTTACACAACACTTCCAATAATACTATCCACAAAAGAGTATAAAAAGGTCAAATAGTTGTTGATATAATAAGTTTAGGGAAAGAAGTGATTGTGTCACTAGGAATACTTTAGAAGCAGCGGTAGTGATTCTTGCAGTAAGAATCATAGTAAATATGTGTGGAATGTCTTTGAGTTATAATGTGTGTGATTTATGGTTTTCACGCGGTTTGTGGTAAAAGCCTCAGATGGAAAAACCGTAAGGAAACAAAGATGTTCAGGTTCAGGTAAGGAATCAACAACGTTGCAAAATCAGTAACCGTGGTGGATGTGGCTTTTTGTAGTTGTTGCTTATATCAAACTGGAAAAAATATTTAGGAAGATTAATAGACGGGTTTAAGTAAGTTTTACAGTTTGATTAGATTAGCTAAACCGTTGATTTGTTATCTTATATTAGATCTATAATACCAATGCTACAATTGATGTCAATGCATTATCCTCGAAAATGCGTTTATAAAAATCAAATGATTTCATCAACTTAAAATAAAATACAAAACTAATTTTATTTTCTTCAGATATTCAGTTTAGGGATCTGGTAATAGATGAAGAAAACATCAACTTAATCCTGTAGGTTTTCGTTTAGGTTATTTTGTTTAGTTTGATATCTATAAACATCTTTCTGATATTGCTTCATTGTTTTCATAAGTTCTTTTGTATACCTAATCGATGAGGCTCTGCATATCATGAGTGATGGGATTTTTGTTCACAGCTACCTGTTGTAGGCAGAGGTATATTTTGCATCATCATTAATATTTTTGAGTTTAAAAAAAAAAATTTTATTTTTGACAGCAAATGCATGTTTTTATGCAAATGAAAATGTTGTTGGTAGTGATGTACTTTAGCTAACTCATGTAGTTGTATACTCGGTTAGTAAACGGGGTTATGTAACGGGTCAAAATGGTATTCGAATGATACGATCTGGTCGGGTTTATCACCATAGAACAGGTTGACGAGGACTTACCAAATAATCTAAATTGAATCAGACATTGCTTCACCATATAAGATTATTTAGAATATCACTAATCAAAAATGTTTTTGAATTTTGATAGCTCATAAGGGCAAATGCATGTTTTTATGCAAATGAAAATGTTGTTGTTAGTGATGTACTTCAGCTGCTCATATAGTTGTAGCCTCAGTTAGTAAAAGGGGTTATGTAACGAGTCAAAATGGTATTCGAATGATACGATCAGGTCGGGTTTATCACCATAAAACAGGTTGACAAGGATTTACCAAATAATATAATTCCACATATTCAATCAAAGACTTACAAAACTTTTCTCATACTCATTCGATATGATATGGCTAAAGTTACAATGTATGCACATAACTATAGTTTTCCCGAACACCCTAGGAAATATCAACAACTACTACCATGAGTTAGGTTAATTTTAAACAATTTTAGCTGATACATTGCATTAATAAAGGGTTCAGTAACTGTTTGTCCTTCGGTTATGAGTTGGGTCAACTTTAAACACTTGTAGCTCAAGTTTAAAAATCTTAATATATGATGTCAAAATGAAAGCTACCTAGACAAGTATCTATATGATTAAAGATGTTTTGTATGGACTCTTTGATTTAACTGTTTTTATTTAATTATTTATAATTTATAATACCAAGAAAAAGGGGCTGCTAAAAATTTGTAATTTGGCATTCTATTGTTTGCTACTTGAGGTTCGTACACTCATGTTGAGTTGTTTCTATCAGAATATGAAGTTGTTAATGCTATGCTTGATCTTGATGTATAATTAACAGATTTTGTGACCTTGCATTGATTTCTCTTGCTTTTTCTTTTCTATCTTTTTTATCATCGTCATAATCGTTAATTTGTATGAATATGTATGATAAACATTTGTCAAATTGTAATTTTCTTCTTTTTAATGTATTTTTCACTTCAAATTGTAATTTTTTATAGTTTATAACAGTTGGTGTCATATTATAAACATCTGTCATTGAACTGAATTGCTATTACGACAACTTAGTTATTATGTGTGATACTTTACAAGAATAGGCCGCGTCCAACAAGAAACATTACACCTTATCTGAATCATTGGAAATTAGTTGATTTTTTATTAGTGATTGAAGGCAGGGGATATACAACTTAGGTGTGTTAATGATTTTTCTTTACCATATTGTTTTATCGATCCAAATAATAAAAGGCTGGGGGAATGGTGCAAAAAACCCACTCGTGGGGTTGACATGGAAAAAACCCACGCGTGGGTTGCCATAAACCTCACATAACCCCACCTCAAACTCACCTCAAACCCACGCGTGGGTTATGTTTTTCCCATAAAAAAGCCACCAGCGATGACTTTCTCACCGCTCCACTCTCCCAAATTTGTGGACCCCACATGTTTTATTATCCCTTTTTTTCCTATATAATCTCCATTTTTATTTCTCATTCAAAATTTTTGATGAGTCGTGGATAGTATAGTGATAATTAGATTACGTTATAGGGTAAATTAGAAAATTACCTTTAGGAAAAAGTAATAGACTAATAATACCAATGACGAATTCAATTAAACACGTGAATGAATCGAGTTCGTTGTACACGAAGATCTTATGAATTTGAGACGTTTTGTTTTGATTTGGACAATCGATTTGAATTGGTTTTCGGTTTTTACGCTACAATTAAAATCTACAAATTTTAAGCTATTTAAAATAAACCTAAAGTGCATGAATCGTAAACCCCGCTATTTTTAAAGTCTACAAACAATTACTTAATTAAAAATTAAAACTATTTAAAAATTAATCTATTTAAAAATCTATAAAAATAAATCTATTTAATAAAAATAACTTTTAATCTATTTAAAAATCTAATTAAACTTTTTAAAACTAATTTACCTTATTTAAAAATACTCTAAAACAAATCTATTTAAAAACTAAATTTATTAAAATCTAAAGTTATAAAAAATCTATTTAATTAAAATTTAAACTAATTATACTTTTTAAATAAAAACTTTTTTTTTTATTATTTATTTTAATTTATTTATATTTTACCTAAATTTACTCTGACAAAAATAGTTATTAAAGATTTATATAAAAAAACAGATTAAAAGTAATTAAAGTTAGTAAGTAAAGAATTCTGCCAAACTATAACTAATCTATATTAACTGAATTTACTGTAATAAAAATCAAAGGAGCACTTGGCTCAACTGGTTAACACACCGGGTATACAAAGTGGAGGTCTCGAGTTCGAAACCCATGGAAGACATTATTTTGGATTTAATTATTTTGACAGATAATAAAATGATGTCTTAGGAAAGACATTTTGTTGAGCTTATTTGTTTAAGCTGATAAGGATACAGCTATTTGAGACTTATCAGACAAATGAATCTGATAAGCTGTTATTGGATCAATTAAACAGAAAGATCAAAAACCAAGTTTACCACAAGATAACAGATCAATTATCACATTAAAAACTAAAGCATATTCAATCAATTTAAACTATATCAAAATGAATCAGATAAGACTTATAGCAGCAAATCAAAATAAAACTCTAAAATCAACACATTTACAGTCCTTATTATGCCATATTCAACTCCAGCTCATAACTTAACATAATCAGGCAGTATTAAACTAACTCAGGAACACAAATAAATCCTACAAACAACAGCTTATGCCCAAATTCGTTCAAAGAAAATCAGATTAAATCGTGTTGGAAACTCAGCAGTTTAATCATTAACAAAACTACTCAACCTCAAATTAACTCAAAGCACTTTCTCAAATCAGTAATTTAAAACTCCATGTAAAAGCTTAAGTTCACATAACAATTTTACTAAAACTTAAACAGATTTAGCAGGTATCAATTTAACCTAAACTAATCAGATTATCCTATCAAACCTTTTATTCAAATCAATACATGAGAATCTAATATAGCAAAAGTCCTAATATATCAATCCAAATATTATTTCAGATCAAACATATTAAACAAATCTCAATAAGTGAAAAGCTAAAACTAACGAATTACCCTTAACTAAACTGAATCATAACATCTATCAAATTATCAATTATCAGATTCATTAACTAAGCAATCATAAAAATCATTATCATACAAACATAAACTCAAATAAAATAAAATGAATTACACAAAAATTAAAAACGAGACTCACCTTTTGTAGAATCCATTGGGAAGAAGGTTTGCGCTGAGCAACCTTTTGAACCGGTAAACATCATCATTCGAACCACCAAAGAACCACCATACTCGATCCAACTCCATCAAAGTAAATTGATCCGAACATTTTCATTATATTTTTCCAGTAGGGAAAAACTATTAATATCCTTTTCACTTTTGATAATAAAAATAAAGCTATTAATTAGCTTATTCTTACCATCACAAATATTATCCTTTTGAAGCAGTAGATAAGATTAATTTGTAAAATCAATTAAAGCAGTAAAGAGAAAGACAATCGAGACACGAATTAAAATAACTGACAGATTTTATTAATAACAGAAATATTACAAGATTCGTTAAAAGAAATACAACATTAATCCTAACACTATTTTAACAGCATAATATTAAAGAAAAAGTAAAGGATAAAATTACACTAGAAATTTGGGGGTATTTATAGCCTCCCCAAGGCTTGTTGATGACGAATATATGGATCTTCAATGGAATATTCCATAGTGATTTCAGCCCTTGATCTTCATTCTCCTTTTTTCTCTCCTGTGCAATCTTGATCGGATGGTGGATATCTCACATAGCTCACACGGATTGCCAACGTGGCATCCATGTGTGCTAGTTGTGCTTCTTTTGAGGCTTTTGATTGGAGGATGGTGAAAATGAGGCGTCACAACAAATAAAAATAAGCCACGTAACATAGCTTCTCCATACCCTCTCTTCCTTAAACCAAGGGGGTTTTATTCCCCTTGGTATGAATTAAATGTTTAAGTAAAAAGCCCTAAATAATAAGAACTTTTTACTGGCTAGGGTTTTTTTTTTGTGTAACAGTAACTGGTTATGAGTGATGGGGAAGATGATACATAGATATCATCGAAAGGTTAATTTAATAATGAAAGTGAGTGGGGAAAAACGTTTTAATATAAACGTGTGGTGTGTGGGTGAAACAAAACGTGTGAATGGATTTAATATGAGTGAGTGGTTGAGGCGTTTGAGGCAAAAACAGTGAACGAGTGAATGTATAAAGTTCACGTTTCATTTATACATTTTTTTTGTGATTTGGTCAAACCCTAAAAGCCCAGCAAGAATATACGTTCCATCTTAATGATTTGTTTCTTCCCATTTTGGGCTTGGGCCCAATATAGCCTTCCATCCGAGTGTTATTAATCCCATATTGGGCCTTCAATTTGGCTTGTCAAGAGTTATTTATTATAAATCCAATATTGGGCTTTTCAGGCCCAATAAGCTCATGTGGGTCCCACTTGGTCCATAAATTTGACAATTTATTAAATCCTCTAGAGTCGAGCTTGATTTTGGCTTCTTTGATCTTTTTCTTCAAACTCGTGTCGATTTTCGTCGGTTTTCGCGAACTTGGTACCTACACACATGAAAACAAGAAACAAGAATATCCAATGCATATATTGTAGAACAATGATAATCTTGTGAAACAAGGGGGTTGATGTTTTTCTAGAGAGAGAAAGTTAGAGAGAGAAATGGAAGAAAACACATATATTGAAATGAGAGAAATAAAACAACCAACACCTCTTTCCATGGTGGAAAGAGGTTTAAATACCCCAAGTCCTTAAAGGACTTGGGCTTCCGGCCCATGAACATGCTCATGGGTCGGGCTATGTAATAAATAACACTTAACTTAACTACGAGCCTATAACTACATGGTTGGAGTGACCGAGACTTTCTAAATGCGTAAAACGTATTTCCAACAATCTCCCCCAAAGTGAGGTCACTCCAAGTTTACAAAGTCCTAATCTAGCATGTTAGATTCTGTTCTTGAGCTCGTAGTCTTCTTTTCTTTCTTTTTCTTTTCTTTTGTGAATATGCATTGAATGATATCAGCCTTTTTGCTTTTAACATGTTCTTTTGGCCTTGCACGTGCGATCTTTGCCTTTTCTTGTGAATTTGCCTTCTCGTGACTCCATGTTCCACACACTTATGTCTTTTTGTTGAATTCTCGAAAGTTTCAGAGTTTGGTACAGCGGAAGACTTTATCTTGTACTTTCTTGAATTTTTGTTAAACTTTGATGCAGAAAGACATAAGCATGTGGGAACGACTTTTACAGGAACACCGCAACACCACCGTCTTCACTGGTACTCAGCAACGCCACCGTCTTCAACAGGTACACAGCAACGCCACCGTCTTTAACAGGTACACAGCAACGACACGAATAAAATGGCTTTGAACATTTTATTCTAATTCGGTAGCATTTTACCTCCGGTCGGTGAAGACCGTTGGACGATATTAGATATCGTACCCGTGACGGATAGTTTCAATTAAGTAACTTCCTGACAGGATTTCGCGGGTGAACCCGTTCTCTTTATTCGACCGTCCAAAGCTGACTGCGAACATAAAGAGTGAATCACTTGGATAAATTATCTTTGTGATTAAAAGCCGTCAATTCATGAAGCCTGGAACAAGTGAATCTCAATTAAGATTTTCACCATCGTTGCTTTCCAGTTGTCACGAGCTTAATTCATAAAGAATCTTGCACGTCACCTACCAAGTGCTGTTTGATGTTGACACTAGAAGGATTTCCACTCGTCACTGTGGTCAATAAAGAGTCACTCTGAGTGTTCTGGCAAGATCATATGATAATGCGAAGAGGCCTGGAACGAGTTTAAGTTCAATTAAGAATTAAACCACTGTTACCTTCCAGTTTTTCACAAGATTGATTCTAAAAGAATCGCACGTGTAACCTACCATGAGCTTGTTTGATGTTGGCTCAAGCAGGATTTCCATCTTCATTGTAATACTTACGTATTACTCGGATGTTCTGGCAATATTACAGAAATATTGCGTAGGACTCATGAAAATCTCTTACTTTTCACAGTGTGTGAGAAAGCAAGGAATAAATGAAAAGTGTCCTAATGAGACTTTTGATGATCTCTTGGCTCTAGACTCGATTGTGCGTTTTGATTTAGTGAGCGATGGCTGGAGAGGAGTGCCACCTTTTCAATACCAGTCTATTCGGAATGAATAAACCAATAGATAACGTGTTGATCTCCGTGTGATTAAAACAAATACCTTTTGAGAGATATTTGAGTTAGCTGGGAAGGGTTGTGCATTGCATCACTGGGTCCATGATGTCTTTCTTCAATACCGAGAATCATTAGCAAAAATGACCTCAATAGCATATGTATTGACCCGGTTTCTGCCTAAAGTTGTAAGGAGGGCTTCTTTCTTTACACCCTTTATCTTTACATTTCTTTTTCATTCTTCAACCCCTTCAATGCTTACCAATACGTCATCACTAGCACCTTGTTGTGATTGTTCCAGTGCTAGCTTAAGTACTTGGTCGGCATTCAGCTACGTTCACATTCTTTCTCCATCTTTCCTAGGACTTCTAATTTTATCTAGGGAGTTGTCCTTGGGAAGATTCCATCGGCTCTGATGAATCATTGGACTAAACCTATTCCTACCACCCTTTTGTCACCACATCCGTCGTGAATTAAGCGTGTTTTGGGAAGGAATTGCCACCATGAAAAATCATTGAAAAATCACCTAAGGTACTTGTGATATTGAAATCAAAAGTTTTGTACCTTAGGTGTTTTGTTCATCAAAAACGCTCCCCCTTAACACGTGCTTCACACATATTAAGTTCGATTATCGTTAAGTCTTTTTCATCTTTTAGCCAAGTATCACTTAAGTCTCCTTAATCCCATTTTCTCCCCTTATCCAAAATGTTAACCATTAATATTTGGGATATTGAATGGATTAACCGGTCTTTGGGTAAAAATGAAATTGATGTTTGGCCATAGAACATGTTAATGCTCCCCCTTAATTAAGTAAGGGATAGTTGTAGTGCTTTAGTATGATATATTTTGAAAGATTTAGAATCTCGTGAGAAATTCTTGAAAAATTATCATACCTTAACACTACCACAAGCCACAAAAGCTGATAAAGTAAAAAGATAACATATTCACAATAATGTACATATGGAGTTGACCTGTAATGAGACGACCCTAATTTAATCGGTTTGTTCCGTAAGCCGATGGTGAGCTCCATATGGTCGTCCACCGACGAATCGTTCTATGCTTCGTAGCAACCGGCGCTTCCTTAACACTTCCTCAATCTTCCTGATTGCATACGAAGATCCTTTTCGGCACTGGGTTGTCCATGTGTATGTGACTGCCGGAAGAGGTAAGTTTGAATTGAGAACTGACAAATCATCTCGAACATTCTTTAGCGTTCCATCACTGAATTTGTGCAGTTCTGAGAATCGCATGTATTGCATGACGCCAGTCTGATTCGGATAAAAGATTCCTGCTTCCGGCTTGGTAGTCCCCATGTAGACCTTCTTGTCCTTGTGGAAGTTACTGAGTGGAGTCGTATGGGGACGTTGCAGGTTTAGCTTCTTCTGATAGCTTTCTACCCCAAGTTGAAAATCTTCCACCCGGTGTTGGATGACAATTTTCCTGGCATATTGACGAAAGTTTGAACTCAAGGCTATGACAATATCAGGTGATAAATGGTCAACTTTCTCTTGAGCCAAAAGCAGCAATAGATATTCTATGTCTTCAAGTTGAAGGTACTGGAGATCACTTTCGTCAATGCGGTATTCTTTCTCATCGGTACGTTTGAGCAAGATTACATTTAAGTAATCGTAACCGAAAACCGTCTGAGTAGTTGCCCCAAGGATACTTTTGATTCTGTGAGATGAAACGATAGAAGCACCTCTCTTAGGACGATGGAAGTGATTATAGGCTAACTTCTTCTTTTTGTCCCAGTGAGATATGCCAAGTGAGGCATAGGTGTCATAAAATTTGAGCAGCTTCTTTCTCCAGATTGAGTCAGGTACTTTGTCTTCTATCCAAGGAACATTCTCCAGATTGACAGCCTTGAGCATTGTTAGTGACGTGGCATACTTCTTTGCTCCATTTTCAAGGTATTCAAGATCGTGAGAGACAAAATGCTCGATTGGGATAGTGGCAGAACTAGTGATGACCGTTGGTGTAAGAGGTTGCAATACGGGAGTTTGAATTCCTGTAGTTGTCGCTCTCATTGCTTTGGTAAGCTCATTCAGGTGATATTCTGCTTCATTATGGGTGATCTTTAATGTATCAAAGAAGTCCACATTTGCAGCTGCCATTTTGATCAGATCCGGGGTCATCGTTGGTTTCCCATGAGAGTACCTTAGAAAAGCCGAGAAGTCGATAGGGTTGTTGAGGAATTGAGTCATCTCCATTACAGTTGCAGTTTCAAATGGATGATGTGGTGCTGCGTTTGTTAGCCAAAGTTGTTCTTGTACCGTATCATCAATGATAAGAGTTTCAGCAAATGTCGGTTCTGGAACATGTAAATCTTCAACTTCCATATCATCATCATGCTGAGCTGTAGAGGATGTGGAAGGTTGAGTTTGCGTCACCGGTGTATCATCGTGATGTTCTTCTTCAAGCATTGTGTCTGTCGGTTCTTCTGCTTGCATGTATTCTACAGTCTCAATATGAGAATCAGTAGTGAATTCTGGTGCAATAGATATAAGCAGCCTGCTGAGTTTCTGATACTGTTGTCTCCAGTGGCTTATCTGTGGTGTCAGCAACCGTTTCTGCAATGTCCTCGAAACCTTTCTCGGTGGCCGTTTGATTGTCATCCTTGCTTGTCTCGTCGGCATTTGTACCAGTGTTTTCATTCTTATCACCCTTGTTGAGTTCATTACCCTTGTCATTATCGTCATCGTCATCCTGATCATCATCTGTATCCTCGTCCTCGTCCGTATCATCATCAACATGCTTATCCTTTCCTTGTTCATCCTCTTCATCCTCCTCATCTCCTTCCTTATCCTTATCCTCATTCTCATCATCCTTTTCACCATGTTCCTTGTCATCTTCCTCTTCTACCTCATTCTCATCATCAGACTCAGAGTCGGTAGTGTCTGTGGGATTCTCTTCATCAATTGCATAGTTGAGATATTGCAGAACTTTTCGTTTGTATTTTGATTTATGAGCTCCCAAGTCTAGCAGACGTTTCTGAAGCAATGTCATGATTTGAAGAGTAGATAGACCATTACCGACCAGATGTGGTAATTGTTGATCAACATAAGACTTGACTTCGCGTTGAATGATCGCGGTCATCTGCTCGTCAATTGACCCGAGAAAAGCAGCATTTTCTTTATCCCGAGTTTTCTTCTCTTTACGAAATGCTTTATGTTGTTCTTTGAGCTTTGACACTTTGTCTGATAGTTTTTGAAGAATGGGCTCATTAGGATGCGGTTCCTTTGGAGGAGTAGCAAACCTTTCTGTCAACGTAGCTATTTGGGTAGCTTGAGCCTTTAGCTGTTGTTGAAGAGACTGGATCAACGGATCATTGATTGTGAGAAAAAGATTTGATGTAGATGAAGCTTGTGGTTCTGTTGGTGGAGGTGTAACCAAAACCGTTAAAGTGGTCGTGGATGATACTGGTTGTACCGGGATAGGTGATGATGTCGATGCAGTGGTTAGGACGGTGGTTAATACAGGTTGTTCAACCGTAGATGCCGGTGTAGATTCCGTGGTAATGGTGGTGGTTGATATTTGTTGTTCAACAGTTGCGGGTGTGATGGTGGTGGTCGGGACCACACTGATAATTGGGGTTGAAAGTAGGTAAGTGTTGGTCGATGTAATAGTGGTTATAGGGACATCCACCATTTGTTCGTTTGTTGACGGATCAGTGTTGGTGACCTCAACACCCTCCCCTTCGAAATTAAGATATTTCAACACATCATCCGAATTTGAAGTAGACTTACTTTGAAGTTGTGTGTCTGGAATGAAAGTTGCATGAGCATCTTCATTTAGTACCATGTGAGTCGGTTCAGGCAGAGATGTGGTGATATTTGCATCCCGATACATCATACTTGTATCTGTGTCAGCACTGCTCTCACGTTCTTCACTTGGTTCCCGACTTTCAAGTTGAAAGGTAGCAGTATCTTCATACTCAGCTTCATAAGTATCTTCTTCGTCGAAGAATTCCGTATCATTATCAGGATTACCAAAATCTTCTAAGTCATCAAATACCCTTGAGCCTGATCCACCAAAGGCTTCCTGTCGACTTTGTTGAAGAATAATACGAAGTCTTTTTTCTTCAGAAAGTTGTTGTTGAACAGGATCATTTTGAGCAACACTTGCCTCTTTGCCTTTCGCTTTCCTTGCTTTCTTAGTCCTGCGGAGTGGTACTTCTTCTTCTTGTTCATCTTCAGTGTGGATCAGCTCATCTTCATCATCTTCATCAATAATTTGCATTTTTCCTGAGCGTTTATCTTTAGGAGCAGCTGGTTGACGCTGTGACACTCGTTTCTTGCGTTTACCTTTTTGTTTCTCTGATGGTGGTAAATTTGCCCGCTTGAATTGTGCGTCGATGTCACGAAGCATTTCTTGGTATTTATCACTCTCCTTGATTCCATCATTAATCATCGTGTCAGGTACTAGTGCAGGAAGTAATGCATACTTTGTGGAATTTGTGTCTGCATTCATTGAGAGAATCACATAATCATCATCTTTCGTGTGATAAAAGAACTTCCCGCGAGTGTCAATGGTTGGGTCATTCTTCATAAAATAGTGGATAATGAGCTTGGTGAATCTCGGGAATGGGAGATGCACAGATTTCTTCTTCGTTCCAGTAATTTGATAGCAAAATTCTTGCCAGAGAAGAAGTGCATAATCGACTTTTGATGCAGTATACAATCCCCAAAATAAGTGAGCCTGTGGTGGTCTCATTGCATCGGTGCCCCTAGTTTTGCCAGTGAGACACTTGACGATGATGGTGATAATTGCTTTCCAGGGTTGCCCTATGTGTGAAGTGTTAAATTGTGATGGACTGTTAATTTCACCCTCATAATTCATGGCACGAATAACTCGAAGCACTTCATCATTCTTTGGGTTAGGCACAAATTGTTCTCCTTGTGCCAACTTAGGGAGCTTAAACAATTTCCTAAAAATGTTCAAGTTGAGTACCCTTGGTGTTTTGTCCAGTTCGAAAGATATGATCTTGTTATCGAAAGATGCAGTATTCCAGAATTCATGGATGTAGACTTCGGGAACAGATGCAGTACGTCTGAGTGTGTCGCTAATGGGTGATATGTCAAGGATATCCGTGGCAATTTTGAAAGCAGGTAAAACCGGATCAAAATCATCTTGCAACCTAGTGTTGTTCTCAGCATATGGGAGCCTATGACTGAGTGGGACAAGTTCAAGATCACGGACTCGTTGTTCTTCCTCGGTGATTGACATTTTCCTGCTTTGATGACATATTCACAAATGATACATACAACATATATTCAATCAATGCCAATTTAAAACACAGGAAAAATATCATTACACTTAGTACCACAACATTCACACATACATCAGATGAACAAGGTCTTTACATATAACAATGCACTTAGGAAAATAACATGAATGCCAGTGATAATTTTATTCTAAGGAGATACCGTCCTAGCCTTAGTTCTTACAATATTTGGATTTCTTGGTGGTCATGACCAAAACCTCAACAGGTTTTGGGTTGATTTCAACCAAAACTTCAGTGGATTTTGATTTAGTTTCAACCACGACGTCAGGAATTGTAGGATTACCCTCAATCCAAATGATAGTGGGCTTGAACAAAGATGAAGCTTTGTCTGCCATGGCCTGGAAACATAAACCCAAGATATTGAGTAAGTAATTTGTATCTCGTTTGTTTACATCGGAATCAACTTATTAACTAAGATGAACTTTTGTAATAAGAAACCGTTCAAGTATTCTTATGAGATAAAAATTGGCTTATTTCAACAACACTTGGTTTCGTTTAAATGGCCCTAAAGAACTTAAAGCTAAAGAAGGATTAGTGCAATCTAGGCGAAACTCATGGTATATCCTAAGGCAATAGCATAAGAATAAGGGACCAAATTCCATCGCAATGTAGCAAACTATCAGAATCCTAGTCATACCATCGCAATGAAACATTCATCGTAATCCTAATGAAATCCTATCGCAATATCGAAGGCTATCGCAATATGTGCATTTCCATCGGAATAACTGAATAATCATCGCAATATACCCTATCGCAATACATAGTGCGAAACCATCGCAATGTCACATCGGAATGTGCCATCGCAACATTCCATCGCAATGAATCAACGAAAGTCCATCGCAATGAGCCTGTCGCAACGAACCATCGGAATGACTCGTCGCAACAACCCATCGCAATAGAACCATCGTAATGACTCATCGCAATGAGTATCGCAAAGCTGTATCGCAATCTGCATCGAAATCCGTGACTGGGATTCGATCTCATGTTTGACTTCACGATCTGGAGTTTTAGGCAGCGTTTTAAGCAATTCTGAACAAACCCATTGTGTAATAGGGAATCCTTAACAAATCCCAGCACTAAAAATACATGTTCATCGCAAAAATTATAACCCTAAATCGAGAGATTTGAGACAGTCGATGCTATGTTTGATTGAGGATGAAACGAGTTTGACGAATGTTAATAAGCAATAGATTTACCTAGATAATGAAGCACTTAATCAGTCTTGAAGCAAGTTGAAGCTTTTGAGGTTCTTAACAATGGCAGAAAGAGAAATTGTGTTTTGTGTGTGTTTGAAATGCGACGGGAAGGAGAGATAGGGGGGGGTTTGTTGTTGACTTGGTCAAAGTTAATTCAAGCCCCTCCCATTTTTGCCAAAATTGCAAAACGAGTCCCCCTATTTTGTAAGTGAAAATACAAGTTATCTTGGCACATAAGAAACTTATTCCCAAACACAAACACAAATGCTTTTCGCCAAAATGTTAATAACCTATCCAGGATCTACTTAATTCTCACATAGCACACATAGCGTAACTGAAGATGATGGGTAGGTAATATTTTCTGAGTAACCTGTTGAACGACCAAATTTGTTAACCTTAAGGAATTAATATTTGCTCCCCCTTAATCCCTGACCCGTTTTCTAATTAAAGAGCTGTAATCAAAGATATTAGGGACACAATTATTAATGAGGACATTTGCCGATTAAGTGATTGTATAGAACGATTCTGGTGGAAATAAGATTTCTCTTATTTTAAACAAGATAAGTGCACTGAAACGTACACGAATTTGTGTTAGACCAAGTTATTAAGTAAACTTGGCCCCTTACAAGGTTTTAAAGTAAAAACCTTGCCCGAGAAACTTAATTCCCGTTGTGAGCCAACGTTTTCAAAAGAAATACGTGACTTTAATATGAAAAGCGGGTTGCAGTCAGAAATAACTACAAGCCATAATGGGCATGTTTTAAAACTTGTACAACTTTTATACGGACTCTATTTATGGCGCCGTGTCAATAGTAATCGACATTTCTAAAGCCGTAAATATTACCGTACTAAAAGACATGCCCGAAATTTGAAAAGAAAAAATATTTTAGGGTTTTCTTGATTTTATATTTTTTATGGATTTTCTTGGTTTTATATTTTTTTTTATGGTTTTTCTAGGTTTTATATTTTGTATTTTGCTTTTGATGGTTTAAGTATGTACTATAATATACAAGATCACGATCAAAAGGATACTAGAGAATAGTTTACCAGTACTATTCTTCAGACTCTTCTGCCAACTCCTTAAGTGTCGCTGGTGAAAATGATTTCATGCCTAGCTTTTCGATCAAAAACTCGATGCGTGCTCGATCTAAGGCTTTGGTGAATATATCTGCCAGCTGATACTCAGTGTTGACGAAGTATAATTCGATCACTCCATTTTCCACTTGCTCCTTGATGAAATGGTAGCGGATGTCAATGTGCTTTGCTCGAGAGTGTTGAACATAGTTGCAGCATAGAGCAATTGCGCTTTTGTTATCACAGTACATCGGGATTTTGTTGAAACCAAGGCCATAGTCAGTCAATTGTGATCTCATCCAAAGAACTTGAGCACAGCAACCGGACATAGCTATGTATTCAGCCTCCGTACTTGATATCGCAACGCTTTTCTGCCTTTTTGATGCCCAACTGATAAGTCTATCTCCAAGGAGTTGCACACTGCCAGAAGTACTACGTCTTGTATCTTGACACCCGGCATAATCTGCATCTGCATATGAAATTAATGCAATAGAAGAATCCTTCGGATACCACAGACCACGATTAAGTGTTCCTTTTAGATACCGAAAGATCCTTTTTACAACATGTAAGTGCTTTTCGGTAGGCCGAGCCTGATACCGGGCACACATGCCTATAGCAAATTGCAAATCAGGCCTGCTAGCAGTCAGATAGAGAAGGGTGCCGATCATTCCACGGTAAAGTTTAGGATCGACAGCTATCTCTTCCTTATCTTCATCTAACTTGGATCGCTCCACCATTGGAGTATCCACGGGGTCACAGTTTTCAAAGTGATATTTCTTTAAGGATTCAAGAGCAAATTTTGATTGATTAATAAAGATGCCTCTGGGATTCTGAGAAATTTGCAACCCTAGAAAAAATGAAATTTTTCCCATCATTGACATCTTAAAGCGTGTGGACATAATTTTCTCAAAACGGTCAGACAAACGTTGATTAGTAGCAGCAAATATTATATCATCAACATAAATTTGTACCAGTATCATGTCGTTGTCCTCCTTGAGAATGAATAATGTGGGGTCCACTTTGCCTTTGGAGAATCCTTTGGAGATGAGATACGTCGATAAGAGATCATACCACGCACGTGGAGCCTGTTTCAACCCGTAAAGAGCCTTCTTGAGCTTGTACACATGATTAGGATACTCTGAATTGACGAATCCATTCGGCTGGCTTACATAGACATCTTCCCTTAATTCACCATTAAGAAATGCCGTCTTAACATCCATTTGGTAGACGATCATATTCATATGAGCAGCATAAGCAAGGAATAGTCTAATTGCCTCCAATCGTGCAACAGGAGCAAAGGATTCTTCAAAATCGATACCCAAAGCTTGTTTATAACCTCTAGCGACCAATCTAGCTTTGTTTTTCAGCACACTACCTAACTCATCAAGCTTGACCTTGTATACCCACAATAGTGTCAGGATTTCCACATTGCTGGGTAACGGAACTAATTCCCACACTTCAAGACGTTGGAATTCATTAAGTTCCTCTTGCATTGCTTCAATCCATGATGATTTGGTCATGGCTTGTTGCCAATTTTTAGGTTCAGTGTCTGACAGAAATGCATCAAAATAGCAATATAATGCATGTTCTTGGAGTTGATGACGTGTTAAGACTGGTCGATCGATGTCACCAATAATATTTCGGATTGGGTGATCCTTTGTCCATTTAGTGTTGTGAGTTTCAATCCTTGGTGGACGGGAGTGAACGATTGCAGGAGCTTCCTCTGAAGTAGACGCACCCGTAGGGTCATCAGGTATGTGTGAACCAAAGAAAGGAAGCTCTTGTAAGTGAGCGTATTCCAGATCGTGATCATATAATTCCTCTTCAACATCATTAGGAACGAGTGGGGGTGATGATTCAGGTGTTGTTTGAGAATTGGTAGGGGATGGTATATCTTGATCAAGAGTAACAGTAGTTGCCTCGGATTCATTTCCATTATCTTGAGCAACAACTACGGGAATCGGAGCCACTGCTACGGGTACTGAAGAATCATTACTCTGTGGATCAAAGAATTCATCAAACATAGGTTGAAATAACTTATCCCACTCGGACCTTGTTGGTGGTATGAATGATGGAGAAGTAGGGTTGTTGGGAAGTAAGCCGGAACTGATTGTACCGGTTCCCATCTCGTGTAAAGCGGGTTCAGAGCTGTGTTGCTCAGAAGCCATCGCTGTCAGCTCATCAAAATCGACATCCAAAGTTTCTACAATCTTGCCAAGACGACGGTTATAAATCCGGTAAGCCTTCTTTGCAGGTGAATAGCCAATGAAAATTCCAATATCAGCCTTCGGTTGAAGTTTTCCCAGATTTTCACTATTTGTATTTGGATAGCAAAGTGCACCAAACACATGAAGAAAGGAAATATCGGGTTTATGTCCATGAAGAAGCTCATATGGAGTTTTACCATGACGTTTGCGAATGATTGAGCGGTTTTGGGTATAACATGCGGTAGCCACTGCTTCTGCCCATAAGAATAAGGGAGCATTCGCATAAATTAACATAGTTCTAGCAGCTTCCATCAGTGTACGGTTACGTCTTTCAACGACACCATTTTGTTGTGGAGTGCGAGCCACAGATGTTTCATGAGAAATACCAACCTTTTCGTAATACGTTCGAAGAGTCTGATTAACGAACTCAGTGCCGTTATCAGTCCGAATGCGGCGAACAGTAGCATTCCGACGGACTTGGATCATTTTTAAGAAGGTAATGATACACTCTGGTGCTTGATCCTTAGATGCTAAAAACTTTACCCATGTAAACCTTGAGAAATCATCCACTATGACGAGGATGAATTTTCTACCACTCACACTAGCTGTACGCATTGGCCCACAAAGATCCATGTGCAAAAGATACAGTGGTTCTTGGTTGGTGTCTTCTGCTTTAGGTTTGTAAGATTTCTTGGTGCTTTTTCCCAATGAACATGCGGAACATAAGTGATCCTTGTCGAACTTTAGTTTCGGAAGACCACGAACAAGTTCGTTTCTAGCCAAATGGTTGATAGCATCAAAGTTAAGATGAGATAACCGACGATGCCACAACCATGACTTGGTCTTAGATGCTTTGGAGAGTAAGCAAACAGGAGAGGCGGCCATCATGTTTTGAATAGACAAAGTATATAGATTATCCCCTCGAGAACCCTTTAACAAATCATTTCCTGCAAGATCGCGAATGAAGCAAGTATGTTGTCGAAAGGCCACTTCAAGGTTAGAATCGCAGAATTGTCCTACTGAGAATAGATTATGACCAAGTCCCTCTACATAGTAAACCCTTGAAATCGTGACATTCCCAATTTGATATTCACCATAACCCATAATCTTTGCAATATGGTCGTTGCCGAATTTGACCGTTCCTAGAAACTTGCTGACGAAATTTTTGAGCATCGAGCGGTCTCCAGTCATATGTTTGGAGCACCCCGAGTCCAAATACCAAAGAATAATTTGGACGACCTGAAAATTTTACCAAACATAGACGATGTATCGGATTCTAATTGTTCTTCTGAGTTAGCAGGTACAGATATAGTTATCTTAGATTTGCTATCAGACAAAACTTTAGGTTTCTAGATTTTCTTACTAGTGTTTGGCATAGATTCTAGTTGTCTAGTATTCTGAGGCACTTTGTGACTGGGGACATTACCACTGGTAGGCACAGTAGTGGGGGCAGACCTAGTTAAAGGGCGCTTGTTCCTTTTCTTAGTGCTAGTGTTCCTATTTAAAGGACGCTTAGACCTAACTTTCGTGGATGTGATCCTAGTTAAAGGGCACGTAGTTCCATTTGCAGTAAAGGTCCTACCAGTGGGTTTCCATTGCCACCCAACGTGAGTAAATTTCTTACCTGTTGGTTTCCATTCAAGATTGTTCTTAATAGCATGCATTTCATTCATGTGATCAATAAGGCATAAATCATGATGCTTAGAAAACATACATTCGTTACAATTCCAACATTTAGCATTAGAATTCACACTTTGCTTAGGTTTCCACTCATAAAGAGGACCTTTTGTCTTAGCTACATGATTCTTTTTATTTAAAACTGAAACAACGTTCCTAGGGTGCACTTCTACTTTCTTCTTCTCAGTCCTATTAGTGGAAGGCTTGATCCTATCTTTCTTTCCTCGAGATCCTTTAGCCTTAGTGGACATTCTTACTCCTGTAGAAGCCAAGGGAACATTAGTGACAGATTTTAAAGGTGCCTTACTTGATAGTGTCTAAGACGGTTTTGCTCCTGGAGTCTTATTGAACGGAGTGACAACAATGGGCTTATTATTAAGTAGTGCAGAACCTGGTGTACCTATGTATTGCAAATATGCTAGGCAATATTGAACTCGCTTAACATATGCATGAGCCGAATAATAGTCGCTACTTGAGGGATCTAAGGCATAAAGATCGTCTAAAATATCCCTAAGAAGATCAACATGCTTAATGGCATTCCTCATATAATCATCATAGGTAACCTGGTTTCTCTTGTGAAGTGGATTCTTATGAAGCACTACTGACTTGGTTGTTGGAGCACTAGTGGACGGTGCAGAGTCAGTAGCTAAGTTATCAACAACTTCTTGTCGGGTGACAAGAAGTGTCTCCTTTAACTCTGCCAAAACCATGTTTTTATCTATGAGCTGAATTTTTAGGTCAGAGGTTTCCTCACATTTCTTGTTCAGTTTGTCAATTAAAGACTTTCGCTCTGTCGCATTAAACGCGATGTGTTCTTCTATTGAACCATAAATTTGTGAGTCTCCCTGCCTTACATGTTCACGCTCTCCTAGTATAGAATTAATTCTTGTTTCTAGGACATGATTATTAGCCTCTGCAGCCTCTAGTTCCGTTTTTGTTTCTACTAATTCTCTCTTAAGTCTCATCATTTCATCTTCTAAATTTTGAACCATCTGAATCATCTTGTCACTTGTCTCAACGGAGTTTCCACCTTCATTTAGTTTTGAAAGAGTTTCATTTATAGATTGATTCTCAATTTCAAGAGATATAGAATGTTGTTGAAGCTCGTTAAAACTTTTTGAAAGTGTATTATATGAATCCTGAAGCTTTAAAAATTCAGCGTTGGATTCATGACAAGAATGATTTTCTACAGTATTCACATGTTCAATATTATTCACAGATTTATGCACATCATCACAAATATTCACAGTAGATGAAATTTCACGAGTATATTGAGTAGTAACAACTTGCATCACTTCAAGAGACACCATATGTTCTAAAAAGCAGTCATATTCTGATAAAATCTTTTCCTTTTCAATTAAGTGTTGTTCATAAGCATCATCCATGTTATTGAAAACTTTTTGAACTTCACCAAGCTCAAATTGTAAATTACACACTAGATCATAGACTCCTTGTTTAATATGGTTCACAAACGGAACGATCGCTTCTTCAAACACCGATTTCATGTGTTCGAATGCCCATTCTCCAGCAGTTTGAGCCGTTGAAGTCGTACATTCCAAGATGACCTTGTCAAAATCGGTAAGGTATTGCCCAATCTCTTCAATACTGAGCCTTACCGTACTAACCGGGGGAAGATTCTTAGGAATTTCCTTTGGTTTGTCCGAGTTGACAAGTGTAGGAATTATACTAAGGCATTCTCTAGTCGGCATGAAAGTGGATGTTTGGAGAGTTTTCTTTTTCATATTGAAACGAGTTCTGAGATCTATTGTGGCATTTTTTGCATTCATTGAAGCATAATCATATTCAGGATATGTCAAAAGTAATTTTAACTGCTTTTCATCGTATGGTGATATAGAATCACTTGAGAACACTATCGGGTCTAATGCCAAACCTAACTTTGTTGCATCATACAGTCGGGGGTTGTGGTTAAGTGCTTGCTTTGCATAACCCGGGTTAGGTGGTAAGTCTATGAGACGCGATAAGTTGAACTCTTTAAATGAAGCATGAAACAAGTGTACTAGATGTGAAGCGGCATATTGTTTTAAAAGCTTAAGTTCCGTTTCTTTTATTCTGTTAGACGTCTTAATTTCCAGTTCAAGCTGTTTGGATTCCAGAATTTCAAAATCTGTTTGAAGTTGTTGAAAATTAGTGACGACTGACTCTTTTTCTTTAAGCTCATTCGAAAGGTTTGCTCTTAAACTTTCAATTTCAAGCAGATTGTCCATTTGAACTTTCCTAAACCTATCAAATTCAGGATTGGTTAAGGTAGTGGACACAGGAGTCATTTCCAAGGTTTTTACCTTGTCTTTATGCAAAGCAAGCTCAGCAGATAAAGTCTGATTAGCATTAAGGGTTTCACGGACTGCAATATTCATTCTGCTAAGCAAAGATGCAGGGACCATAACCAAATCAGGTTGAGCAGACGAATTAATAGTCATAGGAGCTTCCGGTTGTGGTTCACTCAAAATCTGAGGACTTGCAATGTTATTGCTATCATTGTTTGTCTCATCGATTGAATTACTAACCACCGGAGGCTCTTCCGAATACTCAGACATTTGCTCAACTTGATAAGGTACAATGCTAGTATTTGTAGCAGTATTTGGTACCTCAGCAATGGTGTCAGTCCCATAGAATGAAAGATTTGCCATAAGAGCTGCTTTAGCGGTGTTAAAATCATCACAATCCGAGTCATATGCATCCAAATCATCACATTGATAAGCAGCATTGTTGGTGATGACTGTTGTGGGATGATCAGTTTCCGCTACTCCTGGATCTGCAAGGAATGCCAATTCTTCTTCATCAAGCTCACGACCTTGGGCTTGAGCATTCACCAAGTAAATCTTTTCCTTAAACCAAGTGTCGTCCCTTCTCCTCTTAGGCTGCTTGCATTCTCGGGCTATGTGCCCTTCCCCTTTGCAGTTGTAGCAAATAACCACCTTCATTTTACCAGTGCTGTTGGCCCTTGTAGCCGTAGTATTGGATGAACGTGCACCAGCATTAGACGAATTTGATCTCCCTTGAAGTGGTTGCACCATGACCCTGCCGTCCTGAATTGTTGCCTGTTGTCGAGAGTTAGACGAGTTCCTTAACTGATTGTTAGTTGGTGCTGAACCTCGGTAACCTCTTTTGTTTAAAGTTTGACTTAAAAATGCAGACAACAGAGCTAGGACTTCAGTATGGCTATCTCCTTGTTTAAATTCAGGGACAGGGATGTCATCTTCACAGTATAATGCTGATGCTGGTTGAGCAACAAACTGATTGGTTGGAACACTTTCTTGATGTGAGTAATGATGTTGAGGAGCCTCGAGTTATGGATAGGTACTAACAGGGTTGGTGGGAGGTTGATACGGTGAATACTGATGCGAAGCTCCTTGTGATGATGATGTTGCTTGTTGGTGATAAGATGTTGGTGGCGGTGGCAGAATCGAGTACTGTGGAAAGCTTGGTGTTTGATACACAGGTTGATATGAAGATTTGTGTCCTACAGCAAGCTGAGAGTTGTGATATGACAGTGTAGGATGATTTGCCAATAATGCCATTGGTTCATGATAAGGTCCTTGAGAGATTCGGTTTTGGATCACATGCTTCTCATGTTGTTGTAAGAAAGCATATAGTTGATCTAAATTGGACTTGTGTAGATCACGAATCATTTTGACATCCGTCACATATTGACTCCATTCAGGGGGTAGTGTGTTCAAAAACTTGGTGTTTAACTGAAATTGTTCAATCCTTAGATTATAGACATTCATGTCATTCATCAGAGTAGTAAAACGCCAGTAAAAATCATGAAGAGTCTCACCTGGAATGTATTGGAGTCTATCAAACAAATCATATAATTGACATTCTCGTTCTTGCTTAGTGAGAGATGTCCCTTGTAGCAAAACCGCAAGTCGATCCCAAAGATTCTTAGCCACTTTATGTTCACTCACCATTCTGAAGATATCAGGTGGAAGGGCTTGAAGAATTGTTTGCACAGCCCTTTCATCGGCATCTGCAATGAGTTTGTTGGCATCGGTTAACTCATGATACTGCCTTGGCCTTGTCACATTGTTGACTGTAACCTCTCCCCAATCTAATGGACCTTTGTCAATTGATTCTAGCATAAGTCGACCACTTTGTTTGCCCATGATGTATGTTCTCATTCGACTTTGCCATGATTCAAATAAGTCTTTGATGAGCAAAGGCGGGCGAGTATCGGTACCTGAAATGATCGATATATCGGTGAGTGAAGTCATAGTTGGCATAAATGAATGTGAATTCATTTTGTGATCCCTTGAATAAGATTATCAAAGATGATCGAACAATGAAATAAAGGTTCTGAGTTTTTTGTGTTGTTAACTAAAAGATGTTGTTATCTTGTTGTAGTATTAGCTTTTTGAACGTTTCCAAATTACCAAATTAAATGCCAAATAGAAGAAAATCCACTAAGTATATAACACCAGTTCTGTCGCAATGTTCTTTCTATCGGAATACCTAGATCAGAAAGTCTCACTATCGGAATCAGCTCAGATCGTAATGATTGTAGATCGCAATGTAACCTTGTGGCAATGATGATGGTATCGGAATATTTCAGATCGCAATACGATGTCTATCGGAATGCTTCAGATCGCAATGCGATGTCTATCGGAATGCTTCAGATCGCAATAACTATCGCAATGATCTTAGATCGTAAAGTGGTTTGCAAAATTTGAGCAGAGTAACGACTTAACACACCTTCCTTATACCCGTCGGAATCTCAGATCGCAAAAGCTATCGGAATGATTCAGATCGGAATAAGTAACGAAAATCCAATGATCGCAAAGTAGTACCCTAACCCTTTCCGATGGTTAAGGGATTGCGATGGAGGCCAAAGTACTTTTTGTACTTTCCGATGGAGGCGTCTGCTGAAATTTCGGAATGAAGAAAAACACACTTTCTTGCACTTTTGATCCAAGAAACCTGAATTTTTAATGAAATCTAAGATACCAAGAACACGTTTAAGCCCAAATTCCTAAGTTACACTACTTATCACTATGATCAAACGAAAAAAAAATTTGGAAGTTTCGGCCAAAAAGGTAGTTTATGATTTATGAATGTAAATACACAACTCAACACAACGAACAAGCCTTTATCTCATCCCATGCTCTTGATACCAATTGTAGAACAATGATAATCTTGTGAAACAAGGGGGTTGATGTTTTTCTAGAGAGAGAAAGTTAGAGAGAGAAATGGAAGAAAACACATATATTGAAATGAGAGAAATAAAACAACCAACACCTCTTTCCATGGTGGAAAGAGGTTTAAATACCCCAAGTCCTTAAACGACTTGGGCTTCCGGCCCATGAACATGCTCATGGGTCGGGCTATGTAATAAATAACACTTAACTTAACTACGAGCCTATAACTACATGGTTGGAGTGACCGAGACTTTCTAAATGCGTAAAACGTATTTCCAACATATATGATATATTTTATGCATAATTTCATTGTTTTAAGCTACAAATGATATGAGTAAATACACTCATATCAAATTCCCCCTTGCTAAGCAATTGCCGTGTCCTCACGCAATGATAAAATAAAACTATAGCTACACCATTACTCAACTTTTTTGACAACTTTATTTTACAAAGACATAAAATAACTTTAAGGATCATAAAAGCTCAAATAGATTCATCGTCCTCGACTTTTCACTTCTTCATGCCAAGTGCAAAAACAAGATCATTGTTATTATAAGTTGGTAGACTAACACGAACTCATGTTGGCCAATTATTCACTTAGACTCCCTTATTCCTAAGTGTATCTCTTATATTTTATTATTGTCATGAATGATCATGAGGATGCATTGTTGACTTATTTCGATAGTTTATTAGGCCAAAAATAAAGGGAACGATTTAATCAATAGTTAGCTAAAGGACAAAATCTTTTAAAACTGCTTCTCGGGATTTCATAAAGTTCATATCTTGGCATAACTTGTTTCACGATTTGAGACCTTTCTCGGACCGATATTTGGCAGTGACTTTATACTTCCAACCTTGAGAGACATTCACGAAATAATGGTCTTCTCTTCATATATTTCTTCACTTGAAGTTTTGAGAGATTCATACTTGGACCACGACTTCTTCATTTTTCTCCAATCTTTACTTGAGATTTTGATATACAACGATCCGCCTCCTTTTTGGACTTGGCTTCATTTATCCTCATACCTTATTTTGGTCTTTTTGGATAGACTTCTCCATGACTTTTTGGGAGTATTTGCTTTTCGTCGTGTGTCTCGATCCTTCATATGATTTTTGATAAATGAATCTTCACATCACTTGAGATCTTTAGCAATAAAACATAGCCCTCATGTCTTGTTAGGACCTTTTTGGACTCGCCAATCTTCGCATCCCGCTTCAATAAGTTATGCCTTGGCTATGAACTCTAATCCATACCGAGCAACTTTTAAACGATCTTGGGCTAGAAGCTAAGTAACTTTTCAAATCGTTCAACCTTATTTATTGCAATTAAATTTATTAACAAGCGATGGGAGAATAGGCTCATAATTAACTCACATAACTTCCCGAAAGAATACCAAACTTATAATTGGCTCTATCATCTCTTGTTCTCCATATTGTAAAATTCCAAGAATGAAATCAATGGATACTTAGCCTATCAAATCAAAGTTTTGGGTTTTCAAGTCATCTATAGGATCTTTCATCTTCTTAGACTTTTGCAAGTTTTAGAATTTGCGTTTTAAAGTTCCCTTGATAGACGACTTTCTAGGATCAATTATAGGAGCTTGCGAAAAGTTCTTGTTCTTAACTCGTATGAATTAAGACTTTCGCGTTTTAAAGCTCCCTATATAATAGCCTAGCAAAACTTAATTCAAATACGTTAAGGAAAAGCTAAGGTTAAAAAGCGAGTCGAGTCAAAAAACTATTCTTATTGAAAGCCTACATTCGTGTCAAAAACACTTATTTTCTTTATTAAAACTTAAAAATAACACAAAAAATTTAAAATTTTATTGAAAAACGAGAAAAACAATACGTTTAGACACGACAAAAGCAATTGCAAGCGATTATATCGATTGACTCCCCCATGCTAAAACCAAACATTGTCCTCAATGTTTCTTAGCTCAAGAGTAACACCCCCTTGCTAAAATACGAAGAGTCTAATTCAAATTCCTAGCATGGAAAGAGCACGCAAATCTATAAGCCGTTTATTAATTATGCCTCAAGATAAAACGTTAGTCGATAAAAATCAAGGGATAGAAAGTGTGCCCCTTTTTGGCATCAAAGAATAGGAAGATCAAGTGGACCGGCAAAAACCGAACACGAGAGTCTTCAAAAATTAGGGTCATGCCTAAGATCACAACACAACAAAACACGAGTACGAGCTTGAAAGATCAAGCCTTATTAGTTGTTAGAAAATAGAAAGAAGATAGAATGTATGGGACTTCCCCACAAGGCACCTCGTTTTTGTTCACCGAGTCATAAGCTCGACTCGATCCCCACATTTATTGGTCCTTAGGGAAAGTTTGAAGATCCGGGACAACCTCCGTAGGTATGTCCCCTCCAAAGTAATGTTTCACACGATGACCATTCACCTTAAAGTTAGGCCCGTCTTTTTGAGCTAGCTCAACGGTGCCATAAGGGAAAACTTGTGCAATGGTGAATGGTCCGGACCAACGGGATTTAAGCTTGCCCGAGAAAATCTTAAGTCTAGAGTTGAATAAGAGGACTTGATCACCAACATTGAAAATGCGGTTTTTGATCTTAGAGTCATGAATCCTGTTAGTCTTCTCTTTGTAGATCAAAGAATTTTCATAAGCTTGATCCCTTAATTCACTTAGTTCATTTAATTGAACCTTGCGATGATCACCCGCGGTCCTCAAATCAAAGTGACGATGCTTAAGAGCCCAATACGCCTTATGTTCGAGTTCAATTGCCAAGTGGCATGCTTTTCCGTAGACCAACCTAAATGGTGTACAGCCAATTGGCGTCTTGTAAGCCGTACGGAAAGCCCACAATGCATCGTCCAATTTATCCGACCATGAAGTGCGATTTTCTCCAATAGAACGCTCCAAAATCCTTTTAAGAGCTTGGTTTGAAACCTCCACTTGACCACTCGTTTGAGGGTGATAAGCCGTAGAAAGTCGATGAGTGACACCATATTTCTTTAGAACTCTTTCAAATTGTTCATTACAAAAATGGGTTCCACGATCACTTATAATAGCCCGCGGAGTTCCAAACCTAGCAGAGAGTTGTTTCAAAAATTTCACCACAACTCGAGCATCATTCGTGGGCAAAGCCTTATCTTCGACCCATTTAGACAAATAGTCCACGGCTACGAGAATGTATTTGTTTCCTTTCGAAGATGGAAACGGCCCCATAAAATCGATCCCCCACGTGTCAAAGATTTCACAAACTTGAATAATGTTTTGAGGCATTTCATCCCTTTTTGAGTTCTTTCCTTGACGTTGACAAGCATCACAAGTCTTGATCAAATCTTGGGCATCACGATATATGGAAGGCCAAAAGAAGCCGACATCAAAGACTTTCTTCGCGGTGGCGTTAGCACCATGATGTCCCCCGGTGGGTCCCTCATGACAAGATTTAAGGATATCTTGAGCTTCTTTGCCAAACACGCACCTACGAATCACTTGATCCGCGCACACACGAAACAAATAGGGGTCGTCCCAAAAGTAGTAGGAAATATCCTTGAGAAACTTTCGTTTTTGTTGGGACGACATACCCTTGATCACAAACTTCCCCGCATGGTAATTTGCGATGTCCGCAAACCATGGGGTACTATCATCACCACGAAAAGCAATCATACCAAGCGTCTCGAGAGGAAATGTTTCATTGATTTCCTTGTTCCCTCGATCACTTTGGTGAGGATTCTCAAGTCGAGATAAATGATCGGCCGCGAGATTCTCATCTCCTTTCTTGTCTAGAATTTTGACATTAAATTCTTGAAGGAGGAGAATCCACCGGAGCAACCTCGGCTTAGCATCTTGTTTATTAAGAAGATATTTGATAGCCGAGTGCTCCGTATACACTATGGTTTGAGACAAGACGAGATATGGTCTAAACTTTTCAAAAGCATACACAACGGCAAGTAACTCCTTTTCCGTTGTAGTGTACTTTGTTTGAGCATCCGTCATAGTCTTACTTGCATAGTGTATAGGCAAGAAGTGTTTTAGCTTACGTTGCCCCAAAACCGCACCTACCGCATAATCACTAGCATCACACATAATTTCAAAAGGTAGATCCCAATCCGGGGCAACTAAGATTGGAGATTCGGTTAACTTCTTTTTAAGCATCTCAAAGGCTTGAATACACTCATCCGAAAAGATGAAAGGAGACTCTTTTTCCAAAAGATGGGTCATAGGCCGAGCTATCTTAGAGAAGTCTTGTATAAAACGATGATAGAAGCCGGCATGGCCGAGAAAACTCCTTACTCCCTTAACGGTGGTGGGTGGAGGCAATTTGGCAATCACGTCGATTTTAGCCCTATCAACCTCAATACCGGCCTTAGAGATCTTATGTCCTAACACAATTCCCTCTTTGCACATGAAGTGACATTTCTCATAATTAAGCACAAGATTAGTTTCCTCACAACGTTGCAACATTCTTTCAAGGTTAGAGAGACATGAAGTGAAAGATTCCCCAAAAACGGAAAAGTCATCCATGAAGACTTCCATGGTTTTCTCGATCATATCATGGAAAATGGCCATCATGCACCTTTGGAACGTCCCCGGAGCATTGCATAGTCCAAAAGGCATGCGACGATAGGCAAATGTTCCATAAGGACAAGTGAATGTGTTCTTTTCTTGATCACGAGGGTCAATGGGGATTTGGAAATAGCCGGAAAATCCATCCAAAAAGCAATAGAATTCATTCCCCGCTAGTCTCTCTAACATTTGATCCATAAAAGGTAATGGAAAATGATCCTTCCTAGTGGCATCATTAAGCTTCCTATAGTCAAAACAAACACGCCAACCGGTCACAAGTCTAGTAGGAATCAATTCATTATCCTCATTAGTAACAACCGTCATTCCTCCTTTCTTTGGAACACAATGCACGGGGCTAACCCATGGACTATCCGAGATAGGGTAGATCATTCCGGCGTCTAGAAGTTTAGTGACTTCCTTTTTGATCACCTCATGAATCTTTGGATTGACCCTTCTTTGATTTTGGATAACGGGTTTATAATCATCCTCCATTAGAATTTTATGAGTACAAAATTTGGGATCTATACCCTTAATGTCGGAGATTTTCCATGCAATGGCCCGTTTATGTTTCTTAAGCACTTTAATAAGCTCATCCTTTTCATTTTCCTTTAATCCCTTAGCAATAATCACCGGTAACTTATCCATTCCCTCAAGAAAAGCATACTCCAAATGAGTGGGTAATTCCTTAAGTTCTAATTCGGGTGCTTCCTCAATAGATGTTTTCACTTTAGTCTCATTTTCATTCACAACTTTTAGTTCCATAGGTGGTGATTCAAAAGGATCCATATTCAACAATTTTTCAATCAACGCAATATCTCCCTCGGGATCAAAATTCTCACTATCAAACTCACTAGGATCAAATGGTGTGCTAAGGTAATCATCAATTTCCTTCTCGATTTTTGAATAACCATTATTCTCAAGCTCTTCAAGAACGAAGTCACCTCCCTCAAATGGAGTGAGTGAAGGCTTAGCCGAAGAGATAATAGGATCCGAAGAAGTGGGATTGCCACTCTTAGAAGAAGCCGAGAATCCAAGAACTTCTTGAGAATATTCTTCACAAGTAACATCAATCAAATCGATTTGTTTAATTGATTCCTCGTAGTACTTGGAAGAAATTTTAGAGATATGACCAATATCAAACGTGATATGTTCCTCGTCAACTCTTAAAGTCAATTTCCCCGCTTTCATGTCAACTAAATCACTAGCCGTCATCAAAAACGGTCTTCCCAAAATTAGTGGTACACGAGAATCTTCGGGATAATCGCAAACCACAAAGTCCGTTGGAAAGACGAGTTTCCCTACCTTAACAAACACGTCCTCGGCTATACCTTTTGGCAAGGCAATCGATCGATCCGCTAGCTCGAGAGTCATCTTAGTAGGTGTAAGCTCGGGAAGTGATAACCTTTTCCATACGGAAAGAGGCATCAAATTAATGCTAGCACCAAGATCGGCTAAAGCTAAGCATTCTTCCATATTAGGGAAATCACATGGTATCACAAACTTGCCCGGGTCTCCAAGCTTTTTGGGAAGCTTTTGTGTAAGAACCGCGGAACAATTAGCATCAAAAGATGTAGACACTTCAACCAATTTCCCTTTATCATTCATCAATCTCTTAATAGTCGAAGCAAACTTAGGCATGTAAAGCAATGCATCCGCGAAACTAACATTAATATGAAGATTCTTAAACATCTCTAAAAAGGTAGCCATTTGAGCATTGGACTTTTCGCGGAGCTTCTCTTGGTTAAGTCTCGAAGGGTAGGGTAGTGTGGGTTTAGTCTTCGGAAACTCAGGTTCTGGAATAGGCAATTGGTCTACCTTTGGTGGAATAGGAATTTCCTTTTCTTTAACCACCTCGGGTTCTTGCTCTACTTCCCTCACCGTAGAGGTACTCACATATGGAAGCAAAGGTCCGTCTAAAGCTTTCCCACTACGTGTGGTTATAGCTTTCATCTCACCCTTCGGGTTTGGAATGGTGTTACTAGGTAAGCCACCCGAAGACGAGGAATGTTGACTCATAAAGGATTCAAACATCGAAAGCAATTTGTTTTGACCTTGTTCCAAATTTTGTTGCATACGATTTTGGTTTTGCTCTAGCCTTTGTTGATTAAGCTCAATCTTATTATTTTGCCCTTTAATCGTATTTTGAAAATCGAGTTTCAAAGTATTAATTTGCCCTTGAATGTTATTTTGAAAAGCTTTCATATTTGCTTCATTTGACTTGATATAGCTTGACAAATCATTTTGATTATTCCCTTGAAAACCTTGATTGTTTTGATTAGCATCAAACCCATTTCCTTGATTAAAATTCCCTTGGTTACCACGGTTAAAATTATTCCCATTGTTTCCATTGTTGTACCTATTTTGAACCGATGGAAAACCCGGTGGAGCAACATGATTTTGACGAGGAACTTGACCGTTGGAGCCATAAGTTCCCGTCGCGGCAAAAGCACTAGCTTGATCAAAACCCGTTTTTAAACAAGCATAATTAGGATGTGCTCCACCACATGATACACAAACATTCTCAACCATATTAATCGATCCATGAGGATTTTTCCTAATCTCACTCAACAAAGTCGCAAATCCACTATCAATCTTAGAGTCCAATCTAGAAATCTCGGGATTAGATGAATTCACATTGGAAACACCCGGTGTATTTCGTGAATATTGTGCTCTAGACTTATCCTCAATTATTCTCCACGCGTCTCTCGGTGTTTTTCTTAAAAGATTACCACCCGCGGCGGCATTTAAAGAATCTTGTTCAATCATATTAAGCCCATTATAAAAAGTATTTATTTGATGCAATTCCGAGAAACCGTGGTGTGGACATTGTCTTAACAAATCTTTAAATCTTTCCCAAGCAACCCCAAACGATTCATGCACTTTTTGTTCAAACCTAGTGATCTCATTCTTAAAGTGTGTTGTCTTGGACGGTGGAAAGAAATAATTCATAAACTTTGACACTAAATCATCCCATGTTAAGATCGAACCCGGTGGTTCTTTCTCATACCAAAGCTTAGCATTACCCTCGAGCGAATACGGAAAAAGCATGAGCTTAATCACGTCATTCGGCACATCTCTAAACTTGAGAGTTGAGGTAATTCGATTAAAATTCCGAATGTGAGAATGCGGGCTATCGGCCTCATTGCCACAAAATTGGTCGGCACGAATGAGCGATAAGAGACACGTCTTAATCTCAAAATGATCCGCCAAAATAGCCGGCACAACGATTGCTTCCCCATACCCTTCGGTGGGTGCACGGAGCAATTCCTCCATTGTTCGGTTATCGGCCATCTCTACAACAATAGGTGGAATCACGGGTTCCACTATTCGTTGTTGACGATTTCTATTTCTACGAGGAATATTTTCAAGCCTATTAAAATCAATCACAAGACGAGAAGAACGTAATTGCATACACTACAAAGACGAGAATTTAGAGGATTGAAGAAAAGAAATTAGACAAGAAGAAGATTATTTTTGGTATTTTATTTGGTATTGCTCAATCAATAATGATCGATAAAAAACAAGGAATAAGGATAACTACTATGGAAGTAAATTACCCTCGGTCGACTTTGAAACGATAGGTGAAAACCTAAACGTCTCGAGGTTGAATAAGTAAACAACAAAAAATAAGATTTATTACTACTTGAGTCGGCAAACCAATAATAGGTCGTCCCTCTCAATATACGCACAAGCAAGCGGGGAAACAAGGTGGCACAAAGCACTTAAAAACCTTTTTCCTTAGACGGCCTTTTATAACACGTCGCCTTATACCCACCTTATAGTTTGTATAAATCGAGTTCAAACTTCTTATTAGTATTTATCTATTTTGCCTTTATTTTTGTTTTGGATTCGAATACAATAGCTAGGTGATGAAATCCCAACTAAGGCTTATTTGAAAAGTATGTAAAATTATTGTTCTACGTAATACAATATATTATTCACAAAAAACTAGAAAAACGATACATACTATATAATAGAAAAATAACAAAACTTTCCGAGGACGGAAAGGGTCTTCAAATCCACGATCAACAAATCTCCACAAAAGCGAATCGTACACAAGATCCCGGCAGCGGCGCCAAAATTTTTGATGAGTCGTGGATAGTATAGTGATAATTAGATTACGTTATAGGGTAAATTAGAAAATTACCTTTAGGAAAAAGTAATAGACTAATAATACCAATGACGAATTCAATTAAACACGTGAATGAGTCGAATTCGTTGTACACGAAGATCTTATGAATTTGAGACGTTTTGTTTTGATTTGGACAATCGATTTGAATTGGTTTTCGGTTTTTACGCTACAATTAAAATCTACAAATTTTAAGCTATTTAAAATAAACCTAAAGTGCATGAATCGTAAACCCCGCTATTTTTAAAGTCTACAAACAATTACTTAATTAAAAATTAAAACTATTTAAAAATTAATCTATTTAAAAATCTATAAAATAAATCTATTTAATAAAATTAACTTTTAATCTATTTAAAAATCTAATTAAACTTTTTAAAACTAATTTACCTTATTTAAAAATACTCTAAAACAAATCTATTTAAAAACTAAATTTATTAAAATCTAAAGTTATAAAAAATCTATTTAATTAAAATTTAAACTAATTATACTTTTTAAATAAAAACTTTTTTTTATTATTTATTTTAATTTATTTATATTTTACCTAAATTTACTCTGACAAAAATAGTTATTAAAGATTTATATAAAAAAACAGATTAAAAGTAATTAAAGTTAGTAAGTAAAGAATTCTGCCAAACTATAACTAATCTATATTAACTGAATTTGCTGTAATAAAAATCAAAGGAGCACTTGGCTCAACTGGTTAACACACTGGGTATACAAAGTGGAGGTCTCGAGTTCGAAACCCATGGAAGACATTATTTTTGGATTTAATTATTTTGACAGATAATAAAATGATGTCTTATGAAAGACATTTTGTTGAGATTATTTGTTTAAGCTGATAAGGATACAACTATTTGAGACTTATCAGACAAATGAATCTGATAAGCTGTTATTGGATCAATTAAACAGAAAGATCAAAAACCAAGTTTACCACAAGATAACAGATCAGTTATCACATTAAAAACTAAAGCATATTCAATCAATTTAAACTATATCAAAATGAATCAGATAAGACTTATAGCAGCAAATCAAAATAAAACTCTAAAATCAACACATTTACAGTCCTTATTATGCCATATTCAACTCCAGCTCATAACTTAACATAATCAGGCAGTATTAAACTAACTCAGGAACACAAATAAATCCTACAAACAACAGCTTATGCCCAAATTCGTTCAAAGAAAATCAGATTAAATCGTGTTGGAAACTCAGCAGTTTAATCATTAACGAAACTACTCAACCTCAAATTAACTCAAAGCACTTTCTTAAATCAGTAATTTAAAACTCCATGTAAAAGCTTAAGTTCACATAACAATTTTACTAAAACTTAAACAGATTTAGCAGGTATCAATTTAACCTAAACTAATCAGATTATCCTATCAAACCTTTTATTCAAATCAATACATGAGAATCTAATATAGCAAAAGTCTTAATATATCAATCCAAATATTATTTCAGATCAAACAGATTAAACAAATCTCAATAAGTGAAAAGCTAAAACTAACGAATTACCCTTAACTAAACTGAATCATAACATCTATCAAATTATCAATTATCAGATTCATTAACAAAGCAATCATAAAAATCATTATCATACAAACATAAACTCAAATAAAATAAAATGAATTACACAAAAATTAAAAACGAGACTCACCTTTTGTTGAATCCATTGGGAAGAAGGTTTGCGTTAAACAACCTTTTGAACCGGTAAACATCATCATTCGAACCACCAAAGAACCACCATACTCGAACCAACTCCATCAAAGTAAATTGATCCGAACATTTTCATTATATTTTTCTAGTAGGGAAAAACTATTAATATCCTTTTCACTTTTGATAATAAAAATAAAGCTATTAATTAGCTTATTCTTACCATCACAAATATTATCCTTTTGAAGCAGTAGATAAGATTAATTTGTAAAATCAATTAAAGCAGTAAAGAGAAAGAAAATCGAGACACGAATTAAAATAACTGACAGATTTTATTAATAACAGAAATATTACAAGATTCGTTAAAAGAAATACAACATTAATCCTACCACTATTTTAACAGCATAATATTAAAGAAAACGTAATGGATAAAATTACACTAGAAATTTGGGGGTATTTATAGCCTCCCCAAGGCTTGTTGATGACGAATATACGGATCTTCAATGGAATATTCCATAGTGATTTCAGCCCTTGATCTTCATTCTCCTTTTCTCTCTCCTGTGCAATCTTGATCGGATGGTGGATATCTTTCATAGCTCACACGGATTTCCAACGTGGCATCCGTGTGTGCTAGTTGTGCTTCTTTTGAGGCTTTTGATTGGAGGATGGTGAAAATGAGGCGTCACAACAAATAAAAATAAGCCACGTAGCATAGCTTCTCCATACCCTCTCTTCCTTAAACCAAGGGGGTTTTATTCCCCTTGGTATGAATTAAATGTTTAAGTAAAAAGCCCTAAATAATAAGAACTTTTTACTGGCTATGGTTTTTTTTGTGTAACAGTAACTGGTTATGGGTGATGGGGAAGATGATACATAGATATCATCGAAAGGTTAATTTAATAATGAAAGTGAGTGGGGAAAAACGTTTTAATATAAACGTGTGGTGTGTGGGTGAAACAAAACGTGTGAATGGATTTAATATGAGTGAGTGGGTGAGGCGTTTGAGGCAAAAACAGTGAACGAGTGAATGTATAAAGTTCACGTTTCATTTATACATTTTTTTGTGATTTGGTCAAACCCTAAAAGCCCAGCAAGAATATACGTTCCATCTTAATGATTTGTTTCTTCCCATGTTGGGCTTGGGCCCAATATAGCCTTCCATCCGAGTGTTATTAATCCCATATTGGGCCTTCAATTTGGCTTGTCAAGAGTTATTTATTATAAATCCAATATTGGGCTTTTCAGACCCAATAAGCTCATGTGGGTCCCACTTGGTCCATAAATTTGACAATTTATTAAATCCTCTAGAGTCGAGCTCGATTTTGGCTTCTTTGATCTTTTTCTTCAAACTCGTGTCGATTTTCGTCGGTTTTCACGAACTTGGTACCTACACACATGAAAACAAGAAACAAGCATATCCAAGGCATATATGATATATTTTATGCATAATTTCATTGTTTTAAGCTACAAATGATATGAGTAGATACACTCATATCACTCACATATCATCTTCTTCCTCAAATCACAAAAATCATTTTCTCCACATTTTTTCAAAATTTTCAACATGGAAAACCTGGATGAATATACATTTATGTTCCCCGGTCTAATGATCGACGATAAAGAAACTGTTAATGCAATGATGCCTAAAAACGTTGTACCACGAACTACAAAAATCAAAGTAGTACTTAAAGTTGTAACATGTTATGTTTTATTCCATTTGACCACCTTTAATCAAAATGTAATAAGAGTATCTTTTTTCAACCACAGGGCAAGCTCCTTCTCCTTGACCACAGAGGTAAAATCTTTGAAAACATGGGTTTCAAATCTGGTGTATAAAGATCATTTTAATGACTATATCACAAAGATAGAGCAATATAAGTAAAATAAAAAGATTCCTAAACTTGATTTAGTTATATATAGGAAGATCTCAACCGATAATTTGTGACCATATTATTACTTAACTAAGAAAAATTAAGAAAAATATATAAAATGCCATGTAGCTATTAAAGTGAATGAACCTGTTAGCTATTAGAGTGCCTCAAAATTATGTGAGTGAATGAACATGTTAGCTATTAGTGTGTTTAGTTCATCTTTGAAACAGCTAAAGCTTATATTGGTGTTTAATTCATCTTTGAAACAGTTAAAGCTTATATGCATACACTTTATAATTTGTTATTTGTCAGACAATAAGCTATATGATAGAGCGCGTTGTTAGTCAGGGCTTGGTTTTGAAAGATTCTGTCAGATCAGTTTCGGTTTCAATAGACATGAAAGGTTCGTAAATATGTAATGTTACACAAAAAAAATTAGTTTTATTATCAAGTCTCAGATGTCATTTATCTTCCGTAGTCCATATAAAAGTCATTTATCTTCTCATAAGTTAAATATTGGGCTAACATAGTGTTTGATATTCATGATTAAAGTTTGAACAAAAAATAGTCTTAATGTAAATTATTTATGTGTAAGGTCTCAATAATTCTACTATGAGTTTTTAAGAGACAAATTGAAGTTCAACTTAATTAATGTGATTGATATTTGACAGAAAAGAGACATGTTATTCGTTGTTTAGTTTTGTGAAGATATGGTTTGTGGTTTTTAGATGGGTATTTTTTTCGTATCACAGTAGCTATTAGGAAAGGTTGGTCAGGTCAGTTTCATCGATTTGATTCGGTTTTGCTATGCACTACTTTTAATAATTTGGTCTTGACCCATTTAATGATTTGTTGTAATTGCCAGCCTTGAAATATGATTAGCAGTGAGCACATTTTTTGGAAAAATCTACTTAATAAGTGTACCTCTTATAATGTAGTCACTACAACTAATTATAAATTAAACAAAGTCACTTAGTAAATTTCTTTGTAAGTGGTACTTGAAAATTATGATAAAACCATGGGCAAATCAAAGGTGCATTGATTTTTGTTTTAAATGGTCATTTAGATTAACCCTACTTATATTTGATAATCCACATTAATAAGTATGTAATTTTTCTTTCGTCTTCAATCTTGGAGATCACATCTGAATTTAAACCTTTTGGTGCACAACGTGTTAAGTTTCTATTGTCAGTTACTCAATATGCCAATCTACCATTGAACATGATGCATCTTCTTAAATAGTTTTCAGGTTGTATTAACCCTTAGATACGTGGTTATTAGTTTAGATGATAATATCTGAATTTTGTTCTCTTGACACTTTTTACATGTTTTATGAGTTGATAAGCTGCAAAAAAACATGCTAAGTTGTAAATATGTAGTGGCCGATCAAAACTACGTACATAATTCCTGCTAAAAGTACTTACACTTGCTAAAAATTGGATCCTTAATGGATCTTGCAGTATACTCAATTCACGAAATATGTAACAGCCTGCAAAAAAACTTGAAATTTTACGTTCTCTTTTTTATGGAACAAAAGGCGAAGCCTAGCAGAAATAGAAACACATGTGAGATTTTTTTGTAGCTATAAGTTGTAAGGATGTTGAAAACATATAATGACATCAAGAAAAATCCCTTTTTAGTTTCCTTGCATGTTTATGCTCGATTTATACATTGCAGGCATTAATGTTTCGAGATATATGCTATTTTCATTCTTATTTTCAGTGATTTTTTCCCGTTAAGATTTCTTATGGCATGTTTTTTTGTAGTGAAAGCTCCAAGTAAGTTCTTAAATAACGGGGATAACAGTGTGGGTGTAAATGAAGATGAATACACATTCAATGGTATGTAAATCTTGACAAAGCAGAAAAACATGCCAAGATTAAGAAATAGAGGAATGAAGCAAAAAAAAGGGTAATAGGTGACGAGTGAAGAAGAAGAAGTGTGACACAACTATATCTAGTAAGGTTCTTCTTAATAATGCCAATTGGAATTATATTAACTCCTATTTATTTATTATCTATGTCACGCCAGATGTTATATCTGATTTCCTTATTCTTTTTTATTGTAATTTGTAATTTGTAATTTTCGCCATCTAAATCTAATTGTTTGTGATACCATTTTCTAATCACACCAATTTTCACCGTCTAAACAGACCCTTCCTCTGCACTTTAGGAAATAGTGTATGGATATAGTTATTGCTTACTTATATCTATTGTTTGAAAATTAGAGAGCCGCAAATCTTAAGTAGCACTTTGAAATAATCGGGTCCAGGCCTTCTTATTTCCCCCCCCCCCCCCCCCCCAAATAAGATGAATTAATCGGGTCCAAACCTTTTTAAGTAGCACTTTGAAATAATCGGGTCTAGACCTTCTTACAAGATCATTAGCATTTTAAATGGTGATGAAACACGTAAATTGGGTTAAATTTGTACTAAATGAAACTGGTGATTGAAAGGGCATACAATGATCTCATTTATTTTAATAAGAATATCATATTTTTAATTGAGGTTACAAGGTTTGCAAGCACCAATGGTTTTAACATACATGGAATCTTTTTGCTTTCTTTATCTGAGATTGCTAGAGACATCAATATGTTAAGATGCCAAATCATTATGCTAATTCCAGATTAGTACACGTGCGCAGAGTTTGTTATTTTGAGATGCCAAATAATTTTAAGCCGTGTTTACACAACACTTCCAATAATACTATCCACAAAAGAGTATAAAAAGGTCAAATAGTTGTTGATATAATAAGTTTAGGGAAAGAAGTGATTGTGTCATTAGGAATACTTTAGAAGCAGCGGTAGTGATTCTTGCAGTAAGAATCATAGTAAATATGTGTGGAATGTCTTTGAGTTATAATGTGTGCGATTTATGGTTTTCACGCGGTTTGTGGTAAAAGCCTCAGATGGAAAAACCGTAAGGAAACAAAGATGTTCAGGTTCAGGTAAGGAATCAACAACGTTGCAAAATCAGTAACCGTGGTGGATGGGGCTTTTTGTAGTTGTTGCTTATATCAAGCTGGAAAAAATATATAGGAAGATTAATAGGCGGGTTTAAGTAAGTTTTACAGTTTGATTAGATTAGCTAAACCGTTGATTTGTTATCTTATATTAGATCTATAATACCAATGCTACAACTGATGTCAATGCATTATCCTCGAAAATGCGTTTATAAAAATCAAATGATTTCATCAACTTAAAATAAAATACAAAACTAATTTTATTTTCTTCAGATATTCAGTTTAGGGATCTGGTAATAGATGAAGAAAACATCAACTTAATCCTGTAGGTTTTCGTTTAGGTTATTTTGTTTAGTTTGATATCTATAAACATCTTTCTGATATTGCTTCATTGTTTTCATAAGTTCTTTTGTATACCTAATCGATGAGGCCCTGCATATCATGAGTGATGGGATTTTTGTTCACAGCTACCTGTTGTAGGCAGAGGTATATTTTGCATCATCATTAATATTTTTGAGTTTAAAAAAAAACTTTTTTATTTTTGACAGCAAATGCATGTTTTTATGCAAATGAAAATGTTGTTGGTAGTGATGTACTTTAGCTAACTCATGTAGTTGTAGACTCGGTTAGTAAACGGGGTTATGTAACGGGTCAAAATGGTATTCGAATGATACGATCGGGTCGGGTTTATCACCATAGAACAGGTTGACGAGGACTTACCAAATAATCTAAATTGAATCAGACATTGCTTCACCATATAAGATTATTTAGAATATCACTAATCAAAAATGTTTTTGAATTTTGATAGCTCATAAGGGCAAATGCATGTTTTTATGCAAATGAAAATGTTGTTGTTAGTGATGTACTTCAGCTGCTCATATAGTTGTAGCCTCAGTTAGTAAAAGGGGTTATGTAACGGGTCAAAATGGTATTCGAATGATACGATCAGGTCGGGTTTATCACGATAAAACAGGTTGAGAAAGATTTACCAAATAATATAATTCCAACTATTCAATCAAAGACTTACAAAACTTTTCTCATACTCATTCGATATGATATGGCTAAAGTTACAATGTATGCACATAACTATAGTTTTCCCGAACACCCTAGGAAATATCAACAACTACTACCATGAGTTAGGTTAATTTTAAACAATTTTAGCTGATACATTGCATTAATAAAGGGTTCAGTAACTGTTTGTCCTTCGGTTATGAGTTGGGTCAACTTTAAACACTTGTAGCTCAAGTTTAAAAATCTTAATATATGATGTCAAAATGAAAGCTACCTAGAAAAGTATCTATATGATTAAAGATGTTTTGTATGGACTCTTTGATTTAACTGTTTTTATTTAATTATTTATAATTTATAATACCAAGAAAAAGGGGCTGCTAAAAATTTGTAATTTGGCATTCTATTGTTGTTGCTACTTGAGGTTCGTACACTGATGTTGAGTTGTTTCTATCAGAATATGAAGTTGTTAATGCTATGCTTGATCTTGATGTATAATTAACAGATTTTGTGACCTTGCATTGATTTCTCTTGCTTTTTCTTTTCTATCTTTTTCATCATCGTCATAATCGTTAATCTGTATGAATATGTATGATAAACATTTGTCAAATTGTAATTTTCTTCTTTTTAATGTATTTTGCACTTCAAATTGTAATTTTTTATAGTTTATAACAGTTGGTGTCATATTATAAACATTTGTCATTGAACTGAATTGCTATTACGACAACTTAGTTATTCTATGTGATACTTTACAAGAATAGGCCGCATCCAACAAGAAACATTACACCTTATCTGAATCATTGGAAATTAGTTGATTTTTTATTAGTGATTGAAGGCAGGGGATATACAACTTAGGTGTGTTAATGATTTTTCTTTACCATATTGTTTTATCGATTCAAATAATAAAAGGCTGGGGGGAATGGTGCAAAAAAACCCACTCGTGGGGTTGACATGGAAAAAACTCACGCGTGGGTTGCCATAAACCTCACATAACCCCACCTCAAACTCACCTCAAACCCACGCGTGGGTTATTTTTTTCCCATAAAAAAGCCACCAGCGATGACTTTCTCACCGCTCCACTCTCCCAAATTTGTGGACCCCACATGTTTTATTATCCCTTTTTTCCTATATAATCTCCATTTTTATTTCTCATTTTTTCATATCTCACATATCATCTTCTTCCTCAAATCACAAAAATCATTTTCTCCACATTTTTTCAAAATTTTCAACATGGCAAACCTGGATGAATATACATTTATGTTCCCCGGTCTAATGATCGACGATAAAGAAACTGTTAATGCAATGATGCCTAAAAACGTTACATGCATTTTTTTGGTATCGCTTTGTTTTGATTACGACGATATATAAAAACAAGCATTATCGAAAACAACGAAAAACGAATTCTTGAGTTCAGGTATTTTTCATTTCAACCATTATCACTTAAGGTATGAACAAACAAGTTTTAAACCTAACTAAGTTATCAAGGATTTAATTTTTCTTAAAACTCACTTTTTATTAAATGTGACAAAAGTTTTTATTAAACTTTATTTTTAAAAAAATGTATTATCAAGTTATAAATTTGAAAATGGCATATTCCATTTGTTTTAGGAGTATCCTTTGGGGATAAATATTCCACCAGATGTGACTGCACCACTAAAGATAAAAGAGAGCGGAGTCTACTCTGTCGGTTCCTCAAATGGCTACGTGGTTCCTTATCAATAATGAACCGTGGGAACAATAAAGGAACCACGGTCAGAGATAGCCGTTGGACATTTGTCTTATATATAGTGGACAGTTCTCAGATTTTTTCTTCACCACTTTTGCACATAAATTTCCAGATCCAGTCCACCTTCTTAAATCATTCAAATCCTTGGTTATTTGGTTGATTACTACTAGTTTAGAAGTAAATCTTTCTCCTCCCATCTCTTCCTCCCAAGTGAAAAGAGAAGAACACTTGCATCCTTGAAGTGTTGTGTCTACCTCAAAGGTCCATTGAAGATCAAACATTTATTTTTCATTCTTGTGTTGTTATTGTGAAGATCCAAGTAGTTGTATCTATTTGGAAGTTGTGTATGTTGTGTGGTTAATACTTAATCGTTAAAGTATATTGGTGTAGATGGGTTCTAGCTAATATTAGGGCTTGACTTTTAGCTTAGAGTCGGAAATTGGTTAAGCGACGTGTACGGTTTCTCCACCTTAAGGAGCTTGTTAATTAGTGAACTCTCGAGTAAGGAGTACTCGAGGAGTGGAGTAGGAACAAGGAGTGAGCTTCGTTGCCGAACCACTATAAATCCTTGGTGTTTGGTTTGATCTTTCTTTTCCTTATCTCTTTACATTCTTTATTCATTACTTGCATATACTTGTGATTAGTAGTTTTGTTGCACTATCCCTTGTTTATATTGTGTATGAGAAGATTTCACATATTTGCTCAATCCTAAGTGTTTTAAAAGGATTTTTAAAAACCCCATATTTAACAAGTAAGTATAAGAAACTAATCAACCCTCCCCCCTTCTAGTTTCTACAATTAGTATCAGAGCAAGGTTGCTCAAGCATTTTTAAAATATATTATATTTTATAACTTGAATCGATCTATGGATTCCAACAAGTACCTAGAAGGACAATCAATGCAAAGACCACCTCTTTTTGAAACTGATAATTTTATTTATTGTAAAAATAGATTTGAGACTTATGTGAAATAAAAAGATTTAGATATTTGGCACGTTATTACCAATAGTGACTTTTTGCCTTATCAATATAATGAAGTTTCTAAAAAGAAAGATTTAGTTACTTTTGATAATTCTAATGATGACACTAAGAAGAAACTTTCTAAAAATAATGAGGCTAAAATGATGATTTATAATGTTTTACCTAAGAAAGAGTATGAAAAGATTTTCATGTGTAAAACCGCTAAAGATATTTGGAATACTCTTTTTGTAACCCACCAAGGTAATAGCCAAGTCGAAGAAAGCAAAATCGATCTTCTTGTTCAACAATATGAACAATTTGCCATCTTAGAAGATGAAACTATTGATAGCGCATTTGTTAGGTTTAATACCATTATTACTAGTCTAAAAGCACTTGATGAAGGTTTTTCTAGCAAAAACAATGTTAGGAAGTTTTTTAGGGCGTTGCATCCAAAGTGGAGAGCTAAAGTCACAGTGATTGAAGAATCAAAGGAACTTACTACATTATCACCTGATGACCTTATTGTCAACTTAAAAGTTCATGAAATGATAATTTCGAAGGACTCTGAAATGGTGAAAACCAAGGGTGAAAGAAAGTCTGTAGCACTAAAGGCCAAGAAAGTGCAAAGTGACCATGATAGCTCCCCTTTGGATAGTGATGATAAGGAATATGCTATGGCGGTTAGAGACATCAAGAATTTCTTTAAAAGGCGAGGTCAACTTGTAAGACAGCCAAGCAACGACAAGAAATCCTTCTCCATAAACCAATTTTTCATGAATGAAAAAGGTGATAGGAAATGCTTTAGATGTGGTGACCCAAAACATTTCATCGGTGAATGTCCAAAGCCATCTCGCGACAAGAATCATACGGCTTTCGTTGGAGGTCCATGGAGCGATAGTGGTGAAGAATGTGACGACGATGCTAACGACGAGAAGCGTCTAATGTCTCATTCTTCCAAAGAGGTACATTCTGAAACCGAATACTATAGCAATGTTAGTTCCTCTCTAGATGATTTATAATTGGAAGGTTGTAAAATCTTGATAACCTATGAATCTATGAAGTGGGTTGTTGATTTCTAGAGAGAGAAACTAGAGAGAGAAAGTGAGAGAAACTATGTGTCTTTTTATTAGAATGAAACTAGGAAAATAAACAAAAACCAACCCCTTTCCATGGTGGAAAGGGGTATTTATATCCAAGACCTTATTTGGACTTGGGCCGGCCCATGACAAGCCCATGGGCCGGTTTCTTACTTAACTTAATAAGTAACACTAACTACAAGCTATTACAACATAAATAATATTGTGGAGTGACCGATACTTCTACTATACGTAAAAACGTATTTCTAACAATCTCCCCCTAAGGGAGGTCACTCCACGTTACAAAGTTCTAAACCTAGCATACTATACTAAGTCTTCGTTCTTCAGCTCGTAGTCTTTTCTTCTTTCCTTTTGTTGTGAATATTTTGATTTGATCTTTTAGGCTTTGGCTTGAGAGCATTGTTCTTTTGGCCTTTCACGTGCGATCTTTGCCTTCTTGTGAAACTTGCCTCCTTGTGACTTCATGTTCCACACACTTATGTCTTTTTGTTGAATTCTCGAAAGCTTCAGAGTTTAGTACAGCGGAAGACTTCATTTTGCACTTTCTTGAATTTTGCTGAACTTTGATGCAGAAAAACATAAGCATGTGGGAACGACTTCTACAGGTACACCGCACCACCACCGTCTTCAACTGGTACACAGCAACGCCACCGTCTTCAACAGGTACACAACAACGCCACCGTCTTTAACAGGTACACATCAACGACACGAATAAAATGGCTTTGACATTTTATTCTGATTCGGTAGCATTTTACCTCCGGTCGGGAAGACCGTTGGACGATATTAGATATCGTACCCGTGACGGATAGTTTCAATTAAGTAACTTCCTGACAGGATTTCGCGGGTAAACCCGTTCTCTTTATTCGACCGTCCAAAGCTGACTGCGAACATAAAGAGTGAATCACTTGGATAAATTATCCTTGTGATTTGAAGCCGTCAATTCATGAAACCTGGAACAAGTGAATTTCAATTAAGATTTTCACCATCGTTGCTTTCCAGTTATCACGAGCTCAATTCATAAAGAATCTTGCACGTCACCTACCAAGTGCTGTTTGATGTTAACACTAGAAGGATTTCCACTCGTCACTGTGATCAATAAAAAGTCACTCTGAGTGTTCTGGCAAGATCGTATGATAATGCATAGAGGCCTGGAACGAGTTTAAGTTCAATTAAGAATTAAACCACTGTTTCTTTCCAGTTTTTCACAAGATTGGTTCTAAAAGAACCGCACGTGTAACCTACCATGAGCTTGTTTGATGTTGGCTCAAGCAGGATTTCCATCTTCATTGTAATACTTGCGTATTACTCGGATGTTCTGGCAATTTTACAGGAATACTGCGTAAGACTCATGAAAATCTCTTACTTTTCATAGTGTGTGAGAAAGCAAGGAATAAATGGAAAGTGTCCTAATGAGACTTTTGATGATCTCTTGGCTCTAGACTCGATAGTGCGTTTTGATTTAGTGAGCGATGGCTGGAGAGGAGTGCCACCTTTTCAATACCAGTCTATTCGGAGTGAATAAACCAATAGATAACGTGTTGATCTCCGTGTGATTAAAACAAATACCTTTTGAGAGATATTTGAGTTAGCTGGGAAGGGTTGTGCATTGCATCACTGGGTCCATGACGTCTTTCTTCAATATCGAGAATCATTAACAAAAATGACCTCAATAGCATATGTATTGACCCGGTTTCTGCCTAAAGTTGTAAGGAGGGCTTCTTTCTTTACACCCTTTATCTTTACAATTCTTTTTCATTCTTCAACCCCTTCAAAGCTTACCAATACGTCATAACTAGCACCTTGTTGTGATTGTTCCAGCGCTAGCTTAAGTACTCGGTCGGCATTCAGCTACGTTCACAATCTTTCTCCACCTTTCCTAGGACTTCTAATTCTATCTAGGGAATTGTCCTTGGGAAGATTCTATCGGCTCTGATGAATCATTGGACTAAACCTATTCCTACCACCCTTTTGTCACCACATTCGTTGTGAATTAAGCGTGTTTTGGGAAAGTATAGCCACCATGAAAAATCATTGAAAATTACCTAAAGTACTTGTGATATTGAAATCAAAAGTTTTGTACCTTAGGTGTTTTGTTCATCAAAAACGCTCCCCCTTAACACGTGCTTTACACATATTAAGTTGGATAATCGTTAAGTCTTTTTCATCTTTTAGCCAAGTATCATTTAAGTCTCCTTAATCCCATTTTCTCCCCTTATCCAAAATGTTAACCATTAATATTTGGGATATTGAATGGATTAACCGGTCTTTGGGTAAAAATGAAATCGATGTTTGGCCATAGAACATGTTAATGCTCCCCCTTAAATTAATAAGGGATAGTTGTAGTGCTTTAGTATGATATATTTTGAAAGATTTAGAATCTCGTGAGAAATTCTTGAAAAATTATCATACCGTAACACTACATCAAGCCGTAAAAGCACCATATTCACAAATTTACATATTCACAATTAAAACCAATATAAAGTGGACCTGAAATGTACGACCCATTAGATGGATCGTTGCAGTAACTTGTGGTGCACTCCATATGGTCTACCACCAACGAATCTTTCTAAACTCCTCATCAATCTACGTTCACGGAGTTTTTGATCAATCTTCTTGATCACATACTTTGCCATTTGCCGATAACCCTGATGCCAATCCTCAGTCATCTCTGGTAAAGACCCACCCGAATTGAGATGATCCAACTTTCCTCTGACGTAGATGAGAGTCCCATCACTGTACTTATAGAGCTCACCCACCCTCATAAACTTCATTAACCCTCGACTGTTCAAGTAGAAAATCCCGCAATTCGGAACAGAAATGCCGGCATAGGGACATCTGTTGACATGTTGAGGTAACACTTGATTCACTGGACGGGTTAGGTTAAGCTTCCTTTGGTAACTTTCGACTCCCAACTGAAGATATTCAACTCGTTTCTTGATTACAACGCTTCGTGTGAACATACGAAGTGTTGTATTCAAGGAAATGATGTCTTCACGAGGAATATGTGTGAGTTGATCCCGGGTCATCATAAGCAACATGTCTTTGATATCCTCAAGGAGAATGATAGAAAAATCTCGCTGCTGGATTTTGTATTCTCTGTCATCCTCCCTTTTTAGACGAATCTCTGTCACATGATAATAGCCATTCTTGGCTTCAGTTTTTAGTCCCAAAATGCTGGAGATGCGAATATCGGATCTAACCTTGCTTCCTGAATTGGCTAAGCAGCAACCCCTGTACGCCCTTCGGACTCGTTCGTCCCAATGAGATGCACCTATAACAGCATACATATCATAATTACGAGTTACCCTTGGGACCCAGAGTCGGTTTACCTTTTCCTCGATCCAGGGTATTGTCCCCCAGTTGGCAGCTTTCAGCAAGGTCAGGGAGGTTGCGTACTTTGATGATCCCTTGAGGAGATACTCAAGATCATAGGTGACGAAGAAGTCGAGAGCAATCTGGTTATCTTGAGAAGGATCAAGTGGAGGTGGAGCTCTTTCGGATTCATGGAGGCCTGGCCTTTGAACGGTGTTAAGAGCTTTCAGGACCTCGTCAGCATAATACTCGAACTCCATTCGGGTTAACCTGGTTTTGGAGCGAATTCTCTTATCCTTTAGCGCTCTTTTTACCAATGACGGAGTGACCGAAGATTGATACTCATGAGCCAGAAATGCGCACAAGTCAATCGGACTGCGGATACGGAGATATAAAACATCTCTGTCAGCGTATGTGATTGGATCATATTGAGCCGCTGCCGTGATCCAAGCTTGTGGCGGTGCAGTCTCATCAATCTCCAATGTGTCTGCCCAGTCCCGTGTGCTTGACTCAGGAACAGTAGATTGTGGTTCTTGTTGTAGAGGAGTAGAAACGTGAACATCTGCTGGTTCTGATTCAGGCATCTCGGCGGTGTCATGAACGGGCGAGTGTTGTGCAGCTTCAGGTTCAGTTACTGACTCTGCAATCACAGGAGCAACAATAGAACTAACAGGGTTAGTGGTAACAGGTATAGACACAGCAATAGATGTACCGGGAATCGATGACGCTGTAGTAGCATTCACATCGTGGCGCCACTTGGATCGTCTTGATTCCGTTGAAGTGGATTTTTCCTTCTGCACAGCATCTTTCTTAGACTTGGTTCCAGACTTAGAAGGTTTCTTTGTGCTGGCAACCTTATCCCCTGTTTCATGCTGTTTACCCCCATCATCCTTATCGCTATCCTCGTTGCTTCCCTTAGCACTCTCCTCATTCCCATCACCACCATCATCACCATCATCATCATCATCATCATCCTCGTCATCATCACCATCATCATCCTCCTCTTCTTCTTCTTCTTCTTCTCCTTCTTCTTCTTCTTCTTCCTCTTCTTCTTCACCAGTACCCTCTTCCTGTTCACTATCATCTTTTTCCTCCTCAGGCAAAATGTGGTAAGGTACCACACTTCCAAACATTTTGAACAGCCGATCATCCTCCATAATAGCATCGTTTAGTGACTTGTAGAGTGCCCGTTGAACTTTAGACTTATCAAAAGATCCAACTTCCCTCATACGAGCTTTAAGGATCTTCTTTAATTCAAAATTCGTCAAGTCATATGCAATTTTGTAGGCGGATTGAGAAGGATTGGATGACTTGATCATCAAGTTATCAGTCGCGAGTGTCTTCAACTTATCACGCAGTTTTGGCATAAGGGATTCAACGGATTCTTTCACTCTCTCCTCAATAGAAGCTTCAAGAGTTTCTTTATACTCCTTGTAGTTATCCTTAATAGCTCGAAGTCTCGTAAGTCGTGCTTCATACCTATCAGCTTCAGCCTTTTTGACCTGAGCAAGTTCTTCTGCATGAGCTTTACGTGTCGACTCCATCTCTGCAGCGAACTTAGCAAGCATCTCTTCTTGAGCTTTCTTGGATGCTTCTTCACTTTGAATTCGTCTATGTAGCTCTTGGCGAAGTTCATCCATTTCTCTTTTTTGATTATCCGTATGTTTATCCAACATTTCTGCCATTACAAATACAGCCATTGAAGATGATGCAGAGCTACTCTGGGTTGGTTGAAGAGGCTCGGTTGTGACTACGGTACTAAGGATGGGAGTTATTAGTGGTGGAAGGAATGGTGTTGGTACCGGTCGGGTTGGTAAGGGTTGTGTTGGTGGAGGTTGAGTAGGTACCATGATTGTAGGAGCACCGGACTCTTTTTCAACACTTGCTGAAACAGGAATGGATGTCTCCTTCGAAGTAGAATACCGTTCAGGTGACCCAAACTCATAAACATCCTCTGGCTCCTCGTACTCTTCTTCAATATTCATCTGAGCACCCGAACCACTACCGCCCGTATCTTTCCTACTCCTTTCAATAGCTATCTTCATTAATTTCTTCTCAGCTTTGTCAAGAGTAGGACCATCAACAACTTCTTCGTAGCGGAGAACTAACTCATCAGCCAAACCCTTTCCCTTCTTAGCGACGGTCTTTGTCTTTTTGGCTTTGGGTTCAGGTAAAGCTGTTTGCTTGCGTTTACCTTTGCTCTTAACCGTGGTAGATGAGTCTTCACCTGCTTGAATGCTTGCTCGTTGATTCTCAATTTCTTGTAGCAAGTTCTTGTAATCAGCAGATGTGATAATCTCATCTGTCAGGAGATGACTGGGAATGGGACCAGGGATAATAATATTGGAATGAGTTTCTTGCCTTAAGTCCACCAAATCATCAGCATCCATTGTGTGGTGACGGCTACCTGCACGCTTATCAATAGATGCATCGTTTTCCATAAAGTAATGTATGATCAGCTTAATGAACCTAGGGTACTGGTAACTTTTAACCTTACCCTTCGTGTTTGTGAAGAGTTGAAAAGTAAACTCTTCCCACAGCAATGATGCATAATCAATACCCATACCTTTGAACATACCATAAAACATCTTGATGATTGGCGGACGAACAACATCAAACCCAGTTGTTTTGGGTGTGAGACATCGGCTGAGAATACCAAAAATTGCTCTCCAGGGTTGACCCACTTTGGCTGTGGTAAACTCGGACACTATCCGTATGTCTGCACATCCAATGTCAGTGAACATCTCCATGAGCTGGTTCTTGGTTGGGTTCGCTGAGTATGATAATCCTTTGGGTGCCTCCCGAAAACCAAAGATCTTGCGAAAGTCTGACACTGTGAGAGTTTGTTGCTTGTTGTCCAAGAGGAATGTGATCTTATTGGACGTCTTCTCCTTGGTTGCCCAAAATTCGTACATGTAGTCGTAGGGTACCGAAGCACTTTTCTTTAGCGCATTCTTGAAGCGAGAATTGTCAAGAATGGCTGAACCTACCTTGAATCCATTGTGAGTAGAATGAGAGACCTCCTTCAACCGGTAGTTGTTTGGAATGAACTTGAGGGTTTTAGCCTCGGCAATGGTTGCTGCTCTAGATTCTTGGATTTGTTGCACGGTTGGGTTAGTCATTGTTTCTGCTTAAGAATAAAACACAAAAGTTGATACATACAGATATGGATATCATGATGAGTTTATACCTAAGCATTATACAAAAGACATAATCCCTTAGATAGTTAAGACACTCAAACATCCTTCATTAGAATAAACATTTAATTCTGAATAAACCTCAATTTGGAAAATTCAGCCTACCCGGAATAATCATTCTATACGGAATATTATGTCTACCCGGAATAAAACAACTACCCGGAATAAACATCCTATGCGGAATAAATGTCTACCCGGAATAATTCTTCTATGCGGAATAAATTTCTACCCTGAATAAAACAACTACCCGGAATAAACATTCTATGCGGAATAAATGTCTACCCGGAATAAAACATCTACCCGGAATAAATACCCTATGCGGAATAAATTTTTACACGGAATAATTCTTCTATGCGGAATAAATGTCTACCCGGAATAAAACATCTACCCGGAATAAATCATCCTATGCGGAATAAATGTCTACGCGGAATAATTCTTCTATGCGGAATAAACCTTTACACGGAATAATTGTTCTATGCGGAATAAAACATCTACCCGGAATAACTTCTTCTATGCGGAATGTTTTTGGCTGTTTATTCGGAACTACTTAAAAACACCTAATGATCTTTCAAATAAGCGCGAATGTTTGTTTTAAGCGTTCTAAAGGCCATCTATCTTAGTTTTGTTCTATTCCGAGTAAAACCCAGGCAAAACCCCCAAATCACATAACCCTAATTAAGCAGAAACCATAGTTTGATTTATCTTAATTAACATGAGTTAATTGATTTGATTTAAAGGGAAAATTCCACAAATTAATTGATGATTATACCTTGTTTAATCGAATGAAACGGATTGTGAGATGAAAAACGAGAGTTTGTGAATGCTTTGTGTGTGTTTGTATGTGTGTTAATGGCGGCAGAAAGAAAACGAATGGAAACAGTGAATGATGAAAAAACGAGGGGGGGGGTGGTTTGACTTAGGTCAAAATTCAACTTTCCCCCTTAGACATTTTAAATCCCTACACTTTTCTTTTCTTTTCCTTGTTTCTAACCATTGTTAAAATTTTGCCAACTTAACCTTCACACAACTTAAGCATCACAACCTATTAGCAAATCTCCAAGATCTTAAAGCAAATTCTATCACATTGAGCGAGCACAAGTCGTATTCTATATCAAGACCACACATAAATCATTTAGCCAATTAATTTTCCACAAACACTTTTGAAAATCGTTTTGATGACGAAGATGAATTTAATATTTTCTCCCCCTTAAACGATGACCCGTTTTCTATTTAAAGAGCTGTAGTCATTGTTTAAAGAGTCAAATATTGATGAAAGCATTTCCAATTAATATCTTGAAAAAGATTGATTCGTGGTGGCAATAAGATTTCTCTTATTTTGACAAATTAATGCACTGAGACGTACACTAACTCGTGTTAGACCAAGTTGTAAAGTAAACTTGATCCCTTTGCATGATTTGGCTTGTAAATCGTGCCCGAGAAAATTAATTCCCGTTGTGAGCCAACGTTTTCCAAGGAAATACGTGACTTTAATGCGAAAACCGGGTTGCAGTCTGAAATAACTACAAGCCATAATGGGCATGTTTTAAAAATTTACAACTTTTATACGGACTCTATTTTTGGCGCCGTGTCAATATTGATCGACATTTCTAAAGCCGTAAATATTACCGTACTAAAAGACATGCCCGTTTAAAAAACGAAAAATATTTTTGGTTTTTCTGGATTTTATAATTTTTATGGTTTTTGTAGGTTTTATATTTTTTATGGTTTTTCTTGGTTTTATATTTTTGTATTTTTCTTTTTGTAGTTTATATATTTACGATAATATACATGATCACGAACAAAGGATACGCCTGAATAGTTTACCACTACTATTCAGCTGATTCTTCTGCCAATTCTTTGAGAGTCGCTGGAGTAAATGATTTCATGCCAAGCTTGTCGATCAAAAACTCGATTCGTCCTCGATCTAAGGCTTTGGTGAACATATCTGCCAGCTGATACTCAGTAGTGACAAAATACAGCTCGATCACTCCGTTCTCCACCTGCTCTTTAATGATATGGTAGCGAATGTCTATGTGCTTGGCCCGGGAGTGTTGAACATAGTTGCAGCAAAGGGCAATGGCGCTCTTGTTGTCACAATACATCGGGATTTTGTTGAATCCCAAACCGTAGTTAGTTAATTGTGATCTCATCCAAAGGACTTGAGCACAACAACCGGACATGACGATGTATTCAGCCTCCGTGCTGGAAATTGCAGCGCTTTTCTGCCTTTTTGAAGACCAACTGATCAATCTGTCTCCAAGGAGTTGCACAGATCCAGAAGTGCTACGCCTCGTGTCTTGACATCCAGCATGATCGGCATCTGCGTATGATATTAAAGCAATAGAGGAATCTTTTGGATACCATAGACCACGATGAAGTGTTCCTTTGAGATACCGAAAGATCCTTTTAACAACATGTAGGTGCTTTTCGGTAGGCCGAGCCTGATACCGGGCACACATGCATACGGCAAATTGCAAATCAGGCCTGCTAGCAGTCAGATAGAGAAGGGTGCCGATCATCCCACGGTAAATTTTGGATCGACAATAGTCCCATTCCTATCTTCATGTAACTTGGATTTCTCCACCATCGGAGTGTCCACGGGGTCACAATTTTCAAAGTTATATTTCTTTAAAGATTCTAGAGCATATTTGGATTGATTAATAAAGATGCCTCTAGGATTCTGAGAAATCTGTAATCCTAAGAAAAATGAAAATTTTCCCATCATTGACATCTGAAAGCGTGTGGACATTATCTTCTCAAAGCGATTTGACAATTCTATGTTAGTGGCAGCAAATATTATATCATCAACATAAATTTGTACCAGAATCATGTCGTTGTCCTCCTTGAGAGTGAATAGAGTGGGGTCCACCTTGCCTTTGGAGAAGCCTTCCGAAATGAGATATGTTGAAAGGAGATCATACCAAGCACGTGGAGCTTGTTTCAACCCATAAAGAGCCTTCTTAAGCTTGTACACATGATTAGTAAACTCCGTGCTAACGAACCCATCCGGCTGACTAACATAGACCTCTTCCCTTTGTTCACCGTTCAAAAATGCCGTCTTCACATCCATTTGATAGACGATCATGTTCATATGAGCAGCATACGCAAGGAATAGTCTAATAGCCTCCAATCTTGCAACAGGAGCAAAAGATTCTTCGAAGTCTATACCTAAGGCTTGTTTATATCCTCTAGCAACCAATCTAGCCTTATTCTTCAATACTGCACCCATCTCATCGAGTTTAACCTTATAAACCCATAACAAAGTAAGGATGTTAACTTTGTCAGGGAGAGGAACTAATTCCCATACTTCAATTCTTTGGAATTCATTTAGTTCCTCTTGCATGGCTTCAATCCAAGATGATTGAGTCATAGCATGTTGCCAGTTTTTAGGTTCAACTTCGGAGAGAAATGCATCAAAGTAGCAATAGAGTGCACTCTCTTGTAATTGATGGCGTGTAGAGACTGGTCGATCTAGATCTCCAATGACATTCCTAATTGGGTGATCTTTTGGCCATTTAGTGCTATGATTTTCAATCCTAGGTGGTCTAGAGTGAACAATAGAAGGAGCTTCTTCTGAGGTAGACGCGGCTGAAGGGTTTTCAGGTATCGCTACACCAAAGAAAGGAAGCTCTTACAGGTGAGCATATTCCAAATCGTGATCAATAGAATCCTCTTCCACATCATTAGGCACAAGTAAGGGTGACGATTCAGGTGTAGTTTGAGAATCACTTGGTAAAGGTGCATCAGGTTCAATGTTAATTGAAGATGCATTAGATAAAGCTTCATTTGCTTGAGCAACCACTTCAGGGATTGGAGCGATCACTACCGGTGCTGGAACTTCATCATTCGGGGGATCAAAGAATTCATCAAACAACGGTTGAAACAGTTTATCCCACTCAGGCCTTGTAGGTGGTAAAAATGATGTAGAAGTAGGATTATTGGGAACTAATCCGGAGCTAATAGCACCGGTTCCCATCTCATGAAGCGCGGGTTCAGAGCTGCGTTGCTCAGAAGCCATCGCTGTCAGCTCATCGAAATCTGCGTCCATAGTTTCTACAATCTTACCAAGACGACGATTGTAAATTCGGTATGCTTTCTTGGAGGGTGAGTAACCAATGAAAATACCTATATCGGCTTTCGGTTGAAGCTTACCCAAGTTCTCACTATTAATGTTTGGATAACAAAGAGCACCAAACACATGAAAGAATGAAACATCGGGTTTACGATCATGTAGAAGCTCGTAAGGTGTTTTTCCATGGTGTTTCCGAATGATAGAACGGTTTTGGGTGAAACATGCAGTAGATATAGCTTCTGCCCACAAGAACAATGGAGCGTTCGCATAAATCAGCATAGTCCTAGCAGCTTCCATAAGCGTACGATTCCGTCTTTCAACGACACCGTTTTGTTGTGGAGTACGTGCAGCGGATGTTTCATGTGGGATACCAACTTCTTCATAGTAATCACGAAGAGTCTGGTTGACGAACTCTGTTCCATTGTCTGTACGAATACGACGGACAGTAGTATTCAAACGTACCTGAATGAATTTCAGAAAAGTGATGATAGCCTTCGGTGCTTCATCCTTTGTACGTAGAAATCTAACCCATGTAAACCTGGAGAAATCATCCACAATGACAAGAATGAATTTCTTACCGCTCACACTTTCAGTTCTCATTGGCCCACAAAGATCCATATGCAAAAGATGAAGTTTTTCTTGATTGGTGTCTTCAGCTTTGGGCTTGTATGATTTCTTGGTACTTTTCCCCCTTGAACACGGAACATAAATGGTCCTTGTGAAATTTGAGCTTTGGAAGACCACGAACTAATTCGTTTTTAGCCAGCTGATTAATAGCATCAAAGTTTAGATGAGATAATCTGCGATGCCATAACCATGACTTGGTCTTAGATGCTTTAAAGAGAAGACATACTGGAGAGGCGGCCATCATGTCTTGTAAGGACAAGGTATAACGATTTGCACCACGAGATCCCTTCAACAAATCTTTTCCTTCCAAGTTGCGGATGAAACAAGTGTGTTGTCGAAAAGCAACCTCTAGGTTGGAATCACAAAACTGTCCTACTGAGAATAAGTTATGACCAAGACCTTCTACATAGTATACCCTTGAAATCGTAATGTTTCCAATCTGATATTCACCATACCCCATTATCTTTGCAATATGATCATTACCGAATTTAACCGTACCAAGAAACTTGCTGACGAAATTTCGGAGCATCGAGCGATCTCCGGTCATATGCTTTGAACAACCGGAGTCCAAATACCAGAGGATGATTTGGACCACCTGAAAATATCACCACACGAAGACAATGTAGAGGTATCGGAATCTGAATGTTCCTTGTTCTTAGCAGGTACAGATTTAATAATCTTAGATTTGCTAACTTTAGGTTTCTTAGATTTCCTAGCCTTCTTCTTCCTAGTTGGTGGTGTAGATTCTAGTTGGCTTAAATCCTGAGGTATTTCTTCACTGATAGGCACTATAGTGGGGGCTGACCTAATTAAAGGGCGCTGTTTCCATACTTTAGTGCGAGTGTGCCTAACTAAAGGACGCTCAGACCTAACCTCAATGGATGCATTCCTAGTTAAAGGGCACATTGTTCCATCTAATGTAAAGGTCCTACCAGTGGGACGCCATTGCCATCCAACTTGGGCACGAGTTCTACCAGTTGGCTTCCATTCAAGATTATTCCTAATGGCATTCATTTCATTCACATGATCAATAAGACACAAATCATGACGTTGGGAAAACATACATTCATTACAATTCCAACAATTCAAATTAGAATTCACGAATGGTTTAGGCTTCTGCACAGGCGCAGAGCTTTTAGTCTTAACATGATTCTTTTTATTTAAAACTGAACTAACATTCCTATGGGGAGCTTCTACTTTCTTCTTGTTGGTACTACTAGTAGAGGGCTTGATCTTATCTTTCTTGAGTGGCGATCCTTTAGCCTTAGTAGACTCTTTTACTCCTGTAGAAGGCAAAATGGGAACATTAGCAACAGATTTTAAAGGTGCCTTACTTGATGGTGCCAATGACGGTTTTGCTCCTAGGGTCTTATTGAATGGAGTTACAGCAATGGGTCGATTAGTGAGTAGTGCAGAACCTGGTTTACCTATGTATTGCAAGTAGGCTAAGCAATATTGAACACGCTTAATATATTCATGGGCTGAATAATAATAGCTACTTGAGGGATCTAAGGCATAAAGATCGTCTAAGATATCCCTAACAAGATCTACATGCTTAACTGCATTCCTCATATAATCATCGTAGGTAACCGGGTTTTTCTTATGGAGCGGGTTCTTATAGAGCACTACTGACTTGGTTGTTGGAGCACTAGTGGACGGTGCAGAGTCAGTAGCTAAGTTATCAACAACTTCTTGTCGGGTGAGAAGAAGTGTCTCCTTTAACTCGGCCAAAACCATGTTTTTGTCAATGAGCAGGATGTTTAAGTTAGAGATTTCTTCACACTTTTGGTTCAGTTGTTCAACATAAGATTGTTGCTGTGCTGCATTAAAAGCTAAGCGTTCTTCTATTGAACCATAAAGAGCGGATAGTCCCTGTCTTGCCCGATCCATCTCCCCTAGAATAGACGAAAGTCTAAATTCTAAGTCCTGGTTTTTTTAGACTCTGCGGCCTCTAGTTCCAATTTTAATGTTTCATTTGATGACACATCTCTCTTCAATCTCATAATCTCTTCCTCTAATACCTTAACTATTGCAATCATCTTGTCACTCGTCTCAACACCGTTTTCACAACCATTTGATATCAAAAGATCCTCATTTTGAGTTTGTTGTTTTAATTCTAAAGATATACAATGTTGTTCGAGTTGATTAAAGCGTTTTGAAAGTAAATTGTAAGAATCTTGTAGCTTTAAAAATTCAACGTTAGATTCGTGACAAGAATGATTATCTACCTCATTTACAGTATCAGCAACATTTATAGAGAGATCACAAACATCATCACATATATTCACAGCATCACAATTAATCATAGCGGATGTAAGTTCATTCGAATAATTAACATTCACAGTAGTAAGCACATCACACGAGATTACTTCGGACAAGAATCGTTCATATTCGAATAAAATCTTTTCCTTTTCAATTAGTTGTAGTTCGTAAGCGGTGTCCATTTCATAAAACACTTTTTGAACTTCTCCAATTTCAAATTCAAGATTTTCCTTAAGAGATGCAAAACTTCCTTTTAGACTTTCGACAAACGGATTGATCACATTTTTAAACACCTCGTTCATGTGTTCGAAAGCCCATTCTCCGGCGTTTAGGCCATTTGAAGTCGTACATTCCAAAATGACCTTGTCAAAATTAGTAAAGTATTGATTAATCTCTTGCAAGTTTAACCATACAGTGCTAACAGGTGGAAGATCCTTTGGAATTTCCTTAGGACCTTCCATATTGACAAGTGTAGGAAATGTACTAGGGTTTTCTTCATCTAACATGTAGGTTGGTGCTGTGATGAGATCTTTGTCCATATGGAAGCGAATTCTAAAATCCGTTTTTGCAAGCTCCTGATTCATTTTAAAATAATCACACTCGGGATATTTTGTAGAATTGTATGACCGATCCTCATCAACTAGATCCTTACTTGTTCGATCATCGAAAATAACAATCGGGTCTAAGACCAATCCTAATTGGGTTGCATTATAAAGTCTTGGACTATGGCTTAAAGCTTGTTTTGCATACCTTGGGTTAGGGGGAAGGCCTTTTTGACGTGATAAGTTAAATTCTCTAAACGAAGCATCAAATAAGTGCACTAGTTGAGAAGCAACGTATTGTCTTAAAAGCAAGTAATCTAGACTTCTAATCTTATTAGCAGCATTAATCTCCATTTCATTCTTCTTAGACTCGAGTAATTCAAAATCCGTTTGAAGTTTTTGAAAATTAGTGACCACTAACTCCTTTTCTTTAAGTTCATTAGAAAGATTTGCTCTTAAGTTTTCAATTTCTTGCAAATGACCCATTTGTTTGTTCCGAAAGTGATAATATTCGGGATTTGTTAGAACACTAGACGATGGCACTAATTCCAAAGTGTGAACTTTCTCGTTGCTTAAGGCAAGCTCATAAGACAAATTCTTATTCTTAGCTAGGGTTTCTAAGAGTGCAACATTCATTTGGCTAAGTAATGTAGCAGGAACCATGACCAAATCTTGCTGAGCAGGAGTATGCGTATGCGAAATGGCTCCCGGTTGTGATTCACTCAAAGTCTGGGGACTCACATTGACATTACTATCATTGATTGTCTCCTCATTTGAAAGACTCACCACCGAAGATTCATTCAAATCAGCACGCTCTTGCACAACTTGATGTGGTTGAATACTAGCATCAGTGGTATTATCAGTGGTATTAATAAGTACCTCAGATCTCTTTTCTGGCCGTAAGCTGGAGATAGTTGCCATAAGAGCTGCCTTTGCAGATTGAAATTCATCACAGTCTGAGTCACACGCATCAAGATCATCTGCTTGGTATGCTGCATTCTGTGTGGTGACAACGTCTTGTTCAGCAATCCCTGGATCAGCAAGAAATGCAAGCTCCTCTTCATCAAGTTCCCTTCCTTGTGCCTAAGCATTCACCAGATAAATCTTCTCTGCAAACCATTGACCATCCCTTCTCCTCTTGGGTTTCTTGTAATCCCTGGACATGTGACCTTCTTCCTTGCAGTTGTAGCATGTAATCATTCTCAACTTGCCTGTGGAATTAGCCCGTAGAGGAGTGTTGGCCGTTGGAGCAGGATTGACCGTGCGAGCATTGGTAGTTGATGTAGTAGGTCTCCCCTGATAAGGTTGAATAGGTTGAACCATTACCCTGTCATTCTCAATAGTAGCTTGTTGGCGAGAATTGGATGAATTCCTCAACTGATTGTTAGTAGGAGCTGATCCCCTAAATCCTCGTTTGCTTAATGTCCTTGTGAGATAAGCAGACATAGTGGTTAACACTTCAACTGGGTCAGTTCCTTGTTTGAACACAGGAATGGGGACTTCATCATCATCATAATACATTGCTTGGTCTTGATGAGCTGCATAATCACTAGAAGGAATACTCATGTGGTCAGGGTAGCTTGTTGGATATGTTGTATTCTCTTGATAAGAAGAATATGAAGACTGAGCATAAGGTGCAATGCTTGTTGGGTGAGGTTGTGTAGCATATTGTGATGAAGGTGCATTAAACCGATATTGTTGCTGATGTGAGGTGGGTGGTTGCGGTAGAATCGAGTATTGGGGAAAGGTTGGTGTCATGTAAGGTGATGGATGATAGGCTTGATGTCCCAAGATATAAGGAGTGTTGTTGTGTGACAAGCTTGGTTGATTCGCCATCAAAGCTAAAGAATCAGGGTACATACCTCGAGGAGAACGGTGCATGATCACATGTTTCTCATGCTGCTGAAGAAAAGCATAGAGTTGATCCAAATTGCACTTATGCAAATCCCTGGTTAACTTAACATCGGTAATATACTCACCCCATTCAGCTTGAGGTAAAGTATTCAAAAACTTGGTGTTAACCTGGAATGGAGCAATCACGAGATTGTATACATTCAGATCATTCATGAGAGTAGTGAATCTGAAGTAATAGTCGTGAGGCGTTTCCCCTGGGTTGTACGTGAATCTATCAAACATATCATACAACTGACATTCCCTTTCCTGTTTGGTAAGAGACGTACCTTGTAGCAACACCTTTAAACGTTCCCATAAATCCTTTGCCACCGTATACTGACTTACCATTCGATAGATGTCATGTGGAAGAGCTTGGAGAATGGTTTGAAGAGCCTTTTCGTCTATCGGAAACAAGTTGTTGAGCTGGTGTAAGTTCTTCAAACTCCCTTGGTCGAGTCACATTGTTAACCACGATGGTACCATAGTCAAGTGGACCATTTAAAATTGACTTGACCATAAGCCTCCCATATACCGGTTTTCCCTTAAGGTATGACATCATCCGGCCTTGCCATGCTTCAAAAACTTCTTTGATGAGCATTGGAGGACGATTATCCGTACCCGTAATGACGGAAATATCCGTAAGTGATGTCATCTGAGGCATTACTGAATTCGGATTCATTTTGTTCACTTCAAAGAGACAAAGATTATCGGTTGATCGAGCAGTGAAGTAAGGTTATGAATTGTGTTGTGTTGTTGAAGTAAAGAGTGTAAGAAGCCAAGATTAAATCCACTAAAAATCGTCGAAAAAAAACCCTATTCGGAATAACACCCTATCCGGAATAACACCCTATTCGGAATCCAACCCTATTCGGAATACTACCCCTATTCGGAATATAACCCTATTCGGAATATAGCCCTATACGGAACACTACCCTATTCGGAATAATATCCTACTCGGAATAATACCCTACTCGGAATAAACCCCTATACGGAATAATACACTATCCGGAATAATACACTATCCGGAATAATTCCTTACTCGGAATAAACCTTATGCGGAATGATCACCTATCCGGAATGAGATACTATTCGGAATGTTTGGCTACACGGAATATTTTGGCTATTCGGAATATGTTGGCTATTCGGAATGTTTGGCAATTCTGAATATTTGGCTATGCTGAATATTTGGCTATGCTGAATATTTTGGCAATTCGGAATAATCCTGGAAAACACTTCGAGACCAATAAAGCAAGCTTTGAACGATTTTAAACCCGATTTTTGATCAAAAACCACAAAAAATTTTGTGATTTCTACCAAAATAAGCTAAGCCTAACACTTATCTACTAATCCCAACAACAAAAACACCAAAAATTTCAAGATTCAATGTTGATTTTTCTAAAGAATCACTAATACCCTTAAGAACTAAAAAACAACACTAATCTTTACCTTAAATCACCCCATGGCTCTTGATACCAAATGTAAAATCTTGATAACCTATGAATCTATGAAGTGGGTTGTTGATTTCTAGAGAGAGAAACTAGAGAGAGAAAGTGAGAGAAACTATGTGTCTTTTTATTAGAATGAAACTAGGAAAATAAACAACAACCAACCCCTTTCCATGGTGGAAAGGGGTATTTATATCCAAGACCTTATTTGGACTTGGGCCAGCCCATGACAAGCCCATGGGCCGGTTTCTTACTTAACTTAATAAGTAACACTAACTACGAGCTATTACAACATAAATAATATTGTGGAGTGACCGATACTTCTAATATACGTAAAAACGTATTTCTAACAAAGGTCAATATAATAACCTATGCAAATTAAGTCTAAAATTCATTGAAAGAACAAATTGCTAAAATCAACTAGGACCAAGCTTGAAAATGTAATTAGTGAGCTAAGAGATAAATTAGCTAAGCTTGAGAAAAATAAAGAAGTTGATTTAAGTTTTCTAAGTTATGAAAGTCTTAGACAAGAGAATGGAGATCTCAAGAGCACCTCCAATAACTTGGAAAAGTTCATGAAAAGTACTAGTGCTCTTGACGATATGTTAAGTAACAAATTCATTCTAGGGAAAGACTTGGATTTGGATTTAACACTAATGAAGCATCTACTATTGAAACAAAACAAGTTAGGTTTTCTGAAAAACGTCCCACTACCCGCGGTTCTCCGAAATATGGGGCGGTTCCATATCAATATGGAACAACAGGTTGCATTAAGGAACTGCGGACTGAAGATGATTTTTGTGAAAATCCTCAACTTTCTGAAAAGAATATTTTAGGTAAAGGGCCAAAACATCTTGTTGTTAACAATTATAAACTACATATAATTGATAAAAAAGGAACTTGATAAACTCTACATGCCTTTGAGTAAACCTTTAATGAGAAAAAGTTACTCTTTACACCTTTTAGTGAGCCTCTCTATTAGTTACTCTTTTTTAGTAGGAACTGATAAAAATAATGTTTGGTTACTCTTTTTATTAGAAATTGATAGAAAATATTTTTAGCGCCCTCCTTATTACTTACTTTTCATATTTAATTAAGTAAACAAATGTTATAAATTTTGTAGTGTCCTAAACACAGCCCACCGTATGTCTTACGGATATCGTGTATATACTACTACTTAAAGTCATATATAGATCACTCTATATAGTACTATTTTGTTAGAAAGTTAACACTACTACATAAAGTCATATATAGATCACTCTATATAGTACGATTTTGTTAAAAAGTGATATATAGATCACTCTATATAGTACGATTTTGTTAAAAAGTGAACTATCTAAAGAGAAAGGTAACAAAAAGAACGGATATCAATATAAAAACCGTTTTAACTATTTTCAAAATTAAATAATTCAAGTTTTATGAAAAAGACGGTGTATCTAAGTTTCAGAAACTCTCACACCCCTAAAAAAGAACGATTTTTGAAAGAGTCGATCTATTTATGCTTCACATACTCCCTCTTAAATAGATCAGGTTTTTCTTATAAATAACCGTTTTATGTAAGTTCCGCCCTAACACCTCCTTAGCATAAGATAGTATATGACAATTGTTTCCGAAAAACATCATAAATACCTTAAAACTACCATTAATGCTCCCAAAAAACTCAATAAATTCTCCTTGAAAACTCAGAATCAAGTATTTATATTATTTTGGTTTAAAAGGTACATAATATTAAAATAATGTGTACTATTTTGTTTATTATATTTGTTAACCCAAAATTTATCTTTGATTAATTTGTGTTTATTCGAAGGTTTGTTCGTTAACTTGATGATTTCTTTGTATATAGTTCTTTTGAAGAAATTTTTTTGTGTCAGGCTAGCTAATTTGGACCCATTGAAGTAAGGTATTTGACTAAACTTGTAAGCTAACCTTATGGTAGTATTTATGCATTTAGTATAAGTTAAGATAAATTGTCATAACCCTATAGTTAAATACCCCTTCAAAATTGACCTAATAGTGGCTACTTTTGAATTGTCCCCATTTGAGACTGCTTTTTAATATTTTATCTCATTTATGATGTAATTACGTATTATGAGATCGAGTATTATTTGAGGAAAACCGACATCATTTTTCCTTACTCTTATGAGTTGGCGTTTTATGCGCATACTTGAGGAGTTGAGGGGAATGCTGCTGATTTGTTACTTTAAGTATTAAATTAGTGACAACTACTAAAATCCAAAAATATATGCACAAAAGAAGTTTCTTTTCCCAAATATCACTCCAATATGTAATTTTAAAAATAGCCTAATACATTTAAATGAGCCATGGTAACTTAGAGATTACTAATTTAAATCAATGTTGTGTTGTTCGTGGTTTAAATTCCCGGTCTACAACTACCATCATATAAAGACGTGAATATTATTTTTGTTTGCTCAAAACATGAAACAAAGAAAAATGTATTATTTTTTTATGGAGAGCTAAAAGTTTAATTTATCAAACGCAGTATTTGGGTAAACTTAAGCTTAACACACTACTACAAAAATGGCCATAGAGCCCTGTTAAAAAGTGCCATAGAGCCCCTTTTTGCCTGGGGAATTAAAGGGGGAGGGACTCTATTGGAATAACAAATAAAGCCCTGTTTGAAAAAAGGGGTCTATTCCCTCTAATAGAGCCCGGTTTTCTCTTACCAAACATGGGTCTATGTGAAGAAAAAAAAATTTAAAAAAAAATGATTTTTGAAAGAATTCAGTTATTCAATAATATTTTATGAGAAAAAAACTCAGGATCATCATTCATTATTCATATATTACAAGAAATCCTAACTATCAAATTTCATCCTCATTATATCTTAAGTTCAGCCTTCAAAGCGGACGACCCATCTTGTTCTTGAGCGTTTGTTCTAACCGACCCATATAAATAGAGGCTGCATATATAACAAGTATGGAGCCTAGATGCAGCAAGTCACCACTCAATTTGCTTCCATGATTTAAACAACATTAGTGCACCTGCAAAACGAATCACAGAAATTAGCAAGTCTGATCATAAATCAGATTGATACAAGAGTTTTGAGTTTACCCGAGCTCACTAAGTTTCATGAAAGAAAGCATTATGATCCTGTTATAAGATTGTCCGAAGGTAAAGAAACTGTTTACGGCTTACTACACATTACTTACGGGTGATTATTAATTAATCCGTATATATATATTTCATTAGGCCTCCACTCCTTGTCTTCGTATCAAATGTGCCAGCAGTACCAAATTTTTTCAACAATCACAATATTAGAACATTTAACACCTTTTATTTTGTATTTTTCTGCATAATGCAAGCATAGTACAAATTTACACTATTAGAACAGTTGGCGATGCAAGCTCATTATACAAGTTAAATTAAGCAGGAGCGCGCACATGTATGGGTACACGACTATGTGGTAATTACCTGAACTGCAGCATGTATATCTAATCTTTTTAACTTGGCATCACATATTGCAGCCACTGTTTCGCTAACAAATTTACTTAAGTTAACACCTTTTACTTCATAGGTTGTCAAGATATCGCATGTTTTGGAAGATGAAAGATTAAACAATATTGACATCAAAAAGTTTTCAAATCACCACCCAAAATACCCAGATTCAACAACTTTTAGTAGTAAATAAAAAAGGTCAAATCAGTACCGTAACATGTTCAAACTTTAAAGGGTTAAGATTCTGAACCATACTAACCTTTCACGAACAAACCCAGTCATTGCAAAACCAAGTGGCCACATGTTAGACTCCACAACTACAACATCCTCAAGCACTCGAAACTCCCAATTACTCGAATCTTGCTTTGCAAAACACGTTGTAATTGATGAATGAGGTACCTGAAGCAACATTATACTGTCAATCTTGCATTTGATACCAAACATTTATTGCCGTGAAAGCTCAATCAAAGTTATAGAAAAATAACAAGCAAAACGGTTGAGATAACAAGGGCCACACAAGCAAATCGGAATATTGAATGCACATGAGAAAACCGCATTTTTTTGTGCTTTTTGCCACGGATGCCTCCATTGGTCAGACTTGATATCAGAAGACTGTTACTTTTAACTTTTCACTATGGCTTACTTTTCTTCCTTTCTCTCCTCGGCCAATATTTGTTGGACGTTTTCTTTGTTTGCTTTATCAAACATTTGTATGAATGACATCAAAGTTGAAACAACTGTAAAACAAATAGGTAAAATAGAAAAGTAAGTTAGTAAACCACAAATCCATGGTTATTGTGGTAAAACATGAAAACCCATTATTATGGTTTAGAAATAATTACCGCACTCATATAGACAAGAACGGGGATCCTCGCCAAAAAACTGAATCAAATCATCTATTTTTTTATGCTATAATAGCAAACAAGCCTTAGATTGCACATAATATAATATTAAAACCAACTATTTGTTTTTATATCTATAAAGAAAATATGAGACATACCACACTAAGAAATAGAGACACCACTGACTTTACTTCAGTTTCTGCTGAAGGAATGAATTTTCTAAGAATCTAGCAAATAAAATTAGTTATCAAATTAAGTATTGATACATAGTTACATACAGAGTTACAGACTAATGAAACAACATGTTAGGTGACAAAATCAACAAAATCATACTTTTCACCGTTCCGAAAACAAATTCCTCTTAAATACTTATAGCTACAAATAACAAGATGGGGTTGGTTAGCTAGTTGGTGTTGCCCATATTTATATCTATAGGGTATGCTATAATTATGGGTACTGTTAAATTAGTCCATTGCTTAATGATTTCACATTAACGTCAACACTGTATGGTTGTGAATGTGTCACAAACGAATTGTTTTGGCCCAACATGCATACTAATTAACGGTTAGCTAGTAGGTAGAGCCAAAATCTTTTTGTTACAGCACCTTTGTTTGAACTTGCATGCTAAACTTTTTCCTCTTTAAGTCACTGCACTTGTTTTAATATTTTGTAAAAAGAGTTACACTATTTTTGTTAACCAATGCTCCCATACAACTACAAAGCTGAAGGCCGTGAGACGGACAAAACTGCAATGGGCTATACTCGCTTTATCGTAATAAAAGTTCATGCCTCAGTTCGATCAGTTCAAATTGTATATGACCCTCTTGCCCTGATCCAACTCGAAACTGAAGTGTCTTTCTATACAAACTAGCTATCTTACAAATCTTAAACAAGAATGTTCCCTACTGCTTAATAATATTTTCACCTTGTTATTTGGTCGGTTTTCGCACGACTAGACCAAACCTCCTATTACATAACAATATGACCGACTAAATTCATTCAACGTTGTGTGACCAAACAATTTGAAAAATAAGAAGTCAAATGTGATCGTCCTCCTTTCTAACTAGTTTGGTCACATTTTCAGTCGAATTACAAAGATTTGATCACTGTTTGGTTTAAGAAAAAAAAAGACTAAAATAATACTAAAGTGACATGAATTTAATCACCTAATCTGATCACTTTTTTACAAACAATTACAACATTAATAAGCTAAACCAAGCACCTCCTTTATTACACATTACTTATGACAATTTCAGTAATTCACACAGAAAGGAGGTTTTTGAATTAGATTACTTTTCAGGCTTATGAGCTTATTTGATTTTGGAAAAGCTAATAAGTCCATTTTTTTTCTTGAGCTTATGAGCTTACCATGTATAGCTTATGGACTTCCATAAGCTATGAACAACAAGCTCATAAGCTGAAAAAATGAGTTTACGAGCTTTTCCAAAACAAAATAAGTTCATAAGCCCGAAAAATAAGCTCATCCAGACACCCCCTAATATATCATCAAGATTTCATAAGAAGATTGAAAACCCACATGAAATTGTCATAAAGATATATAATGTACGGTATCTATAATTATTAATTGAACAAACAATTCACAATTAGAGATTAATTGAACAAACAATTCACAAACAATTCACAATTAGAGATTAATTGAACAAACAATTCACAATTCATAATTAAACATTAATGGAAGAAAGTTAGAAAAATTAATTGAAATATGATACCTGCTAATTGTGAGGATTAGAAAGATTAATTGAAAAATTAATTGAAATTGTAGAAAGATTGTGTGACGGCACCAGATCTGATTGTGTGTTAGAGAGAGAGTATTGAGGGTTTTGTTTTGTGAAAGTATATGGGGGGATTTTTGGGAACTTTGAATCAGTATTGAAATTTTTGGGAAAGTATGAATTGAAATTTTCAAGGTTTCACTTAAACTTTTGGTGAAATATTGGGGGAGAAAGAGCGGGCTGCTGAAAATATGGGTTTGGGAAGGTTTCAATGAAATAATTGGGAGAATGGATAAAGTTACAAGTTATACAAACAAAGTTATTAACTTTATAAATTTATATGATAAAATTTAAAATTTAAGGCAAAAACTTTTATTAATATTTATTAAAAATCCTATTTATAAAAACACAAAATTAAAATTTATTTGATAAAACTTAAAACTTAAATTTATTTGATAAAACTTAAAATCCTACTTATAAAAAAACAAAATTAAAATTTATTTGATAAAATTTGAAAACAAATTTATTAAATTATAAAAATTCTACTTATTAAAAAACAAAGTTAAAATTTATTGATAAAACTTAAAACTTAAATTTATTTGATAAAACCTACAACACAAACTTTTAGTAAAATTTATTAAAAAACATGTAAACGACCCCTCCGGCACAATTTCAATGTCAAGTCGAACACCCGAGTTATACATTACATATATAATGACCGACTAATAGGTGAAATCGACAAGTAAAATGTCTCTTAAAACAAGAGAATCAAGATAATAACACATATATGTCACCCAACCAACCTCCCCTTGGTGAATATTATTAATTAAGTCATGTACAAAACATAGTAGTCCTCAAACGAGTTCTAATCAACAGATTGTTTGGGTATTGGCCGTTTGAGGCTATAATAGAGCCCTGTTTTCTGAAAGGGGGTCTATGGGGGTAGAATAGATCCCTGTTTTTTGGAAGGAAACATGGGTCTATGTGTTTACTCGAATAGAGCCCTGTTCCATACTTAGAAACATGGTTGTATAGCTTTCAAAAAGAAGGGGAATCCCTTTAGACCCCCTTTTTTTCAAATAAGGGGCTTTATTATGGGGGCTTTATACCCATTTGTGTAGTAGTGACAATTTATACATTCTCAAATCTCCTAAACTAAACTCATCCAAACATATTCAAAGAGCCTTTTATATTTTTTAATAATACGTAAAAAGCTATTAAGTACCTTAAATAAGCTTATCCAAATGCTAAACAAATAATGAAAAAAGAAGAAGAATTATGAAATGATACCCTTTTCTTTTCACCTCATTTTATTCTACCCATTATAATCTCATCTTCTCAAATACTTTCAGTCACAACAACATCTCCTCCACAAAATTATTCTACGATGTAGTAGATCAATTATTAATTTGTTGCTACCTTCGTGGGAGATCCTTCATCTCTAGTATAGTTTCCTTGTTAATGGGGTTTGCCTTGGAAAAACTAAAGTTAATGGTTGTTTTTTGTTATGATTATATATGTTTATGTTTTTGTTATGCTTTAATCTAGTTTCCTTATAATGAAAACTTGTTATAAATGGGTAATCAAATCTTTGTGTTTTTATTGTGATTATATACTCCCTCCGTCCCATTTTATTTGTCCCCCAACAAATTTTTTGTGATTTATGATAGATACATTGAATGTAGACCTTTTATGTTAAAAAAGACAAGTTTATCCTTTGAATACATTAATAGTTTCCTTTTAAGAAATTAATAGCATGGGTAAAACTGGAAAATTAATTAATTTTGACTTCTCATTTAAGAAACTGGACAATATTTTGGGACAAACTAAAATAGTAATGAGGACAATAAAAGTGGGACGGAGGAAGTAGTTTTTTACAACGCTACATACTTTCACATTATCCAGCCAGAAAATATAAACAAACAGTTCCTTACAAGAAGTATAAAACAACAAAACAAATACAAACAAATTCAGGTTCTTAGCTACATAATAGAGAGAAAGAAAGCACACACACATTTTGAAATGAATAATGAAGTGTGTGTGATCGATCATAAGGCATTATATGGCCATAGAAATTATGGTTTCAGATTAGTCCTACAATACTTGCTCTTTGCTCCATAGATCTTCAATACTTCACATCTTTAGTCCTTATAAAATCGGGTTGGAACATATCTTACACAAGCTTTACTTAAATGGTAGGTAGGTGAAACTCTTAAATAAAGGCAAATATTAAGTAGGTGTAACTTGTAAATGTTAGGAAGGTGTAACTCTTAAATAACGACAAAAAGTTGATGTGCAACCTCTTTTAATATTTTATGATGATACAGTCTAATAAGTAGAATAAATTTGGGGATCCTCGTCTAAAGGAAATGAGATAGCTGGAAATTAATCAAAAGAGAGCGAGAGATAAATAAATTGAGTGGGTGAATATGTGAAATGAGATGAAAAAAATGATTAAAAAAGGAACAATTGGCTGAGTATTGAAGTGAAAAATGCATTTGCTCACTATTTCGTCTTTTTTTAATGTCGCCGCACCTATCAGATGCTTATTACTTATAATACACTACTACATAAAGTCATATATAAATCACTCTATATAATATGATGTTAAAAAGTGAACTCTCTAAAGAAAAAGCTAACAAAAAGAACCGTTATCAAGATAAAAATCATTCTAATTATTTTTAAAATGGGAGGTGATTGGCACACTCTTTAATTTGATTGGCACACTCAAAGTTAGTGTGTCTTGACATTTATACCCCTAAAAAAGTAAACATTACTAGAAGTGATCTAAGGGTATATGTGTCAAGACACATTAATTTTGTGTGTGCCAATAAATTTAAGGGGTGTGCAAATTACCTCCTAAATTAGATAATTCAGGTTCTATGGAAAAGACAATGTATCTAAGCTTTACAAACTCCCACACCCATAACGAAAAGAATGGTTTTTTGAAAGATTCGTTCTATTTATGCTTTACAAACTCCAACATTTTAGGGTTGGAATCCATATAGTCTTAAATAGATCGGTTTTACATTGACTACGGTTCTATATACTCGTTCAAAATTAACCTAATAGAGGTTACTTTTGAATTGTCACAACTTGGGACTACTTTTTAGATATTTTATCTCATTTAGGATGTGATTACGTATTATGAGATCGAGTATTATATGAGAAATTGACATCATTTTACCTAACTCCTATGAGTTTGCGTTTTATGCGCATACTTGAGGAATTGGGAAGAAATGCTGCCTATTTGTTACTTTAAGTATTAAATTAATGACAACTACTAAAAACACAAAATATGCACAAAAGAAGTTTTTTTTCCCACAGGAACTTAGAGATTGCTAATTTAAATCAATATTGTGTTCTTCCTAGTTTAAATTCTCGGTCTCCAACTACCATCATATAAAGAGCTGACTATTATTTTAGTTTGCTCAAAACATGAAACAAGAAAAAAAATATTAGTTTCTTATGGACAACTAAAAATTTAGTTTATCAAAGGTGGTATTTGGGATAAACTTAAGCTTAACAACTTAGACATTCTCAAATCTCAAAAAATAAACTCATCTAAACAGATACAAGAGGCTTTTATATTTTTTAATAAAACATAAAAGCTATCAAGTACTTCAAATAAGCTTATGCAAACGCTAAATACATAATGAAAAAAGAAGAATTAGAAAATGATACCCCTTTCTTTTCACCTCATTTTTACTCCACCCTTTATAATCTCATCTTCTGCCACAACAACACCTCCTCCAGAAAGTCATTCTATGATGTAGTAGATCCATCACTACTTTGTTGTTACCTTCGTTGGAGCTCCTTCATCTCTAGTAGTTTCCTTGTTAATGGGGTTTTCCTTAGGAAAACTAAAGTTAATGGTTGTTGTTTTCTATTATTATATAAGTTTGTGTTTTTGTTATGTTTTAATCTAGTTTCTTTATAATGAAAACTTGTTTATAAATGGGTAATTAAATCAGTGTGTTTTTAGTTGTGATTATATAAGTTTAAGTTTTTATAAAGCTACATACGTTCACCTTATCCAGCCAGAAAATATAAACAAATAGCCCCTTACAAGAAGTATAAAACAATAAAACAAATTATGGGTTCTTAGCTACATACTGGAGAGAAAACACACACACATACACACACTTTGAGATGAGTAATGAAGTGTGGTTGATCAATCATAAGGCATTATATGTCCACATAAATTATGGTTTCAGATTAGTCCCTCAATACTTTCTCTTTGCTCCATAGGTCTTGAGCACTTCACATCTTTAGACCTTCTAGAATTGGACTGGAACATATCTGGCACAAGCTTCACTTTAATGCTAAGTAGATGTAACTCTTAAATATTTTCCAATGTTAAGTAGGTATAACTCTTAAATGTTAGGTAGGTGTAACTCTTAAATAAAGGCAAATGTTAAGTTTATTCGCAACCTCTTTTAGTCTTTTATGATGATACAGTCTAATAAATAAGTAGAAGAAAGTTGGGCGCATCCTCGTCTAGAGGAAATGAGATAGTTGGAAATTAATCAAAAGAGAGCGATGGATAAATAAATTGAGTGGGTGAAGATGTGAAATGAGATGGGAAAATGATAAAAAAAAAAAAGGAACATTTGGTTGAGTAATGAAGTGAAAAATGCATTTGCTTATTATTTCGTCTTTTTGGATGTCACCGCATTTACTAAAGGCTTCTTACTTATAATAAACTACTACATAACGTCAAATATAGATCACTATATATAATATGGTTTTGTTAAAAGTGAACTCTCTAAAGAGAAAGCTGACAAAAGAACGATTATCAAAATAAAAAACGTTCTAACTATTTTAAAATTAAATAATTCAGTTTTTATGGAATAGACGGTGTATCAAAGCTTCACAGAGTCCCATACCCATAACGAAAAGAACGGTTTTTTTGAAAGAGTCGATCTATTTATGCTTCACAAACTCAAACATTCTACAACTAGATACCATTTAGTCTTAAATAGACCGGGGTTTTATAAATAACTCCAAAAGCTTGAGTTTGGTCTTTAGTTAAGAAAGACAAACCGTGTTCATTTAGGTTTTTGTTAGTGGTGTTTGGGGAACAACTATTTTTCCTTAATTAAATAAAGTCATTGAGATATTTCCTCCAAATACTCCTCTTATAAGTTTCCAACTCTAAGCTATCCAATGATTCGAAACATTCCTTCACCCATGTAACTTAAGAATGAAACTGAATAGATCTTTCTAGCTTGTTAAGGTGGTAGCCAATACGGATAAATCTAAACCAACTAAAAGAGAAAGTTAAGCCCTAATGACTCCCTAGCAGAATACAATATATGCCGACTGTTTTCCAAAAAAAATGATAAATACCTTAAAACTACCATTAATGCTCCGAAAAAACTCAATAAATTCTCCTAAAAAACTCAAATTCAAGTATTTATATTGTTTTGGTATGAAAGGTACATATTATTTAAATTATGCTTACTATTTTGTTTATTATATTTGTTACCCAAAATTTACTTAAGATTATCTTTGTGTTTATTCGAAACTTTGTTCGTTAATTTTGACGATTTGTTCGTATATAGTTCTTTCGAATAAATTTCTTTGTGTCGCGGTGATGGCCAGCTAATTTGGGCCCTTGAAGTAAGATATTTGACTAAACTTTTAAGCTAACCGCATGTTAATCATATATTTTACGGTAGCATTTAGTATATGTTAAGACAGATTGGAGTAACCCTTTAGTTAAATACCTGATCAAAATTAACCTAATAGAGGTTACTTTCGAATTTTCCCCATTTGGGACAGCTTTTTAAATATTTTATCTCATTTAGGATGTGATTACGTATTAAGAGATCGAGTATTATTTGAGAAAAATCAACATCGTTTTTCCTCACTTTTATGAGTTTGCGTTTTATACACATACTTGAGGAGTTGATGAGAAATGTTACCGATTTGTTACTTTAAGTATTAAATTAGTGACAACTACTAAGAACAAAAAATATATACGAAAGAAGTTTCTTTTCCCAAACATCACTCCAATATGTAAACTTAAAAATAGCCTAATACAATAAAATGAGCAACATGAACTTAGTCATTACTAGTTCAAATCAATGTTGTGTTGTTCGTGGTTCAAATTCTCGGTCAACAACTAGCATCATATAATGAGCTGAATATTATTTTGGTTGCTTAAAGCATGGAAGAAGAAAAAAAATGTATTATTCCCTTATGGATAGCTAAAAGTTTAGTTTATCAAAGGCCGTATTTGGGTAAACCTAAACTTAACAACGTATATATTTTCAAATCTCATAAAATAAACTCATCCAAACATATTCAAAGAGCCTTTTATATATTTTAATAAAATGTAAAAAGTTATTAAGTACCTCAAATAACTTTATCCAAACGCTAAACAAATAATGAAAGAAAAGAAAAATTATAAAATGATACCCTATTTTTTCAGATCATTTTTCTTCCACCCATTATAATCTCATCTTCTCAAATACTTCTAGCCATAACGACACCTTCTCCACAAAATTATTCTACGATATAGCAGATCCATCACTCACTACTTTGTTGCTACCTTCGTTAGCTCCTCATCTCTAGTTGTTTCCTTGTTAATGGGGTTTGCTTTATCAAAAGTAAAGGTAATGGTCGTTGTTTGCTATTATTATATAAGTTTATGTTAGTCTAGTTTCTTTATAATGAAAACTTGTTTATAAATAGGTAATTACATATGTGTGTTTTTTAATGTAATTATATAAGTTTAAGTTTTTATAAAGTTACATACTTTTATCTTATTCAACTAGATAATATAAACAAACAGCCGTTAAAAGAAGTATAACACAACAAATCAAAAACAAACATATTCATGGTTCTTAGCTACATACTAGAGTGAAAACAAACACACACACTTTGAGATTAATAATGAAGTGTTTGTGATCGATCACAAGGCATTATATGGCCACAAAAATAATGGTTTCGGATTAGTCCCTCAATACTTGCTCTTTGCTACATTGTTTTCAAGCACTTCACATCTTTAGTCCTTAGAGAATTGGGCTAGAACATATATGGCACAAGCTTTACTTTAATGTTAAGTAGATGTAACTCTTAAATAAAGGCAAACGTTAAGTAAGTATAACTCTTAAATGTTAGGTAGGTGTAACTCTTACATAAAAGCAAATGTTAAGTTGATGTGCAATCTTTTTAGTATTTTATGATGATACAGTCTATTAAATAAGCATAAGAATGTTGGGGGCTTCCTCGTCTAAATGAAATGAAATTGCTAGAAATTAATAAAAAAAAGCGAGGGATAAATAAATGGAGTGAATGAAGATGTGAAATGAGATGAGACAAGTGATAAAAAAAAGACCATTTGGTTGAATAATGAAGTGGGAAATGCATCTGTTCATTATTTCGTCTTTCTTAGATGTCACCATATTTATTAGAGGCTTGTTACTTATAATACACTAGTATATAAAGTCATATATAGATCACTCTATATAACATGGTTTTGTTAGAAAGTGAATAATTTAAAGAGAAAGTTGACAAAAAGGATGGTTATCAAGATAAAAATTGTTCTAACTATTTTTAAATTAAATAATTTATTTTTTATGAAAAAGACGATGTATCTAAGCTTCACAAAACCCCACACCCGATCTATTTATGGTTCACAAACTCCAACATTCTACATGTGGAATCCATATAGTCTTAAATAGATCCTTTTTTTTATAAATAACTGTTCTATGTAAGTTCAGCCGTAATGGCTCCCTAGAAGAAGACCGTATATGCCGATTGTTTCTAAAAAACATCATCAATACCTTAAAACTACTATTAATGCTTCGAAAAAAACTCAATAAACTTTTCTAAGAACTCAAATTCAAATATTTATATTATTTTGGTTTAAAAGGTACACAATATTTAAATTATGCTTACTGTTTTGTTTATTGTATTTCTTAATCCAAAATTTATGTATGATTTATTTTGTGTTTAATCGAAGCTTTGTTTGTTAATTTTGATAATTTGTTTATATATAGTTTTTTGAAGAAAATTTTTTGTGTCGCGGTGATGAATAGTTATTTGAATTTATTGAAGTAAAGTATTTGACTAAACTTTTACGCTAACTACATATTAATCATATATTATATAGTAGTATGTATGCATTTAATATAAGTCGAAGATAAATTGTATTAAGTTAATAACCCTTTAACCAATCAAGTCTGGTGTCTCTAAAAGAATAATACAAAAGATTAAATCTAAAAGAATAATACAAAAAAACTTGCAAAAAGTAAATATCAAAATCTCTCGTCTCTTTCATAAGTTTCATTGTTACAAATTAAGCAATCAAGTCTCTGCAATAAAAAACAAATAAGCAATCAAGTCTATAATGGTATGCCCGAATCATATTGACATCATGATATCATCATCTAAGAAAAAGTTTTATGACAAGTGCTTTTTGGTGCAATATAATTTTGAGACTCTGAGTGTGACAAAATGCACCTTATCCTTAATAATTCTGATCCAATATGAAAAGTTAACGAATCGATGGGACTATTGATCTAGTAGTATTTGTGAATTGTTATGCTTATAACTAGAGGGAAATCTGCATTTTCATAATTTAAGTTGCCACTTATTTATAAGTTAGCTTATAAGTGTCTGGTGTGGCACGGGTTACACCCGTTTTGAGGTTACGAAGTGTAAATTTTTTTTCAAAAATATCGTTTTATTAGTATGTGCAACTTTTAAAAATTTTTGTGCTACCTTAAGATCTTACGGTGTAACTTTAATTGCCCTGACAATGTTTTTGTGTAACACCCCTTTTAAAATTTTGAATCCATCCTGTTTGTGCTATATTGTCAAATTTAAGCTTTATTTCTTTTTAATTTGATACTGGCTTGCTTTATACCCGAATCACTATTATGTTAAAGATGATAACGTTTAACATTATATTGGTCAATGTTGGTTGCTAGACTATTAATTTACATAGTTGGATCTTTAGATTGGGTTACATATTATGTTATTCTATCGTAGTCATAAACAACCCTACGATTTCTCAGTTTCATATCATTTTTAAAATTGACACAATTAAGTCACCACTACTTGAAAACCAGTGCTGTAAAAATCATTATAGGCGTCTGTTAATTCCCGTTTTGATGCTAGATGTTTATCAACCGTTTTGATTTTCACTAATCGTCCTTACTAATTGTTTTAGTAAAAAATCGGCCAATATACTAATTTATCGGGGTAAAATCCATCAACATGCTTATTTATCCCATAAAAATTGGCTAAATCGGCATAAATTGGTCAAATCGGATAAAAATGGGTTAAATCGACCGACTCGTTTAAAGATATAATTCGGACAAATCGGTCATAGTTCGGTCAAATCAAACAACAATTGACTAAATCGGCCAAATTGACATATAGTATCAAGATTTCATTATTTTATACTCCGCCGTCCTTAAATAAATGATCATTTTTCTATTTTTGTATGTCTTTAAATAAATGTTCACTACCTAAAATAGAAAAAATATATGTGTAACTTTCCACTAGTACCCTTTGCTAGTACGCATGTCAGCTAATGAAAAGTCATAACTTTGTTTACGTGGGCTTATTGTTGAAATGTTTGGTTCCTTGTGTTGACAAGTTTGTAAGCTTGAAGGACTGGTTTGGTAACTTTATTTTGGTTATTATAACCGTTGGTGTCATTTTGTGCTTTTTTGTCCTTGTGTTTATTTTGCAGGGATTGAAGCTGCCATATTTTGTAACTTGATGAAAACTGGTCAAGGGGCGTTGATATCTAGCCAAGATGTGTCCATTTTGAAGATTCTAGAAACACACACTTCACTTATCTTCTCTCCCAACAAATACAAATACTGGTTTTCTCCATCAAACGTTTGATTGTTTAAACGTTTGATTTATATTTCTCTTTTGTTGTATTGAACTTTGTATTCTTGGGTTGCACTCATTTCAGGACAACCCTTTCTGTTTGTAAGTAGATAGCACCCATTTGGGGACTATCCTTGGATTCTTTGATTAATAGCACAAGGGGTGGTTGGTTGAGTGCTTCATACTGGTGTTTGATATTATTTTACATGGTATCAGAGCGAAGGTTGCTCTAGATCTAGCTGGATCTTGCTTCCTTGCTCTTGTTTCGGTTGTTCTTGACGTTCTTGGTGGTGGATATTGTTGGCCGTCATCAGATCTAACTGTTTCTGAAAAATCAAAATTAGGGTTTCTCAAACCCTAACTTTTATTTTTTGGGGGTTTTGATTCTAGTGGCTTCCATTGATCATTGGTGACTTGGAATTAAGGTTTATTGTTACCAGATCTTTCTATTTCAAAAAATTCAAAATTAGGGTTTCTCAAACCCTAATTTTATTTTTTGGGGTTTTTGATTCTGGTGACTTGTGTTGATACCTGGTGGCTTGATTTAAGGATGTAAAACCTTAATCGATTGTTTGGGGCTTCTTGTGCTTCTGGTGGTTCTATTGCTGACTTTTGTGTCTCTTGACTAAGTGAATCAAGAGCACAAAGTTTTTTGCTTCCTATATTGCGCTATAAGTGATTCGTTTTTACTTTTTCATTGACCTTACTTGGTGGATGCAAACAGGTTGGTTAACACCTTGACCCTCCAACCTAGATTGGTGTGGATACCTGCTCTGGCCAACCCCAATTCACCAAGTATTGTGTTGGTGTTCTTGTAGTTCGAATCTGTTCTCCTTTATCTTCTTATTAATTATTTGCTTTCTTGTTTGTGCTATTTGGTGTTTGTCTGCTTTGTTTATTTGTTTAAATTTGTGTTATCATGTCTGGACCTTCCCCTGGTGGTGGTCCTAGTGGTGTTCCTCCACCTACTAGTAGTTCCACTAGCAATTCTGAATTAATCAGTTCTCTTGATGCTGGGAACCCTCTTCATTTACAGACTCATGATAGTAATATTGGTGCTTTGGTTAGTATTAAACTTACTGGTTGTGAAAATTATAGGGTTTGGGCAAATGCCATGAAAATTGCTCTTCAAGCTAGGAATAAAATGGCTTTTGTTGATGGAACTTGTGTGTAATCTGATTATGCTAGTAGTATACCTTTGTCTAATCAGTGGGATAGATGTAATGCCGTTGTCTTGTCTTGGTTGTTAAGTAGTATTTCTGAGGACTTGTATCTTAGTCAGGTCTATTCTGAAAATGCTTCTCAAGTTTGGAATGAACTTAAGGAAACTTATGATAAACTTGATGGTTCTATTATGTTTAATCTAATTTAAAAGATTAATAATTTTAAGCAAAATGGTTTGTCTGTTTCTGAATACTATCATAAGTTGAATTCTCTTTGGAGGGAATTTGATATTCTTACCAAATTCTCTCCTTGTACTTGCAATGCTAGGACTGAGGCTGGTAAACATCAACAGTTGATGAAGTTAATGCAGTTTTTGATGGGTTTAGATGATGTTTATCAGCCAATTAGAAGTTCATTGTTGACTCAACCTGCTTTACTTGATGTTAAAGATGCTTTTATGATTGTGTGTAGGGAAGAATCCCATAGGGGGCTTGGTTCCAACTCTGGGGCTTCAAAACCCCAGGTTAGTGCCTTTGTTGCTAAGACTGGTGATCAATTTAAAAATCAAAATAGAAACAGTTTTAACAACAACACTAATAGAAACCAAAATCAACCTTTTTCTCCTAACAACAATAGAAACCAGTCTTCTAATAACAACAATGGAAATGTGAGGTCTTCTTATAATTCATTCAGTTGTACTAAATGTGGGTTGAAAGGGCATACTGTTGAGAGATGTTATGAAATCATTGGTTACCCTCCTGGGTACAAGAAAAATCCTATTGTTGTTAATAATAATAACATAATTTTTCAAAACAACAACAACAGATCATCTGGTTCTAGCAACAATGTTGATGCTTCTATTCCTAATGTGCTTTTACCTTTTTCTAATGAACAAATTGCCAAGATTATGTCTTTAATTGGGGAAAAGGGGAACTCTGTTGCTCAAACTAATATGGCAGGTATAAACTTCAGTTTCTTTAATGCAAACATTTTTTTCAATAATCATTTTCACAGATTTTTTATTGCCAATATCAGTTTTAATGGGTTGAATGTCAATCTGGGGTGGATTATTGATTCAGGAGCAAACCAACACATCACTAATTCCACTAAAAATATGACAAACATTTTGGACATTTCTGAACTTAAAATTACCGTTAGACATCCTAATGGTACTATTGCTAAAATAACTCATGTTGGTAATCTTAGACTTACTAACAATGTCATTCTGTTTGATGTGCTGGTTATACCTGAATACAAAGTGAGCTTGTTATATGTGAACAAAATGATTAAAGATAGTAAATTGTATGTTGGTTTCAATGAACATGATTGTGTGATTCAGGATTCGAAAAAGGAGATTGTCCTGGGGATTGGTAGAGAACTTGATGGCCTTTATATGTTTGATTTTGATTGTAAGATGCCTTCTGTTAAATGCAATTTGTCTGTTCTTTGTTGTCATGTTTCCAAATCTGTGTGGCACAATAGGCTTGGTCATCCCTCAGACCATGTTCTCAAGGTCTTAAAAATGAGTTTAAATCTGACCAAACCTGAACATTTTTACCCTTGTGAAATCTGTCATTTTTCAAAACAAACAAGGGAACCGTTTCCGCTTAGTAATCATAAGTCCACCAAATTAGGTGATCTCATTCATCTTGATTTATGGGGTCCCTACAGAGTTACCTCTAGAGAAGGGTTTCGATATTTTTTAACAATTGTTGATGATTTTTCAAGAGCTGTGTGGGTTTATTTGCTTAAGTCCAAAGATGAAGTGTTTGAATATTTTTGTATTTTTTGTAACCTCATCTTTAACCAGTTTCATAAGAAAGTTAAAATTATAAGATCTGACAATGGCACCGAGTTTGTTAACAATAAAATGGGAACTTTTTTTAGGGATAAGGGTATTGTGCACCAAACTACCTGTGCTTATACTCCTCAGCAAAATGGAATTGCTGAGAGAAAGCACAGGCATCTTCTTAATGTTGCTAGGAGTCTTCTATTTCAAGGGGGTATCCCTTTATGTTTTTGGACTGAATGCATCTTAACTGCTACTTACTTAATTAACAGGCTTTCGTCTTCTGTTCTTGCTGGAAAATCTCCTTTTTGTATGCTATATGGTAGTGAACCTTCTCTTTCCCATTTGCGATGTTTTGGTTGCCTCTGTTTTTGTAGTGTGTTAAATGTGTCTGATAAATTCTCTCCAAAGTTTGAAAAATGTATTCTAATTGGTTACTCATCTTTAAAAAAGGCGTATAAACTTTTGAGTCTTGAAAAAAGAAACTTTATTTTTTCAAGAGACGTAAAATTCTATGAAACTATCTTTCCATATAAAATGAAGTCTAATAAAGACATTTTTGATAATGTTGAGTTGAATAAAGAAAATCTTTTTGGGTCTGATGAAGTTAATCATAAATTTTTTTTTGATTTTTTTGAGTCGGGGCATCATAACATTGTAAGACCCAATGATGAAGGAGAGAGTACTCCTGATGACGATGGAGGTCATTCGGATGACTCCTCAAATGACATTGCAAGGGCGCAGTCAATTGAGGAGGATGTCGATACCACATCATCAACAGATGAAAACGACATCTCTGAGGGCAATTTTTTTCAACAACAAAATGTTCCTACTTTTGATACCAGCAATCAAACATAAGATGAAGGTCAACCTCCTTTGCCTGTACCCAGAAAATCTAATAGAATATCTAAGTTACCTGAAAAGTTGAATGATTTTGTTCTTGATGGTAAAGTTAGGTATGGCCTTAATAAGTATGCTAATCACACTAAACTTGCTCCTGATTTATGCTGTTTTATTGCTAATTTGAATAAAACTACTGAGCCTAGTTGTTTTGAGGATGCTATCAAAGATCCTAACTGGGTCCAAGCTATGAACAATGAAACAGAATCCCTCTATCTTAATCATACTTGGACCCTTACTGATTTGCATGTCCATAGGAAAGCTATTAAGTCTAAGTGGGTTTACAAAATCAAATACAAATCTGATGGGGAAGTTGAGCGCTATAAAGCCAGGCTTGTTGCCAAAGGCTGTAGCCAAAAAAGGGGCATTGATTATGATGAAATATTCAGCCGTGTTGTTAAAATGACAACTGTTAGATGTGTTATTAATATGGCTGTTCAAAACTCTTGGGGCATATTTCAATTAGATGTTAACAATGCCTTTCTCTATGGAGACCTTACTGAGGACATCTACATGATTCCTCCACCCGGTTTCTTTGACAAAAATGAAACAAGGGTTTGTAAGCTTTCCAAGTCTTTATATGGTCTTAAACAAGCTCCTAGGTAATGGAACAAGAAATTAGTTGAGACTTTGACCAATGCTGGTTTTATCCAAAGCATAAATGACCACTCTTTGTTCGTTAAGAACAAAGATGACATTTTTCTGGTTCTTTTAGTCTATGTTGATGATATTATCATCACTGGAAACAACAAAGATGAAATTGCTATCTTTAAGAGTTTTCTGAATTAGAAGTTCAAAATCAAGGACTTAGGTGAACTTAAATTCTTTCTGGGTATTGAAGTGCTTAAAGTTAATGATGGTTTATGCTTAAACCAGCGAAAGTATTGTATTGAGCTCTTATATGAGTATGGTCTTTTGGCATGTAAACCTATCTCTACTCCTATGCCTGAGAATGGTATCCTGCCTCATAAAGAATCTTTGGATGATAAATACCTAAAAAATATTATGGCTTACCAAAAAATTGTGGGAAAGCTCATTTACCTATGTAACACTAGACCTGATATTGCCTATTCTGTCCACTGCTTGAGTCAGCATATGCATGCTCCTCTTCAGTCTCATCTTGATGCGGCATTTAGAGTTCTTAAGTATCTTAAGAATGCTCCAGGTGCTGGTATCCTTTTCAAAAGAACTGCTAATCAAAGCATTTGCTCATATGCTGTCTCTGATTGGGCAAAATGCAAAGTCACCAGAAGGTCTGTATCTGGCTATTGTGTTTATGTTTGTGGTAACTTAGTCTCTTGGAAGAGTAAAAAGCAAGCCACTTTGTCTAGATCTTCTGCTGAAACAGAATATAGATCCATGGCCTCTGCTGTTTGTGAGATGATGTGGATTGTTAAGATCCTGAAGGATCTTAGTATGACTGGTAAAATTCCTGCTTTTCTCTATTGCGATAACAACTCTGCTATACAGATTGCTGCTAACCCTGTTATGCATGAGAAAACTAAGCACTTTGATATCGATGTTCATCTCATTAGAGAAAAGGTTGCATCTGGGCTTATTCGTACTGTGAAAGTGCAATCTGAAAAACAGATTGCTGATATTTTGACCAAAGGATTGGGAAGTATTCAGCATACTGAACTTTGCTCCCAACTTACTTTGTACAATGGCTTTGGCTTATAAACTTGTGGGAGGGTGTTGAAATGTTTGGTTCCTTGTGTTGACAAGTTTATAAGCTTGAAGGACTGGTTTGATAACTTTATTTTGGTTATTATAACCGTTGGTGTCATTTTGTGCTTTTTTTTCCTTGTGTTTATTTTGCAGGGATTGAAGCTGCCATATTTTGTAACTTGATGAAGACTGGTCAAGGGGCGTTGATATCTAGCCAAGATGTGTCCATTTTGAAGATTCGAGAAACACACACTTCACTAATCTTCTCTCCCAATAAATACTGGTTTTCTCCATCAAACGTTTGATTGTTTAAACGTTTGATTTATATTTCTCTTTTGTTGTATTGAACTTTGTATTGTTGTTGCACTCATTTGAGGACAACCCTTTCTGTTTGTAAGTAGATAGCACCCATTTGGGGACTATCCTTGAATTCTTTGATTAATAGCACAAAGGGTGGTTGGTTGAGTGTTTCATACTGATGTTTGATATTATTTTACACTTATTAGTCATTTGATCATTTTTTACATTTTTTTAAAAACTTGTGCTGTGTAGAGGTGGTCATTTAAAAAGAGACATACAGAGTATATAAAAATTCAATCTAATTAATTCTCAACTAATCGATTAATCGATAGAACCTACCTATCTACCCAGTTAGCGCTTAACAATTTTGCAACTTTGATAGAAACTCATCATCCACTTATAACTTATAACATAACAAGTCGCTCGGATTACTAACAGCACACCAGGCAAAAGTGAAATCATGATAGATGTTAAACTTAAGTTTGCATTTCTGGTATATGATAATACGTGTGGACTAGCTAGTGAATTATGATAATCAAGAGTGAATCCGGGCACGCTCAATGCTTAGAATTTGATGGAAGAAATGATCCACAAGCTAAGTATGAAAACTTGCTGATATTTAGTTCTAGATTATGGAACGTTGCAGGGTGACATACATAGCCTCTCACCTGCCTACGTGCATGCATACGTACTTGATCCTATCGGAAAAACTCATTTCGGATTTTGCTTCATAAGTATTGATAAAACAATATTTTAGACATGACACCCACTAAGTTACACATTCAACAAAAAATAGTTAATTACAGTTGAATTTTTCTTATATATTTTGTTTAATACATATAGTTTAGTAGTTGGCAATCTACCCGTACTCATTAACTGTTCGAAACAACAAGAGTGGTTGATCTGTTTTCTATTTTGTAAACATTATTGTCCACTTTGTCGGCCGCACGAGCTGTCGATCAGGTGAAGACTTTGCAAAAGGTCGCTCTAAGGCTTGTTTACTTTTTTAAGTACTATCATATTAACAAAAGGTTCAAAATAATTTGGGTTCACATCTTCTCCTACTAAAAAACGCAAAAAAAAAAAAAACACTCCTTAGCCACTAATTAATAAACTTCAAAACGTACCGAGTTATTGTAACGCTGAATAATATATCTATGAACCTAACAATCAAGTCTAGTCCATGGCCAATGCATTTTTCACGTGCCATCATCTGTTTTTAGTCTTTTATTTTTGACATGACGATCATTTTTACTTAGAGCCTTGTATCGCAACGGGCGTTGATCAGCGTTGTGATATCTCGTCGGCAAACTCTTTAACGCCGTTTGTCCTGGCGTTGTTTGGATAACGCGTGTTAGAAGTGTTTTTTTTTTAAATTATTGTTTTCCCCTATCAATATTTGTTTACCTCCTTATGTTTTTTTTTTTTTTTGTTTCTGTCAATGTTTTCCTTTCTGCCATTATTTGCTGTCAGATGAAGAGGTTGTTATTGTTTGCTGTCACTGTTGGCTGCCATTGTTTACAGAGTAAGGATTGGAGACGGGTAAAATAAAATGAAACTTTAATTGTGTTTGTATGGGTTTTTTTCTCATTTAATAATTATATAAGAAAAAGAGAAACTTTAAATTAAAATGTAATTATATAAGCCCAAAAAAGACCTATTATGTATTATGTTTAGTATTTTTTTTTATTTATTTATAATTTATTTTTAATATATTTTTTATTTATAATTATAAATGAAATAGTTAATTTATTTATTGAACAAAATAATTGTTAAAAGTTTTTTTTTTAAAAAAATGATAAGTGGTATTGGTGGAATGGTGGGTGTTATGATTAAAGGGATTGATTTTATTTTAGTGTTATGCTAATTTGACGTTGATATGACGATGTTATTTGATATTTTTGGTGTTACGATACATAGAGCTCTTAGATAATACGGAAGTGCATGCACATGCACGTCTAGCACCAACTTTCGTCTTCTAGTTGTCGGGCGCATACCGTAATTCATGTTGTTCTTATACTGAATAATGGTTTTTTACAACTTACAACCATGGTATGTCTGAAAATGTGATTTAAAAAGAAAAAAATTGCCTCGTAAAAGTCTCTATTATAATCACCTAGAATCATGTTAACAAATGAAAGATTAATCACGAGAAGTGTTGGATCTTCTAGAGAAAACCAAAACAATTACTGAGTAAAATATTCGCCGTTGCTTACTATTCCAAGACGTGACAATCAAAACTCAAAAGTATATGTTGTACAAAATGTAAAAGGGCTAAGTATAAATATGGATAACAAGTACAATCATTATTTTATACTCACACTTTTTTTTTAGAATTTTAAAAAAAACTTGTACTTTTTATCAACTGATCTACTCACTTAGAATTTTGTCACATACACAACTGATCAACCTTTTTTATTATCTTCTTTCAAAGTTTAACCTATACATTCTGACATTGTACTGTTCCATTAATCAACCGACATCGGATCAACTGATCAACCTTCTTTTTTACTTTAGAAATTGAAAAAGTAACAAAAAAAACTGTATTTTTTATAGAAATGATTGTGTATATCTTTTATTGGGAAATAACATTTATTTAAAAAAACAAAAAATAAAATTTCACACATTACAGACGCACCAAAAATAAGATTTCACACATTGATCAAAACCTCACATTCATTTCAAAACCTCACATTCATCGTCGTGTTGAATCCCTTGTTTTTTCCGTCGCCTAGAATCTGTTTTATTTCAAAACCTCACATTCATCGTCGTGTTGAATCCCTGTTCTGAATGTAGGGCTACAATTTTAGGGTTTCAATATCCATCTATGGATTCCATAGTAACAGTAAGTTTTTTTATTGTTATTCTTGTTAATTGATATTAATTATTTGGCTTATAATTATTCTTGTTAATTGATATTAATTATTTGGCTTATAATTATTCTTGTTAATTGATAACGGCCATCTCATGAAATGATCAATTGATAAACGTGGTAAATGATAAATTGGATGCCTTAATTGATAAGGTTCATAATACAAGGTTTTAACCAAGTGTAAAAGAGTTATCGTCCGATCTTTTCGAATTGATTACTAGTTAAAAGTGCGACTCAGTCATTCTTGGTGGACAAATAAAATGGTTTGATTATCTATTTTAAACTATAAGCAAATATAAAAATGTCGTTGAGTAAAAATAAAAGCTTTAAAAATTAAACAAAAAATTACTAGAAAAACGTTTTTTGGAAATTAAAACAGAGATTTCGGGAAGCGTGCAATTTTTGAAAATTAAAACATAATGAAAAGTAAGCTAAGACAAAACTCGTTTAAAAATAATACTAAGTAAAAATGCGGGAAAAGTAAAATTTGAAAATAGAAATTAAACAATAATAATAAAAAAAAGAAATAAAATCAAAGAAAAGTCAGATCGCAGTCACGATCGCAACCGGCGATCGTACTCTGGATCGTACTCTGGATCGCAGTCAAGCGATCGCACTCTTGGATCGTACTCCACCACGATCGCAACAAGTGGATCGCAGTGGACTATCGTGACCAAGTGATCGCACCCACAATTGAAGCCTTGGATCGTAGTGAACGATCGGACTCCAGATCGTAACGAGTCGATCGTAGCTTAGATCGTGGTGAGTGATCTTAGTCTTGATCGCAGTAATGGATCGCAAGTAGAAACCCTAGGGGTTTATGCGATCACACTTACTCGATCGGATTGGGTAAATAACTTTTACGATGGGAATTAAAAACAGAATAAGCAAAAATAAATAAGCACAAATAAGCAAGATGAATAAGCACTTATTATACCTTAACCAAATGAAAACAAGCATAAATTTAAAAACTTTTGAGACACGAAATATGCAAACTTTATAAAACAAACTTTAAAAACACTAAACCTTTAAGGAAACTTAAAAGACAATAAGCTAGATACAAAATAAGCCAATAAGCATGTCAAGCTCAAAGCTCAATTCATATTAAACTTATAAATGAACAAAAAGATGAACTTTTTAATCAAATTAACATTAAGATGAAATAAAATCAAAGATTAACATGAATCAAAGATAAACAAAATAAGAAAGGTAGAAGGAGATGATTAAAAACTTTAATTAAAAAGATTAAAGATCAAAGGTTTAAACAAGATTAAAGAAAAAGCTTGAAGAACATTAAAGAAAACTAGAGAGAGAAAGTATATTAATCTACTCCTACTTACCTTACAAAAATATAACTAAAACTATTACTAGCTAACCACCTTCCTAATGACATATTAGGAGGGTATTTATAAGAGGAGTGGAAGTATGGTTGATGCTTTCTTCTCTCTTTCTTCTTGTCTCGACTCGATTTAATTTCTTTGTTTTTCTCGACGTCGTCTCGGGATTTGTCGATATAAATTGAACTTGTCTTATAATTTCTTCAATAATTAGACTTGAGTTCTTCGACTTCAATAAACTTCCGTCTTTAGACTTTTTCTTCGATAAATCTTCAGAATAGGCCTTGGACTTCCGTTCTTTTTGCACTCTTGATCTTTTGACTTCGTCTTTTGTCTTTTTCATTGATAAAAGCCCGTGAAAGCCCGTGTATTCTTCCTTTTTCATCTTTTGGTCCTAAAACACAATAAAAACACAAACCACACATAATTCCGACATTTAGACATAAAATACACGTTTTGGCTTGGTTATTATGATAGTTAAGTGGTAAAAGGATGGATGTTTTCACACCTATCAAATTCCCTACACTTGACCATTGCAATGTCCTCATGCAATGCATTAATTACAAAGCAAGATTTACATTTTCCATCATAATCAATCCACATTGGCCTTTATTAAAGAGACATAATATTTAACGGAAGAAAACAAGTAAAAAGATCAAAAACTTACTCTACGGTTTTGGATTGTCATGAATGATTATCACCCTCAAGTTTCACGTTCCCCATACCAAGCTTAAAAACGAGATCATTATTATTATAAGTTAGCAAACTAACACAAATTCATGTGGGCCAATTATTTACTTAGACTCCCTTATTCCTAGGTGTATCTCTTATATTTTATTGTTGTCTTTAATGATCACGGGGATGCATTTTTTACTTATTTCGATAGTTATTTAGGCTGAAAATAAAGTAGGACGATTTAATCAATAGTTAGCTAAAGGACAAAATCTTTTAAAACTGCTTCTCGGGACCTCATAAAGTTCATATCTTGGCATAACTCGTTTCACGATTTGAGACCTTTCTCGGACCGATATTTGGCAGCGACTTCATACTTCAAATCTTGAGAGACGTTCATGAAATAATGGTCTTCTCTTCATAATAGGAATTTCTTCACTTGAACTTTTTGAGAGATTCTCCATATTTGGACCACGACTTCTTCATTTTTTTTCCAATCTTTATTTGGGATTTTGATATACAACGATCCGCCTCCTTTTAGGACTTGGATATATTTATCCTCATACCTTGTTAGGGCCTTTTTGGATAGACTTCTCTATGATCTTTAGGGGAGTATTTGCTTTTCGTCGTGTGTCTCGATCCTTCATATTGATTTTTGATAAATGATTTTTCACATCACTTGGGATCTTTAGCAACAAAATGTAGCCCTCATGCCTTGTTAGGGCCTTTTCGGACTTGCCAATCTTCGCATCCCGCTTCCATAAGTTATGCCTTGGCTATGAACTCTAATCAATACCGAGCAACTTTTAAACGATCTTGGGCTAGAAGCTAAGTAACTTTTCAAATCGTACGACCTTATTTATTGCAATTAAATTTATTAACAAGAGATGGGAGAAGAAGCTCATAATCAACTCACATAAATTCATGAAAGAATACCAAACTTATAATTGACTCTATCATCTCTCGTTCTCCACAATTTTAAATCTCAAGGAATGAGACTCGTGGATGTTTAGCCAATTAAATCAAAGTTTTGGGTTTTCAAGTCATCTATAGGATCTTGCAAATTCTTAGACTCTTTCAAGTTTAGAATCCGCATTTTAAAGTTCCCTTGATAAACAACTTTCTAGGATCAATTATAAGAACTTGCGAAAAGTTCTTGTTCTTAACCCGTAAGAGTTAAGACTTTCGCGTTTTAAAGTTCACTATATAAAAGCCTAGCAAAACTTGACTTAAACACGTTAAGGATACTAGCTAGAGTAAACTTAGATAAGTAAACTCGGGTTGAGTCAAAAGATTCACAACGTTTGAAAATTAAAACCACTTTATTAAAATTTATTCTAGCAAAGAAAGAAAATAACTATAACAAAGGTAAATACTACTAGGCCAAAATAGATCAAAACTTTTGAAAAATGTCGAAAAATAAGGTTTCCGGTTAAAATGAGGACAAATACAAGGAAAAGCCCACTTAACTTCGATAGAAGTCCCCCTACACTTGATATAAACATTGTCCTCAATGTTTAAGCATGTGGAAGTAACCTCCCCACACTTAGGACATTGTGTACGTTGTTTAGATCTTGCTAAGGAAGAGACAACTAAAGTGATTCCAATTTTAATATTAAATAAATATAAAATAGTGAATCAAAAGAGTTTAGGATAGAACCGGGAAGACGGGAATAAGGAATCACGGGTTGTCAAAAGTCATCAAGAATGGATCTTTGAAAGCTCGAATCCCTGCACATGATAAGAAAGAAAACAACAAACATATACTAGGGTCTCCCCCTACACTTATTATAAAAACAAAAGAAAAAGGATAGATAATGCGGGTTGCCTCCCGAGAAGCGCTTGTTTTTGTTAACCGAGTCGTGAGCCTGACTCGACCTTGATTAGCATAGGAAGAAGCTTGAAACACATCCACCGGGATCAAATACATGATTTTCATCCATCAAGTAGCACAAGCTTAAGGCGAACAAGGCAAGCCAAAGAAGAGTAGGCAAGGTTCCCTTAATCAAAGATTGAGCACGGTGGTAGCAAGGGTGATGAGGTGCAAGCATATCTCCAAAATTTCCAAAAATCTTTCCTTTTATTTCATCAGATGGATACTGAGATGGCTTAACAATTGCAATACCGGGATCGAACACCTTTTCCTTTAGGGGAAAATAAGACTCAGGCTCAGTAGACCTTGAAGAGGATCCGCTCATGAATCACACAATCTCATCCTCAGAAGGTAGATAGAGAGGTGTCAAGACATAGGTAATGCGGATATCGGTGTCGGCCGGCTTCTTCTCCGTTGAAACAAGTTTCTTCATATCCGAAGGAGGATAAAGAGCATCATCAAAGTCCAAAGGAGGAGAATCACTCTCATTTGGGAAGTAGGTATTGAGAAAAGTAGCAAAATCTTCCTCAAATGAGTAATTATCCAAAGTATTAATAGTGTTTGGCGGAGGATCTTCATCAAAAGTAGGAGTAAGGTCATCATGAGAAGAATCACTCGAGAGAGTATCAACATCATCAAAATCTTCATAAGTGGGCATGTCTGGATACTCTGAAACAAAAGCAGCATAATCATCCCCATCAGAACTAGAATTTTTATCATAATCATCATAGATCTGTGGAGAATCATAAATCTGTGGTGGATCCACATTGGGGAGAGAATCATTAAAATCATCCACATCGTCTTGGAAAAGTGGATTATCATGGGAAGACTCGAAAAGAGGATTATCATATACAACAAAGTCATCAAGCTTAAAACTTTCCAAAGTAGAAGTAAGCTCTTCTTGAAGCACATTAATCATTTTCGCGGATTCTTTTTCATTTGTCTTACTTGTAATCTTCCCCATCTTAAAAACTTGAGCATCATTCCCGACTCTTAAGATTAGTTCACCTTCGGCAACATCGACTAGAGCTTTTCTGGTTCTCAAAAATGGTCGTCCAAGTATTAACGGAATACGAGGGTCCATTTCATAATCAACAACAACAAAATCGACCGGAAAAGTGAAGGTATCAACTTTAATAAATACATCTTTAGCAATACCAACGGGGTAAGCGAGAGTTCGATTTGCTAGCTCCAGAGTCATCTTTGTCGGTGTAAGGTCGGGTAATGATAGCTTTTTCCAAACACTTAAAGGCATCAAATTAATACTTTCCCCTAGATCGGCTAAGGCAGTAAATTCTTCGGTTTTGTTGAAAATGAAAGGCAACACAAAACGACCAGGATCTCCAAGTTTTTCCGGAAGTTCTTTAAGAATAACTGTAGAACAGTTTTCATTTAGGCGTGTATTGACAAACTCATCCATCTTTTCCTTCTTGTTAAGCAATTCCTTGAATGCTTTGACGAATTTCGGCATTTGGACAAGTGCTTCAACGAGGCTAATGTTGAAATTCATTTGAGAGATCATCTTCATAAAAAAAGTGACTTGAGCATCCTCTTTCGTAAGCAATTTGCACTTGTCTAACCGAGAAGGATAAGGGATGTTGGGTTTAGGTGGTGTGGGTGTAGCAGGTAAAGGTTGAGATGTTGAAGGTTTAGAGGTAGTTGGTGGGGTTGGTGGCGGGTTTTGTTTGGGTACCTCTTCATTAATAGGTGGAGACGGTAATGGAGAACTAGTACTAGGTGTGGTAGTAGGAGGGATAAATGGGGGTGGAGGAGGTGTAGATGGAGTAACGGGAGGAGGGATAGAAGGTCCTGCTAGAGTTGGTCCACTTCGAGTAGTAATAGCACTCACATTCGCTCTAGGGTTTGTTTCGGTTGTAGAAGGAAGAGCACCTTGGGGGCGAAGGGTTTGTAACATTTGAACGAATTTCCTATCCGTGGACTCTTGAATTTGTCTAGTAGATTCTTGCATTGCTTGCATGATTTTCTCATGTTCATTTAACTTTTGCAAAACCAAGTCCATTGGCGGATGAGGTAAATTGAACCCTTGTTGTTGAATACCTTGGTTTGGGTATTGGTTATAAGGTGGAAAACCTGGAGGATTGAATCCTTGGTTTGGAAAACCTTGATTTTGCATTTGGTAATTTCCTTGATTTGCATTTGAGCCCCTCACATTGGCATTACCTTGAAAATTAGCTCTTGGCGGCCGTTGGTTGTTTTGGTGAGGTTGTGGTGGTCGTTGTTGAAAACTGGGTGGAGCCAAATAATTTGTCGAGTTGTAAGACAAGTGATTAACATCGACATTAGGCTTGAAATGAACTCTCTCGGTGTTGTTGTAAGCATACACTTCCCCGTGAGATTGATCATAAGCTTTATCACAATTATCATAAGAGTGTGGCCCACCACAAGTTTCACAAGTTATATTAATAGCATTGCTGTTTTTGGCATTGTTAAAGGCTTGTAAAGCAAGTGCTTCAACAACCGTAGTAAGCTTATCAAGTCTCTTTTCGGTGTCACTAGTGCTAGCACTAGCCACATTAGCCCGAACACTTTTGGTTTGCACTTTAGATTTATTCTCAATAATATCCCATGCGGCATTAGAAGACTTAACCAAAATGTTACCCCCGAGGCACTATTTAGTGAATCTTGGTCATTCATGCTTAAACCATTGTAAAAGGTATTAATTTGATGCACTTTTGTGAAACCATGTTGTGGACACTTTCTTAAAAGTTCCTTAAAACAATCCCAAGATTCACTAAATGTCTCACCGTACTTTTGTTCAAAGTTAATGATTTCATTCCGCAAAGCGGTAGTACGTGAGGGTGGGAAAAAGTAGTTGATGAATTTGGTCTATAAATCCGACCAATAAGAATACTTTATGGCGGTTCCTTATCAAGCCAATGCCGGGCTTGTCCCTCTAAGGAGAAAGGAAAAAATTGCAAGCGAATTACCTCTTGTGAAACCCCATTAAACTTGACCGTATTAGTGAGTTGAAGGAACCTTTTGATATGGTCGTGAGGATCATCAAGTGTACGCCCCAAGAATGGTTGAGCAGAGACCATTTGAATGAAGCGGGATTTGAGCTCAAAGTTGTTGGCTCCAATCTCGGGTATGACAATAGCATCGGTGTTGCCCTCTACGTGCGATTGCAAAAGCTCGATCATTGGTCGATTGTCCATGGTGACAATAGGTTGAGTTTCGACTTCGGCTTGAATTGCTTTATTCTTACGAGCACGGGTACGCATACACACCTACAGAAGGAAAAGAAAGATAGACAAGAAATATTTTTGGTTTTTTATATTTTTCTTTTTTTTTTGAATTTTTGAAAATTTTATATTTTTTTAGGATTTTTGAAAAATTTTGAAAATTAGACAAGAAAAATAACGTTCAAGAGTGAACGGATCCCAAAATCCAACGCGTCTCTCACAAAAAAACCGTTAATCTTTACAAAAAGAGCCGGCAGCGGTGCCATTTAATACAAGGTTTTAACCAAGTGTAAAAGAGTTATCGTCCGATCTTTTCGAATTGATTACTAGTTAAAAGTGCGACTCAGTCGTTCTTGGTGGACAAATAAAATGGTTTGATTATTTATTTTAAACTATAAGCAAATATAAAAATGTCGTTGAGTAAAAATAAAAGCTTTAAAAATTAAACAAAAAATTACTAGAAAAACGCTTTTTGGAAATTAAAACAGAGATTTCGGGAAGCGTGCAATTTTTGGAAATTAAAACATAATGAAAAGTAAGCTAAGACAAAACTCGTTTAAAAATAATACTAAGTAAAAATGCCGGAAAAGTACAATTTGAAAATAGAAATTAAACAATAATAATAATAAAAAAAAGAAATAAAATCAAAGAAAAGTCAGATCACTGTCACGATCGCAACCGGCGATCGTACTCTGGATTGAAGTCAAACGATCGCACTCTTGGATCGTACTCCACCACGATCGCAACAAGTGGATCTCAGTGGACTATCGTGACCAAGTGATCACACCCACAATCGAAGACTTGGATCGCAGTGAACGATCGGACTCCAGATCGTAGCCACAGATCGCAAACACGATCGTAACGAGTCGATCGTAGCTTAGATCGTGGTGAGTGATCTAGTCTTGATCGCAGTAATGGATGGCAAGTAGAAACCCTAGGGGTTTATGCGATCACACTTACTCGATCGGATTGGGTAAATAACTGTTACGATGGGAATCAAAAACAGAATAAGCACAAATAAGCAAGATGAATAAGCACTTATTTAACCCTTAACCAAATGAAAACAAGCATAAATTTAAAAACTTTTGAGACACGAAATATGCAAACTTTATAAAACAAACTTTAAAAACACTAAACCTTTAAGGAAACTTAAAAGACAATAAGCTATATACAAAATAAGCCAATAAGCATGTCAAGCTCAAAGCTCAATTCGTATTAAACTTATAGATGAACAAAAAGATGAACTTATTAATCAAATTAACATTAAGATGAAATAAAATACCGTTGATGAAGAACAAGAAATAGAGATGATGAAAAACTTATAAGAAATGCTACACACGACTTATATAAGAAATGAAAAAAATGTTCTAAGGATTAAGCATGTTGTGGTTAATCTATTGAGATGGATGGAGATGAAGAACTTAGAGAGAGAAAGAAGAGAGAGAAATGAGAGAAAAAGGAAGAAAGATGGAATGTGATAAATGGTTAAGTGTTCAACCCCTCCTAACATGCTAGGAGGGGGTTTATATAGCCCACCCTACATGTGGGCTATATGGGCTATATTGGATCACGAGCCCAATATCATTAGAGTGACCGATCCTTTCTAAATACGTAAAAACGTATTTCCAACAATCTCCCCCAAAGGGAGTCACTCCAAGTTACAATGTCCTAAATAGTCTATAGCTCGTGATCTATGCTAACAATGATGTGACCGAGACTTTCCTTGGAAAAACGTATTTCCAACAATCTCCCCAAAGGGAGGTCACACCATTTTACAAAATCTTAAACCTAGCATACTATGCTTGAGTCTTCGATCTTGTTCTTATGAATATGCTGATGAGATCTTTGACTTTGGTCTTGAGCATGTTCTCTTGCCTTGACCTTGTGCATTCATCACTTGTGATATTTGCCTCTTCGTGACTTCATGATCCACATACTTATACTTTTATAAATTCTTGAAAGCTTCAGAGATTGATACAGCGGAAGACTTGACTTTTAGACTTTCTTGAATTTGTTGAAGTATTAAGTGCAGAAAGCATAAGCATGTGTTGACGACTTCTTCTGGATTGAACACCGCAATGCCACCTTCTTGTTACGCTGCATAAGACACTTAGCAACAAAAACATATACATGGATGAAATGGCCTTGAACATTTCATTCTAATTCGGTAGCATTTTACCTCCGGTCGGTGAAGACCGTTGGACGATATAAAAATATCGTACTTGTGACAGGTAGTTTCAATTAAGAACCTCCTTGACAAGATTTCACGGGTAAACCCGTTCTCTTTATTCGACCGTCCAAAGGTGACTGCGAACATAAAGAGTGAATCATTTGGATAAAAATATCCGCATGATTTGAAGCCATCAATTCATGTTCCTGGAACAAGTGAATTCAGTTAAGAACCGCACCATCATTGCTTTCCAGTTGTCACGAGCTTGATTCGTATAGAATCTTTCAAGTTACCTACCAAGTGCTGTTTGAGGTTAACACTAGAAGGATTTCCACTCATCACTGTGAACACTAAGGTATCACTCTGAGTGTTCTGGCAAGATCACTAAGATATTTCGTAGAGGCCTGGAACGTGTTTAAATTCATTTAAGAATTAAACCACTGTTGCTTTCCAGTTATCACAAGTTTGATTCATAAAGAATCGCACAAGTCACCTACCATGAGATTTTTGATATTCGCTCAAGAAGGATTTCCATCTTCATTGTAAATACTTTCGTATTACTCGGATGTTTAGGCAAGATCATGAAGATTTTGCGTAGGACTCTTAAGATCTTTCTTACTTTTCACAGTGTGTGAGGAAGCAAGGAAATATGAAAGTCTGTCCTAATGAGATATTTGATGATCTCAAATGGCTCTAGACTCAATCGTGCATTTTGGATTTTAATGGTCAGAGGCTGGAGAGGAGTGCCACCATTTCAATACCAATTTATTCGGAGTGAATAAATCAATAGATAATGTGTTGTCTCCGTGTGACTAAAACAAATATCTTTTGAGAGATATTTGAGTTAGCTAGGATGGGTTGTGCATTGCATCACTGGGTCCATGATGTCTGTCTTCAATATCAAGCATCATTAAAAATGATCTCAATAGCATATGTATTGACCCGGTTTCTGCCTAAGGTTGTAAGGAGGGCTTCTTTCTTTACACCCTTTATCTTTACAATTCTTTTTCATTCTTCAACCCCTTCAATGCTTACCAATACGTCATAACTAGCACATTGTTGTGATTGTTCCAGTGCTAACTTAAGTACTTGGTCGGCATTCAACTACGTTCACAATCTTTCTCCATCTTTCCTAAGGACTACTATTTCTAGCTATGGAATGTCCTTGGTAAGATTCCTCCGGTTCTAGAGGAATCATTGGACTTTAACCTATCCTACCATCCTTATATCACCACAATCTTCACCGTCGTGAATAGAGATGTTTTAGGTAAATGTATGTCACCATGAAATCCATTTTGAAGTGCAAATCCATTTTGCTCCCCCTTAGCATATTCCACGATATCCGAAAACATTTCGCACATGTCGGGATGAGCTAGCACGTTAAGTCAAACCATTTGTGATTAATCATTTCCCATATTAAATCACATTTTCTCCCCCATATTAAAAATATTAACCCAATAGATGTTTTCAATATCAATTGATTTAATAGCATTTTAAGAAAATTTGGGAAGAAAAATGCAAAGCCAGTTATCTTCATGAATTACACAAGCTCCCCCTCAAATTAATGAGGGTGTACTTGAAACGTAAATTAAATACCTTTTAAACACAAGTGTAAGGTATTTATCACGTGCAAAGATCATATATGATAATGTATTCACAAGATTAGTAATTTACGAGGTTGGACCTGAATGATGAAGAACATCATATGAAAGATTCACATGGTTCTTGTTCACGAATGTTGGTCACCTCGTCACGTCTAAAGTTATCTCTTGACTCCATGTGTATGATTGATATCGTTGTCTTGACACCAATATGTGAACTTGGCACTCTCGGCATCAAGGATTCTGAATGCTGGACAATTGCTCCCCCTAAATTGTTGACCCGTGTTCTATTGAAAGAGTTGTAGTCGCATCGTCGAGTATGTAGATATCAATTGTAAATTGCTACGGTTGGTGGAGATGATAACTTCTAAAAAACAAGATTTCTTTTGTTTTAACAAATAAATGCACTGATACGTACATAAATTCGTGTTAAATTGTGTTATTCCGTAAACACAATCCCTTACATGGTTATAAAGTAAACCATGCCCGAGAAAAGTAATTCCCGTTGTTGAATCAAAGCTTTCCGGGGAAATGCTTGACTTGAGTATGAAAAGCGGGTTACTATCTGAAATAATAGCAAACCATTTTGAGCATGTTTTAGACCATTTGAACTTCTGCTCGAACTTTATTTACAACCCCGTGTCATTATTGAATGACATTTCTAGTATCGTAAATATTATCGATTCCAGAAGACATGCTCTTTTTATCAAAACATTTTTTTGAGAAATTCTCGAAAAATTGTGTTCAACGTTTTGAAAACCAATTACTTGAGCTTAAGATGTTGAATACCTTGCAAAACGAGCTCAAGTCCGAGAAGTTGTAAACTTCCCGTTGTTAAGGATAAGTTTATCATCGGCGATAACTTTCCTTTTAACTGAAGAACGAGTCCTAAGTTGACATTTACTTAGAAGTCGTTTTCACGAGCTTGAAAAACTTTGAATGTTTTAACGTAAAGCTCATGACTGAGAAAGATGAATTTCCCGTTATTAGGAAAAGTTCTCTTATTTAAAAGATACACTTTCCTTTCTGAGCTTAAAACTTGGAATGTTTTAATACAAGCTCATGACCGAGAATATTTAATTTCTCGTTACGAGGATAAGCTATCTTTAAAGATAAGCTATCCTAAATATTAAATCCGAGTTACAGTCTGATATTTAACTGTAAGTCATTGTGCATGAGCTTAAAAACTTCTAATGTTTTTATTATTAGCTCATGCCCGAGAAAAATTAATTTCTCGTTGTAAGGATAAGTTTATCATCGGCGATAAACTTTCCTTTTAATTGAAGAACGAGTTCTAAGTTGACATTTACTTAGAAGCCGTTTTCAAGAGCTTGAAAAACTTTGAATGTTTTCACGTAAAGCTCATGACCGAGAAAGATGAATTTCTCGTTAAGAAGAAAAGTTCTCTTATTTAAAAGATACACTTTTCTTTATGAGCTTAAAACTTAGAATATTTTAATACAAGCTCATGACCGAGAAAAATTAATTTCTCGTTACAAGGATAAGCGATCTTTAAAGATAAGCTTTCCTAAAATTGAAGTCCGAGTTACAGTCTGATATTTAACTGTAAGTCATTGTGCATGAGTTTAAAAACTTCGAATGTTTTTAATATTAGCTCATGCCCGAGAAAAATTAATTTCTCGTTTTATGGATAAGTTTATCATCGGTGATAAACTTTCCTTTTATATGAAGAGCGAGTTCTAAGTTGACATTTACTTAGAAGTCGTTTTCATGAGCTTGAAAAACTTTGAATGTTTTAATGTAAAGCTCATGACTGAGAAGGATGAATTTCTCGTTATGAGGAAAAGTTCTTTTATTTAAAAGATACACTTTCCTTTTTGAGCTTAAAAATTGGAATGTTTTAATACAAGCTCATTACCGAGAAAATTTAATTTCCCGTTACGAGGATAAGTTATCATGAAAGATAAGCATTCCTAAAAATTAAGGTGCGAGTTACAGTTTGATATTTAACTGTAAGTCGTTGTGCATGAGCTTAAAAATTTCGAATGTTTTTAATATTAGCTCATGCCCGAGAAAAATTAATTTCTCGTTGTGAGGATAAGTATATCATCGGCGATAAAATTTTCTTTATTAGAAGAACGGGTCGTTGTCTGACATTTAACAATGAACCATTTACACGAGCTTAAAACCTTTGAATGGTTTTAAATTTAGCTCGTGTCCGAGAAAAATTAATTTCTCGTTTTGAGGGTAAGTTATCGTCGCGTTGATAAACTTCCCTGTCTCTGAAGTCCGGGTCATCGTCTGGCATTTAACGAGGAGCCATATACCTGAGCTTAAAACTTTTGAATAGTTTTAAATTTAGCTCGTGTCCGAGAAAAATTAATTTCTCGTTTTGAGGGTAAGTTATCGTTGCGTAGATAAACTTCCCTTTCTCTGAAGTCCGGGTCATCGTCTGTAATTTAACGAGGAGCCATATACACGAGCTTAAAACTTTTGAATAGTTTTAAATTTAGCTCGTGTCCGAGAAAAATTAATTTCTCGTTTTTAGGGTAAGTTATCGTTGCGTAGATAAACTTCCCTTTCTCTGAAGTCCGGGTCATCGTCTGTAATTTAACGAGGAGCCATTGTGCATGAGCTTAAAAACTTGGAATGTTTTTGATATAAGCTCATGCCCGAGAAAAATTAATTTCTCGTTGTTAGGATAAGTTTACCATCGGCGATAAACTTTCCTTTCTTTGAAGATCGAGTTATAGTATGTGATGTGACTATAAGTCCTGTACACGAGCTTAAAACCTTTGAATAGTTTTAAATGTAAGCTCGTGTCCGAGAAAATTTAATTTCTCGTTGTAAGGATAAGTTTATCATCGGCGATAAACTTTCCTTTATTTGAAGATCGAGTTACAGTCTGTAATGAGACTGTAAGTCCTAGTGCATGAGCTTAAAAACTTTGAATATCTTTGATATAAGCTCATGCCCGAGAAAAATTAATTTCTCGTTGTAAGGATAAGTTTATCATCGGCGATAAACTTTCCTGTCTTTTGAGAGCGAGTTACAGTCTGTTATGTGACTGTAAGTCCTTGTGCATGAGCTTAAAAAATCTCTAATATTTTTAATATAAGCTCATGCCCGAGAAAACTTAATTTCTCGTTGTTAGGATAAGTTTATCGTTGACGAGATAAACTTCCCTTTCTTTGAAGCACAGGTCGCAGACTGTAAATTGAATGTGAGCCATGTACACGAGCTTAAAACCTTTTGAATAGTTTTAAATGTAAGCTCGTGTCTGAGAAAAATTAATTTCTCGTTTTTGAGGATAAGTTTATCAGCGGCGATAAACTTTCCTTTATTTGAGGAACGGGTCATAGACTGTGATTTGTCTATAAGCTCGTGTCAGGTCTATGTAGATGATATTATATTTGGTTCTACTAACCCAAAATATTCCATATTATTTGTCGAACTTATCAAAAGTCGATTCGAAATGTCCATGATGGGGGAAATGACATTCTTTCTTGGTCTGCAAGTTCACCAATCCCCCCGTGGTATTTTCATAAATCAGTCCAAGTATGTGCTTGAGATTCTAACGAAATTTGGTATGGATAACTGTGATCCTATAGGTACTCCAATGGACACTAAACACAAGCTTGATTTGGATAAGAAAGGGACATTTGTAGATGCTACAAAATACCAAAGTATGATCGGGTCCCTTATGTACTTAACCTCAAGCAGACCGGACATTGTGCATGCTACTTGTTTATGTGCTCGGTACCAGGCTAAGCCAACCGAGAAGCACCTCAAGGAGGTTAAAAGGATCTTTCGTTATCTCCGGGGAACCATTAACATGGGTCTCTGGTATACGAAGGATTCTGCTTTTAATCTCACTGGTTTTTCAGATGCCGACCATGCAGGGTGTCATGATACATTCAAGAGCACTTCCGGTGGGGCACAATTCTTAGGCGAGAAGCTAGTGAGCTGGTCATCAAGGAAACAAGATTGTACGGCATTGTCTACCGAGGAAGCAGAATATGTGTCTCTATCCGTGTGTAGTGCTCAAGTCCTTTGGATGAGAACACAACTCACGGATTATGGCTTTTACTTTAACAAAGTCCCTATTTATTGTGATTCACAATCAGCCATAGCCATATCCTGCAACCCGGTCCAACACTCCAAGACCAAACACATAGCTGTCCGATTCCATTTCATAAAGGAGCATGTGGAAAAAGGAACGATCGAACTGTTCTTTGTCAAGACGGACTACCAACTAGCCGACATCTTCACCAAAGCTATTTCTCAAGACATATTTGAATTCTTGGTTCGTCGACTTGGTATGCGTAGTTTCACTCCTGATGAACTTGAACGTCTTACACATTCGCAGTAATATTGTATATATTTATCAGAAAATCAAAATACAAAAATATAAAACCTATAAAAACAAAATAAAAAATGAGAAAATCTTTCAAAAATACCAAAAATATTCTTCTCCGACATGTCTCTCAGCATCGATAATATGGACGTACTTAGAAATGTTGTTCAATAACGACACGGGTACGTACATAAAGTTCGAATGAGAGTTCAAATGTTTTCAAAACATGTCTTTTCTACTTTCTTCTCATAATGGCTTATAGTCACATGTCAGACTATAACCCGGTCCCTAAATAAAGGAAAGTCTTTGACTTATCCTCAACAACGAGAAATTCGTTTTTCTCGGTCATGAGCTTATATCAAAACAATCAAAGTTTTAAGCTCATGAACACAATTTTTCTCGGACTTTTGAGCACAATTTTTCAAAGTATTTCAAAATAATGTGCTCATATACTCCCTATTTAAATAAAATCTCTCTTCGAGGGGGAGTATAATGATTTCATGACACATTATTCTCTCCATGTTTCATCACTAGTTTCACAAAAATTTCAATTTCATGCAATTTTTGAGGGGGAGAATAGTGATTAAAATGTGTTATCTTGGATAAGATCTTTGATATAAGTGCTTTCTCTTCCTAATATGTGCAAAAACCTTTCCTTTTATGATGCACATATGTACGGGGAGTGTTTTTGGTGATATAGAAAGTTTCAATGGTTACGATATCTATACCTTCAACACAATTATTCACGACGATATTGGTGTCAAAAGGTGGTTAGGTATTCGTCCTATGATCCTACCAGAACCGGAGGAATCTTCCCATGGACAATCCATTAGAACTTAGAAGTCCTTAGGAAAGATGGAGTAGTTGAGTGTACGGGAAAAATTCCGACTAATGACTTAATCTTGCACCGGAACAATCACAACAAAGTGCTAGTTATGACGTCTTGGTAAGCATTGAAGGGGTTGAAGAATGAAAAAGAAATGTAAGGATAAAGGGTGAAAATAAATAGCCCTCCATACAACTTAGGCAGAAACCGGGTCAATACATCTACTCTTAGAATCATGTTGTTGATTTCTGGTATTGAAGACAAAGAATCATGGACCCAGTGATGCAAAGCACAACCCTTCCCAGCCTACTCAAGCTTCTCTCAAAAGAAGTTTGTTTTATTGTCACGGAGTTCAACTCATTTCTATGGACTTTCTCACTCCGAGATAGTAGATATTGAATAGGTGGCAGTCTGCTCCAGCCTCCGATCACCAAATAAACGTGCACTTATAGAGTCTAGAGCCAACGAGATTCATCAAAAATCTCATTAGGAAACTAATTCCATATATCAATTATTGTTCATCACTAGAACACATGCGATTAATTACAGAGTCCTACGCTCTATCCTTGTGATATTGCCAGAACATTCAGAGTGATACTCATTAGTATTCACAGTGATGAATGGAAATCCTTCCAGTGTTAACATCAAACAGCACTGTGGTAGGTCATATGTACAATTCACTTTGAATTAAACATATGCTGACTGGAAAACAACAGTGGTTTGATTCTTAATTGATTCAAACTCGTTCCAGGTCTCGACGCAATATCTTTATGATCTTGCCAGAACATTCAGAGTAATACTTATTAGTACTTACAGTGACGAATGGAAATCCTTCCAGTGTCATCATCAAATAGCACTGCGGTAGGTAACTTCGGAGATTCTATATGAATCAAACTTGTGTCAACTGGAAAGCAACAATGGTTTGATTCTTAATTGATTCAGACTTGTTCCAGGAAATTGAATTGACGACTTAATCAGCAGAATGGAACTGCATGATTCACTCCTTACTTTGAATTATCTTTCGATATATTCAAGTATTGAGAACGGCTACCACAGCTGGAAATCCTGTCAAGGAAGTTCTTTGAACTTACCTAATCTCAAGTACAATATTCGTACTATATAACGGGAAACCGGTGGAATGCAAACGGTGACGTTATCTCAAGATTCGCAATTCAAGGCCACATACTCAGGTTATTGAAGAAAGCTTAAGGACATCTAAAGACAAAGACTTCCGCTACTCTGTTAATCAAAGGAGATTGTTATCAAGCTTTCAAGTCAACACCAAATATGAGTATGTGGTGGAAGACAGAAGAACACAAGTTGGCAAAGCTTCAAGATCAAGTCAAGGCAAAGATCAAAGATCCAAGATCACAAGTCATGAAAGGAACTATGAAAGAACTTGATAGGTGTGAAAACACCCATCCTTTTACCACTTAATTCTGGCTAAAACGAGACCAAAACACGTATTTAATATCATTTGTTTGGAATTATGCGTGGTTTTTGTGTTTATTGTGTTTTCAGAGTCAACCGGATGAATATTGAAGAAAACATGGGATTGCACGGCTTTTATCAAGGAAAAAGACTCAAGACGAAGTCTATTGTCCAAGAGATGCAAAAGATTTGAAGTCATTGTGCCTATTTGAAGATTTATCGAAGAATAGAGCCAAAGATGGAAGATTCATATATGTCGAAGAACTCGAGTCTATTAAACAAAAGATTATAAGACGAGTTGGAATTATTCACCGACACCTCTCAAATCCAAGTCGGAAACGTTTATTTAAAGAAGCGTGAAGACTAAAGAAGAAGGAAGAAAAAGAAGCCCAAACCAAAGCCCAATCACAAGCCCACCACCACAAGACTTGCCTATAAATAGGACTTTACTTCACAAAATTTGCACTTAGTTTTTACACTTAGTTTTTTAGGTAGTTGGTAGTTTTCATTCTCTCTAGTTTTAGAGAGAGAAAGTTCTAAACTTTCTCTCACTAGATTTCATCTTTTTCTCTTTCAAGATCAAAACTTTGTATTATTTTTCATTAATCAAGTTTAGTTTCAAGCTTTTAATCTTTAATCTCATCCTTCCTTTCTTTGATTTTGATTGATTTTGGTACAAATCTCGTATGATCCGTGTTGTTCATCAATGATTTGTGCTTAAAAAGTTGATTACTTTTTATGTTTCCTTAAGTTTATACACGAATAAGCTTTAAGATCCTTGTTCCTATTGGCTTATTTGTTGATTTAGCTTATTTACCTTTTAAAGTTTTTATAAAAAGTTCATCTTTTTATCATTTGATTTATGTTTTTGCTTATTTGAAACTTAGATAAAGTTGTTTTTAGTGCTTATTTCATCAGCTTAAGATTGGATTCGAGCTAGTTTAGTGATTGGCTTATTCATAGCTTATTCACTTTGCTTAAAATTCGGACCAAAGTGATATCGGAAAGGGCAAAGCCCTTTTCCGACCTGTTATTCCGACCAGGGACACCCCTTTATTCCGATCCTTAGATCGGAAAAGGGTTTCGTGTAGTCCGACTGTATCAAGTTTTTCCATATTCCGATTTGCCCTTTTTACCATATTCCGATTTGTCCATTTTTAGATATTCCGATTGGTAAATTCCCAGTATTCCGATTAGTACTAAGTTGAATATTCCAATTGCACTTCTTTTGAACATTCCGATTGGTAAGTTCCCTGTATTCCGATTAGTACTAAGTTGAATATTCCGATTGCACTTCTTTTGAACATTCCGATTGGTAAGTTCCCTGTATTCCGATTGCATGCTTTGTGTTATTCCGATCACCATACTTTTCAACATTCCGATCAAAGTGATCGGAATATATTCCGATTGAGGGCATTTTTCCCCTATTCCGATTTGAGGTGTTTTGTTCCGATCTTACTTTCTTTTAGTATTGTCCAACTAAGTTCTTATTTTTCACAAAGTTTTCCAAGAGTTAGTTTTTATTGAGTGTTCATTTATTTGTATAATAAAATCTTTAAGTTTTCAAACATTTATTTTTAAACTCGTTTCTTTACTTTAATCTTTTAAAGCTTTAAGTTTACTCTTCGACACTTAATTTCTTGTCATTAGTTTAAAATAGATAAACAAATCAACACCTTATTAACCAAGAACAAATCATTCCACTTAGAGCCAAGATCAATTCGAGAGGATACCGAGAACTTAATTGAACCCCATAGCAAATCATTGTATCAAATGGCGCCGCTGCCGGCTCTTCTCGTTAAGATCAACAGTTTTTTGTGAGAACTTGGATTTTGGGATCCGTTCGCCGTGAACGTTATTTTTTCATAAAAAATTTCAAAAAACACAAAAAATATAAAATTTTCAAAAAATCCTAAAAATTAAAAAACATAAAAACCAAAAATATTTTTGCCTTGTTTTTGCCTTGTTAGTTCTTTTGCAGGTGTATGCGCACTCGATCAACGTCTTATCAAGAGCCCGAGCCTCTCGATAACTTAGACATGGCCGGTGTACAAATCAACAACAATAACCCACCTCAAAACAATAATAATAACAATAATAACCCACCTTTCAACAACATGAATAATAACAACAACAATGAGCCTCTACCGGATAATCGCCCGATGATTGAACTGCTGCAAGCCCATGTAGATGGCAACACTGATCCAATAGTTATACCCACGTTTGCAGCCAACAACTTTGAGCTCAAATCAGGCTTTATCCAGATGGTCTCTGCTCAACTATTCTTGGGGCGTACCATTGATGATCCACATGACCACATCAAGAGATTCTTGCAACTCACTAATACGGTCAAATTCAATGGTGTTCCACAAGAGGTAATCCGTTTACAACTTTTTCCCTTTTCTTTAGAGGGACAAGCCCGACATTGGCTTGCTAAGGAACCTCCACAGAGTATTCTTTCGTGGATGGATTTGGAGACCAAGTTTATCAATTACTTTTTCCCACCTTCTCGTACTACCGCTTTGCGGAATGAAATTATCAATTTTGAACAAAAGTACGATGAGTCGTTTAGTGAATCTTGGGATCGTTTCAAAGATCTTTTGAGAAAATGCCCACAACATGGTTTTACCAAAGTGCACCAAATTAATACTTTTTATAATGGTTTAAGCATGAATGACCAAGATTCACTAAACAGTGCCTCGGGGGGTAATCTTTTGGCTAAGACTTCCAATGCTGCTTGGGATATCATTGAGAATAAGTCTCGTGTGCAAACCAAGAGTGTGAGGACCAATGTCGCTAGTGCTAGTACTAGTGACAGCGACAAGCGAATTGACAAAATCACTGCGCTTCTTGAAACGCTTGCTACCCAAACCGCCAGCAACACTAACAGCATCAACGCTAGAAACGCTAAAGACGCTCAAGTCAATTCTGTTAGCCAACCATGTGAAATCTGCGGGGGTCCTCATTCTTACACCACTTGTACTGCCACCCAAAATTACCCTTCCGAGAACGTGAATGCAGCATACGGTACCTATCCTCAACCTGCTTATCAAGCTCGACCTCAAGGTGACCGCAACCTGCTTAGCTACCGCTCCAACAACTATCTCTCACCACCTGGTTCTACTCCTAACAACCCAAACCAACAACAAAACCTCAACCGCCCTCCTCAACAACAACAACAATCTCGTGGACCATACATACCACCTCACAAACAACAACATCCACCTCAACGAAACAACCAAGTTTACCAGCAACCTGCTTATCAACCACCCGCATACAATGCTCCTCCCAACCAACCCACCGCTTTACACCAAGAAGTGGAAACGTACATGAGGACTAACGATGTGATCGTGGAAAATCTTCAACAGGAAGTGCGCAACTTGAAAGCAGACCTGATGAAACAAGGGAACGATTGAGAGCTGATATGAGAAACACTATGGATAGTCAAACGAATGACTTAAGAAACATGATGGCTAGTTTCTTCAACGGTAATCAACCCTCTTCTTCGGGTACTCTTCCGAGTAACACCGTTGCGAATCCAAGAGGGGAGATGAAAACAATCACCACTCGCAGTGGCAAAGGTACCAAGGAACCCGAGCTTCCTATACCTCCACCGGTGGTTGTGACTAAGGAGAACGAGTCACCTGCTCCTATTCCTCATCCTTCGACTTCCCCAATTTCTCCACCTCTTACTGCTACCCCTCCTCCACCCAAGGATGTGAGTGATCCTTTGATCCCAAAGACTTCCTCTTCTTCCAATATACCTTATCCATCTAGGTTGAGGAAAGAGAAGCTCAAAAGCAAGGATGATATTCAGGTTTCGAACTTTCTTAAAATGTTCAAACAATTGAATTTCAACATCTCCTTCGCTGAGGCTCTCGCTCACATGCCTAAGTACGCAAAAATGTTTAAAGATCTTCTGAGTGACAAGGAAAAGCTTCTTGATATTGCCAACACCCAACTTAATGAGAATTGCTCAGCAGTGCTCTTAAGGAAATTGCCAACCAAGCTTGGTGATCCCGCTCGTTTCTTAATTCCTTGCAATTTCCCGGGAGTAGAGAATTGCATGGCCCTAGCCGATCTAGGTGCCAGTATTAATCTCACGCCTCTAAGCGTTTGGAAGCAATTATCTCTCCCTGAGCTAGTCCCCACTAAAATGACTTTGGAATTAGCTAACCGTACGGTTGCTTATCCAGTGGGGATAGCCGAAGACGTCTTTGTAGGAGTCGACAAATTCACTTTTCCTGCCGATTTCATCGTCGTCGACTACGAGATGGACCCTCGTGTTCCCTTGATCGTGGGTCGTCCATTCCTGAGGACCGGTCGCACTCTCATCGATGTTGAAGCCGGTGAGCTTATCATGAGAGTGGGTGACGATAAAATCGTCTTCAACATGGGAAAGTTGTCTAAACAACCTTATTCAAACGAGAGTGTTAATTGTATTGACGTTCTTGATGAGGCTTGTGAAGAACACTTTAATGATGCTTGTAAAAATATTCCTACCTCTCTTCCCAATGTTGAAACCGTTTCCTCTATTGATTCATCACTGTCTCTATTTGGAGAAAGTGATTTGTTTTGGAAAGATCTTGAAGCCACCATGGGAGATGTGAACTTAGCTAATGATGATTCTCCTACCAATGGGGATGAAGACATGCATTTCTTTAAAAACCTTCTCAACGAAGACACTCTTTCTCCACCATCTCCCACGGTTATTGCTATCGATGCTCCGACTTTGAAAACGCCTCCCATCGAAAATCCTCCGGATTTAGAACTTAAGGAGTTGCCGCCCCATCTCGAGTACGTGTTCCTTGAAGAAGAGAAGAAGTCGCCCGTCATTATCGCAAAGGACTTGTAAGAAGAAGAAAAATCTCGCCTCATCGCCGTGCTTAAAGCTCATAAGAAGGCAATTGCTTGGAAAATTTCCGACATCCGCGGAATTGATCCGAACTTTTGTACTCACAAGATTCTCGTGGAAGATGACTTCAAACCCACAATCCAGAGCCAAAGAAGGGTTAATCCTAAAATTCATGACGTCATCAAACAAGAGGTTATCAAACTTCTAGACGCCGGCTTGATTTACCCTATTTCGGATTCGTCGTGGGTAAGTCCCGTCCATTGTGTGCCCAAGAAGGGCGGAATAACCGTTGTTCCCAATGAACACAACGAGTTGATTCCCACTCGTCTCGTTACTGGGTGGAGAGTTTGTATTGATTATCGCAAGCTCAATGATGCCACGAGAAAAGATCATTTTCCTCTTCCTTTCATGGATCAAATGCTCGAGCGTCTAGCTGGTAATGACTATTACTGCTTTTTAGACGGTTTCTCCGGGTATTTTCAAATTCCCATCGATCCCAAGGACCAAGAAAAGACCACATTCACTTGTCCCTATGGAACATTTGCTTACAAACGCATGACTTTTGGTTTATGCAATGCTCCTGGGACATTCCAAAGGTATATGATGGCTATATTCCATGACATGGTGGAAGACACTATGGAAGTATTCATGGATGATTTCTCGGTTTATGGCGATTCTTTCTCTGCTTGCCTTGCCAATTTAGAACGTATGCTAAAGCGGTGTGAAGACACTCGCCTTGTTCTTAATTAGGAAAAATGCCATTTCATGGTAAAAGAAGGCATCGTGCTAGGACACAAAATTTCCAAAGCCGGTCTTGAAGTGGACCGTGCTAAAGTCGATGTTATCTCTAAGTTGCATCCACCTTCAACCGTGAAGGGTGTGAGAAGTTTTCTCGGTCATGCGGGCTTCTACCGTCGATTCATCAAAGATTTTTCTCAAATCGCTCGCCCGATGACCCACCTCTTGGAAAAAAGATACTCCTTTTATCTTTTCCAAAGAGTGTCTTGAAGCCTTCAACTCGCTTAAAGATAAGCTAACTAAGGCACCCGTCTTGGTCACCCCTAATTGGGAGCTGCCTTTCGAGTTGATGTGCGATGCTAGTGATTTTGCTATTGGTGCGGTTCTGGGACAAAGAGTGAACAAACACTTCCAACCGATCCATTACGCTAGCAAGACAATGACTGGGGCTCAATTGCATTATACGACAACCGAAAAAGAGCTTTTAGCTGTTGTCTATGCCTTTGAAAAATTCCGCCCCTATCTTGTCCTTTCCACCACAATCGTTTACACCGATCATTCCGCGCTGAAGTACTTGTTGACAAAGCAAGATTCCAAACCAAGACTTCTCCGCTGGGTTTTGCTACTCCAAGAATTTAAAATCGAAATTTGTGATAAAAAAGGAGCTGAAAACCTAGCCGCGGATCATCTCTGTAGACTTGAGGATCCTTACCAGGGGGATCATCCGAACAAAGAAATCAATGATTCTTTTCCCTTGGAGACCTTAATGTCTATCAACTCGACTGCTGATGAAACCCCGTGGTTTGCAGACATTGCAAACTACTTAGCGGGTGGAATTCTCGTTGACGGGTTAACATCCCAGAAAAGAAGAAGTTCTTTAAAGACATTAAGACTTACTTTTGGGATGACCCGTATCTATTCAAACAATGTGCTGACTTGATTATTCGTCGATGCGTTGATGGACCGGCAGCTTTAGAAATCCTTGACGCTTGCCACAAAGGACCCACCTGTGGTCACTTTGGTCCCAACTACACCGCCAAAAAAGTGTTTGACTCGGGATTTTATTGGCCCACCATCTATCGTGATGCTCACGAGATGGTTAAACGTTGTGATGCCTGCCAAAAACAAGGCAAGATCACACATAAAGGTGAGATGCCTCAAAATTTCATACAAGAATGTGAAATCTTTGATGTTTGGGGTATCGACTTTATGGGGCCATTCCCTTCATCTAAAGGAAACAAATACATCCTTGTAGCCGTTGACTACGTTTCAAAGTGGGTTGAAGCCAAAGCTTTACCTACTAATGACGCAAGGGTGGTTTGTAACTTTTTGAAATCGTTGTTCGCTAGATTCGGCGTTCCTCGTGCTATTATCAGTGACCGCGGGACTCATTTTTGCAACGATCAATTTGCAAGAGTCATGGCTAAGTATGGTGTCAATCACCGTCTTTCCACCGCCTATCATCCCCAAACCAATGGGCAGGCCGAGATATCCAATCGTGGATTGAAGCGAATTTTGGAGCGTACTGTAGGAGAGCATCGTGCCGCGTGGGCCGATAAGTTAGATGATGCTCTGTGGGCTTTCCGTACTGCTTATAAGACCCCGATCGGTTGTACACCTTATCGTCTTGTGTACGGGAAAGCATGCCACCTTCCCATCGAGCTGGAACATAAGGCGCATTGGGCCTTGAAGTGGGCTAACTTCGACATCAACAAAGCCGGTGATCATCGCAAGATTCAACTCAACGAGCTCAACGAACTGAGGAATGAAGCTTATGAGAACTCGCTGATCTACAAAGAGAAGACGAAGATCCTTCATGACTCAAAAATCTAGAACCGAGAGTTCCACGTTGGTGATCAAGTCTTACTTTTTAACTCTCGGTTGAAGATCTTCTCTGGCAAGTTGACGAGCCGTTGGTCTGGTCCATTCACCGTCGCCAAAGTCTTTCCATATGGGACCATTGAGCTTTCTCAGCCAAATGGGCCCAATTTCAAAGTGAATGGCCAGCGTCTGAAGCTGTACTTTGGTGAGGACATCTCTCAGGAGATGATTCCATCCCTCACCACGTTCCCCATGAACTAATTTTGGGTCGAGTCAGGCTCGTGACTCGGTTATAAAAAACAAGCGCTCCTCGGGAGGCAGCCCGAGTATCTATCCTTTTTTGTTTTAACCTCCTAAGTGTAGGGGGACCTGTATAGGTGTTTGTTTTTGTGTGGTGATGTGATTACAGGGATAAGTGCACTCTTGGAATCTCTGAAGAACCGTGCTCCCGTGTTATCCGAAATCCGGTTCTATCTCTCAACTATCGTGATTCAATTTTCTTCATACTCATATTTGAAATTGATCACTTTAGTCGTCTCTTCCTTAACTTGAGTTAACCAACGTGCACAATGTCATAAGTGTAGGGGAGACTTTTCCCACATGCTTAAACATTGAGGACAATGTTTATCTTAAGTGTAGGAGGGACTTCTATCGAAGTTTTAAGTGGACTTTTCCATGAAAATGCTTTCATTTAACCGGAAAATCAACTTTTTCAACATTTTTCAAATTTTTAATTAACTTTGGCCATTTAGTCGTAATTTTAAGTTTTTATCGTTGCTTTCATAAGTATATATCCCGCAATTAAGTCAAAAATATTAATAAAGTGGTGTAGCTAGTTTAGAAGTCTTTGACATATTAGGCCCGTTGCGTTTATTTTGACTCAACCCGAATAGACTTATCCAAGTTTATTCTTGCTAGTATCCTTAACCATGTAGACCTTAATTGGTTTATTAGGCTAAGTATCCACGAGTCTCATTACTTGAGATTTTAAATTGTGGAGGACGAGAAATGATAGAGTCAATTATAAGTCGGTATTCTTGCACAAGCTCACTTGGTGTAATTATTTGCCTATTCTCCCATCACTTGCTAATAATTTATCTGCAATAAGTAAGGTCGTACGATTTGAAAAGTTACTTAGCTTCTAGCCCAAGATCGTTTAAAAGTTGCTCGGTAATGATAAGAGTTCATAGCCAAGGCATAACTTATGAAGCGGGGCGCGAAGATTGGCGAGTCCGAAAAGGCCCTAACAAGGCATGAGGATTCAATTTTATTGCTGAAGATCCAAAGTGATGTGAAAAGCATTATTCCCAAAGTCAATATGAAGGATCAAGACTCACGACGAAAAGCAATCAACTCCCATAAAGATGATGAAGAAGTCTATCCGAAAAGACCCTAACAAGGTATGAGGATAAATAGATCCAAGTCCGAAAAGGAGGCGGATCGTTGTATCTCAAAATCCCAATTAGAGATTGAAGAAATAATCATGAAGTCGTGGTCAACAAAGTTGGAGTACCTCTCAAAAGTCTCCAAGTGAAGAAACTCTATTAACGATGAGAAGACCATTATCTCAAGAACGTCTCTCAAGATATGAAGTATGAAGTACATGCCAAATATCGGCCCGAGAAAGGTCTCAAATCGTGAACCAAGTTATGCCAAGATATGAACTTTTTGATATCCCGAGAAGCAGTTTTAAGAGATTTTGTCCTTTAGCTAACTATTGATCAAATCGTCCTACTTTGCTTTCAGCCTAATAAATTATCGAAATAAGTCCAAAAATGCATCTTCATGATCATTCTAAGACAAAAATAAAATATAAGAGAAACACCTAGGAATAAGGGAGTTTAAGCATTTAATTAAGCCATGTGTGTAAGTGTTTGAATTGCTAACTTATAATAATAATGATCTCGTTTTTAAGCTTAGTTTGGGGAACGTGAAACTTGAGGGTGATAAATCTTCGCAGCGCCGAAGCCCTAATGTAAGTCCTTGATCTCTTTGCAAGTTATTTCCATCCTTTTGTTTACTTTAAAGATTTAACTTCTCTTAGTACTTTCATTTTTGTTTAGTAGTATATTAATAAGGCCAAGGTTGATTGATTATGAGAAAAGTGTAAATGTGCTTTGTCACTAAGCGTTGCATGAGGGCATGGCAATGGTTAAGTGTAGGGGATTTGATAGGTGTGAAAACACCCATCCTTTTACCACTTAATTCTGGCTAAAACGAGACCAAAACACGTATTTAATATCATTTGTTTGGAATTATGCGTGGTTTTTGTGTTTATTGTGTTTTCAGAGTCAACCGGATGAATATTGAAGAAAACATGGGATTGCACGGGTTTTATCAAGGAAAATGACTCAAGACGAAGTCTATTGTCCAAGAGATGCAAAAGATTTGAAGTCATTGTGCCTATTTGAAGATTTATCGAAGAATAGAGCCAAAGATGGAAGATTCATATATGTCGAAGAACTCGAGTCTATTAAACAAAAGATTATAAGACGAGTTGGAATTATTCACCGACACTTCTCAAATCCAAGTCGGAAACGTTTATTTAAAGAAGCGTGAAGACTAAAGAAGAAGGAAGAAAAAGAAGCCCAAACCAAAGCCCAATCACAAGCCCACCACCACAAGACTTGCCTATAAATAGGACTTTACTTCACAAAATTTGCACTTAGTTTTTACACTTAGTTTTTTAGGTAGTTGGTAGTCTTCATTCTCTCTAGTTTTAGAGAGAGAAAGTTCTAAACTTTCTCTCACTAGATTTCATCTTTTTCTCTTTCAAGATCAAAACTTTGTATTATTTTTCATTAATCAAGTTTAGTTTCAAGCTTTTAATCTTTAATCTCATCCTTCCTTTCTTTGATTTTGATTGATTTTGGTACAAATCTCGTATGATCCGTGTTGTTCATCAATGATTTGTGCTTAAAAAGTTGATTACTTTTTATGTTTCCTTAAGTTTATACACGAATAAGCTTTAAGATCCTTGTTCCTATTGGCTTATTTGTTGATTTAGCTTATTTACCTTTTAAAGTTTTTATAAAAAGTTCATCTTTATATCATTTGATTTATGTTTTTTCTTATTTGAAACTTAGATAAAGTTGTTTTTAGTGCTTATTTGATCAGCTTAAGATTGGATTCGAGCTAGTTTAGTGATTGGCTTATTCATAGCTTATTCACTTTGCTTAAAATTCAGACCAAAGTGATATCGGAAAGGGCAAAGCCCTTTTCCGACCTGTTATTCCGACCAGGGACACCCCTTTATTCTGATCCTTAGATCGGAAAAGGGTTTCGTGTATTCCGACTGTATCAAGTTTTTCCATATTCCGATTTGCCCTTTTTACCATATTCCGATTTGTCCATTTTTAGATATTCCGATTGGTAAATTCCTTGTATTCCGATTAGTACTAAGTTGAATATTCCGATTGCACTTCTTTTGAACATTCCGATTGGTAAGTTCCCTGTATTTCGATTAGTACTAAGTTGAATATTCCGATTGCACTTCTTTTGAACATTCCGATTGGTAAGTTCCCTGTATTCCGATTGCATGCTTTGTGTTATTCCGATCACCATACTTTTCAACATTCCGATCAAAGTGATCGGAATATATTCCGATTGAGGGCATTTTTCCCTTATTCCGATTTGAGGTGTTTTGTTCCGATCTTACTTTCTTTTAGTATTTTCCAACTAAGTTCTTATTTTTCACAAAGTTTTCCAAGAGTTAGTTTTTATTGAGTGTTCATTTATTTTTATAATAAAATCTTTAAGTTTTCAAACATTTATTTTTAAACTCGTTTCTTTACTTTAATATTTTAAAGCTTTAAGTTTACTCTTCGACACTTAATTTCTTGTCATTAGTTTGAAATAGATAAACAAATCAACACCTTTTCATTAACCCAGAACAAATCATTCCACTTAGAGCCAAGATCAATTCGAGAGGATACCGATAACTTAATTGAACCCCATAGCAAATCATTGTATCAGAACTCTCAAGACAACGAGCTTCAAAGTCTGCAACACCAAAAAAGTGAAGTCACATATTACATGACCACCCCTTAGGGGAAGATTGTTAGCCGTATTTAAAGTGATGGTCATATAATATACCGTTGCGAAGCTCGTGAAAAAAACTATTCAACGGTGTCGAGAGTTCTTAGTTATTAATGTTTATGTAACGGGAATTTGTCCCGAACACACAAATGAGGAAGGCCTCCTAATCTTGTTAGTCATAGTATAAAAGGCCCCCTAAGCCTCATTTGTGTGTGTGTTTTCCATTTGATTGTTAGTAGAGAGAGAAACCTCACAACTTTCTCTCACTAGGAAATCACAACTCTTTGTTTTTCTCTTTTATTCTTCTTAATCTAATCTTTTTTTTGTTTAATCTTGTTCTTCATCATCTCTATTTCTTGTTCTTATAAGTCGTGTGTATCATTCCTACAAGAGAAAAACAAGAAATGATATACACGACTTATATAAGTTTTTATAAGTTTTTCATCTTAATAAGAAATGAAATAAGTTTTTCAATAGACATGAAACTTATGAAGAATGGAAGAACTTAGAGAGAGAAAGAAGAGAGAGAAAGGAGAGAATGAGAGAAATGGTTGATTGAATGAATGTGTGTGTATACACAAAGTGACCAACCCCTCCTAACATGCTAGGAGGGGGTTTATATAGCCCACCCTACATGTGAGCTATATGGACTATATTGGATCACAAGCCCAATATCATTGGAGTGACCGATCCTTTCTAAATACATAAAAACGTATTTCCAACAATCTCCCCCAAAGGGAGGTCACTCCAAGTTACAATTTCCTAAATAGTCTATACCTCGTGATCTATGCTAACAATGATGTGACCGAGACTTTCCTGGGAAAAACGTATTTCCAACAATCTCCCCTAAAGGGAGGTCACACCATTTTACAAAATCTTAAACCTGGCATACTATGCTTGAGTCTTCGATCTTGCTTTTGTGAATATGATTGATGTGATCTTTGACTTTAGTCTTGAGCATGTTTCCTTGCCTTGACCTTGTGCATTCATCACTTGTGATATTTGCCTCCTCGTGACTTCATGTTCCACATACTTATACATTTATAAATTATTGAAAGCTTCAGAGTTTGATACATCAGAAGACTTGACTTTTAGACTTTCTTGAATTTGATGAAGTATTAAATGCATATAGTATAAGCATGTGGTGCCGACTTCTTCTGGATTGTACACCGCAATGCCACCTTTTTGTTACGCTGCATAAGACAGTTAGCAACAAAACGTATACACTGATGAAATGGCCTTGAACATTTCATTCTAATTCGGTAGCATTTTACCTCCGGTGGTGAAGACCGTTGGACGATATTAACTATCGTACTTGTGGCAGGTAGTTTCAATTAAGAACCTCCTTAACAAGATTTCGCGGGTAAACCCGTTATCTTTATTCGACCGTCCAAAGCTGACTGCGAACATAAAGAGTGAATCATTTGGATAATAATATCCGCATGATTTGAAGCCGTCAATTCATGTTCCTGGAACAAGTGAAATTCAATTAAGAACCGCACCATCGTTGCTTTCCAGTTGTCACGAGCTTGATTCGTATAGAATCTTGCAAGTTACCTACCAATTGCTGTTTGAGGTTAACACTAGAAGGATTTCCACTCATCACTGTGAACACTAAGGTATCACTCTGAGTGTTCTGGCAAGATCACTAAGATATTGCGTAGAGGCGTGGAACGTGTTTAAATTCATTTAAGAATTAAACCACTGTTGCTTTCCAGTAATCACAAGTTTGATTCATAAACAATCGCACAAGTCACCTACCATGAGCTTTTTGATGTTCGCTCAAGAAGGATCTCCATCTTCATTGTAAATACTTTCGTATTACTCGGATGTTCAGGCAAGATCATGAATATTTTGCGTAGGACTCATAAGATCTTTCTTACTTTTCACAGTGTATGAAGAAGCAAGGAAATATGAAAGTGTGTCCTAATGAGATATTTGATGATCTCAAATGGCTCTAGACTCGATCGTGCATTTTGGATTTTTAGTGATCGGAGGCTGGAGAGGAGTGCCACAATTTCAATACCAATTTATTCGGAGTGAATAAATCAATAGATAACGTGTTGTCTCCGTGTAATTAAAACAAATATCTTTTAAGAGATATCTGAGTTAGCTGGGATGGGTTGTGCCTTGCATCACTGGGTCCATGATGTCTGTCTTCAATATCAAGAATCATTAAACAATGATCTTAATAGCATATGTATTGACCCGGTTTCTGCCTAAGTTGTAAGGAGGGCTTCTTTCTTTACACCCTTTATCTTTACAATTCTTTTTCATTCTTCAACCCCTTCAATGCTTACCAATACGTCATCACTAGCACCTTGTTGTGATTGTTCCAGTGCTAACTTAAGTACTTGGTCGGCATTCAGCTACGTTCACAATCTTTCTCCATCTTTCCTAAGGACTACTATTTCTAGCTATGGAATGTCCTTGGAAAGATTCCTCCGGTTCTAGAGGAATCATTGGACTTTAAGTATAAATCACCATGAAATCCATTTTTATATCCAAATCCATTTTGCTCCCCCTTAACATATGCCACGATATTCGAAAACATTTCGCACATGTCGGGATGAGCCAGCACATTAAGTCAAACCATTATTGATCTCAATATTAAATCACATTTTCTCCCCCATATTAAAAATATTAACCCAATCGATGTTTTTAATATCAATTGATTTAATAGTATTTTAAGAAAATTTTGGAAGAAAAATGCAAATCCAATTATCTTCAAAAATTACACAAGCTCCCCCTCAATTTAATGAGGATGTACTTGAAACGTAATTAAAATACCTTTTAAACACAAGTGTAAGGTACTTATCACGTGCAAAGATCATATATGATAATGTATTCACAAGATTAGCAATTTATGAGGTTGGACCTGAATGATGGAGAACATCATATGATAGACTCACATGGTTCTTGTTCACGAATGTTGGTCGCCTCTTCACGTCTGAAGCTATCTCTTGACTCCATGTGTATGATTGATACCGTTGTCTTGACACCAATATGTGAATTTGGCACTCTCGGCATCAAGGATTCTGAATGATGGACAATTGCTCCCCCTCAATTGTTGACCCGTGTTCTATTGAAAGAGCCGTAGTCGCCGTTTGAGTAGTCGCATCGTCGAGTATGTAGATATCAATTGTAACACCCCAAAATTTATACAATTCAATACAGCGGAAGACTCGTTGGTGTTACGGGATAACACATTACTCACATCATAGACAACGCTTAACAAATCGCGTCGTTTAATAAATATTTTAATAAATTCGTCCAAAACAGTATAGGCAGATTTGCACTCTAAACTTGTTTTGATCATATCTCACTCATTTTTATGATTCCATTGCATGGCCAACTCTCACATGTGTATAACACCTAATACTTACTGTATATTGATTCCACTTTACCATTTTATCAGTTTATCATTTGGTTACTTGCTGTTTTTATATAGCCATCTTATTAAGCAAGATTTAACCATTTTTACATGTGGTTTTTCCATCTTTTTACCCATGTTTATCAAATCTATCAACAACAAATCCCCACATAATATTTTTAATCATCATTCATCATCATATACATATACATAAATAAAGAAAATACAAGATTACATAATCAAAATAACAAGAGGATAGGAAGAACAATCTCTATACCACCATTAGTGATGAAAAGATGAGTCTTTGATGAACAAGGCTTGGATTTTGATGGCAAAAATTGTGATAAACCAATATCATCTTCAAGTATACCAACCTTTATAAAATTCTCATGGAAAAATCAGCCCTATGACACCAACAAATCTTCTCCTTGGATGTTAGAATCACCTCCGATCTTCAAAGCTTCAAAGTAGCATCATCATGTGTATGAGTAACACATGATTTTATGACTAACATAGATCAAATGAGGGTTGTTTTTTATGATTGTTGGACGAAGTAGAGAGAGATGAGAGAGTTTGGTGAGTGGTTTGCATGAGTTGCTAAGTGTAAATGGTATGAATGAATGGTTTCGGTGGTTTTGTGTTAAGTTAGCTTACATGTTAAGCTTATGCTAACATGTGTTAGCTTTCTAGCTAAAAGGGTGCCACATCTTATGATGTGGTGTCCTCTTTTGTCCATCTCTTTTGAGTGGGGTGGGATAAACTTGTTTTGTCCCATCCCACTAGTTTATGGGTATTCTTCGATTCTAGTTTCCTCGATTTGCGTGCCCTCAGGTCGTTTTACGAAAAACGTTTTTATAAATTATGAATCAACGGCACAAAACGAATCTAATAAAAATTGTCTCATCAAAAACGGAGTTCAAAAACGTAAATACGTAATCCTAAGGTTTCCGGTTTAGTCGTAAAGGACGTTAAATTATGAACGTAAGACCTAATCTCTTATCGTAAATTTGTGAGTTTATGAACCAACTCAAAATTAAAATCCCAAAATAATATTCACGGATAAATTTATTTCCTGAAATGTCGGACTGTCACCAAAAACGGTGTATGTAAACGTAAGCACGTAACTTAGAATCCTCCGGTTTAGAAGTAGTCGATGCTACTTCAAGACGTAAACCCAAATTTCTTCCCATAAATAAGTGAGTTCATATTATAACATTAAAATAATGTTTTTAAATAAATATTGAGAATAAAATATCGACCATAAATTGACGGATTGTCACAGCATTTACCCCTAAACAGGATCTTTGTCCTCAAAGATCATCTTATCTTATTACTCGCTTCTTATAGTGTTAAAGCCATGTGGGTATTTCCTCCACATTCGGTCTTTTCTCACAAGTGTAATTCATTACAATACGCGAGTTTCATCAAACATAACTACGGGAATAAGATCATGCTTATCGTTGACTTACTTTCTCTATCCATGATGTTCACGGGTTTTTGATGAATGCAACTTTTCGCCGATCTAAACTTTATCAAGAAGTGATCAGATTCTCACTTGATAGACATTTTATCAAGTTCTGTGACAATCCGTCAATTTATGGTCGATATTTTATTCTCAAATATTTATTTGAAAATATTATTTTATGAACTCACTTATTTTGGGAAGAAATTTGGATTTACGTCTTGGAGTGGCATCGACTACGTCTAAACCGGAGGATTCAACGTTACGTGCTTACGTTTACATACACCGTCTTTGGTGACAGTCCGACAATTCAGAAAATAAATTTATCCATGAAACCGGAAACCCTAGGATTACGTATTTACGTTTTCGAACTCCGTTTTTGATGAGACAATTTTTATTAGATTCGTTTTGTGACGTTGATTCATAATTTATAAAAACGTTTTTCGTAAAACGACCCGAGGGCACGCAAATCGAGGAAACTAGAATCGAGGAGTACCCATAAATAAATGGGGATGAGACAAGTGGGACACTTGTCCCACCCCCAAAACCGTCCAACATGTAGCTACAACACATCTTATGATGTGTCAACACTTCAACAAACTTACAACACATGTAAGTTAAGCTTACAAGATAAGCTAGCTACTAACTCAAAACCACTAGCAAAACCATTTTCTCCCATTTCACACATGCAAACAACCACATTTTCTCTCTTCCTCCTCCATTGAATTCGTCCCTATCTCACCCTAAAACACCATTTTGATCAAAAATTTACCATGGAATCTTATGTTATTTACACATAAGATGAAGCTCTTTTGAAACCCTATTGATTGGTGGTCCTTATAACATCCAAGGAGGAGTTTTCATGGAGTAGTAGGGCTGATTTCCCACAAGGTGTTTGTGAAGAATGGTGGTCTTGAAGATGGTCATGGCTAAGCACAAGTTTCTCCATCAAAAATCCATGTTTTGATCAACCTACATCATCATGGTGGTATAAAGATTGTCCTCCTCATCTTCTTTTTATTTTGATTATGTAAACATGTATTTTATTTCCTATTGTATATTTATATGATGATTATATGATGATAAAAATGTTATGTGGGGATTTGGTGTTGATAAACATGATTAAAAAAGTGAAAAACCATAAGAAACAAGGTTAAAATCTTGGTTAAATTTGTTGGCTGTATAAAACAGTAAATAAACAGGTCATGGACTGATAATATGATGAAGTAGAATCCATTTACAGTAAGATATGGGTCTTGTACACATGTGAGAGTTGGCCATGCAATGGAATCATTGTAATGAGTGAGATATGATCAAAACAAGTTTAAGGTATAAATCTGAGTTCACTGTTTTGGACGATTTTTAGAAAATATTTAGAAGATGATTCAACAGTAGCTATAGAAGAGTTAAATGTAGCACATATCATATAGTTTATGTGATAAAAATTTGAGCTTCTATCTCCATATAGAACTCAAGATATGGCAGTTTTAATGAAAGTGAAGATAAAAATCAGATTTTTGGAAATTAAAGAATAATACTATTATATAAGCACTCAAAATTTAATAGTATAAAATATAAATGAAAACCCACCAACTTATAAAACTTATTTATATAAATATGTAAAAGGGTAAATGAATGAATAACTTATATAAATGGTAGTGAAATAATACTTATAAGTTATAAAACTATAAACATTGTTTTTACGACTTTTTCGGCTAATACCGTAAAAATTAACGTTTTTGTTAAAATAAAACTTAGATGGTTGGACCCGTCTAATGAAAACTTTATAAAACTTATATACTGATATATAGACATGTATAACAAGTAAAAACCGATAAAACCCGAACTATAAGAAATACGGACATTTACGAGCTAATTAAGCATATTGGACTAATAATTGGACTAAATAAGATAAAAACTTGTAAAAAGAACTTATTGGGCTTAACCCATTTGGGCCCAACATGGTAAGTATACATACTGATAATATAAGTATAAAATGGATTAAAATAAGTTAAATAACTTATAATAAGCTTATTGGACTTAAGACACGCAAACGGGTAAAACTGGTAAACTAATATAAAAGTTATCGACATATAACACTAAAAAGAGTAAACGATATGTAAACCCACTTGATCATCATATGTATATAATCATCATATGTATACATAATTGTTATTTTATAAAGTCATTGGACATGAGTCTAAGACGAAGTATTATTTGTTTAGGTTTCCGTGATTGAAGCACGTACCGTACATCCAAATCGCCGATAATCGTCTTCCCACATCAACGTGAGTTCATAGCCTCGCACTCTTTTAAATGTTTTTATAAATGTTTTGTAAAACCGCGAGGGAGATAACATGTTAGTTTTTATAAAATAGGACACCATTTGTCCCGATTGTTTGTTTATTGATTTTGGACCCGAATGATTGAATGACCCGATTGTATGACCCGATAAATGATTAATGGACCCGATAGATGAAATAAAACGGATTATTAAAGTTAGGTTATGTCACTAAAAGTCCCATTAGCATGAATTGTGAACTACCGGGAGTTGGTAGACGCTTATGCATTTAATAGTACTATTTGGGGACGATCACCCCAGTTCGCGCCTTGACGGTTGATCCTCGTCGTGCCACATTGATTGGTAAGCGAATTTATGTATGAGAAGATTTCCATAGCGTGACCTTTGTGACGACACGCTACTTTAGATGGGAAAAATTGGTATCGGGTTAGCTACCCATTTTGGTTTTAGTAAGGTAACAATGTCATGCGGCTTATAATAATCCAATCACCGAAATATTACTAGACGCTTCGAATTACGATGTATTGTCTGACTAGCAATACAGGGTCATACTATTGATATTATGTTTGTGTTTTGGTTTTCATAACCATATTCATATAACGGTTTTTATTTGATTTTATACAACGTCATAAGACGTATTGTATGATGTTTTTACGACATTGGCTCGTATAATGATTTTTAAGGCAAATGCCTATATTATGATTTTCGATAAGATTTGTATAAAATGACTTTGGCTATTTTATGGCCTATTAAAACGATTTGTACAAAATGATTTTTAGTAATACTTTTATACTGATATTATATTGATGGAATTTATTAAACTCTATGAATTCACTCGGCGTTATCGCTGACCTTTTCTTTTAACATGTTTTATCTCAGGTACTTGAAGGTAATTCTCGGGAAGACGACAAGAATTTATGGCCCGCACTTAAACAATATTTTCCATTCAAATATTTTGTAAAACTTTGTATGAAATAATATGACTTGGGACCTATGTAACATTGATATTTATGAATGGAAATGCTTTATAAATAAACGACGCGATTTTTATGCGTTGTCTATGATGTGAGTAATGTGCTATCCCGTAACACCAACTTGTCTTCCGCTGTATTGAGTTGTATAAATTTGGGGGTGTTACAAGTTCGATATACGAAACATAATTCACGCACGTCTTGAAGTCCTAGGGTAGATCCAGCTTATATGCCTTTCAAACCAATCTTTTACATCATCTCAATGGTCCCATACAACGGGGACTTATAACCCATGATCTTTCAGATCATCAATTCATTTTTCCATAGTTAAAATTTTTGGCGTGACTTCGCTACCCATCTGGTACATCAAGATCTACATTTCATATTCACATAACCTCATGCCCACTACTGGCAGTCAATAATCAGATCCAAATTTCAACAATCATTTCAGGTTTCAAGGGTCGAGTATTTTGTAAGGTTAGGTTTGCCATCATAGGAAACCTTAAACCTAAAAGACATGTCCAACTCACAATGGGTGTATGTCGGGTGTCTTCATCCCAACTCCTGCTTACAGATGCTCTAATATATATCCTCACAAGATTCGATCTTGATCCTAATACGATAATTATCAATGATAATCTCTCCGAAGGAAAACTATTTTACAGTTTATTACCAAGGGTCAATCATTCAAACATAGAACAACACTTATAGTATTTTTGTATCGTTACTTTACCTCGTCCCTTCGATTGGGGTGGTACACAGTACTCTCATCAAGATTCGTTCTCAATGACTTCTGAGAAATCTCTAGAAATTCGATGCGAAGCGAGGATCTTGATAGAGATGATCTATACAGGCACACCATGTTTACACAACTCTTTTAAATACAAAAGAGTCAAATTCTTCATCAAGAATCTATCATTAACAGGAATAATATTCGCAGATTTGGTCAGTCTGTCGAAGATGACCCAAATCGAATCAAATTTAGATGATGACCTTTGCAATAGCTAGACGTTTACTAATGTATGAGGCAATGTCTGCCTTCATAAATTGCCATTAGTACAACTTCTTCAGATAAAGATACATTTAGTCAGAAATGACATGAATGGAATACTTATACTTACGAGATTCTAATATGACTAAATCTCAAAATCTCCATATTTAGGCAACCACAAGCGACCTTTTATACATTTAATGTCATCGGCTTCTTAATTCTAATGGTTCACATTCGCCGCGAACCCCTTTATTATTTATATTATCCTTCTTACAAGCATTGTTTATTTTAATATTGTTCGGCAATTTATTTTGCACCTTCATTATTAAGGAACATGTCCTAATTGATTCTTTATCCTTTCTATATTATGTGTCAGTATCTACATTCATCTTCCTTGATGAAATAAATATCATGGTCAATATTACTCAGAAATTCTTTCCTCGTATTTTCTAAGTTTTAGTTTCGTCTCAACTATTATTTTTATCAGTTTTGCTTGATCCGGCGTTTTAAAGCGTCGATAATTACTACAGGTAATTAAATAATAAATATTTAATTTTTATGAAACGTAAACGCAAAAAAGTTTTTAAATTTTCTCAGTTTGTCCAATTATATAAAAATGTTCAAAATAAAATTTGAATTTATTTAACACCATTTTTGTTGATTTATCGAAATAATTAGTAAGATCCGTAAATGTTCGAAAAACCTTCTTTTATTCTTTGGTAAAAAATTTCTTAGTTGAAAAGCAAAAATTGTCGTTTCAAATTTTAAGTCATGGTTTAACGGTTTCCTCAATCCCTCTTAGGTTGTCTTGAGGTATACACAAACATTTACCCCTAAACAGGAGTTTAGTTAAATGATTTGTGTATAAGGGAATAATCCCTCAAAAGTTCTTTTTGATAAAACATTTGTCAAAACATATTTGCACTTTCTTTTTGGTAAAACCCAAAGTCTTAAATGACTTATAATTTTTTTTTTGAAGAGTCAATATATATATATATATATATATATATATATATATATATATATATATATATATATATATATATATATATATATATATATATATATATATATATATATATATATATATATATATATATATATATATATATATATATATATATATATATATATATATATATATATATATATATATATATATCTTACTATCATTAATCAAATGGTCATTTTATGTAAAGGATCAAGCCTTAAATCACACGTTAAATATTCAATGTACAGGTTTTCATTGTTCGGTCAATTTAGGGCAATCTATAAATAATTATTAACTCATTCTTATTCTTATAAACAAACAGATGGTTCTTAATGATCACGAGTATGAATTTATCAAATTACAGCCTACACACGTGATTCACAAAATTTATGGATGCTACATGTGTATTAGTCAATCTAAACGACATCACATGAAACTCACAACGTTCATTACAAGTTCAGGATGTAGTAATTGGAATAGATAATCTTTTTTGCGGACGCGAAGTTGATGATAACCATGCCGAGGATCAAATCTTTGAATATACGCTAGAACCTTGTAAATGATCGAACAATCTATCATCTTGGGTAGTGGATATAGATTTTAATCGTCAATTTACTTAGTTCATGGTAATCAATAGATATGAGGGATAATAATACCATAGCTCTTCATGATGACGAGCTCGGTAGAATAAAAGCTTGCTCCAACAACTCTCTTAGTTGTACGGTAATTCTTTTAATTCAGATGGTGCTGACGTAGGGTACACACGCCACAGGTGCAGCACCAGGACCATAATCAATACCAAATGCAACTTGCCTTAATGGCGAAAGTCTAGGTAATTAACCAACAAATACCTCCTAAATTTTTAATTAACAGAAACATCTTTTAATAAAATTACTTTAAGTTCTTTCTAGATTACAATATCTATGACTAGTTCACAACCATTCATGGTATAATTTCAAGCCTAAATGCAGGATATGGTCATCCATCAAGAATTATTTAGATCACTTTTGATAATCAACATCTTATCATTTATGGGAATTCTACTCGAGTTCCCATCAATTAAGACAATGTCGTCATGTCATAATCAATCAATCCATTCTATTGGCACTATCAACTTTCCAGTTTCCTTGCCGTTGATAAGATGTGAAATTCTCAAAAGACTAATAATAACTCATGATCCTTCACAAATTCAAGGATATATGGAGACATAACTAACCTTAAAAGAGTAAGGTTAACGCATAATCTACGCGAGATAATTTCAAATCAGCCTAGACGAAAATATTAACGAATATGAGTCTGTCCCATATTTTCATAATTTGAGTACGCATTCGAAAGCTCCTCGGATTGTTACCCAGGTCATTCAAATGAAATCTAATCAAAAGAAATGATATGAACGTCGATACATCTAGTCGGGTATCAACAGTCGGTAATCAGATACTTTTCCAAAGAATCTCATCATGAGAGACTTGGACAAGAAGGGGAGGTCAATTGTCAAATAAGACAATTTCCACAGATGAGTAAATTCGACTCAAAAGAATAGATGCTACAGGCACATATGTAGGTGTCCCTAACACTATGTACCTATTTTTCACTTCTTGCAGATCTCATAAAATTTAATCTTTCACAATCTTCAAAAAAAATGTAGTGTTTATTCATTAGTTTTATGGTGACTACTAATCAGCCTTGCATGGTCCATTCCAAATTGTATGTAGGCGCGCAACTATATACAGTTTCAAGTTTAACGATGCAATACTCAGTTCGTCAAAATTTTATCATCATGTTTATAATAAAAACATTTTCATGTTTAATTCTTAAATAAGAATCAAAAATAAATTTACAAAGATTTTCTTTGTTATGAAAACAATTAAGTTTTCCAAGGTGTTTTATAAACAACTTCATTTCGATAACAATCATTTATAAATCTCGCTTTGAATAATCCTTATAGTGATGAAAATTCAATTTTTCTCAAGGGATACTATTTTATCTTATAAAAACAATGAGTGATCTTCAAAAGAGTGATGAAAAGTTGTTCACCAAGAACTAACTACAATATGAGAGGAAATGAGCTTAGCCAATTAATCATGAGGTTCATGACCTCGATGGCACTCAAAAAGAATAATCCACAAAGTAACTCAATTCGAGATGAGTACTTTTTCAATGGTTGCATCACTAATGCGATCATTAGAAAGAAGCAATAAAAGATAGATAACATCGATACATGTAGGATTTAGTAATCAAAGGTAGTCTTTTCATTAATCACAAACAAGTCTAAATTGTACCGTAACACATTACGTGTCACTATGTCATACAATTCCAAGAACTCATCCTACCAACTGATATCTCAGTTAAGTTAGGGATTTTTAAAAGATACCACAATGATTACTAATCTACAAGAGTCATTAGGTGTTCCACATGTCCCGAAAGATCCATCGGTCCCAATTCAGAAGAAAATTTCTTCAATTTATTTCTTGGACACTGGGCATCCTCGTTAGTGGACAATGGCCTAGGAACAACCCTTAACACGAACCAACAATCAATTAAAACCTTGTAATTCAATCACAGGACTCAACAACTTCCTCTTAAAAATTTCATATTCCATACAAGTTAAATTTTACTTCATTCAAGTTTCAATCAATCTTATACTCAATGTGATATCCTACTTCACTCTCCAATACTTACAACCTTATTCTTCGGCCTTGTAAAGGCAATAAAATCTCAATATGAACAACACTTAATTTCTAATCATATAGCTCTTACAACAATAGTTATCAAATGAGTCACTAGCATGAGATGACTCACACATTCAATATTTCACGGAAATGTACTAGTGGCATGAGGCTTTTGGGTAATGGTTCCAATGACAGCCTCAAGTGCAACATTCACCCTTTCGATTTCAATTTAAGAATTGGAAGACAACGAATCAGATGACATCTTTCTAGGTGGTAACGTTTTGTCAAACTCCACTCTATAAGGAAAGATCGTCATGACATCGATATCGGTTTTAATCTCGCCAATTCTTCTTCAAGATCACAATCAACTAATATCTACATTTCTACGAATATCAACCATTTTGTTGGGATCATAAATATCCACAACTTGGTTTAAATCTAGAATAGCTAGAATTCCTACGGGAATAGCTTTGATTGATTTGCTAGGGAATTTAGGGTTTCTTGTGACAATCTACGTCGTATAAATACCTCGTATAAGTATTAAATAATCATCAAACAATCATGTAATCAAATTACATCATATATATATATATATATATATATATATATATATATATATATATATATATATATATATATATATATAATTCAATTTATATATATATTAAAATAACACTTCTCACTCTGGTCTTGTCGGTAACTCGGGAAATCTTCGGCACCGTTATAGTCCAAAGATTTTTAGACATTTTAAGAAAAATGCTTATAGTTAAAAGATTTTGAAATGTTTTATTCAAAACCTTGGTTTTAAAAATCTTTCGTTCTCTATAACGAGAGCTCTGGTACCAAACTGTAACACCCTAAAATTTATACAATTCAATACAACGGAAGACTCGTTGGTGTTACGGGATAGCATATTACTCACATCATAGACAACGCTTTAAAAATCGCGTCGTTTAATAATAAAGCATTTCCATTCATAAATATCAAATTTACATTGGTCCCAAGTCATTGTATTTCATATAAGTTTTACAAAGAATTTGAATGGAAATTGTTATTTAAGTGCGGGCCATGAATTCTTGTAGTCTTCCCGAGAATTACCTTCAAGTACCTGAGATAAAACATGTTAAAAGAAAAAGGTCAGCGATAACGCCGAGTGAATTCATAGAGTTTAATGAAATCCATCAATATAACATCGGTATAAAATTATTACCGAAAATCATTTCGCACAAATCTTTGTAATAGGCCATAAAATCGCCAAAGTCATTTTATACAAATCCTTATCAAAATCATAATATAGGCTTTCGCCTTCAAAATCATTATACGAACCATTGTCGTTAAAAACATCATACAATACGTTTTATAACATTGCATAGATTAAATAAAAACCGTTATACGAATATGGTTATATAAAACCAAAACACGAACATAATATCAGTGATAAGATCATGTATTGCTAGTCAGGCAATATATCGTAATTCAATGCTTAAAGCAGTATTTCGTTAATTGGATTATTATAAGCCGCATGACATTGTTACCTTACTACAACAAACAATAGGTAGCTAGCTCGAAACTCAATTTGCCCATCTAAATTAGCGTGTCGTCACAATAATCACGCTTGTGTAAATCTTCTCATACATAAATTCGCTTACCAATCAATGTGGCACGACGAGGATCAACCGTCAAGGCGCGAACTGGGGTGATCGTCCCCAAATAGTACTATTATATGCATAAGCGTCTACCAAATCCCGGTAGTTCACAATTCATGCTAATGGGACTTTTAGTGACATAACCTAACTTTAATAATCCATTTCATTTCATCTATCGGGTCATATAATCATTCATCGGGTCATACAATCATTCGGTCCAAATAAATAAACAAACAATCGGGACAAATGGTGTCCTATTTTATAAAAACTAACATGTTATCTCCCTCGCGGGTTTATAAACCATTTCATAAAAACATTTAAAAGAGTGGGAGGCTATTAACTCACGTTGATTGGGAAAGGTGGGTTATCGGCGATTCGGATGTACGGTATGTGCTTCAATCACGGAAACCTAGACAAATAATACTCGTCTTAGACTTTTGTCCAATGATTTTATCAAAATAACAATTATGTATACATATGATGATTTTATATATATGATGATGATCAAGTGGGTTTATATATTTTTACTCATTCATTATAGTGTTTATGTGTTGGTAACATTTTTATACTAGTTTTACTTATTTATATGTTTTAGGCCCAATAAGACTATTACAAGCCCAATACTTTATATTAGTCCATTTTACACTTTTATTATCAGTATTATACTTTTCATGTTGGGCCCAAGTGGGTTAAGCCCAATAAGTCAGTTTATAAGTGTTTTACCAAATTAGTCGGGTTTATTGTCCATTAAGGCTACTTTGGCCCGTTAATGTCTATATGTTGTAAAGCTCGGGTTTTATCGGTTTTTACTTGTTATATATGTTTATACATCAGTATGTGAGTTTATAAAAGTTTACATTAGACGGGTCCAACCGTCTAAGTTTTATTTAACAAAAACGTTAATCTTTTGGTTTTAGCCGAAAAGACGTAAAAATCATGTTTATAGTTTTTATAACTTATAAAACTTACCAAACTACCATTTTTATAAAATGTCCATTTATTTATCCTTATACATATTTATATAAATGTAATATATAAGTTAGTGGGTTTTAATTCACATTTTATACTATATTTATTTGAGTGCTTATATAATAATATTAAACTTTAATTTCACAAAATCAGTCCTAAATTTTAAGTTCACTAAAATGTCCATATCTAGAGTTCTATAATGAGATAGGAACTAAAATTTTTATCACAGAAACTACATGATGTCTTCATTTAATTCCTGTATAGATACTGATGAATCAACCTCTATATATTTTAATAAATTCATCCAAAACAGTATAGGCAGATTTGCACTCTAAACTTGTTTTGATCATATCTCACTCATTTTTATGATTCCATTGCATGGCCAACTCTCACATGTGTATAACACCTAATACTTACTGTATATTGATTCCAATTTACCATTTTATCAGTTTATCATTTGGTTACTTGCTGTTTTTATACAGCCATCTTATTAAGCAAGATTTAACCATTTTTACATGTGGTTTTTCCATCTTTTTACCCATGTTTATCAAATCTATCAACACCAAATCCCTACATAATATTTTTAATCATCATTCATCATCATATACATATACATAAATAAAGAAAATACAAGATTACATAATCAAAATAACAAGAGGATAGGAAGAACAATCTCTATACCACCATTAGTGATGAAAAGATGAGTCTTTGATGAACAAGGCTTGGATTTTGATGGCAAAACTTGTGATAAACCAATATCATCTTCAAGTATACCAACCTTTATAAACTTCTCATGAAAAAATCAGCCCTATGACACCAACAAATCTTCTCCTTGGATGTTAGAATCACCTCCAATCTTCAAAGCTTCAAAGTAGCATCATCATGTGTATGAGTAACACATGATTTTATGGCTAACATAGATCAAATGAGGGTTGTTTTGATGATTGTTGGACGAAGTAGAGAGAGATGAGAGAGTTTGGTGAGTGGTTTGCATGAGTTGCTAAGTGTAAATGGTATGAATGAAGTGGTTTTGGTGGTTTTGTGCTAAGTTAGCTTACATGTTAAGCTTATGCTAACATGTGTTAGCTTTCTAGCTAAAAGGGTGCCACATCTTATGATGTGGTGTCCTCTTTTGGCCATCTCTTTTGAGTGGGGTGGGATAAACTTGTTTTGTCCCATCCCACTAGTTTACGGGTATTCTTCGATTCTAATTTCCTCGATTTGCGTGCCCTCGGGTCGTTTTACGAAAAACGTTTTTATAAATTATGAATCAACGGCACAAAACGAATCTAAACTGTAACACCCTAAAATTTATACAATTCAATACAACGGAAGACTCGTTGGTGTTACGGGATAGCACATTACTCACATCATAGACAACGCTTTAAAAATCGCGTCGTTTAATAATAAAGCATTTCCATTCATAAATATCAAATTTACATTGGTCCCAAGTCATTGTATTTCATACAAGTTTTACAAAGAATTTGAATGGAAATTATTATTTAAGTGCGGGCCATGAATTCTTGTTGTCTTCCCGAGAATTACCTTCAAGTACCTGAGATAAAACATGTTAAAAGAAAAAGGTCAGCGATAACGCCGAGTGAATTCATAGAGTTTAATGAAATCCATCAATATAACATCGATATAAAATTATTAACGAAAATCATTTCGTACAAATCTTTGTAATAGGCCATAAAATCGCCAAAGTCATTTTATACAAATCCTTATCAAAATCATAATATAGGCTTTCGCCTTCAAAATCATTATACGAACCATTGTCGTTAAAAACATCATACAATACGTTTTATAACGTTGTATAGATTAAATAAAAACCGTTATACGAATATGGTTATATAAAACCAAAACACGAACATAATATCAGTGATAAGATCATGTATTGCTAGTCAGGCAATATATCGTAATTCAATGCTTAAAGCAGTATTTCGTTAATTGGATTATTATAAGCCGCATGACATTGTTACCTTACTACAACAAACAACAGGTAGCTAGCTCGAAACTCAATTTGCCCATCTAAATTAGCGTGTCGTCACAATAATCACGCTTGTGTAAATCTTCTCATACATAAATTCGCTTACCAATCAATGTGGCACGACGGGGATCAACCGTCAAGGCGCGAACTGGGGTGATCGTCCCCAAATAGTACTATTATATGCATAAGCGTCTACCAAATCCCGGTAGTTCACAATTCATGCTAATGGGACTTTTAGTGACATAACCTAACTTTAATAATCTATTTCATTTCATCTATCGGGTCATATAATCATTCATCGGGTCATACAATCATTCGGGTCCAAATAAATTAACAAACAATCGGGACAAATGGTGTCCTATTTTATAAAAACTAACATGTTATCTCCCTCGCGGGTTTATAAACCATTTCATAAAAACATTTAAAAGAGTGGGAGGCTATGAACTCACGTTGATTGGGAAAGGTGGGTTATCGGCGATTCGGATGTACGATACGTGCTTCAATCACGGAAACCTAGACAAATAATACTCGTCTTAGACTTTTGTCCAATGACTTTATCAAAATAACAATTATGTATACATATGATGATTTTATATATATGATGATGATCAAGTGGGTTTATATATTTTTACTCATTCATTATAGTGTTTATGTGTTGGTAACATTTTTATACTAGTTTTAGTAGTTTTACTTATTTATATGTTTTAGGCCCAATAAGACTATTACAAGCCCAATACTTTATATTAGTCCATTTTACACTTTTATTATCAGTATTATACTTTTCATGTTGGGCCCAAGTGGGTTAAGCCCAATAAGTCAGTTTATAAGTGTTTTACCAAATTAGTCGGGTTTATTGTCCATTAAGGCTACTTTGGCCCGTTAATGTCTATATGTTGTAAAGCTCGGGTTTTATCGGTTTTTACTTGTTATATATGTTTATACATCAGTATGTGAGTTTATAAAAGTTTACATTAGACGGGTCCAACCGTCTAAGTTTTATTTAACAAAAACGTTAATCTTTCGGTTTTAGCCGAAAAGACGTAAAAATCATGTTTATAGTTTTTATAACTTATAAAACTTACCAAACTACCATTTTTATAAAATGTCCATTTATTTATCCTTATACATATTTATATAAATGTAATATATAAGTTAGTGGGTTTTAATTCACATTTTATACTATATTTATTTGAGTGCTTATATAATAATATTAAACTTTAATTTCACAAAATCAGTCCTAAATTTTAAGTTCACTAAAATGTCCATATCTAGAGTTCTATAATGAGATAGGAACTAAATTTTTTATCACAGAAACTACATGATGTCTTCATTTAATTCCTGTATAGATACTGATGAATCAACCTCTATATATTTTAATAAATTCGTCCAAAACAGTATAGGCAGATTTGCACTCTAAACTTGTTTTGATCATATCTCACTCATTTTTATGATTCCATTGCATGGCCAACTCTCACATGTGTATAACAACTAATACTTACTGTATATTGATTCCAATTTACCATTTTATCAGTTTATCATTTGGTTACTTGCTGTTTTTATACAGCCATCTTATTAAGCAAGATTTAACCATTTTTACAGGTGGTTTTTCCATCTTTTTACCCATGTTTATCAAATCTATCAACACCAAATCCCCACATAATATTTTTAATCATCATTCATCATCATATACATATACATAAATAAAGAAAATACAAGATTACATAATCAAAATAACAAGAGGATAGGAAGAACAATCTCTATACCACCATTAGTGATGAAAAGATGAGTCTTTGATGAACAAGGCTTGGATTTTGATGGCAAAACTTGTGATAAACCAATATCATCTTCAAGTATACCAACCTTTATAAACTTCTCATGGAAAAATCAGCCCTATGACACCAACAAATCTTCTCCTTGGATGTTAGAATCACCTCCAATCTTCAAAGCTTCAAAGTAGCATCATCATGTGTATGAGTAACACATGATTTTATGGCTAACATAGATCAAATGAGGGTTGTTTTTGATGATTGTTGGACGAAGTAGAGAGAGATGAGAGAGTTTGGTGAGTGGTTTGCATGAGTTGCTAAGTGTAAATGGTATGAATGAAGTGGTTTTGGTGGTTTTGTGCTAAGTTAGCTTACATGTTAAGCTTATGCTAACATGTGTTAGCTTTCTAGCTAAAAGGGTGCCACATCTTATGATGTGGTGTCCTCTTTTGGCCATCTCTTTTGAGTGGGGTGGGATAAACTTGTTTTGTCCCATCCCACTAGTTTACGGGTATTCTTCGATTCTAGTTTCCTCGATTTGCGTGCCCTCGGGTCGTTTTACGAAAAACGTTTTTATAAATTATGAATCAACGGCACAAAACGAATCTAAACTGTAACACCCTAAAATTTATACAATTCAATACAACGGAAGACTCGTTGGTGTTACGGGATAGCACATTACTCACATCATAGACAACGCTTTAAAAATCGCGTCGTTTAATAATAAAGCATTTCCATTCATAAATATCAAATTTACATTGGTCCCAAGTCATTGTATTTCATACAAGTTTTACAAAGAATTTGAATGGAAATTATTATTTAAGTGCGGGCCATGAATTCTTGTTGTCTTCCCGAGAATTACCTTCAAGTACCTGAGATAAAACATGTTAAAAGAAAAAGGTCAGCGATAACGCCGAGTGAATTCATAGAGTTTAATGAAATCCATCAATATAACATCGGTATAAAATTATTAACGAAAATCATTTCGTACAAATCTTTGTAATAGGCCATAAAATCGCCAAAGTCATTTTATACAAATCCTTATCAAAATCATAATATAGGCTTTCGCCTTCAAAATCATTATACGAACCATTGTCGTTAAAAACATCATACAATACGTTTTATAACGTTGTATAGATTAAATAAAAACCGTTATACGAATATGGTTATATAAAACCAAAACACGAACATAATATCAGTGATAAGATCCTGTATTGCTAGTCAGGCAATATATCGTAATTCAATGCTTAAAGCAGTATTTCGTTAATTGGATTATTATAAGCCGCATGACATTGTTACCTTACTACAACAAACAACAAGTAGCTAGCTCGAAACTCAATTTGCCCATCTAAATTAGCGTGTCGTCACAATAATCACGCTTGTGTAAATCTTCTCATACATAAATTCACTTACCAATCAATGTGGCACGACGGGGATCAACCGTCAAGGCGCGAACTGGGGTGATCGTCCCCAAATAGTACTATTATATGCATAAGCGTCTACCAAATCCCGGTAGTTCACAATTCATGCTAATGGGACTTTTAGTGACATAACCTAACTTTAATAATCCATTTCATTTCATCTATCGGGTCATATAATCATTCATCGGGTCATACAATCATTCGGGTCCAAATAAATAAACAAACAATCGGGACAAATGGTGTCCTATTTTATAAAAACTAACATGTTATCTCCCTCGCGGGTTTATAAACCATTTCATAAAAACATTTAAAAGAGTGGGAGGCTATGAACTCACGTTGATTGGGAAAGGTGGGTTATTGGCGATTCGGATGTACGGTACGTGCTTCAATCACGGAAACCTAGACAAATAATACTCGTCTTAGACTTTTGTCCAATGACTTTATCAAAATAACAATTATGTATACATATGATGATTTTATATATATGATGATGATCAAGTGGGTTTATATATTTTTACTCATTCATTATAGTGTTTATGTGTTGGTAACATTTTTATACTAGTTTTACTAGTTTTACTTATTTATATGTTTTAGGCCCAATAAGACTATTACAAGCCCAATACTTTATATTAGTCCATTTTACACTTTTATTATCAGTATTATACTTTTCATGTTGGGCCCAAGTGGGTTAAGCCCAATAAGTCAGTTTATAAGTGTTTTACCAAATTAGTCGGGTTTATTGTCCATTAAGGCTACTTTGGCCCGTTAATGTCTATATGTTGTAAAGCTCGGGTTTTATCGGTTTTTACTTGTTATATATGTCTATACATCAGTATGTGAGTTTATAAAAGTTTACATTAGACGGGTCCAACCGTCTAAGTTTTATTTAACAAAAACGTTAATCTTTCGGTTTTAGCCGAAAAGACGTAAAAATCATGTTTATAGTTTTTATAACTTATAAAACTTACCAAACTACCATTTTTATAAAATGTCCATTTATTTATCCTTATACATATTTATATAAATGTAATATATAAGTTAGTGGGTTTTAATTCACATTTTATACTATATTTATTTGAGTGCTTATATAATAATATTAAACTTTAATTTCACAAAATCAGTCCTAAATTTTAAGTTCACTAAAATGTCCATATCTAGAGTTCTATAATGAGATAGGAATTAAATTTTTTATCACAGAAACTACATGATGTCTTCATTTAATTCCTGTATAGATACTGATGAATCAACCTCTATATATTTTAATAAATTTGTCCAAAACAGTATAGGCAGATTTGCACTCTAAACTTGTTTTTATCATATCTCACTCATTTTTATGATTCCATTGCATGGCCAACTCTCACATGTGTATAACACCTAATACTTACTGTATATTGATTCCAATTTACCATTTTATCAGTTTATCATTTGGTTACTTGCTGTTTTTATACAACCATCTTATTAAGCAAGATTTAACCATTTTTACATGTGGTTTTTCATCTTTTTACCCATGTTTATCAAATCTATCAACACCAAATCCTCACATAATATTTTTAATCATCATTCATCATCATATACATATACATAAATAAAGAAAATACAAGATTACATAATCAAAATAACAAGAGGATAGGAAGAACAATCTCTATACCACCATTAGTGATGAAAAGATGAGTCTTTGATGAACAAGGCTTGGATTTTGATGGCAAAACTTGTGATAAACCAATATCATCTTCAAGTATACCAACCTTTATAAACTTCTCATGGAAAAATCAGCCCTATGACACCAACAAATCTTCTCCTTGGATGTTAGAATCACCTCCAATCTTCAAAGCTTCAAAGTAGCATCATCATGTGTATGAGTAACACATGATTTTATGGCTAACATAGATCAAATGAGGGTTGTTTTTGATGATTGTTGGACGAAGTAGAGAGAGATGAGAGAGTTTGGTGAGTGGTTTGCATGAGTTGCTAAGTGTAAATGGTATGAATGAAGTGGTTTTGGTGGTTTTGTGCTAAGTTAGCTTACATGTTAAGCTTATGCTAACATGTGTTAGCTTTCTAGCTAAAAGGGTGCCACATATTATGATGTGGTGTCCTCTTTTGGCCATCTCTTTTGAGTGGGGTGGGATAAACTTGTTTTGTCCCATCCCACTAGTTTACGGGTATTCTTCGATTCTAGTTTCCTCGATTTGCGTGCCCTCGGGTCGTTTTACGAAAAACGTTTTTATAAATTATGAATCAACGGCACAAAACGAATCTAATAAAAATTGTCTCATCAAAAACGGAGTTCAAAAACGTAAATACGTAATCCTAAGGTTTCCGGTTTAGTCGTAAAGGACGTTAAATTATGAACGTAAGACCTAATCTCTTCTCGTAAATTTGTGAGTTTATGAACCAACTCAAAATTAAAATCCCAAAATAATATTCACGGATAAATTTATTTCCTGAAATGTCGGACTGTCACCAAAAACGGTGTATGTAAACGTAAACACGTAACGTAGAATCCTCCGGTTTAGACGTAGTCGATGCTACTTCAAGACGTAAACCCAAATTTCTTCCCATAAATAAGTGAGTTCATATTATAACATTAAAATAATGTTTTCAAATAAAAACTGAGAATAAAATATCGACCATAAATTGACAGATTGTCACATCAGTTGTAAATTGCTACGGTTGGTGGAGATGATAACTTCATAAAAACAAGATTTCTCTTGTTTTAACAAATAAATGCACTGAGACGTATATATATTCGTGTTAGATTGTGTTATTACGTAAACACAATCCCTTACATGGTTATAAAATAAACCATGCCCGAGAAAGTTAATTCCCGTTGTTGAGTCAAAGCTTTCCGGTGAAATGCTTGACTTTAATATGAAAAGCGGGTTACTATCTGAAATAATAGCAAGCCATTTTGAGCATGTTTTAAAACATTTGAACTTCTGCTCGAACTTTATTTACAACCCCGTGTCATTATTGAATGACATTTCTAGTATCGTAAATATTATCGATTCCAGAAGACATGCTCTTTTTATCAAAATATTTTTTGAACACACAATTTTGAAAGATTTAGAAAAACTTCTTGAGAAATTCTCGAAAAATTGTGTTAAACGTTTTGAAAACCAATTAATTGAGCTTAAGATGTTGAATATCTTGCAAAACGAGCTCAAGTCCGAGAAGTTGTAAACTTCCCGTTGTTAAGGATAAGTTTATCATCGGCGATAAACTTTCCTTTTAACTGAAGAACGAGTCCTAAGTGGACATTTACTTAGAAGTCGTTTTCACGAGCTTGAAAAACTTTGAATGTTTTAACGTAAAGCTTATGACCGAGAAAGATGAATTTCCCGTTATGAGGAAAATTTCTCTTATTTAAAAGATACACTTTCCTTTCTGAGCTTAAAACTTGGAATGTTTTAATACAAGCTCATGACCGAGAAAATTTAATTTCCCGTTACGAGGATAAGCTATCTTTAAAGATAAGCTATCCTAAATATGAAATCCGAGTTACAGTCTGATATTTAACTGTAAGTCATTGTGCATGAGCTTAAAAACTTCGAATGTTTTTATTATTAGCCCATGCCTGAGAAAAATTTAATTTCTCGTTGTAAGGATAAGTTTATCATCGGCGATAAACTTTCCTTTTAATTGAAGAACGAGTTCTAAGTTGACATTATTTAGAAGTCGTTTTCACGAGCTTGAAAAAACTTTGAATGTTTTAACGTAAAGCTCATGACCGAGAAAGATGAATTTCTCGTTAAGAAGAAAAGTTCTCTTATTTAAAAGATACACTTTTCTTTATGAGCTTAAAACTTGGAATATTTTAATACAAGCTCATGACCGAGATAATTTAATTTCCCGTTACGAGGATAAGCTATCTTTAAAGATAAGCTTTCCTAAAAATGATGTCCGAGTTACAGTCTAATATTTTAACTGTAAGTCATTGTGCATGAGCTTAAAAACTTCGAATATTTTCAATATTAGCTCATGCCCGAGAAAATTTAATTTCTCGTTGTAAGGATAAGTTTATCATCGGTGATAAACTTTCCTTTCTTTGAAGTCCGGGGCATAATCTGAAATATAATTATAAGCCATTTACACGAGCTTAAAAACTTTTGAATAGTTTTAATGTAAGCTCGCGTCTGAGAATTTTTAATTTCTCGTTAATGAGGATAAGTTTATCAACGGTGATAAACTTTCCCTTATTTGAAGATCGGGTCATCATCTGATATTTAATGATGAGCCTTATATACGAGCTTAAAACCTTTGAATGGTTTTAGGATAAGCTCGTGTCTGAGAAAACTTAATTTCTCGTTTTGAGGGTAAGTTATCGTTGTGTAGATAAACTTTCCTGTCTCTGAAGTCCGGGTCATCGTCTGTCATTTAACGAGGAGCCATATACACGAGCTTAAAACCTTTGAATGGTTTTAATGCAATCTCGTGTCCGAGAAAAATTAATTTCTCGTTTTGAGGGTAAGTTATCATTGCGTAGATAAACTTCCCTTTCTCTGAAGTTCGGGTCACAAACTGTGATTTGACTGGGATCCATTGTGCATGAGCTTAAAAACTTGGAATGTTTTTTATATAAGCTCATGCCCGAGAAAAATTAATTTCTCGTTGTTTGGATAAGTTTATCATCGGCGATAAAATTTCCTTTCTTTGATGAACGAGTTACAGTCTATGATGTGACTATAAGTCCTTTTGGTAAGCTTAACCGTGAATCCCCTGAGACACTTGTTTCTCCGATATCTGCTTCTTCAGTAACCAAATTCTAAGGGTGTCCTTAGTTGAACGGTATACGATGATTGGAACGCTTCGTTCTTTTGGAACATCAACTTTGGTACCTGCATTCTCATTAGAAAGTTGTATGCTTTGATGTGGGTTAGAAGCAAGTGGGGATTCACAGTTTTCTTTTCTTGTGCCAGAGGTGACCTGAGGAGATGATTCACTTGTCTTAGCTGGCAAACGTTTCCTTTTATAGAAAACCTTAAGTTCAGGTTTAAGTGATGTATCATCCTTTTCAATTTCCTCCCTAGTAGTCTTAGTAGAATCGGAGATTATCCTAGTTAAAGGGCACTCGTTTCCTACAAGGGTGAAAGTTATACCAGTGGGGCGCCACATTTTACCAATGGGTTTGATTTTGGCAACCCACTGGGATTTAAGTCTAGCACGGGAGTTCACCTCATTAAGTAGTTTCTTGATACAAGAATCATGAATTGCCGTAAAGACACATTTTCTACATGTTTTACAAGTAGCATATTTAATGTCCGAGTAAGATCTAGAATTCCTAGATGATTGATTGATGCTCCTAGGATGTGACATGCTACGGTTAGCAGTGTTGGGTAAACTAGAAGGCATCTGACTAGGTTTGAAATTCATATCTCTTACTTGTGTCTTTTGCTTAGCTTCCCTTAGACCAAATGTATGGCGAACATCATTTGAACTAGTTCGAGACGTATTCTTTGGACTATGTCTAGGGAAATTAGAGGCAATCATGTGATTAGGTCTTGAAAAAGCTGTTTTAGTCACATTGGGCCTAGATGGTGGAGTAACTGTTCTAGAAAGATGAACCATATCAACTTGGGAGGCAAACCACGGTCTCGAGGATTGTGATCGCTCGGATCTAAATGCAGTCGGTTGTCGAATGAACTGATTTGAAGGCGGTTTCCCCAAGATTGATGGTTTTTCAAGCTTAGTGTCCAAACTAGTTCCTTTAGTTTTCCTTAATTCGTTTTTCAATGCAGCTATAGCAAAGACCTTTTCCTGTACTTGAGCCTTTAAAGTCTCATTCTCTTTGAGCAAGTTATCTTGGGATGCCAACTTAGATTCAAGCAGTTGAATTTGTTTCAAAAGATTATCCTTTTCTGCTTTAGAATCTAAAACTTTTTGATCCAATTTTCTTTCAAGAACAACGTTTGACTTTTCAAGTTTTTCAAAATATGTTTCAAATTTGTCCGTTTTCTTGGAAAATTCTAATTTGGCATCCTCAAGATCTTTAGATTGTTGAGCTACAATCGTTTCGAGCTCTCTAATCTTGGAATCGGAATCAGTTAATAAAGCAGTCATAAAGCATTTATCATGATGTACTATAGCATTCTGAACAATCTCTCCCCCATTATGACTCACATCGGATGAATCAGAAGTGGTATTTCTATCACTCTTTTCCATCCCATGTTTGTCATAATTAGGTTCAGAATGCTCAATATGCATATCATCAGTGTATACATCATAAACAACATTACATTGTACCATGTTCGCAGGCTCTTCGTCATAAACAGGTAAGGTGTCATCAAAAGAGATCGCGTGACCATTCCCTGAGGTGCCACTGGTATCATGTTGTCCTCTTGATTCCGTACTCTTGCCATCGTTAGGCTCCAAGTTGTCAACCGTATGACCATTCTCCTCTTGCATCTGCATCATGGATTCTTGCACTCCATTATCATACGCTTGCTGAAGTCTGGATCTTTCATAAATCGAAGACGAAACCGATGTCATAAATTTCAACAGTTTATCACGGAAGTCTTTAACCTCGTTCTGTGTGTATTGAAAAATGACCAGCATATCCCTGAATTGTCAGACTTGATGATATTGAATGGAAGAACTTATGAAACTTATTTCATAAGTCTGTCAATTGTGATTTCCCCGGCAGCGGTGCCATTTAATACAAGGTTTTAACCAAGTGTAAAAGAGTTATCATCTGATCTTTTCGAATTGATTACTAGTTAAAAGTACGACTCAGTCGTTCTTGGTGGACAAATAAAATGGTTTGATTATCTATTTTAAACTATAAGCAAATATAAAAATGTCGTTGAGTAAAAATAAAAGCTTTAAAAATTAAACAAAAATTTACTAGAAAAACGCTTTCTGGAAATTAAAACAGAGATTTCGGGAAGCGTGCAATTTTTGGAAATTAAAACATAATGAAAAGTAAGCTAAGACAAAACTCGTTTAAAAATAATACTAAGTAAAAGTGCGGGAAAAGTAAAATTTGAAAATAGAAATTAAACAATAATAATAAAAAAAAAGAAATAAAATCAAAGAAAAGTCAGATCGCAGTCACGATCGCAACCGGCGATCGTACTCTGGATCGTACTCTGGATCGTACTCTGGATCGCAATCAAGCGATCGCACTCTTGGATCGTACTCCACCACAATCACAACAAGTGGATAGCAGTGGACTATCGTGACCAAGTGATCACACCCACAATCGAAGCCTTGGATCATAGTGAACGATCGGACTCCAGATCGTAGCCACAGATCGCAACCACGATCGTAATGAATCGATCGAGGCTTAGATCGTGGTGAGTGATCTTAGTCTTGATCGCAGTAATGGATCGCAAGTACAAACCCTAGGGGTTTATGCGATCACACTTACTCGATCGGATTGGGTAAATAACTGTTGCGATGGGAATCAAAAACAGAATAAGCAAAAATAAATAAGCACAAATAAGCAAGATGAATAAGCACTTATTTAACCCTTAACCAAATGAAAACAAGCATAAATTTAAAAACTTTTTATACACGAAATATGCAAACTTTATAAAACAAACTTTAAACACACTAAACCTTTAAGGAAACTTAAAAGACAATAAGCTAGATACAAAATAAGCCAATAAGCATGTCAAGCTCAAAGCTCAATTCGTATTAAACTTATAGATGAACAAAAAGATGAACTTTTTAATCAAATTAACATTAAGATGAAATAAAATCAAAGATTAACATGAATCAAAGATAAACAAAATAAGAAAGGTAGAAGAAGATGATTAAAAACTTGAATTAAAAAGATTAAAGATCAAAGATTTAAACAAGATTAAAGAAAAAGATTGAAGAACATTAAAGAAAACTAGAGAGAGAAAGTATATTAATCTACTCCTACTTACCTTACAAAAATAAAACTAAAACTATTACTAGCTAACCACCCTCCTAATGACACATTAGGAGGGTATTTATAGGAGGAGTGGAAGTATGGTTGATGCTTTCTTTTCTCTTTCTTCTTGTCTCGACTCGATTTAATCTCTTTGTCTTTCTCGACGTCGTCTCGGGATTTGTCGATATAAATTGAACTTGTCTTATAATTTCTTCAATAATTAGACTTGAGTTCTTCGACTTCATTAAACTTCCGTCTTTAGACTTTTTCTTCGATAAATCTTCAGAATAGGCCTTGGACTTCCGTTCTTTTTGCACTCTTGATCTTTTGACTTCGTCTTTTGTCTTTTTCATCGATAAAAGCCCGTGAAAGCCTGTGTATTCTTCCTTTTTCATCTTTTGGTCCTAAAACACAATAAAAACACAAACCACGCATAATTCTGACATTTACGACATAAAATTCACGTCTTGGCTTGGTTATTATTATAGTTAAGTGGTAAAAGGATGGGTGTTTTCACACCTATCAGTTCATCTCCTTAAAAGTGTTATTTAATTTAGATGGAACTCATTGTTTAATAATCTTATGCTTCATAATATGTTAGGAATATTTTTCACTTATCAGCGAGATTTTTTAGATTCTTTAAGTAGGCTGAGCTATGATTCCATCTTCCTATATTGATGACATTAGGGTTATGCACTATGGACTTATTTACAACTGTTTGATATGTATATTCTGGATAAATTGGACGTTTGTTTAAGAAGGATTGTTATTGTGATGTAGGTGTATGATGCAAAGCTTAGTACGAGCTCTAGGTTGCAAATCCTCGACAAGATAAAAAGGAAGTTGTCTGCCAATAATGTCCTTTATAATATGTTTAAGGAAACTGTTTTTGGACCGTGGTTAGACATTATAACATATGAGCTTGATAACCATATGATCCACTATTTGCTGCTACACCAACGCTATGTGAAGGATCCACACGTTAATATGCCATTTTAATTTGATGTTGGTAAGCATAAATTAGAGTTTGGAAGGAAGGAGTTTAGTTTAATAACTGGTTTTCGTATGGGGGATTGTTCTTTAGAGTCTTTTCAGACAGCTAAGCTAAATTCCTTTCGTGATCGTGTATTTCCCGAAATAGAAAGAGTAAAGGGATCGTTGGTTTCAGACCTCGTTGTCAAACACAATCATCAATTTAACTCCCTATCCGATATTGATGCTGTTAGAGTTTGTTTGTTGTTTGCATTAGAGGTTTTTATTGGTCCGCAGCTTAGACATGTGATTCCCGATGAGATTCTAAATCTTGTTGATGATATTGATTCATGGAATAACTTTCCATGGGGTCAGTACATTTGGGAAGAGTTTTACAATAGAGTTTATAACACTGCAAAAAAATACGGGGAAAGTCACTTGAGAATGGTTGCAGCAAATCCTTCTCATGTTCCACAATATACGTTGCAAGGGTTTGTTTTTCCACTGAAGGTTAGTTATTTTTTTTCATATGGATATTTCTTATAGTATGATATGCTTATTACCTAATTGTAAATTCAATTTTGGATTTCTTCAGATATGGATATTAGAAAAATTTCGAGATTCAACAGAGTGGTGGTCTAAAGAAGTAGATGTCATTCCCCGTTGTGTGGCATGGAGTAATCGTTTGCCATTTTCTAAATTACATTATCCAAGTCTATTTCATTATAGAATTAGACTTAATACTCTTGTTCCAACGGATGATGAGATGAATACGGATTGGTGGAAAGCTAGTGTAGAGTTTATTGATGTTGTTTCTCAGGCTACTACTTCTCAAAATAATGTATGCTCCAAAGAAACAAAACGAAGGTCTAAGCGAAAGGCAGTTGTTTCTCATGTGCGAACAGAATTTCATCGTGAAGTAACCGTTCATACGAAGTATGTTGATTTTGAAGACGAAGGATTGAGTGATATGGATCTTGAAAAGAAGGTTGATGATATGTATCGTGAATTTCAGAATCGAATCATTGCGATCGAGCAACTTCTTCCACATCATAAGGTGATACAAAAGTTGATTTGCATTATTTACACTATACAAATTATAACTTATTTTAAACGGACATGTTTACAAATTATGCAGAGATCATGTAAGGAATCTATGGAAGCTGGTTATCATGAAAAGGTTTATTGTTTATGTATGCATATTTATATTCTTAGATTGGTTTTTTACATTTTGTAGGTATATAACATCATTTTATCAGGGTTTTGGTAGTTTTTTGAAAACTCCAAGTAAACGTGATGCCCTTAAAGCTAAGATTTCACATATCAAAGATGAATTCAACAGAAGAATATCATATATTGAGGATTATATGAAGTGTGATCAACCATTAGACGCTCCAGATCGTCCATTACATGTGTGTGTTTTTCTCAAAATTCTTAAGTTATTAAAACAAAATTATCTTTAACTATAATTGTGTCATTAATGACGATATTTGTTTTTATTGCAGCCCTCATCTTCCTTTGATTTAAATCAGGAGAACACTGTAAACGAGAATTACATTGATCATGTCGCTCTTACAAAAGGGAATGTTGAACACAAGGTATGTTTTAAACTTCTATATTATATCAATAAATTTACAGCATCTAAATTTCTCCTTTTATTTTTAGCCCTCTATTTCTATTGACGATTATTTGAAGAGTCATAGTAACCAAGAGGATGATGCTTATCATCTATTAGATCTTGAAGTAAGTTTTACAGTTATTTAAATCTATTGATATTTCGTTTTGCTTTTGTCTCTTATTACTGATTTTGATTTTTATTGCAGCCCTCTTCTTCCATTGATTTGAATCAAGAGAACAGTGCGAACGGGAATTCCATTGACGTTGTTTCTGTTACAAAAGTTAATGTTGTCCACAAGGTAAGTTCTGATATTTTATATTGTTGTATAAAAGGTAAGTTATGTTGTATACAAAAGCTGAATTACTACTTTAAATGATTTTTCTGCCATCTATTTCATTGGATTTGAATGATTATTGTGTGACCGATAATTATTCGAGGGATGAGAAGAATTATATTGATGTCAATCTCCCAGAGGTTCAACATGCATCACTGGATGTGAATATCCCGATCCTTGTATTTGAACGAGGATTTGAATTTGAATGAAGACGCTTATTTGAAGGAGTCTATGCATGTCGATCTTGATTTGAATTTAAGTAACAACTCTTTTGAAGTGGTTGGTGCGGGTGAAGGAACCAATGGGACGAATTACATCTATCAAGATGCCTAGAGGTTTACTCAAACCGAAGTGGTAATATATATATTATATTTTCCAATCATATATTATTCTACTCGAAAACCGAACAATTGAATGTCTATTTGTGTATTTACAGGAAGCTGTTGCCGGATGGAATAATTATTATTTCGATGTAAGATTGCGGGAGGTGTCTTTAATGGCAGTAGAATTGATGATTGGTTCTTTATTTGATAATACAAAGGTACTTTATTCCTTCTTGATGTTTTTAGTGTGGTTTGGATGTTAATTTTGCTAGTCAAAGCCTCTTAGTGAATATTGCATACTTGTTAAATTCAGCATAACATTAATCAGTAAGTCCATTTAGAATTTTTCTAGTGTTTTATTTCCCTAAATTTGGTTAGTATGTTAGCATTTGGAAGCACCTAAGGTTTTACACAACAAAGTGGTGTTTGTTTAGTTAGAATTCAAGTTATAAGTGGTCAAATCTCACATAATGGCTAAGTAGATCAGCAAATACCCTTAACTGCCTACCAGTTCATGTCAACAGGCCCTTTGGGTTTATTTGTGTGATTTGTGCTTTGATTCTTTGGAAGTTAGCTGTAATTTAGGGTTATAAAGTCTTAGTTTATATTATTTCTTGAATGTGTGTGCCTTGGGTGGTTTATTGTAGTCTTTTCAGCCCATAGATGAGCACCAAAACCAACCAGACCCCCTCTTAATAGAATCGATTTTGCTCTTTAAGCGTCACATTGAGTGTTATTTAAAACTTATATAAGAAGTGGATGAACCGATTACTACTGAAACCATGGACGAACCGTTACTCACTGAATTAACGAAGGATACGTTGACTCTTTTTTCTACGAATAATGATCAAGTGTTTGATGGAAAAAGTGAGTCAAAGGTAACGTATGGAATTTTTGCCACTATAGCAATCAATAATACAAAGGTACTTTTTTGTTTTTGGCAGATATACGTGTTTTTTTCTTTATAAGCGTCACATTGATTGTTATTTAAAACTTATATAGGAAGTGGATGAAAAGATTACTCCTGAAGCCATGGATGAACCGTTACCCACTGAGTTAATGACGGATATGTTTAACCTAAAGGTATCTACGACCAATGATCAAGTGTTTGAAGGAAAAAGTGATCAAAGTTAACTGATGAGCATCGGTCTAGTACAATGATGAGCATCGGTCCAGTACAACAATAGATAATACAAAGGTACTTATTTTGTTTTTTGCAGATATGCGTGTTTTTGTTTTTTAAGATGTACATTGAGAACATTTTATTTTTTGAATTTTATATAGCAAATGGATGATCACGTTGTTGCTGATTTAGTGGAGGGTGAAGTGGTTGAATGGAATAGCGATTCAAAGGTACTTTATATGATATTTTAAATATATTAGCCTCCTATGCTGTGTAAAGGTCAATTTGACAACTTTTTATTTTAAACTCTATAGGCCATGAAAAAACCTTTCCCACTGAATTAATGAAGGATGTAGTTGTTGACCAATAACAAATTATAAGGTACTTTTATGTTTATTAACTTATAGGATACCAATGATCCGTTGTAATACTATATTATATGACTAAAATGTAGCTATATTATATGAAATAACATGTGAATCACTTTTCTAAAACTATATAGGAAATCAATGATTCGTTGACCCCTGGACCTATGACGGATGATGTTTTTTTCAAAGCCATAAGCTATTCATTGGTATATTTTTTTCTATTTAACTTATGTTTGATGACACATAGATAGAGTATGTTCATGACACATTGATTACCTTTAGGAATCCAATGATCCGGTGACCCCTGAAGCCTTGAGTGATCTAGATGTTGACACACGCAAAAGCGCTGTTGAAATGGCGATTTCATTGCTTACTGAATCTCACCCAAAAGTGGATGAAAGAGCAGAGTCATTGTTTACCGAATCTGACCCAAAAGTCGATGAAAAACCAGCAAAAGTCAAAAGTCGACGATTTAAAAAAGTTAGTAAGTACCGAATATCAAAATTCATGTCCCCGCTAGAGTCTACTAAACAAGAACCAAAAGACCGCGCTAGGTCTAAGAATGTTGTGAAGTTTCAAATTCCGTTGCGTGGACTTGATAATTCTGAGATTCCGAATTGGTTTGAGGTATGAACATCACATTTTAGTTTCAACAGTAAATGTTCATTTAATTATATAATACCTAATTATTTATACATATATAAAATCATAGGATTTATCTCGTCCTACAAATGCACCGAACGGGAGAACTATGATGCCTAAAGAGATAATGGAAGCTTATACGGATAACCAATGTAAGGGATATTATTTTTCATGGGCACAAAATATAGTGGTTTATCATGATTTTTGGGAAAAGCTACTGGGCATTGGAATAAACAGCGTGGTTGGTTGACTGATAATGTAAGCCAAAGCTAAGCACCCTAAATAATTTAGGATATAAGTTGAAAAAGGTATTAAACTATTGAACTATCTTAATACACAACATCTTGAAGTATGGGTTTTTTACCAATTGCACTTTCGATTGGCAAATGCGGATTGGGCAATGGTTGGGCCCTATTTGAACAAATATATCATGGAAAAGAGAGTAATGCCATCTTATGCAAATGGTGTTGCTTATGGTGTGCCATGGTTTGCCGAATCTGTCGAAAAGGTGAGTTTTTTAATCTATATATAATCAAAATTCCATACGGATATGACCTTATAACTTTGCATAACGTTCATTGATGTATTGCTTTTGCAACCCTTTAGGAAAAGAGAGGCAAAGTAGTGGTAAGCGTTAAGTGTCGGTTTAGGAAAACCGAGCACTAATGACCAAACAAGTTCGTTTCCCAAGGAGGCAAGTGCGTTGTGTGTTGAATTGATTAATGATTTGTGATTAATTGATTGAAAAAGGAAGAAAGAAATGAGATTAGAAGAGAAAGACGGTTACGAAAACGAATTAAACTATGACGAAAAAGGCGAACACGTAAAGTCGTAAATAGTGCCAAAATTAAAATTTTAACCTAAAAATTCCTAAAAATTTCTAAAAATCCCCAATAATATTCTAAGAGTTTACAAAAAATCCAAACTTGCTAAAACCTTTTAATTAATTAGATAATGACTTTTTAATGCTAATTAAAGCCCTAAAAATCACAATTAATTATTAAAAAGCCCTAAACAAGATCTAATACTTTGTAAACCTCAAAAATATCCTAATTAAGCTAAAAACTATTTTTTAAAATTTTAAAACCAAATTAAACTATTGTTAAACACTTAAAAACTATTAAAATCTGTTAAATCTTAAATTAATTCTAGAAAATAATTGAAAAGTCCTAAAACTATTTGGAAAGTGACAAAACTCCTAATTAAGTGTCCTTAACCTAGGAAAAAATGGAAAAACTAAAAAAAATAAAACTTCAATTTTTAATAATAAAATAATATTAAAATAATCAAAAAAAATTCAAAGTTCATAAAAAAAATCTAAAAAATTACCAAAAATCTTAAATAATGTAACTAAAACAAAAATGCAATCAAAATTTTCTGAAACCTATTTAATAATTTTATATTGAATTTTAAAGTTAGCTAAAAACCCTAAAATCCAATAAAATCAAAAATAAGCTAAATTGAAAACTTAAATAGCTGTAAACCTCAAAAATATAATTCAAAACCTAAAAACTATTTTTTCAGATTTTTAAATTACCTTTTTCTATTTTTAATGACTTTTTAAAATTAAAACTTAAAATAATCCTAGAAAATTAATTAATAAAGGGAAAAATATACTTTTTAGACAGAAAAGTCCTAAAACCTAATACAATCATAAGAAAATTGCTAAACAGTAAAAATCTCAAAGAAATAAGCTTAAAACAGCTTAATTATAAGCTGTTAGCTAAATAAGCTACAAACCAAACAACACTTATATATTAAACCTTGCAAAGGTATACCAGTCAAAGTCCCTAGGGCAGTTGGTTAACACGTTTGGTTGTGGGAGGAGTGGCGCAGGTTCGAGTCCTGGCCACGTCCTTTTTGGTTTTTATATTTTTTTTTTCTTTTTAAGCTTTAAAAACACAAACCTGTTGATCCTCTACTCACAAAAACACAAACACAAATCAAATTTATCAAAGATTAATCCCAACAGTAACAAAATCGTGCCCAGTTCACTTTTCAAGAACACAAGCAAATAAGTTAATCTTCACTTGTGCAGTTATGATCAAGAGGGGCTTGATCTGAGTTCTTGGTGTTGTTTTGATGGACAAAAGGGCACCCCTACACTCAGTTGGAGTGTAGGGAGTCAATGAACACAACAAAAAACAAGCAAGCTAGCACAAAATCAAGCACCAATGGCATACAAGTTACTGATAAGCACACTTGCTGACTGATGAACAAAATAACCAAGTTACATGCATAAAAATGAATTTCCAAGGCCAAAATCTTGCACAATAGTCACCCAATCAGCATGCAACCAATACACAATCCTATATGACCCTAAAATCTATCAGTCTAGGCAACTTGAATGGCAAAATCACACAAATGTAGTCACACAAGCAGTTTACTGGATTTTAGCTATTTTTCACTTTTTTATCATGCACAAGTGTACAAAACTTCACCAACCTTAAAACTAAACACTTATGCTACCTAGTAACAACCTATAGAGTGCTTCTAAACAAGATTCAAGCCAAGTTTAAACCAATTAAACCATTTAAAACCTTGATCCAAACACCCTTTTATAAACTGAAACTGACTTTTAACAAACCAAATGACTTCAAAATCTAACCAAACTGATTCAAATGACTCTAAACATGCATAACATAGCAAATAAACTCAAATAAAACCACATGAACAATACTTAAACAGCAAATCACAAATGGCATGCAAAATCACTCAAATTCAGTAAATCATAAAAACTTAAAGATGGAACAAGGAAGTACCTTGTTGGACCTACATCCAGGCCCAACCAAGGCTGCTTAGCCTTCTCCAATAGGCCCGGGCCTATGCTGAACACTTGAACAACCAATCTCTAAGAACCTGCTAAGAGAAAATGAAAACAAGCACAAAATATCCACCAAAATCTGATTTTTCTTGAAACTTTTTTAAACCTTCTCACAAAACTTACTTACACTTCCTTTGAAAACACTTTCAAAATCCAGATAACAACCTTGGAAACCAAATCTTAAACAAGATTTTAACCAAACCACATCAAAATTTCAGAAACTTTGAAAACCAATCTGAATTTTAAAAACTTGAAAAATAAACAAACTTGGAACTTAAACACAATCAAACAATGTAAAATAAAGCTGGCTCTTTCTTCTCATCAACAATCTTTAACCTTTTTTCATTCATAAAAAAACAGGACTTACAAAGTTGTGAAAAAGGAGAAAAAAGAACAAGGGTCATGCACAATACGCATACTCCTTATATAGACCTAGTTAGAACATTCTAGTTACTCTTGAATAAAAAATACAAGCTAAAACCCTAATGGTTTGAAAATCCCAAAATGCCCTTGTGTTCTTGACTGATTTCTTGGTCAATATGCTCCTCATGTGATCTTTGTACTTGGCCAGCCTGAAAAAGTTGATCATAGACGTCCAAATGTGCTTGGGGACCAAGGAGTGTGATCCAGACGTTCAATTGGTCGGGTTTTGAAATTGGGGGAAAGTGATGGGTGCAGGGGAGGGTCCCACAAGACACATGGGTGTGTCTTGTGGCGTTTTGAGATGTGGGATGTGGTGACAAAAAGCTTAATTATCAATCTGGAAAAGAAGAAGCAAAACCCCTTTGGTTTGGTGGTAATTAGTCCTGGGAAAAATTAGGGTTTAAGTGGGTTATTAGAACCAGTTTAATCTAAATTGGGGGTTAATTTATTTGAATTAGTGTTTGGGAGGGAAGATTAAAATAATTTTAATCAAATAAAACGGGGGTGGTGGAATGCAGACGTGGAGGAAGGGGTGATTTTGATTGGGTGTGGGGTGGAAGTGGGTGATGTGGCAGTATCTGAGTGGGTGGATGGAGTTTGGCTGTCTGGCAGGATTGGCCCCCCTATTTTCATTCTTTGTTCATGTTGTTTTAAATGGCTATCAACGCCTAAATAACAAGTAACAACTTTAGGGCAGTTGTCAATTTTGGCACAAATACTTCCAAACTTGAAACAAGGACTAAACATGCAATTTCTTCATTCTTCAAGGGCTGTTCTTGACATGTCTTCATACTTTAAGGCTTTGACTTGTTTGTTGACTTCTTGGAGGACCATTATTGACAATTTAGTTTTGTTGAGGGACTAAATTTGCCAATTCTTCAAAGTTAAGGGTCCTTTTTGTAATTTTGACAAACTTTAGGGACCAAACTAGTAATTATGAAGATACAAGGGTATGAAGTGTCAATTATTCAAACTTGGAGGACCAATCTTCATAATTCTTCAAATCTTCAAGGGTTTTCTTTGGAAAATTCTTCATTAGGGCTTGGTTCATCGTGCGGCTTCGTTTCCCGTGTTCGTTTTTGATTGATTCTTGTGATCTTTTGTCATTTTCTCAATATCCGTACCTAAAATACACAAGCAACAAACACAAGCATATATTTGGGTATTTTGATGATATTTAATGCATTTTAAGCCCAATTTGGACGATGAGACTATGTATAAAAGCAGTCTCATCATTCATACTTATAGGTTTACTTCCCAATAAACGAAGACGATGTTCATTGGGTGCTTGCTGAATTCCATATTCGTTCAGGTGTGATAACCGTTTATGACAGCTCGCTCCCAAAGTACATTCAACGTGGTAGGGCGGAAGATCGACCATGGTGGTTGTCCACGAGTCAATGTTATGCATCTGTACTTCCAAATTACCTTAAAAAAGGTCAAGTTTTCACGAAGAAAAACTTAGATCCAACAAACTACAAAATCACGATTCGTAAGGATAGTAATACCCCTAGGCAATCTAATACCTCTGATTGCGGGGTTTGGGTGATGAGGAACATGCTTAGACTGGCAAATAATCTTCCATTGGAGGTTAGTGATACTAGTCTAGTTGGGTTGGCATATCGTGAACACTTGACCGACTTTTTTGGAAGTACAAGATTCGAAATGGCACGGCATAAGTTGTATGTTCCATAAGTAGTATGTTGTTGTAGACAAAGGCTCTTATGATTGTATGTGTTGTTCATGTAAACATCCGTGGATGTATGTTGTAAATATAAATATCTATGACAAAGGCCATTTTCAGTCTTGCAATTGTCTTTCACCTCACATCGTACTTTTTTTTTGTTCATTGCTAGTTATTCACCCCAAACATGGAAGAGTAACAAACAAACATGGAAGACAATATAATTATTCTTATTAATTGTTAATAGCTTCGACTATGAAAACAAGACATACTCATGTCATAAAATAAAACGAACCACAGCTACATTGACATAATAACGATACAAAGAAAGTTAACAATAAGAAATTTGAAAGTTTTTCAACTAAGATAGTACTTGCCCTTGTGGACGGTTAAGAAGGATTAGTGATTTTTTGTATGGGCCAACTAAAAAAGAACCACGATCTCCTTGGATGCCCTCAAGGTTTTGAAAGATTTGCATATTTCTGTTCCACATTAGTAGTCGGTGAGGTAACCCTCGTGGATTGTCCTTAACATCGAATATTGGATCACCATTGTTTGCAAATCCTAGTAATTTTGGAACTTGCTCAATAACCATATCTAAACGGAATAATAATCTAATGGTAGAAACAATTTCACCACTAAAATCAAACACCCATCCAAAAACATTTCGAGTTTCTTCAGAGACGAAACTTCTAGATATTACGAGAGAGTTTCCTAGTTGTGTAATGTTGAATGGGGCCCAAATCATAGATCTTATCTCACTAGGAATAGGCTGGATTAGAAAATTAAAAGTTACCATATCAAAAGAGATAATCATGTACCTTTTGCACAATCTCCTAAAATGTTTTGAACGAACCCTTTCATAAGCAACCCAAATTTTTTTGCCATCAACTACTACTTGAGACGACTTTTTAATTCTAATTGAGCAACTTGGTAAACTAATATCTTCAAGAACGGTCCAACAGTTGGACGTCAATGTAAAAACAGACACTTGCCATGTTCCTTCACCATACATCGGGTAAGTAACTTTTACAATTATTGGGTCAAGATTGTCGGGTCGCACACCAAACCCAAATACCTTTTTGCATAATGCATGATCATTTTGCTCTGTCAATATTGTTACAATTTTTTTAATTGACGGGTTCCAGACAACAAGTGAAATATCATCACTACAAGAAAAACACCAAAGCCCTTCACTAGAAGAAACTTGTTTAAAATGTGGAAAATTCATTGGCGAATTTAGATATGTGAATGTACGGTTATCTTTTACCGTAAACATAAAACAATTTTCACCGTGCTTATATTTAAATATAAAAGAACATGCATATGTTTTACACGAACCGTAATCGGTGACGAAGTCAGAATCGTCTATCGAAGCCTTCCATGTCTTTCACACCTGACGAAATCGAACTAAATCCTCAACGGGAGGTCTTGTCATGATTTCCAGTTGAAGTTCAAATGGTATGTAATCCGACATTCTCGAATATATTGATTATTTGATTATAACGTTATATGGTTAATTTGTAACAAATGGTTTTTTATAGGGCAAGTTACGTTAACTACTTATTAATATATTCAACAACCTACTTATTAATATATTCAACAACCAATTTGGACGCTGATCAACATATAAACTAATCAAGTAGATTAAATGAACAACTATTTAAATGATCAATTATCAGGTTCGCATACCATTTCATTTTTTGTTTGTAAGTAACTGAATATGTCCATGCATGATGTATATGTAACACAGCAGCACTGAAAAGCTTAGTTGAATATTAATCAAGACTAATGGGTGGCTGTGACTCGCTGATTTGACACATCATATGGGCAGGTAACTGGCTTGGGATGTAGTGTGTCATTGACTGAGTATGTCAATGTTGAGATAGGGTGCAACTTGCATCGTTTGTTGCATAGCCAGTTAGAAAAAGAATCCAATGTCACATGGCAACAGTGGCTATGTGAGGGCTTATTTAAGGGCATCATTACATTGGGTTTCAACACACTGAAAAGCGATAGTTAAAAGAATAAGCTTAAGAAAAAATCACCCGGCGGTTGATGCTTCAGTCTTTGCAGTTGCTTTGCTGATCAAATGACCTTGGCAATTGTTTCTACTTCTATCTGAGGAAGAAGGTTGAAGAAGAGAGGGAATGGAGGGGTAAGATTGAACTTCTGTATACGCAAAACAACATCTCTATTGATTAGATTACTGCTTTCATAATGGATCTTTCTAGCCTTAGCCCAAATCAGCGTGTGAGCCGAATGATTGATCTTTTGAATGACATGCAAGCCCGTGATGTCTCAGAGCTTTGGAAGCTTAGGGCATTGATGGATGAATCCGATGCTCGGATTCATGACTTGGAGCTTTTCATGCAGTCATTGTGAATAATGGTAAGCAATGTGATGCATGCCGAGTTAATATCTGTATCGTCGTGTTTTAAATAAACGACACCAGTTTTAGTGTCGTAATCTACTACTATGTATCGTGTAGACTGTTTGTGTAGTTTTTCTTTATTTTATGTGTCGTAATCTACTACTATTTATCTATTTGAAGTTCCCTTACTGACAGAGATGTTGTTGCACTAAACTAGTCATACAAATTCGTCATACCAAACTAGTCATACAAATTCGTCATACGAAATATGTCATACAAATTCACCTTACAGATTCGCCTTACAGGTTCTTTAACATAAGATTACATAACATATCATCACCAACTAGTCATACAAATTCGTCATACAGGAAAAACAACAAAAGCAACCATGAGTTTGTCAAACCTTTGGTTTAGATGTTGAGCTTGAAGCGTCTGGAATGTTTGTGCATTTTGACTTTGAAGGTCCTGGAATGTCTTCCTCGTCTTTCTCGGAACTTGAAGATAGAAATGGAATTTTTCATTTTTTAGTTTTCGACTTTGAAGGCCCTGGAATGTCTTCCTCGTCTTCCTCAAAACTTGAAGATAGAAATGGACTTTTCCATTTTTTAGTTTTTGGCTTTGAAGGCCCTGGAATATCGTACTCCTCTTCATCTCCATACTTAGGTTTGGTATCTATCGGGACATTAAAGAAAAATTTATTTTCATCCAAATCACTCGTTTGTTCATCATAGTAGTTTAGCCAGTATCTGTATGGCCCTTTGCTTGAAACTATTTTATACTCAATGGGAGGAGTATGATCATCACTTGAACTAGAATCAGAGTCGTCACTCGAACTCATATGCACCGAATTAATGTCATGGATCTCATTTGGAGCACTGTCTGATTCAGTGTTAATTATCTCTGCAGGGTTAATAAGCCTAACTTTTAGGTTTGATATTTATATTATCCAAAAGTGGCTACAACAGCCTAGCAATGTATTTCCCAAGTTACTAATCCAGAAACTAATCGGGAAAGACACTTCTTAATGTATTTTACATTATCTTAATCATCATATACAATCCTAATCAGATGACATGTCTAATGAAAAACAATATGTTAATGCAATAATGCCTAAAAACGTTACTTGCATTTTCGGTCTCGCTTAGGTTTGATTACGACAATATATAAAAACAAGCATTTACGAAAACAACGAAAAACGAATTCTTGAGTTCAAGTATTTTTCATTTTACCCATTTTCACTTATGGTATGGATAAACAAGTACTAACCTTAATCAAGTGATCAAGTGATTTAATCTTTTCTTAAAACTCACTTTTTATTAAGTGTGACAAGTTTTTATTAAACTTTCTTTTTAAGAAAATGTTTTCTTAAATTAATTATTTGAAAATTTGAAAATGGCATATTCTTATTTGGTTAGGAATATTCTATCAGGATATTTTTTAAACCAGATATGACCTCCACCACTAAAAGACAAAAAGGGAGCAGAGTCTATTCCAGCGGTTCCTTAGCTCCTAGGCGGTTCCTTATCGATAAGGTACCGTGGGCTAAGATAAGGAACCGCAGGCAGATATAGCCGTTATCCCTTTGTCCTATAAATAGTGGACCATTCTCAGCTTTTCAATTCACCTCTTTTGCACATCTATTTCCAGATTCAAACACTCTTCTTTAATCACTCAAATCTTTTATCATTTGTTTGATTACTACTTGTTTAAGAAGTGAATCTTGTCCTTCCATCCCTTCCTCTCCAAGTTCAAAGAGAAGAACACTATCCTTGTGAAGTGTTGAGTCCACCACCAAAGATCCATTGAAGATCTAATTTTATACATTTGTAGTTGTGTCATAGTTGTGAAGATCCAAGTAGTTGTGTCTATTTGGAAGTTGTGTATGTACTAAGTATAGTTGTGTAGATTGGTCCTATCTACGATTAGGGCTCGACTTTTAGCTTAGAGTCGGAAATTGGTTAAGCGACGTGTACGGTTTTCTACACCATAAGGAGCTTGTTGTGTAGTGAACTCTCGAGTAAGGAGTACTCGAGGAGTGGAGTAGGAACGAGGAGTGAGCTTCGTTGCCGAACCACTATAAATCCTTGGTGTTCGGTTTGATCCTTCTTTACCCTTAACTCTTTAAATTCTTTATTCTTTGTGCATATATTTTTGTTAGTATTAGATTAGTTACACTATCATTGTTCATATTGTGCATAAGAAGATTTCACATATTTCCTCAAGCCTAAGTTTTTGAAAAAGGATTTTTGAAAACCACATTTTAACAAGTAAATATAAGAAACTATTCAACCACCCCCCCCTTCTAGTTTCTACAATTGGTATCAGAGCGGGTTGCTCAAGAATTTTTAAAGTATATTGTATTTTAAAACTTGAATCGATCTATGGATTCCAATAAATACCTTGAAGGGCAATCTATGCAAAGACCACCACTTTTTGAAACCGGTAGTTTTATTTATTGGAAAAATAGATTTGAAACTTATGTGAAATCAAAAGATTTAGATCTTTGGTATGTTATTACCGATGGTGATTTTTTACCCTATCAATTTAATGAAGTTTCTAAAACAAAAGAATTGGTCACTTTTGACAAAGTTAATGACGATACTAAAAAGAAACTTTCAAAAAATAATGAGGCTAAAATGGTGATTTATAATGCTTTGCCTAAGAAAGAGTATGAAATAATTTTTATGTGTGAAACCGCTAAAGATATTTGGAACACTCTTTTAGTAACCCATCAAGGTAATAGCCAAGTCAAAGAAAGCAAAATCGATCTTCTTATCCAACAATATGAACAATTTGTCATCTTAGAAGATGAAACTATTGATAGTGCATTTGCTAGGTTTAACACCATTATTACTAGTCTAAAAGCACTTGATGAAGGTTTTTCTAGCAAGAACAATGTTAGGAAGTTTCTAAGGGCTTTACATCCAAAGTGGAGAGCAAAAGTCACGGCAATTGAAGAGTCGAAAGATATCTCAACTTTATCACTCGATGAACTCATAGGCAACTTGAAGGTTCATGAGATGATAATTTTGAAGGACTCGGAATTAGTGAAAACTAAGAGTGAAAGAAAATCTCTTGCACTTAAAGCCAAGAAGGTACAAAGTGACCATGATAGTTCCTCGGATAGCGATGACGAGGAGTATGCATTGGCGGTGAGAGATTTCAAGAAGTTCTTCAAGAGACGAGGTCAACACGTTAGGAAACCCAACAATGATAAGAAACCATTCTCAAAGACTCGGTTTGTCAAGAACGAAAAAGGTGATAGGAATTGCTTTAGATGTGGTGATCCAAATCACTTCATTGGTGATTGTCCAAAGCCCTCTCGTGATAAGAATCACACGGCGTTCGTTAGTGGCTCTTGGAGCGATAGCGGTGAAGATGACGATGACAACCCCAAAGAGGAGAAATGTCTTATGGCTCACACTTCTAAAGAGGTACATTCTGAAACCGAATATTATAGCAATGATAGCTCTACTTTTGATGATATTGAATTTGAAGGCAAATATGATAGTTTACACAAACTTAGTCTTAAATTCATAGAAAAGAATAAAATCTTAAATTCAACCAAAACTAAGCTTGAAAATGAGATCAATGAACTTAGGGAGAAATTGGCAATACTTGAGAAAAATAAAGAAGTGGATTTAGGTTGCTTAAGTTGTGAGAAACTTATATTAGAGAATGAAGATCTCAAGAGCACCTCCATTAAATTGGAAAAGTTCATGAAAGGTACTAGTGCTCTTGATGATATGTTAAACAAACAAGTTCATTCTAAGGAAAGACTTGGTCTAGGTTTTAACTCAAATGAAGCCTCAACTAGTGAACCTAAACAAGTCAGATTTTCACAAAAATCACCCACTGTACGCGGTCCCAAATTGTATGGGGCGGTTCCTTATCACTATGGAACCGCCGCCATAGATAAGGTACCGCGACCATAAGAGGAGTTTTGTGAAAATCATGAACTTTCTGAAAAATCTAAATTAGGTGAAAAACCAAAGCATCTTACTGTTAATAAGGTAAAATTACCCATACTTGACGACAATGCTATTGATAAGTTCTACAAGCCATTAAGTAAACCTCTCATGGGAAATAGAAGCTTATCAAGACCATCTTCTACTCCACCTAGAATACGGAATGAGTCTAAGCCTAGAAGTAGAACGACAACGCCTAGAAGAGATAATCAAAACAATTCACGATCTAGAAGTAAAACCCCAATACCTAGAAGAAATGATCATAACTCTAAACCTAGATCAAATACACCCAGGAGAAATAACGAAAAACAAAATGGTTATATGAATTACTACCCTCCTCCATTTTGTTCTCCATGGGGAACCCCTCCTTCATTCATACATCCCAACCAAATGCAAGGGATGTTTGGAACTAACAATTTTAGACCCATGAGATATTGGGGACCAAATGTTTGATCTTGTGTGTTGTTACCTAGATATGCTTGGGAATTGATTTGGAGCCCGACGAGTGGATAAAGGATAGTGGATGTTCCAAACACATGACGGGTAATCGAAGTTTGTTCTCGTACTACAAAGCATATGATGGAGGTAACGTCACATTTGCAAGTAATCTACGTGGTAATATCATTGGCAAAGGTACGGTTTCTCTTGACTCTATGACCATTGAAAATGTTGAGCACGTAGATAACTTAGGGTTTAACCTTTTAAGTATAGGTCAAATTTGTGACAATAAGTGTAAGGTCATCTTTTCGGAACATGACAGTGAAATCGTAAAAGATGGAAAAGTCATTGGAAAAGGTGTTAGAAAGCATGGGCTTTATGTCATGAAGGTTAATAAGAAGTCAAAAAACAACATATGTCTTGTGACTATAGATGATAGTTCTACTCTTTGGCATAGGAGATTAGGTCACGCTAATATGCGTTTAATTCAATCTTTAGTCTCTAAGGAGTTGGTAAGACACCTCCCTAAGATGAAGTTTGATAGTCACTTTTGTGATGCTTGCAAAGTTGGAAAGCAAGTTCACTCAAGTCACAAAGCCAAGAATTTGGTTTCGACCTCTCAGTGCTTAGAGCTCCTACATATGGATCTTTTTGGACCTTCCGCCATACGGAGTTATGGAGGTAACCTTTATACCCTAGTTATAGTTGATGACTATTCTAGATTCACTTGGACTAGATTTTTGGCATCTAAGAATGAAGCTTTCGATCATTTCTAAATCTTTAGTCGAAGAATTCAAAATAAACTAGGATGTCCAATTGTCTCTATTAGGACGGATCATGGTAGGGAATTATATAATGAAGTGCAATTTGGTGCCTTTTGTGAAGCTCATGGTATTACCCATAACTTCTTGGCTCCTCGCACTCCACAATCAAATGGGGTAGTTGAAAGGAAGAATAGGACTCTCCAATAGATGAGTAGGACGATGCTAAACGAGAAATATTTGCCTCAAAAGTTTTGGTGCAATGCCGTGGACACATCGACTTATATTCTCAACCGAATTCTTATTCGACCTTTCATAGGAAAGACCCCCTATGAGATTCTTAAAGGTAAGAAACCCTCATTGGAATACTTTAGGGTGTTTGGAAGCAAGTGATTTATCCTCAACACCAAAGACTACCTTACCAAGTTTGACCCAAAGTCTTACGAAGGTATCCTTTTAGGTTATTCCCAAACTAGCAAAGCCTACATTGTCCTAAATAGAACCTCGGGGTTATTGAAGAATCACTCAACGTAACCTTTGATGAAACCCCTCCCTCACCCAAGACACCACCATTGGTTGATGATGACTTGGATGAATTAGAAGTAGTAAAAGCCAAAGAGGTTAGAAAAATAGGAGTTGAAGACCTTAGTGTTGAAAAGGAAGTAAACATTAAGGAGTCTAGGGATCATACTCTCAATAATATCATTGGTGACTTAAATCAAAGGACCCTAAGATCTCAAGTCCAAAACCAAAGCAACTTCTTTTGTTTCGTCTCCTTGATTGAACCAAAGAATGTTAAAGAAGCTTTGACGGGCGAGAGTTGGGTCATTGCGATGCAAGAAGAATTGAATCAATTCGTTGCCAATGATGTTTGGGAACTTTTTCCTCCACCTAGAAGTTCTACCATTATAGGAACCAAATGGGTATATAGGAATAAGTTAGATGAGAATGGTGTTGTGTCTCGTAACAAAGCTAGACTTGTAGCACAAAGCTATAATCAACAAGAAGGGATTGACTATGATGAGACATATGCACCGGTAGCTAGATTAGAATCCATTAGAATCCTTTTAGCCTACGCTTGTGCCTTAGACTTTAAGCTTCAACAAATGGATGTAAATAGTGCATTTCTTAACGGTTTGATCAATGAGGAGGTATATGAGGCTCAACCTCCCGGCTTCATTGATTTTGAGAAACCGGATCATGTTTACAAGCTTAAGAAGGTACTTTATGGTCTCAAACAAGCACCAAAGCTTGGTATGATAGACTTAAAGTGTTTCTTGTTAAACATGAGTATACCATGGGGATGGTAGACAATACGCTCTTTACAAAGAAGAAAGGTCATCACCTCATAATCGTACAAATATATGTTGATGACATTATATTTGGCTCAACTTGTCAAGAATTGTGTGATGACTTTGCCAAAATCATGCATGATGAGTTTGAAATGAGTATGATGGGAGAATTAACTTCTTTTTAGGACTCCAAATTAAACAAATGGACGATGGTATTTTCTTTAGTAAATCTAAGTACGCTAAAGAAATGCTAAAGAAATTTGGATTAAAAGAATCTAGACCAATGAAGACCCCTATGGCCTCGGATACTAAACTCACCCTAGATGATGATTGTGAGTCGGTAGACAACACCAAATATAGAGGTATGATTGGTAGTTTGTTGTACCTAACGGCAAGTCGACCGGATATCATGTTTAGTGTTTGCCTTTGTGCTCGCTTCCAAGAGGCTCCCAAAACCTCTCACCTCGAAGCGGTTAAGCGTATCTTCCGATACATTAAAGGCACTATACATTTAGGATTATGGTATCCTAAAGGGACCGGCGTAGAAACCATTGTCTATGCGGACCTGGATCATGCGGGAGACTATGTGGACCGGAAAAGCACTAGTGGAGTTTGTACCTTCATGGGTTGTTGTTTAACTTCTTGGTTCTCCAAGAAACAAACCTCTCTTGCAATATCCACCACGGAAGCCGAGTATGTGAGTGTCGGAAAAGCATGCCAACAAGCTCTATGGATGAAGCAAGCGCTTGTTGATTACGGGATTTCTCTTGATGATGTTCCCATCATGTGCGATAATAAAGGTGGTATAGACCTTAGCAAGAATCCCGTGCAACATTCGCGAACCAAACACATAGAAATTCAACACCATTTCCTTAGGGATAATGTTTAGAAGGGGAACATTCAATTGAGAAGGTGCCCTCCGAAGGCAACTTAGCCGACATCTTCACTAAGCCACTTAAGAGGGAACCTTTTAATTACTTGCGTCTAGGTCTAGGATTAATGGAACAACTTCCTTAATTTCTTTTCTTTTTGTGTGTTTTCTTTTACCACTTTGAGTCATGAGTCTTCCAAACTCTTTTTGAAAAACCCTCTCTTCTCCTTTTCAAAATTCTCAAAGTCTCTTTCGAAAATGGTTGAGAAATATGTTTGACATTGTTAATTTAATCTAAAAACGATTTTTCATAGATCCTCGCTATTAATCTAGAGCTTACATAACTCATATGTATGATTCTCTCAAACATAGCAAGAACAAGATAGAATCATGGAGGATCATTGTGTCATGACTTAAGGTCTTGTCTTACACACCTCCTACATCGATTTTTTTAAATCCATGTATTTTGGTCAAATCTCTATTTGGTAAGTTCGCATATGTTTTCTTTGTCTATCTTTGCTTTTAAGCATATCCCTATGATAAGATAGACTAGAAAAATAAGATTTGCTGAAAAATCTTCCTCCTAACACCAAACACAGCCTCTACAGGCGGTTCCATATGTTAACCGCGATGCCTTATTGATAAGGTACCGCCAGCCTTGATAAGGAACCGCCTACAGTGCCTTCCTTTTTTGGGTTTTTGTCTGAAACTCCAGATTTGCTCTAACATTTTTGAAAATCTTTGTTTCAAACCTTTTGACCACCCCAAAAATACCCTAAGCCTTCCCTATTTAAACCATAAGCATTTTGCCATACTTCACACCTCAAAATGTCTTACTCTCCCAATGAAAGCCTTGAATCTCCTTCATTTTCTCCAATTTCTTTCAATCCCAACTCACCCAAAATCCATTACAATCCTCACTCACCCAATAACACTCTTAATCACATCTCTCCTACCAAGAATGTTGATTGTGGAACATCTATTCTTCCACCACCACCCTTTAGTGTTCTTCCTCCTTCTCATGATAATGTCATGCACCATGGAACATATTGTCATTGTTGTCAATATCAACATCTTGCTATGGCACACATCTATGAGGAGTTGAGCTACATCAAGAATCTCTTAATCAAGCCTCCTCTTCACTTTGATTATGAGATCTCCAACAAGCCACCACCACCACCCTCCGCCATTACCTTGTCTTTCATATAAGCATTGGTTGCTTATCCACAAGACACGAAATTCAAGCAAATCTTAGAATTCTAGAATAACTAGGATTAGATTTATGCTTTTGGCTTGTTTCTTTTTCCATACATCTTTGTATGATGTTTTTTTTAGTAACCTATCTTGGATCTTTGTCTTTTTGTTTTCTTCTCTTTTATTTTGTGACCTATTGCTATATCTTGTTGGTTGTTTCTTTTGTTCAACTAACCCTTCTATGTAGCTTGTCACCATATCTCGATTCCTCGGTGCCCAAGCTAGGGGGAGTAAGCATCAAGGGGGACTCTTTGCAAAGTCCGTCATTTCATCACCGACTTGTGCAACCTTTTTGCTTCGACAAAGGGGGAGAGATGTAATACCCAGAAACCGATGTCACTTATCTTACCCTAAATTACGACTATTTTTGAAATTTTTAAGAAATTTTGTTAATTATATATTTTATCGTTTTAGTTGAAACCAATGTTTGAGGTCGTAATCTTGACGATTGACAATTTAAGAAGAACGATGACGACTACGATCCCGATGGATGCCCAATTTTTATGTTTATTGTCGCTTTATCGATATTGTAATTTTTAGAGGATTTTACTTTCGGTTCGTTTTAAGTCGAGTCGGGTGCGTTTTATTTCCTTTCGGGTGCGTTTAAATTGTTCTAAAAGTATTTTGGAGTGTTCGGGATGACCCCCGACTCCCGCAAAATTTTTCAAGTCGACTAATAAGTCGTTTCCCGCTATTTAGAAAGTCGTTTAAAAATGAGGCCAAAAGAATGCCTAAATTGCACCAAGGGTCCCTAAAAATTTACAAAAGGGAGACAAGAAACACACACAAGACAAAACATTCAAAACAATTTCACCCACCCTCTCTCTTTTCTTCTTTGGCCGTCGGCCACATCACCACCACCACCACAATCCATTTTTTTTTCTTGTTTGATCTAAACCAAGTTTAGACCACACTTTCTAATCCTTTTGTAAGTGTTTTACCACCATCAAATCAAACATGCATGAACATGATTTTCCAAAAATTAAAAGATTTTCTAAATGTTTGATTTTGTTTAATTAAACTAATTGCATGTGTAATTGGTGATTAGGTAATGCTAATTCACCATTAAAAGTAACCAAAACAGGTTTGGTTTGGTTGTTTTTATCACCAACACCCCACGGCCAAATGGGGGTATTTGGTGGATCTTGGTGTTTGATTATTTTGTTGGTGGATTTGTGTTTAAATTGATGTTTTAAGTGTGTTTGAATGGGTTAAACATATTGCATGCTTGTTTTGGTAAATGGGTTTTAGAATGGATTTGATGTTCTAGGTGTTAAGTACTGATTAAGGTGTTTAGGAATGGTTATGAGTGATTATGTTAGGGCTAGGTGTCGTTAAAATGGTTTGGAAACAAGTGTTAAGGTGATTTTGAAGTAGTAATTTTTAGGCAGATTGTTTAAGGGCGTTTTGAAATTCTTAAGCTTAGATACAGGTCATGAATATAGAATGTAGTTGTAGGGCTTGTTCTTAGCTACATTTTGGTATAAAGTAGAGCTTACGACTCCTAACGAGTCAAAAGTTATGATGTTTTGAAAATACGTGTACCGGGAGATGAGAACCTACATAATCCGAAATTATGTTTGGTTTTAGGTCAAATCCAGGGGACCATAGATAGAGTTTGGTAATTGATTAAAAGTTGATTTTTGGTTTCAAACCTGCATTTGTGAGTCTATTATTAGACTTAGGTGTTGGATGGGTCAATGGTGTATTTTAAATGGGTCAAACAAGTCCAACATGGTCAATGTGCAAAATCATTCCGAAATATGTACGTCTAGTAATGTGTTAAGTAACGAGTCATAAAAGTGAAAACTTTTCATGGGATTGAAAATGGGTTTTCTACAGGTCATGAGGTATTTTTGTGAATTTTATTAGATTTTATAAAAGTGTTTAAGTCATAGAAAACAGCCCATACTTTTGGTAAGTATCGGCGAAAAATGTAAAAAGGGTAGTAACTTTAATAACGTAGATAAATCGTATAAAACTAATAACGACTACTTGTTTGGTTTTGGCGTGAGTTTGTAATTATGACAATTGACTAATATGTACATATTGTACAGTACTTAAAGTTATATAAATGAGATTGACTCATTACGCGTTATTGTTTGTTAGGTGTTGAATTTCCCGGGCATCCTCATCATCGTCAGTGATCGTCATTCGTAACGTCGACTACTTCCATATATATAAGGTGTGAATTTTTAGCCTCGCTTACTACTGTTTTCAATTGTTTTTACCCGCGAGGGAGATGCATGCTAGTTTTATAAAATGAACATATGTCATGAATGATTGTTGGACCCGAAAGTTGCCTAAATTGTGTTGAGTACCTAATTGCAAAAGACCCTATATTCATGAACTATTAACTATTGTTTAATCCTCGTGTGGATTGAAAATAGCCGCTTATACAATTTATAGTACTATGAGGTTGACGACCCTATCCGAGACGAGGGCTAGTACGTTGAGTACCCCCTGCGGACGGATAACTTGTGATAAGAAATAAGGTATAATTGCAACTAATACCTTTAGAAGGGGCAATGGTTTCATCTTAATCACGCCGGTAATTATACGCGGGTGATTGAGTTAACGGATTAGTGTCATGAGCTTAAACACAATTTTCATAACCTTGATAATAGATTGTTTGATCGACAATTTTATGAATGATCGTGAATGATTTTTATAACACTTATGTTCAAAATGAGATTGTAAAACCTATGAATTCCACTCAACATTATTTGTTGACCCAATTTAGCATTTGTTTCAGGTAACCGATGATGTATAGCATGGAGCATGCAAAGGATGGGAGTTGTGTGTGGCTTGGCGGTCTACTTGTTTTTCCACCCTTATTTAACTTTAAACTCTTTTATTTTTCTGTCATGTGATCAAAGAATGTATCTTTTGGGGTTGAGATTCAGTAGAGACCAAACGCAAACTCTGTTTTGTATCATCTTGGGATTTGGAAAACTGTAGACTTGTATGTGTTAACAATGTTTAATTTATGCTTAAACTTTTACGTCTCTTTGAGTCGTTTGATATAGCTTGTGTGTGATGATAACTGCCTAGCACCCAAATGTTGTAGTTCCGCTGCGCATAGCATTTGTGGGGGTGTTAGAGATTGGTAATCAGAGCCATGAGTTATAGAGAACTAGGTCGTTTTGAAAAATCCTAAACTATAACTTTTGGTGTCGTAAGAAATTGTCCAAGCACATAACTATCCTGCATGGCTCCGGTAAGGTTTATTTTTAGTATTTATGGTATAGATGTATACCTTTGAATTGAAGTAATATATGAGTATTTATTGCGTAAATATTGAACTACTATATGTAAACATTGAAATTGTACGTGGAGTACTCGATACCGTAATTCTTGTATTACATATGCATGAGCATCATATTATCGCATTTTGGGCATGTGTACCACCTTTGCATTGCATTCGCATACATATATTTATAAATATTGAATAATAATCTTACGTACCCTCCAAAATTTTCTGTTATTGCAGAAATGGCCGAGGTACCGCCTAACGGAAATGGAGACGAATACGTCGTAGGATACGAAGGGGGACTGTTTCCTCCGAACCCGCCAAATGGTGACAATGGATGGATAGCTCAAGAAGAAGCGATAGAGCCGACAAATGACAGTGATGAAAGTGATGTGGACAACTTCAGCGTTAGTAACGATGGTGGAGAGGATTCTGAGGAGGAGGATCCGGTGGACGATGGAATTCCAGCAAATGCCGTCGGTCAGACCGAGCCCGATTTGGTTCAATCTCCAAATTCACCAAAAGGATACGAAGTGCCTCCAACAGGCCGATATGATCAGCAACCTGTTCGTTCCCCAATGGATATTTGTAAGGATTACCTGAGGACTGTGCCGGGGTTTATTCGGGTAAGTAATGAGTTTGGTGCGGAATCCAGTAATGCAGCTAGATCGCGTTCTCTTCATGAAAATGTTGTAAAGGTTTATTTTCCAAGGCCAAGAAACAATTGGGAATCAGAAAATCGTTTGAGAAGGATGGATAGACTGATGTACGAACGTTATGTGGTGGAAACTAGAGTAATTAAAAGGTTTGACGAGAATGAAAGAGCACATCAGAAATTATTGGCAAGGACTGCAAGGGCTGAGTTCGATGGAGCAGTGAATAAGAGTGATATTAACAGTTTGAGATCGATGATAGCAAACCTGAGTGCCAGTCTTGAGCGGGTCAAAGAAGATCAGGCCAAGTTGGCTAGGATGTAGAGTTGGGAGCACCGTGTTAGATCATCCCTGCCACAAGATTGGAGATTTGTAGATGACTCTGAGCTAGAGGCTAGTGATTTCATGGTTCAGCCACCCGCCATGGGTAAGTGTGTCACTTTAGGGAATTAGGTAGCATTGGAGTTTGGATCTACTTCTGGAACGAAGAAGGTAACTGAGTGTGAGCCGAGTGACAAGGGGAAGAGGAAGATAGGCGAGGAAGAAGAAGACAGTGACGAAGAGCTCGAAGAGGATGAAGAAGAAACACCATCCAAGAGGTCTTGTGGATCACCACGTGACTAGTTACTTGAATTTTATTTTATCTTTTGATTGTTGTAATCGAACTATTTTAGACTCCTGTATGATTGTATTGTGATGAAAACTTGATGACTTTAAGTTTGTTGGTGTATGGTTGTAGTGGCATTACTTGTCACAGATTTTGGTTGATCTATCAATACAATCCATGTTTACCTTTCATAATCTATGATAAGTCTTAAATTGCTCTTTTGTGATATGATTGATGAATATTAGTAACCTTGTAGTGATGTGTTGTTGTACTTATATTATGTCTTGAAAGAGAAATTCATTTTAATCTTGATGTGTATACTTACCTTGTTTTCTATTATCCCTGTCTTTGCAGAGAGATGTAATTGAGACTTCACCATGCCTCCAAAGTTGACAGCTAACCGTCTGAACACAATGATTCAAGAGGCAATTGCCAATACACTCGAGGCGGATCGTGCAAACCGAAACCCAGATCAAGGAGGAAATGCAGGAAGACAGCCAGCCCCAAGGGAGTGTTCTTATGCCGGTTTTGTGAAATGTGGCCCCACATAGTTTCACGGCACCGGTGGAGCTTTGGAACTCCGTAGATGGTTGGAGAAGATTAAAAGCACTTTTGAAATCAGTGGGTGCTCAGAGGCAAATAAAGTTAAGTTTGCAGCTGCTACTTTTCTCGATGACGCTTTAAGCTGGTGGAACAACCAGGTGGCTACTGTCGGATTAGTGGTAGCAAATGGAAGAACTTGGGCTGCAACCAAGGCACTCTTGACCACGAAGTTTTGTCCCGAAGAAGAGCCGGGTCAGCTAGAGGACGAGTTGAGGCACTTGTCTTTGAGGAATAATGATATCACTGCTTATACAAGGAGGTTTAATGAGTTAAGCCTATTGTGTCCCGATGCCTTCGCTGATGATCACAAGAAGATGAAGCAGTATATCAAGGGTTTGTCGAGCAATATTAAGGGTGAGACAACTTCGTCAAAGCCTGGATCATTTGATGAAGCCGTTCAAATGGCTCACGCACTAATGGATGTCAAGCTGCAAGATAAGAAGGACTACATTGCTGAGGGAAACAAAAGGAAGTGGGAAGCAGCTCAGGGAAATCAATCCCAAGGTCAAAATCGTGGGGGAAACCGCAACAACCAAGGTCAGAATCATAACCAGCAATTCCACCAGAGAAGAATATGGGATGAGAGCTTCTACTGCCCCCAGAGGAGCTAAGGTGAATCCTCATTGTGGTCGATGTAATTTGTACCATATTGGGAATTGCCCTCCTGCATGTAGCAAGTGTGGAAAAGCGGGTCATAGAGTTGCAGATTGCCGATCTATAGGTGTGGCTACAGGGGCAAATGCCACGAGGGTAATGGTTTGTTTTGGGTGTGGAGAAAAGGGGCACAAGTAAGGAAAGTGACCGAAAACTGGGAATAGGCAAGGAGGAAATAATGCTGCTGCTGTATATCGAGTAGGTACCGCCGATAAACCAAATGTGGTGACCGGTACGTTTCTACTTGACGCTCGTTATGCTAGTGTATTATTTGATTCTGGTTCCGACAAAAGCTTTGTAGACGTAAGATTTAGTCGTCTTATCAATAGAGAACCGGTAATGCTAACGACTAACTATAACGTGGAATTAGCTGATGGAAAGATTGTTAGTACAAATTCTATACTAAGAGGGTGTACCTTGAAGTTAGGGAATTATGCCTTTGATATCAACTTAATGCCTATAGAGCTAGGATCTTTCGACGTGATCGTTGGGATGGATTGGTTAATGGCGCATAGTGCGGTGATCGTTTGTGGAGAAAGATTAGTCCAAAACCCGTTGAGTAATAGGGTTTTGACTGTGAAGGGAAATGAATGTACTTCTCGTCTAAGAGTAATATCTTGCTTGAAAATGATGAGGTATGTGGAAAAAGGATGCGATGTGTTTCTGGCACAAATTTCTAGTGATGGTGATGTAGAGACAAAGTTGGAAGAGGTGCCTGTGATTCAAGAGTATCCGGAAGTTTTTCCTGATGAGTTGCCGGGTTTACCGCCCTCTCGTGAAGTCGAATTTCGGATCGATTTGATGCCAGGAGCCGCACCAGTTTCTCGTGCACCTTATCGATTGGCATCGTCAGAACTGAAAGAGTTATCTAATCAATTGAAAGAATTGATGGATAAGGGGTTTATTCGACCGAGCTCATCACCATGGGGAGCACCTGTGTTGTTTGTAAAGAAGAAGGATGGGTCGTTTAGAATGTGTATCGACTATAGAGAGCTTAACAAATTGACGGTTAAGAATCAGTACCCATTACCGAGGATTGACGATTTGTTTGATCAGTTGCAAGGTTCCTGTGTGTACTCAAAGATTGACTTGAGATCAGGGTATCATCAACTGCGAGTTAGAGAGGAAGATATTCCTATAACTGCTTTTCATACGCGATATGGACATTTTGAATTTCGAGTGATGCCTTTTGGGCTAACGAATGTGCCTGCAGTATTCATGGATCTTATGAATCGAGTGTGCAAGCCGTATTTGGATAATTTTGTCATTGTATTCATTGATGATATTCTTATTTACTCCAAGAGCAAAGAAGAACTTGAGAAGCACTTGAGGATGATACTGGAGCTGTTGAAGAAAGAGAAGCTGTACGCGAAATTCTCCAAGTGTGAATTTTGGTTGGAATCTGTACAATTTCTTGGGCACGTGATTGATAGCAAAGGAGTTCGTGTGGATCCTGCCAAGGTAGAGGCAATTAAGGAATGGTCGGCACCGACAACGCCGACTGAAGTTCGACAATTTCTTGGTTTATCTGGTTATTATCGGAGATTCATCGAAGGGTTTTCGTTGATTGCAAAGCCGTTGACCAAGCTTACTGAGAAGAATCGGGTGTTTGAATGGGGAAATGATGAAGAAATCGCTTTCAAAACACTTAAGGACAAATTGTGTTCTGCTCCGATTTTGTCATTGCCAGAAGGAATCGAAGACTTCATGGTTTATTGTGACGCGTCTCATAAGGGTTATGGAGCTGTTTTGATGCAGCGTGAGAAGGTGACCGCTTACGCGTCGAGACAATTGAGGAAGAATGAAGAAAACTACACTACGCATGATTTGGAATTGGGAGTTGTAGTTTTTGCGCTAAAGTTATGGAGACACTACTTGTATGGGACGAAGTGTGTTGTATTCACTGACCACAAGAGTTTGCAGCACATTTTAGACCAAAAGGAGTTGAATATGAGACAAAGGAGATGGGTGTAACTGTTGAGTGACTATGACTGCGAGATTCGCTACCATCCTGGCAAGGCGAACGTTGTAGCAGATGCACTTAGTAGGAATGATAGAGAGAAACCTTTGAGAGTCAGAGAATTAGTGATGACTGAGGGTGTTGATTTGACCGAAACAATATTGAAGGCTCAAGAGAAGGTATTGATGGAAGAAAATATTAGCGCTGAGAAACTGGGAAGACTACTAAAACCTATTTTTATGGTTAAGTCAGACGGGCTGAGATATTTTGAGAATCGGATTTGGTTACCGCTATGTCCATCCGAGGAAGGAATGCCTGGAGTACGAGATTTGGTTATGAATGAGTCTCATAAGTCGAAGTACTCGATACATCCTGGAGCGGATAATATGTATCATGATCTGAAGAAAGTCTACTGGTGGCCGAATATGAAGGCGGAGATTGCTCGTTACGTCAGTAAGTGTTTGACTTGCGCGAAGGTTAAAGCTGAACATAAGAAACCGTCTGGGTTGTTGGTACAACCTGAGATCCCAGAATGGAAATGGGAAAAGATCGCTATGGATTTCGTGACGGGTTTACCAAGAACTCCTAGTGGTTGTGATATGATTTGGGTAATAGTGGATAGATTGACGGAATCTGCTCACTTTTTACCTATGAAGAAGACGGATAACATGGAGAAACTTGCCAGTGTATACGTGAAGGAAATTGTTTGTCGACATGGTGTACCTTTATCGATCATTTCGGATCGCGATAGCAGGTTTACTTCAGAATTTTGGAAATCTCTTCAACGTGCGATGGGCACCGAATTGAGTTTGAGCACGGCCTATCACCCTGAAACGGATGGCCAAAGCGAACGAACTATTCAGACGTTGGAGGACATGCTCCGAGCATGCGTGATTGATTTCGGAGGAAGTTGGAAACGCCACTTACCTTTAGTGGAGTTTTCGTATAATAATAGTTATCATGCGAGCATTAAGGCTGCACCATTTGAAGCGTTGTATGGAAGGAAGTGTAGATCTCCTGTGTGTTGGAGCGAAGTAGGAGAGAGTCAGTTGACTGGGCCCGAGATGGTTTTGGAGACGACAGAGAAGATTGTGCAAATTAAGAACCGTTTACTTGCTGCAAGAAGCCGACAGAAGATTTATGCCGATAATAGAAGGAAACCGCTGGAATTTGAGGTTGGAGTCATGGTCATGCTTAAGGTTTCGCCATGGAAGGGTGTGATTCGTTTTGGGAAGAAACGAAAGTTGAGTCCAAGGTATATTGGACCATTAAAGATTGTTAAACGAATTGGACCAGTAGCATATAAGTTAGAATTGCCGAATGAGCTTAGTGCTATTCACAACACGTTTCACGTATCGAATTTGAAGAAAAGCTTGGCGGATAAGGAATTGGTTATTCCTTTGGACGAGATTCAGCTTGACGATAAAATGCATTTCGTGGAGGAACCAGTGGAGATTATGGACCGAGAGGTTAAGAGGTTGAAGCATAGTAGAATTCCCATTGTGAAGGTACGATGGAATTCTAGGCGTGGACCGGAATACACATGGGAACGTGAGGACTTCTTCAAGGACAGATATCCTCATCTGTTCCAGCGGCACGAAATGTGAGTATAAGAAGAGGCGAGCGCCGGGACGTCGCTCTATTTAAGAAGGGGTGGATGTAATACCCAGAAACCGAGGTCACTTATCTTACCCTAAATTACGACTATTTTTGAAAATTTTAAGAAATTTTGTTTATTATATATTTTATCGTTTTAGTTGAAACCAATGTTTGAGGTCGTAATCTTGACGATTGACGATTTAAGAAGAACGATGACGACTACGATCCTGATGGATGCCCAATTTTTATGTTTATTGTCGCTTTATCGATATTGTAATTTTTAGAGGATTTTACTTTCGGTTCGTGTTAAGTCGAGTCGGGTGCGTTTTATTTCCTTCCGGGTGCGTTTAAATTGTTCTAAAAGTATTTTGGAGTGTTCGGGATGACCCCCGACTCCCGCAAAATTTTCCAAGTCGACTAATAAGTCGTTTCCCGCTAATTAGAAGAGTCGTTTAAAAATGAGGCCAAAAGAATGCCTAAATTGCACCAAGGGTCCCTAAAAATTTACAAAAGGGAGACAAGAAACACACACAACACAAAACATTCAAAAAAATTTCACCCACCCTCTCTCTTTTCTTCTTTGGCCGTCGGCCACATCACCACCACCACCACAATCCATTTTTTTTTTTCTTGTTTGATCTAAACCAAGTGTAGACCACACTTTCTAATCCTTTTGTAAGTGTTTTTCCACCATCAAATCAAACATGCATGAACATGATGTTCCAAAAATTAAAAGATTTTCTAAATGTTTAATTTTGTTTAATTAAACTAATTGCATGTGTAATTGGTGATTAGGTAATGCTAATTCACCATTAAAAGTAACCAAAACAAGTTTTGTTTGGTTGTTTTGATCACCAACACCCCACGGCCAAATGGGGGTGTTTGTGGATCTTGGTGTTTGATTATTTTGTTGGTGGATTTGTGTTTAGATTGATATTTTAAGTGTGTTTGAATGGGTTAAACATATTGCATGCTTGTTTTGGTAAATGGGTTTTAGAATGGATTTGATGTTCTAGGTGTTAAGGACTGATTAAGGTGTTTAGGAATGGTTATGAGTGATTAAGTTAGGGCTAGGTGTCGTTAAAATGGTTTGGAAACAAGTGTTAAGGTGATTTTGAAGTAGTAATTTTTAGGCAGATTGTTTAAGGGTGTTTTGAAAATCTTAAGCTTAGATACAGGTCATGAATATAGAATGTAGTTTTAGGGCTTGTTCTTAGCTACATTTTGGTATAAAGTAGAGCTTACGACTCCTAACGAGTCAAAAGTTATGATGTTTTGAAAATACGTGTACCGGGAGATGAGAACCTACATAATCCGAAATTATGTTTAGTTTTGGGTCAAATCCCGGGGACCATAGATAGAGTTTGGTAATTGATTAAAAGTTGATTTTTGATTTCAAACCTGCATTTGTGAGTCTATTATTAGACTTAGGTGTTGGATGGGTCAATGGTGTATTTTAAATGGGTCAAACAAGTCCAACATGGTCAATGTGCAAAATCAGTCCGAAATATGTATGTCTAGTAATGTGTTAAATAACGAGTCATAAAAGTGAAAACTTTTCATGGGATTAAAAATGGGTTTTCTACAGGTCATGAGGTATTTTTGTGAATTTTCTTAGATTTTATAAAAGTGTTTAAGTCATAGAAAACAGCCCATACTTTTGGTAAGTATCGGCGAAAAATGTAAAAAGGGTAGTAACTTTAATAACGTAGATAAATCGTATAAAACTAATAACGACTACTTGTTTGGTTTTGGCGTGAGTTTGTAATTATGAAAATTGACTAATATGTACATATTATACAGTACTTAAAGTTATATAAATGAGATTGACTCATTACGCGTTATTGTTTGTTAGGTGTTGAATTTCCCGGGCATCCTCATAATCGTCAGTGATCGTCATTCGTAACGTCGACTACTTCCATATATATAAGGTGTGAATTTGTAGCCTCGCTTACTACTGTTTTCAATTGTTTTTACCCGCGAGGGAGATGCATGCTAGTTTTATAAAATGAACATATGTCATGAATGATTGTTGGGCCCGAAAGTTGCCTAAATTGTGTTGAGTACCTAGTTTCAAAAGACCCTATATTCATGAACTATTAACTATTGTTTAATCCTCGTGTGGATTGAAAATAGCCGCTTATACAATTGATAGTACTATGGGGTTGACGACCCTATCCGAGACGAGGGCTAGTACGTTGAGTACCCCCTGCGGACGGATAACTTGTGATAAGAAATAAGGTATAATTGCTACTAATGCCTTTAGAAGGGGCAATGGTTTCATCTTAATCACGCCGGTAATTATACGCGGGTGATTGAGTTAACGGATTAGTGTCATGAGCTTAAACACAATTGTCATAACCTTGATAATAGATTGTTTGATCGACAATTCTATGAATGATCGTGAATGATTTTTATAACACTTATGTTCAAAATGAGATTATAAAACCTATGAATTCCACTCAACATTATTTGTTGACCCAATTTAGCATGTGTTTCAGGTAACCGATGATGTATAGCATGGAGCATGCAAAGGATGGGAGTTGTGTGTGGCTTTGGCGGTCTACTTGTTTTTCCACCCTTATTTAACTTGAAACTCTTTTATTTTTCTGTCATGTGATCAAAGAATATATCTTTTGGGGTTGAGATTCAGTGGGGACCAAACGCAAACTCTGTATTTGTATCATCTTGGGATTTGTAAAACTGTAGACTTGTATGTTTTAACAATGTTTAATTTATGCTTAAACTTTTACGTCTCTTTGAGTCGTTTGATATAGCTTGTGTGTGATGATAACTGCCTAGCACCCAAATGTTGTAGTTCCGCTGCGCATAGCATTTGTGGGGGTGTTAGAAGAAATGAATAAACTCGTCTTCGAAAATCTTGTTTTGTTTGTGATTGAGTTTATGTATTATCGGAATCAAAAAGGGGGAGATTGTTAATGCAATAATGCCTAAAAATGTTACTTGCATTTTTCGGTCTCGCTTACTTTTGATTACGACAATATGTAAAAACAAGCATTTACGAAAACAACGAAAAACGAATTCTTGAGTTCAAGTATTTTTCATTTTACCCATTTTCACTTAAGTTATGGATAAACAAGTACTAACATTAATCAAGTGATCAAGTGATTTAATCTTTTCTTAAAACTCACTTTTTATTAAGTGTGACAAGTTTTTATTAAACATTCTTTTTAAGAAAATGTTTTATTAAATTAATTATTTGAAAATTTGAAAATGGCATATTCTTATTTGGTTAGGAATATTCTATCAAGATATTTTTTAAACCAGATATGAACTCCACCACTAAAATACAAAAAGAGAGCGGAGTCTAGTCCAACGGTTCCTTAGCTCCTAGGCGGTTCCTTATCGATAAGGTACCGCGGGCTAAGATAAGGAACCGCGGGCAGATATAGCCGTTGGCCCTTTGTCCTATAAATAGTGGACCATTCTTAGCTTTTCAATTCACCTCGTTTGCATATCTGTTTCCAGATTCAAACACTCTTCTTTAATCACTCAAATCTTTGATCATTTGTTTGATTACTACTTGTTTAAGAAGTGAATCTTGTCCTTCCATCCCTTCCTCTCCAAGTACAAAGAGAAGAACACTATCCTTGTGAAGTGTTAAGTCCACCACCAAAGATCCATTGAAGATCTAATTTTATACATTTGTAGTTGTGTTATAGTTGTGAAGATCCAAGTAGTTGTGTCTATTTGGAAGTTGTGTATGTACTAAGTATAGTTGTGTTGATTGGTCCTAGCTACGATTAGGGCTCGACTTTTAGCTTAGAGTCGGAAATTGGTTAAGCGACGTGTACGGTTTTCTCCACCATAAGGAGCTTGTTGTGTAGTGAACTCTCGAGTAAGGAGTACTCGAGGAGTGGAGTAGGAACGAGGAGTGAGCTTCGTTGCCGAACCACTATAAATCCTTGGTGTTCGGTTTGATCCTTCTTTACCCTTAACTCTTTACATTCTTTATTCTTTGTGCATATATTTTTGTTAGTATTAGTTTAGTTACACTATCATTGTTCATATTGTGCATAATAAGATTTCACATATTTCCTCAAGCCTAAGTTTTTGAAAAAGGAATTTTGAAAACCACATTTTAACAAGTAAATATAAGAAACTATTCAACCCCCCCCCCCCCCCCCCTTCTAGTTTCTACACAATCCTAAGATCTTCGAATAATTCTAATCATTGTTGCTAGATGATAATCAAAAATAAAAATAATTAATATTGTTTATGATCATTATTAAGGTTAGATAATATTGATCATCAAGAAGTATATATACGGGGTTAATACGTATTTTGATTATCATCTAACAAAAATGATCAGAACATTCATCAAAAACTTAAAAGAGTTAAGAACAATAATAATTGACTAACATTTACCCTTGTTCATCCTTAATGACTGATTAGGGATACAAATATAGATTAGGTTTTTTTGAGATAGATTTTCGGCTTTTTATGGATAATGATTTTCTAAGAGACGATTAAGGAACGGTTATAAAGAAAATTATGGGCCATAATTTTAATGGTTCAACGGGTTGGGCTTAGTTAAAGTTTTATTGCTTAGGATTTGGGCTTAGTTAAGGATACTTGTTTTTTTGGACAGGTTGGGAATAGGCTACCCACAACGGTAGTAAACAATTTTTATTCTAAAATTAAAACATTTATTCTATACTAAAAACATGAAAATACTGAAATTCTGAATCATAGCCTTAATCTCGTCATTGTTGTGTGGGAAAGAGCATGCTATATTTGATTTTTGAAAGTGTGTGTAAAAAAAGCAGAGAGCTGCCACATAAGATGTATTTTATTACTACGAAGATAAAGGAGATACACGATACTGTTAAAAGAAAAGAACAATAAACTGACAAACACGAAAGACATTTTAAATTATGGGACAATCTTTTGGGCTAGTAATGTTTGAGGTTACTTCCTCGTCAGAATCATAAGAACACCTGTTCTTAGTATAGTAATAACTCAGTAGATCCTCGTTCATTTGGTCAACAGTCAAGCCTTCTCTCAAGTTGTACAGGTCTAGCAGGGCGTGCACTCCAACAGCATCATACATTGTTTTGACATCCCTATCATTTTCAACAATATTCAAGCCTTCTTACACTATACAATCTGGTTTACAGTAAAACCAAGCCGAGATTTCAACCTTCAATTCATCTTTCAGCAAATCACACCATTTTTGATACGTCAACCGTTCAGACATATGTGGCTTCAAACATATTATTCTTCCACTTTCTCCATACCTCAATGGATCGAAAGATAAAGAACTTCCATGGTAGACTTCAAACACGAAATGACCCGGTGGATATTGTTGCCTGTTCCATCGTGTAAACATTGTTTTAATACACTTAATAAAAATTTATATACATTAAAGAATAAATGTAAAAGATAAATAGAGAATTTAAATACAACAGATCTTCCATAAAAAAATCAGTGACACTTGATGATGAATCAATTCCTTGAGATACTATTTTTGAAAGTGTGTGTGAAAAAATAGAGAGTTGTGTGTGAAAATACTGAAAGTTGTGTGAAAATGTGGTATTTATAAAGAAAAAAAAAGTTGATCAATTAATTTATATCAGTTTTTATCAGTTTATCATTTTAACAAATTAATTCACGTTAGGTGTAACCGTATTTATTTCTCAGTCTAACAAACCTTAAATAGCATTTATGTTTTATCAAAAGAATAAAAAGTTGATCAATTAATTTATATCTGTTTTTATCAGTTTTTATCAGTTTATCATTTTAAAAAATTAATTCACGTTAGGTGTAACTGTATTTATTTCTCAATCTAACAAACCTTAAATAGCATTTATGTTTTAATTTATATGAGTTATATCAGTATATCAGTTGATCAGTTTAAGTATTAATTCATGGTAGGTGTTAATGTATTTAATTTTCAACCTAAAGTTAAGTTGCTCAAGTATATATACGGTTTATGATATGTTATTGTGTAAATACATAATAAAATGGGTGATTCAAAGAAAGAGTTTTTGGTCTATTTAGTTTATGTAGACAAAGCTTACGGTGTGTCTCTTAATAAAAGCATAACGTACAATGAACTAGTTGCGATTGTGAAGAATAGATTCAAGTTTAACGTGTCTTCCGTAGTCTTGTTTACATACGAAGTAGGTACAAAGTGTGTGTACATTGAGAACGACGTCGATGTGAAATTTTTGTCAGTTCCTCTTGGAATTCACAAGGTACAACAAATACTCTGAACATTAAAAAGATAGATCAGTGTTTAGATTCCAATACTACTTCATCTAACCATCAAGATTTCAAATTGTTAAAATTCTAAACCAACTTGTTCTAAGAAATTAGATTTTGATCTCAATGAAAAGGCAAAAGAAGAGTATGAAGAAAATTGGGAAACAAATACGTTTAAAAACTTTTTCCGAACACCACCACAACAACCAATTAATAAAGCATACAAACATCAAAAGGCAAAACAAGAGTATGAAGAAAATTGGGAAACAAATATGTTTAAAAACATTTTATGAACACCACCACAACAACCAATTAATAAAACACCAAAAAATTAAAGTATATATGCTAAAAGGGTGGTTAAACCGGGGTGACAAATTTGATAGCAAAAAATTATGCAAGTATGAAATAGGTTATAAAGCTATTCTAGAAGGTTATGAGTTTAACACTTTGAAAACAGATAAATTTAGGTATGAGGTAGTGTGTGTCAATAAGGATTGTAAATGGAAAATAACATCACGTAAATGTGATTATAGTAGTGGATGGGTAATAAAAAAGGTAAACGACCACCGCACATGTGAAAAAAAACAAATAGGTATGTATCACTGTAATGCTACAGCTGAATTGGTGGGCCATTTAATGGCTCCTAAGTTCAAAGACAACAATCGCATTTACAAAGGAAAGGAAATCCAACATGACATAAACTGGCAGTACAACCTGAACATTACATACAAGCAAGCATGGAGATCAAAGAATTATGCATTGGTAGAGACATCAGGTTGCCCAATAAAATCCTTTTTGCAGTTACCTTTTTATTGTCATAATTTAGAATTGACAAATGATGGTAATATTACATCTATTGACACCGATGACGAAGGACATTTTAAGATGGTTTTTGTAGCTTTTGGTGTTGTGGTAAGTATTTGTATAATAAATCCATAAGTTATACATTAATCTATTTTACATTTTAGCATTTATCTAATTCTATGTTTTATTTCCCGTTAGATTGAAAGCTTTAAGTACCATATGCGACCATTGATCATAATAGATGCGGCGCATCTAAAAGGCCCTTACCTAGGAACAAATATGGTGGCAGTTGGAATGGATGGAAACAAAATCATACCGATAGAAACTAGAGTGACTCAGGGTGAGACAGGTGCTTCATGGTCATGGTTTTTGTCGATGTTGAAAGATTGCATAGGGAAAACCCAGACCTGGCTATCATATCAGATAGGCACGTAGCAATATTAGCATCGGTAAAAGCCGTTTTCCCAAATGCATTCCATGGCTATTGTTGTAGACACATGATGATGAATTGTAATATCAAGGCTGACAAACTAACGACAACATAATGGAAGATGTGCAAAGCCTACACAGTAGGCACTTTTGATGAAGCAATGATGGAGATTAGAGCAAAAGCACCAACAGCATACAAAAAGCTGATAGAGGCGGGTGTTGAAAAGTGGTCTAGAGCACACTGCCCAAGTAGTCGTTACAATTACATGACGTCTAATAGTGTTGAGTCAATCAATTCATTAACAAAAGATGTCCGTAAACTACCGGTAACTAACCTACTGGAGTGGTATAGATGTCTTGTACAAGAAAGGTATTGTGAGCGTCGAGAAAATTATGCAGGTTAGTTATGCTTTTACCATATATTTGAGGGCCCTATATTTGATACATATTAAATAATTTAGTAAACTAACTTACTGTATTATTGTAGAAGCTAAAGAAGACGAATTAAGTCCATGGGCCACCAGGAAAATTACAATGCGGATGAACAAGAGTTTAAACTGGCTTGTGGTAGGAATTGAGATGTACAAAGTTTATCAAGTAGATGAGCGTCGAAGAATCCATATAGTGGAGTTATGTGATTATAGATGTACATGTCGCGTATGGCAAATTTCAGGTCTGCCTTGTGCTCGTGCATTAGCTTTTTGTAGGTGTCTTGGATTAACAGACTTCAGTCAATTGTCACAAGGGTGGTTCAGGACAATGACGCTTAAAGCAACGTACCAAGGGTTGGTATATCCTGTGGGAGAGATTTATGGGTGGCAGCGTCTTAATTACTTACAACGAGTTCAGCCACCAATAATCAAAAGGCCATCTGGACGACCAAAGGGGACAAACCATATTTTATCTCAAAATGAAGTCCTTGTATTCCCAACTTGTGGCAGGTGTGGTAGTCGTGACCACTATCGCCAAGGATGATTACAAGCAATACCAACTCCACCCAAAAAAATAAGTAACAATTCACCTCGTTTTCTAAACATCAACATCTAATGATCAATTCATGACTTCTGTGACACATTATAAAGGCACAAAAATGGGGCGACGCAAGAAGATTGGATGAACTCACAACAAACGCATTACGACTCACAGCCATTCCATTAGGATGTTGTAAACTTGAACGACCCTTAGTTGCTGATAACTATTGGGATGCAAGCAAATGGGATGGACTCACAACAAAAGTAAGAAGAAATCTTAAGTATTTGTTTTGTAACTATTTGTCTTTCAAACACACTGTCTGCTGGGGATGCTGTTAACTTTTTTCCTTTCAAACAATTTGCCTACATTCATGTTAATACAAATTTATACTAGCTAATCCAAATACAACTACTTAAAATTATAAATAACTCACGCATAGTAATTATAAAATGCAATAACAGGGTAGGGTAAAGAAATTACTCTGCATCCAGGCCCTTTGCTATTGCTTGTGCTGAATCCATCTCTTGATCAAACGATCCTTTTTAGCCAGCCTCAAAACAAATACTTGTCGATTGCGGGTCAAAAAAATAAAAGGTTTATAAACATGTCAGAATCATCAGGTCATTCCAAATGTCATTGAAAATTAAAACGGTCCTCAACCGTGGACGGGCATAGTACAAGAAGTGTTAGACCCATAAACGTTCAGGTCATAAATGTTACAAAAGATATGCCTACAATTCATAAATGTTAACAATTGAAATACAAACTAAACCATGATCTTGTGTTGGAAATAAAATCGGATCATTTTCTCTCGGTATTCCATAGCCGCTTGTATTGGGTCTTCAACATCTAATGGGATCCCATGAGTCAACCTATATACATAATAAGACATAAGAACCGGACATATAAAAATATATATAGTAAAAATATAAATAATTAAAATGTTCATTACCTGTATAGAAATAAGCAAACAAATACACCACAATCACCAAATATACCTCCCTGTTGGGGGACGTTGTGTGCATGTCTAAACTTAATACTATACTGACTTGGATCAATTCCTTTGCTAGCAAACACACCTGCCTTTAGAACCACGGGGATCTTAGTCTCTAGACACTTCCTCATTTTAACATACCATGAACGAGTTTCTTCTCCACATAGGTCTAGATTTTATGGCAATAGACTATCATAGAACGTCACATTTCCAGTTCTGATATGAAACTGTGCAAGAGACCAATGTGTCTTGGTTTGATTTATTGGAATGAAGACCTACAAATTTTTTACATTTATAATTACCTTATTCAATGAAAATAATAATTAACAAAACTACTTAGTTAAAAGCGAAAATTACCAACAGGGCCCTTTTGAAAATCAAGACCAATAAAATGAACAGGTGTCGTATTTTTAGCAGTTTTACAAAAAGATCAATAAGATAGTCATGATATAGATTACCAGATTATCCAACAAGTGATAAAATATAAGTCATGGGTATGAAAAGCATTCAAAACCTTTTTATTATAAATATTAAAATTCACATTCAAAAAGTAAACACCAATTTAGCCTTCTTTTTTTATCCTTCATTTACTAACAAATCACACTCAGACTGATGATGTGCTTCATATGCTTTTATGGGTTTTGTTCTAAATGATCCTATATCTTGAATTGATGAAAGAACAAATGATTTTGAGCTTGTTTTTAGTGAAAAGATTTGGTGTTTTGGTCAGTAAAACCAGGAAACTGTTGGCCAGAGGAATATTCATTTTATTGGTCTTGATTTCCAATTCACGATCTTCATGATCATTTTGGCAAGTACTGATTTTTATGGCCTTTGTTGGACAACTACATCCTAAAAGGGCCCTGTTGGTAATTTTCGCTAGTTAAAAAAAGGTATCTGCTCAACGTCAGTCCATGCCAATGGGTATATTTCATTGTTTGCATAGAACAAAGGAATCGAGTCTTGAAGTAGAAGCGTCAGAAAGTAACAACTAACAATCGACCAACCATGAGAAGATTTTCTAAATTGCCAGATATACCACGACTATAAGTCAATGTGCTGTATGGCATTCAAAAACACTTGGTAAAAAAAATCCATATACAATAGTAAACACAAAAAAAACAAACAGTCAATGAAAATATGGCTTACCTCGTCCCAAAACCAACCTAAACGATTCTCGTCCTCCCCAATTAAACTGTCCCAGAAACGTCGATCAACCACAATGTCATTGGACCAAGGAAACTTGCAGTTACGCTAGCCAGAGGTAATCGAAAACGCTTCCAAATAGTAATCACAATAAACTTTATCAATAGCTTTGGATGGTCGCTTGAGATTCTAAACAGAATAAATACAAACCAATCACTTTAAGTCAATAGGAAAAATAAACAAATACAAATAAAGCAGTGTATGGCATACCTCAATCCACGGTTCAAGTGCTTCACATATCTCAATCATATCTGCATGAAGCAAATTCTTTTGATTTATCAGTGTATCCAAGCTTGGAATTTTTTGGTCTGAAACTTCTACAAACAGTGGCCTGCGGACATTAACATAACGCCTCTTGTTTGCTTCACATTTCTCTAAGGCAGATTTCATGTGATTTGCTTATCTGAATACATACTTCTCATGTCTTTCTGTTCTTCCAACAACATTTTGTTCCTCCGTCTGTTAACTCTGCAATCCTATTCTTTTCAGCAAATAGCTTCTCAGCTTTCAAACATTCATCAATTGATTGGGACCTTTCAACATCACCTTTCTACGAGTACAAACATCATTTACGCATATAAGTAGTAAATACAAATTACAATTTCAGAAATTTTCAGTGTTAGACAGTTCGCTAACCAAAAGTGGAAGATGAACAAAATCATCTAAATGATCAACCAAATCATTTAAGACACAATCTTCATCACTCAAATACTTGTCAGCCAAATCACATTCATTACTAACAGTATCAGCTGTCTCCTATAACAACAGAAAATTGAAAATATAAACTTGTGTTTCTAAATATACTAACACTATCCGCTGGCTTGTTAAAAATATTAAATACCAATAAATATTACATTGTGTTTCTGAATACAGGGTTTCTGTTTACGACTCATGACCTGTTACCAATATAAATGTTAGAAAAAAAAGTAATAGAATACATAACAGAAAAAAATTAAAGTAAATGTTGATTAGGGTTCAAATATTACATTAAGGATAGTCTCAAGCTTGTAAATCGGTGCTTTCAAACTTTTTATCTCTTTGGGTAGAATCATCAAACTCTCACATAAACTCTCCAACGAAATAACTCGATCAGTAAGCGTCACCTCTTTACTACAACTCTGGTTGGCTCGAAACCCTTCATTCTCTTTCTCACTAGCTAAGCGAGTTGCTTTCAATTTTTTTTAGATACTCAAAAGACCTCCCTATTCAACAGGTGGAGCTCTAGGTGTATACCACTTGAAAAAATTATTGCTAATTGTATACCAATCTGATTGGCCCTCAGCTCCTGTAGGGTATAGGTCACCGTTTGGTTTTTTGGCCTAACAATAAAATTATTCATGTGAGATATCTAATTGTGACATCACAAAGTTTATGAGTAATCATGAGTAATCATGGGTAAAACTAATAATAATGTACAGAGAATCGGTAAAATGTGGAAAAAGTTCGCCAAAATACTCCCACTGTTGAAAGCTTGCGTGCTTTGACCAGAAACAGCCTCTCCACCAACGATCACACACAGTTGATGACTCTAGAATCCAGATCTAAAAAGTATAAAAATTATAAATCAATATTGTAAGCACAAGGAAGTTGTATAAAATTATCAATATAACTGGTAATGTAAAAGTACTAACCTTGAAACACAAAAGAAAGCCAGATAAAGTATATGATGGAATAAAGTTTGGATTTTTTTGCAACGCTTTCATGTGAGAATCATGATTCTTTGAGTGCACATTTCTGATGGAACCATACAACTCGCACCGGATGTATTCACCCTAATTAAAAGCGTTCCACTCACCCAGATTCTCAACCATTCTAAGGAAAACATCGTCAACATCTGAACTTAGCTCATGACCAATAAATATCACTTCCAAAGATAATAGTAGACAAACTCGTATGGAGTCCTCATAAGATAACTTGGCAAAACGCTCTTCATCCTCGATCATAGCTAAAAGGTCTAGGATCTTAACATACTCCCCTATCTTTTCAGGGAATACTCTATCACGGAAACTGATTTCACCCTCCCTAAACTTATGGAAGCTATGTGCCCCAAATCTAAACCCAGTAATGAGACAAAATTCATGACGACCAAAAGGTAGGGTATGTCCATTGACATTATAAATGAGTGGAAAATCATAATGATGATTATCCTGAAACTTTTGCTTCTGTATAATATAATGTATGAGACCTTCCTCGTTGTCAACATAGCTTAAATCTAACCAGCGTCCAAAGCATGTGGAACGAAATAATTCACTACGCTCAAGACCAAGCCTATCTTTAATCAACGGGAAATAATAGAGCTTGCTCCTAGCGTGTACTGTAGCATGATATTCCTAAATAATATAAGCATTATACAAAAGGTCAGATGGTGATGGAGACTAGCTATAATAGTGAAATATAAGTACACAAACATAAGTTTAGAAAACCAATTTCTATCTAAGGATGCTGTGACACTTAATAAGATCTCGCTATGGCTTTTTGTTTTTTATGTTCCAAAGTGAAATAAAAGCTTTTGTTTTTTATGTTCGAACGTGAAATAAAACCTAAGACTAGCTATAATAGTCCTTAAACAAATGATGCAGTCACACTTAACCTCTAAAACAAATGATGCAGTCACACTTAACCTCATAGAATCCTGGTGGTTCAAGGCAAGACGGGTAACAGTATAATCCAAACACACTTTAAAAACAGAAATTTGAGAGTTTATGACCATCAGGGATTTAACATAACGATTCACTAATAATCAATCTTACCTTATTTCATAATCAAACTTACAAGGAATTAAAAAAAACAAAACCTTTCACTAATTAATCAAATCTTACCTACTGCTTGATAAGTAAATTCTGGATAAATTGGATGTAAATATCGTTTTAATGAATATATCATTCTAATATCAATCTATCCTGATTTTGCAAAATATTAATCGTGAACAAATCCTTAAATTATTTTGCAAATAATTAATCATTATAAATCTGATTAAAACAACATAATCAAATAGATTTGAATCATGAATTAAGATAAATTACTGAAAAAAAACATACCAAAAGAATCATGATGACCAAGAGAATTGAAACATGAATTACAAAACCATTGATCTAATATAGGCATTTTAATGAAAATAGTACAAAAACAAGTACAATCAAAAGAAGAAAATCACAAGATTATGATATCGACGTGTACAGTTTTTTTGGTTACTTTTTCAATTTCCAAAGAGTTGATCAGTTGATCCGCCGTCGGTTGATCAATGAAATAGTACAAATGTCAGAATGTGTAGGTCAAACGTTGGGAGAAGATAATAATAAAAAAGGTTGATCAGTTGTGTACATGGAAAAATTCTAAGTGGGTAGATCAGTTGATCAAAAGTAAAAGTCTTTTTTTGAAATTTTAAAAAAAATGTCTGGATAAGAGACCATGGTTGTACTTTTTGTCCATACTTGTACTTAGCCCAATGCAAAATACAACCAAAACAGATCATATGTATAAGAAAGAGTCAATGATATAACAACTTAACAAGTACACGTAAATAGAATTAAAAACTATATAAGAGAGTTAGGAATGGTTGGGAGGCTTAAAAGTGGTGTTAAATACGTTACGTAAAATTTTGGAGTTTTGATACCAGAATCTTTTGACATCACATTTTTTGAGAAGTAGTTGGCACGAAAAAAAATGATGACAAAATGATATAACGAGCTCATAAATACTCACTTTATTAAAAAAAACTTACCAGTTAAGCCAGTGAATTTGACGCAAAAAGCTTTCATGTCAAACGCAGAGTGATGCGTCAACATATGTTTGATGTCAAAGGCTTACCAGCCAACGTTGGCTTCATCGTTCCCTGACTCTAAACAATTTACCTTTTGAATTTAAATGATTAGAAATATGAGAGTGTGTTTATTAAAATAGTTGTATTTATCACCATTATTATATATGCTGATATACACTGCGTAGTGTAGATCAACATGAATTTTTTTAGAACGTCACCTCAATCTCACTGAAATCCGACCCCGAGTTATACCATCCATAACGGGCAGGCCCCGGGACCCGAACCACTAGGGGAAAACCCCTAGAACTCACGGCTTCGCACTGAGGAGGAAAATTATTGATTCTTGTCCTTTGCAAGACTTGAACCCATGACCAAACCCCCTCCCAAGCTCCAGGAGGAGCCCAGGTGGCCAACTGCTCTAGAGCAGTTGGTTGTACATCAACATGAATAATACTGGTGAGCTAGTTGCCACAGGTGATAGTTTATTTGTCATAATTTTTTAAATAAACATTAAAATATAATATTTTTAAAAATAAGTATTGTTCATTGCTCTTTTGCTAAACAACTATTCCTTTCGTTTCAATTTTATATTTCATATATTTTTTTTGGGATGTCACAATTTTAATTATCCACTATTAAAAATATATATAAAAGTTTGATCAAATTTACCATATTATTTTTATTTGAAATTGTTATTACAAACCTTAAACAAGTAGTAATTAACTAAAAATAAAAATGTCATTATACTAATAAATAAAAGAAAAAAAAACTACAATAAATGTAAACTATTTGTTATTTTTGTCTAAAAATTTTAGAACGAAAAATAACAAAAATATAAATTTACGCTTCTTTTACTAAATATGTTGTAAAACCCGCATGCTTTTACAATGCATAGTACCTTAAGTTCGTACGTACTTGTTAAAAACTTTCCTAATATAACATGATTACGATTACGTGTTAGGAGTTTATGTATTACGTACGTGTTAGAACACGATAAATATTTTATTTGCACGATCACGTAATAATTATTTAGCAATAATTAATCACGAGCATACAATCACGAAATCACGAGCGTAATTAAAACACGAGCTATTATTAATTACATATATATATATTTAATACGAGCGTAATTAAATATATAAGAGTATGGTATTTACGTAACGAGAACATTTAAATCACGAACATAATTAAACATAAACGAGTATTAAATAACAAGACACGAAACGAGGTACGGGAACCCCCGAGGGAGTCCCTACCCGCGGCCAACACAAGGTAATGGGCCAAGCCCATTACCAATTTTACTAAGAGGGGGATAAAAAGAGTTTTTACTACTCAAATCAAAGTTACAGAAGAATTTTAAGAAAAACCTAAAACCCTTCCTCCTCCTCCTTCTTTGTGCCGCCACCTACAAACCACCATAGAAGGTGATTTTGATCTTGGATCTTGTTGATTTATTGGTTGTTCGTGTTTGTTCTTCACCCTCTCGATCCACGAATACGGTAAAACCTTTTTAACTTGTTTTCTTTTTAATTAATCTTTTATTAATTAAGAACACGTGATGTTTTTTATAAAAACACATTAATTAAACCTAGATCTAACATGTTTTGATCATTAATTAATCAAAGGGTCGATCTAAGGGGTGTTTGTTTTTGGGCCGCAAGGTACAACCGACCCCAAGGGGGGCTCGGTTTGTTTTAGCCGACCACCACCAAGACCATTTTGGTCTTGGTTGGTGCGTGTGGGTCCCACGGCAGCAAGGGGGTACCCCGATTTGGTTCGGGGTATGGTGTTGTTTCATATCCGGTGCATGTTTTTAGGCTTAGATCCGAATTATGGTTATGTTAGTTTTTTATATGTTATGAACTTATGTTAAAATTAAATTAATAATGATGTAATTAATTTAATAACATGACTTAGGTTAACTAATTATTAATAATCATGAAATTATTTTAACCTAAGTATTTATATTATTAAGACTTATGATTAATTAATTATTTTAAAAACCATGGATATAATTAATTAATTAAACATGACTTAGGTTATATTATTAATATTTAATAATACATATTTTAACCTAAGTATTTAATATATTTAATTAAAAACATGTCATACTTTAATTAAATATTATAACCTATAGTTTAATTAAATTACATGAAATAATTATTAAACTATATAATATATCATATGACTTAGAAAATAATCATGAAAATACTTAGGCTTATTTACTTAGCTTATTTAACCAGCTTTTTCTAATTATGGAAACTTTCTATTTTTAGAAACTTAATTAAATAAGGCAGCTATTTTATTTATGGAAACCAGCTATTTTTAGAAACTTATTTATTTAAGGCAGCTAATCTATTTATGGAAACTTATTTAATTAAGGCAGCTAATCTATTTATGGAAACTTTCTATTTTTAGAAACTTATCTATTTTAAGCAGTAAATCTATTTTTGAAAACTTTCTATTTTTGGAAACTTTCTATTTTTGGAAACTTTCTATTTAAGGAAACCTGCTATTTTTGGAAAGTTACTTATTATTACACAGTAAGTATAATAACACATGAAATATCAGAAATACTTAATCGGAATGAATAGAATATAGGATTTAACACAGTTTAAGGCTTTAAACAGTGTAAAATAGTAAGAACACATAAAATAAGCTAAGACGTGATATAAAACCAGCTATGTATATAGTAAGCAGATACTTATTTCATGTACGTATTTATGTAGCACTAGTGTTTCGGAAATAGGATTCTCGCAGTTCATCGTTCTCCTTCACTGGACATAAGGTACGAATTCCCGTCCTTTCAGTATGGACATTCTTTCCTTATTAGGATTTCCCCGTATGCAGCCAACTGTTTTCCCGTAGTATAAGTATGAGTTTGATTGCTTATGTTTAAATATGATTACCTATAGCCATATACATGCATGACCAGTTTCACCTAGTTATGGAGGTACCATAACCATAACATTAGAGGCACTGATGTTATGACTTCACCACAGCGGAGTGATTGCTCGTGGCGTCCCTTCAGCTTTTGGCCATTTATTTATATTTATCATGTGGGGCGTGTGGGTGCATCCTAGTTACACGTTTTTATTCAGGATTACGTGGTGAATGTGGTGTGTGCCTTGCATCCTTCACAAGGAGCTGATCCCTCCTACCCATAAAACCAGTATATTAAATTAGAGGCAGCCCCTCTAATTTGCATGATGAGGTCACCCCTCCAATTATTCATGCACGGTGGATATTCATGACCTATATTGGCTAATGGTAAAATATGACAAACAGTTTTTATAAGATAAACGTAAGACTTTCAAACTATAAAACCAGTTTTATTAAGACTTAACCAGGTTACTCGGGACTTAGTTTCTTCCGCTGTTATTATGTTATATGCTTATCCTATTCATGCTTTATTGTACATCCGTGCACTGAGCGTATTGCTCAGCCGTTTTCCTTTTCTATGTTCCCAAAACGGCAGGTACTCAGGGACGCTCGTAGACACTAAGAGTGCGTGCATATGGACTGGAAGCTGTCTAGCCTTCTTTACATTATGCATTTATTTTCTTTATGATACTTATGTTTTGGACATTGTTTCGTCCTTATTCCTTACTATACTATGTTTATGTGTGATGAGCTTTACTTTTGGACTACCGATGTTTGATTCCGGTATTTTCCTTTATATGGTCAAGTAATGTTTAGACATTTTACCTTGTATGCTTTGATGACACGCCATAATTACTATGATATTTCCATTTCCAAAATGGGGTGTTACAATTATGGTATCAGAGCCAAGGCTTCGACCTGTAGGCTCTCAAATATGACCTGTGATTAGTGGGTAGTCACTACGGTCTTCCTAGAACTGACAGTTGTTTTCATGCATTCATCATTTTTAAGCATACATATATATGTCATTGTTACAGGGTTTTTGACTAAGTAATGGTTGGTACAGGACTGGCCCTATTTAGTCGCATGTGTTTTATGGAAACTTTTAGATTTGGGACCGACCCATAGGCGTCCCCTCGATATGTCTTTTGTTTTGAGTGAACTGACCAGAGGCTTTCACTCTCGAGCATCCAAAGTTTTCATAAAACTGCATCATGCATTCATACAAAAATTTTCTTGCATAAAATTTTTCTCGTGAAATTTTTTTTTTAGTATAAATTTTTGTTTTCATGTATATATTTTATATTTTATGTTTTGAACTGTTAATCATATGTTTTATGTTATACTGTCAGATGGTTCTCACACGCGAACAGGAGCAGCTCAATGCTGCAATTCAGGCTGCCATGCAAGCCTTGCTTCCTCAACTGAGGAATGACATCCGTGCTGAAGTTCAAGCTACCAACAATCAGCAGCAGCACAATCAGCCACCTCCTCCTCCTCCTCCAGTGACATTAGCAGTATGGCTGGAGAGATTCAACAAGCTCCGCCCTCGAGCTTTTGAGAAGACAGATAGCCCCAGCGATGTTGAAAGCTGGTTGGCTCACATTGAGAAGATCTTCAACGCTATGGGCTGTGACCCCGCATACAAGGCGAGGTTGGCATGCTATCGGTTCGAAGGCGATGTACTTAACTGGTGGTTAGCTTTGATGCAATCTGAAGGTGGTGATGAGTGGGTTGCTGGTTTGACTTGGGCTCAGTTCAAGGACAGGGTGATGGAGCAGTTCTTTCCCAAGGCTGAGCAGGACAAACTCAAGAGAGAGTACCATGGGATCCGTCAGAGGGCTGGGGAGAATAGCAACGAGTTTATGCAGCGCTTTCTTCGCTTGGCTGGTTTCCTTGGTGCGGCAGCAGGTACTCCAGAAGAGCAGGCACATCACTTTAGATGGGCTCTTCGCACATCGGTCGCAAACAATCAGGTGTGTGCTACGTTCAATACTGTAGCACAAGTGGCCGATGCAGCACGGAAACTGGAGATGCTGCAGGAGAGGGATGAGTTCAGGGAAACTGAAAGACCCGACAAGAGGTAAAACCTTCATATTCAAGCGGTGATCAATCCGTATATCTTCCATATGTCAATTATTCATCTCTATAAATGTATCTTCCAGGCAGAAAACTGGGGACCGGTCTCAGCCGGCTACTCAGCAGCAGCCTCATCAGCCCAAGGGAAATGGTCAGACTAATGACCGATCTGCTACGGATAGGCGTGGCGGTAATGACAATTACCGTAACAACGCCGGGCAATCCAGCAACAGCAGGTCTTAATACTTACGAAATTTCTTATGTTTTATGTTATAACTCATATTCTGACACTCTAGCAAAATTCTACCAGGAACTATGGAAACGGTAGGGACCAGAACCAGAGAGGTTCGCAGCCTAGCCGTCCAGCTATCACTGGTACTCAATCTTACGATTATCCGCTTCGTTCAGTGTACCCAACTATTATGTCTCATGTAAAATGTTTTATCAGGTCCTCAGCCAGCCAGAGCACCTGCTGGGAGATACACTCATCCTCTTTGCTCTACTTGCCACCGTAGGCACCCAGGACCATGTCGCCGTAATACTGATGCGTGCTTCAAGTGTGGTCTTCCTGGCCATATTATGAAGGATTGCCGTAAGGGCGAGATGGAGGGTACATCGGGACATGCTGATACCAAGCCGCCTCCTACTGCCGGGCGTGTCTACACGACATCTCGAGACCAGGCCAACAAGTCTACAGGTACCATCACTGGAATCTTGTATATGTATGGTCACGCTGCATGTGTTCTTTTCGATACGGGTGATACTCACTCGGTTATTTCTACTGCTTATGCTAAGAACATTAGGATGCCTCCCTTGCCACTAGAAAATAGGCTTACTATTTCCACGCCTTTGAGGGACTCTGTACTAATCACCCATGTATACAAGAGTCTTCCCTTAGAATTTGATGATAAGGTTCGACCTGTTGACGCACTTCCGCTGGACATGAATGACTTCGACATGATTTTGGGCATGGATTGGCTATCCAAGTATCATGCTACCATAGACTGCCATTCATATCGGGTTATCTTCGGTGATGTCAATGCACCAGAGTACATTCATAATGGGTTCATACCCGGACGGTCTGTACAAATCATATCCACCCTGCAAGCGCGTGCACTACTGTCACATGGTTGCGAGGGTTACCTAGCTACGGTTCACGACCTGGATGCTGAGTCTCCATCGATTCAGGATCAACCAATAGTGTCGGAATTCCAAGACGTGTTTCCAGCAGAACTTCCGGGCATACCACCTGCAGGAGAAGTGGAATTCAGTATCGAGCTGGTTCCAGGAGCTGAACCAATCTCCAAGGCTCCTTATCGCATGGCTCCCATAGAGCTGAAGGAGCTGAAGGATCAACTGCAAGAACTTCTCGAACGAGGTTCCATTCGACCGAGCGCATCTCCATGGGGCGCACCGGTTTTATTTGTTAAGAAGAAGGATGGCAGTATGCGTCTTTGCATAGACTATCGCGAGCTCAACAAGATTACCATTCGGAATAGATATCTACTGCCACGCATTGACGATCTGTTTGACCAACTCCAAGGGGCCAAACACTTCTCCAAGATCGATCTTAGGTCAGGCTATCATCAGTTACGAGTCAAGGAGCAGGATATTGCTAAGACTGCCTTTCGTACTCGTTATGGCCACTACGAGTTTGTAGTTATGCCATTTGGCCTGACAAATGCTACAGCAGTGTTCATGGATCTGATGAACAGAATCTTCCATGAATTTCTGGACAAATTCGTCATTGTTTTCATCGATGACATCCTGATTTTCTCTAAATCCAAGGAGGAACACGAAGACCATCTTCGTACAGTACTACAGATTCTTCGCCAGAAGCAGTTGTATGCTAAATTCTCCAAGTGTGAGTTCTGGTTAGACAAGGTGGCATTCTTAGGTCACATTGTATCAGCAGAAGGAATCACTATGGATCCAGCGAAGGTTGAGGCCATCACTAAGTGGCCAATGCCGACATCAGCGACGGAAGTCCGCAGTTTCTTAGGCTTAGCTGGCTATTACCGTAGGTTCGTGGAGAACTTTTCCCGCGTAGCACTACTATTGACCAAACTGATGCGGAAAGGGGAGAAATTCGTCTGGACTGAAGATCGAGAGAAGAGCTTTGAAGACCTGAAGCAGAAGCTAGTATCTGCACCTATTATTACTCTACCATCTGGTACGGGTGGATTTCAAATCTACAGCGATGCATCGGGGAAGGGACTTGGCTGTGTTCTCATGCAACATGGGAAAGTGATCGCGTACGCTTCACGGCAGCTTAAGCCTTATGAAGAGAATTACCCCACGCACGATCTGGAACTTGCTGTAGTCGTGTTTGCATTGAAGATATGGAGACACTACTTATATGGAGAATCATGTGACATTTTCACGGACCACAAGAGCTTGAAGTATATCTGCACTCAACGTGAATTGAACATGAGGCAGAGGAGATGGTTAGAGCTGTTGAAGGATTATGACATTAATCTCAGTATCATCCCGGAAAGGCAAATGTAGTAGCAGATGCCCTTAGCAGGAAGTCCGGAATGATCAACAGCATTAGAATCGAAGAGGAAATCATAAGAGACTTGGAGCGACTAGACATCAAGATCATGGTACGTGGACAGCACGGTTACTGGGCTAATCTTAGAGTAGAACCCGAGTTACTATCTAAGATCAAGGAAGCTCAGAAGGATGAAGGGGAAATATGGGCGATAATACAGAATTTGGAGAAGCAGACAGAATTCAGAGTAGATGCAGATGGTATCGTATGGCAGGGCACTAGACTTTGTGTTCCTGATGACCAAGAACTCCGGGAAGCTTTGCTAGCAGAAGCTCATAGCTCCCCATTCTCGATACATCCTAGTTCAACTAAAATGTACCATGACATCAAGCAGTACTTTTGGTGGAGTGGTATGAAGCAGGATGTGGCCACTTACGTCTCCAAATGTCTTACCTGCCAGCAGGTTAAGATCGAGCATCAGCGATCTGGCGGTCTCCTTCAACCGTTAGACATTCCAGAGTGGAAGTGGGATAAAATCACCATGGATTTTGTTACCGGTCTTCCGCCTACCAAAAGGAAGCACGATGCAATTTGGGTTATCGTTGATCGACTTACCAAATCAGCTCATTTCTTACCGATCCGCAAGGAAGATCCGGTAAGTAAACTCGCAGATACGTACAGACGAGAGATCATGAGACTACACGGTGCACCATCCAGCATCGTCTCAGACAGAGATCCTCGATTCACTTCGCGCTTTTGGAAAAGTCTGCAGAAAGCTTGGGGTACACAACTTAAGCTTAGCACGGCCTTTCATCCTCAAACGGACGGACAGTCGGAGCGAACCATTCAGACATTGGAAGATATGTTGAGATCATGTGCGTTGGAATGGACGGGTGATTGGGAAGAATACATCTGTTTGGTGGAGTTTGCGTACAACAACAATTGGCACGCGAGCATCAAGTGTGCTCCATTTGAGATGTTGTATGGCAGAAAGTGTCGCGCCCCAATCTGCTGGGATCAGGTTGGCGAGCGAACACTCGAAGGACCAGAAATCATAGAGATGACAAACGAGAAGATCGCAGTAGCTAGACAGAAGATTCAGGAGGCACGGTCACGTCAAAAGAGTTACGCCGACAAGCATCGTAGGGATTTACACTTTAACGTAGGAGATCACGTCTTCCTTAAGGTTTCGCCGGCACGTGGTGTTAGACGCTTCGGGATTAAAGGGAAGCTCAGTCCTCGTTTCATCGGACCGTTTGATATCATTCAACGAGTCGGTGAAGTATCTTACCGATTGGCGTTACCTCCGCAACTTTCGCATGTGCACAATGTGTTTCATGTGTCCTTACTCAAAGGGTATCAATATCATCCCCTTCATATGGTTCAGCATCCACTGGAACAGATTCGTGAAGATCTCACTTTTATAGAAGAACCCGAACGAGTTCTTGACAGGCAAGAACGAGTCATGAGAAAGAAGACGATTCCATTCGTCAAAATTCTATGGAGGGATCATACCGAGCGGGAAGCCACTTGGGAAAAAGAGGAGTCTATCCGGACTTCTTACCCTCATTTCATATTTTGAATTCGGGTATGTTCTTCTTTTCGAGTTTACTTTATCTATAATTCGGGGACGAATTATTCTTTTTAGGGGGGAAGAGTTGTAAAACCCGCATGCTTTTACCATGCATAGTACCTTAAGTTCGTACGTACTAGTTAAAAACTTTCCTAATATAACATGATTACGATTACGTGTTAGGAGTTTATGTATTACGTACGTGTTAGAACACGATAAATATTTTATTTGCACGATCACGTAATAATTATTTAGCAATAATTAATCACGAGCATACAATCACGAAATCACGAGCGTAATTAAAACACGAGCTATTATTAATTACACATATATATATAATACGAGCGTAATTAAATATATAAGAGTATGGTATTTACGTAACGAGAACATTTAAATCACGAACATAATTAAACATAAACGAGTATTAAATAACAAGACACGAAACGAGGTACGGGAACCCCCGAGGGAGTCCCTACCCGCGGCCAACACAAGGTAATGGGCCAAGCCCATTACCAATTTTACTAAGAGGGGGATAAAAAGAGTTTTTACTACTCAAATCAAAGTTACAGAAGAATTTTAAGAAAAACCTAAAACCCTTCCTCCTCCTCCTTCTTTGTGCCGCCACCTACAAACCACCATGGAAGGTGATTTTGATCTTGGATCTTGTTGATTTATTGGTTGTTCGTGTTTGTTCTTCACCCTCTCGATCCACGAATACGGTAAAACCTTTTTAACTTGTTTTCTTTTTAATTAATCTTTTATTAATTAAGAACACGTGATGTTTTTTATAAAAACACATTAATTAAACCTAGATCTAACATGTTTTGATCATTAATTAATCAAAGGGTCGATCTAAGGGGTGTTTGTTTTTGGGCCGCAATGTACAACCGACCCCAAGGGGGGCTCGGTTTGTTTTAGCCGACCACCACCAAGACCATTTTAGTCTTGGTTGGTGCGTGTGGGTCCCACGGCAGCAAGGGGGTACCCCGATTTGGTTCGGGGTACGGTGTTGTTTCATATCCGGTGCATGTTTTTAGGCTTAGATCCGAATTATGGTTATGTTAGTTTTTTATATGTTATGAACTTATGTTAAAATTAAATTAATAATGATGTAATTAATTTAATAACATGACTTAGGTTAACTAATTATTAATAATCATGAAATTATTTTAACCTAAGTATTTATATTATTAAGACTTATGATTAATTAATTATTTTAAAAACCATGGATATAATTAATTAATTAAACATGACTTAGGTTATATTATTAATATTTAATAATACATATTTTAACCTAAGTATTTAATATATTTAATTAAAAACATGTCATACTTTAATTAAATATTATAACCTATAGTTTAATTAAATTACATGAAATAATTATTAAACTATATAATATATCATATGACTTAGAAAATAATCATGAAAATACTTAGGCTTATTTACTTAGCTTATTTAACCAGCTTATTTCTAATTATGGAAACTTTCTATTTTTAGAAACTTAATTAAATAAGGCAGCTATTTTATTTATGGAAACCAGCTATTTTTAGAAACTTATTTATTTAAGGCAGCTAATCTATTTATGGAAACTTATTTAATTAAGGCAGCTAATCTATTTATGGAAACTTTCTATTTTTAGAAACTTATCTATTTTAAGCAGTAAATCTATTTTTGGAAACTTTCTATTTTTGGAAACTTTCTATTTTTGGAAACTTTCTATTTTTGGAAACTTTCTATTTTTGGTAACTATTTATTTTTGGAAACTTTCTATTTTTGGAAACTTTCTATTTAAGGAAACCTGCTATTTTTGGAAAGTTACTTATTATTACACAGTAAGTATAATAACACATGAAATATCAGAAATACTTAATCAGAATGAATAGAATATAGGATTTAACACAGTTTAAGGCTTTAAACAGTGTAAAATAGTAAGAACACATAAAATAAGCTAAGACATGATATAAAACCAGCTATGTATATAGTAAGCAGATACTTATTTCATGTACGTATTTATGTAGCACTAGTGTTTCGGAAGTAGGATTCTCGCAGTTCATCGTTCTCGTTCACAGGACATAAGGTACGGATTCCCGTCCTTTCAGTATGGACATTTTTTCCTTATTAGGATTTCCCCGTATGCAGCCAACTGTTTTCCCGTAGTATAAGTATGAGTTTGATTGCTTATGTTTAAATATGATTACCTATAGCCATATACATGCATGACCAGTTTCACCTAGTTATGGAGGTACCATAACCATAACATTAGAGGCACTGATGTTATGACTTCACCACGGCGGAGTGATTGCTTGTGGCGTCCCTTCAGCTTTTGGCCATTTATTTATATTTATCATGTGGGGCGTACGGGTGCATCCTAGTTACACGTTTTTATTCAGGATTACGTGGTGAATGTGGTGTGTGCCTTGCATCCTTCACAAGGAGCTGATCCCTCCTACCCATAAAACCAGTATATTAAATTAGAGGCAGCCCCTCTAATTTGCATGATGAGGTCACCCCTCCAATTATTCATGCACGGTGGATATTCATGACCTATATTGGCTAATGGTAACCTATGACAAACAGTTTTTATAAGATAAACGTAAGACTTTCAAACTATAAAACCAGTTTTATTAAGACTTAACCAGGTTAATCGGGACTTAGTTTCTTCCGCTGTTATTATGTTATATGCTTATCCTATTCATGCTTTATTGTACATCCGTGCACTGAGCGTATTGCTCAGCCGTTTTCCTTTTCTATGTTCCCAAAACGGCAGGTACTCAGGGACGCTCGTAGACACTAAGAGTACGTGCATATGGACTGGAAGCTGTCTAGCCTTCTTTACATTATGCATTTCTTTTCTTTATGATACTTATGTTTTGGACATTGTTTCGTCCTTATTCCTTACTATACTATGTTTGTTTGTGATGAGCTTTACTTTTGGACTACCGATGTTTGATTCTGGTATTTTCCTTTATATGGTCAAGTAATGTTTAGACATTTTACCTTGTATGCTTTGATGACACGCCATAATTACTGTGATATTTTCATTTCCAAAATGGGGTGTTACATATGTATTAAAAACCAAAATATTATATTGCGCACTACTTTTAAAAAATCTATCAACACTTCATGCTAAACATACTATAGCCAACTTGATATCATTCACAAGTTTGATCTTCGACGATTCTTCACATAGAACTTGACATGTATCGTAAACATATTTCTCAAATATACAGAGAAATGAAAAAGTTTTACAAAAAAATTACGTAGTAATTTACTATAGAACGTGTACCTTGATAAAAAAATAACTTTAACGAAATGACGTGTACTTGCTATCGTTTTTTCTGGAACCTCTTATGTCAATGGTTTTAATGTTACATTATTTAGGATACCTACCTCGCTACCCAATAACATAAGTAGGGTGGGAGTTGGGTTTGTCGGGTTCGGGTTTTAGATCGGTCGAATTTAGGTTAATGTTAAAAATGATTTATTTTTTATATGATTCAATTTTAATTCAGATTATTTGGGTTCGAGTCAGGTTTAGTTGGATTCAGGTCAACCGAAAGTAGATAAATTATTTAAAAAGCCATTTTTTTATTTTTTTAATAAAATTTATATTTAATTTAAATTTTAAAATAAAATAAAAAATTTCTTATTCGGGTCAATCGATTGACCCGAATCGAATTAGACATAAATATTATACTCGATGTCTGACCCGATTTCGAAATCGGGTTAGTCGGGTTGATCCGACTAACCCGAATTGAAATTTCAACCATCTAAGTAACTCGACACGAATATGCTCGAGTCAAGTTAAAGTCGAGTCGAAAATATTGACACCCCTACTCATAAGTATTCTTCATTTACCATTTATAAGTAAGCTTGTATAAAACTTTAAAAGACTGAATAAATCACTACGTGTGTTATGAAACTTTTGCTAATTAATCATTCATTTATGCATGTGTATTTTTTAAAAAGTACCAGAAACAGTTGAGGCTCAAAATTGGTGTTAAAAGTGTCTGTCATATAAATTAAAGTGTTTTTGGTATCAAATTTTTTTTGACAATATCAATCAAAACTTGGGCAAGTTTTTTGTGGAGTTTTTATTTTTTCTATCATTTATTTATATGAATGTAGTGTTTTTTTAGTTAAAACATATAGTTGTAGATATTAGCTTTGAATGAAATGTTTTTTTTTGCAAAATGAGTTTTAGAAAAGGTGGTTATTAATACCCTTTTAAATAATACAAATACTCTCCTATTATTATTTTTTAAATTTTTATGGTTTTTTTTGTTATAAAACTATATATCAAGAAATACAAAATAAAAATTACAACATATCAAAAGTATTAAATTGTCAAAAAAAACACGGAAAAAAAACTAAAAAATAACCTATGTTATAATATAATCTATGAAAAAAAAAGTAGAGCGGTACTTTTTTACTTTTAAAAGCTAAAGGTATTAATAATATGATTTTTTAGAAAATTGTATACTACTTACATTAGAGCACAGGATATGGTGCTGAGCCGTCGTACTGAGCCGTGGGAAAACACCAAGTTTTTTAAGGGGTATGGTGTGTGGTGGGTAAATGATCCCACAACACCAAAACCTCCACAACACCAAAAATGGGGCTCCTTGGTTGGCTTGAGTCGTGGGGTTTATGTGGGCCCTATTACTTTATTAAAAAAAAATTATAAAACAAATTTATTAAACATTTCATTAAAATAAAAAAAAGTACATAAATTAAAAAAAATACGAAAAAAAAAATTAAAAAAAATACGAAAATACAAAACATAAATTAAACTTAATTTTTTTTTCCGAAATATAATTCTCGGGTCTTCCTCTTCAACTCTTCGATGCTCTCCGCGTCTTCCGGGGACATTCCGGTAGTGTCGAAATTAAGGATTTTTAAATCCTCATTCCGTTTAGCAATATCGCAAACCGCGAGTCTTGCGGCTAACTCACGATCCATGGATTCTTTTTTCGCCTCTCGGTCAATCAAGATTTGTTCTTGCATCATTTCGGCAACCCGGGCTTTAGACGAAGAGGATGTGGCGGACGAGCTATTCGAAGATCGTTGGCTTTTTGTTCTTCGTGGAGCCCCCGAAGGACGCGGGATTGTGTCGTCTCCAAACATTTTCGGCTCTTCGTCGACATCGGTTACACGACCCCGGGTACGACGAGCTTGTGTTGACTCGGGGTTTTGCCACTTGTATTTGTCTCGCAAAAAAATCCACGCTTCACGATTCCTAAACTCGGTCTTGTATGTTTCCTTAAACATTGTGCAAACCCGCGAGTACATAAGCTCATCATCCTCACCACTTGCCAACGTGGTAGCATCGTAAAGAGCATTAAACTTGCCAACAAGTCCGTTCATCGGCGTCCACTTACCCGTTAACATGTTCTTGTTACGCTTCTTGTAATCTTTTTCCGATGCAACCTTGTTATACTCGGCCATAATCTTGTACCAAAAAGTGTCGTTCGATTGATCGCTTCCGTTTCTCGGATCCTCGGAAATTAGGATAAAACACTCGGCCAAAAGCCGTTCCTCGGCTTGAGTCCAATAAGTTCGGTCGGGTTTTGGCTCACGTGGTTTTTTCCCACTAGCTTGTTTTTTGGCTATAGATTTTTTTCGGTTTCTTTTGAGTGGTTCGTCCTCCTCCTCCTCCTCGTCGTCTCCCACGGTATTGTCATCTTCGTCACGAAGATCGGTTTGTGGTTGAGATGAATGTGTTGGGTAAGTTGAAGGTACTTGGGTTTGTGAGGGATTACATATACCTTGTGTTTGCATCCACATTTGAAATTGCTCCGGAGAACAATTAACAAACGGGTTCATCATCAAGGGTGGGATTTGGATGTTGGGTCGTGAAGGTGTAGGAGAATTAGAGTTAACGGAAGATGGTGTTGTAGGGTTAGACGAAGACCCGGGGTTGGTGTTGTTAAAGTACTCGTACACCCAATTGTTCACATGGTTCGGATCCATCACTAGTATGTTTGAGTTTTTGTTATGTATGGTTTTAGTTTTATAAAAAAGGGATGTTTTGGGGGGTTTTATAGTGTAAAAATAGGGTTTTTTTGAAAATTTCGGGCCTCCCCCCGCTCCTCAAACAGTCACATTTTTAAATGCAACGGCTATTTTTTAAATTTTCAAGTTTTTTTTAAAAAAAATTAAATATGCACGAAAACGCGAGACCGGGTACGGTCTCGCGTTTTCGTGTCTCGCGTTTTCGTGCGAAAACGCGCGCCGTCCCCTCGGCGCGAGACACGAAAACGCCACACGGGGTGTGGTTTCTCGCGCCGTCGTGCTGCGTTTTCGCATGGCGCGAGGGGATGCTCTCCCGTACCCTGTGCTCTTAAAAATAGGGAAATTTCTGTAAATAAATTTTTACCAAAAAGTGTTTGTGTTAAAAGTTTCAAATCTTCCGAAAATAATTTAAGTCAACTGAGGAAATCGAAGCAACCTTACACCATATGTTGACATGTGTTCAATACAAATACAAGTTGTCTCGGTTTAACTCGAGTTGTCTCGGTTTTTTTATTGCTACGGGACACATATCAAAATATGATGCCAAGTTAATTTGTAAAAATATCCCTTAAAAATATGCTTTCGACATAAAAGCACCTTGCATGTGTCCCCATGAAAATTTATTGTGACAAGTGAACCTTGGAATGCGTCGGTAGCAAATTAGTGGATGGAATTAAAACTGTCCAAGTGTTCTTGCTAGCTACTATTCGAGTGACAACAAATTTTCAACAACTACGTACTATATTTTCATAAATCCTTTACATATAAATTCTTATTACAGTAGTTCACATTGAGTGATTGAATAAAACATATTATATATAAAACCTTTACTCTTTTCAACTTTTGGATAGTATGATAGTATATATTCTATATATTATAAAAATTTATCTCTTAAGCTTTTCAATACAAAAAGTCTACATAATAATAATATCCAAAAGTTAAGCTATTGTAGTTTTATCAATCATAAGTGGGTTGTGGCAAAAGCATTCATACAATTTGCTAGTGGCATGTTGAAGTAGCTAGTAATGGTTCAAAAGTGGTCATGACATGATATTGGCACTCTTTTAAGTCCCCTACTTAAAAGGCAACAGTTAATGTAGGGTCAGAAAATTAATATTCTCGAATTTCGATCGAGAAATGATTTATGAGTCCAATATGGGTGAGGTTATGCTAAAAAGTCATTGGTATCCTTCTGTTATTTCAGTTTTTTATTTTATATTTTTATTTATATTATAAAACTGAAATTTTGAAAAATAGAATTAATATTATAAAATTTAATAGATTAAAAGTAACAAACAGACAAAAATACAAAACGAAAACCGATAAAAATTTATGCTAGACTAGTATAAATTAGGAGACAAAAAGACGAAAAATACAATTATTTTATACTTTTTATACTTTAAGAGATATTAATAGAAGAGTCTAACAAATGTCTAATATTAAATACTTAAGATGCTACTATGATTTTTTTGATTAAAAGGAGAAAATGACAATGACACGTACGTGTCAATTAAAGATAATGTAGAGATATAACTATGCTATAATTTTGCATAGTAAACCGCTCAATAACTTCGTTGATTCTAATGGCAAAGATCGGGGATAATTCTTTTTTTTTTCTGTCAATTTATCATGATGATATGCTGATGAGCAAAATCATCACTTATTTATCGAGTAGTGGGTATATGACAAACGCATAAAAAGCACTCAAAAATGTGTCCATGCGCATTAGATTTGTAGACTTAAGATCTATACATACACTTAAATTAGCATACACCTATCCAATCAATTATAATCACCTATTTTTAAAAAAATCCACTTCCCACCACTTTTTTAAAACTTAAATATCTTACAAACAGTAAATCGTCAAACGAAAAAAAATACACAATTGTTACGAGAATTAAATCATCTATCTATCGAGGGGCATATTTATATACTTTCGACGAACTTTTTTTTCGACTTTTTTTTTTCTTAAGTCACGTCTGGAGATAATCATATATGATTCGTCACGAATCATATATGATCCGTCACGAATCATATATGATCCATCACGAATCATATATGATCCGTCACGAATCATATATGATCCGTCATGAATCATATATGATTTTCAGAAAATCATATATGATTCGTGATATAAATCATATATGATTTTCTGAGAATCATATATGTTTCGTGACGAATCATATATTATTCTCTCCAGACGTGACTTAAGAAAAAAAGTCGAAAAAAAAATTCGTCGAAAATATATACATGTGCCCCTCGATAGATAGATGATTTAATTCTCGTTGCGATGATATGTTTGTTTTACGTAACGATGAACGGTTTGTGAGATATTTAATTTTTAAAAATTAGTTTTTTTTTATATGATAAAAATGGATGGTTGTGATTGGTTGGTTGAGTATATGTTAAACTAAAGATTTATGAGATCTTTTTCCTAGATTTGTATCTATAAACGTATAAAGATTAATGGACTTTTTGAAGTTTTTGGTAGCATATTTTCATGTGTCACTTACTATATTGTGCAATAGATTTACCACAATCAAACGATCTTTATTGTTTTTAGGGTAAATTGGAAAAATTTTCTTTTGAATATCAAAAAAATTCGAAAAAAAATCACGAGACAAAAGATGATAAAAAAACGTTTATTAGTTTTGCATTTTCATGCAAAGCTTTTGAGACATTAAATCTTAATTTTTGGTCGTTATTATCCGTTATCTCCCTCACGTGCCATGCACGTGAATTTCGTCCTTTTCACTCGTCCTCTGACCCCACTTTCCACATCTCTCTTGTGCAAAACTTATCTTCGAAACCATTTTCCTTTAGGTCAAACACGTGTGCATAGTATAGTTTATACGCAAAAGAACCCTTAGTTTCCAAAACCATCCTAATAGTAATCTAATTCCATCTCCAAATCGTATTAACCGAGCACATAATCAATAAATTATTGAAAATGGGCGCCAACCTTTGGTGTTAAGCGAGCACATAATGCACATATCGAAGATCTTGTTTGTGTTTATGTTTAGTTTCTTCTTATTGTGAATGGATTGGTTTTATAGTTTTTGTACATGGTTACAACATGTATATACTAAGTAGAAGCTACTTAACGTTGTAATTACACATGTTAGTGCTTAATTGTGTGCTTATAATATTTGTTGATGTTTTAATTATTTATATAGAAATGTATAAGAACTTCTTTAGCCTTAAATCAGTCATATGGATGGATGCATATGGTTATAGTCTCTATATGGGGAAGGTCAGGGGTTCAACTCCTATCATTCCCCACATGGGGGATTTTTCTAGAATTGGCAGCCGAGTTTGAATTCCATCGCAATGCCTTGAAGCCCCTTAATGGGAAACTAGATGGCTAACATGGGGGTGATATTCTCTTTCTTAGATGATTCGAACTCGAGTCGAGAGAGTTGGTGCCTAGGTGGAACGCAAGATACTCCGCTGCACCAAACTGCCGTTAAAAAAAAGTCATACTGGAGATTTTACATCACCACCTGGAAGAACATATCGATTTCCAATAATAGATTGGTATGATTATGTAGATGCAGAACTATTTTCACTTGTTGTGTAAGATGATTTATTAAGTGACTTAGGTTTCAAGGATGGTAGGATTATCCACTCTTATTTTAGGATACCAGGACAATCATTGCATGAGGGATTGGTAGCCATATATTTTGAGGAGCAAAACTGAAGAACTATGTTACCACATCTAGAGGGATAGAGTTGTGGATTTAGAATGGTGTTGCAACTATTGATCAATATAAGCCGGATGAAGTGTTGAATCCGTGTACAACCATGGTTAGTAAAGAGGATGGTAACATGACGATGTTCAAATATAATGAAAGTCATGATTCAACCAGACCATTGAGTTTTACAAGAATAATGTTAGACATACAAATGGGAAATGCCGATACTGTTAGTAGGGATGCAACTTTGACAGATGTTGTGTTTGACCTTGATGAAGTTGCTGATGATTTTTACGATGCCGACTTGTTCCAACAACCAATGTTGTTGATCCCTACGACGAGGATGATGGCGTTACAGCCATGGTGGATGGAATTCTTCAAGGGGATGATTAACAAGTGATGTTCAACTTGACTGTAGATGAATAGGTTGTTGATAGGGAACATGTTGATGAAGAAGATGTGGATGTAGAGAGTTCGAATGACACTGATGGAAGTGCTTTTAAACAAGAAGATAAAACCCCGATTGAGCCACATGTGAACATGGATGATTTTAATTTTGAACTTGATTTACACCTTGAACATATGACGAACTTGGTTAGGGATATCGTCGAACAGGATTGGGACTCCTTTTCGGAAACTTTAGACTTTGGTGTATATGATTTGGGCTTTGACTAAAATGATACTCCCGGTGTTAAAAAAAAGAAGAAAAAGTAAAACAATTCAGCAATGCATACATCGACAAGGAAGATATAAGTGTTGGCTTCGTAGTAGGCAAGGAATATGCAGGAAGAGACCTGATATGTGATGACTTAAAAAATATGCCACTAAGAGCATGAGAAAGGTTCAAGTAACGAAGTGTGGCCTAAGAAGGATTACAGCATACTAATTTGGGGACTATTTTAGGTCATACTAGTTTGATAGTTGTAGGTGATGAAGCAGACCCTTCATACTTTCCTTGTAGTTCAGAGTTAAAGGGAAAAAAATGTAGAAACAAACTTGGCTGGTCAAAAAGTCCATGAGAAACCCGTGTGCCCATAGACCCTACACGCATACCAAAAATGATGTATGTTGGAGTATCGAAACATTAATTGACAATCATAAATGCATCCAAAAAGAGATATTCCCAGTTCTAATTTAAGATTCCTATCTAAAAAAGTAAGCAAAATTCATATATCAAACCCCAAGATCCCAACCAAGGCACTACAAGAACAATTAGTGCAAAATTTCCAAATTAACCTTACTGGTAATAAGGTATACAAAGAAAAATAAATGGTCATGAAAAGAATACGGGGTGATTATGAAGAGCAATATATAAAACTGATGGATTATGCAATGGAGTTGAAGTGAAAAAACCTAGATACAACAATCAATATCCACGTCGAAACAAACACGGATTTAACCCTTAGCTCAAGGGTTTTCAAATGAATTTATGTTTGTCTTGGTCTACTAAAAGAAGGGTTCATAGCTACTAAAAGGGAAATAATGGATTTGGATGGAGCTTTTATCAAAGGGCCATATGCTTATCAAATCTTAACGAATGTTGGCGTGGATAGCAATAATGGTGTGTACCATCTAGCTTACGCAATTGTTAAAGTTGAGTGCAAGAGTTCATGGTTATCCTTCCTTTCCTGCTTAGGAGATGACCTTAATTTGTAACATAATTCTAACTTCACATTCACCTCCGACAAACAAAATGTATAGTTCCTTTCCTGCTTAGAAGATGACTCGTAATTGAATTTGTATAGTATTAAAGCCAATAACTTGAACTTTTGTTTCTTGCTACAAAGGATATTAGCAGCCATTGTATAATTGGTTCCTGCTGCTGAAAATAGATTATTTGTGAGACACATTTATGAAAATATAGAAAAGGATTACAAAGACAAAATTTTAAAGGAGCTTATTTGGAAATGTGCAATGACATTAACAATATCTCACTTGGATACAAGGATCAAATAAAAGCGGTAGACCCTAAAGCTTATGTCTGGTCAAAAAAGATACCTTCATCATCATGGCGTAGGCACATTTCTTAGGTATGGTTAGTTGAATGTGGTATTATATATTGCATACCATGTAATTTCCAATAATATTAGTTGAATATTGATACTTTATGTAACATACATGGAGATCTCAATGTGATATCCAACTAAACAACATATGTGGAGATTTTAACAGTAAGTTGATGTATGATACAGATCTGCTAATAACTGGTTGTTTGGAATATATAAGGGAGTATCTTCTGAAGAGGAATTGTAAATGTGTAGCAAGTGATAGACAGAACTAATGGCATGTTAACCCCAACTACTACACGAAAATTTAGGTTCATTAACGAAACATCAAATGAATAGAGTTTTCTTTTTAAGGGGGGGATCATGCAAGTGTAAGGGACCTAATGACTAATGTGGTGTGAAGCTAAATCTTAGACAATATGATTGTATGTGAATGGGGTTAACTAGCATACCATGTAGACATGTCGTTGAAACACTAAACAACAAGGATGCTCATGGAGAAGTTGTTGGGATACCAAAGGATTCGGTGGCACTATGTTATTGGTTAAAGACATCAATGGAGACGTATCAATATAAGGTTAAATCTATTAGTGGTGGCAGTTTTTGGCCACAATACAGGATCCATAGTCTGTTGCTGCCTCCTCACCACCTATGTTCCTATAGGTAGATCAAAGAAGAAGAGAATAATTCCAAGGATGAAGTTGATGACCAAACTATAAAGAAAATGGTTAAGAATGGAAAGATGACAAGGACATGCATCTAGATGACTTGCAGCAAGTATAAAGGAAGGGGACATAATAGAGAGGGTGTACTAGTTCAAGAGACAATCAAGGAACAAAAAGGGTAAATGATCAAGACAATGAGTCTAGATAGCCAGCCAATGGCATCACAAACAACTACGAAATCAGGAATCGTAAGTATCCCCAATAGTTAGCGAACGCTAGTACAAATAACTCAAGCATCCGGAACAACAAGCCATCGTGTTGGATCACAATCAACTGTGAATGGTAAAGGTACAAGGAAGAAGAGACAAAGCAGGATAGGGGTGGTGGTTCTACAAAGCAGAAGAAATGAGTTTGCTTAAGTGAGTTTGCACCCATTCGCTTGATGGTGCGATAACAAAAGCAATGTTTACTCTTATTTCATTGTTATGTGTGTTTAAGACAATTTTTAATTGTTATACTTTTATAATGTGTTTGTTTTAGATAGTAATAATATTGGATGTTGAGAGCTTGATTTGCAATGCTACTAGTCTAATTCGGTCTATGGTACTTGTTTAATTCACTATATGGTACTTGTTTAATTCATTTAATTTTAGGCATAGTGATGAATTGTTGACTCAATGAGTCAAGCTGACTTGCCAATAAGTCTTGCCATTTTCTGTAGTAGACTAGATATACTTTAGAGCACCAATTCCCTTAGCAGTTCACAAAAGATTCAAATCTTGTAACACTAAGATGTTACAACAATTTTTTTTGACATAGTTAGGCATTAGACTAAGATATATTTCTGTATCTTTAGATACTGTTTCCAAACACACAAAAAACCCATTTTTTGACTAATTAAAGTCAAAGTTAAAGGGCTATATCCAAACACCCAAAAATACCCATTTGTTTACCGATTAAAGTCAAAATTGAAGTCTTATATCCAAACATCCAAAAATACCCATTTGTTGCCTTAATCAACACATAACACTATAATAAGTAACCCATACCAACTACATTTTCTTTTTTATGTAACAAAACATCACCTATTATGCCATAACAAATTTTTATTCACATAAAAACGTCAATAAAACGAGGGATGACATTATTCCCTAAAACATGAAATTAAGCATAACCAAAATCCCACTAACCAACACTATTATGCCATAAGAACCTAGAAATACTTGTAGACAACAAACATAATGATCTAGATAAAAAGAAGCATTTTCTTTAGTTTCTTCGAAAGAGCATCCTTCTCACTCAACAACATCAGTTGCTCCTCCAGATCGGTAACACATTGGGGGGTCACTCCAATCAATAAAACCGCAACAAAGACAACAGTGGAACCATCTCCCCGAGTTCGTGTTAGTCCCTGATGATTTGATTGTTAAGGGTTTGCCACATTCACATATGATCACCATGACTGGAGACTGTTGTGTGTAAAAAGATATAAAGCAAGGTTTGACTAAAGAGTGTTATGTAGATGACATACATATATACGCATCTTTCTTACACACGTGTTTGTAGTGGCGGGAAAATGGTCTCGGGACAAGTTTCGCACGATGGAAAAGTAGAGGATGGTCTGTCGTGATTTAGACGAGTTGAAATGAAAAAATTGCTCTCACGTGCATGAAGATAATGGGTGATAACGACCGAAAAATGAGATTTTTGCACCACCTTTTGTCTCGGTGGTTTTTTTTCTCGCAATTTTGCAATATTCAAGGGAAAAGAATCACAGTTTACCTTTTTTTTATCTTCAAATGTGTTCATGCGCATTTGGATGGAACGTAATAATATATTATTTAAGAAGTTGTCAGAGGATTTTCGGGATAGTATTATGGTCATTCTTCGGCTTAAGATTTTAACTTTTAAATTCAACGGATGTAAAACCTCGCTCCGAAAAGAGACAAAGTGTTACGTTTAAGGTGTCACATCAAATACATCATATTTAAAATGGGCTAAAATGAAACTTTTATTAATCATCATATATGAAAAGTAATATCTAATTAATAAAAATACACAAAACAACGGGGTCCAAAGTGAAAACTGAAATAGTAAATATAATGAGTAATTTATATAACTCGGGTAACTCTAGACACACACACAATCCGCTCTCAATGCCCCGCTTCCCGCTTAATACCTGCCGCATGAAAAATAAAAACGGTCGGGCGATTGCCCAGTGTACGAATATAACAAATTATACTGAAAGGTAAAGAGAGACAATGAAGCTACGGATGTCAACAATATATGAACAAAGAATGTATAAGTGTATCTTAAAAAGGATATGAATGAAAGGTATCAAAATGCCCACGAACCCAAATATTATATCTCATATCACACATATATCACGCGCAGTTGCACGGTTCTCCCAAAAATGCACATAGGTGAATTAGACCTAATGTACCAAAAGTGATATGGGGTGTATAGCACATACGACCCAATCACATCAAATCAAATCATAATTACCAAAAGCCTAGGATGCATCCATACGCTCCCTGCAAAACAGAATAGCACGTACACCACTCACAAAATATATAGCAATATGGCCATCAAAAGGGAACACCAGGGACTAATCTGTAACACCCCCAAATTACCACGCAGCGGAATGTCCACATTGGGTGTTACTCATAGCACATCACATACAATCATAGAAAACAATCCCAAAAGAGACGTTAAAATGTATAAATATAACATTGTCTAAAATATTTTCCATCCCAAAAGATACCATCAGAGTAGCGTTTTAGTCCCAAAAACCGTTACCAACATAACATGTCCCTCAAAATACTTGAATGAAATGGTTAATTTAAAAAGGATGAAAAATAAACAAAAGTTAGACAAGTAAGCACCAACTCTCTCCTTGCATGCTCCGCTGCTATCCATCTTGATTACCTGAAATACATGCTTAAAAGGATCAACACAAAGGTTGAGCGAATCTATAGGTTTTGCAAATCATCATTTGAACACAAGTATATAAAAAGCAATTTCATTTATGGTTCCTTTGTGTGACCCTACGTTGGTATACGTGTCCACACCAATTCATTGTACTCAATGTACCAATCCATTGTACTCAACGTACCAATCCATTGTACTCAACGTACCAATCCATTGTACTCAACATACCAATTCCATTTCAATCACAATTCCCTTGTGTGACCCTACGTTGGTATACGAGTCCACACCATTTCATTGTACTCAACGTACCAATCCATTGTACTCAACGTGCCAGTTCCATTGTACTCAACGTACCAATTCCATTGTACTCAACATACCAATTCCATTTCAATCACAATTCCCTTGTGTGACCCTACGTTGGTATACGAGTCCACACCATTTCATTGTACTCAACGTACCAATCCATTGTACTCAACGTACCAATTCCATTGTACTCAACGTACCAATTCCATTGTACTCAACGTACTTGTTACAATCAAAACAACATTTAAGTTTAAGCAATCATTCAAAAGACTTGTGTTCTATTTGTTTCAAATAGCATGTATTCCCCCTCGCGGGTTAAAATCATTTAAAACCAGTATAAAAGCGAGGCTATAGACTCACCTTAGATGATACACGAAGCTAGTAGTAGTAGTGATCGCCGAAGTGAAGATGCCTCCCAAATATACACGTCAAAAGCCGCCACCTAACAAATAAGGTGCGCGCTTAACAACATACTCAAGTACCTCAAAACATACTTAGTATAATAAAATCAATGACTCAAAATAGTATGTACATAGACATGACCAATCAATGCAAGTGAATTCCTTCTAACTCCACGACAAGTACTAGCTTTCCAAGACTAGCACCTTCGATGTTGATCCATCTCAAGATGCCAAATCAACACGGCTTAAGTACCCTAAATGGGTCTCCAATCTCAGAATATACACTCTTACATAAGACTTGTATCCTTTTAAAACTTTGAGAAGCTAATAGATTAGCCTCTTGCCTCAAACTATGACGCGAGGTTAAGTACCTCCCAAAAATACTCAGCCGGTACTTACCAAAAGTACACGCTGTTTTACCATACCTAAACAACTCCGTTTTTGACGAAACTTGGTGACAAACTCACTCAATATCTGTAGAAGACTCAGTTAAAATTTTATCAAATGATTCACATTTTAGACCCACCTGCTCGACATATCTTTAGACATTAAAAACCGGACAGTTTTGCACCCTTGTATCGTAAAACCGTTTTGACCTCCTTAACCAAAACCATTTACAAATCCGACTCTTGATTATGAAAATAGACTCAAAATGCTAAGTTTAGGGCCTGAGAACAGCCCTTGACCGTTTTTTTAAACTCAAGTTATAGTCCCCGAGATTTGACCCAATATCGACAACAATTTCGGATTGCGTCGATACTCGCCTCCCGGTACACGAATATTCAAACCTATGTAACTTTTGACTCGTTATGAGTTAGAAGCTCTACCTTATACCGAAACGAGCGTCTCGGCGACTAATACAACAATATCCAATAATACCAACACTTATCCAACATCTACTGTACGAAAATCGGGCCTAAACCTACTGATGTAAAACACCTTTTTAAAAATCACATATACAACCATTTTGACCCATTTTAAACATCATCAATACCTCAAATATGCTATATTAATCATTCCTAACATCTCATCTCATTCCTAAATCACTTGCATGATTGATACATTCAAAACCCACTACACAAATCATACATGCAATAACCAAAAATTTAATATATAATAATAATAACACTTTCTTTCAACAATAAAATGGATCAAACCTCATGTTCATCACCAAAATGATTTTAAAAATCAATGTTCTTGCATGTGGAATATTTTTACACCAAAATGATCTCCTTTTAATTTCCAACATGGGACTTTGTTTAGTTTTTCTTGAATCAAGCTCAATCAAAAATGGTGGTGGTGTTTTGGTGCTATGGTGGTCACGGCAAGGAGAAGAAAAAGAGGGGAGAGAAGAAAATTTTTGGTGAGGTAAGTTGTGTGTGTGTTTTTATTATTAAAAATTCCTTTTATATAGTGGGTGAGGGTAAAACTTGCAATTTATGCATTCTTGTGGACCAAAATGTAAATATTAATTAAAAAGCGGGAAATGACTATTAGTCAATTTTAAAAATATTTACGAGAGTCGGGTTTCATAAAAATATAAATCTCGTTTGTTAAATCGATCGTTTTAATAATTAAACGCACACAAAACGAAATAATAAAGTTCGACTCGACTTAAAACGTAAATGAAATAAAAATTTCAAAAATCTCCAATATCGAGATAGTCGATACTAACATATAAAATTTGGGCATCCATCGGCATCACGATCACTAGTAGTACTTTTCAATCGACACAACAATTAAATGTATGTACCCATTATCGGTTTCAACGTAAACCATCAAACATTACAATACTCACCATTACTTAGAAACTCAAAATACGTTACATAGTTAGGGTAAAATGAACGTTAAGTACGGGATGTTACATTCTCACCTCCTTAAAGGAGCGACGTCCCGGCGCTCGCCTCGCCTCATACTCGTATCGCGCTCTCCTAGGAAAAACGAGGGCACTTCCTATAAAGAAATCCTCACGTTCCCACGTGAATCTCGTTCCACGTCTCGAAATACATCGCACCTTCGTAACGAGAATCTTACTCGGTCTCAAACGCTTAACCTATCGATCAAAGATCTCTACTGGTTCTTCTACAAAATGCAACTCGTCGCCAAGTTGTATCTCACCAAAAGGGGATGAATGAGTCCTTATCCGACAGGAACTTCTTCAAGCTCGACACACGAAAACTTACACAAATTACAAGAGCTCATCCGACGATTTTAACTTATAAACAACTGGTCCCATCCGCTGGGTGATCTTAAACGGTCCAACGCACCTTGGAATTAACTTTTCTCCATTTCCAAAACGGATTACACCTTCCCAAGGTGATACCTTAATAATTGCCATGTATCCAACTTCAGATTTCCAACGGCTCCCTACGGTTATTGGCACAGTTCTTCTGACGACTCCTCACGGTTTACAAGCAATTATCAATCCGTACGATCTTTTCGTAGTCTCCCAAATAGTCTCAGTTCCAATTTGTCCTTCATCTACTTTATTCCAACAATCTGGCGATCTAAACCACCGTTCATGATCCTCACAAAAACAATCACTCACGAAAGATAGTCGCATGGGTCGCATAAAACTCCATCAAGTCGTACAAAATCACCTTATTGTGTATTCTCGAACATGCCAACCTACTTCGTCAAACGCGAGTTCGTCGATACGGAAATCCTTCGGCGTATACATTGCGCTATCGGACGCATTACAGTTTAAACCCAAACACGAAAGCCGCCACTAGGCATATAAGGTCAAGTTACGGCATGTTTGCCAAAAAGACAAACCACGCCAAGTCAATAAATTCAATCGAGTTTGGCTCGTGCTTGCTAAACAGCCAAGCCATGATGAATAAGAATACTTGACAAGACTTTCGGGTAAGTCAGTCAATCGCAAGGTTATAAGTTAAAGGATATCCAATGGCCGGATAGCCGTGGACACATATCAAAAGGAATAACAAGGAAATATTTCGTCATCAGAGGGTGCTCACACGCGGATCCATACCGAAAAGATAATACAAAGACACCATATCACTTCCGCCCACGTGCATTCAAAGTCTCAATAAGCATCGTCGTTGAAGGTCAAAAAGATACTACAAGGTACGTGTTCTCCATGATCGGACGTCACTGGACAATGCCGCCTCAAGTTCTCACAACTTACGATTACTCAACTAGATCACATACCACATAAGTACCTAAAAACAAAGGTCAAACATAAACATCAAATGTAAATCTCCGTCGTTGATCATCGATAAAACCTTGGACTAGCCCTTGATAATACAACTCGATCTCTAAAGTCTTTCCACTTGCGGTGTCGGCAACAACATACTCTTCGAAGTGAAAACGAATTTGTTAATTCCAGTCATTAAGAAATTCGGTCCATTGGCGAGAATTCACAACATATCGGGCATACCATTAAGTTCTACTCCAGTGTTCAACGTACAAAAGCGTCCCGCTAATTTTTGCTTCAGCGTTCATCGTACAAAGGCGTCCCAATAATTTCGACTTCAGTGCTCAAGGTGACGCATCATATTCCTCGTTTTTTAGTTCGTCACACTAGCCCCAAGAATTTCGTCATCAAGAAAAGTCTTCAGTGACCCTTCGATAGTAGCAAGTAAAATTACAAAATCTTCACATCCACGATAAGTTGTCGTTGATAACTTGATCCTCAGTCAATCCGCAAGTACACACATAAATCATGGTGACGCTTACGCGAGTCGCCTATTCTCGGAACGGTCAACGGTTCTTAACAATCTGTTTATAAAGCTCGCGATCATCGAGACACATTAGAAATGGTCCATCAAAACAAATCATAACTCGAGAGAAGTACAACGGGTTATTCGTACATAGATGATAATCGACGATCATCATAATGACGACAACATCGAACGATTCTTACCAACGAGATACGAGTCGAAGGAAGACGTACGCACACCAAAAATCCACAAATCGAGCCAGACATACTTGGGCCCACTCATTTATAACTCCTTGTCTACATCAAAAGGCGTCCCCCTCCATGTATACAAGAGTTTATAAATTTACGGTTCGGGAACTTATAACTTTCTTGTTCAAATGAAAAGGCGTCCCAATCCATTTCAACATGACGATTATAAGTCATCCTACTCAAGTATTACTATCTCTCAACACGATATCATATCCAAATACCATAGTAAATATAAGGTGTCAAATAAACTTACATCATGATTTCCGTATTCAAATGTCCCATTCCATTTGAATAAGGAGATCATAACGATCTAAGGTCTAGTGGTTTAAAACCTTCTTATTTAAATGTCCCAATCCATTTCAATAAGACAACGTTAAACAACTCATAGTTGGGCGAGTTAAAATCTCTATATCTAAATGTCCCATTCCAATTAGATACAAGGCATTAAGCCACTCAACCGAATGACTACTACGAGCATATCTTTGTTGTACCCAAACTATATATATTTGATTAGGATATATATATCTTAAGCCCAACATTGGCATCCTCCTTTCGCCAATAAAACGTAGTCATATAAAACCAAATCACACGTCGCACTACGTAGAAGATGTCGCCTAGGATAAATGATTCTTCAAAATCATAAGAAGTAACGGAAATAAAAATATCGCGTTAATCAATTACGTTTCAATATGAGATGTCCTAAAATAGCACATCACGATGCGACGACAACGATCGAACTTAAACAAGTCGATATGCGATAGATTACGAAACAATATACACGTACCCAAAGTATTTAACGAATTTCACACTCGTATTCATACTACATAATTATCAAGATCGGTGATTGGCGATGAGGCCAATCCTATTCAAAGCCGAATTATAAAATGTACAACAATCATTCAAGGACCATTGCTTCGCGTACAATGCCTTTAAATATCATAGTATATTCATACATATACATACTACCATTCCTATATACACATAGGTTCACATAATCATAGTCAAATATAAAGTAATACAAGAATAGCCTTACCGGAGCCATGCGGAGTAGTTGCGTGCTTAAAACTTTTACGACACAGTAAAAGTTATAGTTTAGGACATTTTAAAAAAGAAAAAAATCGACCTAGTTCTCTATAACTTGTGGCTCTGATACCAATCTGTAACACCCCCAAATTACCACGCAGCGGAATGTCCACATTGGGTGTTACTCATAGCACATCACACACAATCATAGAAAACAATCCCAAAAGAGACGTTAAAATGTATAAATATAACATTGTCTAAAATATTTTCCATCCCAAAAGATACCATCAGAGTAGCGTTTTAGTCCCAAAAACCGTTACCAACATAATATGTCCCTCAAAATACTTGAATAAAATGGTTAATTTAAAAAGGATGAAAAATAAACAAAATTTAGACAAGTAAGCACCAACTCTCTCCTTGCATGCTCCGCTGCTATCCATCTTGATTACCTGAAATACATGCTTAAAAGGATCAACACAAAGGTTGAGCGAATCTATAGGTTTTGCAAATCATCATTTGAACACAAGTATATAAAAAGCAATTTCATTTATGGTTCCTTTGTGTGACCCTACGTTGGTATACGTGTCCACACCAATTCATTGTACTCAATGTACCAATCCATTGTACTCAACGTACCAATCCATTGTACTCAACGTACCAATCCATTGTACTCAACATACCAATTCCATTTCAATCACAATTCCCTTGTGTGACCCTACGTTGGTATACGAGTCCACACCATTTCATTGTACTCAACGTACCAATCCATTGTACTCAACGTACCAATTCCATTGTACTCAACGTACCAATTCCATTGTACTCAACATACCAATTCCATTTCAATCACAGTTCCCTTGTGTGACCCTACGTTGGTATACGAGTCCACACCATTTCATTGTACTCAACGTACCAATCCATTGTACTCAACGTACCAATTCCATTGTACTCAACGTACCAATTCCATTGTACTCAACGTACTTGTTACAATCAAAACAACATTTAAGTTTAAGCAATCATTCAAAAGACTTGTGTTCTATTTGTTTCAAATAGCATGTATTCCCCCTCGCGGGTTAAAATCATTTAAAACCAGTATAAAAGCGAGGCTATAGACTCACCTTAGATGATACACGAAGCTAGTAGTAGTAGTGATCGCCGAAGTGAAGATGCCTCCCAAATATACACGTCAAAAGCCGCCACCTAACAAATAAGGTGCGCGCTTAACAACATACTCAAGTACCTCAAAACATACTTAGTATAATAAAATCAATGACTCAAAATAGTATGTACATAGACATGACCAATCAATGCAAGTGAATTCCTTCTAACTCCACGACAAGTACTAGCTTTCCAAGACTAGCACCTTCGATGTTGATCCATCTCAAGATGCCAAATCAACACGGATTAAGTACCCTAAATGGGTCTCCAATCTCAGAATATACACTCTTACATAAGACTTGTATCCTTTTAAAACTTTGAGAAGCTAATAGATTAGCCTCTTGCCTCAAACTATGACGCGAGGTTAAGTACCTCCCAAAAATACTCAGCCGGTACTTACCAAAAGTACACGCTGTTTTACCATACCTAAACAACTCCGTTTTTGACGAAACTTGGTGACAAACTCACTCAATATCTGTAGAAGACTCAGTTAAAATTTTATCAAATGATTCACATTTTAGACCCACCTGCTCGACATATCTTTAGACATTAAAAACCGGACAGTTTTGCACCCTTGTATCGTAAAACCGTTTTGACCTCCTTAACCAAAACCATTTACAAATCCGACTCTTGATTATGAAAATAGACTCAAAATGCTAAGTTTAGGGTCTGAGAACAGCCCTTGACCGTTTTTTTAAACTCAAGTTATAGTCCCCGAGATTTGACCCAATATCGACAACAATTTCGGATTGCGTCGATACTCGCCTCCCGGTACACGAATATTCAAACCTATGTAACTTTTGACTCGTTATGAGTTAGAAGCTCTACCTTATACCGAAACGAGCGTCTCGGCGACTACTACAACAATATCCAATAATACCAACACTTATCCAACATCTACTGTACGAAAATCGGGCCTAAACCTACTGATGTAAAACACCTTTTTAAAAATCACATATACAACCATTTTGACCCATTTTAAACATCATCAATACCTCAAATATGCTATATTAATCATTCCTAACATCTCATCTCATTCCTAAATCACTTGCATGATTGATACATTCAAAACCCACTACACAAATCATACATGCAATAACCAAAAATTTAATATATAATAATAATAACACTTTCTTTCAACAATAAAATGGATCAAACCTCATGTTCATCACCAAAATGATTTTAAAAATCAATGTTCTTGCATGTGAAATATTTTTACACCAAAATGATCTCCTTTTAATTTCCAACATGGGACTTTGTTTAGTTTTTCTTGAATCAAGCTCAATAAAAAATGGTGGTGGTGTTTTGGTGCTATGGTGGTCACGGCAAGGAGAAGAAAAAGAGGGGAGAGAAGAAAATTTTTGGTGAGGTAAGTTGTGTGTGTGTTTTTATTATTAAAAATTCCTTTTATATAGTGGGTGAGGGTAAAACTTGCAATTTATGCATTCTTGTGGACCAAAATGTAAATATTAATTAAAAAGCGGGAAATGACTATTAGTCAATTTTAAAAATATTTACGAGAGTCGGGTTTCATAAAAATATAAATCTCGTTTGTTAAATCGATCGTTTTAATAATTAAACGCACACAAAACGAAATAATAAAGTTCGACTCGACTTAAAACGTAAATGAAATAAAAATTTCAAAAATCTCCAATATCGAGATAGTCGATACTAACATATAAAATTTGGGCATCCATCGGCATCACGATCACTAGTAGTACTTTTCAATCGACACAACAATTAAATGTATGTACCCATTATCGGTTTCAACGTAAACCATCAAACATTACAATACTCACCATTACTTAGAAACTCAAAATACGTTACATAGTTAGGGTAAAATGATGACGTTAAGTACGGGATGTTACATAATCACACCGCCCCAGATGGTGTCGTGCCACCGGTGCATCGGATGACATGGTCATGGTACCTCTATGACTAGAAAACAAAATGGCTCTGGCATAAGGGGTTCAATATGAAAGGTCATATCAAAGCATGCATCATGATAGGTCAAATGGAATCATAAGAAGGCATATCAAACAAATGGATCATGTCAAATCAAAGGAAGTTAAAGGTAATATCAAAACAGCAAGTATAGGTGTAGGAAACATATTAAAAACCTAGGAATAGATCAAAATGAAGAGTTACAAAATAATGAAGGAAGTGTTCTTACTAATAGAACCGAATATCCGTACCTTAAAAGCAAAAACAGTCAAAGAACCGTACATAACGCAACAAGTCCTAATCCCATGTCACCAAGGCCACAATATACATATAATAACATCTTATATACTGATCAAACACAAAGATTACAAGGTTCCATGATTTGGAGATTTAAAACCCTAATTATCCACTTTCCCAAAAACCGCCATTTTGGGATTGTTTTTATAGATCCGACTGTAAATCCATTTTCAAAAACCCTAACCACTGATTAAAGACCAGATTTGAAAAGTACATTCAAAGTAGATAGTTTTAGGCTCCGGATTTACTTAAAAAGCTATCCCGAAGCTCAAGTTATGACTCTTACAAGATGACCTATTTTCTGATTTTTAAGGACTGTTTTCAAAGATCCGAATATTAGACTTAGTTTCCAACCCTTACAAAATGATTAGAGACCAGGGCTATGTTTGGCAAAATTAGTTGTAAGCTGTAAGCTGTTAGCTGTTAACTGTAAGTTGTTAGCTGTTAATAAAAGTGTTTGGTAGATTAGCTGTAGACTGTAAAATTAAAATGTAAAATGACTTAAAAAGACATATTTAAATAAATTATAAATAGTTAGAGGGTATATCAATCCTAGGTTGTAGACTCTCTGACAAATAATTGTAACACCCCGCTCCGAAAAGAGACAAAGTGTTACGTTTATGGTGTCACATCAGATACATCATATTCTAAAAAGGCTAAATTGAAACTTTTATTAAATCATCAAAATATGCAAAGTAATATCTAATTAATAAAAATCCACAAAACAACGGGGTCCAAAGTGAAAAGTACTAAAATCATAAATGTAATCAGTAATTTATTTGACTCGGGTAACTCTAGACACACACACACACAATCCGCTCTCAATGCCCTGCTTCCCGCTTAATACCTGCCGCATGGAATATAAACATGGCTGAACGACTTCCAAGTGAACGGATATAACAAATAAAACTAAATGTAAAGAGAGACAATGAAGCTACGGATGTCAACAATATATGAACAAAGAATGTATAAGTGTATCATAAATAGGAGATGAATGAAAGGTATCAAAGTGCCCACGAGCCCAAATATCATATCTCATATCACACATATATCACGTGCAGTTGCACTGTTCTTCCAAAAATGCACATAGGTGGATCAGACCTAATGTACCAAAAGTGATATAGGGTGTATATCACACACGACCCAATCACATCAAATCAAATCATACTTACCAAAAGCATAGAATGCATTCATACGCCCCCAGCAAAACAGAATAGCACGTACGCTAGCTCATGACTAGCATACGCACTCACAAATATATAACAAAATGACCATCAAAAGGGAACGTTGGTGACTAATCACACCGCCCCAGATAGTGTCATGCCACTGGTGCATCGGTTGACACGGTCATGGTACCTCCATGTAGGGGTGTCGAAAAAGTTGACCCGACCCGAACCCGAATAAACCTATTCGGGTCGGGTCATTCGGGTTCAAAAACATATTCGGGTCAATTCGGGTTGACCCGAATTGACCCGAGTTCTAATTAGGCTCGGGTTTGGGTTTATATTTTTTAGCCTTGACCCGAATTGACTCAAACCCGACTAACCCGACTTGACCCCAGTTTTTTAACACATTTTACATTGAAATATACTTAAATAAGCCAAGTTTTATATTTTTACTAATAATCGGGTTGACCCGAACCCGAGTTGACCCGACCCGAATTGACCCGACCCAAATTGATCCGAACCCGACTGATCCGAGTTCTAATTAGGTTCGGGTATGATTTTTTAGAGACTTGACCCGACCAGAATTAACCCGAACCCGGTTGACCCGACCCGATTCCCACCCCTACCTCCATGACTAGAAAATAAAATGGCTCGGGCATAAGAGGTTCAAAATCAAAGGTCATATCAAAGCATACATCATGATAGGTCAAATGGAAGCATAAGAAGGCATATCAAACAAATGTATCATGACAAATCAAAGTAAGTTAAGGTCATATCAAAACAACAAGTATAGGTGTATGAAACATATCAAAAATATAGGAATGGATCAAAACGAAGAGTTACAAAAGAATTAAAGAAATGTTCTTACTAAAAGAACTGAATATCTGTACCTTAAATGTAAAAAATATTAAAAAACCATACACAACGCAACAAGTCATAATCCCATGTCACTCCCGTGTCACCAAGGCTAAAAAATACATATAATAACATCTTATATATTGATCAAACACAAAGATTACAAGGTTCCATGATTTGGTGATTTAAAACCCTAATTATCCACTTTTCCAAAACCCGCCATTTAGGGACTATTTTTATAGATCCGACAGTAAATCCATTTTCCAAAACCCTAAACACTTATTAAAGACCAGATTTTAAAAGTAAATTCATTGTAGATAGTTTTAGGCAGTGGATTTACTAAAAAAGCTATCCCAAAGCTCAAGTTATGACTCTTACAAGATGACCTATTTTTTTTATTTTTAAGGACTGTTTTCAAAGATCCAAATATTAGACCTAGTTTCCTACCCTTACACAATGATTAGAGACCAGATATGAAAACTAGATTCAGATTAGATGATATTAGGCTTTTGAAACACTTAAAAACGTATTACGAAACTCGTTTTATAGTCCTTACAAGATGACCCAAAAATAGGACAACATTGGGTCATAACTTTGTATTAACCGGTTTAGTGATCTAGATGATCATATGACATCTAAATCTTTATGAAAACTATATAATAAACTTATTAGAATATAATTAGGGCTGATCTAAAAAGATCTAACATATGAAAAGGTTTTTAAGGTATTAAATCACAAAGAACACATTTTTTAAGTTTATAAACCCTATAAATCATGTTCATAGCCAAATCAAAATTATAAAAGTCATATAGGTGACACAAGGATCCTAAGAACTTACATGGAATGCGTATAATGATATGCTAATCACTATACATACTAATTAACAAGAATGGAGGATTAGAGAGGAGAAAGATCAAGAACAACCTTAAGGTTCGAGGGTTTCTTAACAATGGAGATAAGATGAGGTTTTGGTAGAGTTTTGGCAATGTAAAATGTATGCGTGTGATGATTTTAGACTAGCCTAGGGGTGCTTTATACAATGGTTCTTATTTTTGCCAAAAGCTTGATTTAAGGAAGACCATTTACTAGTTTTTCAAACCTATAACTTATATGCATTTAAAACATTCAAAAACTTCCTATGACCATTGAGTTCTGGCCATGTATTTTTGGTCAATTCAAAAGGTATTTCATCTTGATTTTAATGGCTTAATAACACACTAATTACTTACTTTTTTCTCATTTTAAAAAGTCTTACATTTGAACGTACATGTTACAAAAAGTGTGTAACTTTTAATTAATATAGCCTAAGGTTTAAGAAAGTTTATTTATACCTTTGTCTTCATTTAAAAGTATAGGTTATATCATAATTTAATTAAAAGGTTTCATAGTCTAAGTCTTATTTAATTAATACTTATGAAATAATTAAATTATGCTTTAAATTAAATAAAATCTCTATTACTTAACTTACATAAAATTCCCAGATTTCATAAAATGTTCAAAGATCATACTTATTCATATTTCCATATTTTAAAAATGTGGGCTTTACAATGGATGCGGTCAAGAACATTTTATCATGATGTAACATGTCGAAACATTTCAGATTATCTAGAGAGTAGTTTGTTGGTTATTTTTTTGTTTGTTTGTTTTTTGATGTCTAAGTTTCATGACATGCCATGGAATTAGGTTGGTTTTCAAGCTTTGCTTGATGTCAATGTGGTTTTCTGCCACATTCCATTATACTTATTTTTGTCTGTGATTAATACAAATTTATTGGATAACCTTTTACACAAAAAAGTGTTCATGCGCATTAGATTTCTATCTATAAACGTCTAAGGGTGTTTATAAACAATATCAAGATCATGGACAAATCACCAATACTGCACTCAATCAACCTCCCCTTTAGTGCAATTAAGAATCAAGAGGTACAATACGAACAAGTCCACCATCGTGTGCTTATTATAGAAAGTAATCTGCACCAGGTGGATCTTATCACCTCACTACAAATCACTCAACTCTCAGTCTAACTAGACAATCAATTAAGATGATCGATATGAAACACAAGAACAATAATGAACAATCATAACTGAACAATTGAACATAAATAACAGACTAAGAGAACAAAGAACAACTTTGTGTAATCGACTGATATGAGGGAGACAAAGTTATGAAATTGTAGCTGTAGGTGCAACTTATATACTCAAGGAAGATAGACTTTAGCCCTCCATCTGTACGCGTCTTCCTAAAGTAGAACATAAAATTCAGTTTACCTATAACAAATTTCACACTTGTCAACTTTAGTCCCTCGTACTTATATAAACAAAATACAAACAACATATACTTTGAACATCATCCTTCAAGTTTTTTCTCAGAAAAAATTGTACTCGGGAAAACATATTAGTAAGACCAAGCTTCTTCACAAGCTAAAATGTTGCATAGGGCCAAGACACTTAGTAAAGATAGCAGCAGGTTGATCCTTAGTATTAATTTTAATAGTTCTGATCACACCTACAGACACATTATCTCTAACCAAATGAACATCTAACTCAAAGTGTTTAGTTCTCTCATGAAACATAAGATTTGCATCAATCTGGATAGTAGAACTACTATCACAGTGCAAATCAACATGATAATAAACAATCAATATCAAGACTATATAACAAAGTTCCCATTACAACTTCACAAGTAGTAGAAGCCATACTTCTATATTCTACTTCAGCATAGCTTCTAGAAATAGTATTTTGCTTCTTACTTTTCTATGAAATCAATTAATTTCCCAAGAAAATACAAAACCCAGTAACAAACCTCCTCGTCCTAAGGCATTTAGTCCAATCTTCATCTAAAAAAGCTCTATGCATTAAAATCAGGCACACAATTGAACTAAATCCCTACTCTAGGTTCTTGTTTTAAGTACCTCAAAACTCTTAACGCTACGTTGAAATGAGATTGCAATGGCTTATGAATGTGTTGACTTAAACAATGAACAACATAACTAATATCAGGCCTAGTATTAGTCAAATAATTCAGCTGACCAATAAGCTTTTGATAATTAGTAAAATTGTCCATGTATTTATCCTTCTTAGACTCCGTACAGATTAAAACACTATCTTCAAGAAATGATGTTTCAACAGGTTTAGCTGCAAGAAGACCATACTCAGGCAACAACTCCATACAATACTTTCTTTTAGTCATACAAACAACACTTTTATTTCTAAGCACTTCAATACCCAAAAAATATTTCAACTCACCAAGATCTTTAATTAAAAACTTTGTTTTTAAAAACTCTTTAAAGTTTCAAATTAAAGTTTCATTATTCCATTAATAACAATATCATCAACATAAACAAGCAATGCCACAAACAAAAGTCCATCTCTTTTAACATACAAAGAATAGTCAAACATACTTTGTTCTAATCCATTCTCAAGCAAGGCAGTGGTAAGCTTAGCATTCTGATTTCTTAGGGCTTGCTTTAGACCATAGGGAGATTTATTTAGTTTGCACACCTTGTTACTATCAACACTATCAAAACCTTGAGGTATTTACATGTAAACATCTTCAATAAGATCACCATACAGAAATGCATTATTCACATCAAGTTGATACAAAGAATAAATTTTATGCACAACAATGCTAATTAGACATTTAACAGAAACCATGTTCATCAATGGACTAAAGGTTTCATCATAGTCAAAGCCCTCTCTTTGACTATAACCCTTAGCAATTAGTCTGGCCTTATACCTCTCAACATAACTAGAAAACTTATACTTAATCTTCTACAACCACTTACTGTCAATAGCCTTTCACCTACAGGTAAACCGTAAATAGTCTAAGTATTATTCATATTCAGATCTTCGATTTCATTTTTCATGGCCTTAATCCAATTAGGATCAGACAAAGCTTCAGACATACAAGTCGGTTCAACATACTTATTCAAATTAGAAGCAAAACACATACTATGTGTACTAAGACGAGTATACTTCACATACTTTTCAATACCATATCTAACATTAGAACTACAAACATAATCATTAAACATCACATGCATTCTAGAATTCCTATTAGACCTTCTTATACCAGGTGTCTGCACATCATTGTTATGGTTGTTAGATTGATTAACTGAGCTGGAGATAAGACAAGACTTAGACTTTAGTAATTGCCCTCAGACAACCTATTTTAGTCACCTAATGGGGTTGTAGATACCACTTCCAGGCCTAAATGTGTAGTATATGTAGACCTATTAGGAATTGGGCTACTACCATCTAAATAACAGATGAAGTCTTCCCTTCATTACTGGGACTTTGAGACCCATAGTTATAAAAAAACCTTAAGTGATCATTTTTATTAGTTTCTTCAACAATTTCATTAGTTTCTTCAACAACATAAGTTGAATCATTTTTCAGTTTAAAAGGAAATACAGTTTCATAAAATTTGACATCTCTTGAAAAGAAAACATTTATAGTATCAAGACTCAACAATTTGTAACCTTTTTCACATTAGAATACCTAATAAGAACACATTTTTTAGGCTTATAAGACAACTTATCATGGTTGTTCAAAATAGTAGCAAAATACATCTAACCAAAGGATCTCAAATGGGAAAGACTAGGTTTGTCATTATACACAAACTCATAGGGACACCTACCGTTTAAAATAGATGTTGACAACCTATTTATAAGATACACAACAATTAGAATACAATCAGACCAAAACTTTAAAGGAATTCCTCCCTAAAACATAAGACTTCTTGCTACATTAATCAGATGTCTATGTTTCCTCTCAGTAATCCCATTTTGCTAAGGAGTATAAGCATAAGAAGTTTGATGAATGATGCCAAGATCAAAAAACATTTTATTCATCTTATTATTAACAAACTCAGTTCCATTATCATATATCACAATGTTAATTTTTTATTTTAAAATGAGTGTGAATTAAATTTATATAAGACAAACAAACATCAAACACCTCATCCTTAGATTTAACTAGAAACCCAAACAACCCTAGAAATAGCAGCAATGGTCAAGAAATATCTAAAACCTTCTATACTAGTGACCCTGTAAGGGCCCGTAAGTTAAGATGACCAAAATCACCAATGATTTTTTACTTATGATTAGACAAGGGAAAGGGCTCTGTTGTCTGCTTAGTCCTATGATAGACTTCACAAACAAGCACAAAAGAAGATTTAGAGATATAAAGGTCATTATGCAAGGTAAACAAAATTGATCAGCAGGATGACCAAGTCTGCTATGCCAAAACAATTTAGAAACATGAAAGCTCATAACCATATTAGACTTACCAAAAGAGCATTTAGATGACATATCATACAAATTGAGACCACCAATTTCACTACCAGTCCAGGGTTATCTTTTTGGTCAAGTCCTGAATATAACATTTTCCTTATCAAAACCAACAAACATCTTGTTATCTCTAATCAGTTTATTAAACAGATAAAAGACTAACACAATAACCAGAAACAACAAGAACATTATATAAGACAACATGATTAATTAATTTCAAGTTCCCAACACAAAGACAACCAAAATACCATTAGGATGACCAACAATAATATTAAGACTAGACACATCAACCATATTAGTCATATCACATTAATAGTTAAATGCTGATTAACACTAGAATCAACAATCTAACCAAGACTAACAGTTTTAACATAAAGCTTGTTATTATCAGAAAAGAACTTATAGAAATTAATGTTGAACCAAACATTTTCATTAAAGAAAGAACACCTACCTGCCATATTGGCATGAAAGTTACCAGAACTAGATCCATTGTCATAAATCAAGGACAACAACGTTTGCGTTTGCTCAGAGATAAAACCAGAAGATAGACTAGGGGTAGAAGTTTTATCAAACTTAACTTCAACGTTAGCATTTAAGTTAGGTTTATTCAATCCAGAACCATTATTCCCAAATTTCATAAACCTAGAAGGAAAATCAATCAATTCATAACATCTTTCAATAGTGTATCGAATCTTATCACAATTTATACAATTCAAATTAGGATTAGTTACCCTATTGACATTATTATAGTAACCATTTGTTCATCTAGTGTTATTATTAAAGTTTCTTCTATTACTATTAGTATTAACATATTTAACAACAAAGAAAGAATCATTCATCTTAGACTCGGTAACACCACAGGACTCAGGAATCCCTCTATGAGATTCCTCTCTAGGCACATTATTATATGCTTCTTTCACCTTAGGAAGGGGATCCCTGGTGAGCAAATCACTCCTAATAGGTTGATAACAATCATCAAGACCCATTAAAAAATTGCATAAGTTTCATAACTTGCTGATGCAAAACTAACTCAGTACTAGCAGGACAAGAACATTTAATACCACAAGTACATTTAGGAAATTTAGTAAGATAGTCAAATTCTCTTCACAAAGAATTAAGCCTATGATTATAATTTGCCACAAAACTACCACCTTGTTTAACATAGTTATTTTTTTGCAACAATTTATAAATCAAAGAACCATCAACCTTATCATAGGTTTCCTCTAACTCTTTCTTAACAGAAGCACAATTATCAAAATAAACCAAACCCATATGCATACTTGAGAAAAAAAAATTCATAATCTAAGTTAAAATCATAGCATTACATCTATCCCATTGAGTAGTTAAAACATCACTAGTAGCATAAGACTCTCTCAGACATGTACCATCAAAAGACCAAACGCATTCCTAGCTTGCAAAGCTAATTTCATAGCACCACATGAAATTCTATAATTTTTAGTACCAAGAAGCTTGAAAGGAATCAAAACAGAACTACTATTATCACTATCTGAACATGAAGAGGACTCTTAGCATCTAAATTGCTAATAAGCACACGAACATTACTACCACTATCAGACATGATGAAACACACAAATAATCAATAGAAAAAACACAAGGCAGATAAAAAATAAATCAAGAAAGTAGATAAAGAATAATAAAACCTAATAGACCATTGAAACCTACAAGACTAAGAACACAAGAATTACTTAAAAACAATAAGAAATCGCAAACAAAATCACAAGGAATGTAATTGAGAGGACTAAGGCTAGCAAGAGCAGGTATCTACACCAGTCAAGCTGGAGAGTCAAGGAGTTAACTGAACCTGTTTACACCCACTACAATGGTAACGGTAATCAGGAAAAGAATGACTTACAAAGCTTAAGAACCAGCGAAAATAACCAAGAACCAATGAGGCAAGAAAGCCCAAAAAAACCAAATTAAGGTTTCAAGACCCTTATTTCACCAATCAACAATTAAACACCACATACAATGATTCATCACACGACCGTTAAGAATCGACCACCAGAAAGCCCAAGAACATCAAGAATCACAAAACCCCCAATTTTGATCAAACCCTAATATCAAAAATCACGATCTCAGAGAACTAGGCTCAGCGACCATGAAAACAATATCAAGATCATGAACAAAACACCAATAAAACTGCACTCAACCAACCTCCCCTTTAGTGCAATTAAGAATCAAGAAGTACAATATGAACAAGTCCGCAATCGCATGCTTATTATAGAAAGATAATCTCCACTAGGTAGATTTTATCACCTCACTACAAATCACTCGACTCTCAATCTAACTAAACAATCAATCAAAATGATTGATATGAAACACAAGAACAATGATGAATAACTGTAACTGAACGATTGAACATAAATAACAGACTAAAAGAACAAAAAACAATTGTGTGTAATCGATTGATATGAGAGAGACAAAGTTATGAAACACTAACTGCTCGTGCAGCTTATATATTCCAGAAAGTTACACTTTAGCCATCCATCTTTACACGTCTTGCTAAAGTAGAACTAAAACTTGACTCATCACACAACAACTTTCACACTTGTCAACTTTAGTCTCTAAAACTTATATAAATAAAATACAAACAACATATACTTGAATATTTTTTCAAGGTTTTAGCAACAACCTTAGATGTACGATATTGGTCAACTATGATGTACGATATTGGTCAACTATGTAACGTTTGTTTCACTGGCATCAATTCAAAATCCAGCTAACTGTACGTGGAGAATAATATTGCCTCACAAAATTTCTCATTCACTATATCTAAACGCCAAACGTGTTTAAATTTTAGTCAACATAACTTTCAGAAATTTTAGTCAACCAACTTGTGAACTTCTTGTATTTGAACAGCTACAAATTATCATGTACATATATTTCTCCACCATGTTCCTAAAAGGTTGCCAATAAATGTCCAGATGGCGTAAGCCTTACATATGAAATTGCGTCACCAATCATAGGACAAAATTTTATGGCATTAAAATATAATAAATGTCTATATATCGTTCCAACTGTTTTTATATGCTTGTTTCCATATGCTGTTGTCGAATTTATATTAATGTGAATAAAAAAAGTTTTGGAGCTTTTTATTTTTATCTTACTATAAAAATAGGTAATAGGGTTAATGGTTTATAGTTCTAAATGAGTAAATGTCATTATGTCAACATTTTGTTTATATGTGTCGAATAATATTTTTTATTTTATATACTAAACATGTATTTTTGTGTATTTTATGATCATTTAACCTCTTGTAAATTAATAAAATAAAAAGTAAAATGGTAATAAAATATATAAAAAGCCCGAAAATACAAATTCAATACATAGAATAATACAAAAATTATTCACTACACATAAAAAAACGCGACAATTATGATACATTATCAAACCATTAACTGTAGATAATATTGCGTTTACCCTTTTCATCCGATCCGATACAAGTTACAACCTTGCATTCACAAAATTACGAGTTTTTGGTTCTTTTGGTCCTATACTTTTAGGGGGTGTTTGGATCATTGAATTCACTGTAATTTATTAAATGAATTGTAAATTAAATGAATTGTAATTTGAATTATTAAATTTGTTATGTGTTTAATTGGTAGAATGTAATGTATTTTAATACAAATTAATTTACACAATTTGATTTGGTTTAAAAAATCATAATTGACATTTCATAAAATTACTCATTAATCTTTACAATTTTTTTTCCCGATTACATATGTTAGTAATAGGAAACACAAAATGAGAACTTATAAATTTTTTAAAATATTAAGTTAGTTTTGTAAATATGTGTAGAACTTTTCATCAATATTTTTAGACCTGGATCGATCCAGCCGGGTCAACCGATTCCGGCCGAAAAAACAGGTCATATTGATTCGGGTTTCATATTTTCGTAACCCGGCGGGTCTGGGGTGACCCGGGTCAACCCGGTTCTCAAGACCCGGACGGGTTTCGAATTTTTCGGGTTTTTTTGGAAAAAATATTTAAAATTTTACGTATTTGCGACGAAATTTTATTTTTACATATTATATTGGTTGGTAAACAATTTATATTTTTAATATACATAAGTTTTTATGGTTTTTATAAGTATATGTTAATTATTAAAAAAAATATATATTATTTTTTTAGAAAACCGGTTTAACTTGAGTTGACCCGGACCCGACGACTCGACCGGGTCGATTTAAAATCCGGTTTTTAAAACATTGCTTTTCATCAATATATCAATGTAATTAGGATTACATCCAAACGGTGGGCCTCATGCAATTTGGAACATTACAATTTCATTCATTAGGCAACCAAACAACTCATGCAATTATAATTTAAATTATAACTGCGATACATTACAATGGATTAAATGAACCAAACACCCCTAAAAGTATTTTACAATGCATTAACTCTTAAAAATTTAATTTACTTAATGTCATTAATGTTAAATTTATTTAGTAATTAAAGCTTTTATAAAAAGTTTAGTATTCATTAAATTTTTATAAAAACTATCTTCAAAAAGCTATTGTTACCGTCACTCAAGATGATTCGATAGAATTGTGAGAAGTTTTTAATTACTTTTTCCATTGTAGTTGCTAAGGAGAATATTAATTACTCATAATTATGATTTTAGGTAAGAATCACTAGAAATATTTACTTCTTGGTGTTACATGCACCTCTTCTTCCTCTTGAAATCAACTATATATATCACCATCTGACTTCCATCCATCTCCCAAACTTTTATAACTTCCACACACAAAAAACACAATTCCAATGGAAAAAAGCCCTCAAATAGCCATTGTACCTAGTCCAGGAATGGGACACTTAATCCCATTAGTAGAGTTTGCCAAGAAACTAAAAAACAACCACAACATAGGTGCAACTTTCATCATCCCAAATGATGGACCTTTATCCAAGTCCCAATATGTTTTCCTTGATGCACTTCCTAATGGCTTAAACTATATCATATTACCTCCTGTAAACTTTGATGATTTGCCAAAAGATGCACAAATGGAAACTCGAATAACTCTAATGGTTACACGTTCTCGTGATTCGCTACGTGAAGTGTTCAAGTCATTAGTTGTTGAACACAACATGGTGGCTTTGTTTATTGACCTCTTTGGCACTGATGCATTTGATGTTGCTATTGAATTTGGTGTTGCTCCTTATGTGTTTTATCCCTCAACTGCTATGGCTTTGTCTTTGTTTTTGCATTTACCTAAGCTTGATCAAATGGTGTCATGTGAATATAGGGACTTGCCTGAACCGGTTCAACTCCCTGGGTGCATACCGGTGAGGGGAGTAGACTTGCTTGACCCGATTCAAGATAGAAAGAATGATGCATACAAATGGGTGCTTCATAATGGGAAAAGGTATATGATGGCTAAAGGTATAGTGGTGAATAGTTTTAAGGAGTTAGAAGGTGGAGCTTTGGAAGCTTTGATGAAGGAAGAACCGGGTAGGCCTAGGGTTTACCCGGTTGGACCTTTGATACAAGCTGGTTCGAGTGATGTAGAGGGGTCAGATTGTTTAAAATGGTTAGATGGTCAACCAGGTGGTTCGGTTTTGTATATATCTTTTGGGAGTGGAGGAACTTTATCTTCTGCTCAACTTAATGAGTTAGCCATGGGTTTGGAATTGAGTGAACAAAGGTTCATTTGGGTGGTCAGAAGTCCAAATGATCAACCAAATGCTACCTATTTTGATTCTCATGGACTCAAGGACCCTTTAGGTTTTCTACCAAAAGGGTTTTTGGAAAGAACCAAGAGTAACGGGTTTGTGGTGCCTTCGTGGGCACCACAAGCCCAGATATTGAGCCACGGCTCAACGGGTGGGTTCTTGACCCATTGCGGCTGGAACTCGATTCTCGAGACAGTAGTACATGGTGTCCCGATAATCGCGTGGCCACTTTACGCCGAGCAAAAAATGAATGCAGTGTCTTTGAATGAGGGCATGAAAATTGCTTTAAGGCCTGCCATAGGCGAAAATGGTATCGTGAGCCGGGTGGAGATTGCGAGGGTTGTGAAGGGTTTATTGGAGGGCGAAGAAGGCAAGGCGATTAGGAGCCGAATGAGGGATCTTAAAGAGGCAGCTGCAAATGTTCTTAGTAAAGATGGGTCTTCTACAAAAATGTTAGCTGAAGTGGCTTCCAAGTTGAAAAATAAAGATTAAAAGCCTTTAGTTTGTATCATGTTAAATATTTGCCTTGTGTAATGCGTAGTAACTTAATTTGTGAATTTCTTTTGGTGTATGATGAATAAGTTTTTTTTTAGATTTCATGTTTTATGTAAAGTAAACCAGCCACTGGATGGCCACTTTAGAATATTTTTGTAAAAGCTACTCATACAAAACTGAAAAATTAGCTAGAAAGTTGGTCAGGTTGCTTTAAGTCGTTCATTACCAGCAAATATTATTACCTTATAGGCAATTATTTTTCTTCTATCTAATTACAAAACCCAAAGTATATATACCTTTTTCATAGAATCAAAAGTTTTGGTTTGGGAAAAACATTAGATTTTCTTTTGGAAGATGAAAAAATTGCTACTAGAGATATATGAGAAAACAATACAAAACTGATCATGCATGTGTGCATTGAATTTTAGGTAGAGAGGACAAAATAGTCCAAAAACCACCTCTTTGTTATTGTCGCTTTGTTTTATAAGTGCTTTTCTAGAAGGTAAAATCAATTTTTTAAGATCTGATTTTTCAATCGACTCGGTTAAATCATTGGGTCACGATTTAACCGATGATTCAACCGAGTTTTTCTGATCATTCTACAGGTTACGATTCAACCGGTTGACTCAACTCAAGTTTTAAAACATTGAATAAAGCTATTATTTTTTTATGTTGAAACTCTAACTTTATAAAATGGGATAAATCATAAGAAGACGAAGGAAAATATTTTTTTATGAGATTTTCTAATAGTTTCTACTATCTAGTTTTTTTTTTAATTATAATTTGTCTCATATTAATCTATTTATTTCAAAGTACAAAATATCCACGACCACATGTGTGTGAACGGGTGACATTTAAGGTGGTGGTTTTTGATCAAATCCAAATTGGCGGGCCAAGGCTATGATGATCATTAAGAAACTTTCTCATATATTGCTTTGAAATGAAATTATTGGATCCATCATTTTCTTAGTTATATGAAATCATTGGAATCTTTGAAATGTTCTCAAAGGCTCACAAACAAGTTAAATGAAACTTTTAATGAAGTTGTAACATAAGTATATACATTTATGACCTGTTCGTTTAGTTTTTCTATTAAGTTTTGTAAAGTTACATCGTCTTTCTAAATGTATGAAGTTTGTTTTTAGATAGATATATGATTGTTTGTTTTATTTGCTGAATAAAGTGTCTGAATTAAAGACAATTACTTTTATACGCTAAAAAGAAGTTAAATGAGATTATATGTAAAGAAGTTGGAGGGTAAATACGTAAAATTATAATTTAAGTAATACATTAATATGCAGACCCTTCCCTTCATGGCTTTTCCTCGAAAGTCGTGTGCTAATTTTAAATACAAAACAAATAAATCTTTAATGACTTAATTTACACACTAGTATTTCTATTAAGATTCTTTAAATCTTTATCAAGCACCACCTTACTACTAAATGCAAGTACATACTGAGTAATACAAGGGCTTCAACAATTGTTCGTGTATAGTCCGACCAGAAAAATCCAAACAGCGGAATAACCATAGGTTCGGATGGACGAACCTGATCCGAGGGGTTCGGCCCAAATCCGAGGCAGCGATCCGAAAAATGTTTCAAGGATTTCAAGAATATTATCTCCTCCAAACCCTACAAGCACCAGACAAAGATCCAACGGGCCTAGCGACTTTTTAGGAGACTTAAGCAGTATAAATACCCCTCAGTAATCAAGGTTAATGTAACATATTTTCTATTATTAGATTCTATAAATATACCTTATTTATTCTGTTCTTCGGCACATACCACATACTTACTCTCATGCCAAAGCTTAGTCTGGTTCTAATACCTGGATAAGGCTAACTCGTTTACTTTGGTTTCAGTATATCCGAAGGACAAGCCCAGCCGAAGTCCGAAGGATTCACTTATACAGACTATACCAAGAAATTACATAAACATTTGGCGCTATCCGTGGGACCTATATTCTATCTACCACTTGGTAAAAGAATCTCCAATGCATACAAATGACAATTATTTTTACTATTTGATAAAGTCATTTGTAACTAGTTTTTTGGCATTGGACTAATAGCTTTGTGCAAAGCTTTTCTAAAAGATTTTGCAAACACAAACTTTTTCCTCAAACCTTTGGCTAGTAAATGAGATACGCATTTAAGACATTAAATGCAAAAAGCCATTAGAGATTTCTTACATTAGAGATGTTCTAAGAATGACGGGTCCTATTACTTTAAAACCTGATACACCCCCTCCCCAAACCACGAAAGAACAGATTGCGGATCACATCTCAACCCTAAAGTCACTACTCAAAGAACACAACAGGAATGCGCTTGAGCCGGTCCAGTTAAATTTCAATAAGGAAGATGAAGAGAATACAAGCTCCAATATTGTCCGGGAAAAAGTAGTAGCCGATGATGACTTAAGAAAACCCTTCAAGGAAATCGTAAAGACCCCCTCACCTAAAGGATCATAAATTTTTCCAGAGCGGATTACAAGCTCCCCCATAATGTAAAAGTGTATGATGGCTCGAGAGACCCGGAAGATCATTTGAATCATTTTGTAAGCGCATTCGACTCTGGTGAGTGGCCCATGCCAGTATGGTGCAAGATATTCCAACATACATTAGATGGAGGGGTAAGAGGGTGGTTCGAACGATTAGAGCCGAACAACATAGATGAGTGGTCCGAACTAAGGAAGACATTTACTACAAGATATACTCCATCAGGAAGGCATGCCACAAGGGTCTGCACGAGATTACAAAAATACCTGAAAAGCTAATGAAACGCTTACGAATTTTAAAAAAAAGATAGACTAGTGAAATGGGTTTCATACATGGCGTACCGGAGGTAATGAAGATATCTGCATTTATTGATTCCGTCAAGAGCTCGGAGTTAGCAACAAGGTATTCCGATAAAGCACGCGAAACAGTGAACAAGATGATAGAGAGGTTGGGCGATTTTGTCCGAGCCGAAGAAGCATTTGATAATACGGAACCTCCGAAAGGGGAAAGCGCTGAAGTACACAGAAAAACCAACCCACCCGCCCCTAGAAGAGATGATCGTAACCAGAGATACAATCGATGGGAAGAAATCGAGTGTTGAATCATAGTTTGGCTAGACTGGTTCAACGACTCTCCTGGGCCGTTCGTCGTGCTTCGCGGTCCCGAGTGATGCTGCAAACAATAGAAGAACCGGTTAGACGTGGACCCGAGGCCGGAGCCCCAGGGTCCACCTCCGACGGTCAAGTTAGTATCGGTGCGATATATTGTAAAAAGGGTGTGTTTATGAGAGGTAACCTGATGATGTAGAATGAGCCCCTACCCCTATTTATATAGGACTAGGGTTTCTTGAAGAATAGGTAAGATCAATGGGCCGCGAACCTGTTGGGTTGCGTGCCTCTTGGGTCGTGGACCTGTTAGGTCGGGCCTTATACCGACTATACGTTGACATGTCCCCTAGTCTAGTATGATATGGTCCATGACTATGTTATGCTAGACTCATTCATGTGTCTCGCTTACTAAGCAACTGTGCGCGGCTTCCTGTTAGGACATCCTCGTGGGTCATCCGTAACATATGGCTCCACTCGCGGTGGGCTACTTTTAGCAAAAAGATGATGGGAAACTATGTGAATAGTAAGCGCAGCCACTATACGTCATCATGTCCCCCAGTCTAGTATGCGAGGTATTCACCAAGGTTACTAGACTCTATGTTGAAGCATAGTTTGGCTGGGCCGGTTCGACGACTCTCCTAGGCCGTTAATCGTCTTCCCGGGTCCTGAGTAATGCTGCAAACAAAGGTAAACAGTTTAGACGTGGACCCAAGACCGGAGCCCCGGGGTCCACCTCCGACGGTCAAGTTAGTATCAGGACGATACATAGTAAAAGTGGTGTAAGTATAAGATATAACCTGGTTTATAATGAGACCCCTAGCCGTGTTTATATAGTGCTATGGTTTCTTGAAGGATAAGTTAGGTGTGTGTGGGCCGCGGGCCTGTTGGGCCGGGCCGAATACCGACTGTACGTCGACATGTCCCCCAGTCTAGTATGATATGGTCCAAGATCATGTTATGCTAGACTCATTCGTGTATCATTCTCACTAAACAACCGCGTGCGGCTTGCTGCTAGGACATCCTCGTGGGTTGTCCGTAACATATGGCTCCACTCGTAATGGGCTACTTTTAGCGAAAAGATGATGGTTTGGGGTTACGAATAGTGAGCATAGCCACTATACGTCATCATGTCCCCCCAGTCTAGTATGCGAGGTTGTCACCGAGGTTACTAGACTTTACACCATATCCACTACCTGTAAGCATATCCACGTCGAAAGAAATGGGAAAACACGTATACGTAAGACGGGCGGTTGTGCTCGAATGCTTCGTTTCCCGTGATTAGACGGTAAGGACCCCGTAAGAAGAAAGCGTGTTCTATAGACGGGGTAACACTGGCATTGGCAAGGTATCATTCTTATTTATCCCTAACGTGAGGATGATAAGAAGGTTTTGTGAAGGTGGAAGTGGAACCCGTATGTTGCATTGTTAATATTTTGAAGGCGTACTTCTTGTACCCACTGACGATGCAACATAATGCGAATATTGCATTCGTCTTAAGGCTAACAGAATTCAACTTATGTGGCAAATGATGCGGATATTACATCCGTCTTATGGCCACGACATTTGATAACCACTTCCAAACTTTGTCACAGTTTTTCCTGGATTAAACATAGTTGATCAGGCTCCATCTAATTAAGTATAAACGATATAAATTTTGGAAATTCACTCTTAGCCGGGCCAAGTAATTCATCACGGAAGACGTACTTCCGTAACAAAGACATGAACCAACAGAAGACGTACTTCTGTGGCAGAATGAGCCAGTGGAAGGCGTACTTCCACGACAAAAGATAACGATGCGCCATGGAAGAATACTTACACGGCGAAAATAATGATGCGTCGTGGAAGAATACTTCCACGGCAAAAATAATGAGCACGTGGAAGAGATACTCCCACTTCTCGCCGTGGAAGTATTCTTCTACGGCGAAGATAAGAAGCACGTGGAAGAGACACTTCCACGGCGAAGAGGTACTTCCACGGTGAAGATAATAAGCACGTGGAAGAGATACTTCCACGGCGAAGATAATAAGCACGTGGAAGAGATACTTCTACGGCGAAGATAACAAGCACGTGGAAGAATACTTCCACGGCAAAGATAAGAAGCACGTGAAGAGACACTTCCACGACGAAGATAATAAGCACATGGAAGAGATACTTCCACGGCGAAGATAATAAGCACGTGGAAGAGATACTTCCACGACGAAGATAATAAGCACGTCGAAGAGATACTTCCACGGCAAAGATAATAAGCACGTGGAAGAGATACTTCCACGGCGAAGATAAGAAGCACGTGGAAGAATACTTCCACGGCGAAGATAACGAGCACGTGGAAGAATACTTCCACGGCGAAGATAATAAGCACGTGGAAAAGATACTTCCACGGCGAAGATAAGAAGCACGTGGAAGAATACTTCCACAGCGAAGATAACGAGCACGTGGAAGAATACTTCCACGGCAAAGATAAGAAGCACGTGGAAGAGATACTTCCACGGCGAAGATAATAAGCACGTGGAAGAGATACTTCCACGGCGAAGATAATAAGCACGTGGAAGAGATACTTCCACGACGAAGATAATAAGCACGTGGAAGAGAGACTTCCACGGCGAAGATAAGAAGCACGTGGAAGAGACACTTCCACGACGAAGATAATAAGCACGTGTAAGAGATACTTCCACGGCAAAAATAATAAGCACGTGGAAGAGATACTTCCACGGCGAAGATAATAAGCACGTGGAAGAGATACTTCCACGGCGAAGATAATAAGCACGTGGAAGAGATACTTCCACGACGAAGATAAGAAGCACGTGGAAGAATACTTCCACGACGAAGATAACGAGCACGTGGAAGAATACTTCCACGGCGAAGATAAGAAGCACGTGGACGAATACTTCCACGACGAAGATAATAAGCACGTGGAAGAGATACTTCCACGGCGAAGATAACAATCACGTGGAAGAGATACTTCCACGGCGCATGAATAAGCCAGCGGAAGAGGTACTTTCGTGGCAAAGGCATAAGCCAATGGAAGAAATACTTCCATGGCGCAGAAACAAGCGCGCGGAAGGAGTCCTTCCGCGGCGAAGGAATAAGCCAATGGTAGAGATACTTCCATGGCAAAGAAATAAGAGCGCGGAAAGAGGACTTCCGCGGCGAAGGAATACGCCAATGGAAGAGATACTTCCATGGCAAAGGAACAAGCGCGCGGAAGGAGTACTTCTGCGGCGAAAGAATAAGCCAATGGAAGAGATACTTCTATTTCAAAAGAATAAACCGGCAAAAGGCGGACTTCTGCGGCAAAGGAATATATCCAAAGATATTATTGTGACGTGCACATAAATAGTGGTATTATTATACCCTAGTAGCCCCCCAAGTTTAATGGTGCTACACTCGATTAGTAGTATTAGACTTAATCAAGTATTCAAAAAAAATTACGATCACGTAGACCAACGCGAATGGACGTACCATAGCCGTGTATGAAAGATAGAAATTGGGTTCGAACGTGCGAACCAACGCGGATGGGTCTTTTCATAACCGCGAATTGTCACATAGTATAAGACGTATCTTAACTAACTTATGGGATGAGCTATGCCACTACGTGCGGCGTACCGCATTTACCTTAAGGATGGTCAAATTTTTGACAAAATGTTGTTAGACGTGCACAATGTGTCTGTTGCAAGTCCATCATGAGTCATGTGGTTTGCGTAACTTACTACAACGTCTTGATAGCAAGGTGTCTAACAAGGATACATGATCTGTGGTCGTTGGGTTTGCAACCCTCTTACACGACAAGTTGAATTATTAGGTTAAGTCAATCCTCTTATTCCGCCTGGGAACGATGTGTACATGTACGCCCGTAGGCTAAAGATGTCTGAATGATATCGGAATATATTTTTACCAAACTTAAAAGATAGATAATATCTTTTTAGAAATTGAAAATATATGCGGAATATCTTATAAATTTGAATATATATCAGAATATACTTTTACTAAATTTAAAAGATAAATAATATCTTTTAGTATTTTAAATAATATGTGTAATATCCTTGCCAATTTAAAAGATATACATGATATCTTTTATTAATAAAAAATATCGATAATATATTTTTTAGAAGATATTGGTAATATATTAACTAAAAAAGTATAGGTAATATCTTGTTACCTTTTCAAAAAGTATTTAAAATATCTTTTTATGAATTTAAAAAACATACGTAATATCGTTTATTAGTACAAAAATATATCCAAATACTTGGACTAACGTGGAAAGGTGCGGCTCATGTCCGCAGATGAAATATAATAAGATAGGTCCGGACATACAAACGATCGCGGAAGGATGAACGTAAAAAATAAATTATATATCCGGATTGACTGAACTATTGCGGGTGAACAGAGCGCTAACCGCGACAAAAAAGAAAAAATATAGATACCTATGGATCCGAAATCCATCTATGAACGGAAATCAATATTATGCAATTTATGATAAAATATGTTTCCATGTACTTCACGTATATGAAGTAAATCCTAATTGGAGAAAATTTTGTTTCTTTTTTAAAAGATGAGAACATATATTCACAAAATAAATCTAGATATTTACAAAATCCAAATGTAAATAAAGGAAGTCTTTTACGCTCCGGATCGGAGTCCATGGTTCCGTTACCCGTCAGGCGTCCATGCCCAAGGTCGCGAACCACTATGTCGCGATGGTGAAAAACAGTTGTTTTTCAACTCGTCGATAAAGAAAGTCCCTAACCGGTCGATCAAGTTAAACCCACTCGTTCGCCAGTCATGATGGTTGGGGTGACTTGACCGATTTAAAGTTTAAAAGATATGGGCAACATAAGTACCGACTTTTGAACAGATACTAAGTTTATTCCCTAAAGCAAGTTTATCAAGTGTATGAGAGGACCAAAGATGTGAAAACAAGTTTGTGCAGTAATATAAGTTTTATATAGCACGATGCATATTAAACAGGTTTATCAATGGGTGATCCCATTTGCCACGGTGTATACTGACTTATTAATCAAGTTTTTGCACATGGCAGGAAACAATTAGTGAAAAACAAAAATAGAAAAGATTCGGAATTACCGGCTTTCAGAACTGATCTTTGTTTTTCGGTGGAATGAAAACGCGAGGCATGTTTTAGTCATGGTCCCACAGATGGCGCCAACTTGTTGAAGCATAGTTTGGCTGGGCCGGTTCGAAGACTCTCCTGGGTCGTTAATCGTCTTCCCGGGTCCTGAGTAATGCTGCAAACAAAGGTAAACCGGTTAGACGTGGACCCGAGGCCGGAGCCCCGGGGTCCACCTCCGACGGTCAAGTTAGTATCAGGACGATACATAGTAAAAGTGGTGTAAGTATAAGATATAACCTGGTTTATAATGAGACCCCTAGCCTTGTTTATATAGTGCTATGGTTTCTTGAAGGATAAGTTAGGTGTGTGTGGGCCGCGGGCCTGTTGGGCCAGGCCGAATACCGACTGTACGTCGACACTCTACACCATATCTACCTGTAAGCGTTTCTACGTCAAAAGAAATGAGGAACCCGTATACGTAAGACGGGTGGTTGTGCGAGAATGCTTGGTTTCCCGTGTTTAGACGGTAAAGACCCCGTAAGAAGAAAACATGTTCTATAGCCGGGGTAACACTGGCATTGGCAAGGTTTTTTCTTAGGCATTGCTAACATGAGGATGGTAAGAAGGGTTAGTGAAGGTGAATATGGAACCCGTATGTAGCATCGTGAATATTTCGAAGGCGTACTTCTTATACCCACTAATGATGCAACATAGTGCGAATATTGCATTCGGCTTAAGGCCAACAGAAGGCGTACCTCTGTGGCAAGGTGATGCGGATATTTACATCCGTCTTATGGACACGACTTAGTTAAATGACTTAAAAAAATTTCATGTTGTTTCTGAACTAAACACAGTTGATCAGGCCCCGTCTAATTAGGTCGAACAATGTAATTTTTAGAAAAATCACTTCGTAGTCGGGCAAAGTAATTAATCGTGGAAGGCGTACTTCCACAACAAAGATATGAACCAACGGAAGACGTAATTCCGTGGCAAAAAGTATGAGCCAGTGGAAGACCTGCTTCCATGACAAACAATGAGACAGCAGAAGACGTACTTCCGCGGTGAAGATAATAAAAGAGTGCGCGGAAGGAGTACTTCCACGGCGAAAATAATGAGCGCGCGGAAGAGATTACTTCCACGGCGAAAATAATGAGCATGTGGAAGAGATTACTTCCACGGCGAAAATAATGCGTGTGTGGAAGAATTACTTCCACGGCGAAAGATAATGCGCACGTGGAAGAATTACTTCCACAACGAAATATAATACGCCCGTGGAAGAATACTTCCACGACGAAAGATAATGAGCCCGTGGAAGAATACTTCCACGGCGAAAGATAATGAGCCCGTGGAAGAATACTTCCACGGCGAAAGATAATGAGCCCGTGGAAGAATACTTCCACGGCGAAAATAATGAGCTTGTGGAAGAGATTACTTCCACGGTGAAAATAATGCGCACGTAGAAGAATTACTTCCACGCCGAAAGATAATGCACACGTGGAAGAATTACTTCCACGGCGAAATATAATACGCCCGTGGAAGAATACTTCCACGGCGAAAGATAATGAGCCCGTGGAAAAATACTTAATGAGCGCATGGAAGAGATTACTTCCACGGTGAAAATAATGCGTACGTGGAAGAATTACTTCCACGGCAAAAGATAATACGCCCGTAGAAGAATACTTCCACGGCGAACGATAATGAGCCCGTGGAAGAATACTTCCACGGCGAAAATAATGAGCACGTGGAAGAGATTACTTCCACGGAGAAAATAATACGCACGTGGAAGAATTACTTTCACGGCGAAAGATAATGCGCACGTGGAAGAATTACTTCCACGGCGAAAGATAATACGCCCGTGGAAGAATACTTCCACGACGAAAGATAATGAGCCCGTGGAAGAATCTAACACCCCCAATTTACCTTGCGCAACGGAATATCACAATTGGGTGCTAGTCAAAGAATCATTTCACACAAGCCATAATGAACGACTCAAAGAGACGTTTAAAGCACAATTAAAATTTAAACCACGTTAAATTACAACAACAACATTTTCTAAATTGTTTCCAAAACCCCAAAAGTTTAAAAGAGTAGCGTTAGGTACCCACAAATCTCAACCCATAAAAACCAACCCAATTTGTCTACAAGACTTAGTAATTTATAAATTGTCTTTGATCATAAAGGGAAGAAAACAAGTTAGACAGCCCACAAGCCACAACATCCATAGCACGCTCCGCCACTATTGTAACACCCCACTTGGATAAGTGGACCGTTACGTGTATTTATGGCGTGTCATCAAAGCATAAGGTAAATGTCCTAAAACATTAACTGACCATAAAGGAAATACCGGAATCAAACATCGGCAATCCAAACATAAGCCCAAAACATGAAAATAAAATACTGAATGAAAGGACTAAACAATGTCCAAATAAGTAGAATACTGTAAGAAATGCATAATGTAAGAAGTCTGGATAGATTCCATCCAAATGCACCTGCGCTTAGAATCTTAAAAGCGTCCTGGTGTACCTGCCGTTAGAACATGAAAGGAACTACGGCTCAGCATAACGCTCAGTGAACGGATATAACGCATGATAAGGAATTACTGAAATGAAGTAGATGATAAATACTGAAACTGTAGACTGATAAGTAAAGTTGTAGCAGAAATCTGTGTAAGATCTGTAAGGTCTGATTTATAAATAATAAAGTTGAACTGATATCTGTTAAAACTGAAAACATGCATTTACTGTATTTTAATTTGCCAAGAGCTTATATAGGTCATGAACTAAATCAACTGCTGCATGAATACATAGAGGGGTGACCTCATCATGCTGTAGAGGGGTGACCTCTAAATAACTGTGCTGGGTGGAGGGATCAGCTCCGATGTGAAGGATGTAGAGCACACACCACATTCACCTGCTAAACTGTAAACTGTAGCCTAGGATGCATCCATACGCCCCACTAATAATAATACTGATAAAAATGGCCAAGCTGAGCTGAGTGGGACGATGCAGGATATCACTCTCCTGCATGTGAGTCACGACACCGGTGCCTCTAGTGTCGTGGTTACGGTACCTCCGTAACTAGTACATAAACTAATCATGCTTGTATATAATGCTCAGGCAATTTATTCTATTATTAATATGATTACTGATAAGCTTAAACATATACTGGGGAAAAACATTTGGCTGCAGACGGGGAATCCTAATCATGCATAAAAGAAAGTCCTTACTGAAAGGACGGAAAATCCGTACCTCGTGTCCAGTAATAAAATAAGAATGAAAGCTGAAGGATCGACTCTGACTTCATGGTTACTACATAAATAACGTACGCGAAAATAAGTTAACTGATTATTGTTTGCTATTATCTATTTTCATATGTTCTTAGTTTAATTCATTCTATTCTTACTAGCTTTATATATAATCTGATTAATCTGCTTGTCCGGTGTATAATCTGATAACCCGACCGATCTTTAAATGTTTACTGATTAGTATATACTTATTGATGGTTACTGCGTATTATACTGTGTTCTAATGATCCCGATATTACTATAAATAGTAACCTGTTGTAAACGGAAAGTTTCCTAAAGTGGAAAGATTTCCAATCTTTGTTTTTCTGAAATAAGTCAATAATTAAATCATAAATTAAATCCGACTTTTATTAGTGAAAAAAAATATTAAAATCAATTTAATTTACTAATTAAATAATTAAAATAACAATTAGGTTTTATTTTATTTACAAAAACTTATTCATAAACTGCTTTTACCAAACTAAATAATCCCCCTGTTTTTAAGATAAAGTTTCCACTGTTAATGTATTTACGTTCCCACTGTTAATGTATTTACGTTCCCACTGCTTGTTCTAACCAGTTCCCCCTGCTAGTTCTAACCAGTTCTCCCTGCTAGTTCTAACCAGTTCCCCCTGCTAGTTCTAACCAGTTCCCCCTGCTAGTTCTAACCAGTTCCCACCGTCTTTGTTTTCTGACAGACCCAAACACCCCTTACAACTTGCTAATCCCAAACGCCCCCCTGTTTTTCTTTTCTTTCTTTTTTTTTTCTTTGGCCTGACTTGATCCACTCTCACCGAGACCTTAGGTCCCGGTTTCCTTTCACAAGCAAAACCCGGCCCCCTGTCACAAGTTTACCCCCTGCGTGGGGTTTCCTTTGATCGGCTGGGCAATACGAGGCACCACCGAGACCCTTTGTGGTCTCGGCTACACACCAAACCCCACCGAGAGTTTCAAAACTCTTGGTTTCTGTGACAAACCCAGAACCCGACGGATCATTGATTAAAGTTTCATGTTTATTCTATACACTTGTATGATCAAGAATCAATAGGAGTGAATTCGAAAAATGAGGAGAAGAAAGTGATTACCTTGTGATTTGGTACACCACAACACGCCTGAATCGACTGACCAAAAGGGGTCGTCCCCCTTTTTTTTTTTTTTTTTTTTTTTTTTTTTTTGTCTTGTTCGTCGGCAGGAGAAAGGAGAGAAGAAGGTGGCGGCTCCTCTTTATTTACTAGGGTTTTATCTAAACTTTGTGTTTGTCCAAAAATAAAACACTCCCTCCGTCTATAATATGTAAGGTCGGTTTGGCAAAATCATGGGCTTCGGCCCATATGTCTTTCTCTTTTTTATTTTTTTTTATTTTACTTAAATACTTGTATAAATTATTTTCTCGCGTTTTGTTTCAGAAGTCGCGATAAGTATTTTTTTTTTTTCGTGTAATACTACATAATTAATATATTCTGTATCTTAATAATTATTTTCTGAATAATTATACATTCGTAATATTTAAATAAACTGAGACTACGCGTATATAATATTAACGTTTAATTATTTCTGTAGAATAAGTAATTCGTCTGTAATATTTCTGAGACTAAATGCTTATTAACTGAGTAAACTGCGATATTTATAGTATTTAAATAAACTGGGATAGCGAAATTAATTTCTGCGTTTAAATCTCTATTTAATAATTAATACTTATACAGTTTATTAAATACGGGTTTTATAATTCTTCCCCTCTAAAAACAATAATTCGTCCCCGAATTAAAGATACAACTATACCGGGTTTTACAATTCTTCCCCTCTAAAAAGGAGAAATTCGTCCTCGAATTGAAGGTAATAAGCTGATGAAGTTATAAGAACTAAAAGAACACTTAGACTGAAAAGACAATTAAGCTGAAGGATAAATTGTCTTCTAGTTAAGACATAATGCTGCTGATAAGTATAAACTTGTCATGACTGAAATGATCATGTAACGTGACATGGCTGAAGAGAACATAGAACGTAACCTGACTGAAAGAACTTAACTGGATTTATTGAAGAAAAGGGAACGAGAGGTCCAGATGGACTCCTCTGTTTCGAGTGGCCTCCCGCTCGAAACGATTTCTTCAAAGGTCTAATATAATAACTAAAAGCTTGGTCCTGATGACCCGTCCTGATGATGCTGAATAGTTTCTGGTTCCATATTTAAGATGGATTTACTAAATCTGATAGACTGAATAACTATACCACGTATGATGCATGAAACGATACGTGTAAATATTCTGAAAAATGATATTTATATCTCTGAGCAAGCTGCTGAGAATATATATCGGGACGAACTACGTGAACAATTGTGAACATTCTAAGTGAGCAATTGTGAACGTGATTCGCGATTATATAAGAAACGTTATGCATGAAATATATCATGAATGTGATACGTGAAGCATACTGTGATTGTGATACTAGAACATATCATGAATGTATGCTGACTGAGGAATGAATGCCAAACGTTACGGCCTGATATGTGAAACGTCTGCCTGGTTATGGAATAGTTGTGCTAAACTTGAGTCTAATTTCTCAAGCTTGCCGTAACCGTACTCGGTAATAAACTGAGAAACGTGTATCGAGAAATGGCACACGAACTTGGACGTGAACAACGTTATGAACGCTAACGTGAGCTTAAATCATGAGATAGCATAAAAGATGAACTGAAACAGCATCATACTGCGACTGAGACGTAAACGTGAAAGTGAAAATAGACATGAACTTAAAGTGGACGTAAACATACACTTGATCGTGAACATGAATTCTGTTCGATATGACGGTCAATGGAATGCTTTGAACTTGTACGATTCACAACTGAATTTCAGAATTTTTCTGCAGATCTGCTACTGCGTGATCTTTTTGGATGAAAGAAACGCGCAGGCTGATTACATGGTTGATGATAACTTAGATAGTATCATTCTTTCTCTGAGCCTGTGGTAGCGGATAACAATTTCATGGATTTTCGTCTCATTTCTGTTCAGAAATTTCTAAGGGTTGTAGTAGCTCACTAACTTGACTGCGTTCTATCTTGAACCTGCAGTAGGTCAGGCATCTAGATATGAACATAGCTGCATTAATGTGTGATGCGGATTCTATCAGTATTTTGTCCGGGATTATGGAACATTCTGGTGGAAATCTTGTTGAATAGTCATAAAAGAATTTCTAGTGATGACTGTCGGCAATTTCTGCGGTAGCAGTCAATTGAGTTCTAGAGATTTTATACTACGTTCACAGTCGTCAGTCGGGACCATCAGGTGATGGCCTTCACCTTCGCAGCATTATTTGAAATTTCTTCCTGCTAAGGTAGAATGGCTCAGGGATGCCACTTTGTTCAAATTGAATTCATATCTGGAAAGCTGTATATAAAATTTTCACCTATCGAAGATTCTATACAACTGTGAGAAGATGATTCTCGTGTTTTTCTCTAGAATTTAGCAGATCAGAATGTGATCAATGAATACGCTGACGTTTTTGTCTGAGAATCATAGGAAAAATTTATTCATAAACTCCACAATATAGCTGGAGCATTAGGGAGCTCAGAAGTAAAATTTAAAATTTTTAGAGAGACTATAATATGTGCAACAGCAGTCATAGAAAACATCATGTTCTTCTCTCACCACTTCTGGTGGCATGGTCACAATTTGTTCTGGAAAATATTTAAGATATCGTAGCAGGTCAGATAAACCTGCTATTTATGGAATGAACATTGATTAAGATCTGGTAAAAAATTTCGATGGTGCGCTAGGGCGAATAAAGCTTAGTTTTGGTAACTCTCGCAGTAATTGCTGCAACTCTTTTAACGTAGCTAAAGCCCTGCAAATAAGATTTTTTTTGAAGACAGGTTCCGTTCATGAGGCAAGCTCGATGTTAAATTATGTCTTGAAGTCAGGAATGAATTTATGAAAACTTTCTGAAATTATATCTGGGATTCTGGAATGATCTGCTGATCATGAATTTGAGGAATTTCCAAAGTGAATTTATAACTGGTGGCTAGATAGTTTTCGTAGCTATGGACTGATAAGTCACGCGCTCATAGGGCAGGAACAATTTATACTGATTTTTCTGGCAGAAATATGATGAATGTACTGGGATTTAGTAAGACGGATCTCGTCGTTAATTGAAAGGAGAACTTTAATAAATATGGTGGTACTATTGAGTCCTTTCTGGGTGAGAGGCAGATAACTACTTGGTTTGAAATAAAGCTGACATAGGAATACGTGGAGTAACGTGGCGACTTCCACTGAGTGGGTTCGTCTGTAACCTCACAGAAATATTACCGTGTGTTTAATCTGAATGATAATCTGGTGGTGGTGACTGAATTTTAATGATCTGATATATGCGTGACATGGTAGAATGAGTATACCCCTTTCTGAAAGATGCCCTGACTTACTGAGGGTCTTGCTTGGAACATACTGGAAATAGGAGCTCGGACTCGTACTCTGAGAGGATATTCGTATGACGTGTATCATGACTGGTGCCCTGATATGTGTCTTCCGAAATGATACCTGAGAACTATGTCTTGACTGATGTCTTGGCACGTGTTTTTAATAGATGAATATGAACAAGGCTGGAAAATTTTGGTAACTGCTAGGATTGGCGGATCGGCTAGACTACTGACCTCTGTAATTCTGGTCACGTCCGTTCCGGAGTTCCGATGATTACTGACTGATTAATTATAATCACGGTGATTGTCACTACTGCTTTGTCTGTCAGTTTCCTGACGGTCGTTATCATGACCGTGATTCAGTAACTATTCTGTGGAGTGGCCGGCTGGTTACCGGTTCCCACTCTTCTGACAGAAGGATTAGCTGAGTGATGTGTGACATCTAACTGAGGAAGTAAAAACATAAAATAGAATGGTAGTGTCTGATGGTTGAATTTATTCTTGTCAGAAATTTCAAATTTATAGTTTTCGTCCTCGTTCCGCGGCATCAGCATCTTGAGAAATCTCCAAAGTTCAGCAGCATCAGCATCTGTGTGGTCTTCAGAGTGTTAGCAGCATCAGCATCTGGTAAAATCTTCAACTCACGAGCAGCATCAGCATCTGGTAGAATATTGACAAGTGGAAACGTCCGCGATGTTTAAGGATCGATTAGTAATATCCATGGAGTAGGGTACCTGAAGTACACCTGGACTACTGTACATGAAGTACACAATGAATACTGCACATGGAGCATATATGAGACACTGTACGTGGAGTACACGTGAAATACTGTACATGGAGTATAACTGAGACACTGTACATGGGGTACATATGGAATACTGTACCTTGAGCTGGTGTGAATTTTATGGAATGATCGATGCTGGTGTCGATTGTCTGACATTTTCAACGGAAAATAATTTGATTTAACTGGTTAGCAACTGAACTGAAACAGTTAATATGATGGGCTGAAAATTTCCTGCATGGACTTAATGCTGGTTGTATAGAGGCTAACAAGTATGATTAAATGGAGTTTTCGTCAACGTTCAGTATAAGGACATGATTGATAACGATCAGAACATGAATTATCATGAATTAGTATTTCATTGAAATCCTTATGTATCTTAGCATGAAACATTATCATTCTGTTGAAAACATAATCCTTGTAAGGAATCATGAAACTGAATCATCATGTAGATGACATCAATGTGAGGGTATGAAATTTTGACTGTTGTAAGGAACACAAAAAGTTAATTCAGCTGAGGTGTAATATTAACTGATGTGGACGGCTAATGGTTCAATCCACGTACTTCAAGGAAGGAACATGAGACTAAGTATGGGCTATTCTGGTTCGATCTATACTGGTCAGAATTTTCTGAGAACTGTCATGTATGGAAATTTATAATCTGGTATTAAATATGGATGGCTGAAGTTCAATCCATACTTGTCAAAATTTATAGAATGTCATGATATGACAAGAGTGAACAACTGTGGATCGGTTCACAAAACATCATTTGACTGAAAGGCATGAAATTTGACTTGAGCAAGGGTGGACGTTTATGGCTGGTTCACCAAGTGATATTTGACTGAAAACATGAATCTGTCATGAGTAAGGGTAAACGCCTATGGTCAGTTTACCAATACAAAATCTGAACGGCAAGAGTGACGCCTATGGTCAGTTTACCAAAACGAAAGCTCGCTAAAAGCACATGCGACTAAATATGGCCAGTTCTGTACCAACCTTTCACTTAGTCAAAACGTTAAGAAAACTGACTGATAAACGAAGAAAACTGACTGGATAATCCATGAGAAACATGAAAGATAACAACGCCAAAATATGGGAAGTTCCTGGTGACTACCCACTAGTCACAGGTCAAGTTTTAGAGCCTACAGGTCGAACCAGGCTCTGATACCATAATTGTAACACCCCACTTGGATAAGTGGACCGTTACGTGTATTTATGGCGTGTCATCAAAGCATAAGGTAAATGTCCTAAAACATTAACTGACCATAAAGGAAATACCGGAATCAAACATCGGCAATCCAAACATAAGCCCAAAACATGAAAATAAAATACTGAATGAAAGGACTAAACAATGTCCAAATAAGTAGAATACTGTAAGAAATGCATAATGTAAGAAGTCTGGATAGCTTCCATCCAAATGCACCTGCGCTTAGAATCTTAAAAGCGTCCTGGTGTACCTGCCGTTAGAACATGAAAGGAACTACGGCTGAGCATAACGCTCAGTGAACGGATATAACGCATGATAAGGAATTACTGAAATGAAGTAGATGATAAATACTGAAACTGTAGACTGATAAGTAAAGTTGTAGCGGAAATCTGTGTAAGATCTGTAAGGTCTGATTTATAAATAATAAAGTTGAACTGATATCTGTTAAAACTGAAAACATGCATTTACTGTATTTTAATTTGCCAAGAGCTTATATAGGTCATGAACTAAATCAACTGCTGCATGAATACATAGAGGGGTGACCTCGTCATGCTGTAGAGGGGTGACCTCTAAATAACTGTGCTGGGTGGAGGGATCAGCTCCGATGTGAAGGATGTAGAGCACACACCACATTCACCTGCTAAACTGTAAACTGTAGCCTAGGATGCATCCATACGCCCCACTAATAATAATACTGATAAAAATGGCCAAGCTGAGCTGAGTGGGACGATGCAGGATATCACTCTCCTGCATGTGAGTCACGACACCGGTGCCTCTAGTGTCGTGGTTACGGTACCTCCGTAACTAGTACATAAACTAATCATGCTTGTATATAATGCTCAGACAATTTATTCTATTATTAATATGATTACTGATAAGCTTAAACATATACTGGGGAAAAACATTTGGCTGCAGACGGGGAATCCTAATCATGCATAAAAGAAAGTCCTTACTGAAAGGACGGAAAATCCGTACCTCGTGTCCAGTAATAAAATAAGAATGAAAGTTGAAGGATCGACTCTGACTTCATGGTTACTACATAAATAACGTACGCGAAAATAATTTAACTGATTATTGTTTGCTATTATCTATTTTCATATGTTCTTAGTTTAATTCATTCTATTCTTACTAGCTTTATATATAATCTGATTAATCTGCTTGTCCGGTGTATAATCTGATAACCCGACCGATCTTTAAATGTTTACTGATTAGTATATACTTATTGATGGTTACTGCGTATTATACTGTGTTCCAATGATCCCGATATTACTATAAATAGTAACCTGTTGTAAACGGAAAGTTTCCTAAAGTGGAAAGATTTCCAATCTTTGTTTTTCTGAAATAAGTCAATAATTAAATCATAAATTAAATCCGACTTTTATTAGTGAAAAAAAATATTAAAATCAATTTAATTTACTAATTAAATAATTAAAATAACAATTAGGTTTTATTTTATTTACAAAAACTTATTCATAAAGTGCTTTTACCAAACTAAATAATCCCCCTGTTTTTAAGATAAAGTTTCCACTGTTAATGTATTTACGTTCCCACTGTTAATGTATTTACGTTCCCACTGCTTGTTCTAACCAGTTCCCCCTGCTAGTTCTAACCAGTTCTCCCTGCTAGTTCTAACCAGTTCCCCCTGCTAGTTCTAACCAGTTCCCCCTGCTAGTTCTAACCAGTTCCCACCGTCTTTGTTTTCAGACAGACCCAAACACCCCTTACAACTTGCTAATCCCAAACGCCCCCTGTTTTTCTTTTCTTTTTTTTTTTTTTTTCTTCGGCCTGACATGATCCACTCTCACCGAGACCTTAGGTCCCGGTTTCCTTTCACAAGCAAAACCCGGCCCCCTGTCACAAGTTTACCCCCTGCGTGGGGTTTCCTTTGATCGGCTGGGCAATACGAGGCACCACCGAGACCCTTTGTGGTCTCGGCTACACACCAAACCCCACCGAGAGTTTCAAAACTCTTGGTTTCTGTGACAAACCCAGAACCCGACGGATCATTGATTAAAGTTTCATGTTTATTCTATACACTTGTATGATCAAGAATCAATAGGAGTGAATTCGAAAAATGAGGAGAAGAAAGTGATTACCTTGTGATTTGGTACACCACAACACGCCTGAATCGACTGACCAAAAGGGGTCGTCCCCCTTTTTTTTTTTTTTTTTTTTTTTTGTCTTGTTCGTCGGCAGGAGAAAGGAGAGAAGAAGTTGGCGGCTCCTCTTTATTTACTAGGGTTTTATCTAAACTTTGTGTTTGTCCAAAAATAAAACACTCCCTCCGTCTATAATATGTAAGGTCGGTTTGGCAAAATCATGGGCTTCGGCCCATATGTCTTTCTCTTTTTTATTTTTTTTTTATTTTACTTAAATACTTGTATAAATTATTTTCTCGCGTTTTGTTTCAGAAGTCGCGATAAGTATTTTTTTTTTTCGTGTAATACTACATAATTAATATATTCTGTATCTTAATAATTATTTTCTGAATAATTATACATTCGTAATATTTAAATAAACTGAGACTACGCGTATATAATATTAACGTTTAATTATTTCTGTAGAATAAGTAATTCGTCTGTAATATTTCTGAGACTAAATGCTTATTAACTGAGTAAACTGCGATATTTATAGTATTTAAATAAACTGGGATAGCGAAATTAATTTCTGCGTTTAAATCTCTATTTAATAATTAATACTTATACAGTTTATTAAATACGGGTTTTACAACTATCATCCTTGATTACCTGAAACACATGTTTAAAATCATCAACAAATAATATTGAGCGAGAACTATAGGTTTTCAAAATCATAATTGAACATAAGTATAAAAATCATTCACGATTATTCAATAGTATGCAGATCATTACAAACTATTATTGGGTATTACTCATTATAGCATAAGCTATTTAATTATGTTTAAGATCATGACACCGACCCTATAAACTAATCACCCGCTTTAAATGCCGACGTGATTTTAAGTGAAACCATTGCCCCTCTTAGGCATTCGTTGCCATTTATACCTCTTTCTCAACACAAGTTATCCATACGCAGAGGGTACTCAACGTACTAGCTCTCGTCTAGGATAGGGTCGTCAACCCAATAGTACTATCAATTGTTCGAGCGGCTATTTCCAATCCACACAAGGATCAAACAATAGTTAACGGTTCATGAATTTAGGGTCTTTGGCAACTAGCTACTCAACATAATTCAAACATCATTCGGGTCCAATAATCATTCACGACTTATGTTCCTTTTCATTTAAATAACATGTATCCCTCTCGCGTGTAAAAATCATTTACAATACAGTAGAATGCGAGGCTATAGACTCACCTTAAGTAGTAATGGTAGTATTAGCAAAGACATAGACGATAACGATCACCGACGATGAGGATGCCCTGGGAAATCAAGTATAACACCTAAAAAGCAAATGCGTAATGAATCAAAACCTTCAAGTACTTTCAAGTACTGTATGTACATATTTAAGAACACTCAAAGTTCATATAAATTCACGCCAAAAATTCAAACAAGTGATAATTACTAGTCACGTTCATCTTTCTACTTTACTATAAAATTTATCGTTTTACAATTCTGCCGGTACATAATAAATGTACGGGCTGTTTTCATACACTTAAACATCACCAAAAATTATGAAAATTTTTGTATAGTTCATTTACAACCTGTGGATATCCCATATTAAATTTCATAAAATGTTCTCACTTTTAAGACCTACTGCTCGTCACATTACTAAACCTCAAATTTCGGACAGTTTTATACCTTCACGTTATAAGACCTTTTCGACTCACTTAAAATATACCGCTTAGAAATTTGACTCCTAAGTCTAATAATAGACTCAAAAAACCAGGTTTATAGCCAAAGAACAATTCTCAACCATTTTCAAAACTCTAGTTATAGTCCCCGAGATTTGACCTAAAATCGAACACAATTTCGGATTATGTCGACTTTCATCTCCCGGTACACGAAAACTCAAACTTACATAACTTTTGACTCGTTTGGAGTTAAAAGCTCTACATTATACTGAATAGAAGGTAGAAAGAAACTCTACAACTCTATCCTATAATAAAAACCTGGACTCAAACTTATAACCACAAAAATAACCTTAAACAATCTGTTTGAAAATGACACTTTAAAAATCACGTTTCTACCCATTTTCAAACCATTCCATCAATTCCTATGGTCCTAAAATCATCATCAAACTACCCTAACATCTTCATGTCATCCTAAATCACTTGGATGAATCATCCTCATAAAAACCCATTTCTTAAAAATCACATGCAATCAAACTAACAAAAATAAAAATCATGTAAACATGTTATTAAACATAAACCCATAAACAAAATAAATTAAAAATCAAAGACAAACAAACACCCCCTTTTCCGTGGGTTTTGGGTTCCAAAAACAACAAGAAAATTTGTTTTCCCACTTGTTTTATTCATGATTTATCACTACAAACACTAGATTAAAACATGCATTAAGGTTAATTAGATCAAAACCCTCTTTTTAAAAATCATAATTTTTATGAAAAATTAAATGGATGCATGTATGAATTGATTGGTTTAAAAGACTTACAAAGGTGAAAGAAATGGTGGTCCTTGATTAGATTTATCAAAACCCTAAAAAAATGTTGGTGGAGTGATGGCGGTGGTGATTGCCGGCGGTAAAGAGAGAAAAGAGAGAGGGTGAGAAATTTTTTTGAAGTGAAATGTGTTTGTGTGTTTTTACTTACTCCTTTTTGTAAAGTTAGGAGGGACCAATGTTGTACTTTTAGCTATCTTTTGGCCTAAATATCAAACAAGTATTTAAAGAGCGGGAATATAACCCACTAGTCGGTTTTGAATTTTTGCGGGAGTCGGGGTTCGTCCCGGCTACCTCAAAATACTTTTAAATGGTTCAAACGCACACAAAATGGGATAAAATGGTTCCGACTCGACTTAATACGCAAACAAAATAAAAACCTCGAAAAATCCAAATATCGATAAATTGACACTAAAAGATAAATTTTGGGCATCCGTCGGTATCGTAGTCGTCATCGGTTCTTCGTAAGTCGTCAAACGATAAAATTAAGACCTCCATCATTGGTTTCCACTTAAACCGTCAAACATATGACCAACAAAATTTCTAAAAGTTTCAAAAATATACGTAGATTAGGAAAATAATAAGGACCTCGGTTTCAGGGTGTTACATCCTCCCCTCCTTAAAGGAACGACGTCCCGACGTTCTCCTCTTCTTATACTCGCACTTCGTACCACTAGAACAATGAGGATACTCTTCCCTAACGAAGTCCTCACGTTCCCACGTAGGTTCTGGTCCAACTCAATTGACCTCTTCTACTCCACTCCAACATTCCAACGATTTACATTCCGCCCATACAAAGCTTCAATGATGCTTCCTCAACACTAGCATGAAAATTGTTGTTACACGAAAACTCCACTAAAGGCAAATGAAGTTCTCAGTTTCCACTAAAACAATAACACATGCTCGGAGCGTATCCTCCAAAACAATAACACATATTCAGACGTTGGAAGGATAGTCCCTTCGCTCTGGCCATCAGTCTCGGGATGATAGGCCGTACTCAAACTCAAATCAGTGCCCAACGCTTGCTGAAGAAATCTACACAACTCAAAGTAAAACCACTGTCGCGATCCAAAATCATCGACACTAGTGCTCCCTGTCTACAGACAATTTCCTTTTCATACACACTAGCAGACTTCCCTATTCCATCTGTCTTCCTTATAGGCAAAAGTGAGCAGATTTCGTCAATCTATCCACGATTTCCCATAACAAAACATAACCAGTAGGTGTTCTAGGTAAACCCGTCACGAAATCCATAGTGATCTTCTCCCAGACAAAAACTCAAAATGGAAGTGGGAGAACATTCAGAATTCCTGGTTGCACCAATAATCCAGACGATCTCTTGTGTTCAGCCTTAACTTTCTCATAAGTCAAGCACTTACTAACATATCGAGCAATGTCTGCCTTCATATTCGGTCACCAGTACACTTCCTCCGTGCCATGATACATCATATCCGATCCAAGATGCATCGAATACTTCTTCTCATGAGATTCATTCATAACCAAATCTCGCACTCCAGGTACTTCTCCCTCAGGTTGACATATCGGTAACCAAAATTTGATTCTTGAAATACCTTAGTCCATCTGACTTCACCACAACGTAGGTTCATCATTCTTCCCAGATTCTCTGCCTTGACATTCTCCTTCATCAACCCATTCTCTCGAGCCTTAAAAATCATTGCAGTCAAATCCACTCTCTCCTTTATCACCAAAATTCTAACTCTAAGAAGCTTTTCTCTTCCGTTCCTACTACGTGCCGTAGTAGCTGATGCACTCACAGTCGAATCACTTATCATTCAGTTGAATTACTGGGTCATTTCCTACTTACAACCTGATTCTTTCTTAATAAGCTTGCTCAAGGGCTTTGTGATCAACGAAAAATCTTTCGATGAATATCCGATAATAACTAGCTAAACCAAGAAATTGCATCGGCTACAACCAAAATCCACACTCAGAGAATTTTGCGTACAGCTCCTTTTTCTTCAACAATTCCAGAATAGTTCTCAAATACTCTACATGTTCTTCCTCCTTAACTCGCAGTTGGTAAAAACCCGATCTCAGGTCGCTCTTCAAGTACACACTTGACTCAAATCAATTTCAAGCATAAAATAAGTTAATAGTACACCCATAACTTATTTGTTAGGCTTCCCATAATCGATACTCATTTTGAATGATCCGTCCTTCTTCTTTACAAACATCATAGGCGCTATGGGGAGCGTCTAAACAATCCATCCAATTAATTACATCAAACGATCCTAGCTCTATAGGCATCAACTCAATATCAACACGTAATTCCCTAACTTCAAGGAATACCCTTTTAGTATAGAATTAGTGCTAACCATCTTTCCATCAGCTTATTTAACATTATACTTAGTTGCTAACTCTATTGGTTCTTTATCGATAAGGCGACTGAATTGTATATCTACAAAACTCCTATCTGAACCAGAATCAAACGATACACTAGCATAACGAGTATTGGGTAAAAACGTACCGGTCGTTACGTTCGGACCTTGAGGCTTGTCCACTTTTCCAATAGCATAAAGCTGGAGCAGCAGCGTTACCTCCTTGCCGATTTCTAGCCTTAGGAAAATTTCCCTGCTTGTGTCCCTTCTCACCACATCCAAAGCAGATCATCACTCTCGTGTCATTTTCACCCATCGCCACGCCTCTTGCTCGGCATTCCACAGCTTTATGCCATGATTTTCCACACTTGTTACACGCAGGAGGGCAATTCCTTATGTGATACAAATTACAACGGTCACATTTTGGATTGACCTTGTTGCCTCTAGGCACTGTGGCAGCTCTCATTCCATCATTCCTTATCTGGTTAAATTGTTGATTTCGGTTAGTCCCTTGGGTGTTATTGCGGTAACCCCCACGATTCTGACCTTGGGTATGACTTGCTTGAGCAGACTCCCATCTCCTCTTGTTACCTTCAGCCACACTGTCTTTCTTGTCTTGCATCTTCACATCCATTAGAGCATGAGCCATTTGGACAGCTTCATCAAAAGATCTCGGCTTTGACGAAGTAGTCTCATCCTTTATGTTGCTTGAAAATCCTTTGATATATTGCTTCATTTTCTTGCGGTCATCCACAAAAGTATCGGGGCACAACAAGCTCAACTCATTAAACCTCCTTGTATAAGCGTTGATGTCATTGTTCTTTAACAATAGATGCCTCAGTTCATCCTCCAGCTGTCCCAGTTCCTCTTTAGGACAAAACTTCTTGGTCAAAAGTTCCTTTGTAGTAGTCCACGTCCTCCCATTGGCCACTACAAGCCCAACAGTAGCCACTTGATTTTTCCACCAACTCAAAGCGTCATCAAGAAAAGTAGCAGTCGCGAACTTCACTTTATTAGCCTCGGAACACCCGCTGATTTCAAACACACTTTCAATCTTCTCTACCCAACGACGAAGTTCTAGAGCTCCTCCAGTCCCACAAAATTGCATAGGCCCGCACTTCATAAAACTGGCATAAGAACATTCCCTTGGGACTTGTGGTCTTCTAGCATTTCCACCTTGGCCTGGTCCTCTAGCGGCACGATCCACCTCAAGAGCATTAGCAATCGCCTCTTGGATCATAGTGTTCACACGATCGGTTTTCAACTTTGGAGGCATGATCTACACAACCAATGAAAGCAAAGTAAGTATATACATCGAGATTAAGAAGGATTTATTTTTCAAGACATAATATAGATACAACAACCCACAATCAACAAATGCTACAAATATTTATTAACCAAATCACAAAAGAGCTAGTAAAGACACATCATAGATCATGAGAGGTAAATATCAATTGCAGTGATATCAACAAAAATTGTGACAAGGCTTGCCACTACAATCATTCACCAAACAAAACTTAAAGTCATCAAGTTTGATCATAATGCCATAATACAGAAGTCTAAAATAGTTCAATTACAACGAGGAAATAGAAATGAAATATAAGTAACTAATCATGTGGTGATCCACATGATTTCTTTGATGGTCGCTCGTCCTTGCCATCATCGTCCTCTTCTTCGGGTTCTTCATCACTATCCTCCACCTTTTCCTTACCTTTCGAAGTAGTTCCTTCATCCAACTTCCTTTTTCCCCTCGAAGTAGAACCTTCACCTGATGGAATCATAAGATGAGCCAAATACAACTTATCCTCAAAAGTATAGAACTGGCCAACTTCTGGTGGTTCGATCATAAAATGCGTGCCCACATACTTTAGATCACATCGAAACTTCCATGAATTCATCAAGAAAGGTCTTACACGAGCCTCCCAACATCGAAGACAATCATACTTGACACGATCTTCCTTGATTCCTTCGAACTCAGCACAAAGGTTTTCCACAATCATTCTCAACTTCTCCATCTCTACCCTTTTACGATCCATAGTAGTGTTGGCTCTCAATACACATACCTCTCGTACATTAGTCGATCGAACTTCTTCATGAAATGTTCCGTGTTACTATAAATTCTCGGTCCAGGGTAGTTAACCCTTGCTATGTTCTCCTGGAGAGAACGCACATTAACCGCAGTACTAGAATCAGCTTGATCATCATCACTACTATCACGAGAAACGTTTGGTAAGTCCCTCAGATAATAATCATATGTTGGTGTAGTGGAACGAAAACAAACACGTCGCTGCTCAGTCTGTCCAACCATATCCAAATGAGTTCATCTTCCTCGGGATCCTCATCGGGTTCCTCATGCTATCAGTATCATTCTTATCAGTCTCATTCTTCTCGACCTCATCTGGTTCAACCCATCCATTTTTGCCTTGCGGGTTTGGGGCATTAGGTCCTCCCTCAACTCCTACAACATACTCGTCTCCATTTCCGTTCGGTGGTACTTCAGCCATTTATGAAAAATACATAAAGTTCGAGGATGTATAAGGACATTATCCCAAAATTATATATACATGCATTCACATGCAATGAAAATGTAGTACGTATGTCAAAATGCAACAAAATAATAGCCATGTAAATGCAATGCAAAAATTACGATGTCAAGTACTCCGCGTACATTCACAATACTTTCCATATAATACCATAGTATTACTTAATAAATATTCGGGAAATCATTTCAGTTTCAAAGGGATACATCTAATAATAAAACAATGCTAAAAGAAATCTTACCGGAGCCATGCGGGATAGTTGTGTGCTTTGGGAACGAAAACATTTACGACACCAAAAGTTATAGTTTAGGACTTTCTAAAAAACGATCTAGTTCTCTATAACTTGTGGCTCTGATTACCAATCTCTAACACCCCCAATTTACCTTGCGCAAAGGAATATCACAATTGGGTGCTAGTCAAAGAATCATTTCGCACAAGCCATAATGAATGACTCAAAGAGACGTTTAAATCATAATTAAAATTTAAACCACATTAAATTACAACAACAACATTGTCTAAATTGTTTCCAAAACCTCAAAAGTTTAAACAGAGTAGCGTTAGGTCCCCACAAATCTCAACCCATAAAAACCAACCCAAATTGTCTACAAGACTTAGTAATTTATAAATTGTCTTTGATCATAAAGGGAAGAAAACAAGTTAGACTGCCCACAAGACGCAACAACATCCATAGCACGCTCCGCCACTATCATCCTTGATTACCTGAAACACATGCTTAAAATCGTCAACAAATAATGTTGAGCGAGAACTATAGGTTTTCAAAATCATAATTAAACATAAGTATAAAAATCATTAACGATTATTCAATAGTATGCAGATCATTACAAACTATTATTGGGTATTACTCATTATAGCATAAGCTATTTAATTATGTTTAAGATCATGACACCGAACCCATAAATTAATCACCCGCGCCAAATGCCGACGTGATTTTAAGTGAAACCATTGCCCCTCTTAGGTATTCGTTGCCATTTATACCTCTTTCTCAACACAAGTTATCCATACGCAGAGGGTACTCAATGTACTAACTCTCGTCTAGGATAGGTTCGTTAACCCAATAGTTCTATCAATTGTTCGAGCGGCTATTTCCAATCCACACAAGGATCAAACAATAGTTAACGGTTCATGAATTTAGGGTCTTTGGCAACTAGCTACTCAACATAATTCAAACATCATTCGGGTCCAATAATCATTCACGACTTATGTTCCTTTTCATTTAAATAGCATGTATCCCTCTCGCGGGTAAAATCATTTAAAATACAGTAGAATGCGAGGCTATAGACTCACCTTAAGTAGTAATGATAGTATTAGCAAAGACGTAGACGATAACGATCACCGACGATGAGGACGCCCCGGGAAATCAAGTATACCACCTAACAAGCAAATGCGTAATGAATCAAAACCTTCAAGTACTTTCAAGTACTGTATGTACATATTTAAGAACACTCAAATTTCATATAAATTCACGCCAAAAACTCAAACAAGTGATAATTACTAGTCACCTTCATCTTTCTACTTTACTATAAGTATTTATCGTTTTACAATTCTGCCGGTACATAATAAATGTACGGGTTGTTTTCCTGTACTTAAACATCACCAAAAATTATGAAAATATTTGTAAAATTCATTTACAACCTGTAGATATTTCGTATTAAATTTCATAAAAAGTTCTCACTTTTAAGACCTACTGCTCGTCACATTACTAAACCTCAAATTTCAGACAGTTTTATACCTTCAAGTTATAAGACCTTTTCGACTCACTTAAAATATACCACTTAGAAGTTTGACTCCTAAGTCTAAAAATAGACTCAAAAACCCAGGTTTATAGTCAAAGAACAATTCTCAACCATTTTCAAAACTCTAGTTATAGTCCCCGAGATTTAACCTAAAATCGAACACAATTTCGGATTATGTCGACTTTCATCTCCCGGTACACGAAAACTCAAACTTACATAACTTTTAACTTGTTTGGAGTTAAAAGCTCTACCTTACACTAAATCAAAGGTAGAAAGAAACTCTACAACTCTACCCTATAATAAAAACCTGGACTCAAACTTGAAACCACGAAAATAACCTTAAACAATCTGTTTGAATATGACACTTTAAAAATTACGTTTCTACCCATTTTCTATCCATTCTATCAATTCCTATGGTCCTAAAATCATCATCAAACTATCCTAACACCTTCATGTCATCCTAAATCACTTGGATGAATCATCCTCATAAAAACCCATTTCTTAAAAATCACATGCAATCAAACCAACAAAAATAAAAATCATGTAAACATGTTATTAAACATAAACCCATAAACAAAATAAATTAAAAATCAAAGACAAACAAACACCCCTTTTGTCGTGGGTTTTGGGTTCCAAAAACACCAAGAAAATTTGTTTTCCCACTTGTTTTATTCATGATTTATCACTACAAACACTAGATTAAAACATGCATTAAGGTTAATTAGATCAAAACCCTCTTTTTAAAAATCATAATTTTTATGAAAAATTAAATGGATGCATGTATAATTGATTGGTTTAATAGACTTACAATGGTGAAAGAAATGGTGGTCCTTGATTAGATTTATCAAAACCCTAAAAAAATGGTGGTAGAGTGGTGGTGGTGGTGATTGCCGGCGGTAAAGAGAGGAAAGAGAGAGGGTGAGAATTATTTTTGAAGTGAAATGTGTTTGTGTGTTTTTACTTACTGCTTTTTGTAAATTAGGAGGGACCAATGTTGTACTTTTAGCTATCTTTTGGCCTAAATATCAAACAAGTATTTAAAGAGCGGGAATATAACCCACTAGTCTTTTTTGAATTTTTGCGGGAGTCGGGATTCGTCCCGGCTACCTTAAAATACTTTTAAATGGTTCAAACGCACACAAAATAGGATAAAATAGTTCCGACTCGACTTAATACGCAAACAAAACAAAAACCTCGAAAAATCCAAATATCGATAAATTGACACTAAAAGATAAATTTTGGGCATCCGTCGGTATCGTAGTCGTCATCGGTTCTTCGTAAGTCGTCAAACGATAAAATTAAGACCTCCATAATTGGTTTCCACTTAAACCGTCAAACATATGACCAATAAAATCTCTAAAAATTTCAAAAATATACGTAGATTAGGAAAGTAATAAGGACCTCGGTTTCAGGGTGTTACAAAGACTACTTCCACGGCAAAAATAATTAGCGCGTGGAAGAGATTACTTCCACGACGAAAATAATGCGCACGTGGAGAATTACTTCCACCGCAAAAGATAATACGCATGTGGAACAATTACTTTCTCGGCGAAAGATAATGCACACGTGGAAGAGATGCTTCCACTACGAATATAATGCGCACGTGGAAGGGATGCTTCCACGGCGAAGATAATGCGCCAGTGGATGAATACTTCAACGGCGAAAGATAACGAGCCCGTGGAAGAATACTTCCACGGTAAAAATATTGAGCGCGTGGAAGAGATTACTTCCACAGCGAAAATAATGCGCACGTGGAAGAATTACTTCCATGGCGAATGATAATGTGCACGTGGAAGAGATGCTTCCATGGCGAAGATAATGCGCCCGTGGAAGAATATTTCCACGGCGAAAGATAATGAGCCCTTGGAAGAATACTTCCACGGAGAAAATAATGAGCGCGTGGAAGAGATTACATCCACGGCGAAAATAATGAGCGCGTGGAATATATTACTTCCACGGGAAAAGAATAAGCCAACGAAAGAGATACTTCCATGGCGCACAAATAAGCGCGCATAAATAGTACTTCCGCGGCGAAGGAATAAACCAACAAAAGGTGGACTTCTGCGGCAAAGGAATATATCCAAAGAATTCGCGTGACATGTACGGAATAGCGGTGTAATCATACCCTGGTAGCCCCCAAGTTTGATGATGATACACTCGATTTAACAGTATTAAACTCAATCAAGTCCTCCTTTGTTTCGTATTAAATTTATAACACGACATGTTATTTATGAATAATGTAATATCATAAAGGGTCTTTATGGGTGACGCAGAACTCATTACGTGCGGGCCTGCCGCTACTACCATAAGGACGGCCAGGTGAGGCTGACCAGTTGTTAGGTGTGCACGAGTGTGTCTTTATTCAGTCACAGTATACTGGCTGTAAAACTTGCTATCGACGTCTTGATTAGCAAGGGGCCTAACAAGGATACATGATCCGTGGTTGATGGGGTTGCATCCCTCTTACACGACGAGTCTAATTAGTAGGTTAGACCCTTTCCTCTTATTCCGCCTGGGTACGATAGGTACATGTACAGCCCGACAGGCTTAAGGTGTCCGAATGTATGGACTAGTATATATATATATATATATATATATATATATATATATATATATATATATATATATATATATATATATATATATATATATATATATATATATATATATATATATATATATATATATATATATATATATATATATATATATATATATATATATATATATATATATATAAGTAATCACTTAATACTAGACATGAAAATATCTATCTAGATATGTACTTGAAAGATACAAACATCTATATCGTAATAAAAGAGATCCGCGCAAAGCTAACAGATATATAATATCTTGTTACCAAGTTTAAGAGATATACGTGATATATTATTAATAGAAATAACATAATTTTTTAATATAAAAGATTTAAAAAATATCTTTTAGTATTTTTTAAAATATAGGCAATATCCTGTTTACCTATTGAAAAAGATATGCGTAATATTTTAGAAATTTGAATATACTGGAATACACTTTTACGCAATTTAAAAGATAAATAATATCTTGTAGTAATATAAATGATATGTGGAATATCTTTTATTAATATAGGCAATATATCCGAATGCGCGAATTAATATGGAAGACGCGACGCATGACCGCAGTGAAAAAATAGAATATGACCAAACATACAGATGCACACGGCTGGACATACCATGACCGCGAATAAAAAAAATAAAATTATACCAGCGCAGGTGAACGTACCATGACCGCGGATAAAGTGGTCGGGTCGCGACATAATACAAGTAAGTAGGGACGCGACATGCATAGAAAATATACTAATAAAATCAAAAGATATATGTAATATCTCCTTGTCAATTTAAAAGATATATGCAATATTTTTTATAAACATAAAAAACATCGATAAGATTTTTCAAGATATTATTAATATCTTTTATTGGTTTTAAATATAGGTAATATCATACTACCTATGTGGATAATATATTATCCATTATAAGAATATACTTTTGCCAAATTTAAAAGACAAATAATATCTTTTACTAAAAAAAATAATAATAAAGAATAAAAAACATGTGTAATATTTTCCATTAAAATGAACAATATTTCACGAGGACTAACGCGAAAAACGCGGCTCGTGACCACAGTGAAATAATAATTTATGCTCGAACGCGAGAAAGAAGGCGGCTGAATGTTCCTCGACTACGGATAAAAAATAAAATAAATCCGAACCAACGGATATCACAGACGAACATATAGTGCGAACATGTGAAAGGAGCTAATTTAGAAATCGTCCACCTCATTAAGGCATGATCGGATTAGTGCGAAAGTAATAAATTAGACCGAATATATCACAAAACTAATTATTAGATGGATGATATAGCAGAGGCTAACTTATTTATGTATATTTATCATCAGAAGCGTTGTTGGGCAAAAGCTAATTAATATATGTCGTATTAATTAACTTGTTGAAGATAATTAATATAGAGAATCTAATCAGATAAATGCTCATACACTGTTGTCTTTGATTTAGATGTGATAAGATAAAAAAACTAATTAATGTAGCTATTTAAAACCAGTCCATTAACTTATATACGATTTGTGATCGAGTATTTCCGTAATCTAGTCACAGATGCGGTAATATAACAAAAACAGAAGTGCTAAAGTTTTTAGAAGTACCGATTTTCATATGGATCTTTGTTTTTCGATAGCATGAGACCACGAAACATCGGTTGTGTAGGGTCCCACAGATGGCGCTAACTTGTTGAAGCATAGTTTGGCTAGACCGGTTCAACGACTCTCCTGGGCCGTTCGTCATGCTTCCCGGTCCCGAGTGATGCTGCAAACAATAGAAGAACTGGTTAGACATGGACCTGAGACCGGAGCCTTGGGGTCCACCTCTGACGATCAAGTTAGTATCGATGCGATATATTGTAAAAGAGGTGTGTTTTGAGAGGTAACCTGATGATGTAGAATGAGCCCCCTACCCCTGTTTATATAGAACTAGGGTTTCTTGAAGAATAAGTAAGGTCAATGGGCCGCGAACCTGTTGGGTCGCGTGCCTCTTGGGTCGCGGGCCTATTAGGTCGGGCCTTATACCGACTATACGTCGACATCGAGGAAATTAAGGAAGAGAGATGCATAGCGGGAAAGATCACTATGGTCAGAATAGGAACCGAGATCATGATCATCGGACACCATACCCCAACCTCGGAATGATTATCAGAATCAAATAGCCCCGATACTAAGCATAAATTCGTTAACTAAAACCATGAAACAGATATTGGCTACGGATACACAGCTCCGATTTGTAACACCCCATTTGGTAAAATGGAATATTACATAAATATATGGCGTGTCATCAAAGCATGCAAGGTAAATGTCTAAACATTCATGACCATAAAAGGAAATACCGGAAACAAACATCGGTAGTCCAAGTAACTCAACACAAGCAAATATAAGTACTGTAAAGGGAAAGGACTAAATAATGTCCAACATGAAATTAAGTAAGATAAAGTATGATAAATGCATAAGATATAGAAGGCTGTATAGCTTCCATCCGAATGCACATACTCTTGAGATCCTAGTTGCGACCTTGGGTACATGCCGTTTGGGAACATGGAAATGGAAAAACGGCTGAGCATAAAGCCCAGTGCACGGATATACATTAAAGCATGGAAATCATAGATTAATGAAAGACTAATAAGACCACATAAAGCATGAAAGACAGCGGAAATGAATAAGTCCTGGGAAACCTAGACGTATAACAGTTTATTGGTTTTAGTTCTGAAAACATAGCTTATGTTTACTTATGAAAATCTGTATTAGTTTAATATACCAAAAGCCAATATAGGTCATGAGGTCAACAACGTGCATGAATACTTGGAGGGGTGACCTCGTCATGTAATTAGAGGGGATACCACTAATTAATATGGTTGGGTAGGAGGGATCAGCTCCTTGTGAAGGATGCAACGTACACACCACATTTACCATGAAATCATGACTGACACTGTAACTAGAATGCACCATACGCCCCACATGATAATATAATAATAATAAAGGCCAAATAAACTGAAAGGGACGCCACGAGCTATCACTCCGTCGTGGTAAAGTCATAACACTAGTGCCTCCAGGGTTATGGTTATGGTACCTTCATAACTAGGTGAAACTGGCATGCATGTATATGGCTAAGGTAACTAATAAAACAAAAGCATTTAAATCTGTAACTACTTGGAAAACAATTGGCTGCATACGGGAAATCCTAATAAAGGAAGAGATTGTCCATACTAAAGGATGGGAAATCCGTATCTTGTGTCCAGTAGAAGCTAACGGAAACGCTGAAGAACCTACTCCGCCTTGACGGATAATAATACATAAGAATAGAGACGTGTATGAGTTGTCTGAGATACATGTGTTTTACTGGTTCTGTGTGTTCTTAACTTATTATTCATGTTTTGTCATGTTTTAACTGTTTTAAGTGTTAACTATAGTTATTCTTGTATTATGTTGTTTATTATTCATGTAATAAGGTATTATAATACTTGTATTGTAATACTAAGTAACTTTCTAAAAATAGCATGTTTCCTAAAATAGTAAGTTTCTAAAAATAGAAAGTTTCCAAAAATAGTAAGTTTCCATAATTAGAAATAAGCTGGATTAATATATATAAAGTAAAGTTTATTAGTAAAAAAAAATACAAGTCATGGATTAAGTATTATAGCTTATTAAATAAATAACTTGGTTAAATTAATAAACTATAGATTATAAGTATTCAATTAAAATACATATTTAATTAAAATACATGGCTTAAGTCATGAATTATTTAAATAAAATAATCATAACCTAAGTCATGTTTTTAATTAAATTAAATAGTCTTGAAAATAATTTAATTAAACTATTAGACTGCTTTTAAAAAATCTCGAGCCCGAACCCGTGTTTAAAAATTATCACGAGCCCGAAAATGCCTAGCCGACACCACATAGCCGACGGCTGAAACCAACACAGCCCCACCAGTGGCTAGACCGGCTAGCCGGTTGCCACTGGTGGCCTATTGTTCCCACTGCCCAACTAGCCACTGCCGAGCCCGGTTCGACCCTGACATAGGCCGGTTTCCCACTGTTCTTGTTAACCGAGCCACACCGAGACTCTTGTGGTTTCGGTTAGCCCAAAATCCAACCAAACCATACCCCGAATCCAAGTCGGGGTCTCTTGTCGTGCGATCCACCAAAAACAACCAAGCCGAGGCCATGGTGGTCTTGGTGGTGATCATTAAACCAAGCCGAGTGCCTATGGCTCTCGGTGGTGTCTCGGCCGAACAAAACCAACACCACACATCCCTTAAATCTTGGTTTTAATTAATCTTAACATGTTTTACTTGGTTGTTTTTAATATTAATTAATGTGACAATATGTATTCATTAAAAGAAATTAAAAGAAAAAGGTTATGGTGATTCTCCGATGCATGAAAGAAAATGATTAATGACACGAACACGTACAACCAATTATCAAAGATTAAATCGACTCGAACACCCCTTTGGTGTTGCTGGTAACCGGCGGCAAGGAGGAAGGAGGAAAAGGGTTCCTTGATTTTTTTTGTAAACCTAATTTATGATAAAAATCTCTTGGAGTTTTTATTAAACATGGATTTGTAATGGGTCATGGGCCAAAAGGCCCATTCCTCTCTTTCTCTTGCTCTCTAGCCGCTGGCCCCTTAAAGCTAACAAGCAAAACCGAAGCCTTTTTACGTTAAGTTAAATATTCATGTGTGCTCGTGTTTTAATTATCGTGAATTAATATGTCGTGATCATAACACATTTATAATATACATAAATACATGTTATTTAATTTCGTGACACGTGTAATATATTATAAATGGAAGGTTTTAAATTATACGTATTTTCATGTATTTACTGTTCACGTGTACTGTTCATGTTATTTTAATGCAGGTTTTACAACTCTTCTCCTCTAAAAGAATAATTCGTCCTCGAATTAGAGAAAACATGAACTGAAACAAACATACCCGAATCAGAACTGGAAATGAGGGTAAGAAGTCTGTATAGACTCCTCCGTCTCCCAAGTGGCTTCCCGCTCAGGATGATCCCTCCAGAGGATTTTGACGAAAGGGATCGTCTTCCTCCGCATGACCCGATCTTGTCGCTCAAGAACTCTCTCAGGTTCTTCGACATATGAAAGATGATCTCGAATCTGATCAACCGGATACTGAACAACATGAACGGGATGATAGTTGTATCCTCTGAGTAAGGACACATGGAACACGTTGTGAATGTGTGATAGCTGTTGCGGTAACGCTAAACGATATGACACTTCACCAATGTGTTCTATGAGGTTGAACGGTCCGATGAAGCGAGGACTGAGCTTCCCTCTGATTCCAAAATGCTTAACTCCTCGTGCAGGTGATACCTTGAGGAAAACGTGATCACCTACGTTGAAAGATACATATCTACGACGCTTATCAGCATAGCTCTTCTGACGAGCACGAGCTTCCTGAAGCTTCGCCTTGGCGACGACGACTTTCTCGTTAGTTAACTCGATCATCTCTGGACCCTCAATCAGTCGTTCGCCCACTTGATCCCAACAGATTGGGGTACGACACTTCCTACCATACAACATCTCAAATGGTGCACACCCGATGCTAGCGTGCCAACTGTTGCTGTATGTAAATTCCACTAGATAGATATAATCATCCTAGCTTCCTGTCCATTCCAGATCACACGGCCGTAGCATGTCCTCCAATGTCTGAATGGTACGCTCCGACTGTCTGTCGGTTTGAGGATGAAAGGCAGTGCTGAGCTTATGTTTGGTGCCCCAAGCTTTCTGCAGACTCTGCCAAAAATGTGAGGTGAAACGGGGATCTCTGTCAGAGATGATTAATGATGGAGTACCATGCAGTCTCATGATCTCCTTCGGAAAGGTGTCTGCCAATTTGCTGACCGGTTGCTCCTTGCGGATTGGCAGAAAATGAGCAGATTTGGTCAATCTATCAACAATAACCCAGATGGTGTCGTGTTTCCTCTGAGTCACCGGAAGACCAGTCGCAAAATCCATGGAGATTTTGTCCCACTTCCATTATGGAATATCCAGTGGTTGCAGTAACCCACTAGCTCTCTGGTGTTCGATCTTAACCTGCTGGCATATCATACACTTAGTAACGAAGGTGGCAACATCCTGCTTCATACCACTCCACCAGAAATGCTGCTTGATGTCGTGGTACATCTTGGTGGAACCAGGATGTATGGTAAATAGAGAGCTGTGAGCTTCTGTCAGCACAACTTCCCTGAGTGTAGAGTCATTAGGAACAACTAGCCTAGTGCCCTGCCATAAGATACCGTCATCATCGACACGAAACTCCGTCTGCTGATCAAGTTTCTAAATGATAGCCTAAATCTCACCATCGTCCTTATGAGCTTCCTTGATCCTAGAATGTAAGTCTGGTTCCACTCTAATATTCGCCCAGTAACCATGTTGTCCTCGTACACAAAACTCAATATCAGTCATCTCTAGGTCACGGATGATCTCCTTTGCAATCCAGATGCCAGCAATCATACGCGACCTTCTGCTTAGAGCATCCGCCACCACATTCGCCTTACCAGGATCGTACTGAATGTTGGTGTCGTAATCCTTTAGTAGCTCTAACCATCTTCTCTGTCTCATGTTTATTTCCTTCTGGGTGAAGATGTACTTGAGACTCTTGTGATCTGTGATGATGTCACATGATCCACCATACAAATAATGCCTCCAGATCTTTAATGCAAAGACAACTACTGCAAGCTCCAAATCGTGAGTAGGATAGTTTTCTTCATAAGGTTTAAGCTGTCGTGATGCGTATGTAATAACCTTTCCTTGTTACATGAGAACACAGCCTAGACCCTTTCCTGAAGCGTAACTATAGATCTGAAATCCACCTGTGTGAGAGTAAGAATCAGTGCAGTCACTAACTTCTGCTTAAGGTCTTCAAAGCTCTTCACTCGTTCTTCAGTCCAGACGAATTTCTCACATTTCCTCATCAGCTTAGTCAAAGGTAAGTCTAACCGTGAAGAGTTCTCTACAAACCTGCGGTAGTAGCCAACTAAACCCAGAAAACTTCTGACCTCGGTTGCAGATGTAGGTCTCGGCCATTTGGTTATAGCTTCAACCTTTGCAGGATCCATGGTGATCCCCTCTGCAGATACTATATGGCCCAGAAATGCCACCTTGCTTGACCAGAACTCACACTTGGAGAACTTGGCATACAACTGCTTTTGACGAAGAATCTGCAAAACTGAACGAAGGTGTTCCTCATGTTCCTCCATGGATTTGGAGAAAATCAGGATGTCATCAATGAAAACGATAACGAACTTGTCCAGAAACTCAGGGAAGACACGGTTCATCAAATCCATGAAGCCTGCTGGAGCATTTGTGAGTCCGAATGGCATGAATACAAACTCGTAGTGCCCATAACGTGTACGGAAAGCAGTCTTAGAAACATCCTACTCTTTAACCCGTAACTGATGGTAGCCGGACCTCAAACCGATCTTGGAGAAGTACTCGGCGCCCTGAAGTTGATCGAAAAGGTCATCAATACGCGGCAAAGAATAATGATTCCTGATCGTGATCTTCTTCAGTTCACGATAGTCTATACACAAACGCATGCTACCGTCTTTCTTCTTCACGAAAAGTACTGGTGCACCTCATGGCGATGCACTAGGACGGATGAAACCTTGCTTCAGAAGTTCCTGCAGCTGATCTTTTAACTCCTTAAGCTCAATAGGAGCCATGCGGTAAGGAGCCTTGGAAATTGGCTATGCTCCTAGAATGAGCTCAATTCCAAACTCGACTTCACGAACAGGTGGTATGCTCGGAAGTTCATCAGGAAATACGTCAGGAAATTCTGACACAATAGGCTGATCTTGAATCGATGGAGACTCGGCAGTAATGTCATGAATATTGGCTATGAAGCCATGACAGCCGTGTGTTAGTAATGCACGTGCCTCCATGGATGAAATAATTTGTACCGACCTCCCTGACAGAAAACCATGGTGTATGTACTCTGGAGATTTAACATCACCAAAGATAACCCGATAAGTGTGGCAGTTTATCGTTGCCTAGTGTTTGGATAACCAGTCCATGCCCAATATCAAGTCAAAATCGCACATGTCCAAAGGAAGTGCGTCAACTATGCGGATTCTATCATCAAATTCTAGGGGAAGATCTATGTACACCTGGGTGATTTGCACAGAGTCCCTAAGTGGCGTGGAAATGCTTAAGGCATTATCTAATGGCATAGGGGAAATCCTAACACGTGTAGCAAAAGTAGTGGATAGGACTGAATGAGTCGCTCTAGTATCAAACAGAACGCATGCTGCCAAACCATTCATAAAGAGATTCCCAGTGATGGTACCTGAAGTCTTGTTCGCCTGATCTCTAGTAGTCGTGAACACGCGACCAGAAGAAGGAGGTGGTTTAGAGTCGGCATGTCCAGAGGTGCCTTATATCTCACCTTGGCGACAATCCTTCTGTTGATGGCCTTGCTGGCCACACTTGAAACAACCACCAGTACCTCGGCGCCGAACACCAGAATGTCTATGCGAACAAGTAGGACATATAGGATGCGTGAACCCTCCAACAGGCGTCCTAGCTAGCTGAGAGCCTGTTTCAGGATTACATGCATGAGACATGATCATGGAACATAAGCTTGATTACATAGAAGGTTTAATAGTTACTAGATGAAGTAGAATGGTTAGGCTACGAACCTCTACGGTCCTAAACCCTGCCGTTGCCATTGTTCCTGAATATGATTCGCTGGAGTGTTAGGATACCATAACATAGGACAGTTTAATCATGAAAGAAAGTAAATGTAGGGACCTGCTATTGTTCGAGTTATTGGCATTGTTACGGTAATTATCATTACCGCCACGCCTATCTGAACCAGAACGGTCATTGGTCTGACCGTTTCCTTTAGATGATTGTTACTGAGCGACCGCAGGTTTCCGGTCGTCAGTCTTCTGTCTGAAATATAAAGTTGAACAGAGGATGATATTAAAATGAAAATACTGAAAGAAATGAATGGTTTACATTTGGTGATTGAAGATACCTCTTCACTGATCGGTCATCACCAAACTCCTCTCGTTCGTGAAGCATCTCAAGCTTACGGGCTGCATCGGCCACCTGTGCCACTGTAGTGAACGTAGAACACACCAAACTGTTGGCAACCAAAGTGCGTAGAGCTCAGCGAAACTTATCAGCTTGCTGCTCAACAGTACCAGCTGCTGCTCCCAAGAATCCAGCCAAACGAAGAAACCTCTGCATGAATTCATTGCTCTTCTTCCCAGCAACCTGTCGGATATTGTGATAATCCCTCTTAAGTTTCTCCTGCTCAGCATGTGGAAAGTACTGATTAAGGAAGAGCTCCTTAAACTGGTCCCATGTCAACAGTGCAACCCAATCATCACCACCGTTGGACTGCTTGACTGACTTCCACCACTACAGTACATCACCTTTAAACTTATAGCAAGTCCAGCCTTACCTTGAAGACACCGTCATAACCTATCGCATCAAATATCTCCTCAATGTGAGAAATCCAAGCTTCAGCCTTAGAGGGTTGTCAGTCTGCTCAAACGAATGGGGTCTCTATTTGTTGAATCGCTCCAACCAAGTCATAAGGGTAACAGGCGGCAGAGTTGGAGGATTGTTGTGGTTCTGAGGGTGAGGGACGAACTGAACGCCCTGAGCCTGGACTACAGCATGAACTTCATCCCTGATTTCATTGCAAAGTTGGGGAAGGAGGGCTTCAAAGCTGCATTGACAGCTGCAGCCAATTCTTGAGCATTGTGTGTGTTCACCATCTAACAGTTTAAAACAAAATGCAACATAAATAATGAGTTTGATAAAATATGACATGAATAGAAAATGCATGAACAATGTATAAAACATGAATTTATTTATGATGCATAAAACAGTTTTAAAATGCATGATCAATTAAATATGATGATATGTCCACGAGTGAACGCCTATGGGTTGGTTTACGAAAACAAAAAGGCAAGTGTGGACGCCTATGGGACGGTCCACTAAACAAATAAAATGTTTCGATAAAAACACATGCGACTAAATAGGGTCAATCCTGTACCAACCTATACTTAGTCAAAATTCCTACGACAATGAGATGAATGCATGAAATGAAAATGAAATGAATGCATGAAAACCAACTATCAGTTCTAGGAAGATGCTGGTGACTAGCCGTAAGTCACAAGTCATGTTTTACAGAGCTACAGGTCGAAACCTTGGCTCTGATACCATAATTGTAACACCCCATTTGGTAAAATGGAATATCACATAAATATATGACGTGTCATCAAAGCATGCAAGGTAAATGTCTAAACATTCATGACCATAAAAGGAAATACAAAAACAAACATCGGTAGTCCAAGTAACTCAACACGAGCAAATATAAGTACTGTAAAGGGAAAGGACTAAACAATGTCCAACATGAAAGAAAGTAAGATAAAGTATGATAAATGCAAAAGATATAGAAGGCTGGATAGCTTCCATCCGAATGCACATACTCTTGAGATCCTACTTGCGACCTTGGGTACCTGCCGTTTGGGAACATGGAAAAGGAAAAACGGCTGAGCATAATGTCCAATGCACGGATATACAATAAAGCATGGAAAGAATAGAATAATGAAAGCCTAATAAGAGCATATAAAGCATGAAAGGCAACGAAAATGAATAAGTCCTGGGAAACCTAGACGTATAACATGTTTACTGGTTTTAGTTTTGAAAACATAGCTTATGTTTACTTATGAAAATTTGTATTAGTTTAATATACCAAAAGCCAATATAGGTTATGAGGTCAACAACGTGCATGAATACTTGGAGGGGTGACCTTGTCATGCAATTAGAGGGGATGCCTCTAATTAATATGGTTGTGTTGGAGGGATCAACTCCTTATGAAGGATGTAAGGCACACACCACATTCACCATGAAATCCTGACTGACACTATAACTAGGATACACCCATACGCCCCACATGATTGTTGGGTCAAAAGTTGATGAGTCAAATCACTATGGAAACAAGAAGGACCAATTATGGCTTTAGGAGAAACTTCAAGCTGGTGGACAAAATACAAGAAAGTTTCCCCTGCTACAAAACTTTCCACTGCTGTGAAGATTCCCCTGCTATATACTAAAAAGATGGAGATTTGGTCAAGTAGTGATAAGAATGAATAATTCTGTTTTGATTTAGTCATTATTATCTTATTTAGTTTCCATGTATATCTGGTTTCCTTATGTTATAAAAGGAACCACCAGACCGTAGGTTTAATTATCAATTCATACTACTCAAATGTAACCTACAGAGTCTTTGATCTCTAGGCATGGGATTCAATGTATACATGCCTAGAGTGGTTTGTGTTAATCATAAATAATACAAACCCTTTGGGAATTATTCGTCTTGTCAAACATCTTGTTCATGATTATCATTCTATTCCGCTATGTTAATTCATAAGAATGTTAATCAACCTAGATAAATGGTGTAAACCATTGAGTCTAACGATCCAATGGATTCAACAAGTGGTATCAGAGCGGGTGGCTCGATATCTAGGAGAATCAAGATGTTTAATTTTGTTGCTGTGAAGATCTAGGGTTTATGTTAAAACCCTAAGTAATTAATCCTTATTGCTGTGAAGATGTTTTAGGGTTTCTTGAGAGGCTAATTCCTCAAAGCCCTAAAATCATTGGTGGAGGATTGAGGCTGTTGTTGAAAGGTTCTGATTGTGCTTATGAGTTTTCTGTGTATCACGTTTACTGCTGCTCGATATTATCATAAAGTAAGATGTTCGTCTCATATAAATATTACTATCCATGTACGTTAATGCAACATCTATGTTTATTGGGTATAAAATAATAAGACGAAGCGAGTGTAGTATATTGCTAGTCACATGATATTGAATATAAAAGGGGTGGAAAGTAGTCATGGGATATTAATGCCAAGAAAAGACAAAGATTTGTAATGTTTGATGTGACTGTGTATGGTCTCGTGACTTACGGCCAATAAAAACAAAGGGCACAAGGGAAGGAACATGTGATGAATAACTTTGTTTATTCGAAGTCAGCTATGTGAGAATAAAAGAAGAAATTCTTTTGGATTTCACGTGGGTGATTAAAGGCATAGGTGGAACAAATATATGTTGTGTTGATAACAGAATGTGGAAAACGAGTGGGTCTGTGAACAAGATTTAACAGTAAGGTATTTTTATTGCTTTGTTTTTGTTATTTATTCTACTGTTATAAAATTCATTCCCACTTTGAGTGGGTTTGGTACAGTTAATAACAAAAACAAGGGCATTAAAAGTTCCCCCTGCTGGTGAAAACGTTCCCCCTGCTTTCATTAAAAGTTCCCCCTGCTACGATCCCCTGCCTTCAATAGTTCCCCCTGCTTTCATTAATAGATTCCCACTGTTTTTGAAAGTTCCCCCTGCTGTCAGATATGAGTTTTTAGACAGCAGTGACTTGGAGTTTGGTTATTCACAGCAACTGGTATAATGGTATAAAGGCTTGATTTATTTTCATGATTGTGAAGAATAATTTTTGTGATGATATTGACGTTTGAGGTAGATTTTCGCGAATTGGTGTTCTATTATATCTTCTACTTAGCAGGGCATGAAGATAACTTGTAGGTGTTTTTAAGTTGTGATAAAGACTTGATAAAAAGGTAGTTGGGTACGAGATCATTCTTAAGACGCTCTATGCTCGTATTCGCTATTATATGCGTCTCATTTACAGGGGTGAGGACTCATTTTATCACGAGGCTTCTACTCATTATTGTCGTGAGTTTTGGGGCCTACTCATTATAGCCGTGAGTTTTGGAGTCACATGGTTAGTACAAGACATGGAATACCAGGTTGGGTTATTCTACTTCAGCATCAAGATTTTTATAATTATATTTCTTCATGATCATTATACATAGCCTACTGAATTAGAAGATTCATAAATGACTAGAACACTTTAAGGGGAAGCTCATTTGATAGAGTGTTGGTCATTCACATATGATGTCAAGGAGAAGATTTTTTTTTTCTACTGTTCATTGGTGTTACTACAACTCATGTGAGTATCTACTGGTCAAGATCATTTTTATTAGGTAGGTGGTACTACTGTGCTTCATGGAGGGTATCTTGAAAAATGGAATGCTTGGGTTTGATGTATGATATTGGTTAAATAGTAGTTGAAAATCAAGGTTGTTCATATAGAAGACCCCTATTTGATCATGTCAAAAAGGGGAAGTTGTCTACAGAGAGTGTTCAACCTGTTGATCTTTGGTGTTGTATGTTTAAGGGGAAGTGTTTTGACATCATCAACTAGGGGAAGATTGTTGGGTCAAAAGTTGATGAGTCAAATCACTATGGAAACAAGAAGGACCAATTATGGCATTAGGAGAAACTTCAAGCTGGTGGACAAAATACAAGAAAGTTTCCCCTGCTACAAAACTTTCCACTGCTGTGAAGATTCCCCTGCTATATACTAAAAAGATGGAGATTTGGTCAAGTAGTGATAAGAATGAATAATTCTGTTTTGATTTAGTCATTATTATCTTATTTAGTTTCCATGTATATCTGGTTTCCTTATGTTATAAAAGGAACCACCAGACCGTAGGTTTAATTATCAATTCATACTACTCAAATGTAACCTACAGAGTCTTTGATCTCTAGGCATGGGATTCAATGTATACATGCCTAGAGTGGTTTGTGTTAATCATAAATAATACAAACCCTTTGGGAATTATTCGTCTTGTCAAACATCTTGTTCATGATTATCATTCTATTCCGCTATGTTAATTCATAAGAATGTTAATCAACCTAGATAAATGGTGTAAACCATTGAGTCTAACAACCCAATGGATTCAACAATGATAATATAAGAATAATAAAGGCCAAATAAATTGAAAGAGACGCCACGAGCTATCACTCTGCCATGGTGAAGTCATAACACTAGTGCCTCCAGTGTTATGGTTATGGTACCTCCATAACTAGGTGAAACTGGCATGCATGTATATGGATAAGGTAACTAATAAAACATAAACATTTAAATCTGTAACTACAGGGAAAACAGTTGGCTGCATACGGGAAATCCTAATAAGTGAAGAGATTGTCCTTACTGAAGGACGGAAAATCTGTACCTTGTGTCAAGTAGAAGCTAACGGAAACGCTGAATAACCTACTCCGCCTTGACAGATAATACTACATAAGAATAAGGACGTGTATGATTTGTCTGAGATACATGTGTTTTACTGGTTCTGTGTGTTCTTAACTTATTATTCTTGTTTTGTCATGTTTTAACTGTTTTAAGTGTTAACTGTAGTTATTCTTGTATTCTATTGTTTATTATTCATGTAATAAGGTATTATAATACTTGTATTTTAATACTAAGTAACTTTCTAAAAATAGCAGGTTTACTAAAATAGTAAGTTTCTGAAAATAGAAAGTTTCCAAAAAGGTAAGTTTCCATAATTAGAAATAAGCTGGATTAAGTATTATAGCTTATTAAATAAATAACTTGGTTAATTTAATAAACTATAGATTATAACAATTTAATTAAAATACATGTTTAATTAAATTAGGCTAGTTAAATACTTAGGCTAAGCCATGAATTAGTTAAATAAAATAGTTATAACCTAAGTCATGTTTTTAATTAAATTAAATAGTCTTGCAAATAATTTAATTAAACTATTAGATTGCTTTTGAAAATTCCCGAGCCCGAACCCGTGTTTAAAAGTTATCCCGGGCCTGAAAATGCCTAGCCGACACCACATAGCCGGCGGCTAGTGGTGTCACCCGACGGCTGAAACCAACGCATGCCCACCAGTGGCTAGACCGGATAGTCGGTTGCCACTGGTGGCCTATTGTTCCCACTGCCGAGCCCAACTAGCCACTGCCGAGCCCGGTTCGACCCCGACTTAGGCCGGTTTCCCACTCTTCTTGTTAACCGAGCCACAACGAGGCCCTTGTGGTCTCGGTTAGCCCAAAATCTAACCAAACTATACCCAACTCCAAGTCGTGGTCCCTTGTCGTGCGATCCACTAAAACCATCCAAGCCGAGGCCATGGTGGTCTCGATGTTGGTCATTAAACCAAGCCGAGAGCCTATGGCTCTCGGTGGTGTCTCGGTGAACAAAACCAACACCACACATCCCTTAAATCTTGGTTTTAATTCATCTTAACATGTTTTACTTGGTTGTTTTTAAGATTAATTAATGTGACATCATGAATTAAATAAAAGAATTAAAAAGAAAAAGGTTATGATGATTACCCGATGCGTGAAAGAAAAGGATTAATGACACGAACACGTACAAATAATTATCAAAGATCAAATCTACTCTAACACCCCTTTGGTGTTGATGGTAACCGGTGACAAGGAGGAAGGAGGACAAGGGTTCCTTGATTTTGTTGTAAACCTAATTTATGATAAAAATCTCTTGGTGTTTTTCTTAAACATGGATTTTTAATGGGTCATGGGCCAAAAGGCCCATTCCTCTCTTTCTCTTTCTCTCTAGCCGCGGCCCCCTTAAAGCCCACAAGCAAAACCGAAGCCTTTTCACGTTAAGTTAAATATTCATGTGTGTTCGCGTTTTAATTAACGTGAATTAATATGTCGTGATTATAACACATTTATAATATACATAAATACATGTTATTTAATATCGTGACACGTGTAATATATTATAAATGGAAGGTTTTAAATTATACGTATTTTCATGTAGTTACTGTTCACGTGCACTGTTCATGTTATTTTAATGCGGGTTTTACACGATTACCACCCCTCGTCCCATGAACAATCCGACCAGGGGAGGAAACATGGACCGATATTGTGACTACCACCACGACAAAGGGAATTTCAAGAATGATTGCATACAGTTTAAAAGCAAATTGAGTTAGCCCTAGAGTCAGGGAAGCTGAATCATCTAGTCAAGGACCTTCGGTAGAGAGGAAGTGGCGACCAGAGAGACAAAGCTCCTAAACCAACTAGGATAATCAACATGGTTTGCACCGTTCCAAAAGGATAAAAGAGGAAGTCAAGAAATAAAATTGAAGGATGGATGAAGGTTCCTATTATGTTTCCCACAATTGAAGAAGATGAGATGTCAGAGGATCCGATCATTGTCGAGGCCGAATTAGGAGGCTTCTTGATCAGAAGGGTGTATATAGACGAAGGGGCGTATGTGGAAATCATGTTTGAAAATTGCTTCAAGAAGCCGTCCACTTAAGTCAAAGCCAAATTAAGAGAAACACAGACTGACCTAGTGGGATTTGCCGGAGAAGTGGTGAAACCTATGGGGAACATTGAGTTAGAAGTGAATTTGGGTCCGGAGGACACACATGAAATTTGTTGTTATAAGGGGTCCATCGCCATATAACGTGATTATAGGCCGAACATGCATCCGAATTCTGAGAGGAATCCCTTCAACCATCCATACCTTGATGAAGTTTCCCACTCCAAGAGGTATTGCAACCTTAGTATCTCACTCGATCATCGTTTTAGAATGCAGATAGTTGGCAAAGAAGCAAACACAATCCCCCTCGAAAGAAGAACATGAAGAGAAGGCTCCGTGCCTTAGCATAACGAAAAGTGTTATGATTAAGCCTGCTTTTTTGGAATAGATAATGACCATCAAAGGAGGGTTAACGAAGGAATTTTGCATGGCGTAAGGCAATTCTTGAAAGAAAAATGGATGTTTTCGCATGGGAGCCATCCGACATGACGTGGGTGCCAAGGCACATTATTCAACATAATTTAAATGTTAATGAAAGTCTAAATCCGGTTTGTCAGAATAAGAGAATGTTGGGAATGGGTAAGAGCCAAGTAGTCACGAAGGAAGTGGAGGACCTAATGAGAGCCGGAATAGTCAGGCCAGTTAAATATCCGACATACATTTCCAACCCAGTCCTGGTAAGGAAAACTGACGAATCATAGAGAATGTGTGTGGACTTCAAACACTTAAACTCAACATGTCCGAAAGATTATTGCTCACCACCAAACATAGATGGGAAAATAGAGTTCGTGGTTGGGTCTCGATACAAATTCTTTCTAGACGCTTACAAGGGCTACCACCAAATACAAATGGATCCAGAGGAAGATGAAAAGACCGCCTTTTACACGGAACAGGGCAGCTATTGTTATACAAAAATGTCATTCGGATTGAAGAATGCTGGAGCGATGTATCAAAGGCTGGTAGATTCGGCATTCCAAACTCAAATTGGTGGAAATCTTGAAGCATATGTAGATGACATGGTAACCAAAAGCAAGGATGAGAAGGCGCTATTGGTTGACATAGTAGGAACCTTTGATAACCTCCGCAGGATAAACATGAAGCCGAATCCAGTCAAATGTTCATTCAGAGTCGAAGACGGAAATTTTTGGGCCATATGATCACATCCGAGGGCATACGAAAAAATCCGAAGAAGACTTGAGCCATCGCGAAAATACAGTCTCTAAGAACTTGGAAGGATATGCAATCACTCAGTGGGAAGCTAACTGCTTTGAACCGATCCCTTGCTAGATCGGCAAAAGGGCATTGTCATTCTTCAACAAATTAAAGTATATCACCAAGGAAAATAAGAATGATTACAAATGGACAGAAGAGGCTGAGTTGGCATTTCAGGAAATGAAGAAACTAATCATTAATTCACCGACGTTGTCAACCCCTAGGCCGAAGGAACTATTATATTTATACTTGGAAGCATCTTAGAAGGTATTTTGAACGTCATCCATTAAACGTTATAACCGATCAGCCAATCAATCATGTGTTCAAAAAGGCAGATACATCTAGGAAGCTGGCAAAATATACGATAAAGTTTGGTGCATATAACATAGAGTACCAATCTCCCAGCCCGATAAAGGGGCAAGTATTGGCTGATTTCCTGACAGAGGCACCCATCGGACAAACACCCGAGCAATTCTTCCAGAGTCCCATTCAAAAACCAGATAAGGATGAAACAAAAACATGGATTTTGTTCACCGACGGAGCATCTAGTGCTCGAGGATCCGAAGCGGGTTTAGTGTTAATTAGCCCTTCTAGAGTAGAGTTTACATATGCTCTTCGTTTAAACTCTAACAACACAAATAATGAGGAAGAATATGAAGCCCTGTTGGCAGGATGGAAGATAGAAAAAGAAATGAAGGTAGGAAAAGTCGACGTTCGGGTAAACTCTAAATTAGTTGCTAATCTGATAAACGGGACGTATGTGGCGGGTTGTGACCGGATGATCAAATACTTGGCCGAGGCCAAGGTTAACATCGAAAAGTTTAGCAAGTTCTCCATCCAGAACATTTCAAGGGGCCAAAACCAAAAGGCAAGCGTACTAAGTAAGTTAGCATCAATAGCGTTCGATCATTTGATAAAGGAAGTGTTGGTGGAAGTGTTAAACGAGCGATCAATCAACCGAAAGGAAATCAATATCGTTATGAAAGAAGAGGGAGATAATTGGATGACTCCTATAATAAAATTCCTGAGAGATGGCATCTGGCCGGAGGGCAAGAATGAGGCACGTTATTCAAGGCTGAAAATCCACGAGTTTGAACTAGTGGACGACGTATTGTTTAAAAGAGGATACCTAGTACCAATTCTCCGGTGTGTAGGTCCTCTACAAGCTAACTACGTTAGTCGAGAAATACATATAGGATCATGCAACGTGCATCTGAAGCCTATATGCATCATGGCCCAAGCGATGATGGCAGGGTACTATTGGCCGAGCATGCATAGAGATGCAAGGGAGGAAATCAAGAAGTATGATTCATGTCAAGTCCACGCTCTAGTGCTGAGACTTCCAAAGACATTTATGAAAACCATCATGTCCTCATGGTCATTCTTCCAGTGAGGAATGCTATCTTAGGTCTACCACCAGCAGCAGCCGGAGGAGTCAAGAACGTGATTGTGGCCATCGAGTATTTCACAAAATGGATTGAGGCAAAACCATTGGTAAAGATCACAACAAAAGATGTGAAGAATTTTATTTGGTAAAATATTGTATGTCGTTTTGGATTACCAAGGATAATCGTCACGGACAATGCAAAGCAATTTATCAACGATCATTTCAAGAGTTGGTGCGGGAACTTGAACATTCAACAGATTAACACCGCTGTAGCACATCCTCAAGCGAATGGCCTAGCTGAAAGAGCTAACAAAACCCTCATGGAAGGAATCACGACAAGGCTATGCCTTGAAAGAGCCGGATAGGTGGATGAACTCCCCCACGTCCTATGGGCTCACCGGACCTCCTTGAAGCAGAGCAATGGGGGAAATCCTTTCAGTTTGACATATGGAATAGAGGCAGTCATACTGGCCAAAATAGGGATGCCAACTCATAGGACGATGATGTTCAAGGAAAAGGAGGATGATGAAGGGATTCACCTCAATAAGGAAGGGCTCCCATTCAACCTTGATTTGCTTCTAGAAAGGTGGGAAACAACGGCTATCCGAGAGGCAAGATCAAGACTAAGATGAAGCAATATTACAACAAGAAGGGCAGACCTATGACATTCCGGCCAAGAGATTTCGTGTTCTGGAGGAACGAAGCAAGCATAGTGTAGAATCAAGGGAAATTAGATCCTACATGGGAAGGGTCGTACAGGGTCAAAGAGGCGTTCCATAGTGGGTCATGCAGGTATCTCACAATGAAAGACAAGGAAGTTCCCCGAACATGGCATGCAATTAACCTTCGAGAGTATTACCTATAGTTTAATTTTTTAATGCATTGTATCGGCTTTCTCTCCCTTCGGCAAGAGAAAATGCTTGATTGTTTTCTTTTTAAACTATATAATGTACCGACACTTTCTCCCTTCGGCAAGGGAAGAGTCATTTCTTTTGATTGAATAAAAAGCTCTCTCTCCTTACATAAGAGAGAAAAGTTGTTAGTCCTCGATTATGACTTAGTGCTTATTTGCAAATCGTTGAGTAAATGTGTAAAACCCGCATGCTTTTACCATGAATAGTGCCCTTAAGATCGTACGTCCTAGATTAAAACTTACCTTATTTAGTATTGATCACATTCATGTGCTAATAATCAAGCAAGTGCATACGTGTATGACATGACAAGTATCGATTACATACGAACTCATGATAATCAGTTAATAAATATGTCACATGAACATAATTAAATCATGATCACCATTTAAATTACGAACTAAAATAATTACGTAAATACATATAATATAATTACGAGCGTTAAGATTACGAGAAACTACATGATAAAATAAACAGAAACACTTTAAACACGAACACGTTTAACCACGAACGAACACGAAACATCGGGACACGAGAAAAGGTACGGGTACCCCAGGTGGGGCCCCCATACCCACGGCACAACAACCAAGGTGGGCCAAGCCCATGGACTTTTACAAGAAAAGGGGGGTTATGGTAAATATGTTTTTCATTTTTCACTTTCAAGCAAAATAGCATTTTAACCTAAAAGATTTTCTCCTCCTCCTCCTTGCTCTCTCTTGTGCCGCCACCCATAACAACACCATAGGAGGGTGTTGTTGATTTTTGACATTAAAAACAAGTGCTAGAAACCGTGTTTGTTCATCCCCTTTCAAGCTACGTATTGGTATATCATTCTAAACCTTTACTTTTTAATTCTTTTTAATCTTTGATTATTTTCATGAACATGTTATTATTATTCTTATTAAAACATGATAATTAAACATTGATCTAACATGTTTTGGGGTAAATTAAAATCAAAGGATGATTTAAAAGGGTGTTTGTTTTAGCCGCCTAGCATAACCAACCCGAGGGGGGGGGGTTCGGTTTGCTTATTGCCGCCACCACCAAGACCATTTTTGGTCTTGGTTGGTGCTTGTGGGACCCACGGCAGCAAGGGGACACACGTGCCCCGAGTTTGGCTCGGGGTACGGTGTCGAGTTCATGCCCGATTCATGGTTCGTTGGTTAAATCATGATTTATGCTACATGTTAATTTTTATGAATTATGAACTTAGGATATAAATTAATTAATAACATGAAATATTAATTAAACCATGACTTAGGTTATTTTAATTATTAATTTAGCATGATATTAATTTAACCTAAGTATTTTATGTTATAAGTTATAATTAATTAATTATTTAAAACATGCCTATAATTAATTAATTTAGACATGACTTAGGTTATATTATTAATAATAATAATACACATTTTAACCTAAGTATTTTATTTCATTTTAATTAAAACATGTTATACTTTAATTAAAATGCTTAACCTATAGTTTAATTAAAATACATGAAATAATAATTAAACTTTATACTATATCATATGACTTAAGGAATAAGCTTATAAACACTTAGACTTATATGTTAGCTTATGTAACCAGCTTAATTCTAAATATGGAAACTTCTATTTATAGAAACTTAATTAAATAAGGCAACTAATCTATTAATGGAAACCTTCTATATATGGAAATTTATCTATTTCAGGCAGCTAATTTAATCATGGAAACCTTCTATATATGGAAACTTATTTAATTAAGGCAGCTGGTCTATTTTTGGAAACTTTCTATTTTTAGAAACTAATCTATTTTTAGCAGTAAATTCTATTTTAGGAAACTTTCTATTTTTGGAAACTTTCTATTTTTGGTAACTTTCTATTTTTGGAAACTTTCTATTTTTGGAAACTTTCTATTTTTGGAAACTTTCTATTTTTGGAAACCTGCTATTTTTGGAAAGTTACTTATTATTACACAGTAAGTATAATAATACATGAAATACCAGTAATACTTAATCAGATTAATCAGAATACAAGATAAACACAGTTTAAGGCTTTAAACAGTAAACCATGACCTAAAACATACAAAGTAAGCTAAGACGAGACATAAAACCCGGTACGTAATCAGTGAATCGATACTTATACACGTGTGTATTCATGTAGCTTTAGTGATCCAGAAGTAGGAGTCTTTCTTCCGTTCATTCACTGGACTTGAGGTACGGATTCCCGTCCTTTCAGTATGGACATTCTTTCCTTATTAGGATTTCCCCGTATGCAGCCAACTGTTTTCCCCAGTATTTGTTTTATTGTTTTGAACTGCTTATGTTTAATTAGCATAATCTATAGCCATATACAAGCATGACCAGTTTCACCTAGTTATGGAGGTACCATAACCATAACATTGGAGGCACCAATGTTATGACTTCCCCACGGCGGAGTGATTGCTCGTGGCGTCCCTTTTCAGTTTTGGCCATATTATTATATCATGTGGGGCGTATGGGTGCATCCTAGTTACATGTTTTATTCAGTATATCATGGTGAATGTGGTGTGTGCCTTGCATCCTTCACAAGGAGTTGATCCCTCCTACCCAAACCAATATATCAATTAGAGGCATCCCCTCTAATCAGCATGATGAGGTCACCCCTCCAAGTATTCATGCACGTGACCTTTTCATGACCTATATGGGCTATGGTATATTTATGTTAAAACAGTTTTCATAAGATAAACATAAGGCTTTTCAAACTATAAAACCAGTTTTCTTAATACTTAACCAGTTTACTCAGAACTTAGTCTTCCGCTGTTATATGTTACATGCTTATCCTATTTCATGCTATATTGTACATCCGTGCACTGAGCGTCTTGCTCAGCCGTTTTCCTTTTCATGTTCCCAAAACGGCAGGTACTCAGGGACGCTCGTAGATCTCAAACGTACGTGCATATGGATTGGAAGCTTTACTGTCTTTCTTTACTTTATGCATTTCCTTTACTTTAATACAGTTGCTTTGGACATTGTTTCGTCCTTTCCTTTTACAGTATTTATGTTTGTGTGTGATGAGCTCTACTTTGGGGTTACCGATGTTTGATTCCGGTATTTCCCTTTTATGGTCAAATAATGCTTAGACATTTATCCTTGTATGCTTTGATGACACGCCATGATTATGCGTAAGATTCCATTTCCAAAATGGGGTGTTACAATTATGGTATCAGAGCCAAGGTTTCGACCTGTAGGCTCTCAAATATGACCTGTGATTAGTGGGTAGTCACTACGGTCTTCCTAGAACTGACAGTTGTTTTCATGCATTCATCATTTTTAAGCATACATATACATGTCATTGTTACAGGGTTTTTGACTAAGTAATGGTTGGTACAGGACTGGCCCTATTTAGTCGCATGTGTTTTATCGAAACTTTTAGATTTGGGACCGACCCATAGGCGTCCCCTCGATATGTCTTTTGTTTTGAGTGAACTGACCAGAGGCGTTCACCCTCGAGCATCAAAAGTTTTCATAAAACTGCATCATGCATTCATACAAAGATTTTCTTGCATAAAATTTTTCTCGTGAAATTTTGGTATAAATTTTTTTTTCATGAATATATATAAGTTATATTTTATGTTTGAACTGTTAATCCTATGTTTTATGTTATACTGTCAGATGGTTCTCACACGCGAGCAAGAGCAGCTCAATGCTGCAATTCAGGCTGCCATGCAAGCCTTGCTTCCTCAACTGAGGAATGACATTCGTGCTGAAGTTCAGGCTGCCAACAATCAGCAGCACAATCAGCCACCTCCTCCTCCTCCAGTGACACTAGCAGTGTGGTTGGAAAGATTCAACAAGCTTCGTCCTAGAGCTTTTGAAAAGACTGATAGCCCCAGCGATGCTGAAAGCTGGTTGACTCACATTGAGAAGATTTTCAATGCTATGGGATGTGACCCCGCATTCAAGGCAAGATTGGCATGCTACCGGTTTGAAGGCGATGTACTCAATTGGTGGTTAGCCTTGACGCAGTCAGAAGGAGGTGATGATTGGGTCGCTGGTTTGACATGGGCCCAATTCAAGGAGAGAGTGATGGAGCAGTTCTTTCCCAAGGCAGAGCAGGACAAACTCAAGCGAGAGTACCATGGGATACGTCAGAGAGCGGGCGAGAATAGCAACGAATTCATGCAGCGCTTTCTTCGCTTAGCTGGTTTTCTGGGAGCAGCAGCTGGTACTCCTGAGGAGCAGGCACACCACTTTAGGTGGGCACTTCGCACTTCGGTCGCGAACAATCTGGTATGTGCTACGTTCAATACAGTAGCACAAGTGGCCGACGCAGCAAGGAAGCTAGAAATGTTGCAGGAACGAGATGAGTTCGGGGAAGCTGAAAGACCCGACAAGAGGTAAAACTTTTCGTATTCTAACGATAACCAGACCGCATCCTATCATGATATGTTCTTTAATCATCTCTTAAAACTGTATCTTCAAGGCAGAAAACTGGGGACCGGTCTCAGCCGGCTACTCAGCAGCAGCCTCATCAGCCCAAAGGAAACGGTCACACTAACGACCGTTCTGTTGTGGAAAGGCGCAGCGGTAATGATAATTACCGTAACAATGCGGGACACTCCAACAACAGTAGGTCCTACTATTTACACATCTTCGCATGATTTCATGTTATATTTCTCATGCTGACACTATATTAATCTCTACCAGGAACCACGGTAACGGGAAGGACCAGAACCACAAGGGTTCGCAGCCTAACCGTTCAGCTAACACTGGTAAACATCTTATGACGAATATGTCTTATACTCGTGCATATACTTTATTTTAACACATTTTGTCATCAGCAGGCCCTCAGCAAGCAAGGAATCCTGCTGGAGGATTCACTCATCCTCTCTGCAGTACTTGCCATCGCAGACACCCTGGCCCATGTCGTCGTGATTCCGACGCGTGCTACAAGTGCGGCCTCCCTGGCCATCGTATGAGAGATTGCCGTAAGGGTGAAATGGAGGGTACTTCGGGTCATGCTGATACTAAGCCGCCTCCTACCACTGGGCGTGTCTACACGACATCTCGTGATCAGGCAAACAAATCTATAGGTACCATTACTGGAATTTTGTATATGTACGGCCAAGCTGCATGTGTTCTTTTCGACACGGGTGCCACTCATTCAGTTATTTCCACTGCATATGCTAAGAACATCAGGACCCTTCCCTTGCCATTAGAAAATAGGCTTACCATTTCCACGCCTTTGAAGGACTCGGTATTAATAACTCATGTATACAAGAGTCTTCCTCTAGAGTTTGACGATAAAGTTCGTGCAGTAGATGCACTTCCCCTAGACATGATTGAGTTCGATATGATTCTCGGCATGGACTGGCTATCCAAGCACCATGCTACCATAGACTGCCACTCATATCGGGTGATCTTCAGCGACATTAATGCACCAGAGTACATTCATAACGGGTTCATACCCGGACGGTCTGTACAAGTCATATCTACCTTGCAAGCACGTGCATTACTGTCACATGGCTGCGAGGGTTATCTAGCTATGGTTCACGACATGGATGTTGAATCCCCATCGATTCAGGATCAATCGGTAGTTTCAGAATTTCAAGACGTCTTCCCAGCTGAACTTCCAGGCATACCACCTGCACGAGAAGTGGAGTTCAACATCGACCTTGTTCTAGGAGCTGAGCCAATCTCTAAGGCTCCGTGTCGTATGGCTCCCATAGAGCTAAAAGAACTGAAGGACCAACTGCAGGAACTTCTTGAACGAGGGTTCATTAGACCAAGCGCATCTCCATTGGGCGTACCGGTCTTGTTCGTTAAGAAGAAGGACGGCAGCATGCGACTTTGCATTGACTACCATGAACTTAATAAGATTACCATCCGCAATAGATATCCACTGCCGCGTATAGATGATCTGTTTGACCAACTTCAAGGAGCCAAACACTTCTCAAAGATCGATCTAAGGTCAGGCTACCATCAGCTAAGGGTTAAAGAGCAGGATATTGCCAAGACTGCTTTTCGTACCCGCTATGGCCATTATGAGTTTGTGGTCATGCCATTCGGCCTGACTAATGCTCCAGCAGTATTCATGGATCTGATGAACAGAATCTTCCATGAATTCCTTGATAAGTTTGTCATTGTATTCATCGATGACATCCTGATTTTCTCAAAGTCCACGGAGGAACACGAAGACCATCTCCGTACGGTACTACAGATTCTTCGTCAGAAGCAGCTGTATGCGAAATTCTCCAAGTGTGAGTTCTGGTTAAACAAAGTGGCATTCTTAGGTCACATTGTATCAGCAGAAGGGATCACTATGGACCCAGCGAAGGTTGAGGCTATCACTAAATGGCCAAGACCAACGTCAGCGACAGAAGTCCACAGTTTCTTGGGCTTAGCTGGATATTATCGCAGATTCGTGGAGAACTTTTCCCGTTTGGCATTGCCTCTCACCAAACTGATGCGAAAAGGAGAGAAATTCGTCTGGACGGAAGAACGAGAGAAGAGCTTCGAAGACCTAAAGCAGAAGTTAGTATCTGCACCTATTCTTACTCTCCCATCTGGTACAGGTGGATTTCAGATCTATAGCGATGCATCGGGGAAGGGACTGGGCTGTGTTCTCATGCAACATGGGAAAGTGATCGCGTATGCTTCACGGCAGCTTAAGCCCTATGAAGAAAACTATCCTACGCATGACCTGGAACTTGCTGCAGTGGTGTTCGCATTGAAAATATGGAGGCATTACTTATACGGAGAATCATGCGACATTTTCACGGATCACAAGAGCTTGAAGTATATCTTCACACAGCGAGAATTGAACATGAGACAAAGGAGATGGTTGGAACTGTTGAAGGATTGTGATATTAACCTACAGTATCATCCCGGGAAGGCTAATGTAGTAGCAGATGCACTCAGCAGAAAATCCGGAATGATCAACGACATTAAAATCAAGGAACAAAACATAAGAGACTTGGAGCGGCTAGACATCGAAATCATGGTACGTGGGCAGCACGGATACTGGGCGAATCTTAGAGTAGAACCTGAGTTACTGACTAGGATCAAGGAAGAGCAGAAGGATGATGGAGAGATTTGGGCGATAATTCAGAATTTGGAGAAGCAGACAGAATTCAGAATAGACGCAGACGGTATCGTTTGGCAGGGCACGAGACTTTCTGTTCCTGACAATCAAGAACTCCGGGAAGCATTGTTAGCTGAAGCTCACAGCTCCCCATTTTCTATACATCCTGGGTCGACAAAAATGTACCATGACATCAGACAGCACTTTTGGTGGAGTGGTATGAAACAGGATGTAGCCACTTATGTCTCCAAATGTCTTACCTGCCAGCAGGTTAAGATTGAACATCAGCGATCGGGCGGTCTCCTTCAACCGTTGGATATTCCAGAGTGGAAGTGGGACAAAATCACCATGGATTTTGTTACCGGTCTTCCGCCTACCAAGAAGAAGCACGATGCTATTTGAGTCATTGTTGATCGACTCACCAAATCAGCTCATTTCTTACCGATACGCAAGGAAGATCCGGTAAGTAAACTCGCAGATACTTACAGAAGGGAGATCATGAGACTCCACGGTACTCCCTCCAGCATCGTCTCAGACAGAGATCCTCGTTTCACGTCGCGATTCTAGAAAGGTCTGCAAAAAGCTTGGGGTACACAACTTAAGCTGAGTACGGCCTTTCATCCTCAAACGGACGGGCAGTCGGAGCGAACAATTCAGACATTGGAAGATATGTTAAGGTCGTGTGCGTTGGAATGGACAGGTGATTGGGACGATTACATCTGTTTGGTCGAGTTTGCATACAACAACAGCTGGCACGCAAGTATCAAATGTGCTCTTTTCGAAATGTTGTATGGCAGAAAGTGTCACGCTCCAACTTGCTGGGATCAAGTGGGAGAGCGAACACTCGAAGGACCAAAGATTATAGAAATGACCAATGAGAAGATCGAAGTAGCTAAGCAGAAGCTGCAGGAAGCACGGTCACGTCAGAAGAGTTACGCCGATAATCATCGTAGGGACATACATTTTAATGTGGGAGATCACGTCTTCCTCAAGGTTTCGCCGGCACGTGGTGTTAAACGCTTCGGGATCAAAGGGAAACTCAGTCCTCATTTCATCGGACCATTTGATATCATTGAACGAATCAGTGAAGTATCTTACCGATTGGCGTTACCTCCTCAGCTTTCACACGTGCATAACGTGTTCCATGTGTCCTTACTCAGAGGGTACAAGTATCATCCCCTTCACATGGTTCAGTATCCACTGGAACAGATACGTGAAGATCTCACTTTTATAGAAGAACCCGAACGAGTGCTCGACAGGCAAGAACGAGTCATGAGAAGGAAGACGATTCCATTCGTCAAAATTCTTTGGAGGGACCATACCGAGTGGGAAGCCACTTGGGAAACAGAGGAGTCTATCCGGGCTTCTTACCCTCACTTCATATTTTGAGTTCGGGTATGTTACTTCTTTCCAGTTTGCTTTATCTATAATTCGGGGACGAATTATTCTTTTTAGGGGGGAAGAATTGTAAAACCCGCATGCTTTTACCATGAATAGTGCCCTTAAGATCGTACGTCCTAGATTAAAACTTACCTTATTTAGTATTGATCACATTCATGTACTAATAATCAAGCAAGTGCATACGTGTATGACATGACAAGTATCGATTACGTACGAACTCATGATAATCAGTTAATAAATATGTCACGTGAACATAATTAAATCATGATCACCATTTAAATTACGAACTAAAATAATTACGTAAATACATATAATATAATTACGAGCGTTAAGATTACGAGAAACTACATGATAAAATAAACAGAAACACTTTAAACACGAACACGTTTAACCACGAACGAACACGAAACATCAGGACACGAGAAAAGGTACGGGTACCCCAGGTGGGGCCCCCATACCCACGGCACAACAACCAAGGTGGGCCAAGCCCATGGACTTTTACAAGAAAAGGGGGGTTATGGTAAATATGTTTTTCATTTTTCACTTTCAAGCAAAATAGCATTTTAACCTAAAAGATTTTCTCCTCCTCCTCCTTGCTCTCTCTTGTGCCGCCACCCATAACAACACCATAGGAGGGTGTTGTTGATTTTTGACATTAAAAACAAGTGCTAGAAACCGTGTTTGTTCATCCCCTTTCAAGCTACGTATTGGTATATCATTCTAAACCTTTACTTTTTAATTCTTTTTAATCTTTGATTATTTTCATGAACATGTTATTATTATTCTTATTAAAACATGATAATTAAACATTGATCTAACATGTTTTGGGGTAAATTAAAATCAAAGGATGATTTAAAAGGGTGTTTGTTTTAGCCGCCTAGCATAACCAACCCGAGGGGGGGTTCGGTTTGCTTATTGCCGCCATCACCAAGACCATTTTTGGTCTTGGTTGGTGCTTGTGGGACCCACGGCAGCAAGGGGACACACATGCCCCGAGTTTGGCTCGAGGTATGGTGTCGAGTTCATGCCCGATTCATGGTTCGTTGGTTAAATCATGATTTATGCTACATGTTAATTTTTATGAATTATGAACTTAGGATATAAATTAATTAATAACATGAAATATTAATTAAACCATGACTTAGGTTATTTTAATTATTAATTTAGCATGATATTAATTTAACCTAAGTATTTTATGTTATAAGTTATAATTAATTAATTATTTAAAACATGCCTATAATTAATTAATTTAGACATGACTTAGGTTATATTATTAATAATAATAATACACATTTTAACCTAAGTATTTTATTTCATTTTAATTAAAACATGTTATACTTTAATTAAAATGCTTAACCTATAGTTTAATTAAAATACATGAAATAATAATTAAACTATATACTATATCATATGACTTAAGGAATAAGCTTATAAACACTTAGACTTATATGTTAGCTTATGTAACCAGCTTAATTCTAAATATGGAAACTTCTATTTATAGAAACTTAATTAAATAAGGCAACTAATCTATTAATGGAAACCTTCTATATATGGAAATTTATCTATTTCAGGCAGCTAATTTAATCATGGAAACCTTCTATATATGGAAACTTATTTAATTAAGGCAGCTGGTCTATTTTTGGAAACTTTCTATTTTTAGAAACTAATCTATTTTTAGCAGTAAATTCTATTTTAGGAAACTTTCTATTTTTGGAAACTTTCTATTTTTGGTAACTTTCTATTTTTGGAAACTTTCTATTTTTGGAAACTTTCTATTTTTGGAAACTTTCTATTTTTGGAAACCTGCTATTTTTGGAAAGTTACTTATTATTACACAGTAAGTATAATAATACATGAAATACCAGTAATACTTAATCAGATTAATCAGAATACAAGATAAACACAGTTTAAGGCTTTAAACAGTAAACCATGACCTAAAACATACAAAGTAAGCTAAGACGAGACATAAAACCCGGTACGTAATCAGTGAATCGATACTTATGCACGTGTGTATTCATGTAGCTTTAGTGATCCAGAAGTAGGAGTCTTTCTTCCGTTCATTCACTGGACTTGAGGTACGGATTCCCGTCCTTTCAGTATGGACATTCTTTCCTTATTAGGATTTCCCCGTATGCAGCCAACTGTTTTCCCCAGTATTTGTTTTATTGTTTTGAACTGCTTATGTTTAATTAGCATAATCTATAGCCATATACAAGCATGACCAGTTTCACCTAGTTATGGAGGTACCATAACCATAACATTGGAGGCACCAATGTTATGACTTCCCCACGGCGGAGTGATTGCTCGTGGCGTCCCTTTTCAGTTTTGGCCATATTATTATATCATGTGGGGCGTATGGGTGCATCCTAGTTACATGTTTTATTCAGTATATCATGGTGAATGTGGTGTGTGCCTTGCATCCTTCACAAGGAGTTGATCCCTCCTACCCAAACCAGTATATTAATTAGAGGCATCCCCTCTAATCAGCATGATGAGGTCACCCCTCCAAGTATTCATGCACGTGACCTTTTCATGACCTATATGGGCTATGGTATATTTATGTTAAAACAGTTTTCATAAGATAAACATAAGGCTTTTCAAACTATAAAACCAGTTTTCTTAATACTTAACCAGTTTACTCAGAACTTAGTCTTCCGCTGTTATATGTTACATGCTTATCCTATTTCATGCTATATTGTACATCCGTGCACTGAGCGTCTTGCTCAGCCGTTTTCCTTTTCATGTTCCCAAAATGGCAGGTACTCAGGGACGCTCGTAGATCTCAAACGTACGTGCATATGGATTGGAAGCTTTACTGTCTTTCTTTACTTTATGCATTTCCTTTACTTTAATACAGTTGCTTTGGACATTGTTTCGTCCTTTCCTTTTACAGTATTTATGTTTGTGTGTGATGAGCTCTACTTTGGGGTTACCGATGTTTGATTCCGGTATTTCCCTTTTATGGTCAAATAATGCTTAGACATTTATCCTTGTATGCTTTGATGACACGCCATGATTATGCGTAAGATTCCATTTCCAAAATGGGGTGTTACAAAATGATAAGACAACCAATACATTAACTTTCTCTCTCTTCGGCAAGTGAAAAGTTTTATTTGTTTTATACTAACATTCTCTCTCTTCGGCAAGGGAAAAGTTTATTTGTTTTATACTATATTTCTCTCTCTTCGACAAGGGAAAAGTTTCATTTGTTTCATACTAACTTTTTCTCATTCAGCGCAAGAGAAAAGTTTTTATTTGTGTTATGCTAACTTTCTATCCTTTTGGCAAAGAAAAAGTTTTATTTGTTTTATAGTAGATTTTTAGCCCTTTCGGTGAAGGAAAGGCTAAAAGGCATATATGAAACAAACTTTATTACAAAGTTTAAGCACAAGCATACACAATGATATATATCAGAAAGAAATAATTATATAAATGTTAATAAACATACATGAAACAAATATTATTACAAGGTGAAAAGTAATATCCAAAACTATCCCGGAGGACAATAATTATTACAAACATGAAGTACGACAAAAGAAACAGAGTAGGCATCCTAGGCTATTACAATCATAATTCATTAGCCGTTGAGGAATTTGATGCTCCGTCCTCGTTCGCATCCGCTTCGATGGTCTTAGCCTTCGGTGGTAGTGCGGGTGCAGGAGTGATTTCCATCAAAGCTTCAATGGGAAGATAATAGTTTTCGGTCAATTCCTTGATAAATTGATATTCTTTGTCCGGAAGGCGGCCCACCATGACATACATCTTATTGTCCGAATAAGGATCAAAACCATCAGTGGACCTCACAATGTCCATCTGTTCTTCCTCGGATCTTCAAACTCTTATACTTTTGGCCCACCCAACTTGGATAACCATATTAAAACACTCAATAATGTGATATTGGTGCTCGTGGCTATGAAGAAGTTTGGAAACGACCAAAGGAAGCAACTTCTTAATAGCGTCATATCGACTCATTTCAGAAGTGCTCAACTTGGTGCTTAATTCTTCCTTCTCATTTACCCACATAGTGGCCTTTCAACTCAGTATCCTTAGAGGCAACCTCGGCCTCTAGCTCGATAATACATGCATCCTTGACATTGACACTCTCGGATAGAGCATATTTCTCATGATGAAGGTTGACCAATTCCTTTTTGTGCTCAACACCCAGTGAAATTGTGTAAATTGAAGTTCGTTTCTCTCTATTCTTAACCAATTGAAAGTCCTAAGAAAATCAGGTTTATTATCTTTTTTGGTTGATAGGGTTATTTGGATTTTCTATGTCTATTTAAGCAAGCAAGTAGAAATGTGAAAAATAGTAGCTACGTAACCGTAAAACAATTAGCACATACCAAGTTTTTATTCAAAAAAGGACAAAATTGTAAATCTATGGAAGTAATGTGCTAAAAATGTAAGTAACTGAAACTAAATTGCTTGAAATGTAAAAAATCAGAAAGTATAAGGACCAATTATGCAAATTCTAACAAATATCTAACAAATTGTAACAACTTTTAAAACTACTAACTAAAAATGACAAGTGATGAAAAGTTTAGGACTAAAACAAAGCAAACCCTAATTAATTGGAAAATTAGCTACCAATATAAACAGTAACAAACTAGGGGGACTAATGTGCAATAAAAGGGAAAATTAAACCAAAAACGGGCTCCTTAGACAAATAAGCTCGTATAAGCTCAAAAATGCATCAGTTAAGTTCTAACAAATTTAAACTACTTAAAATCCAAAAACACTTAGGCTTATCCAAGGAAAAATCTTAAAATGCACTAAAACTCAAATAAGCCAACTTCAATAAGCCAAGAATAAGCTATCTGAAAAGCTAGACATGCACAAACAGATTTTTAAGCTAAATCTTGTCAAACAGCTTATAGAGTGTCTGGAATGTCTTTTCTTATGAAAAATGATCAAGTATTTAAGCTGGAAATTGCAAATAAGCTGAAACCTAGCTTATTGACCAAGTTTGACCAAAAAGTGAAAAAGCTGAAAACTTCAGAATTTAATCAAGGCATGTTCCTAAACAGGAATGTGAAAGAAAATCACAAGATTTATGAAGTAGAATTGCCAGAACAAGAAATCAGAATGCAACTTTATTACAGAAACTTGATGTTGCCCAAGTGCTTATGAAAAAGCTTATTTCTCACTCAAATGTGAAAACTGTATGATTTCCTTACAAGAACTTAAACTTCAGATGTTAAATGACAAGTAGAAACAGGTTTGACTGAAATTGGTTAAGAAATGAACAATTACTAAGAGATTGAAAAGTGCTACTTATCTGATGAACTAGTATCACAAAACTGACCCAAACATTTTTTCAACCATTTGCCTTTTTGACAAACTTTTTGACTTGGAAACTACTAAGACTTGTTTAATATGACTGAAGAATGAATTATGAGCAAAGATTAACCAGTTTATAACACTTGAACTATAAAATGACAGCAAATCCAAACACCACTTATCTGATATGATCACAACTTTTGTAAAGGGAAATTAAGCAAATGGTTCAGCTGATCTATGACAGATACCTACACATACTCAATGATCAATATGAAGGTACAAATGAACCAAGAACAAGCTATATAATAGACAAGGACTCAAAATGCATAAGCAAGCTAAAATACTGATGAGAATGAAGACAAAAACTAGTATAAGCTAACAAATGATTATCAAACTAACTTCTAGCTATCTAATCAGCAGAATCAATACAAAAAACATGCTAATCACACTTGATCAAAGCAACATATAGTAGTTACACTAGAATTTATCATGCATAAGACTGTTTAGTGGAACAAAACTCAAGAACATGAAACCTTTTAGCAATGTGCCTCCATTGATGGAGTAGGTAGGCGTTGAGCCTCCTAAACAATGCTAAACCACCACCTTAGCACTATGATCTACTAATTAACCATCTACCATCTACCATCATCAACATCATCATATCTACTAAATTCTGCTTCAAATCAATTCAACAACTGAAAATGGCAATGAACATCTACATTTTTTTAACAAAAAGCTTCTTATGATCAAAAGTGATCACAAGTTACTCATAACAGCAACAAGTTCAACAGGAATGCAGGAATTGATAAGGAGATTGAAGGAAAAGGAGGGAATTTTATTGATTTGAATGTGAAAAGTAGTTGCAGAATTAGGTATGTTGTTACAACTAACTATAACTTAACTACGTACATCAAATGAGAGAACTAATCCCTATTTATAGACAAGAAATGAGAAGTTGTTGGGGTTGATGACGTATCTCCACCAATAGCAAGCTGCCAGGTGCCACCAATCTCTTAATTGCAAATTCTTGTGTTCTTCATGAATTGGGGGTTTTTAATTCCTTGAGTTTGAGCTTGATTAAGTGTTACCAATGCATTGCCCTCTTGAAAACGAGTAAGTTTCATGTACAAATCATCTCTTGAAATTCAGTGTAGCTCAAGAACGAATCTGGGTTCGTTTGTGGAAGATGACGCCATGTGGCGATCTTGGATTGGTTGAAATGTTAACACACGTATTGATATCCATATTTGGATAAAAGTATTATTGCATGTCAGCTCCTTATTGGTTGAATAATGAGTTAGTGGGAAAGTACTGTAGCAAAACGGCTCATAAATGAGCTGATGAAGTGGCCATAAAGCTGGCAATCCGTGTCCCTCTTTTCTTGCACTCTCATTGGCTATAAGCCTTAGCACACGGATTGAACCATTTTTTGTGTAGTTTTGGCAATTTAAACCCCTAGAGTTTGGCAGATTGTTCAAATAAGCTAGAAACTTCATTTTAATGACATTTTTGGCCCGTCCACTTGCATTCTTGTCTATTTTGACCCTTTGACTTGGTTGACTTTGGAGTTGACCATGTTTGACATTGATCTTGACTTTGACAAATTTACACTTTGAGTCCTTCAACTTTGGAGTGTTGTCAAGATAGGTCCTTCATCTTCAAAGTCTTGTCACCTTTGATCCTTCTTTGTCTTTTTCATCCAAATAAGCTTGATTTCTTCTTGTTTGCTTGAAAATGTATCCTTCTTACCTATTTATACACAAATACAAAACATACCACATAATTCCGCTTTATAGCACAAAAGTGAGATATTTTCCTTGTGTTTTAGGGTGATTTGTTGATTCATTGATATGAGTTTTTGCTCATATCAAATCCCCTACACTTGAACATTGCCATGACCTCATGCAATGATATATTTTAAAGCACAAATTTACATTTTCCTCATAATTAACCCACCTTGGCCAATATGGAATGCTATTACACTATGCTACTCTACATGATGCATGATTTTGATTTTGAACAATGCAATGCAAAAGAAACAAACTCTATTTATATCTTTTTGGATTTTTCTTGAAATATCTTTGATGGAGAAACTCATAAAGAAGTCAATGACTTAAATTAGGGCTTTAGTACCATGGACACTTATCACCCTCAAGTTTCACTTTCCCCATACCAAGCTTAAAAATGGGATCATTGCATTCACAAGTAAATAGGTGCATCAACTTATTCATGACAATTAAATGTGGAACCGGTTATTATTTAAGCAAATTGATTGAAGGCAAATTTGTCATTATTTGAATCGTGAAATATAAGAAATGTAAAATCGAAAAATAAGGAAGAACGGTTTTAATCCTAAGTAATCCTCTCATCCATTACTTGAAAACCGCTCATAATTAATATAAATCCGTTTCAAGAATAATAAGCCATTCGCCTTATGTGTAAAATCCTCATGTCATGCATTAATAAGTAGCTACACACTCACTAAGAAAAATAAAACTCACGCAATAATTTACATCCTCCGCCTTTTTGAGACTTTGGATCTTCAATCCCGCAACCCGTCAAGGTAATATTAGATTGGAGCAACTATTAAATCCCCGCAACTCGTCAAGGTAATATTGGAATCTAATAGTTACTATAATTAACACTTCACTGCCCCTCTTGGGAGTCTTGTATAAGTTTTTTTTTTCTAGCCACTCATTTTTTTCATAAGCCGCTCTTATTTTTCTTTATTCCACACAAAGAAAGTTGAAAAGAATAAAAGGAAAAACACCCGCTAAGTATTAAGCATGACATAAGTCTAGTACACATAAAACGTTCTAACTTAGAATCTTAAGACGTACTTATACCAACCATGAATGATTAGACAAAAATGTATAAGAGATTACGAACCAATTAAAACCGTTCTTGATTATTTATTAACATATATACATGCGAAGAAAATAGTGGTAAAGAAGAGAAGGGTTTAGCCACAAGTAATTATCATGAAGTTTATCTAGCCCTTTTATACTTGCTTCAACTCTATCATTTCCCATTCTCCACAAATTTAAAATCTCAAATAATGAGATTGGTGGATGCTTAGCCTAATAGACCAATGAAGGACTACATGGTTAAGGATACTAGCTAGAGCATGCTTGATAAGCAAACTCGGGTTGAGTCAATGTATCCATGGTGGGCCTAATATGTCAAAGAAATCTAAATCTGTTAAACCATGTTCTTATTATATTTTTCTCTTCTATATATTTTTGATAAAAATAAAAGAAGAAATATATACAATGCAAATGTGTTATGCAAATGAAAAATGATTGATACAAAAATTATGAATGCATATTCACTACAAGAATTCAGGCAAATAGCCACGGACCGAATTTGTGGGTAAAAGCCATGTTTTCGTGGGTAACTGGGTAATACCCACAAATTTCCCACGATTCGCTACATATGGGTAAAACCTCCGAGGCTAATTGTTTTCCCGCGACACTTTCATACCGTGGGTAACTTTACCCACGTCCTTTTGTGTGGGTGATTGTTTTGCGTTCATGGGTAAATTGTTTGTGGGTTTTCAAACTCACCACAAAACACTCATAGACATACTAGTGGGTATTGTGTGAGTAAAATTTCCCACAAGACCAATCGTGTGTAAAAGCCATTTCCGGCAATAATCTTAGAACAAAATTTACCACGTACATAGTTTTGTGTAAAGAGCGTGGGTGAATTTACCCTGAATTTACCCATCATAATTCATGGGTAATATTACCCATACATATGGTCGTGTGTAAACATCAAATAATAACATATTGGTAAAATATAAAATCACACGCTAAACAGAAATATTCTCTTTATATAAAAGACATGGTCTCTTAACAAAACATCATTCTAATGATCTCTCATACAAATAAAATAAAATAGAAAACAACAAACAATAACTATCATCATAAATATGTCTCGAAAACAATTAACATAAAGATAAATACCACTTATCAACTCACGACCATGCGGCTATCATGGTCATCTTCCTCTCTTTCACCTGCTCGAGAGTTGCTAGTGTCCGGACCTTGACGAGCATCTCCATCAGCATTTTCACTATCATATATGATTGCACGCAATCTCAAGAGTTTTATTTAACTTGTTGACCTTTCTCTCCATTTTCATATAATTTTTGTCCCGCCCATCCTTTACCTTGGTAATTCCATTTGTTTGATTTCCAGAATCAATATCTTTAATATAATCAACTCTTTTTGACCCAGCATTATACAAGTTCCTTTTCTTTGTACCACCTGATGCCTCCTTTTCTTACGTTAGACGCAACACATTATCCTACAAGTGTATCCATTTAATAATGAGTAATGATAGATCTAGAACTGTGAACAATATTGTATAATTAGGAACTCGGAACTTACATGAATTGCTTTTGACTTCTCATTAGTAAACGTTATGTTGTCATGGCTGCTAGTATGAGTATGCAGAAATAGCGCAAATCACGTTCTAGATTCCTACATCACATACGGATAAAGAGATTAATAACATCTTTGGATACATACTGTGATCATAGTAGTGAAGTATTAGAATTAATGCAAAATAGGACACCACTTATAGTAAACCCAAACAACACACTCACTTACACAGATAACCAAAAGACTAACCCCGTGACTATAAAAACTAAATGAATAAAAAACATATAACTCAAAAGAAGAGAGCCTTGAACTAGAATTGATGCAGTTCGTAAATATAACTTTTTTACAAATGCGAGTTTGAATGATTGTTCTTGTGAAGGCAATTTGTTTCCTACAATAAACTAGTCTAATCTTGATTAAACAACTTTGCAAAATAATCAATGTATATGTTGGTGGTCTTGTTAATGTTTTGTAACGCTTCTGCAAATCTCAGTAATCTTGTTACTATTCTACATAAACATGTCCGACCTGTTCGCAAAATCATTTCTTCCCCGACCCGTACTTCCAAGGCTCACTTTTTTATTCGAATTAAATGTAAACATGGTAAAAAACATAAAAAGGGCTGATAAAAAACGGGTGATTAGTTCCAAAATGATCCTCTATTTGCAATACCTTATGACTATTTATTAATGTTATTTACTTTGGCCTTTAAATTTAAGTTACAGTCTAGTATTCTTGGTAACATGGATGAAGTCTTCCTTCTACCTAAAGTAAATACAAAGTACTAGAAACTCAAAGTATTGTTTAGGAACTTAAAGAATGTGTTCAATACATACATATGCCGTAATACTATGCTTTAGTATTCTTTTACGAACTTCAACATACCTAATATAGTTAGCAATCTACTCATCAAACTGATCCAACTACGGAACAGTTTAAGTAATATCTAGCTAGACATATAAGTAACTCGATACAATTATATGCTACTGTGGTGTGTAGAGCAAATTCCCATTGACTCAAATAATAGTTAATATACTTACTAGCTTGTTTGCATGCTCCCAAAATGAGATTGAGCCCCCGCTATGAGTTGAGGAACCTTCACCTTTTATACAATTTTGTGTATTTTTTTCTTGAATCTTCTTATACTTTGATGTTTCCAAATGAGATGTAAAATTTGTCCATGTGAGGTCACTCATGAATATAGGTTTCACCATTTTAGCTCATATGTCTCTGAAGAAATCACCATAGCATCCAGAAGCTTTTGCATCCCATGCTTTCCTCACGCTTGTCTCGGCTTTCGGGTCCCATACAAAATGTTTCTATATTAGATCCAAATAATAAGTATTTATAATAGAAAATAAATCATAAGAATCAATTTAAATGTAAACAATACCTTTATTTCTCCAAAATAGAAGTTTTTGTAGGTTCAGACACCTTTGTCCAAGTGTAACCCATATCATCAATTTTTTCTTTGAATATCTTTGTAATCTCTCATGAACAGTCACTTGATTTGTCTAATTTGTAAAAATGAAAATGGAATGAAATAAAGGAATAAAATATAGAACGAGGTAACAAAATGAAAATATTGGTGTTGCACAAATTATAAATTTATAGTACTTACAACCCAAGCACAACTTGCACTTGTTTTTTTTTTTCATTTGATGGATTATTTAAGCTCTTAATGGTGTTTTCAGGGGCAGTTTCAACAGTATTGTCATTGATAGTTAAATTGTTCTGGATATCACTTGATTATCCTTCACTATCACAAGTCTTGCTGTCTGCTGGACTTCTCTCCGTTTGCCTAATATCCGCTGGCGTACTAGCCCCTCTCCAAGCCTTTTCCTTCATCTAGCCATGTTCATAAAATTTAAAGTTTTCAACTATCAGAAAGATAATGATATCCAATATTAGCCTTTCAAAAATATTTAACACAAGATATATGTTAATTTACTCTTGTAATAATAAACCATAAAGATATTAACTTGCACATTTATAGCGTTGCAGATCATGTCAATGACTTTGAATCACCACACATTACTAAGAAAGTGCCAAACTAACACATTGTGATTCTTACCTCAATGTAACAGATTGTGATCCTTACCTCAATAACAAAAGAAAAAAACTAAAGAAATGAAAGCTAGAAATATAGTATAAAATAACTAAGATCCAAGAATTGAAAATTTGAAATATGGATTTCCCACTTATCTATGCTATCAGACAAAAAACTGTAGGTACACAATATAGAATGGTGTACTATTTGTTACTAGTAATTTACTACTACGTACTTCATATATTTTTACCACATAAATATCAAATGTATTATCTTCTTCCAAACCTTTCTTCCTACGTCTACTAGACCTGCATATCTTCCCATCTCTAGCTTTCCAAATAGTGTTTTGAGTGATTTCATCAAACGATTATCATTTATAAACGTAAAAATCATGGGTGTGTTTAGATATGGGCTAAGTTGAAGACTTTATAAAACATTGGCCAGAAACCAAGTTACGAACTGACCTTGTTGGGCCGCACGGGGGTGGCTGAGCAACCGCTAGTAGGGGTGTCGGTAGCGGTAGGGGTGTCAATAGTGTCGGGTTGATCCAACCCGAACCCGAATCCAAACCTGATAAGGCTTATCGCGTCGGGTAAAGTAGGGTTTAAAAAACTTGTCGAGTTTTTTGAGCCGAACCCGATAACCCGACATTGTTATTGGGTCGGGTTAGTGTTAGATAATTTTGTTGTCGGGTTATCGGGTCAACCTGACAATCAATTTTAGTTCACGACTTTCTGCCTTTTTGGTAGTATGTGAGATGGACTCGAACCATGTGTCCATGTCTTGGAATAGTGATATATTTTTACTCTCTCCTTCTAATCTGACCCTACCATAAATTTATGACATTATTTACCCCTTAAAGCTCTCTCCTTATTTAGACCACTGATTTTGATAAGTGTTCTCATCTTAGTAGGATAAATAATCAAGTTTTGTACGAAGAAATGTCATTTTCTCATTCGAAAAACGAATAATAAAGCTTTTACTTCTTCAGTTCAATATATAATACTATAGTCAATATGAACATATATATTTTTTATTTGAGAGGCCAATGTTGCTATGAATGGAATATATCAGTGAAATTGTTTACTCACATGTGGTGAGTCATAGGTAGAGGGTGTGTTCATCATAGTTAGTTAACTAAGTTGTCACTTGCAGAAGTAAATTTAGCATCACTTGTAGCTTAAACATGCACACTAACACAAAAGGATAAAAATCAGACAATTAACTAAGGTAATGGGGTATTTATATAAAAAAAAAGAGCTCAGAGTTGACTGTTATCTAAACTAGATTATTTAATTGGAGGTTGTCTTCTCAGAAACAGACTTCAATCACTGAATAATAATTTGATGCTAAATATAAGTATCTAGCGCGTACTAACAAGGTTTTGTGATATCAGGTAGGAAGATGGTGGGAGGAAGTTTGATTGGAGGGATTAAGGAGACACAAGAAATGATTGATTTTGCTGCAAAACACAAGATAATAGAATTCATTGAGCTCATCAATATTGACTATATCAACATCGCAATGAAGCGTCCTAACAAAGCTGATGTCCATTATCGGTTTTTTATTGATGTCGTCAACTCTTTAAAATCTGCTTAATGGCGTATCTTTTAACCCTTGAAATTTAGTCTAAACCATTGTTTTTTCATATTTGAGTTTTGATAATTCGCAATTTTGTTTTTTAACCCATGAGTTTATATGGAAAAAAAGAATTTTGGCTAAGTATTTTCTATTTCTATCAGTAGCGTTTAAATAAACTTGATAGTACAAGAACATTACCAATCTAGTATGCGAAGTGGAGATAATTGTTGTGTTACACTAGTGCCATACATCATTATAACAGGTCACGCCACATTGATTGATCATAATATTCCTACACCTCCTAAATCAACACTTCTATAAAATAGAGGTTAATTTGTGCAAACAGATGAGTCAAATGGCCATAACAAGATAACACGGATTTGAAAAACCATAGCGATGCAATTAATTTTTTTTAGAACTTATTAGTCTGCTTATCATTTTATGAATATGAATGCCTACCTATTCAAGCTATGTTTTTAAAAGCTACATGTTTATTTCGCTTAACAGTGTATATATATATATATCACCCGATAATCTGAATCATCCGACGTGACATAACCCGACCGAATACTACCTGGAGTACGTGGACCCGACAACCAGATTCCTTATCGGCTCGGATTGCGGGTGAGTTTTTAAAAATCAAAAACCCACTTAGCCCAACTCGATAACTCAAACCGATAAACTGTTACCCACTAGCCAGCCTATTGGTTTCGCCTCTTCCTATAGGCCCATCCAATGGAATCTTAGACGTCCAAATGACTTTAACTTTAAGTAGCATTTTTAACAATGAAGAGTAGCATAAGGCAAGATATACCATTCATAAAGTATATTTAAGAACTAATATTGCAAGGTATCTTTTTCTATAATTTTCCAATTCTAGTTTGTATTAGGGGTTTAAAATCAAATTTAAGCATTTAGTTCAGAATTGAGTGGTAAACGAAATTGAATATGTGGTTCATATACCAACACAATTATAGTTACCAATGATAATTCAAAGAAACCTAAGTTACTAACATGTAACTAAAAAAGAAAATTAACCTAATTAACTAAAATCATGCAATCAATATCAATGAGTAAAGAACCCTAACATCAAAACAAAGGTTAATTTAAGCTAATTATCACAATTTATGAGCTAAAATAATGAATTGTGTATGAAGAGATACCTTATCCTACTCCTTCTTGAAAGTCTTGCATCTGATAAACCGTAACATATATATACCTTCGGAGGAAGGAGCTCCACGATCCCCACATATGTAGGGGCGCCAAATGATTCACATGATGGCGCCAATATTTTCACCATAGTCCTGATAACCGCTTGTTCTTTGTTCTTTGTGTTATCTATCTATATGTTAAAATTAAAAATAAATTATTTTATACGTATTTTGATTTTCTAATTAAACTTTTCACCAACCTTATCTCTACAAATATATAAATATACTAATATATAAAAGTGAAGGTATATATAAAAAATTTATTTTAATAGTGTTATGTGTATATCAACATTAGTTTTTCCATAAAATACTATCGAGTCACGAGTTTAATCAGCTAGTCAACCAGATCGAGTCATAAGGTTACCTGGGATCGATCACTATGTTACCTGTCGAGTCATCGGGTCACAGATACGCTCACCGGTCACCTATCGAGTCACTGGGTCCTGGGTTAGACCATCAGGTCAACCGGGTCGATTCACCCTGTCATCGGTTCGACCGTAAGGTCAACCCGGTTGAGTCACCTAGCCACGGATTCAATAATCGTAAACCTGATCGAGTCACTAAGTTATCTATTCGACCATCGGGTCAATCCATCGAGTCAATGGATTACCAGTTTGACCCTATTTAATTATTATATCGTGAACTATTTCTAACAGACAAGTTTTGCAACTATGTACGGGTACACGTTTAGTGAATTTTATTGTTCCTTATGTACGTTTTACTCTATATTACTATAATTCTTCACTATGTATTATTATTAATTAGATACATCTTCACTAGTATTTTGGTTATTATAAAATAAAATTAGTTATGTTAATCAAATTAGTAGGGTATTCATGCGATGCGGCGGCGGGTACCTTGTGATTGACCAGTTTAAAAATAATGTCGATCAGGTCCGGTTCACTTATTTTTATAATTTTTAGACGAATTTCTCCGGATCGTTTTTGAACAAATTTTATTTGACATCCGAACCGGTGACCACTCTTGTTCCTGCTTGAATCTATGGTCCAGTCTGATTTTCAAAACTATATAAATTAGCATATATTTTTATAAACTTCGAGTCTAGGGGTAGGAATCGGGTCGGGTTCGGGTCAATCGGGTCGGGTCAAATTCAGGTCAAGGCTGAAAATAAGTTGACCCAAACCCGAGTTACACAAAAATAAATCGCCCGATACCCGACCGATTTTTAATTTGTGTTAGTCGGGTTGGCCCGATTAACCCGAAGAATTTGTACCCGAGTAACCCGACCCGAATATAATCGGGTTGGGTTCGGGTCGGGTCGGCTTTTTTGACACCCCTATTTGTGTTTGTTGTTAGTTTACATAATATACATAACTGCGTGTACTTCTCATTGTATCGTGTTTTAAAAAAATTATATTATTAGTTTGTTTAATGTATTAAGATGTGTTTTAAGAATAAAATTAAAAAGTGTGTGTTTTACATTGGTTAATTGTGCATATAATATAAATATGTGTATTTTTAAATAATGAAATTGTGTAGTCTCAATTTCAAATATGTATTCTGTTAATATATTAAAAAGATATTTCTTATGAAAAATGAAGTTTGGAAATTTTGATGCTTAAAAGAGTTTTTATGCTTTCTTATACTTGTAAAATGTGTAGTTACGATTGGATATTAATATAATAGGGTGTTTTAAATATGGGTATTAATTATCTTTGTATGTTTAATGTTTTAGTCATGTTTGTACGCATTGTACATTATGCACATATATTTTTAAGTATGGTATTTTAATTGTGAGGTTTTAATTACATTTATGTTATTGTAATTATTATACTATTGATTACATTTGTAAGATGTTTTATTATTTGTATTATGTGTTGTTTTAGTTGTAAAATGAGGTGAGGAGATATTTTAATTATAATTTTTTTTTGTAAATTAATTATAAGTTTTAATGTAACATATTATAAGTTTTCTACTTTTAGTATGCATGCTTATCTTGCTTGTACAAATAGTATTATATATTATAAGTTGAAAATTCAATTATTCTAAAAATAAAAGTGCAAAATGCTTTATAAGGGAGTTAGATTATTGTATCTATAGGATGTTAAATAAAATTAACCTGTTATTATATTAAATGGATTAGTTCATCTCGAGCTATTAACTAACTATGTATAAATCTTTTTTCATTTGCAAAGAGGTTGTCTCGTTAGGTTTGTATATGTTTACCTAGTTTTTTTCTGTACGCTTTTACAACATAATCAATCCTAAACAATGAATAGTTTAGCTTCAAATTTTGTATAAACATAAACATCATAATTATCGAGACAAGAAAAAGATATTAACAAAATCTCAACTAAAAAAATTAAAGGTCATTGTAACATGTGCTCATTGATTGCGACTTAATCTTTGGAGAAGGGTGAGTAGGCACCTAAGAAGTGTGCATCGGGTTAAGGTTTCCCTGCCGATTTAATTTTTCTTGGATAAGGTATAAATGTCCAAATTCATTGAGTTACTCAATAATTAAGTTTTAATTTATGGATTTGGCAATTATTGATGGAAGTCATTCTTTTAAGTAGCATGCATAAATTTATTAAGTTATTTGTTTTTTGGATTAACTGAATTGTTTATATGTCCAAATTCATTGGGGAGCAATTGAGTATTATCGAGTTGGAGAGGGCTCAAACCCGCCTTTAATACACCATGAATAACTCAACCTCGATGATTTTTTATGACGCAAGCTCGACCATGGATTTAAGACATTATGTACAATTTAGACTCGATGACTTCTCATAACGACAACCTGGGTTATCAATATCGTGATCTTACTTAGAATCGTTTTCTTCTTCTTAAGACTAGGTTCAAAAGATTGAATCGAGATTGTAAAATCTTACAAGAACGTGAATTAGTTTTAACAGTGGTTGATGGCGTATAGCATGGATACGACCCATTGGGCCTAAAACCATACACCAAACATTGGGCCCAGACCCAAGTACATGAAAGCACACCATCGGTGGCATAAAACCTAGACGGATCCCTCCCAGTGAGCGGATCCGTACACAACTCCGGACACAGCTCCCAGTGAAGTGCGTCCGATTTAGGTTTTGAAGATGAACGGTTTAGGTTTATCAAAATAATAAATAACAGTTGCATAAAAAAACCCGATAAACTTTTTCAACCAGATTTGACGCGGCCTTATAAGACTTATCGGGTTTTGGTTGAGTCAACTCGACCCTACTGAAACCCGTAGTAATTGGAATATATTTACCCACGAAACACCCACAATTGGTTACCCACCAATAAAATGATATTTTCATTTCATGGGTAAATAGCATTTACCCACTAAATTACCCACGAATATAACCACAATAACTTACACAGTGGGTAATCCATGGGAAATGTTTTCGCGCCAAATATTTACCCACAAATTGCACACCAAAAATATTTATGTGGCTATTTTTGTGGGTAAATCCGTGGGAAGTTCAAGGGAAAATAAAATCGACTTTGAAAGTCGTTGCTTGTGGGTAACAAGTGGGTATTAGGTGGCTAAATTCCCTCGAAAGGTTAAGTGTGGGTAATTTTCCTGGGTATTCGCCTGAATTCTTGTAGTGATTTTTGGTGGCCAAAGTAGATCAAAAATTTGAAAAATGTTTGAAAAATTAATTTTCAAGTTATCATGAAGGTCAATGACAAAGTCTAGGTAAGGTCACTTCGATAGAAGACCCCCTACACTTAAGCTAAACATTGTCCTCAATGTTTAAGAGCATGGAAGTATAAAACTTCCCCTACACTTATGACAATGAATAGACTTTGCTTAACCCAAGCTAAGGAAAGATCAACTATAGTGAATTCATTTTTAAAGCACAATGTGTCTATGAAAAATCACAATAGTAACGAAGTGAACCGGATACAAGGGCCTCTTCCATAAGCTCCAAAGCACGTGATGAGTGAGCAACCCTACAAACAATCATGAGGACAAAAGAAGGTCTACCCTACACTTCTCATCAACTCTCTATCCTTATTTTTAACCTACAACACTCTAAGTCTAAAAACTTATAAACCTAGTTATTCAAGCTTGATTTAAGGAGTCTCTTGCTCGACTCATCCCACAGTTAAAAGTATCTAAAATCTATCATGAAGAGTAAAAGTTTTTCCCTTTTTAAGAAAAATCTCCATGATGAGGTAAAACAAGTTTTCAATTATCAAAACTCCATAAATATCCCCCCGGATCAAATACATAATTACCATCACACTTATAACACAATTCCACAACTAACTTCCCAAGCAATGGTGAAAAAGGTGAGGTGGTGTTATCCAAAATGGTTTCCCATATGTTCTTTAAAAGGTGATAAGGTGATACTCTCAAATCTTTCACAAGTTTTCCTTTTGTTGCATCAGGCGGATACTGAGATGGTTTAGCAAGCTCTATGCCAGGATCAAAAATCCGTTCCTTGATGGGAAAACAACAAGTGTTGGTTGCCTTAGAAAATTCTCCCTTGTAGGTCACATGGTGAGAGAAAGGTTGTGGAGTAATGGGTAATAGCAAGCTCTTAGAAGAAGCCATGATTGTTTGTTTTCCTTTATCACTTTGAAAGGTTGAGGTGGGAAAAGAAGAAGGTAAAGGATCTTCATGTAATAGGGATTCTAGATAGAGTATGTCCCCCTGCTCATCAAGATATCCAAGAGTATACTCAAAAGGTATATCCACCTCTAAAAACTCATCACTCTCATCCATGATAGAATCCTCCTCATCACCATAAACATCATAGATTGGTCTATCAAATATTGGTGATTCCTCAAAGCCCAAAGAAGTGTGATCATCAACAAATGGAGAATCACAAGTGGAGATCTCATCATCACTATAATCATCATACGTTGGTATATCACAAAGAAGAGATTCTTCATCACTAAAATCCTCATGAATGTCTTCATCATTGTGGAAAAGTGGGTTATCATATGAGGTTTCAAAGAGAGGATTGGAATGAATCACAAAATCACCAAAGTTAAGCTCTTGAGGTTCATGAAAATCCAATGATGAAGTAATAGAAGCAATGGTCTTAACATGCGGTAAATCATAATCTCCACTTGAGCAAGCGTCATAAAAGTATTCATCACAAACTTCATCAAGGATATCATCTTGAGTTTCCTCATTCGCAACATCAATATGCTTCACCGCTTCGTGCTCATTAGACTTCTTTGACAACTTTCCCATGTTAAACACAACTCTCTCATTTCCTACCCTCATTGTAAGTTCACCCTCCGCCACATCTATTAGAGTTCGAACCGTACTCAAAAATGGCCTACCAACAATCAAAGGAACTCTCGGATCCATATTATAATCAGCCACCACAAAATCTGCGGGAAAGGTAAATCTATCAACCCCAACAAAAACATCCTCCGCAATTCCCACCGGATAAGCTATAGTACGGTTGGCCAACTCAAGAGTCATCTTAGTAGGAGTGAGCTCGGGAAGTGAAAGTTTCTTCCAAACTGATAATGGCATGAGATTTATACTTGCTCCTAAATCCGCTAAAGCCATGCAATTTTCCACCCCCGGGAAATTGCAAGGAATCAAAAACCTCCCCGGATCTCCAAGCTTAGTAGGCAACTTCTTAAGCAAAACCGCGGAGCAATTTTCATTCAAGGAAGCATTAGGCAAATCCACCAATCTCTCCTTGTTAGAAAGTAAATCCTTGATCATCTTAGCAAACTTAGGCATATTGGCTAAAGCTTCCGCAAAGGAGATATTTATGTTAAGTTTCTTGAACATCCTCAAAAAAATTGAGACTTGTATAGCATCCTTATTCTTAAGCTTGTCCTTTCTTAATCTTGATGGATAAGGAAGACTTGGTTTTGGTTGTGGTTGAGTGGTTGAAGAAGGATTTTCCTTGTTGGTTTCTTCATGAGTAGTTGTGGAAGTGGGAGAAATGGGGGAACTTGAGGATCGTGAACTAGATGTCGAAGGCGTATCACAAGAAGGAATCATAGTAGGCTTTACCAAATTAGGTTTGGGTGGTGAAGGATCATGAGTTTTCTTTCCACTTCTTGTTGTAATAGCATTGACATTTGCCCTCGGGTTTGTTTGTGTGTTAGAGGGTAAAGCTCCTTGTGGTCTTTGATTATATGCCATTAAAAGCCGCTTAGTTTGCTCCTCCGCAATGAGTTTCATTTGCTCTTACATTCTTTTCTCACTTTCACGAATTCTCCTCTCAACATACTCTTGATTATCATATGGCAAATATCCTTGATTTTGAAAAGGAGGATATCCTTGATTTGGGAAGGGTGGTGGATTAAATCCTTGATTTGGTGGATAAAAGTTATTTCCTTGATTTTGAAAAATGTTAGGTGCCTTGTAGTTGTTCCCTTGGTATTGTGGTCTGTTGGTCCTTGGTTTCTTTGTAACAATTGAGGTGGATTGGGTTGAGTAATGGTGGGTGGATGAGGTGGGAATCCCGGTGGAGTAAGGTAATTTTGAGACTTATAAGAAAGGTTATTTTGATTGATTTTGAGCTTGAAATGTTCTCTATGTTCCTCTTGGTATGCATAACACTCCCCTTGATATCCTTGCACCTTATCACATTGTTGATATGAATGGGGACCTCTACAAGTCTCACACGAAAGAGTAATAGCATGCACATCATTGGTGGAATTATTGCCCAAAGAAAGTTTCATAAAGTCATTCATCATGGTTTGTTGCATCTTTAGGGTGTTTTGCATAATTGTTTGACTTTCCTTTTGAGCTTGAGTCAATTCTTGGATGCATGAAATGAGTTGAGTCTCCAATGGTTTAGAACCTCCTTCTTGAATGACATGTACTCTCTCATCAAATTATGTGATAGTTTGCACCATTGGTTTAGTCTCAATTATGTCCCAAGCGTCTTGAATGGATTTAAGAAGAATATTTCCTCCCGCGGAAGCATTGAGTGAGTCTTGGTGATGAGGTCTAAGGCCATTGTAGAAAGTATTGATTTGGTGAACTTCATCCAATCCATGGTTAGGGAATCTCCTCAATAACTCTCTATACTCCTCCCAAGCATCACTAAATGTTTGACTAGGTTTTTGTTGAAAGTCTATAATTAAGTTCCTTAAAGCCGTGGTTTTAGATGTGGGAAAGAACTTGTTCAAAAACTTCTTAGTGAAACCATCCCATGTGGTAATGCTCTCGGGTGGTTGTGTATCTAACCAATGCTTAGCCGGACCCTCTAGTGAAAATTGCACCAATATCAACTTAATGGCATCATGGGGAACTCCATTGTACTTAATGGTGTTGCAAAGAGCAAGAAATTTCTTAAGGTGATCATGTGGATTATCAATCTTGTTCCCATAAAATGGTGTATTTGAAACCAAGTTAATCATAGATGTTTTTAGCTCAAATGTGTTTGCGGGAATATTGGGTATCTTGATAGCATCGGCACATCCTTGCACATTGGATTGCAAGTGCACCATCAAAGGTCGAGTATCAACTCCGGCCATGGATTCTTGTTGTGTGTGGATCAAAGCACGATTCTCGGGATCGGCTTGATGGACGGTGGTGTTCCTACTCTTTCTCTTTTTCTTCCTTTTCGGAGGAAGTGGTTGTACACCAATCGGTATTTGTGCACGCCCGCGAGTGAGCATGCAACTCAATACGAGGAATGAGAGAGAAGCTCTTGTTTGACTTTGAAGAAGAAGGGATTATCCTCTTCGAGTTTCAATATGAAATATCCACAAGAAAGTATAATATACGTAATTACTACTTGGGTGCAAGACCCCCAATGAAGCCTTCCTTCTTGGAATACGCACTAGTGAACGGGGGGTTAGGTGGCGCGAAGCACTTAAGTACCTATTGACCCTTAGATGGCATTTTATAGCACATTGATTGTGGTAAATTACACCTCTTAGGAAAAAGGCGTAAAAGCGGTAAGTATCGAGTGATGATTTAGGAAAATCAACACTAATGACCCTTAATGGTGTGAAAGTTCGTTTCCCAAGGAGGTATATGTGTGTGAAAAACTTGTTAAATGTTTGTGATTAATGATTGGTTTAGAAAGGGGATGAGAAAAGAAGATGACGAACCCATATTGGCAACACTCGGTGTGTTACGAGGGTTATAAACCTTAGATCTATTTTCAATGATTTGTAAAGCCTCATTTGTCGTCTTGCACAAAAAATTACCACCCGCGACGGCATTCAAATAATCTCGTTCATGATCATTAAGCCCATTATAAAAAGTATCCACTTGATGCAATTCCGTAAAATCATGGTGTGGACATTCATGTAACATTTCTTTAAAGCGTTCCCATGCCATTGAAAAACTTTCATTATTTCTTTGCACAAATCGTGAAATCTCATTTTTCAAGTGTGTTGTTTTAGATGGTGGAAAAAACTTGTTCACAAACTTAGAAACGAGATCGGCCCATGTCAAAATCGAATTTGGCGGTTCTTTCTCGAGCCAAATTTTTGCGGGTCCATCCAACGAGTATGGAAACAACATCATCTTAATGGCGTCATGTGGAACATCCTTAAATTTTCTAGTGGCGGTGAGACGGTTAAAATTCCTAATGTGATAGTGCGGGTTGTCTTTCTCGTGACCTCTAAACTTATTTGCTTGCAACATCGACATTAAACCCGTCTTAATCTCGAAATTCTCCGCAAGGATGGCGGGAATCACAATAGCCTCTCCAAAACCCTCGGTGGGTGCTTGTAGCAACTCCATCATAGTACGATTAGCCATGATGACTTCTTGTTCTACAATAGGTTCAACAATTGGAGTTTCTTCCTCAATCAACGACTCTTGATTGGCTTGCTTTTGAAGACGTTTACGAGCTCGTTTTGCTTGATTACGAGTGATCATAAACTTCACGAAGAATGGGAGGTGAGCAAAGAAGATTATTTTTGGGTGTTTTGTGAATTTTCAATTTTTTTTGTGTTTTTGATGATATTTAATTTTTTGGATTTTGGTGTATCTTCGTAGACAACAATCTACAAAATCTCTCCTCGAATCAAACTCTTGATTAAAGAAGCCTCAAAGGAATGAAAACGATCACGTGGAGTGAACGTCTTCCAATGACTTTAGAACTTTGGTGAAAACCAAATTGTTCAAGAGGGTTTAATCACAAAGAAAACCAAGCAAATATATTATACGTAATATTACTTTGGGCGGCAAAACCCTCGATTAGCCTTCAATCTCAAAATACTCACAAGCAAGCGGGGAAACGAGGCGGCGCGAAGCACTTAAGAGCCTTTTTCCTTAGGGTATATTTTATAATACCCGCCTTATACCCACCTTATAGTTTGTATCTTTCAAAATCGAGCTTCACGAAAGTATTTATCTATTTTTGCCTTTTCCTTTTTGTTTGAGATTCGAATACAATAATTAGGAGATCAAATCCCAATTAAGGTTGTGTTTTCACACTTTTGGAGATATTGTAAATTTATTGTGATACTTAATACAATATAGTAAAAATATTTGTACAAGAAAAACCAAGAAAACCGATAATACGTATTAGTAGAGTTCTACTAATACAAATACTATTTGGTTAATATTAAAAAACAACAATGCAAATTAATCACGACACACCTCCACGGCAGCGGCGCCAAAGTGATTGTGGTAAATTACACCTCTTAGGAAAAAGGCGTAAAAGCGGTAAGTATCGAGTGACGATTTAGGAAAATCAACACTAATGACCCTTAATGGTGTGAAAGTTCGTTTCCCAAGGAGGTATATGTGTGTGAAAAACTTGTTAAATGTTTGTGATTAATGATTGGTTTAGAAGGGGGATGAGAAAAGAAGATGACGAACCCATATTGGCAACACTCGGTGTGTTACGAGGGTTATAAACCTTAGATCTATTTTCAATGATTTGTAAAGCCTCATTTGTCGTCTTGCACAAAAAATTACCACCCGCGGCGGCATTCAAATAATCTCGTTTATGATCATTAAGCCCATTATAAAAAGTATCCACTTGATGCAATTCCGTAAAATCATGGTGTGGACATTCATGTAACATTTCTTTAAAGCGTTCCCATGCCATTGAAAAACTTTCATTATTTCTTTGCACAAATCGTGAAATCTCATTTTTCAAGTGTGTTGTTTTAGATGGTGGAAAAAACTTGTTCACAAACTTAGAAACGAGATCGGCCCATGTCAAAATCGAATTTGGCGGTTCTTTCTCGAGCCAAATTTTTGCGGGTCCATCCAACGAGTATGGAAACAACATCATCTTAATGGCGTCATGTGGAACATCCTTAAATTTGCTAGTGGCGGTGAGACGGTTAAAATTCCTAATGTGATAGTGCGGGTTGTCTTTCTCGTGACCTCTAAACTTATTTGCTTGCAACATCGACATTAAACCCGTCTTAATCTCGAAATTCTCCGCAAGGATGGCGGGAATCACAATAGCCTCTCCAAAACCCTCGGTGGGTGCTTGTAGCAACTCCATCATAGTACGATTAGCATGACGACTTCTTGTTCTACAATAGGTTCAACAATTGGAGTTTCTTCCTCAATCAACGACTCTTGATTGGCTTGCTTTTGAAGACGTTTACGAGCTCGTTTTGCTTGATTACGAGTGATCATAAACTTCACGAAGAATGGGAGGTGAGCAAAGAAGATTCTTTTTGGGTGTTTTGTGAATTTTCAATTTTTTTTGTGTTTTTGATGATATTTAATTTTTTGGATTTTGGTGTATCTTCGTAGACAACAATCTACAAAATCTCTCCTCGAATCAAACTCTTGATTAAAGAAGCCTCAAAGGAATGAAAACGATCACGTGGAGTGAACGTCTTCCAATGACTTTAGAACTTTGGTGAAAACCAAATTGTTCAAGAGGGTTTAATCACAAAGAAAACCAAGCAAATATATTATACGTAATAATACTTTGGGCGGCAAAACCCTCGATTAGCCTTCAATCTCAAAATACTCACAAGCAAGCGGGGAAACGAGGCGGCGCGAAGCACTTAAGTGCCTTTTTCCTTAGGGTATATTTTATAATACCCGCCTTATACCCACCTTATAGTTTGTATCTTTTAAAATCGAGCTTCACGAAAGTATTTATCTATTTTTGCCTTTTCCTTTTTGTTTGAGATTCGAATACAATAATTAGGAGATCAAATCCCAATTAAGGTTGTGTTTTCACACTTTTGGAGATATTGTAAACTTATTGTGATACTTAATACAATATAGTAAAAATATTTGTACAAGAAAAACCAAGAAAACCGATAATACGTATTAGTAGAGTTCTACTAATACAAATACTATTTGGTTAATATTAAAAAACAACAATGCAAATTAATCACGACACACCTCCCCGGCAGCGGCGCCAAAGTGATTGTGGTAAATTACACCTCTTAGGAAAAAGACGTAAAAGCGGTAAGTATCGAGTGATGATTTAGGAAAATCAACACTAATGACCCTTAATGGTGTGAAAGTTCGTTTCCCAAGGAGGTATATGTGTGTGAAAAACTTGTTAAATGTTTGTGATTAATGATTGGTTTAGAAGGGGGATGAGAAAAGAAGATGACGAACCCATATTGGCAACACTCGGTGTGTTACGAGGGTTATAAACCTTAGATCTATTTTCAATGATTTGTAAAGCCTCATTTGTCGTCTTGCACAAAAAATTACCACCCGCGGCGGCATTCAAATAATCTCGTTCATGATCATTAAGCCCATTATAAAAAGTATCCACTTGATGCAATTCAGTAAAATCATGGTGTGGACATTCATGTAACATTTCTTTAAAGCGTTCCCATGCCATTGAAAAACTTTCATTATTTCTTTGCACAAATCGTGAAATCTCATTTTTCAAGTGTGTTGTTTTAGATGGTGAAAAAAACTTGTTCACAAACTTAGAAACGAGATCAGCCCATGTCAAAATCGAATTTGGCGGTTCTTTCTCGAGCCAAATTTTTGCGGGTCCATCCAACGAGTATGGAAACAACATCATCTTAATGGCGTCATGTGGAACATCCTTAAATTTGCTAGTGGCGGTGAGACGGTTAAAATTCCTAATGTGATAGTGCGGGTTGTCTTTCTCGTGACCTCTAAACTTATTTGCTTGCAACATCGACATTAAACCCGTCTTAATCTCGAAATTCTCCGCAAGGATGGCGGGAATCACAATAGCCTCTCCAAAACCCTCGGTGGGTGCTTGTAGCAACTCCATCATAGTACGATTAGCCATGATGACTTCTTGTTCTACAATAGGTTCAACAATTGGAGTTTCTTCCTCAATCAACGACTCTTGATTGGCTTGCTTTTGAAGACGTTTACGAGCTCGTTTTGCTTGATTACGAGTGATCATAAACTTCACGAAGAATGGGAGGTGAGCAAAGAAGATTATTTTTGGGTGTTTTGTGAATTTTCAATTTTTTTTGTGTTTTTGATGATATTTAATTTTTTGGATTTTGGTGTATCTTCGTAGACAACAATCTACAAAATCTCTCCTCGAATCAAACTCTTGATTAAAGAAGCCTCAAAGGAATGAAAACGATCACGTGGAGTGAACGTCTTCCAATGACTTTAGAACTTTGGTGAAAACCAAATTGTTCAAGAGGGTTTAATCACAAAGAAAACCAAGCAAATATATTATACGTAATAATACTTTGGGCGGCAAAACCCTCGATTAGCCTTCAATCTCAAAATACTCACAAGCAAGCGGGGAAACGAGGCGGCGCGAAGCACTTAAGAGCCTTTTTCCTTAGGATATATTTTATAATACCCGCCTTATACCCACCTTATAGTTTGTATCTTTCAAAATCGAGCTTCACGAAAGTATTTATCTATTTTTGCCTTTTCCTTTTTGTTTGAGATTCGAATACAATAATTAGGAGATCAAATCCCAATTAAGGTTGTGTTTTCACACTTTTGTAGATATTGTAAATTTATTGTGATACTTAATACAATATAGTAAAAATATTTGTACAAGAAAAACCAAGAAAACCGATAATACGTATTAGTAGAGTTCTACTAATACAAATACTATTTGGTTAATATTAAAAAACAACAATGCAAATTAATCACGACACACCTCCCCGGCAGCGGCGCCAAAGTGATTGTGGTAAATTACACCTCTTAGGAAAAAGACGTAAAAGCGGTAAGTATCGAGTGATGATTTAGGAAAATCAACACTAATGACCCTTAATGGTGTGAAAGTTCGTTTCCCAAGGAGGTATATGTGTGTGAAAAACTTGTTAAATGTTTGTGATTAATGATTGGTTTAGAAGGGGGATGAGAAAAGAAGATGACGAAGACGTAAAAATAAAAATTACCAAGGAAAATCACTATTAGAAAGTTAAAACGTAGAACCTTAAAAATCACAAAAATAAAAATAAATTCTAAAAATTACCAAAAATTCACCAAAAATTAAAAATAATAAACTAAGAGTTTACCAATGATCAAAACTTTTTCAAACCTTTTAAATAATTAAATATTCAATTTTTAAATGCTAATTAAAGCCCTAAAAATCAAATAAATTATCAAAAAGCCCAAATAAAGATTTTTAAATTGGTAAACCTCTAAAATGACCTAAAATGATTAAAAACTATTTTTAGAAATTTTAAAACTAATAAAAACTATTTAAAATGATTTAAAAACTATTAAAATTTAAAATAATTATAAAAATTAATCTATAAGTGACAAAATTATTCTAAAAGTTGCTAAATTCCTATTTTAATGTGTTTAACCTAAGAAAAATGTAAAAAGTTGGAAAATGTTAAATTTGAAAAATAATATTAAAATAATAATAAAATAATATTAAAAATCCAAAAATTATAAAAAATTCTAAAAACTTGCAAACTAGTTTATTTTAACCTAAATAATCAGAAAATCAAAGTGAAATTACCAAAATACCCCTAATGGGCCCTCAAATGGGCCAAATACAAAAACAGTCAACCTAAATGGGCTTTTGGGCCCAAAAAGTCAAACTTGGCCCAATTGACTTGGAAAAGCCCTATCTGACTTAAAATTCAATTCTAAGAACAAAACTCTAAAGGCCCAAAAGCTGAATGTGAGCTTATCACAGCTTATTGAACACAAAGCTTATTCTTATTGGGCTTTTCAGCCCATTAAGCCATAAGCTAATGCCATAAGCTCTAATTTGACACACAACCCTCTTTTAGGATGCTTAAGAGATCTGTCAAAAGAAATTTCCAAAAAGCTCACTCAATAAGCCAGAAAATAGAAAAGCAAAAATTCACAAAACGACAAAATAGTCGTTTTTGAGAAATAATGCACCTCAGAAGCTGATTCAACTTGCAAAATCTTTCAAATGGACTCAATAAGCAATATCAATCAACAAAAATCCAATAAGCACAACCAATAAGCCAGAATAAGCACAAATGAACTTATGTAAAAGTCAAAGGAGTTGATTTTCTAGTCAAACCTAAAAGTCAACCACCCAAATGCTCCAGTATGAACAAATGGGTCAAAATATGAGCACCTATTACAAAAACAAAGTTGTTGCTGGTTGGAATAAGCTATTATAGCTTATTGATAAGCTGACACCAAAATTGCACTAGCAGTGGTAACCAGCAGGGGGAAAGGAGTTCCCACTGCTTTGACTAATTGACCAAGCTTATTTGAGAGTTCTAGTTTGATTCAATTGGAAACAAAGGCACCCTTGTGATCAGTGAACCACAAGGAGTCAATAGCAACAATAAAATCACAAAATGATCCACACAATAAGCCACAATAAGCCAAACAGTCACCAGATAAGCACCAGATATGGAAATAAGCAGTTAAGCACTTAATAAGCAGTTTTAAGCAAAATAAGCCAACCAAACTTAACCAGATGCATACACAAGTTATATAAACTAACAATAAACACAAAGCAACAAGAATCAAACACTGAATCAAAGAAATCAACAAGATCAAAGCACTAGAAGTTACTGATGAACAATGAACAATATGCAAAAACAGTTTGCTGATATACTTGACACTTGATCTAATTTCAAGCTTCAAATCCTTCTACCCTGGTGTGATTAACTATGATTTAGCACTTGTTAGCCCTAGCCTAAGCCTAGATCTAGGTGTCCTCAAAATCCTAGCCAATTTTACCAAGTTATTAAGATTTTATAGCCAATTCAAGAATCAATGTGTTCAAACCCACAAAACCTGCAAACAGATGAACATATGCACCCAAATAACATATACCAATACTTGCTCACAACAAACAAACACTTAACAAGCCACAAATCCAACTTATGCAGTAATCCTAAACACCCCTTAAAAACCTATTTTCACAAATTTTCAAAGGCTTATGAAGATTCAACCCACAAATCAGATCAGTAACACCTCATTAACATCAAACAAAGACAAATCAACAATAATCAACCACAATAACACAGATTCAACCATAAACATGCAAATTCACCAAAAATTCAGAAAATGAAAGAGAAATTGAAAAAGGAGAAGGGTGCAAACCTCCAAGACCTACATCCAGGCCCTGGATTGTTTGAGCTGAGGTACTAGCAGAACAAGTACCAGCTTCCAATGCTGCTAAGATGAACAAACAATAAGGTGAGATCAAATAAACAAGCACTCTTTGATTTTTGAAACCCAAGCTTTATCAACTAAAACCTTGCCTCAAAAACCTTCAAACATATAAATGGAACTCAGAATTAGGCTATTCTAACACCAACTTTTAATAAACAAGAACAAGTTTTCTCAAAATTCAGAAAATCAAATTTTATTACTTAAAAAGGAATTACAAAGATTGATAGCCTAAAACTGGAACAAAGGGACTCTCACATGTTGAGGTCTCCTTTTATAGGCAAATGCCTGGCTAAACACTATTCACAAACCCTAGAACTGAATTCCCTATAATGCCCTTGGTTCTTCTAGACGAATCCTTGGTGTGAGCTGTCCAAAGTGATCCTGGATGTTCATTTTAGCGTTGTGATGAAGCAATGAATCATAGCTGTTGATTTGGACACGTCACATAACTTGGAGGCTAAGTTGCATTCTGATTGGTGGAAAGGGAATTGGGGGTGGGGTCCTTTGTGAGTGGGTGTGAGGGTTTTGTGTGTGGGATGTGTTTAAGGTGAGGTGAATCAAACGTGTGCCAAGGTAATTGCAAATTACCCTTTGTTTTAAGTGATGTAATTCTGGGTGGTAAAAGGTGAACAGTAAGTTGTTTGATCCGTTTTTGGTGGAGTGGAAAAGTGTTTGGCGCAATAAACATTTGAATGTTCATTTTGCCCACATTTGGTCCTTGTGTTTTGGTATTTTTGGTAAACAAAGAATTTAAGCCTAGAAAACGTATTCCCTTTGTAAATAAGTTTCACCATTTGTCACTTTTGGCACAAAACTTTGGAAAAAGGATTTCAAGGGTTATTTTTGCCATTTTGAGATATTTCAAGGGCTGATCTTGGACATTTTTGATCTTCAAAGGTCTTCATTGTATCTTTGACTTAATGAGGGACCATTATTGGCAATTTTGATTTGTTGAGGGACTAATCTTTCCATTTCTTCAAAGTCGAAGGACCTTTTGTGTAATTTTGACAAACTTAAAGGACCAAACTTGTAATTATGAATATACAAGGGTATTAAGTGTCATTTCTTCGATAATTGAGGATCAATCTTGTTTGTCTTCAAGTCTTCAAGGTATTTTGTTGAGAATTCCATGATTAGGGCCCGGTTCTTTGTACGGCTTCGTTTCTCGTGTCCGTTTTTCCTTGTAACTTGTGATCTTTTGTCTTTTTCACGATATCCATACCTAAAATACACAAGTAAACAAACACAAGCATATATATGGTATTTTATGACATTTTTATGCATTAAAAGCCCAAAAAGAACGATGAGATCATGTATAAATGCCATCTCATCACACATCGCCTTTCTATTCACTCTGTAGTTTGTATTCTTCGAATTATTGCCTATTGGAAGTATTTATCTATTCTTGCTTTATTAGATTTGATCGATACACGTGTCAAGGACCGGAACGCTCCCTAACACGGTGTATTGCCTCGACAAATACTTATGGAGAATATGTGTATTGGTTGTTCTTATACGTATACATATTTACATATAATAATATAGAAAAATATTTTTGTATTTATTGGAGTTTTTTAAAGAAAATGCTATATGTACATAAAAACTGAGGAAATTACATAATATATATTTTTGGTTGTAATCTCTTAGGAAAAAGATTGCTTTTTGATTTTTAATTTTGGTCAATTCTTTAGGAAAAGAATTATGTTTGACATTTTTTAAGTTTTTATATTTTTATATTTTTGAATTTTTTTAAGTTTTTGATTTATGATACGTAAAAATAACGTTCACAAGGTGAAAGGATCCCAAAAGCCAATGAAAACCGTCAATCGATAGTCTCTCGTAAAGTCAAAAACCGGCAGCGGCGCCATTTGAAATTGTGTAAATTGAAGTTCGTTTCTCTCGATTCTTAACCAATTGAAAGTCCTAATAAAATCAGGTTTTAAATATCGTTTTTGGTTGATAGGGTTATTTGGATTTTCTATGTCTATTTAAGCAAGCAAGCAGAAATGTGAAAAATAGTAGCTACGTAACCGTAAAACAATTAGCACATACCAAGTTTTTATTCACAAAAGGACAAAATTGTAAATCTATGGAAGTAATGTGCTAAAAATGTAAGTAACTGAAACTAAATTGCTTGAAATGTAAAAAATCAGAAAGTATAAGGACCAATTATGCAAATTCTAACAAATATCTAACAAATTGTAACAACTTTTAAAACTACTAACTGAAAATGACAAGTGATGAAAAGTTTAGGACTAAAACAAAGCAAACCCTAATTAATTGGAAAACTAGCTACCAATATAAACAGTAACAAACTAAGGGGACTAATGTGCAATAAAAGGGAAAATTAAACCAAAAACGGGCTCCTTTGACAAATAAGCTCGTATGAGCTCAAAAATGCACCAATTAAGTTCTAAAAAATTTTATACTACTTAAAATCCAAAAACACTTAGGCTTATCTAAGGAAAAAGCTTAAAATACACTGAAACTCAAATAAGCCAACTTCAATAAGCCAAGAATAAGCTATCTGAAAAGCTAGACATGCACAAACAAAATTTTAAGCTAAATCTTGTTAAGCAGCTTATAGAGAGTCTGGAATGTCTTTTCTTATGAAAAATAATCAAGTATTTAAGCTGGAAATTGCAAATAAGCTGAAACCTAGCTTATTGACCAAGTTTGACCAAAAGGTGAAAAAGCTGAAAACTTCAGAATTTAACCAAGGCATGTTCCTAAACAGGAATGTGAAAGAAAATCACAAGATTTATGAAGTAGAATTACCAGAACAAGAAATCAGAATGCAACTTTATTACAGAAACTTGATGTTGCCCAAGTGCTTATGAAAAAGCTTATTTCTCACTCAAATGTGAAAACTGTATGATTTCCTTACAAGAACTTAAACTTCATATGTTAAATGACAAGTAGAAACAGGTTTGACTGAAATTGGTTAAGAAATGAACAATTACTAAGAGATTGAAAAGTGCTACTTATCTGATGAACTAGTATCACAAAATTGACCCAAACATTTTTTCAACCATTTGCCTTTTTGAAAAACTTTTTAACTTTGAAACTACTAAGACTTGTTTATTATGACTGAAGAATGAATTATGAGCAAAGATTAACCAGTTTATAACACTTGAACTACAAAATGACAGCAAATGCAAACACCACTTATCTGATATGATCACAACTTTTATAAAGGGAAATTAAGCAAATGGTTCAGCTGATCCATGACAGATACCTACACATACTCAATGATAAATATGAAGCACAAATGAACCAAGAACAAGCTATATAATATACAAGGACTCAAAATTCATAAGCAAGCTAAAATACTTATGAGAATGAAGACAGAAACTAGTATAAGCTAACAAATGATTATCAAACTAACTTCTAACTATCTAATCAGCAGAACCAATACAAAAACATGCTAATCACACTTGATCAAAGCAACATATAGTAGTTACACTAGAATTTATCATGCATAAGACTGTTTAGTGGAACAAAACTCAAGAACATGAAACCTTTTAGCACGTGCCTCCATTGATGGAGTAGGTAGGCGCTGAGCCTCCTAAACAATGCTAAACCACCACCTTAGCACTATGATCTACTAATTAACCATCTACCATCATCAACATCATCATATCTACTCAATTCTGCTTCAAATCAATTCAGCAACTGAAAATGGCAATGAACAGCTACAATTCTTCAACTAAAAGCTTTTTATGATCAAAAGTGATCACAAGTTACTCATAACAGCAACAAGTTCAACAGGAATGCAGGAACTGATAAGGAGATTGAAGGAAAAGGATGGAATTTTATTGATTTGAATGTGAAAAGTAGTTGCAGAATTAGGTAAGTTGTTACAACTAACTATAACTAACTCAAGAGTTTGTCAGGCTCTTGAGTTTGTTACACTAACAACTAACTAGCTAGATTGAGAGAGAAAAATGGGAAGTGTGTGAAAATTTCACACTTAGCTACGTACATCAAATGAGAGAACTAATCCCTATTTATAGACAAGAAATGAGAACTTGTTGGGGTTGATGACGTATCTCCACCAATAGCAAGCTGCCAGGTGTCACCAATATCTTAATTGCAAATTCTTGTGTTCGTCATGAATTGGGGTTTTTTGATTCCTTGAGTTTGAGCTTGATTAAGTGTTACCAATGTATTCCCCTCTTGAAAACGAGTAATTTTCATGTAGAAATCATCTCTTGAAATTCAGTGTAGCTCAAGAACGAATCTGGGTTCGTTTGTGGAAGATGACGCCACGTGGCGAGCTTGGATTGGTTGAAATGTTAACACACGGATTGATATCCATATTTGGATAAAAGTATTATTGCATGTCAGCTCCTTATTGGTTGAATAATGAGTTAGTGGGAAAGTACTGTAGCAAAACGGCTCATAAATGAGCTGATGAAGTGGCCATAAAGCTGGCAATCCGTGTCCCTCTTTTCTTGCACTCTCATTTTTAGAAACATCCATACGAAGGGCAAGCTCCACCCCGACTTTGGTCTGGGCTGCTAACTTTTTCTATACAACTTCAAGTTTTGGTTGACACTCATCATGGGTCTTCATCACGATTTCATTATCATCGTTCATAGTCTCAAGCTGTTGAAGAGCATCCACGATACCCATGTCACTTAGATCCAACAAGAAACCAATATCTTTGAAAATCAAGAGGGGGGATAGGAGTTGGTTTCCTCTTGAACTGTTGGAGGGGCCAAATGAATCATCAAGTTACGAAATTCGTCCAGATGATCTACCCTAATCCTGGTATAGATTCCCCAATCTGGCACATACACATCCCTAAAGCTCGATGGGCCCTCTTCGGCAGATGAATTCCTACGAAAACTTTTGAAAGTTAGCAACAATATATAATGCAAAGATAAGGGAAAGTAGGAAAAGGAAGAAACAAGAAAATCACCTTCAGAGCTAAAGTGACCTGGGCTGGCATGTGCCTTCTCAGTATCCCTTTGAGGTCTCGACTTCGGAGTAACTTCATGGTCCGAAGAGAAAACACCACGATTGTTAGGCTCTTGAGGAATGGTTGAGTGGAACGATGAAAAATAAGCCAAAGGAGCCTTTTATTTTGAAGCATTCACATTATTGTTTGGTTGTTTGACGCCCTCTCTGGACTCTTAATAAAGGAAGATTGTCTCATTGACATCCAGATGAGGAGAATGGTTGGTCTCAGGCTGAGTGTTAGGAGAATCAGAAGAAGATTCATCCTCTTGGGCAACATGAATGAGTTTCAGATCAAAAGATCTGATGGGTTTTGGTGAAGCAACAATTGGTGAAGATTTGGCGTCCTCCTCCTCTTTGACCTCATCTACATTGCAAACCTTGCGTAACTTTCAAGGAGGAGCGAACCACTTGTATGGTTAGCAGTTTCTCTCTTCATTATCTTGAGCAGTGACCCAGGCTCACCAATTTTCTTCTTCTTCTTTGGCTTTTCGAAAACTGTGGCCTTTTGCTTATCTTTTTTATTCTCAGCGGCACGAGCAGCTTGAGATTTCTTCTTTTCATGTGCGAGAAGCACGACCTTACTCACCCCCTCGACAACCTTTTGATTAGGAATAAGTGAAGGATTTCTTCTCTAGGCCTCGAGCGCAGAAGTGACATTCGGGGAAATCCGGTTGGCACCATTTATTTTGTCACCACATACTATCTTGGCCCTAGAAGTTATTGGGAAGTGGAGGTATTGAGACATGGTAATATCTGCAAGGATCGAATGAAAAAGAGAAAATGGTTAAAAAAACACACATAACATAACGGATTAAAAGGTCGGAAGTGGGTTAGTACCATTCCCTGCGGTATCTACAAAACTAGGAAATCTATTAAGGTGTTCCTATGTTGAAGATAAACCCACAATAAATAGAAGTGGCATTGGGATAATATACTAGTCAACAACTCCTCTTCTAATGACCGGACACCCTGGTTACGAAACACTTCGAGAGGTAAAGGATCACTTATGTTCGAATCTGGATGTCTCAATGGCATGGCCTTCGGAATAGCCCTTCGGTCAATTAAAAAGAAATCCCACATCCACCCTTTCATACATGTTAACACCTCGTAAAAAATCTTCTTCTCTGCTTTCTTTCCGGTGCGTTTCTCGAAGAAAACCAATGCCCGTGTTTGCTCAACTTATAAAATACTTGAAAGAGAGGAACGAAAGGTGTGATGTGGAGGCTTCGACTATATATCTCAAATGTGATTACCCTATTAACACCCAGTGGAACTAATTGAGAGATATGTACACGAAAATGTCTAATTACGGCTAACAAGAAAGAAGAAAAGGAAACCCTTAGGCCGGAGAACTTAAAAAATGTTCGTACATGTCTATAGTCGTGCGAGGAAGTTGATCCATCGACATATTTAGAGGAGGAGCTAGAGGGTGAAGATCCTCCGGAATGTTATACTTCTCCACTAAACCTAGAACATACTCACCAGAAAGAGCGGAGGTATACTTCGACATGTCATACTTAAGTGTTATCTTTGAAGGACCAGATTGATCTTTGGTTGCCATGATTTTTATGGAAGCTAAAGGGTACTAAAAAAATAAAGTAGAGAATATAAATGAGAATATCCGAGATAGAGAAAGTCCAAATAGTGAGAAAGAGGAGTAAATTCTAGAGAGATAAAGTAAAAGCTCTTAGTAAAAATGAAGTGCAAAGAGTTATTTATAGGGGGATGAAGGAAACATGGAAAGTCACGCCGTGTCAGAAAAAGACACGTAGAGCTTGATGACACGAGTGGTGACACGTGGCGATGACTCATGTGAGGACGATGTTTTTAGGCTTTGGGCTTAATGGGCTTTATAGCGGATTTCTAACGGGCCAAATGGATGCAAAGGAACGGAGTACCAAACGGGGAAATAACAACGAACAAAGTTTATAAGAAAGCGTTATTTTATCCACTTACATAATGGCGTGGATAAACTAACACTTGTAGAGGAGGGGGGGACATGTTCGTGTAGTCTGATCAGGACAAATCCGAACAGCAGAATAACCATAGGTCCGGATGGACGAACCTGATCTGGGCGGTTCGGCCCAAACCCAAGACAGCGATCCAGGAACATCTTCCCAAGATTTCAGGAATATTGTCTCCTCCAAACCCTAAAAGCACCAGACAAAGGCATAATAGGCCTAGCGGCCCTCTAGGAGATTTGATCAGTATAAATAGCCGCTCAATGAATAAATTTAAAGCATATTTTCCATAATTATACCTTATTTATTATGCCTTTCGGCATATACCACATACATACTTTCACGCCGAAACTTGGTCTGAGTTCTAAAACCCGGACGAGGCTAACGCGTTACATTGGTTTCAAGATATCCAAAAGACAAGCCGTCTGATGCAACCCGGTTAGGGTGTATCGGGATAGATAGCACCACTTCAAGTGTGTGCTTGTTCCATAAGAACTTGAGATGAGAAACTAGAGAATTATTTGTGTAACTTGATTGATTGACTATTCATGTTAATGTCTCAGCTTAAATAGCTACACGACCCAAGAGAAATCCCACATAAATACAAATACAATTCTTAGTTGATAAAGACTAAACAATGATCACTATCCTATCACAATGACTAAATAACAATTATCCTAAAGAATAGATAAGTATGATGGACTTCTAACCCATCCAGAATTCCCTGCACGTCCAAACTGTATCCAAACCGTTGGCGTATCATTCCTCACTCCTTTTAATTTACCTTGCTAATAAGTGTGAAAACACTTATCCTTTTATCACTTATTTCCAATAATAACAAGACCAAAACGTGTATTTTATGTCGTAAAAGTCGGAATTATGCGTGGTTTGTGTTTTTATTGTGTTTTAGGACCAAAAGATGCAAAAGGAAGAAAACATGGGCTATCACGGGCTTTTATCGAAGAAAAAGACTAAAGACGAAGTCGAAAGATCGAGAATGCAAAAAGAACGGAAGTCCAAGGCCAATTCTGAAGATTTATCGAAGAAAAAGTCTAAAGACGGAAGTTTAATGAAGTCGAAGAACTCAAGTCTAATTTTAGAAGAAAAGTTCAATTTATATCGACAAATCCCGAGACGACGTCGAGAAAGACAAAGAAATTAAGTCGAGTCGAGTCGAGAAGAAAGAAATTAGATAGCTTACGCATGTAATCTCCCCACCTCCTATAAATACCCTCCTAATGTGTCATTAGGAGGGTGTTAGGTGGTTAATCTTTTAGTAGTTAATTTTTAGTTTTTTTAAGTGTTTTATTTTTCTCTCTAGTTCTTCTTTCAAACTTGTTAATCTTTACATTAATCTTGTAATCTTTTGATATTCATCTTTAATCAATCAAGCTTAGTTTCTTAATTCTCATTCTACCTTTCTTAATCTTGATAATCATGTAGTTAATCTCATCTCTTTGATTTAGTGATTGTTTTATTCATGTGATTGATCTTGTAGTCTTGATGTGGTGGATGTTTTGAGCTTATTGTGGTTATGAATCTTTTAGTGTTTGGCTTATTCTTGATTAAGTTGTTTTGATAGATTAATATGATTGCTTATTAGTTGATTTTAAATGTTTTGATTAATTAGTGTTTTTATAGTTTTTAATTTGTGGCTTATTTAGTTCTTAAAATTTATTTGGTTAAAGTTTTGGTAAATTGCTTGTTTGGTTCGTGCTTATTTGTAGTTTATTTCTTAAGTTTTGATGTTTCTGCTTATTTGTATCTGTGTTTCAACAATTTCGGATTAGGGTTAATTTTTCCGAAAATTCCATTTTTCTGAATTGATCATTTCTCTGAAATCGTACCTTTTCTGAAAAAGCCATTATTCCGAAATTATCCTTTCTCTGAATTCATCATTTTTATGAAAACCATCTTTTTCCGAAAAAACTATTTCTCTGAAAATCTCTTTTTTTCGAAAACCTATTTTTTCTGAATTTGTCTTTATTCCGAAAAAGCTAATTATTCTGAAAAGATCTTTATTCCGAAAATCTATGTTTTTCTGAAAAGTCAGTTTTTCCGAAAAGGCAGTTATTCTGAAGATTCCATTTTTCTGAAAATCCGTTTATTCCGAAAAACCATTTATTCCGAAGAATCCAATATTTCTGAAAACACCATTTTTCCGAAGAATCTCTTTTTCCGAAAATATTGTTATTCCGAAAAAACGATTATTCCGGAATAGCTCTTTTTCTGAAAAGTTACTTATTCCGAAGATACCCTTTTTCCTGAAAAGATCATTATTCCGATAATTTCTCTGAATTTGTCTTTATTCTGAAAATGTCTATTTTTATGAAATTCAAATTATCTTCTTCTCATACTTAGTTTCATTGGTAGTTTTCTGAATTGTTTTTATTTTCCAACTTTTGTTTTTCCCGCCTTTTTACTTAGCATTGTTTTAACTTGTTTTATCTTAGATTAAATTTTCAAGCTTTCAACGACATTTTTACTTTTAGTAGAATAGATAACCAAACCTTTTTATTTTCCACCAAGAACAATTGAGTCGCACTTTCTACCAGTAATCAATTCGAAAAGACTTGGAACGAATTTATTTCATACTTGGCTAAAAACCTTGTATTAAATGGCGCCGCTGCCGGCTCTTTTCGTTAAGATTAACGGTTTTAATGAGAGACGCGTTGGATTTTGGGATCCGTTCATCTTTGAACGTTATTTTCCTTGGCTTAAAATTTTCAAAAATCCATAAAAATAAAAAATTTTCAAAAATACAAAAAAATAGAAAAACCATAAAAACCAAAAATATTTCCTGTATATTTTTCTTTTCTTTTTGTAGGTGTGCATGTGTACTCGTGCTCGTAAGAAGAAAGCAGCTCAAGCCGAAGTCATTACTCAACCTATTGTCACCATAGACAATCAACCAATGATCGAGCTTTTGCAATCGCACGTAGAGGGCAACACCGATGCTATTGTCATACCCGAGATTGGAGCCAACAACTTTGAGCTTAAATCCGGCTTCATTCAAATGGTCTCTGCTCAACCTTTCTTGGGGCGTTCAATTGATGATCCTCATGACCATATTAAAAGGTTTCTTCAACTCACTAATACGGTTAAGTATAATGGGGTTTCACAAGAGGTAATTCGCTTGCAACTTTTTCCTTTCTTCTTAGAGGGACAAGCCCGCCATTGATTTGATAAGGAACCCCCAAAGTATTCTTACGTGGACGGATTTAGAGACAAATTCATCAACTACTTTTTCCCACCCTCACATACTACCGCTTTGCGGAATGAAATAATTACCTTTGAACAAAAGTACGGTGAGACATTTAGTGAATATTGGGACCGTTTTAAGGAACTTTTAAGAAAGTGTCCACAACATGGTTTAACAAAAGTACATCAAATTTGTGACAATCCGTCAATTTATGGTTGATATTTTATTCTCAAGTATTATTTAAAAACATTATTTTAATGTTATATTATGAACTCACTTATTTTGGGAAGAAAATTGGATTTACGTCTTTCAGTAGCATCGACTACGTCTAAACCGGAGGATTCAACGTTACGTGCTTACGTTTACATACACCGTCTTTGGTGACAGTCCGACATTTCAGAAAATAAATTTATCCGTGAATATTATTTTGGAGTTTTAAATTTGTGTTGGTTCATAAACTCACAAATTTACGAGAAGAGATTAGGACTTACGATTTTAATTTAACGTCCTTTACGACTAAATCGGAAATCTTAGGATTACGTATTTACGTTTTCGAACTCCGTTTTTGATGAGACAATTTTTATTAGATTCATTTTGTGTCGTTGATTCATAATTTATAAAAACGTTTTTCGTAAAACGACCAGAGGGCACGCAAATCGAGGAAACTAGAATCGAGGAGTACCCGTAATTAAATGGGGATGAGACAAGTGGGACACTTGCCCCACCCCCACAAACCCACGGCTAAAACAAGGACACACACATTTGTGATGTGTCAGGCTTGCAACAAACTTGCTACACATGTAACTTGAGCTTACATTGTAAGCTAAGCTACCTCAAAACCACCTGCAACATACCACTTATTCATTTCACACATGCAAAACAACTAAAAGTCCTCTCTTCTTCTCTATGTGTGCCGTCCCATATCACTCACAAACACCCAATCTTGATCAAGTTTAACCATGAAATCATGTGTTATTTACACACATGATGAAGCCCTTTTGAAGCCCTATTTATTGGTGGTGATTATAACATCCAAGGAAGAGTTTCTAAGGAAGTCTTGGGGCTGATTTTCCACAAGGAGTTCTTGAAGAATGGTGGTCTTGAATATGGTCTTGGTTCATCACAAGTTTCTCCATCAAAATCCATGTTTTGATCATAACCTACATCATCATGGTGGTATAAAGATAGTTCTTCTCATCCTCTTGTTATTTTTGATTATGTAATCTTGTATTTCTTTTACTTATGTATATGTATATGATGATGAATGATGATTAAAAATATTGTGTGGGGATTTGGTGTTGATAAACATGGTTAAAAAGATGAAAAACTATAAGAAACAAGGCTAAAATCTTGTTTAAATTGTTGGCTGTATAAAACAGTAAAGAATCATATGATGAACTGATAAAAATTGCATAGATTAATGGATATACAGTAAGTAATATGTCTTGTACACATGTGAGAGTTGGCCATGCAATGGAATCATTAGGATGAGTGAGATATGATCAAAACAAGTTTAGAGTACAAATCTGAGTTCACTGTTTTGGACGATTTTTAGAAAATACTTAGAGGCTGATTCAACAGTAGCTATAAAAAAGAGTTAAATCATATATATAAAGTCATTGGACAAGAGTCTAAGACGAGTATTATTTGTCTAGGTTTCCGTGATTGAAGCACGTACCGTACGTCCGAATTGCTGATAACCCGCCTTCCCACATCAACGTGAGTTCATAGCCTCACACTTTTTTAAATGTTTTTATGAAATGTTTTATAAACCCGCGAGGGAGATAACATGTTAGTTTTTATAAAATAGGACACCATTTGTCCCGATTGTTTGTTTATTGATTTGGACCCAAATGATTGTATGACCCGATTGTATGACCCGATAAATGATTAAATAACCCGATAGATGAAATAAAATGGATTATTAAAGTTAGGTTATGTCACTAAAAGTCCCATTAGCATGAATTGTTAACTACCGGGATTTGGTAGACGCTTATGCATATAATAGTACTATTTGGGGACGATCACCCCAGTTCGCGCCTTGACGGTTGATCCCCGTCGTGCCACATTGATTGGTAAGCGAATTTATGTATGAGAAGATTTACATAGCGTGACCTTTGTGACGACACGCTAATTTAGATGGGCAAATGAGTTTCGGGCTAGCTAACCGTTGTTTGGTTTAGTAAGGTAACAATATCATGCGGCTTATTATAATCCAATTAACGAAATACTACTATACGCACCGAATTACGATGTATTGCCTGACTAGCAATACGGGGTCATACTATTGATATTATTTTCGTGTTTTGGTTTTATATAACCATATTCATATAACGGTTTTTATTTAATCTATACAACGTTATAAAACGTATTGTATGATGTTTTTACGACATTGGCTCGTATAATGATTTTTAAGGCAAATGCCTATATTATGATTTTCGATAAGGATTTGTATAAAAATGACTTTGGCTATTTTATGGCCTATTACAATGATTTGTACAAAATGATTTTTGATAATAATTTTATACCAAAGTTATATTGATGGAATTTATTAAACTCTATGAATTCACTCGGCGTTATCGCTGACCTTTTCTTTTAACATGTTTCATCTCAGGTACTTGAAGGTAATTCTTGGGAAGACATCAAGAATTCATGGCCCGCACTTAAATAATAATTTCTATTCAAATGCTTTGTAAAACCTGTATGAAATAATATGACTTAGGACCTATTTAAATTTTGATATTTATGAATGGAAATGCTTTTATTATAAAACGACGCTATTTTTATGCGTTGTCTATGATGTGAGTAATGTGCTATCTCGTAACACCAACGAGTCTTCCGCTGTATTGAGTTGTATAAATTTGGGGGTGTTACAGTTTGGTACCAGAGCTCTCGTTATAGAGAACGAAAGATTTTTAAAACCAAGGTTTTGAATAAAACATTTCAAAATCTTTTAACTATAAACATTTTTCTCAAAATGTCTCAAAATCTTTTGACTATAACGGTGCCGAAGAATTCCCGAGTTACTGACAAGGCCAGACTGAGAAGTGTTATTTTAATATATATATATAACTTGGATTATATATATACATATATGATGTAATTTTATTACATGATTGTTTGATGATTATTTTGATATATATACGAGGTATTTATACGACGTAGATTGTCACAAGGAACCCTAAATCCCCTAGTAAATTAATCGAAGCTATTCTCGTAGGAATTCTAGCTATCCTAGATCTAAACCAAGTTGTGGATATTTATGATCCCAACAAATGGTTGATATTCGTAGAAATGTAGATATTAGTTGATTGTGAAATTGAAGAAGAATTGGCGAGATTAAAACTGATATCGATGTCATGACGATCTTTCCTTACAGAGTGGAGTTTGACAAAATGTTACCACCTAGAAAGATGTCATCTGATTCGTTGTCACCCAATTCTTAATTTGAGAATCGAAAGGGTGAATGTTGCACTTGAGGTTGTCATTGGAACCATTACCCAAAAGCCTCATGCCACTAGTACCTTTCCGAGAAGTCTAGTTGAATGATCAAGTCATTTCATACTAGTGACTCATTTGATAATTGCTGTTATAAGAGCTATAGGATTGAAAATTAAGTGTTGATCATATCAAGCTTTTATTGCCCTATTAAGGTCTAAAAATAAGGTTGAAAGTATTGGAGAATGAGGTAGGATATTGCATTGAGTATAAGTTGATTGAAACTTGAATGAAGTAAAATTTAACCCGTATGGAATATGAAATTGTTAAGAGGAAGTCGTTAAGTCCTGTGATTGAATTATAAGGTTTTAAATGATTGTTAGTTTGTGTTAAGGGTTGTTCTTAGGCCATTGTCCAATGACGAGGATGCCCAGTGTCCAACAAATAAATGGAAGAAATCTTCTTCTGAATTGGGACCAATGGATCTTCCGGGACAAGTGGGACACCTAAAGACTCTTGTAGATTAGTATTCATTGTGGTATCTTTTAAAAATCCCTAACTTAACTGAGACATCAGTTGGTAGGATGAGTTCTGAGAATTGTATGACATAGTGACACGTAATGTGTTACGGTACAATTTTGACTTGTTTGTGATTAATGAAAAAGACTACCTCTGATCGCTAAATTCTACATGTATCGATGTTATCTATCTTTTCTTACTTATTCCTAATGTTCGCATTAGTGATGCAACCATTGAACGAGTACTCATCTTGATTTGAGTTACGTTGTGGATTATTCTTTTTGAGTGCCATAAAGGTCATGAACCCCATGATTATTTGGCTAAGCTCATTTCCTATTATATTGTAGTTAGATCTTGGTGAACAATTTTTCATCACTCTTTTGCAGATCATTCATTGTTTTTATTAGATAAAACAGTGTCCCTTGAGAAAAATTGATTTTTCATCACTATAAGGATTATTCAAAGTAAGATTTATAAGTGATTGTTATCGAAATGAGGTTGTTTATAAAGTACATTGGAAAACTTAACTGTTTTCATAACAAAGAAAATCTTTGTAAATTTATTCTTGATTTTTGTTTAAGAAGTAAGCATGAAAATGTTTTTATTATAAGCATGATGATAACATTTTGACGAACTGAGTATTGCATCGTTAATCTTGAAATTGTATATAGTTGCGCGCCTACATACAATTTGGAATGGACGATTAGTAGTCACCATAAAACTGATTAATATACACTACATTTTCTTTAAAGATTGTGAAAGATTAAATTTTATGAGATCTGCAAGAAGTGAAAAATAGGGACATAGTGTTAGGGACACCTACATATGTGCCTATAGCAACTATTCTTCTGAGTCGAATTTACTCATCTGTGGAATTTGTCTTATTTGACAATTGATATTCCCTTCTTGTCCAATTCTCCCGTGGTAAAATTCTTAGGAAAAGTATCTGATTACCGAGTGTTGATACCCGACTGGATATATTGACGTTCTTATCATTTCTTTTGATTTGATTTCATTTGAATGACCTGGGTAACGATCCGAGGAGCTTTCGAATGTGTACTCAAATTATGAAAACATAGAATATATTCATATTCATTAAATGTTTTCGTCTGTACCTGATTTGAAATTCTCTCGCATAGATTATGCGTTGACCTTACTCTTTTAAGGTTAGTTATGTCCCCAGATATCCTTGAATTGTGAAGGATTATGAGTTATTATTAGTCTTTTGAGAAGTTCACATCTTATCGACGACAATAAAACTGAAAAGTTGATAGTGCCAGTAGAATGGATTGATTGATTATGACATGACGACATTGTCTTAATTGATGGGAACTCGAGTAGAATTCCCCTAAAAGATAAGATGTTGATTATCAAAAGTGATCTAAATAATTCTTGGTGGATGACGATATTCTGTATTTAGGCTTGAAATTATACCGCGAATGGTTGTGAACTAGTTATAGATTTTGTAATCTAGAAAGAACCTAATATGAATTTATTAAAAGATGTTTATGTTATCTAAAATTTTAGAAGGTATTTGTTGGTAAATTACCTAGACTTTCGCCATTAAGGCAAGTTGAAATTGGTATTGATTATATTCTTGGTGTTGCACCCGTGGCGTGTGCACTGTACGTCAGCACCATCTAAAATAAAAGGAATTACCGAACAACTGAGAGAGTTGACAGAGAAAGATTTTATTCTACCGAGCTCGTCATCATGAAGAGCCATGGTGTTATCATTCCTTATATTTATAGATTACTGTGAACTGAGTAAATTGACAATCGAAAACGATATCCATAACTCGAAATGGAAGATTTGTTCGATCATTTACAAGGTTCTAGCATATGTTTTAAAGATTTTATCCACGGCATGGTTATTATCAACTTCGCGTCCGCGAAAAAGATTATCTATTCCAATCACTACATCCGGTACTTGTAATGAACATTATGAGTTTCACGTGATGTCGTTTGGATTGATTATACGCATGTAGCATTCATAAATTTGGTGAATCACGTGTGTAGGCTGTAATTTGATAAATTCATGCTCGTGATCATTAAGGACTATTTGTTTATTTATAAGAATAAGAATGAGTTAATAAATATTTATAGATTGCCCTGAATTGGCCGAGCAATAAAAACCTGTACCTTGAGTAATTAACATGAGATTAAAGACTTAATCCTTTACATTAAATGACCGTTTGATTAATGATGGTAAGAGATATATATATTGACTTTTCAAAAATTAGAAGTCATTTAGAACTATGGGTTTTACCAAAAAGAAAAGTGCAAATGTGTTTTGACAAATGTTTTAACAAAGGATTTTTAAGGGATTATTCCCTTATACCTAGAACATTTAACTAAACTCCTGTTTAGGGGTAAATGTTCGTGTATACCTCAAAACAACCTAAGAAGGATTGAGGAAACCATTTAAACCATGACTTAAAATTTGAAACGATAATTTTTGCTTTTCAACTAAGAAAATTTTGACCAAAGTATAACCAAAGATTTTTCGAACATTTACGAATCTTATTAATTATTATCGATAAATCAACAAAAATCATGTTAATTAAATTTAAAATTATTTTGAACATTTTCATATAATTAAACGGACTAAGAAATTTAAAATCTTTACGTTTACGTTTCATAAAAACTGAATATTTAATATTTAATTAGTTGTAATAACTATCGACGCTTTAAACGTCGGATTGAGTAAAACTGAAAAAAAAATAGTTGAGATAGAACTAAGACTTAGAAAATATGAAGAAAGAAATTCTGAATGAATTGTGGTCATGATAACTATTCCATCTAGGAAAGTGAATGTAGATACTGACACATAATATAGAAAGGATAAAGAACCAATTAGGACATGTTCCTTAATAATAAAGGTGCAAAATAAATTGCCGAACGGCATAAAAATAAACAATGTTTATAAAAAGGATAATATAGATAATAAAAAGGGGTTCGCGGCTAATATGAACCATTAAAATTGAGAAGCCAATGGCGTTAAATGTATAAAAGGCCACTTGTGATTGTCTAAATATGGAGGATTGTGAGATATAGTTATGTTGAAATCTTGTAAGTATAAGTATTTTATTCGTGACATTTATGATTTAATGTATCCTTATCTGAAGAAGTTGTACTAATGGCAAATTATGAAGGCAGACACCGCCTCATACATTAGTAAACGTCTAGCTATTGCAAAGGTCATCATCTGAAATTGATTCGATTTGGGTCATCCTCGACAGACTGACCAAATCTGCTAATATCATTCATGTTAATGATAGATTCTTGATCAAGAAATTGAGTCTTTGTATTTAAAGGAGTCATGAAAACATAGTGTGCCGTATCAATCATCTCTATCAAGATCCTCGCTTCGCATCGAATTTCTAGAGATTTGCTCAGAAGTCATTGGGAACGAACCTTGATGAGAGTACTCTTTACCACCCCAAATCGAAGGGACGAGGTAAAGTAACGATACAAAATACTATAAGTGCTGTTTTATGTTTGAATGATTGACCTTTGGTAATGAACCGTATAATCGTTTTCCTTTGGAAGGATTATCATTGATAATCATCATATTGGGATTGAGATCGAATCTTGTTAGGATCTAAATATTAGAGCATCTGTAAGCAAGAGTTGAGATAAAGACACCCGACATACACCCATTGTGAGTTAGACATGTCTTTTAGGTTTAAGGTTTCCTATGATGGCGAACCCAACCTTACAAAATACTCGACCCGCGAGACCTGAAATGATTGTTGAAATTAGGATCTGATTATTGAATGCCGGTAGTGGGCAAGAGGTTATGCGAATATGTAATGTAGATCTTGAAGTGCCAAATGGGTAGCGAAGTTATGCCAAAAAAGTTTAACCATGGAAAAATGAATTGTTGATCTGAAGGATCATGGGAATTAAGTCCCCGTTGTATGGGACCATTGAGATGATGTAAAAGATTGGTTTGAAAGGCATATAAGCTGGATCTACCCTAGGACTTCAAGAGCTGTGTGAATTATGTTTCGTAAATCGAACTTGATGAAATATCTATCAAGTGAAAATCTGAATTCTTCTTAATAAAGCTTAGATCGGCAAAAAGTTGCATTCATCAAAAACCCGTGAACATCATGGATAGAGAAAGTAAGTCAACATTAAGCCTGATCTTATTCCTGTAGTTATGTTTGATGAAACTCGCGTATTGTAATGGATTACACTTATGAGAAAAGACCGAATGTGGAGGAAATACCCACATGGCTTTAACTCTATAAGAAGCGAGTAGTAAGGTAAGATGATCTTTGAGGACAAAGATCCTGTTTAGGGGTAAATGCTGTGACAATCCGTCAATTTATGGTTGATATTTTATTCTCAAATATTATTTAAAAACATTATTTTAATGTTATATTATGAACTCACTTATTTTGGAAAGAAATTTGGATTTACGTCTTGGAGTAGCATCGACTACGTCTAAACCGGAGGATTCAACGTTACGTGCTTACGTTTACATACACCGTCTTTGGTGACAGTCCGACATTTCAGAAAATAAATTTATCCGTGAATATTATTTTGGATTTTTAAATTTGTGTTGGTTCATAAACTCACAAATTTACGAGAAGAGATTAGGACTTACGATTTTAATTTAACGTCCTTTACGACTAAACCGGAAACCTTAGGATTACGTATTTACGTTTTCGAACTCCGTTTTTGATGAGACAATTTTTATTACATCCGTTTTGTGCCGTTGATTCATAATTTATAAAAACATTTTTCGTAAAACGAACCGAGGGCACGCAAATCGAGGAAACTAGAATCGAGGAGTACCCGTAATTAAATAGGGATGAGACAAGTGGGACACTTGCCCCACCCCCACAAACCCACGTCTAAAACAAGGACACACACATTTGTGATGTGTCAAGCTTGCAACAAACTTGCTACACATGTGACTTGAGCTTACATTGTAAGCTAAGCTACCTCAAAACCACTTGCAACATACCACTTATTCATTTCACACATGCAAAACAACCAAAAATCCTCTCTTCTTCTCTATGTGTGCCGTCCCATATCACTCACAAACACCCAATCTTGATCAAGTTTAACCATGAAATCATGTGTTATTTACACACATGATGAAGCCTTTTTGAAGCCTTATTGATTGGTGGTGATTATAACATCCAAGGAGGAGTTTCTATGGAAGTCTTGGGGCTGATTTTACACAAGGAGTTCTTGAAGAATGGTGGTCTTGAAGATGGTCTTGGTTCATCACAAGTTTCTCCATCAAAATCCATGTTTTGATCATAACCTACATCATCATGGTGGTATAAAGATAGTTCTTCTCATCCTCTTGTTATTTTTGATTATGTAATCTTGTATTTCTTTTACTTATGTATATGTATATGATGATGAATGATGATTAAAAATATTGTGTGGGGATTTGGTGTTGATAAACATGGTTAAAAAGATGAAAAACTGTAAGAAACAAGGCTAAAATCTTGTTTAAATTGTTGGCTGTATAAAACAGTAAAGAATCATATGATGAACTGATAAAAATGGCATAGATTAATGGATATACAGTAAGTAATATGTCTTGTACACATGTGAGAGTTGGCCATGCAATGGAATCATTAGGATGAGTGAGATATGATCAAAACAAGTTTAGAGTACAAATCTGAGTTCACTGTTTTGGACGATTTTTAGAAAATACTTAGAGGCTGATTCAACAGTAGCTATAGAAGAGTTAAATGGAGCACATATCATGTAGTTTATGTCATAAACATTTGAGCTTCTATCTCCATATATAACTCTAGATATGGCTGTTTTGGTGAACATGAAAATAAAAATCAGATTTTGAGAAATTAAAGTATAATAGTATTATATAAGCACTCAACTAAAAATAGTATAAAAAGTGAATTAAAACCCACTAACTTATATAATACATTTATATAAATAGGTATAAGGATAAATAAATGGACATTTTATAAAAATGGTAGTTTGATAAGTTTTATAAGTTATAAAACTATAAACATGATTTTTACGACTTTTTCGGCTATTACCGTAAAAATTTAACGTTTTTGTTAAATAAAACTTAGACGGTTGGACTCGTCTAATATAAACTTTTATAAACTCATATAATGATATATAAACATATATAACAAGTAAAAACCGATAAAACCCGAATTATATAACATACGGACATTAACGGGCTAAGTTAACGTTATTGGACTAATAATACAACAAAATGGACTAAAACACTTATAAACTTATTTATTGGGCTTAACCCATTTGGGCCCAACATGTAAAATATAAATACTGATAATACAAGTATGAAATGGAGTAATCCAAGTTAAAGAACTTATAATAAGTTTATTGGACCTAAAACACGTAAATAGGTAAAACTAGTAAACTAGTAAGAAGTTACCAATACGTAAACACTAAAATGAGTAAAAGAGAATATGTAAACCCACTTGATCATCATATATATAAAATCATCATATGTATACATAATTGTTATTTTTATAAAGTCATTGGACAAGAGTCTAAGACGAGTATTATTTGTCTAGGTTTCCGTGATTGAAGCACGTACCGTACGTCCGAATTGCCGATAACCCGCCTTCCCACATCAACGTGAGTTCATAGCCTCACACTCTTTTAAATGTTTTTATGAAATGTTTTATAAACCCGCGAGGGAGATAACATGTTAGTTTTTATAAAATAGGACACCATTTGTCCCGATCGTTTGTTTATTGATTTGGACCCGAATGATTGTATGACCCGATTGTATGACCCGATAAATGATTAAATGACCCGATAGATGAAATAAAATGGATTATTAAAGTTAGGTTATGTCACTAAAAGTCCCATTAGCATGAATTATGAACTACCGGGATTTGGTAGACGCTTATGCATATAATAGTACTATTTGGGGACGATCACCCCAGTTCGCGCCTTGACGGTTGATCCCCGTCGTGCCACATTGATTGGTAAGCGAATTTATGTATGAGAAGATTTACATAGCGTGACCTTTGTGACGACACGCTAATTTAGATGGGCAAATGAGTTTCGGGCTAGCTACCCGTTGTTTGGTTTAGTAAGGTAACAATGTCATGCGGTTTATAATAATCCAATTAACGAAATACTACTATACGCACCGAATTACGATGTATTGCCTGACTAGCAATACGGGGTCATACTATTGATATTATGTTCGTGTTTTGGTTTTATATAACCATATTCATATAACGGTTTTTATTTAATCTATACAACGTTATAAAACGTATTGTATGATGTTTTTACGACATTGGCTCGTATAATGATTTTTAAGGCAAATGCCTATATTATGATTTTCGATAAGGATTTGTATAAAAATGACTTTGGCTATTTTATGGCCTATTACAATGATTTTTACAAAATGATTTTTGGTAATAATTTTATACCAAAGTTATATTGATGGAATTTATTAAACTCTATGAATTCACTCGGCGTTATCGCTGACCTTTTCTTTTAACATGTTTTATCTCAGGTACTTGAAGGTAATTCTCGGGAAGACATCAAGAATTCATGGCCCGCACTTAAATAATAATTTCCATTCAAATGCTTTGTAATACCTGTATGAAATAATATGACTTGGGACCTATGTAAATTTTGATATTTATGAATGGAAATGCTTTTATTATTAAACGACACTATTTTTATGTGTTGTCTATGATGTGAGTAATGTGCTATCCCGTAACACCAACGAGTCTTCCGTTGTATTGAGTTGTATAAATTTGGGGGTGTTATAGTTTTAAAACTTTTTACAATGGTTTAAGCATGAATGACCAAGATTCACTAAATAGTGCTTCGGGGGGTAACATTTTGGTTAAGTCAGCTAATGCCGCTTGGGATATTATTGAGAACAAGTCTAGAGTGCAAACCAAGAGTGTTCGGACCAATGTGGCTAGTGCTAGCACTAATGAGAGCGACAAGAGAATTGATAAGCTTACTTCGCTTGTTGAATCACTTGCTCTCCAAGCCGCCAACAATACCAAAGCTATCACTGCCCAAGCTAGTGCTTTGACTCAATCATGTGAAATATGCGGGGGATCTCACTCATACACCGATTGTCCTTCGACTCATGACAATCCGGAAAATGTGTATGCCGCCAACGGTACCTATTCTACAGGAGGCTATCAAGCACGTCCTCAAGGTGACCGCAATTTGCTCAGCTATCGCTCAAACAACTTTCTTTCACCACCCGATTTCCCACCACAAAAACCAAACAACCTCAATCGCAACAATCAAAACCAACCTCGTGCTCCAAATCAATATCAAAACCAAAGAACCTCATATCCACCTCAAAGAAACAACCAAGTTTACCAACAACCTGCTTATCAACCACCTGCCTACCATGCTCCTCCCAACCAAACCACCACATTACACAAAGATGTTGAAACCTACATGAGGACTAATGATGCGATAGTGCAAAATCTTCAGCGGGAAATGCTCAACTTGAAAGCAGATATGGTTAAACAAGGAAACGATCTTCGAGCCGATATGCGAAACGCTTTGGCAAGTCAAACGAATGACTTGAGGAACATGATGGCTAGTTTCTTCCCCAGTAATCAAGCCTCTGGATCGGGTTCTCTTCCGAGTAACACCTTTGCTAATCCAAGAGGGGAGATGAAAGCAATCACCACTCGAAGTGTAAAAGGTTTAAAGGAACCCGAGCTTCCTACACCTACACCGGTGATTGTGACAAAGGAAAACGAGTCTCCTTCTCCAATTCCTCCAACTTCTACTTCTCCAATTCCACCACCTTCTACTTCTACCCCTCCACCACCCAAGGATGTGAGTGAGAATTCCATTCCAAAGCCTTCATCTCAACCCAATATACCTTATCCTTCAAGGTTGAGGAAAGAGAAATTGAAGAACAAGGATGATATTCAGGTTTCTAACTTTCTCAAAATGTTTAAACAACTGAATTTCAATATCTCCTTTGCTGAGGCTCTCGCTCACATGCCGAAATATGCTAAAATGTTTAAAGATCTTCTCAGTGATAAGGAGAAACTTCTCGATATTGCTCAGACCCAACTTAATGAGAATTGCTCTACAGTACTCTTAAAGAAATTACATACCAAACTTGGTGATCCAGGTCGTTTCTTGATTCCTTGCAACTTCCCTGGGGTAGAGAATTGTATGGCCCTAGCCGATCTAGGTGCTAGTATCAACTTAATGCCTTTAAGCGTTTGGAAACAATTATCTCTACCCGAGCTAGTCCCCATATGAATGACTTTGGAATTAGCTAACCGTACGGTTGCTTATCCAGTGGGGATAGCCGAAGACGTCTTCGTTGGTGTCGACAAATTCACCTTTCCGGCGGATTTTGTTGTCGTTGACTACGAGATGGACCCCCGTGTTCCATTAATTATTGGACGTCCATTCTTGAGGACCGGTGGCACTCTCATCGATGTAGCCGCGGGCGAATTAATCATGAGAGTTGGTGACAATAAGATCGTCTTCAACAAGGGTAAACTTTCTAAGCAGCCTTCTGAAAATGAGAGCGTTAATTTCATTGACGTTCTTGATGAGGCTTGTGAAGAACATTTCAAAGACGCTTGTAAAAGTGGTTCTTCTTCTCTTCCCATTGTTGAGACCGTTTCCTCTATTGCTCCATCACTAACTCCATTTGGAGAAAGTGATTTCATCTTGAAAGAATTTGAAGAAACTTTGGGAGATGTGGACTTAAAATATGACGATTCTCCGTCCAATTGGGATGAAGACATTCGTACCATTGAGAAACTTCTCAATAAGGACCATATATCTCCACCATCTCCTAAGGATATCTCTATCGATGAACCGAATTTGACTACGCCTTCCATCGAAAATCCTCCGGATTTAGAGCTTAAGGACCTACCGTCTCATCTCGAGTACGTTTTCCTTGAAGACAACAAGAAGTCACCCGTCATCATCGCTAAGGACTTGAAAGAGGAAGAAAAATCTCGACTTATCGCCGTGTTGAAGAATCACAAGAAAGCGATTGCGTGGAAAATCTCCGATATTCGTGGAATTGATCCTCACTTTTGCACACATAAAATTCTCATGGAGGACGACTTTAAACCCACTATTCAAAGCCAAAGAAGGGTGAATCCTAAGATCCATGACGTAATCAAAAAAGAGGTTATCAAACTTCTTGATGCGGGAATGATCTATCCTATCTCGGATTCACCATGGGTTAGTCCCGTCCATTGTGTGCCTAAGAAAGGCGGAATCACCGTTGTGCCCAATGAAAACAACGAGTTGATTCCTACTCGTCTCGTTACAGGGTGGAGAGTTTGTATAGACTATCGCAAACTCAATGATGCTACGAGAAAGGATCATTTTCCCCTTCCTTTCATGGACCAAATGCTTGAACGTCTAGCGGGTAATGACTATTACTGCTTTTTAGACGGTTTCTCCGGGTATTTTCAAATTCCCATCGATCCCAAAGATCAAGAGAAAACCACATTCACTTGTCCTTATGGAACATTTGCCTACAAAAGAATGCCTTTCGGCTTATGCAATGCTCCTGGGACCTTCCAAAGGTGTATGATGGCTATCTTCCATGACATGGTTGAAGAAACTATGGAAGTCTTCATGGATGATTTCTCGGTCTACGGTGATCTTTCTCTTCTTGCCTTGCCAATTTAGAACGCATGCTTAAGCGGTGTGAAGACACTCGCCTTGTTCTAAATTGGGAAAATGTCATTTCATGGTAAAAGAAGGCATTGTGCTTGGACATAAAATCTCAAAAGCCGGTCTTGAAGTGGACCGTGCTAAAGTGGATGTCATAGCCAAATTACCTCCTCCTTCAACCGTGAAGGGTGTGAGAAGTTTCCTTGGTCATGCGGGCTTCTATCATCGGTTCATCCAAGATTTTTCTAAAATCGCTCGCCCGATGACCCACCTCTTGGAAAAAGATACTCCTTTCATCTTTTCCAAAGAGTGTCTTGAATCCTTCAATCTTCTTAAGGATAAGCTAACTAAGGCACCGGTCTTGGTTACCCCTAATTGGGAGCTACCTTTTGAGTTGATGTGTGATGCTAGCGACTTTGCCATTGGAGCGGTTTTAGGCCAAAGAGTGAATAAACACTTCCAACCAATCCATTACGCCAGCAAGACAATGACGGGGGCTCAATTGCATTATACCACTACCGAAAAGAGGTTTTAGTGTAGTGTATGCTTTTGAAAAATTCCGCCCCTATCTTGTCCTTTCTACCACCATCGTGTATACCGATCATTCCGCGTTGAAGTACTTGTTGACTAAGCAAGATTCTAAGCCAAGACTTCTTCGTTGGGTTTTGCTCCTTCAAGAATTTAAAATCGAAATTCGTGACAAGAAGGGAGCCGAAAACCTAGCCGCGGATCATCTTAGTAGACTTGAGGATCCGTATCAAGGGGATCATCCGAATCAAGAGATCAATGACTCTTTTCCCCTTAAGGCCTTAATGTCTATCAACTCCAATCTTGATGACACCCCGTGGTTTGCGGACATTGCAAACTACTTAGCGGATGGAATTCTCAAGGAAGGGTTAACGTCCCAACAAAAGAAAAAGTTCTTTAAAGACATTGAACACTATTTCTGGGACGACCCTTCCCTTTTCAAACAATGTGCTGATCTGATTATTCGTCGATGTGTTGATGGGCCGGCAGTGGTACAAATCCTTGATGCTTGCCATAAAGGACCCGCCGTTGGTCACTTTGGTCCCAATTACACCGCGAAGAAAGTATTCAACTCTGGATTTTATTGCCCCACCATTTATCGTGACGCTCACGACATAATTAAACATTGTGATGTTTGTCAAAGACAAGGCAAGATCACACATAAAGATGAGATGCCTCAAAATTTCATATAAGAATGTGAAATCTTTGATGTATGGGGCATCGACTTTATGGGGCCATTTCCATCATCTAAAGGGAACAAGTACATCCTCGTAGCCGTTGACTACGTTTCTAAATGGGATGAAGCTAAGGCTCTTCCTAAGAACGATGCGAGGGTGGTTGTGAACTTTTTGAAGCAGCTTTTTGCTCGATTCGGTGTTCCTCGTGCTATAATGACCGCGGGACTCATTTTTGCAATGATCAATTTGCAAGAGTCATGGCTAAGTACGTGTCAATCACCGTCTTTCCACCGCCTATCATCCCCAAACCAATGGTCAAGCCGAGATTTCCAACCGTGGATTGAAGCGAATTCTGGAACGTACTGTGGGAGAGCATCGTGCCTCGTGGGCCGATAAGTTAGATGATGCTCTGTGGGCTTTCCGTACCTCATATAAGACCCCGATTGGTTGTACACCTTATCGTATTGTGTACGGGAAAGCATGCCACCTCCCTATTGAGCTGGAACATACGGCATACTGGGCCTTGAAGTAGGCTAACTTCGACATCAACAAAGCTGGTGATCTTCGCAAGATTCAACTCAATGAGTTAAATGAACTGAGGAATGAAGCTTACGAGAACTCATTGATCTACAAAGAGAAGACCAAGATCATCCACGATGCTAGAATTAAGAACCGAGAGTTCCGCGTTGGAGACCAAGTCTTACTTTTTAACTCTCGGTTGAAGATTTTCTCGAGCAAGTTGAAGAGCCGATGGCCTGGTCCATTCACCGTCGCCAAAGTCTTTCCCTATGGCACCATTGAGCTTTCTCAGCCAAGTGGGCCAAACTTTAAGGTGAATGGCCAGCGTGTGAAGTTGTACTTTGGTGAGGACATCTCTCATGAGATGATTCCATCCCTCACCACGCTTCCCATGAACTAGTTTTGGGTCGAGTCAGGCTCGTGACTCGGTTATCAAAAACAAGCGCTTCTCGGGAGGCAACCCGTTTTCTATCCTTTACCGTTTTCATAATAAGTGTAGGGGGAGCCCCGTATGTGTTTGTTGTCTTGTTTCTTCTTCTGTGCAGGGATTAAAGCTTCAAAGATCCATTCTCGATGACTTTTGACGAACCGTGATCCCGTGTACCCGTCTTCCGGTTCTATCCTAAAACTGTCGTGATTCAATATTTCATATCTTATATGTTCACATTGAAATTTACCATAGTTTTCCTTTCCTTAGCAAGATTTAAACAAAGTGCACAATGTCATAAGTGTAGGGGAGTTTACTCCCACATGCTTAAACATTAAGGACAAGGTTTATATCAAGTGTAGGAGGGACTTCTATCGAAGTAAGTGGTCTTTTCCATGAATTTGTCCTCATTTTAACCGGAAAATTTAATTTTTCGACATTTTTCAAAATTTTTAATCTAGTTTGGCCTAGTTGTATAGTTGTATTTTCCTTTGTTATGGTTATTTTCTTTCCTTGCTAGAATAAATTTTCAATAAAGTGGTTTTAAATTTTTCATAGTCGTGAATATTTTGACTCAACCCGAGTTTACTTATCTAAGTTTACTCTAGCTAGTATCCTTAACGTGTTTAAGTCAAGTTTTGCTAGGCTTTTATATAGGGAACTTTAAAACGCGAAAGTGTTAACTCTCAAGGGTTAAGAACAAGAATTTTTCGCAAGTTCCTATAACTGATCCTATAAAGTCGTTTATGAAGGGAACTTTAAAATGCGATTTCTAAACTTGAAAAAGTCTAAGAGTTTGCAAGATCCTATAGATGACTCGAAAACCCAAAACTTTGATTTAATTGGCTAAGCATCCACGAGTCTCATTCCTTGAGATTTTAAATTGTGGAGAACAAGAGAAGATAGAGTCAATTATAAGTTTGGTATTCTTTCTTGAATTTATGTGAGTTGATTATAAGCCTATTCTCCCATCGCTTGTTAATAAATTTATCTGCAATAAATAAGGTTGTACGATTTGAAAAGTTACTTAGCTTCTAGCACAAGATCGTTTAAAAGTTGCTCGGTATTAATTAGAGTTCATAGCCAAGGCATAACTTATTGATGCGGGATGCAAAGATTGGCGAGTCCGAAAAGGCCCTAACAAGGCATGAGACTACATTTTGTTGCTAAAGATCCAAAAGTGATGTGAAGAATCATTTATCGAAAATCAACATGAAGGATCGAGACACACGACGAAAAGCAAGTACTCCCCAAAAGATCATGGAGAAGTCTATCCGAAAAGACCCTAGCAAGGTATGAGGATAAATAGATCCAAGTCCTAAAAGGAGGCGGATCGTTGTATATCAAAGTCCAAAATAAAGATTGGAGAAAAATGAAGAAGTCGTGGTGCAAATATGAAGAATCTCTCAAAACTTCAAGTGAAGAAATTCCTATTATGAAGAGAAGACCATAATTTCAAGAACGTCTCTCAAAGATTTGAAGTATGAAGTCGCTGCCAAATATCGGTCCGAGAAAGGTCTCAAATCGTGAAACGAGTTATGCCAAGATATGAACTTTGAAAGGTCCCGAGAAGCAGTTTTAAAAGATTTTGTCCTTTAGCTAACTATTGATTAAACCGTCCCACTTTATTTTCAACCTAAATAACTATCGAAATAAGTCAAACAATGCATCCTCGTGATCATTTAAGACATTATTAAAATATAAGAGATACACCTAGGAATAAGGGAGTCTAAGTGAATAATTGGGCCACATGAGTTCGTGTTAGTTTACTAACTTATAATAACAATGATCTCGTTTTTAAGCTTGGTATGGGGAACGTGAAACTTGAGAGTGCTGAACATTCATGACAACCTAAAACCCCAATGTAAGTATTTGATTTCTTACTTATTTTGTTTTCTTAGTGTTTAGTATTTAATAAAGGCCAAGGTGGGTTATCTATGATGAAAAAATGTAAACCGTGCTTTGAAATTAGTGCATTGCATGAGGACATTGCAATGGTCAAGTGTAGGGGATTTAATAAGTGTGAAAACACTTATTCTTTTACCACTTATTTCCAATAATAACAAGACCAAAACGTGTATTTTATGTCGTAAAAGTCGGAATTATGCGTGGTTTGTGTTTTTATTGTGTTTTAGGACCAAAAGATGCAAAAGGAAGAAAACATGGGCTATCACGGGCTTTTATCGAAGAAAAAGACTAAAGACGAAGTCGAAAGATCGAGAATGCAAAAAGAACGGAAGTCCAAGGCCAATTCTGAAGATTTATCAAAGAAAAAGTCTAAAGACGGAAGTTTAATGAAGTCGAAGAACTCAAGTCTAATTTTAGAAGAAAAGTTAACCTTATATCGACAAATCCCGAGACGACGTCGAGAAAGACAAAGAAATTAAGTCGAGTCGAGTCGAGAAGAAAGAAATTAGATAGCTTAAGCATGTAATCTCCCCTCCTCCTATAAATACCCTCCTAATGTGTCATTAGGAGGGTGTTAGGTGGTTAATCTTTTAGTAGTTAATTTTTAGTTTTTTTAAGTGTTTTATTTTTCTCTCTAGTTCTTCTTTCAAACTTGTTAATCTTTACATTAATCTTGTAATCTTTTGATATTCATCTTTAATCAATCAAGCTTATTTTCTTAATTCTCATTCTACCTTTCTTAATCTTTTTCTTAATCTTGATAATCATGTAGTTAATCTCATCTCTTTGATTTAGTGATTGTTTTATTCATGTGATTGATCTTGTAGTTTTGATGTGGTGGATGTTTTGAGCTTATTGTGGTTATTAGTTTGGCTTATTCTTGATTAAGTTGTTTTGATAGATTAATAGGATTGCTTATTAGTTGATTTTAAATGTTTTGATTAATTAGTGTTTTTATAGTTTTTAATTTGTGGCTTATTTAGTTCTTCTTATAATTTATTTGGTTAAAGTTTTGGTAAACTGCTTGTTTGGTTCGTGCTTATTTGTAGCTTATTTCTTAAGTTTTGATGTTTCTGCTTATTCGTATCTGTGTTTCAACAATTTCGGATTAGGGTTAATTTTTCCGAAAATTCCATTTTTCTGAATTGATCATTTCTCTGAAATCGTCCCTTTTCTGAAAAAGCCATTATTCCGAAATTATCCTTTCTCTGAATTCATCATTTTTATGAAAACCATCTTTTTCCGAAAAACCTATTTCTCTGAAAATCTCTTTTTTTCGAAAACCCATTTTTTCTGAATTTGTCTTTATTCCGAAAAAGCTAATTATTCTGAAAAGATCTTTATTCCGAAAATCTATGTTTTTCTGAAAAGTCAGTTTTTCCGAAAACGCAGTTATTCCGAAGATTCCACTTTCTGAAAATCCGGTTATTCCGAAAAATCATTTATTCCGAAGAATCCAATATTTCTGAAAACACCATTTTTCCGAAGAATCTCTTTTTCCGAAAATATTGTTATTTCGAAAAAACCATTATTCCGGAATAGCTCTTTTTTCTGAAAAGTTACTTATTCCGAAGATACCCTTTTTCCTGAAAAGATCATTATTCCGAAAAATTTTCTGAATTTGTCTTTATTCCGAAAATGTCTATTTTTATGAAATTCAAATTATCTTCTTCTCAGACTTAGTTTCATTGGTAGTTTTCTGAATTGTTTTAATTTTCCAACTTTAGTTTTTCCCGCCTTTTTACTTAGCATTGTTTTAACTTGTTTTATCTTAGATTAAATTTTCAAGCTTTCAACGACATTTTTACTTTTAGTAGAATAGATAGCCAAACCTTTTTATTTTCCACCAAGAACAATTGAGTCGCACTTTCTACCGGTAATCAATTCGAAAAGACATGGAACGAATTTATTTCATACTTGGCTAAAAACCTTGTATTAATTGCCCTCAAGGTGATGTCTCGAAAATCTCGTGACTCTGGGATCCCATACTCTCCTTTGAACTTTAGCCAATCTATTTACATTATCACCTTCAGTTGTCACTACTTCGAATGCTAATTTATTTGTTTCTTTAGTTGTGTTAACTTCTAAATCCACAATTGAAACCAATATGTTATTCGTTGAATTTAAACTTCCATTGGAGGGTTTGCCTTGGCCATCACAACACCACATCAAAAGCATTCCTTCTTTTTCACCAGGCAAGTGCTTATCTCGATATGTAAGCTTCTTTCCAAAAATGCATTTCCTTACATTGCCAGTCACATGAAAGCTTGAGTCGATAACCACACTTTTAACAAGATTCTTGACATGAAGCTCTAACTTGTATCGTTCATCCAGCCTTAAATGGTAACTCCTCTTCCTAGACGCATCCGTTTCCCCGCCTTTGGTTGAATCAGCTAACGATGGCCATCATAATCCAAGAGCCCGTGAACAACACCAATACCAATTCTTTTCCAAAGCCGAAGAACTCGTGGCATTCCGTGTCTAACCATATAAGTGAATATATGATTAGCCCCGATATCAACTACTTCGTCCTCCCTTGGTGTTCCTAGACCTGTGTCATCTTTTCCGTATGTCATATAATCCCTTTCATTCCCCGTTTGATCATACTTCCCAGTAGCAAATGTGACTTTATCAGGTTGTACCCATCTTGATGCTTGTATCCTTCAACTATAACAACCCTACTACTCTTGGTAGCTTCCACCTTGCTTGGCTTTTGTAGACTCGAATCCTCATACTCATGGACAGGTAGAGCTATGTTGAGGTAGTTTGGTTCGCTGATGATTGTGGTAGCCTTCTCGTCCTCAAAACGGGCCTCTGCAATACGGGCTCGGGTGAAGGCTTCACCTAAAGTTGCATGCCTTGACCCCACATATCCCGTTGTGACGGCAGTTGAAGGCCGGATGTATAAAACGAGATCAACAAAGAGTCCGAGACAACAATTACGTGGTGCATGAGTTTTTCATACTCTCTTTGATATTGTGCCATTGTCCCAATTTGCAATAGTTTGGAAAGTGCGCCCCGAGGATCCTCACACATACACGGAGCAAAACGATTTCGAACACTCTCCAAAAATTTATCCCAGCTAGTGATTAGCTGGTTACGTGATATCCATTCGTACCATTTTGCGGCATCATCTTCCAGGTGGTCCATGATAATACATAGACGTTGTTCCGTCGGCGTCCCAAGCAGCTTGAAGTATCTATTGATGGCGAATATCCAGTGGTCGTGATTAGCTCCATTAAATTTCGGTACTCTGAGTCGTAGTGATCGCCTTGCCGCCGCTTTTACAACTTGTACTTCTTTATTCAACGATGCCATTTGATTAGAAAAGGCCGTGGTTTGACTCGCAAAGGAGTCGGCTTGCTCTTTCAAAAGCAAAAAAAATGTTTGTTCGTCCATAGCAAACTTCTTTTTAATGGATAATAAGGCTGTGCTGATGAACAATAGTACCCTCGATGAAGATTTTTTTTTTTGTTGATTGGAACGCTAGATTAAAATCCCTCGACGAATTGAGGGCTCTCAATGAAAGCACAAATTGATACGACCCGGTTAGGGTGTATCTCCGCTCTATAAGAACTTTAGATGAGAAATTAGAGATTTATTTGTTTAACTTGATTGATTGACTATTCACGTTAATATCTCGGCTTAAATAGCCACACGACTCAAGGGAAATCCCACATAAACACAAATACAGTTCCTAGTTGATAAAGACTAAACAATAATCACTATCTTATCACAATGACTCAATAACAGTTATCCTAAACACTAGACAAGTATGATGGACTCCTAACCCATCGAGAATTCCCTGCACGTCCAAACTGTATCCAAACCATAGACATATCACCAGCCGAAGTCCGAAAAATTCTTTTATCCGAACCATAGCAAGAAATTACGTAAACAACAATCAAACATGCTTTACATGTGACTAGAAAATAGAAATGTAAAAGGCTTGTCCATGCCCAAAAGATATGTCGTGTGTGATGTGTGTTTCATCGTTGCACCAGAAATGAAGCCGTTCGTCTTGCATATACATGTGTCTGACATGTACGACGTAGGGGAAAGGCTCGACAACGATCCTAACCCGGTTAAAAGTGGGTATTGTAGGATACAATCGTTATATAGTAGGTTACTGATTATATTCAACAATATACTGTCTAATACAAGGGTAGAATAATGTTTAAAATTGAATAATTAAGTTTAACAGGGCCTTGACCAAGCCTTTCACTAGAACTGGGCCTTAGTTAATAGTTAGTACTAGTAGTATCTTTCATGGATTTCATTTGATCTGTCTATCAAGTTCTCCATTTATTTACTAAAAGTTTTTCTTAGTAATAAAATTTATAATTATTTAAGTCACTATAACTTTTCCTTACTAAAACACAATGCATATAAAAGTAAGTAAAAACATTTGTTTACTCTTTTCCTTACTAAAAAAAGAGTCATTAAAAGTTTTAAACTTTTGCTTACTCAATATTGAGTAAGTAATGAACTTTAGTGCTCTCCTCTATTACTTACTTGTTTTCTTAAGAGTAGGAGTTGATAAAAATTAACTTTTGATGACTCTTTTTGAGTAGAAATTAATAGAAAATACTTTTGTTTACTTAATATTGAGTAAGTATATACTTTTAGTGCTTCCCTCTATTACTTACTCTTTCACATTTAATTAAGTAAACAAATGTTATAAATTTTGTAGTGTCTTCTGTATACCTGAAATGAGATACTAGGCACATAAGTAATAAGTTTTCTATGTCAATTGTTGCTATTTCAAAAGCTTACTTTCTATTCAAATGACAATCTTATGGATTGGGTTTTCTGCACTTGATACATACGAGCCAGAACATAAAATTCTTCCATTAACTGATGAGTCTCCGCAATGTTGAGTCGGAACCCAGGTATACCAAAATTAACTGATGGAGTCTCCGCACAAAAGATATGTGCACGACGAACGTCCTCAACATGCACAGTCGGTATTTTTCCAACTAATTTTTTTACGTACCTGAGTGATTGGCTATGGTGTGCGTTTTCCTTAAAACGCCGCCACAACCATATCGAGGGCTGAGTTTTCGAGTCTCAAGCCATAGTTGCCAATTGAGATAATGGCTCAAAATACTACCTCACCCGCCACCAACTGCATCCACTCTTGGTGATCCATATCGCGCTGTCATAAACAATTTTTTATTTTTTTAAAAATGTTACAACTATAATAGAGAGCCACTTTTTGATAGAAAAAATGATAATAATCTCTGCGACTAAGCATCTCACAACCTAACATCATTATTTCCAACACATTCGATTTATCTTCCCCGATTTTTAAGATTTCTTGCTCCGATTTTGTTTGGACATATGGATAGTCCTAAAACCAAGGTTTTAAAAGGCTCGTAAAAGTTTCGTAAAAACGTAAGACTTGACCTCCATGTCACGCAATAGACCAAGATTTGAGCTTAAGGCTTGACGTGAGATAATTAGTGAAAAAATGTGACATGTCGCGATAAAACGAGATGCGTGAAAGTTTTTTTTAATTTAATTTCTATAAATATCATATTTTTATATAAAAATAAAAAAGTTTACATTTAGTTTCTTAACTTTATTCTTTATGTATAACATTTTTTGTCACCTCAAAATATTTATAATATAATATAAATATATATATATATATATATATATATATATATATATATATATATATATATATATATATATATATATATATATATATATATATATTCATATTTTGTGACGCTTCAACTAACGTCTTAAAAACGTCATAACTCGTCATGACTCGCAAAAATGTGAGACTTGAACATATCATCACGGGCGCCTCATACTACCTAAAACCTTACCTAAAAAATACATGAATATATTTTTAGGTCAAGAAAATACATGAATATATTATTAGAACCTTAAGGTAAGTATTGGTGAAGGGGACATTGAGATGAATTGAAGCGATGTGCAACAACTTTTATCTATGGTTATCTTATATGGACTCCCATGTTATCATCCTATAACGATGAAGCTGAGACAACACATGTTGTGTAGACGAGACGCTTCACCGCATTAATTCTTGCATCAACCGTATTGTTGTACTAAAAATACGTACCATCATATCACAGTACAACAATTAATCGATGTACTATACTTTAGATATATTATTTGAAAATAATATTTAAAACTTTATTGTTGGTTTTTACTCATGCAACACCTTACACCATGTAGTGTGCTGCATGGGTTAGCAACATGGAAAATTAAAGAAAGACACATCGTTGTATTCATCTTCAAACTCTTCTAGTTTGTAAATATTAGCTTCAAACGAATGAAACCTTTCTTCTGTATATGAAAACTTTTCGGTTGCACAGGTGTGTTTTGGTAGAAAAAATTGGAAGAATAGAAATGGAAATAATTTCATTTCCATTGTTTAGTTGGTGAAGAAATAAAATAGGTGGGAAGTTGAATTCTTAAGGAGTTGATCCTTTATAAATTTTGTGGAAATCATTTCCATTATATTTGATGTGGAAACCATTCCTATATATAGTAATACTTATTTTTTTAATAAGGGATTAATTCATAGAATAGCAATGTACTTTTCGAAATGTACTGATTTGGTACGTGTACTCTTAAAAAGTTGTACAATAGCAACAAACTTTCATAAGTGTTCCTTTATGCACATTTTGATGACGTGTCATCCCGAAAAGGCTAACACGTGTCACCATTAATAACGTGACACGTCACCCGAATGTGCAGATCGGAACACCTTATGAAAGTTCATTACTATTGTACAACTTTTTAAGAGTACACGTACCAAATCGGTATATTTCGAAAAGTACATTGCTATTCTATGACTTAATCCCTTTTAATAATTATTATTCTTATTATATTATTATCATTATAATTATAATAATTTTTTTAATAATAACTTTTAATAATAATAATAATAATAATAATAATAATAATAATATTAATTATTATTATTATTATTATTATTATTTTATTATTATTATTATTATTATTATTATTATTATTATTATTTATAACATCATTTTTATTATTATTATTAATATTAAATTTTATTTTTTAATGAAAAAATCATTGTATTAGAATAATAGGATTTACAAAAAATTATTATAATAATAATAATTATTATTATTATTACTATTACTATTATTATTATTTATTTCTTATTTCTTATTTCTTATTTATTATTTTATTATTATTAATTATTTATTTTGTTGTTTTTTTCTTGATATTAATATTATTATTATTACTATTATTATTTATTATTATTATTTGTTAATATTATTAATTATTATTGATTATTATTTATTATTATTAATATTATAAAATTTTATAAATATTATTATTATTATTTTTATTATTATTTATTATTATTATTATTTTAAAGTTTATTATTATTATTATTATTTGAAAAAGTTTATTATTATTTTTATTTTTATTTTTTGTTTTTTATTTTATTATTATTATTAATTATTAACTTTTAATTGTTATTTATTAATATTTTTAATTATTACTTTTATTTATATTTTTAAAGTTCAAATCTCTGACGCTACCAAATAAAAGAATTTAATAAATCATAACCTTGGATTTCTTTTCTAAGAATCAAATTCTTTATTTCATTTCTAATATCTCTTTACCAAATATGCCCTCAAGTTCTTTTTTTTTGAACGGTGATTTTATTAAATAAACTAGTAAGGAGCTAGAATTACAAAGAAATTAAATAAGGATTTTTGAGCCAATCGTTCCAAGTGAACGAAGCTTTACTTCTAAACTTACACCAATTAAACGAACTAGAAATAATATCATCTAGTAACCTTGTCTTCAAAGGAAGCTTACTATCAAAAATCGTCTTGTTCCGGAAAGTCCAAAGAAACCACCATGTAGTGTAAAACACCCCTTCCAACATATCTTTAAGCTTCGACGGAAGGCGAACCGCAAGCAACCAACCCATCCACTCGTCATAGATATTAAACCCTACATATGAAACATCCCACCACCTAGCGATCTTGTAATAGATCTGACAAGCCAACGAAAACATCTAAAAAACAAGTGAGAAGTTGTTTCCGGACCATTGTCACAAATAGGGCATGAAATAGATGCGATATCTAAACCCCGACGAGAGAGATTAAATCTAGATGGCAATGCATCAAGCTTAACTTTCCATGCTAAGATGTTAGTTTTGATAGGAACATACTTTACCCACCTTGTCATAGAAGTCACATTCTGGGATAGGTGATTATCAATCTTCTTCCGCAAATATGCCCTCAAGTTCTGCATTTCAATAAAATTTTCTTTTAAATTGGCTGCAATTTTGTTGGTCTTTGTTATTTTTTCATTAAATTTAATGGCGATCTAAAGTGTCAAAAAGAAGTAGTGCAATAATACGTGACAATTTAGGTTAGCTTCAGTGGCGGACGCAGGATATTGGGTAGGTGGGGGGCAAATTTTTTTTTGACAATAGCAAGGTAAAAAAATTAAAATCCGAATAAAAAATCGAGTATTTTAACTTAAAAATGGAAGATTTCACGTTTTTAGAGTGTTAAATGTCGAAATCCAATATGTGAGTGGGGGGCAATTTGCGTTTTTAGTGGGGGGCATTCAAAAAAATGTCGAAAAATTACACTGTAATCTCGTCTTTTTGGTCGAGCTATGGGGGGCGACGCCACCCCATACCCAATACATGCATCCGCCCCTGGTTAGCTTCGATGACATGTTTCAACACCAATGTCACATATTCACAATGACTTAAGTTAAGAATTAAAGTGGTCAATAAAATTAACAAGAACTTTCATTTGGGCACAAATGATTAACGAACCAAACTTTAAAAAACATATTATCATATCGAGGTTGAGAATTATTCCGTTCGATAAGTTTTACCGCTAAAGACTGCAATAAAATAGTTTCCTTTGTCAGTTTCATTTGCAATGACAATTTACAAAAGCCAAGTTCAATCACTTTCAAAAGATGGTTTATACCTCATGTGTCTTGTTTTTACACATGAATAATTGTATGTAGTTGTTTCAAGAGTGAAAAGAAAAAATGTTTGAAATTCGTCATATGTGACCAGGATGGTAATAAATTTAAGGGTAAAAGTTATACAATACCATCGTACTTATTCATATGTGCCGACTTTAAACACTTACTAATTAATCTCGTGACTTTACCATTTTACTTTTAAATTTATTCTGACTGTACCAATATAAGCGTAAAATGACTATATTACCCTGTTAAATGACTGATTTACCCTTTGTCTTTTTCTTTTTCACATTAATTGAAAACCCCTCTTTTAATGTGGATTTAAAGAGCATCTCTTGTAAACTAATCTATTATCCATATTTATCATGTATCACCAGAAAACATATCTCATCATCATCATTATCCATTATCCATTTACTATTGATATTCGATAACTCCATTATCCATTTACTGAGATATAGTACGGTACAATACCTCCATGGTTCCATGCCTATTTCTTTTTTCTCCAACCGATACGCCCACATCAATAATTCTAAATCTTAAAACCAAAATATAATCCTAAATCTTGAAACCAAAAAATAATCTTGAATCGTTAAACCGGGTGACAAAATTAAAAGCAAGTGCTACAAGAGGCAAGGTATTTTTTTAAAAAAAAAACTTTTGTTAATTAGTTTGTTGTTTGAAATTAGAAATTTTTTGTCGACTGCACATGAAATTTTGGGTTTTGGTTTCGAATTCGTTTATCTTTGTTTTCTGGGTTTTAGGTATACACGTATTGTACATGTTAAAATTAAACACTGCAATCATTTATTCTTAATGTCTACTCTATTTATCGTTATTTTCATTAGCTGTAATTAAATTATATATTGTTTCTCCTTAGTTCTAACTAGGTGTGAGTGAAGGTTCTATTCCTATGTTATGACTCTTTTGTGTTTATGTTGATGTTACAGATGTAATCGACCTGTGATTGGCTCTTGTGTGTCTAATGTACGGTAAAGGCTCTCAAGCAAAGCAAGATTCGTGTAACCCCTCAAAACACCTTGATAGTGATTATCCAGCTTCTACAAAACAAGTTCCGTTTTCATTGGTTCTCAGAGATCTCAACCAAGGGGGAGCAGTTTGGTGGCAATAAATGTAAATATCTTGAAAAAGATAAGGGTAATATAGTCATTTTACGCTTATATTGGTACTGTCGGAATAAATTTGAAAGTACAATGGTAAAGTCACGAGATTAATTAGTAAGTGTTTAAAGTCGGCACATATGAATAAGTACGATGGTATTGTATAACTTTTACCCTAAATTTACAACTATTATGAATGTGATTTACAAGAAAGTGTTATATGGTCTTTTTACTTATATTTTCATATTTTAAATTCAAATCAATTATTTAACACAATCTCTTTTTAATCACAATTTCATTCGACTATTAGGTGTTCATGAAATGGACATTAACTTTTGACATGATTAGGGCCCACATATATTATTTGCTATTTAAGACAATCAAAATTGGAGACCAAAATGCATGAAAGTTTATTATTATAATTGTTACAAACTCAAATGTTTAACAAATAATTCACGTACTTTCTGCTTGTTTATTTTATTTATTAAACGAAACATGCTTAAATTCAATTATTATTTTTCATATATTTCTTACTTCTTATAAAAAAATTCTTTAAAATATACACGGGGTTACACGGGACTTTAAGCTTGAATCAATGGCGAAAAGAAAATTAACACCGATGTAATTCTTTTTATTTTTAACTTTTTATGATACTCAATATTACTCACTCTGCAAATCTCACACGAAAAAGGGCTACATTCATTACTGGGTACATCAACGACCTATGCAGTGTGAAAGACAACATAAAATTGAGAGTGTGTAGTTAGTACTTGGATGCAAGAGCTGTATGAAAAAAAGTAATGTGGAATTGGTGCTTATAGACAAACATGTAAGCCTTAATTTAAAAAAAATACATATTTAGAGCATCCACGCTCAAATAGCCAATAACTTTTCACTATTCTAAGAAGTGTTTTGAAGTGGTTTTTTGCCTTGTGTCTAAAGCTTTTTGCAAAGCTTTTTCAAAAAGTTTGACAATGCCCAAGTCTTTCATACAAGTCTTGGCTAGTTACTGAAATGTGCATTAATTGCATTAAATGCATTAAGTCTTTAAAAACTTGATGCATTGTTCATGCTCTTAGATTATAATTTTGTTTGTTTCAGTGCACTAATTGAATGCAAGTTTTTTCTAGTGCAAAAGAATGCAAGCGACAGTGCGGATGAGATTGGTGAATCAATTCAAATAGAAGATGGTAGAAGGAAGTTGTGTTATTATGAAACGCTACACTCTGAGTGAAATACAATTACGTATCATATCGAGGTTGAGAATTACTCCATCCGACAAGCGTTTACTGTTAATGATCGTCCGAAAACAGTTCCTTATTTCAGTTTCATTTCCAATGACCGTTGACAAAAGCCACGAACATTCCCTTTCGTTAGTGGGTTTGTACCTCATACCTCATGTTTTCACTCATGAACAACTATACGTAATTGTTTCAAGAGTGAAAAGCAAGAGAGGTTTTAAGGTTGTAGTATGTGATCAGGATGAAAACGTATCTAGAACGACGAAAAATGTGATGTACAAAGAAGTGTTACACGGTTTATGAACAAAGTTCTAATGGTGCGTATAATATATATTTTCAAATGACTTTTTAATATTTTGTAATTTATAATTACATCTAAATTATTGTTCACGGTTTCATTCTAATTACTTTTATGTTCGCTCTCACATACGTAAACGTTAAAGACCATAATTCATAAATTTTTTTATAGTAAATTCGTTTATGTTTTTTTAATATTGATATTTTTTTGTTACTTCTTCTAAAAATCATTTAGTAAACTATATTCAACGTTAGACGGATCTTTAATATATATAGAATTACCTCTTGATAAAATATACCATTATGTCTATCTAAGTTTGAGCATTTGGTCCGAGCTGGTCCGAGGACCGAAATGGTGCAAAATTTTCGACCGAGACCGGACCGGGTCGATCCAGTTTTCGGTCCGATCCAGTTTTCGGTCCGATCCAGTCCCATTAAGCATAATTATAAGGTTTTTGATAAGACCGGACTGAATCGACCAAACTGAAATGGTCCAAAACCTTGGTCCGAGGACCGGAGCGAAATTATACTATCCGATCTGGATCGCTCCGGTCCGGTCTGATCCGATCGATGATCCAAAATGCTCAATCCCTCTATATATCAAAGAAAATTATAAATCTTGTCAATTACTACGCAACTAAAAACGATAACAATATTATAAACTTTAAGTGAGAAAACGTTCATGTTTATTTAACCCACATAGCCTATAACCACAATCTCTTTAAGTTCATGAAATATTTGATCACACAGTTGATGATATTTATTTGAGAGGGCGACATGGTTGGAACTAAGGGGTGTCGGAAGGGTGTGGAGAGGGACCATAACTCTCCGCGTTCGTGTTGATTGCTTGCGGCGATGGGCACTTATAATAACATAAAGAGTAAAATGCATATATGGTCACTGTGGTATGTCAATTTTGCATATATCCTACTTGGTCTTTTGAAAGTGCAAACACTCTACTTGTGGGTTAGTTTGAGTCCATTTTGTTACTTTGACCTAACAGAGTTATGTGTTACCGTTATCATGGTTCAATTAAAGGACAAAACTGTAATTTCTATTTTTTTAAACAATCACATATTCTATCTAATTCCATGGCGAATTGTTATTATATTATTATTATTATAATTATAATAATTTTTTTAATAATAACTTTTAATAATAATAATAATAATAATATTAATTATTATTATTATTATTATTATTATTATTTTATTATTATTATTATTATTATTATTATTATTATTATTATTTATAACATCATTTTTATTATTATTATTAATATTAAATTTTATTTTTTAATGAAAAAATCATTGTATTAGAATAATAGGATTTACAAAAAATTATTATAATAATAATAATTATTATTATTATTACTATTACTATTATTATTATTTATTTCTTATTTCTTATTTCTTATTTATTATTTTATTATTATTAATTATTTATTTTGTTGTTTTTTTCTTAATATTAATATTATTATTATTACTATTATTATTTATTATTATTATTTGTTAATATTATTAATTATTATTGATTATTATTTATTATTATTAATATTATAAAATTTTATAAATATTATTATTATTATTTTTATTATTATTTATTATTATTATTATTTTAAAGTTTATTATTATTATTATTATTTGAAAAAAGTATATTATTATTTTTATTTTTATTTTTTATTTTTTATTTTATTATTATTATTAATTATTAACTTTTAATTGTTATTTATTAATATTTTTAATTATTACTTTTATTTATATTTTTAAAGTTCAAATCTCTGACGCTACCAAATAAAAGAATTTAATAAATCATAACCTTGGATTTCTTTTCTAAGAATCAAATTCTTTATTTCATTTCTAATATCTCTTTACCAAATATGCCCTCAAGTTCTTTTTTTTTTGAACGGTGATTTTATTAAATAAACTAGTAAGGAGCTAGAATTACAAAGAAATTAAATAAGGATTTTTGAGCCAATCGTTCCAAGTGAACGAAGCTTTACTTCTAAACTTACACCAATTAAACGAACTAGAAATAATATCATCTAGTAACCTTGTCTTCAAAGGAAGCTTACTATCAAAAATCGTCTTGTTCCGGAAAGTCCAAAGAAACCACCATGTAGTGTAAAACACCCCTTCCAACATATCTTTAAGCTTCGACGGAAGGCGAACCGCAAGCAACCAACCCATCCACTCGTCATAGATATTAAACCCTACATATGAAACATCCCACCACCTAGCGATCTTGTAATAGATCTGACAAGCCAACGAAAACATCTAAAAAACAAGTGAGAAGTTGTTTCCGGACCATTGTCACAAATAGGGCATGAAATAGATGCGATATCTAAACCCCGACGAGAGAGATTAAATCTAGATGGCAATGCATCAAGCTTAACTTTCCATGCTAAGATGTTAGTTTTGATAGGAACATACTTTACCCACCTTGTCATAGAAGTCACATTCTGGGATAGGTGATTATCAATCTTCTTCCGCAAATATGCCCTCAAGTTCTGCATTTCAATAAAATTTTCTTTTAAATTGGCTGCAATTTTGTTGGTCTTTGTTATTTTTTCATTAAATTTAATGGCGATCTAAAGTGTCAAAAAGAAGTAGTGCAATAATATGTGACAATTTAGGTTAGCTTCAGTGGCGGACGCAGGATATTGGGTAGTGGGGGGCAAATTTTTTTTTGACAATAGCAAGGTAAAAAAATTAAAATCCGAATAAAAAATCGAGTATTTTAACTTAAAATGGAAGATTTCACGTTTTTAGAGTGTTAAATGTCGAAATTCAATATGTGAGTGGGGGGCAATTTGCGTTTTTAGTGGGGGGCATTCAAAAAAATGTCGAAAAATTACACTGTAATCTCGTCTTTTTGGTCGAGCTATGGGGGGCGACGCCACCCCATACCCAATACATGCATCCGCCCCTGGTTAGCTTCGATGACATGTTTCAACACCAATGTCACATATTCACAATGACTTAAGTTAAGAATTAAAGTGGTCAATAAAATTAACAAGAACTTTCATTTGGGCACAAATGATTAACGAACCAAACTTTAAAAAACATATTATCATATCGAGGTTGAGAATTATTCCGTTCGATAAGTTTTACCGCTAAAGACTGCAATAAAATAGTTTCCTTTGTCAGTTTCATTTGCAATGACAATTTACAAAAGCCAAGTTCAATCACTTTCAAAAGATGGTTTATACCTCATGTGTCTTGTTTTTACACATGAATAATTGTATGTAGTTGTTTCAAGAGTGAAAAGAAAAAATGTTTGAAATTCGTCATATGTGACCAGGATGGTAATAAATTTAAGGGTAAAAGTTATACAATACCATCGTACTTATTCATATGTGCCGACTTTAAACACTTACTAATTAATCTCGTGACTTTACCATTTTACTTTTAAATTTATTCTGACTGTACCAATATAAGCGTAAAATGACTATATTACCCTGTTAAATGACTGATTTACCCTTTGTCTTTTTCTTTTTCACATTAATTGAAAACCCCTCTTTTAATGTGGATTTAAAGAGCATCTCTTGTAAACTAATCTATTATCCATATTTATCATGTATCACCAGAAAACATATCTCATCATCATCATTATCCATTATCCATTTACTATTGATATTCGATAACTCCATTATCCATTTACTGAGATATAGTACGGTACAATACCTCCATGGTTCCATGCCTATTTCTTTTTTCTCCAACCGATACGCCCACATCAATAATTCTAAATCTTAAAACCAAAATATAATCCTAAATCTTGAAACCAAAAAATAATCTTGAATCGTTAAACCGGGTGACAAAATTAAAAGCAAGTGCTACAAGAGGCAAGGGTTTTTTTTAAAAAAAAACTTTTGTTAATTAGTTTGTTGTTTGAAATTAGAAATTTTTTGTCGACTGCACATGAAATTTTGGGTTTTGGTTTCGAATTCGTTTATCTTTGTTTTCTGGGTTTTAGGTATACACGTATTGTACATGTTAAAATTAAACACTGCAATCATTTATTCTTAATGTCTACTCTATTTATCGTTATTTTCATTAGCTGTAATTAAATTATATATTGTTTCTCCTTAGTTCTAACTAGGTGTGAGTGAAGGTTCTATTCCTATGTTATGACTCTCTTGTGTTTATGTTGATGTTACAGATGTAATCGACCTGTGATTGGCTCTTGTGTGTCTAATGTACGGTAAAGGCTCTCAAGCAAAGCAAGATTCGTGTAACCCCTCAAAACACCTTGATAGTGATTATCCAGCTTCTACAAAACAAGTTCCGTTTTCATTGGTTCTCAGAGATCTCAACCAAGGGGGAGCAGTTTGGTGGCAATAAATGTAAATACTTGAAAAAGATAAGGGTAATATAGTCATTTTACGCTTATATTGGTACTGTCGGAATAAATTTGAAAGTACAATGGTAAAGTCACGAGATTAATTAGTAAGTGTTTAAAGTCGGCACATATGAATAAGTACGATGGTATTGTATAACTTTTACCCTAAATTTACAACTATTATGAATGTGATTTACAAGAAAGTGTTATATGGTCTTTTTACTTATATTTTCATATTTTAAATTCAAATCAATTATTTAACACAATCTCTTTTTAATCACAATTTCATTCGACTATTAGGTGTTCATGAAATGGACATTAACTTTTGACATGATTAGGGCCCACATATATTATTTGCTATTTAAGACAATCAAAATTGGAGACCAAAATGCATGAAAGTTTATTATTATAATTGTTACAAACTCAAATGTTTAACAAATAATTCACGTACTTTCTGCTTGTTTATTTTATTTATTAAACGAAACATGCTTAAATTCAATTATTATTTTTCATATATTTCTTACTTCTTATAAAAAAATTCTTTAAAATATACACGGGGTTACACGGGACTTTAAGCTTGAATCAATGGCGAAAAGAAAATTAACACCGATGTAATTCTTTTTATTTTTAACTTTTTATGATACTCAATATTACTCACTCTGCAAATCTCACACGAAAAAGGGCTACATTCATTACTGGGTACATCAACGACCTATGCAGTGTGAAAGACAACATAAAATTGAGAGTGTGTAGTTAGTACTTGGATGCAAGAGCTGTATGAAAAAAGTAATGTGGAATTGGTGCTTATAGACAAACATGTAAGCCTTAATTTAAAAAAAATACATATTTAGAGCATCCACAATGGCTCAAATAGCCAATAACTTTTCACTATTCTAAGAAGTGTTTTGAAGTGGTTTTTTGCCTTGTGTCTAAAGCTTTTTGCAAAGCTTTTTCAAAAAGTTTGACAATGCCCAAGTCTTTCATACAAGTCTTGGCTAGTTACTGAAATGTGCATTAATTGCATTAAATGCATTAAGTCTTTAAAAACTTGATGCATTGTTCATGCTCTTAGATTATAATTTTGTTTGTTTCAGTGCACTAATTGAATGCAAGTTTTTTCTAGTGCAAAAGAATGCAAGCGACAGTGCGGATGAGATTGGTGAATCAATTCAAATAGAAGATGGTAGAAGGAAGTTGTGTTATTATGAAACGCTACACTCTGAGTGAAATACAATTACGTATCATATCGAGGTTGAGAATTACTCCATCCGACAAGCGTTTAATGTTAATGATCGTCCGAAAACAGTTCCTTATTTCAGTTTCATTTCCAATGACCGTTGACAAAAGCCATGAACATTCCCTTTCGTTAGTGGGTTTGTACCTCATACCTCATGTTTTCACTCATGAACAACTATACGTAATTGTTTCAAGAGTGAAAAGCAAGAGAGGTTTTAAGGTTGTAGTATGTGATCAGGATGAAAACGTATCTAGAACGACGAAAAATGTGATGTACGAAGAAGTGTTACACGGTTTATGAACAAAGTTCTAATGGTGCGTATAATATATATTTTCAAATGATTTTTTAATATTTTGTAATTTATAATTACATCTAAATTATTGTTCACGGTTTCATTCTAATTACTTTTATGTTCGCTCTCACATACGTAAACGTTAAAGACCATAATTCATAAATTTTTTTATAGTAAATCCGTTTATGTTTTTTTAATATTGATATTTTTTTGTTACTTCTTCTAAAAATCATTTAGTAAACTATATTCAACGTTAGACGGATCTTTAATATATATAGAATTACCTCTTGATAAAATATACCATTATGTCTATCTAAGTTTGAGCATTTGGTCCGAGCTGGTCCGAGGACCGAAATGGTGCAAAATTTTCGACCGAGACCGGACCGGGTCGATCCAGTTTTCGGTCCGATCCAGTTTTCGGTCCGATCCAGTCCCATTAAGCATAATTATAAGGTTTTTGATAAGACCGGACTGAATCGACCAAACTGAAATGGTCCAAAACCTTGGTCCGAGGACCGGAGCGAAATTATACTATCCGATCTGGATCGCTCCGGGCCGGTCTGATCCGATCAATGATCCAAAATGCTCAATCCCTCTATATATCAAAGAAAATTATAAATCTTGTCAATTACTACGCAACTAAAAACGATAACAATATTATAAACTTTAAGTGAGAAAACGTTCATGTTTATTTAACCCACATAGCCTATAACCACAATCTCTTTAAGTTCATGAAATATTTGATCACACAGTTGATGATATTTATTTGAGAGGGCGACATGGTTGGAACTAAGGGGTGTCGGAAGGGTGTGGAGAGGGACCATAACTCTCCGCGTTCGTGTTGATTGCTTGCGGCGATGGGCACTTATAATAACATAAAGAGTAAAATGCATATATGGTCACTGTGGTATGTCAATTTTGCATATATCCTACTTGGTCTTTTGAAAGTGCAAACACTCTACTTGTGGGTTAGTTTGAGTCCATTTTGTTACTTTGACCTAACAGAGTTATGTGTTACCGTTATCATGGTTCAATTAAAGGACAAAACTGTAATTTCTATTTTTTTAAACAATCACATATTCTATCTAATTACATGGCGAATTGTTAACGCGAGTAGACAACCAAATGAGTAATATCTCAAGAGTTTGAATACTTGCCTTAAAATGACTTTGTCCCACATAATATATCCAGCATTCGTTAGATTTATAATGGTAATATTTCTACGGTTTTCTCTGTGCCCTGTCAACAAGATGATCTTGAACCAAGCCTCAAAACATTCTCATATAGCTTTAAACTTGGTTTTATTACGGGTGCCACTCCCTCAGAGATCCATTTATCGAATTGGGCACTGTCGAAAAAATCCAACTTACATATAAAACCTCATAAACATATTAGAGTTTGTCCATCCTACTCTCACATACAAACCATTAATACTAATGATGACCACTCAAGTGGTTTAAATTGTGACCGACTGATCTTTCTAGTCACACCTCCTCCGACTTCGGTTATTGGACGCAAGACGGATCAAGATAACATCCAATCTCGTCCCCGTAAAATAAAAGGTCATCCAAGATTAAGGAAGGATGGTTGGATGGGATTTTAATTCTGTGAGATTTCAACCGCCACCACTGAATTTATTAACATGGAGATTGAGTTCAATGGTTACAGAAACGAAAATGTAAACTAGGCCAACGAAGTTTACATTTGGTTGTATAGTTGTACAGAAAGTGATGCTGAGAGTACGTTAACAATTCACCATGGGAATTAGATATGTGAATGTTTAAAAAATAGAAATTATGTAGGAAAACTATAACACTTTTATTTATAAATCAAATAAATAAAATTAATTAAATTAACATAAACTAAATAGCAGAATATAAATAACAGAAAAACAAACACAGACATAATTATAAACGATAATTAAATAAAACAATAAAATAAAGAAAAGACTTACTAAATCACCAGCAAGTCGAGATACGTGTTAGACACGCTTAGCACTAAAGAGCTGAGGCACGTGTTTGACACGCTTCCCTTAAAAGTTAAAACAGATTCGTCGTCTGTTTCCCAGGGTACAACAGCCGAAACAGTAAGTTGTAATGTCGGACTTAACAAAACTGCCCGGAATTTCACCTTTACAGATGCATACTCCATATGTTGGAAATCAATAATAATACTTATTGATTTGATGTGTGTAAAAGCTATGTAATTAGGCCTCTATTTATACACAATAGACTCCCTTCCAGTTTACTCATCCCACCGATGTGGGACAAAAAATAAACTATTTTTCCTTTTTAAGCATGTTACCAAATGCCTAACTTTAAGACACTGTCAAATACATTATATTGAACTGTTAATTATCAGAATTACGCGTGTATTTGGTGTTTGTATATTTTCAGGTAAAATAGGTACATTTGAGACAAACACGAGCTTTCAAGGATTAATTTGATCAAAAGACGAAGAAAAGGACGAAAGATGATCAAAGGACCTTATTTGCCAAACCTCCAAAGATCAAGGGCTTAAAGTGCAATTACTACAATGATGAAGGATGGAAAAGATATTACTTAAAAGCTTTATACACATTTGGAAAGAAATTAAAATTGGAAGGACCAAAAGGAAAATAGAAGGAAAGTTAACAGATTTATTAACTTTGGTCTCTTGACCAAGACCGGTCAACAAACATACAATAAACATTTACGCGTCTTTCTTCTCCAACGTGAAGAGAGAGAGAAAACTGGTTATTCATCTTTCCATCTCTTAACCTGCAAACTCAAATCACGAACGATCAAGAAGGATTCAAGTGAAGACATAAACTACAAAAATACTCCTCTCGTTATCCTCTACAAGACGGTCTCAATGAATTTGATCAAGGAAGAAGAACGAAGAAACCCCCAAATTATGATGAAGATGAAGGATGAGTAAATCTCGTATTAAACACGTGGCACAACTGGATTGGTGGAGCCACGTCATCAATCTTCCCTCGACGCCTATATAAAGGAGAAAAGACCTCATTTGTAACCGGTTAGCATAGGAGTAGATTTCACACAGTTAGTTGTAGGAGTAGAATTAATTAGTTAGAATTTCACACAGTATCATTTCTAGTTAGTTGATTCTGTTAAAACGTTCAGTTTTCAGTTGTAACCGTCTTCCATTAATGAAAAACCTTTAGTTCTTCATTCTTCTTTCGTTCTAACCAATCTTATGCTCTGTTTTCGATTGTCACATAATTCTGAATTAGTTGTTATAGTTACATTTCCGTTACTTTGTTATGTCAAACTTAGCCTTTGATGTTCTTAAATTCTTTTCTTTCAACTGCTTCAAAAGTTTACTTTTGATTCTCTTTCTTAGTAGTTTAATGGATTACATTTTTCTGTTATAGCTGTTAAATTTCGCTTCAAATACTGTTCACAGCAGCTTTGTTATTTCGATATTGAGAGATTGTTTCGTTAGGTTATGAGTTCGGTAAGCTCATAAGTCGTTTTGTACGGATAAGTTTAGCTTCGATTTTAGTTTTCGGTTCGAGTTCAATAGCATTTTTTTTCGATATCAGCAGGCATCGTTCGTTATAAATCAGTTAATACAGGAAATCAGTGCATACAGGATTCAGAATTAAAGGATTTTCTTAGTTTTTCTTCGTATTTGTTTCGAGTTTTACAGGATTAGAGGTTGCTGAATGATCGATAGTTGTAAAAGACTCTTGGTTCTTAGTTGAATTTCGTTGATTTCAGTTCAATTTAGAAGTTGCTGTTCACGAGAATAGGTTTCAGAGTCGAAGGATCTGTTTGGCTGTTTTTCGTGTCTGTTTCGAGTTTTGCAGGTTTCGGATTCTTAGATTCAAACCGGCGATTTCAGTAGATAAGGAGGCGTTGTAGAGATTAGCTTTTAAGCCGGTTCAGCGCCGAGCTTCTCGACTCAACGGTCTTACTTCGGATGTCATGGTTAAGCGCCTTTTACTTTCCCGCAAAATATAGTTTGATCAGCTAGCTTGTAATCTTAGTGTAATTCTGATTTCTATATGTACATTTACCTGTGTTAAATGTTGTTTAGTAACTGTTAAAGTCTATTGCATAGTTCTTGTTGATTTTGCTTGAGATATGTTCTTTAGAAGGAAGGTCATCATTGTTTTAGCTTAGACAGATTTAGGACTTAGTTTGCTTGCTTTGAAACTCAGTTTTTACTGGTTTTTGATGGAAGTCAGTTAGTTTAGAAATGAATCTGTGGTGAGTACAGATACATACAAATGCAATTGAATAAGTTTCAGTCATGTACGCATTAGGTCCTTCATAGTTATACTTCATATTACAGTCACAGTCCCGTGTAACGATTGTTAGTTCTTTCCGTTAGTTAGAGTTAACTTTGTTATTTTGAATACTTGGCTGTTGGACTTTAGGCTTGCTGTTGGGCCAGTAGATGGTTACTTGGGCCATCAGTTTAGTAATTGGGCTTCATTCATTTAAATTTGAATTGGTTGAATTCATAGATTTAGAAAACGTAATCTCATTTTGTGTTGGATGTCAAATTTTCATTTTATAAAATTTGTATTTTAGATATTATAAAAAGTAGGTCTTTAATAAAAATTTCTTTTATTTTTCATAGAAATTAGTTTTTGTGAATTTTGTATTTTCAATTTTTTTATTTTGTATTTTAGCAATCTAATATTTTGCGTGCATTAGATAATTGTACCATTAGCTTATTTGATTGTACTTTGTGCATTTTGATTGGTAATTGCAATATGATTTTAGGTTAGTACGTATACATAGTATTATAGATATTTTTACATTTTTATTTGCCTTTTGCCAAGTAGAAATAGAATCCAAACAATTTTGTATAACCAAAAACAATCAAGTCTTAATTAGAAATTGTTATATCAATTCGAATCGAGCTGAGAAGACAACTAAACTAAAAACGAAATATTAATATCTCATTCACATCACCTTCATTTTGGACACATAAAGGCTCATTGCGAAGCTCTCTTCAAGGAGAACGCGAACCTATAAAGTATCACTAATATATATGATACATACATATATATAATTGTGTCCAAAGTTGGTCAAAAGTATATTTTGCTAACAATATTTTCCAACGATCCCCCACATGAATAGAGATCGGTTGTAATACACTAAAGTTTCAATAAAATTCCAACAGTTGAATCTTACATAGGATAGGTAGGTGTGACCCTTTGAACCTTCCCTTGTGAGATGCACTTAGTCTCCTAGATCTAAGTAGTCGCGATGTCTTTGAACTTAGCCTCTATTTACGTAGACGACAATACACACTCACACAAGACTCTCCCTAACATTGTCAAGTCCTTATAGTCGTGTTCGTTATGGTCATGAACACTAGCCTGGTTCTGCAAGAGCTCTTAGAAATTGCGCCCCCACAATTTCTTTCGAAGCGACCCCTACTTCTCTCTCACATAGTTGATTTCATCTTGAATCATTAAAAACATATGTTTTATGATTTCATCTTGAATCATCATGCTTTATGGTTTCATCCTGAATCATTTAAGCCATATGTTTAACCTCTCAATAAGTCACATTGTTCTAGGAATGGACTAGAAAAGTTACTGTATTAAGTAACTCCCCCACATTGACGTGACTTCCCCCATATTTCTATGATTAGGTTTTCCTATTGAACCCAGATCTTGGGATATCCAGTCAACTGGGTTAGGTTTTCCTTCATAGAAACTCATTCTTTCAAGGGCTTTAGTCCCATTCCTTTAGACGACTCACTAACTAACTCTCTGCTTAAGCCTTTCGTAAGCGGATCTGCGATGTTATCCTTTGACGTTACGTATTCAATCGTGATAACTCTAGTTGAGGGTAGTTGTCGCAACAATCACAATCTATGATGGATATGTCTCGACTTACCGTTTTACATTTGTGATATGAGCTCTGTCAAATTCTATTGACTATCACACTTTATAAACATGGTTGTTACCGGTATACGCCTCTTGGTATGTCCTTTACGAATTAACGTAAACTATCCTGCATATTCTAAAAATTTATCTCAAATAATAAATTCATATTTCATCATAGATTTAGCTATAATTGTCTCTTTGAAATACTTCAAGATTTCTAGGACATATCTTTCCACTTAGGATAAATACATCCCCTCTAGTAGATTTAGATTCTTATATGTAAGAATCTATATTTTCATTACTCTATCACTTGATAGTAGTAGGATATCTTCCATAATGCAATATTATTAGTATCATAGTACTCAAGTAATACTTATTCAAATGGTCCCCACTTGAATTACTAATATATCTGCTTGCCTGATTATAAGTTCTAAATCAGATCATACACACATCATTAGACACATAAGATACTCAATATTCTTTGAGTATTCAAAATGGGAAACAATTTTACCTCTATTTTAAATAGATTTAAAAAAATGTCATTGGACTCTAGCTAGGCTGGAATCCCCCACATTGAACCTCTCATTAATATTGTTTTTCTTAATGTTTGACTTCAAAACGAACCTATATAGGTTCAACAAACCCAACAACTAATGAAATTCATGTCAAATACTGACTCCAACAGATCATTAGTGGATTTATTCATCTTGTTATCACTTCTAGTGATAAGTATATTCATGTATAAACACAATAGTACATATTTACTATTGATCACACGTACATACATCAAATTTGAATCCACATTCTGACATGATATGGTCAAAAAGTTTGATGTCATTGTTTGGTAGCTTGTCTTAAACTATATAATGACTTAATTAGTCTAGAAACTTTTCTCTCTAACATAGGAACTATGAAACCCTCAGGCTGGTTCATGTATAGTTCCTTTTTCTAAATCCTTGTTTAGAAATATCGTTTTCACATTCCCATAAGAAACTTCCAAATTTCTTAATACGGTCAATAAAGTACCATCATAATTGAGGTTTTTCGTGTAACATGCAAATAGGCATCAAAGGAAGATAGACCTTCTCGTTTTAAATTCTTTGATTACCAATACTTCTTTGCACATGTCAATGGTGACATCGACTTTTATCTGCTTTTTGAAGATCCATTTATAGCCTAGTGGTTCTTATTGTTTGACTTCAAAACGAATCCATATGGGTTCAACAAACCCAACAACTAATGAAATTCATGTCAAATACTGACTCCAACAGATCATTAGTGGATTTATTCATCTTGTTATCACTTCTAGTGATAAGTATATTCATGTATAAACACAAGAGTACATATTTACAATTGATAACACGTACATACATCAAATTTGAATCCACATTCTGACATGATATGGTCAAAAAATTTGATGTCATTGTTTGGTAGCTTGTCTTAAACCATATAATGACTTAATTAGTGTACAAACTTTTCTCTCTAGTATAGGAACTATGAAACCCTCAGGCTGGTTCATGTATAGTTCCTTTTTCTAAATCCTTGTTTAGAAATATCGTTTTCACATTCACATAAGGAACTTCCAAATTTCTTAATGCGGTCAATAAAGTACCATCATAATTGAGGTTTTTCGTGTAACATGCAAATAAGCATCAAAGGAAGATCGACCTTCTCGTTTTTTAAATTCTTTGATTACCAATATTTCTTTGCACATGTCAATGGTGACATCGACTTTTATCTGCTTTTTGAAGATCCATTTATAGCCTAGTGGTTCTTATTGTTTGACTTTAAAACGAATCCGTATGGGTTCAACAAACCCAACAACTAATGAAATTCATGTCAAATACTCACTCCAACAGATCATTAGTGGATTTATTCATCTTGTTATCACTTCTAGTGATAAGTATATTCATGTATAAACACAATAGTACATATTTACTATTGATCACATGTACATACATCAAATTTGAATCCACATTCTGACATGATATGGTCAAAAAGTTTGATGTCATTGTTTGGTAGCTTGTCTTAAACCATATAATGACTTAATTAGTCTACAAACTTTTCTCTCTAGCATAGGAACTATGAAACCCTCAGGCTGGTTCATGTATAGTTCTTTTTTCTAAATCCTTGTTTAGAAATATCATTTTCAAATTCACATAAGAAACTTCCAAATATCTTAATGCGGTCAATAAAGTACCATCATAATTGAGTTTTTTCGTGTAACATGCAAATAAGCATCAAAGAAAGATAGACCTTCTCGTTTTTTAAATTCTTTGATTACCAATAGTTCTTTGCACATGTCAATGGTGACATCGACTATTATCTGCTTTTTGAAGATCCATTTATAGCCTAGTGGTTTACAACTTAAGGTACATCCAAGAGCTTCTAATTTTACTTTTGTAAAATAGAATCTATTTCACTTTTAATGGCTTCTTTCTATTGCTACCCTTTCAAAGAAGTTACTGTTTCTCGGTAAGAAGTAGACTCATTTTTACATTTTTTCACCATAAAAGAAACAAAAACCGAATCTAACCAATCTCTCGGTTCATGCCATTTTGTTTCTTATTAGTTTAACCTCTTCTTGGGTCAATCTTGTCTCTCTTCTAAGAGATCAATATCATCTCGTTGTCTCCGACCTTGGACAACCTCGTCATCTATTCTAGATGATCTTTCAATTTCCTTCGTAAACAAGGAATATATTTCTGAAGAATGAATCATTCCTTAATTCCATCACTATGTCTATTTTCGATTCATGTACAATGAAACGATAAGCACTGCTATTCATAACAAATCCTGTGAACATACAATCCATAGTTTTAGGTCCAATCTTTTGAACCATGAATTTCATACGAATATCTTAGCTAGATATACCCCACATTTGTAAGTACTTATAAGATAGTTTTCTTCTCACCCATAGTTCGTAAGAAGTGTCTTATTTTATTTACAAGGAATCTTATCTAAAAGATAAGTAATTGATATAATCGCTTTCCCCCACATGCCATGGCTTAAACCTGGACTTAAGAACATGGAATTAACCATTTCTTCGAAGGCACGATTCTTTTCTATATCAAGAGCAATGAATTTGTGTCTTACTCTAAGTTTAGCATAAAAATTTAGAAATGGAGACACATATTCACCTCCAATAACTTTGAATCACCTTATTATCGATAATAAGTTGGTTCTCAACTTATGTATATAGATCAAGCTTGTCTATATCCTTACTCTCAAGTAAGTGTAAGTAGCAATATTTTGTACCACATTCAGCCAATATGATGAAGTACACGATACTCTATACCTTAGTAGGTATCAATTCCAAATCACATAAAACCATGTGAATCATATCAAGGTTTTCAGTTATTTCTATTCAACCAAGAGAAAAGACTTGTCAAATTGGCTTCAACGTAATTTTTAATTTTATAGTCCGTGTCAATATAAAAATAGGTATCCAATTTAGACAACATGTTGAGTAAAATTTAAAACATGTCAAAGTAAGTTATACCATATATTTAAAAAACAAACAAATAAGTCGAATTCACCCTCATTTTCTTAAAATGACCATTTGAAAACATAATTAACTTAACCATTCTAAAGGCATAATCCGTATGCACTTAATTTACATTATTCGTTAAATCGATTTTTATTTGATTCAGACACAAATGAAAGCCAAATTTCATTAAACAACCATCCAGATTCAAGATTCCTACAAATCTTCGGCACACACAACGTTGGTTAACTTAGTTTCTTTTCCAGATGTAAATCACATCTTTTTCCTTGATATTAGCAGTTGGAGAGTTGTCGAAACTCGTTCTCTCCATTCTCAACTGCAATATAAGAGTTAATCAAACTCTTATCACCATATATATGACATGATACAGAAGTGCTGATGCACCATTATCTATGGTTGGATTCACTCATGACCTCAGTTATCATGTCATTCTAGCCATTTAACGCATAGTTACGGCACAAAAGGTTTCTGAATGCTTTAAAGCATCTACCGTACACATAACTCGAGTATCGGTCTCCCATTTTACAAGTAAGGGAGCAGATCTTTTAGATGTCATTCGTGACATTCCAAATAATTTGTTAATCCGGTATCTCATAATTAGTTTGAAACTAATTTTTGTTACTATTAACAACGTTCTAAATCACATAGTGTTTCTTATCCAAAACGAATTAAATCGAATTTTGTTTCAAGCCACTAATGTTTTGTACGATCCGTTACACAAAACCACTTTAAAGAAAGTCTTTCGACTAAACAATTAAAGAATGTCTCCTATGGCATAATCTTTCTAACAAAACCACATATGTTGTCAATCTTCATCACGAAGATCTTAATATATCAATTTCATATTCTACAATGAAACTCAACAAGGTTTCAGTAGATCCATTCTTTTAAAGAAACTCAACAAGGTTTCAATAGATATGCCTTTAAACTCAACAATGTCTTTATAGGTATATCTATAAACTCAACAAGGTTTCTATAGGTATATCTATAAACTCAACAAGGTTTCAAGAATATATATGGTTTATATTAAACTCGACCCAATTTAAAATAAATTACACAAGTCAAACAAACACTTCCACTTATTTAGTAAAATAATGTATGTAATCTGATATTTAATGATAACTCGTACCATTGCCAATATCTTGTTTCAAAAAAAATTCTTCTTGATTTCATTGAACACGTTCCAAAAAATCTAATAAAATAACAACTTGCATTTTATGAGATCAATGAATACATTCTAATAATCTCATAAAATAGCAGCTTATATTTTACGAGATTTGTGTCAAAGAAGCTCCAGTTGGTTTCAATGAATCTAAATTCATCATGATTTCAATCATGTTGTAGTTGGCGCACCAATTATATTTACAAGATACACTAGGGTTACAATTGTGTTACCACAAGTTAAGAACTATTGAAATAATTTGGTATCTAATAAACTCAACATGGTTTATATAAACTTGTACCAAATTTGATTAAAAAAAACTCAATCATGGCTTCAGTGAATCTAAGTTAAAACTATAACATATGTAATAAACAAACTAAACGATCAGTTTGAACGCAAACTCATCATGGTTTCAGAACAAACTGATACGATAAACTGTTTTAAAAAATCGTTTATAAATCTGTAACACCAGATCTGTTAATTAAAACTATGTTTACTTAAAAGCTGATTTCCTAAAGAAACACAATCTTGGTTTCGAGAGAATACAGTTTGTATAAAAATAAGTTAATTAAATTAATATGTTTTTAGCAAAAAAAAATTGTTTAATTCTGTTACACAGAATCTGTTTTAAGACTGTATGGAAACTATAACACTTTTATTTATAAATCAAATAAATAAAATTAATTAAATTAACATAAACTAAATAACAGAATATAAATAACAGAAAAACAAACACATACATAATTATAAACGATAATTAAATAAAACAATAAAATAAAGAAAAGACTTACTAAATCACTAGCAAGTCGATATACGTGTTAGACACACTTAGCACTAAAGAGCCGAGACACGTGTTTGACACGCTTCTCTTAAAACAGATTCGTCGTCTGTTTCCCAGGGTACAACAGCCAAAACAGTAAGTTGTACTGTCGGACTTAACAAAACTGGCCGAAATTTCACCATTACAGATGCGTACTCCATATGTTAGAAATCAAGAATAATACTTATTGATTTGATGTGTGTAAAAGCTATGTAATTAGCAATGTTTTCAGACCCGGGTTGACCCGGTTCCGGCCGAAAAATCGGGTCATATTGACCCGGGTTTCATATTTTTGAAACCCGGCTTGACCCGGCGGGTTTGGGGTGACCCGGGTCAACCCGGTTCTCAAGACCCGGCCGGGTTTCGAAATTTTCGGGTTTTTTTTAAAAAGGTTTTAAAAAATTTACGTATTTGCGATAAAATTTTATTTTTACATATTATATTGCTTGGTAAACAATTTATATTTTCAATATACATAAGTTTTTATAGTTTTTGTAAGTATAATTTTATTAACTATTAAAAATGAAAAAAAAAAATTTAGAAAGCCGGGTTAACCCGGGTTGACCCGGACCTGGCGACTCGACCGGGTCAATCTAAGACCCGGGTTTTAAAACATTGGTAATTAGGCCTCTATTTATACGCAATAGACTCCCTTTCAGTTTACTCATCCCACCGATGTAGGACAAAAAAAAAACTATTTTTCTTCTTTAAGCATGTTACCAAATGCCTAACTTTGAGACACGATATCTCATTCACATCACCTTCATTTTGGACACATAAAGGCTCATTGCGAAGCTCTATTCAAGTTGAACGCGAACCTATAAAGTATCACTAATATATATGATACATACATATACATAATTGTGTCCAAAGTTGGTCAAAAGTATATTTTGCCAACAATATTTTTCAACAAATTATAACTGTCTTTTGAATAAACCATGATAACAGTCAACATATAACTCCGTTAAGTCAAGGTATATCAAAATGGACTCAAACTATCCCCGTGTCTACACTTTCAAAAGACCAAGTAAGATATATGCAAAATTAACATAGCACAATAACCATATCTGCATTTTACTCTAACATAAACAAAGAGTACTAATAAAGCATATTCATGTGACATCCGGTCCAAATTTACGATCACAGCCCTCATTACAGAGATGAAAGTCGCATCCACGAGGTGTGTGAATACGATCACCTATACAAGTTTTTCCCACCACATGTGACTCCAAATCTGCAAATACATAATGCATACATGTCATCATTTGGCGATTATTTTGCCAAAAATAGCACGACAAATGAATTTCTACTCTAATTTTCCAGTAGCGGCTAACAAATGTGTGCGTACTCTTCACCACGATTATTAAGAAATTCAATGAGTTTTACATAACACATCAACCAGGGACGAAACCAATACTAAATATCGCCAGGTGCATATAAAATTTTGAACCAAAATATTAGAAGCATATACCGATATGATGGACCGGATGCATTTAACATAAATTTAAGAAAATTTGATATTTCTCTCAAAATTAACATTACGTCGGAAAAAATCATGGGTTCCCAAACACTTGCGAACCCCCCTTCTGTCCCTCACATGAACGGAATGGGGCAACATAACTTATAATACGAGAGAGTTAGTATAGTTTCTATAAGTTTCTCGTAAATGCTACTTTATAAAAAAAACATTGTCTTTATCCACATGATAAATACAACACATATGGTGAAAAACGTGAATTTTGCCATATTTAACTGCATTTGTGATGTAGTAGTATTTTTACATGCTTATATATATAGACACCTTACTCATAATTGTGGTTATGGTAACTATTAAAAAATATGAGATTTTTATCCATATTTATTTAATTCATGTATCTTGTTATTATTGAATTGTGTGCATAATTTTTTTTATTTAATTCACGTATCTTGTCATCAAAATATTTTCATTTTAATTATGATGCATGCTTAATTTTATGCTTAATTGTCATGCATTTAATTGTCATCAAAATATTTTCATCAAAATATTTTCATTTAAGTGCTAGTCATAACTAAAAGATGACAAATTTTACTGCATATTTTGTATAATTAATAAATTTTATCACACACGCATATTACAAAATTGTGAATTTAGTTACAATGATTTTCATTTGTTTTTTTTAGTTCTCAAAATATGAAAGGCTTTAATAAAAATATATAGAAGGTAATGTAGAAAAAATCTTTTTTTAGATAGAGGGAACTATTTGTTTAACTAAAAAGATGCCGGCGAAAAGTTTTTTATAACGAGAAAAATGAGATATTGATATACTTTTGACGTACATATAATTTTATAAAATATGTTATGTAACATGCTTAGCAACACTCTTAGTTTCAACGTATTCTATCTTCTCTATGGTTCTTCTTCATAAATTAAAAACCAAAACCCAAAAATAAAACGTGTTTTCTTGTATGTTTGTTCATCTTTGTGTGCACATATTGAAACTAAGAGGGCACGGAATGGTGGCGCCGTGGGGTGCCAAACCTACGGCGTTGGCCGCGCGATGACTCCGCGAAACGGAAAAACCCACGGCGTTGGCTTGTGGCGTGGGTATACCCACTTGGCGTGATTCAAGTTTTCAGCTTTTTTGTTTTTTTTTTCTACGTTTTTTTGTGTATTGTGTGTGTATTGAGGAAGAAGAAAGGGTTATTGTGTGTATTGTGGGACCTATATTCACCCATCACTTGGAGTGATGACTCCCCACTTTTTTTCATGTGAGTGAGTGAGTGAGTTTCGATGATGTAGCACCCGAAAAACCTATCACTCCAAGTGATGGTTCCTTGTGCTCTAAGTATATTTGTACTTTCAGAAAACCAACGATTTCTACATAAAAATTATACTTCGTTGGATTTAATTAAGTGTGGCACGTCCTACACAGGGTGTTGTTTGTTGTCACCACTCCCGACCCGTTTGACCTGTTGTAAATGTGGGAAACGGTATATACTTTTATTAAAAGAATAATAAAATTAACAGAAAACAAAGAACAGAATTAAATAACAAATAAAATTGAAAGCAGTAAAAGTAAGACGAGGCACGTGTTTAACACGCTTCCCTTAAAACAGATTCGCCGTCTGTTTCCCAGGGTACAACGTCCAAAGCTGTTGTACAGCCGGACTAGACAAACTTGCCTGAAAGATCACGGAAGCCTTCTGCGTTTCTGATCGAGAACTGCTGGAAAAATCGTCTGGTTATGGAGTATGAAAAGCTGTGTTTTTTTTTCTGATGTGAAAACTGAATGAGAATGGGTTATATTTATACTGAAAACTTTACTTGTTCTCAAAGAAAATATATACCACAGTCAGAAAAATCTGTTATAACTAAAACAGATTTCTTGTCTGTCTTTGTAACACAAAATATTATGTTTCTGTTTCTATTCCTAAAATAGATGTACAGAATTCTCTGAAAAAATAAATCGAATTCGCAGCAAAAAAGATACCGAAATCTGCCCGCACCCAAGCCAGTTTTCGGAGCTGCATTCGTGTCCGCAGGTCGCGCGCTCGTGCACAAGTTCAGTAGCTTCGAACCCGTTTTTGGCCTAGAAATCCCACTTTCTGCACCCCCCCCTGCGCGCGCGTAGGCGTGGGAGTAAAAACCCACAAATGAATATTGTAGGGTAGAAACTAGGATTTCCTTATAAACATGTTTTCACTTCATGTTTCAAGCGATGTGGGACAAATATTTTTCCAAATATTGTGTTTCACGTGACTCACTTTGAGACACGATATCTCATTCATATTAACTCCATATTGGACATACTTTAGCTCGTTGCGAAGCTCTCTTCGAGGAGAACGCAAAGCTACTAAGTACTACGAATATATATAATATATATATATATATAAATTTATGTCCAAAGTATTGCAAAAATCATATTTTGCAAAACATTTTCCAACAATCCCCCACATGAATGGGAATCGGTCGAAAACACACGAAAGTTTCGGCAAAATTTCTACGGTTAAGTCCTGCATAGGATAGGTAGGTGTAACCCTTTGAACCTTCCCTTGTGAGATGCACTTAGTCTCCTAGATCTGAGTAGACGCGATGTCCTTGAACTCAGCCTCTGTTTACGTAGACGACAATACACACTCACACAAGACTCTCCCTGACCTTGTCAAGTCCTCATAGTCGTGTTCGTTATGGTCATGAACACTCGCCTGGTTCTGCAAGAGCTCTTAGAAATTGCGCCCCCACAATTTCCTTCGAAGCGACCCCACTTCTCTCTCACATAGGTGATTTCATCTTGAATCATTAAAAACATATGTTTTATGATTTCATCTTGAATCTTTATGCTTTATGATTTCATCCTGAATCATTAAGCCATATGTTTAACCTCTCAACAAGTCACATTGTTCTAGGAATGGACTAGGAAAGTTACTTTATTAAGTAACTCCCCCACATTGACGTGACTTCCCCCACATTTCTATGATTAGGTTGTCCTATTGAACCCAGATCTTGGGATCTCCAGTCAACTGGGTTAGGTTTTCCTTCATAGAAACTCATTCCTTCAAGGGCTTTAGTCCCATTCCTTTAGACGACTTACTAACTAACTCTCTGCTTAAGCCTTTCGTAAGCGGATCTGCAATGTTATCCTTTGACTTCACATAGTCAATTGAGATAACTCCTGTTGAGAGTAGTTGTCGTACCGAATTATGTCGACGACGGATATGTCTAGACTTTCCATTATACATTGTGCTATGAGCTCTGCCAATTGCCGATTGACTATCACAATGTATACTAATGGCCGTTACCGGTTTAAGCCACCTGGGTATGTCCTCTACGAATTGACGTAGCCATTCCGCCTCTTCTCCGCATTTATCTAACGCGATAAATTCTGATTCCATCGTGGACTTAGCTATTACAGTTTGCTTGGAAGACTTCCAAGATATAGCGGCCCCTCCCAGTGTAAACACATATCCACTGGTCGATCTAGAATCCTTTATGTCAGATATCCAATTTGCATCACTGTATCCTTCAATAACAGCTGGATATCTAGCATAATTCAGTCCATAATCACGACTGTATCTCAAATAATGAAGTACCCTAGTCATAGCTTTCCAATGTGCATCACTTGGATTACTAGTATATCTACTCAGCCTGCTAACAGCATATGCTAAGTCAGGTCGGGTACATGTCATCAAATACATTAACATGCCAATAATTCTTGAATACTCTAATTGGGCAACACCTACGCCTCTATTTTTAGATAGATGCAAACTGGTGTCTATTGGAGTTCTAGCTAGGCCGGAATCCCCCGCATTATGAGTATTAAGAATTTTGTCCACGTAATGTGCTTGACTTAATGCAAGTCCACTTTGAGTTCGTATGATCTTTATTCCAAGGATCACATCAGCCAAACCCATATCTTTCATGTCAAACTTTGATTTCAACATATCTTTAGTAGACTTGATTATCTTGTCGTTACTGCCAACGATAAGCATATCATCGACATAAAGACACAAGATTACATATCCACTATTCGTGTCTTTGACATAAACACACTTGTCGCATTCATTAATTTTGAATCCACCCTCTATCATGGCGTGATCAAACTTTTGATGCCATTGTTTTGGAGCTTGCTTTAAGCCATACAATGACTTAACAAGCCTACAAACTTTGCTCTCTTGTCCAGGAGCCATGAAACCCTCGGGTTGGTTCATGTATATTTCTTCTTCTAAATCTCCATTTAGAAAAGCCGTTTTCACATCCATTTGGTGAACTTCTAAATTTCTTAATGCGGCAATAGCAAGAATCATCCTAATAGAAGTTATTCGCGTAACAGGCGAATAAGTATCAAAGTAATCTAGACCTTCGCGTTGTCTAAAACCTTTGATCACCAATCTTGCTTTGTACTTATCAATGGTGCCATCAGCTTTCATCTTCTTCTTGAAGATCCATTTATAGGCTAGTGGTTTACAACCAGGAGGTAAATCCACGAGCTCCCAAGTATGATTTTGTAAAATAGACTCTATTTCACTATTAATCGCTTCTTTCCATCGAGGTCCTTCCGAGGAATTTACAGCTTCTTGATAAGAAGTAGGTTCATTTTCTACCATAAAAGAGACAAAATCGGGTCCAAAGGATTTCTCGGTTCTCGCCCGTTTGCTTCTTCTAGGTTCAACCTCTTCTTCCTCGGGTTGATCTTGTCTCTCATCTTGGAGATCATCATCATCTCGTTGTCTCTTATCTTGGACAACTGCATCATCTATTCTAGATGTGCTTCCATTTTCCTTCTTTAAACAAGGAAATATGTTTTCAAAGAAGGACGCATTCCTTGATTCCATAACTGTGTTCTTGTGTATATCAGGATTTTTCGAATCATGTACAATGAAACGATACGCACTGCTATTCTTAGCATATCCAATGAATATACAATCCACAGATTTAGGTCCAATCGTTTGGGCCTTAGGTGTCGGCACAGCTACCTTGGCTAGACACCCCCACACTCGTAAGTACTGGTATGATGGTTTTCTTCCCATCCACAGTTCATATGGGGTTTCCTCTTTATCCTTACGAGGTATCTTGTTTAAAAGATAAGTAGCCGTTAGAATGGCTTCCCCCCACATGTCCCGGCTCATACCAGAACTTAACAACATGGCATTAACCATTTCTTTCAAGGTACGGTTCTTTCTTTCGGCAATACCGTTTTGCTGAGGTGAATAAGGAGCAGTAAACTCATGTCTAATTCCATGTTTCGCACATAGATCAGCAAAAGGAGACACATATTCACCTCCTCTATCACTTCGTACAACCTTGATTTTCCTACCAAGTTGATTCTCAACTTCGGTTTTGTATAGAACAAACTTGTCTATAGCTTCATCTTTACTTTTCAACAAGTAAACGTAGCAGTACTTTGTGCAATCATCAATAAACGTGATGAAGTACTTATTGCCACCTTTTGTGGGTAGTGATTTCAAATCACATATGTCTGTGTGTATCATATCAAGTGGTTCGGTTTTTCGTTCAACCGATTTGAAAGATGATCTTGTAAGTTTGGCTTCGACACAAGTTTCACACTTATAATTTAAATCAATATGAAAATTTGGTATGCCATTTAATTTAATCAAACGACGCATTGAATTAAAATTAACATGTCCAAGACGGCCATGCCACACATTAGAAGACTCAATCAAGTAAGCAGAAGAATTCATTTTATTGATATCACTCTTAACAACTATTACATTGAGCTTAAACATACCATTCAAGGCATACCCCTTACCAACATACATTTGATTCTTAGAAATTACAACTTTATCAGACTCAAAAACAAGACGAAAACCAAACTTATTCAAAAGCCATCCGGACACAAGATTCTTGCGAATCTCCGGAACATACAAGACTTTAGTCAACTTGAGCTCTTTCTCGGATGTCATCTTCAAAATAACATCTCCTTCGCCCTTGATATCAGCAGTTGCAGAGTTGCCCATGTACAGCTTCTCTCCATTGTCAACCGCTCTGAAAGAGTGAAACATACTCTTGTCAGCACACACATGACGGGTTGCCCCAGTATCAACCCACCAATCATTATTATTAGAACCTACCAGGTTAACTTCAGAGATCATGGTAACGACATCAGACACCATAGCAATCATGTCCACATTATCATTCACCATATTAGCCTCGCGTGGAGTCACCCGCTTTGGCGCTTTGCAATTAGCAGCACGATGACCTGGCTTGTCACAGTTGAAGCAATTTCCTTGGAACTTCTGCTTCGTAATTCCAGCCTTAGGAGCAAGGTACTCAGACTTCCCTTTGCTCTTCTTGTCATTCTTCCCTTTTCCAAAGCTCTTGCCTTTAGACTTTGAAGAAGACGAACCATGCTCAACCATATTTGCCTTGGCAGAATCAGGTGTATAAGTGTTTTTCTGAGCCAGCTTGTTGTCCTCTTCAATACGAAGACGAACAACCAAGTCTTCAACAGTCATCTCCTTTCGCTTATGCTTCAAGTAGTTTTTAAATTCTACCCAGCTTGCACGGCTTGTTGATTTTCGGGTACACCTTCTTTAGGAGGTTCCACCTGAGGTACAGTCTCCTTTAAGAACTTCGCAAGGTTCAAAGTAGTGAGATAGAAGAACATCTTCTGCTGCCACCTCTTAAAATTCTGTCCATTGAATTTTTCTGGTTTTTTAGCATGATTAGCAACTGTGTGGGGAACTGGCGCACCAGTTACATTCACAGTAGTAGTTGCAGGAGTTACAGGAGTGCTGGTAGACATCCTGAAAGATCAAACAAGATCAAAACACAAACAGTTAGACAACTGTTATAAATCTGTATATAAGAAATTCAATCGTGATCTCTATATACTTATAGTGGATCTGCTTCAAAGAAACTCAATCTTGGTTTCAATGAATCAGATGTAATTATCAAACGTATCAGTTTAACAGAAACACAATCTTGGTTTCAATAAACTGATTAGAACAACTGCTAAAAAAAAAAAAATCTTAACTGTTAATTAAAATCTGTAAATTAAAACTGATTTCCAGTGAAACTCAATCCTGGTTTCGGTAGAAACAGTTTATAAATAAATCTGATAAAATTATTAATCCGATTTAATAAAAGTTTTAATTCTGTTAAACAGAATCTGTTTTAAGATTGTGGGAAACGGTGTATACTTTTATTAAAAGAATAATAAAATTAACAGAAAACAAAGAACAGAATTAAATAACAAATAAAATTGAAAGCAGTAAAAGTAAGACGAGGCACGTGTTTAACACGCTTCCCTTAAAACAGATTCGCCGTCTGTTTCCCAGGGTACAACGTCCAAAGCTGTTGTACAGCCGGACTAGACAAACTTGCCTGAAAGATCACGGAAGCCTTCTGCGTTTCTGATCGAGAACTGCTGGAAAAATCGTCTGGTTATGGAGTATGAAAAGCTGTGTTTTTTTTCTGATGTGAAAACTGAATGAGAATGGGTTATATTTATACTGAAAACTTTACTTGTTCTCAAAGAAAATATATACCACAGTCAGAAAAATCTGTTATAACTAAAACAGATTTCTTGTCTGTCTTTGTAACACAAAATATTATGTTTCTGTTTCTAAAATAGCAAAAAAGATACCGAAATCTGCCCGCACCCAAGCCAGTTTTCGGAGCTGCATTCGTGCACAAGTTCAGTAGCTTCGAACCCGTTTTTGGCCTAGAAATCCCACTTTCTGCACCCCCCCCTGCGCGCGCGTAGGCGTGGGAGTAAAAACCCACAAATGAATATTGTAGGGTAGAAACTAGGATTTCCTTATAAACATGTTTTCACTTCATGTTTCAAGCGATGTGGGACAAATATTTTTCCAAATATTGTGTTTCACGTGACTCACTTTGAGACACGATATCTCATTCATATTAACTCCATATTGGACATACTTTAGCTCGTTGCGAAGCTCTCTTCGAGGAGAACGCAAAGCTACTAAGTACTACGAATATATATAATATATATATATATAAATTTATGTCCAAACTATTGCAAAAATCATATTTTGCAAAACATTTTCCAACAGTAAATGCGAGTGAACCACGGCTGAGCCAAAACTTGCACCGTCATGCCCATTTTTCTTTACTTTTGAACTAATAGTACATACAAATGATCGAGTTGTCCAGTCGTGTACTGCCTATTTTCCAGAAACCTGGCTCTAAGTGAATGTGTAGAGTTGCATATCAATATATATTAACACATGTCAGAAAAGGACAACTGATATGAAGAACCAGTGGCTGGCCTACGTTGTCGCGGCATTTATATTATTTCTGAATAGATGAAGTCAGATATTTAGAACCAATCAATGAAGATATATGGATCAAATAGAGGCTCAGAAATGAGGGGTCACAGCAAATTTAGTTACAATAAACATTATATTTAGCCATAGCGTGAATGGAATAGAAGAACACTGGACCACTGGTTAGGAATTGTTATATTGAATAGAAATATAGAATTATGGGTTTGTTGCTGTCAAATATGAAAAAAAAAGATAAAAATGGGTAAACATGGAAATAAATTGGAGCATTGAAACGGTTAAGCCGTATTTTTGGATAAATATGTTGCAGCTATTGCTTTAGTTGTAATTACAATGTTTAGTCATGGAGCTATGGCTGTTGATGGAATTAGATTCTCATCGCAGCTGTCGCAGAAAAATTGGTATAACATATTTCTGTGACATGTTGCTGCCTCATGCAACTAAGGAGCAGGAATATGAGGATGCCTAATCTCTAACTAAAAACGAAACTAAAATATGGGGAACCCAAACTAGGATGCACCTAACCTCTACGAGAATTGGCTGGAGATGATAAAGTGACTTGTGCGTATACTGACTAGCTAGTTTGGCAGACCACACTCATAGTTTGAACCATATCTAGTGTTCTTAATTTTAATTTTCGGTTTCATATTTCCAGAATCCTAGTACTGTGCGCCTACTGTGCGCTGTACGTTTTGGTTCTCTCAATTTTTTAGCTTAGTTTTCCGAAGTGAAAGCTATACATTTGCTATCTAGACAACTTTTTTCAACGAACATCCTTATTTCTCAAAGAAATCATTACTATCATATGTGGAAATCTGTTTTTACCTTAAATTCTAATGCGGAAATTGTTATTAACAAACAATATAGGTATATAATATATCGGCAAATACAATTTGGCTGTAGATGATGCTAAACAATTCCCGATCTCTTTGCGCATTCAAGACAATCATCTAATATCATCTCGGTACTATACTTGTAAGCAAAACCTTTATCTTCGAGTTTTCTTGATCCCCATTTGATTTCTCTCTCAAATTCTTCCAAATACCTGTTAGAACAAATTTAGAATGTGTTCCAGTTTTGTGTCATCTTATTTTGAAGTTGTTAATCAAAAGAAACTCACTCTTGTTTTAGTTGTGGAAAGCTTTTCTGATAGTACTTTGCCATTTCTCCAGTTGATATAAACGAGCTAGCGCATAAGAATCCCCCGTTAACTGATGGTGCTTCTACACAAAAGATGTGCGCTTGACAAACGTCATCAACGTGTACAATTGGGACCTTTCCAAGCAATTCTTCTAAGTACTTTAGTGGTTGATAATGCATCATATCATCGGAAATTTGTGATATGAACAGCGATTGACTGACTGATCTAAGGATACCAGTACCACCAGCTACCAACCCACAACATAACGTCACCACCTCTAGTTCATTTGCTTTATCTTCTCCAATCCTTAAAGCTTCTTGCTCTGATTTTGTTTTGGCCTCGGTGTAGTCCTAAAGTAAACCCGAGCATGTAAAGAAAACAAGTATTTAGAGACACGATCATGTACAAGAACCACAGATATAGCAAAAAACATTAAAATTTCTAGTTTATACCTTTGCGTAATCAGTTCTGTAAGGAACATCAAGATGAAGAGGTGTCCAACAACTTTCGTCTATGATGGTTTTATAACCACTGCCGTCCTCTTTTAATGGCGAAGCTGCTGTCACGGAAGCAGTGTAGATGAGCCGCTTCACTGTCCCTGAGCGTATGCAAGCATCCCCAATCTCCTTAAGCGCATTAATTGTAGCATCAATGGTGTTGTTGGACTATAAAGACGCAAAAATATCACCAACTCGTAAGATAAAAGACTGGAACCTATTATTTGCGGTTATGGTTTTAATTAGCAAGGACGTAACACCTTATAGCTAGTAGTGTGAAATAAGGGGTTTACTGGGTTGAATATATCTGCTTGAAACAAATGAAGCCTTTCTTCTGCAAATGGAAAACTTTTCAAAAGTCCCACCTTGGATTCGTCACCTACAAGAAAAAAACACAGACAATATAGAGAATTAGCAAAACCTTTCTACTAATCTTTCAGGTATGATTTATCACAACCCTAGGTTAAGATATCTTCCCACACATATCGGAGAGTAGACGTATAGTCTCATCTTTGAAATTGAATTACATATAGACAATTAAATGTATGGCGAAAACAAAGTATACCCAGGTTTCTGAGAGTAGCATGGACTGTGTAACCATTTTGCAGAAGCAACTGAACCAGGGATGAACCAATGTAACCAGCACCTCCTGTGACACAAACCTTGCAGCTGCCTTTATTCTCCATTTTCAAACTAATTGTCTCAAGTACAATGCAAGTGCTGAACTTGATAAGAAACTCTATATTAATAGGCCATGATGTTAGTTTATTACCGTCTAGCCCATGTTATAGAATAGTTTTATGTGAACATGTATATCACTCTGTGTGTTGGTGTTTAAGATTATTTTAGTATAGTGTTTAGAGCTATGATTATCATATTAAATTCTTATAATGATCAATAAGCATTGACTTAACATAAAAATATAAAATAGTACATTGGTTGATACATAAGCTAAACATATAAGCTCTTAATCAAATAACTGAGCCTAATATGACGTCTAATAATATATCAGCCACCAATTGTTGGGTTACAGTTCCATTTTACGGGGGCACCGACTGTGTTTCCCACCCATGCTTTTTAGGCTGTAACTCTTTCTCAAGCATCTCATACCATAACTGTGTTGGTGGTATTTCCGAGTCGTGTGTCGATAATTAATGTGTACTACATCTTCAAACTCTTCTTGTTTGTAAAAATTAGCTTCAAACAAATGAAGCCTTTCTTATGCATATGAAAAACTTTTCTAAAGTCCCACCTACATAGTAGCACCACTTGTCATGGTGTTTTTTGTTGTCACCAATGTCAACCCGTTTGACCCATTTTTGAGGTTGTTCGTTTTGACCTGTTATTGAACACGCCCGTCATGCCCATTTTGACACTTCTAGAACACAAGGAAGAAAGGGAAAAAGAAGAGGTACCCAAGCTTCTAAGTGTAGCATGGACAGCATAACTTTTTTGTAAAATTGAATGAACCACGGCTGAGCCAAACCTTGCACCTTCAAGAGAACAGAGACCCGGTTTTTATTATCTTTCATTTTCTTTTCTTTACTTTTGGGCTAATAGTACTTACAAATGATTGAGTTGTCTAGTCGTGTACTGCCTATTTTCAAGAAACCTGGCTCTAAGTGAATGTGCAGAGTTGCATATCAATTAACACTTGTCAGAGAAGGATAATTGATATAAAGAACCAGTGGCCTAAGTTGTCGCTGCATTTATATCGTTTTTGAATTAGTGAAGTCATATATTCAGTCGTTCAAAAAAAAAGAAGTCATATATTCAGAACCAATCAATGAAGATATATAGATCAAATCGAGGCTCAGAAATGAGGGGTCAGAGCAAATTTAGCTAGACGAAACATCATATTTGGCCATAGCATGAATGTAATCGTCAAAAGAACACTGGACCACTGGTTAGGAATTGTTATAACGTACTCGCACCATAAATTAATATAAGAAAAATGTACATAATGTTTGTGTTATTGAGTAGAATTTGCTGTCAAATATGAAAAAAAGGGTAAATCTGGAAATTAATTGGCATTGAAACGGTTAAGGCGTATGTTTGGATAAATATGTTGCAGCTATTGCTGTACTTGTAATTACAATGTTTAGTCATGTGCTATGGCTGTTGAGGGAAGCATGAATTTTTAGATTCTCATCGCAGCTATCGCAGAAAATTTGTTGCGACATGTTACTGCCTCATGCACAACCTGCGACTAAGGAGCGGGAATCTGACGACGCATGAGGGCCATCTCTAACTAAAAATGAAACTAGAATTTGGGGACGTAAACTGAGATGCACCTAACTTCTACAAGCATTAGTCGGAGATAAATAAAGTGACTTGTGTGGTTGTGTAGCCATATACTACCAAGCTAGGCTGATCACATTCATAGTTTGAACAAATCCCGATCATTAGTATCATTTCATAAATATGTTTTTACCTTAAATTCTGATGCAGAAATTATTATTAACATATACCACGCAAATTATAGGCAAATACAATTTAGCCGTAGTTAACGCTAAACAATTCCCGATCTCTTTACGCATTCAAGACAATCATCTAATATCATTTCGGTACTATACTTGTAAGCAAAACCTTTATCTTCGAGTTTTCTTGATCCCCATTTGATTTCTCTCCCATATTCTTCCAAATACCTGTTAGAACAAATTTATAATGTGTTCGATTTTTGTGTCATATTAGTATGAAGTTGTTAGTTAAAATAAACTCACTCTTGTTTCAGTTGTGGAAAGCTTTTCTGATAGTACTTTGCCATTTCTCCGGTTGATACAAACGAGCTAGCGCATAAGAATCTCCCATTGACTGATGGTGTTTCGGCACAAAAGATGTGCGCTTGACAAACGTCATCAACGTGTACAATTGGGACCTTTCCAAGCAATTCTTCTAAGTACCTTAGTTGTTGATAACGCATCATATCATTGGACATTTGTGATATGAACTGCGATTGACTGGCTGATCTAAGGATACTAGTACCACCGGCCACCAACCCACAACACGTTACCACCTCTAGTTCATTTGCTTTATCTTCTCCAATTTTTAAAGCTTTTTGCTCTGATTTTGTTTTGGCCTCTGTGTAGTCCTGAAGTAAACCCCACAACAAAGTTGCATCAAACATTACTTGATACAGAAAAGAATATTGCAAGAATTTAGAGACACGATCCTGATATCACAAAAACATTTAAATTTCTGATACAAACCTTTACAAAATCATTTTGGTAAGGAACATCAAGATGAAGAGGTGTCCAACAACTTTCCTCGATGATGGCTTTATAACCACTGCCGTCCTCTTTTAACGGTGAAGCTGCTGTTACGGAAGCGGTGTAGATGAGCCGCTTCACTGTCCCCGAGCGTATGCAAGCATCCGCAATCTCCTTAAGTGCATAAATTGTTGCATCAATGGTGTTGTTGTACTATAAATATGCACAAAATATCATCAACTCATATCCGAGACTAGAATTTATTATGCGGTTACAGAATCTTTAAGTGGTTGTAATTTGCAAGAACGTAACACCTTATAGCCAGTAGTGTGAAATAAGGGGGTTGCAACATGGAAAACATAGACACATCCTTGTATTGCTTCTTCAAATTCTTCTGGTTTGTATACATCTGCTTTAAATAAATGAAGCCGCTCTTCTGAAAATGGAAAACTTTTCAGAAGTCCCACCTTGGATTCGTCACCTACAAGCAAAAAAAACATACGAATACTGAAATAGACCGATGATATAAAGAATTAGTGAAACGTTTTTACTATTCTTTCACAACCCCAGGTATGGATATCTTACAGCTTTAACTCCACACTGCCACACATACAAGGGCCATACCCTGCATATTGATAGGAGGGTAGACGCATAGTCTCATCTTTGAAATTGAATTATACACACAAATGAATGTATAAAGAAAACGAAGTATACCCAGGTTTCTGAGAGTAGCATGGACAGTGTAACCATTTTGCAGAAGCAACTGAACCAGGGATGAACCAATGTAACCAGCACCTCCTGTGACACAAACCTTGCAGCTGCCATTATTCTCCATTTCTGAACTTAAAAACGGTACTTCTCTAGTTTTCTTTTTCACTTATTGTCTCAAGTACAATGCAAGTGCTGAACTTGATAAGGAAAATCATGTTGCTGTGACTTGCAGTTGGGTGTGGTTCACAACTTCACATTCCTTGTGGTCCTCTTCTTTGTCTTGACTATGAAATGAAGGCTGTATAAAATCGTTAACTCTTGGATGTATGCTGGATCTGTAAATTTCATCAATATATGGACGTCATGAGACATCAACTCTTAATATGGTCCCACGCAGGGCAACGGTGAGGTGAGCCACACCGTGGTGACTCCATACGCTCTAATATTGTGTTCTATCTTTTTATATTTCTGAAACTTTTATTTTATTTTATTTATTTGTTTCAGATGGATAACGGGAAAGCTAAAAGTGAAACATTTAAAGAAAATTTGTTTCAACAACAATGAAAAACTTTGAAGATTAGAGTTAGAATACTTACAAAAGTTTTGAAGCTTTGTTTTGCAATACCTTATAACCAACATTCAAAAGTAATATACTCTAAATCCCCATAGCATTCTTATGTAGTATAATACCTTTTTTTTGGGATTCAACTTTGTTAATTGTTGTTTGATCTTCAGATTTGTGGTTTACTGGTTTTGATAAGTGGAATTGGTGAGTCATGTAAGTATTATGTTAATTGAAAGTATATAAAAGAAACCAGAAAGAACAGCTTATTATTGAATGACATGCGCTAATGTGATGTTTATATTTCCGTGACATGTTGCTGCCTCATGCACAACCTGCAACTAAGGAGCGGGAATCTGAGGACGCGTGAGGGCCATCTCTGACCAAATTTGAAACTAGAAATTGGGGAACCTAAACTTAGGATGCACACCTAACTTCTACGAGCATTAGTTGGAGATAAAGAAAGTGACTTGTGCGGTGCGGCCAAATACTACCAAGCTAGGCTGATCACATTCAAAGTTTGAACAACTCCCGACCATTAGTATCATATCATCATAAATCTGTTTTTACCTTAAAGTTTTTATGCAGAGATTGTTATCCCTAACATATAATACGTACTGTAATATATAGGCAAATACAATTTAACCATTGTTAACGCTCAACAATTCCCGATCTCTTTGCGCATTCAAGACAATCATCTAATATCATTTCGGTACTATACTTGAAAGTAAAACCTTTATCTTCGAGTTTTCTTGATCCCCATTTGATTTCTATCCCGCGTTCTTCCAAGTACCTATTATAACAAAATTATTATGTGTTCGAGTTCTTTGTCATCTTATTATGAAGATGTTAATCAAAATAAACTCACTCTTGATTCAGTTGTGGAAAGCTTTTCTGATAGTACTTTGCCATTTCTCCAGTTGATACAAACGAGCTAGCGCATAAGAATCTCCCATTAACTGATGGTGTTTCTATACAAAAGATGTGCGCTTGACAAACGTCATCAACGTGTACAATTGGGACCTTTCCAAGCAATTCTTCTAAGTACCTTAGTGGTTGATAATGCATCATATCATTGGAAATTTGTGATATGAACAGCGATTGACTGACTGATCTAAGGATACTAGTACCACCGGCCACCAACCCACAACATAACGTTACCACCTCTAATTCATTTGCTTTATCTTCTCCAATCTTTAAAGCTTCTTGCTCTGATTTTGTTTTGGCCTGGGTGTAGTCCTAAAGTAAACCCGAGCATGTAAAGAAAACAAGTATTTAGAGACACGATCATGTAGAAGAACCACAGATATCGCAAAAACATTTAAATTTCTTGTTCATACCTTTGAGTAATCAGTTCTGTAAGGAACATCGAGATGAATAGGTGTCCAACAACTTTCGTCTATGATGGTTTTATAACCACTACCGTCCTCTTTTAATGGCGAAGCTGCTGTCACGGAAGCGGTGTAGATGAGCCGCTTCACTGTCCCCGAGCGTATGCAGGCATCCCCAATCTCCTTAAGCGCATTAATTGTAGCATCAATGGCGTTGTTGTCCTATAGATATGCACAAAAATATCATCAACTCATAAGAAAAAGACTGGAATCTATTATTTGCGGATATGGTTGTAATTAGCAAGGACGTAACACCTTATAGCTAGTAGTGTGAAATAAGGGGTTTGCAACATGGAAAACATAGACACATCCTTGTATTGCTTCTTCAAACTCTTCTGGGTTGAATATATCTGCTTTAAACAAATGAAGCCTTTCTTCTGCAAATGGAAAACTTTTCAAAAGTCCCACCTTCGATTCGTCACCTACAAGGAAAAAACACAGACAAATACTGAAATTGACCGATAAGGGAGAATTAGCGAAACCTTTCTACTAATCTTTAAGGGCGGGGGTATGATTTATCACTACGCTAGATACAGATATCTTACGACTCTAACTCCACACATATAGGAGGGTAGTATGTAGACGCATAGTCTCTTGTCTCTGAAATTGAATTACACATATATAGACAATTAAATGTATTAAAAAGCAAAGTATACCTAGGTTTCTGAGAGTAGCATGGACAGTGTAACCATTTTGTAGAAGTAACTGAACCAGGGAAGAACCAATGTAACCAGCACCTCCTGTGACACAAACCTTGCAGCTGCCTTTGTTCTCCATTTTCAATCTAATTGTCTCAAGTACAATGCAAGTGCTGAACTTGATAAGAAACTCTATATTAATAGGCCATGATTTTAGTTTATTAATCCCATGTTATAGAATTAGTTTTATGTAAAAAGAAACACACACCAAGGTGGGATTAAAAAAATTGTATCATTATGTATATCACGATGTGGGTTGGTGTTTAAGATTATTTAGTGTAGCTTTCGATGTAGTGGGTGTTTAGAACTATGATTATCATATTAAAATAGGTTAATAAATTTTTATACTCCCTCCGTCTCAAAATTATAGTCTCTCTTTCATTTTTGGGTTGTCCCAAATTAATTGTCCACTTATAAAACTTCTAAAATAGGTAGGAATTTTAGATCGAGATTACTAGATTACCCTTAATTGAATTCATAATTACAAACTTTTGAAAGGTTTTAAATTAATTGGTTAAGGGTAAAACTGTCTTTCTGTAAAAAGTAAGAGAGAAAGCTGAAAAGGTGGTACTTTCTTAAATTGTGTGTTTTTTGTCGGGGGATAATAATTTTGGGACGGAGGGAGTAATGATCAATAAGCATTGACTTAAAATAAAAATATAGGAGTAATACATTGGTTGATACATAAGCTAAACATATAAGCTCTTAATCAAATGTAACTGAGCCTAATAATAAATCAGCCACCAATTGCATGTGTTGACCACAATCCACAATTGCCGCTGCTTTTAGTTTTAATTTAACCTTATCGCTTGCTATGTCAACATATAGTTAAGCATGCTTGATGCTCTTTATCACCATCTCTCCCTTGTCCAAGTCTAGATATACAGCTTTATTATTATCTTCAAACTATGACTGGCAATATTGTAGTTTTGTGGTGAACATATGACATATGACTATATATCTATACTACATTTAAAACCTACGGTACAACTTTTAAAACCTATGGTATATATCTATATATCACATATGACTATATATATTTTTTGTCATATAATTAAAATTAAGTAATACAACTTTTAAAACTTATGATACAATCTTTAAATGCATAAAACTTAATTTAAAGTAATACTTATAAATCTTTTATCTATTAAATGTCTCTATAATTTTAAAAATTTAAACACTAAAGCATAAGATACAAGAAAAATAAAATGAACACTAATTAATGTTAACATCTTAAAAACTAAAATATACTATGTTCTTATACATCTTGTACAAACCAATAAAACACATAAATCTTCATGCAAATTATATAAGTTGATGATTCAGATGGTTTTAGACGATCAGAACCGAGGAGAATGGGTGAATCAGAGCAGATTCTAATCATTTTTTTCATCTAATCAAATCATTATTTTATTTTCTTTGCGCCGAAACTCTAATTATTGGGTACTCGCAAGTTGCAACGCGCGAGTACCCTGCTGGTAGCCTTTTAATATAGAAAGGTGGAGCATTAAACAAGGACTAAAATTCTACATAAGAATCGGTACATTATCCTTTATGACTAAAAAATACTCAGTCAAATGAAATATCAATTCAGACTATTACTTGTTTACTAAAGCACACAAGACATTAAACCACAGTATACATGCAAGTGTAGCCATGCATACGTGGCCTTATAAACGATTAATCCAACATTCACCCCCTTAATTGTTTATTCACGCCACTCATACATAACGGTGTGCAAGACCTTCCCCGAACACCCGATTCTTCCACGATGACGTCTAAAGTCTTCTTTAGTTTAACCATTCACAACTTTTGTAACATGAACATGGCATTCTGATGTAGACTAAAAACACAGACAATAACTGGATCTGTTGATTCCAATGAATACCAGAACAAATTCTTCCAACAATCATTGATTCTACTGAATATTGATTTTTAGGGTAAAAACTTGGCAAAAAGCGACCAATGATTTAACTTTTATTAAACTGATTATTGTCTTACTAAGGTTACAACAGATTGTTTAAATAAAGACATGAAACAAAGAAAATCCCTAAAACACCAATGGGTTGGACTGTAGCCCAAAGACAAAGTCCAACATAAAATGAAAATAACAAAAAATGCAAATAAATCATAGTAAAATGGTTTTTTGGGCCTCGAAAAATCCTTAACTAGCTAAAAGGTGCAGCAGCGTTCCTCTTGTTTTCGGTCGTTAGACTGGTCACGGGCTGAAAATGGACAAGTGATGCTCAGTTTATAGTTGTTTTAAGAAAGTCTTCTTCTTCACGCGATCTTGGGCTTTCAAAAACAAGTCAGTTCGTTCTACAATACTTGGGCCTCTGTCGCATCCTGTGGAAGACGTTATTTACCATCTCGGCCCCTCACGGACCCACGGCCTCTTCCCCGACCACACCCAAAGTTATCACGGTTCAAACTTCTACCGCCATAATGTTCGCAATGTTGTTTCTCAATTCCTTTCTTGTCTTGGAAACCATACCATTGTAGATTAATGTTATTCCGTGTGATTCCTCCACCGATCAAGAAAACAAGGTGACCACCACCTCTACTGTCTTCTAATACCCGCAACACGAACCAAACTCAAAGCCACCTGCTTTGATTTCCTTCGGCTCGTCTTTTCCGCGCCTTCGGTCAATCACACTAGCATTTCGATCAAGGATGGAATATGCTTTCAAGACTTCTACATGTGATCATAACATCACAGCCCTAACATCTTCAGTTAACCTTGTTCTGAGACACCTTTGCACTGACCGGGAAGACAATATCACACCCACCTTTATCGTCTTTTGTCTTCTGTAAAACAAACCAAATCAAAGCCACATGATTTTTTCTGACTCTTCCCGTTCGTTTATCCCATAATCTCGGTTAGTCTCTCACAACGAACAAGCATGAAGCTACAACCCTTTACCGATCATACATGTCAAAGAGTTCTATTCACCCGATAAAGAAAATGAGCTACCACTGTCCCCATTTTCTTTAACCCGCTAAACGAACAAAATCCAAAGCCACCTGCTTTGATGGATCCTTCACGTTCGTTTTTCACGCACCTCCTTTGGTTAGATTCTTATCACGAATAGGAAACTGATCCGCACCAAAAGCATCCAAACGTCCCTAAAGACAAAACCCGTTCTCTGGCGTCCTCCCCGCAGCGAAGGGCTACACCCTTTCTTAGAACTGACTCTCAAACCTGCCTTTAATTGAATGAAGCTCTCAATACCAAATGTAGTTTTGTGGTGAACAATTATAAGCTAAGACTCAAAGATTATTAACATATCACATGTGATTGTATATAGCCTTTCAATACAGAAACATGGAGCATTAAACAAGGACTATTATTCTTGTTAATTTTACAAACTTATTCTTGTTATATACTTTTTGTTCCTTTTGTGCCTATTATCTTATCTGTAGGTACCAAATTTGTCATTTCCTCTTTCTATCTTTTAGACTGGACATGGACTAGCCGTTGGAGCCTAGTTGTCGCCCATTTTCCTTGTTTAGGTTATATATACTATCTGGTGCTAGGGTTTCTCTTATCACTCATATAACACACACACATTAGTGTGTTTTGCTCTCTCTTCTTGTGATAGCCGTCTAAGGCTTATATTGTGGGAGTATTTTCATCTTGTAATCGTTTGAGTGTTGAGTGTTTATGTAGTGAGGAGATCGGATCAACCTAGTAGGGACGATCTCAATTTATCTTTCTTTTGTATTTGTTGATTAACACTCGTTTGAGGACTAATATGTTTTGTACTTGAATCCATTAATAATAATCACCAAGGGAAGGTTGGTTTTGTGATAGATCGTGTGTTATTCTCTTGATTCTCATATTTTAACATGGTATCAGAGATATATTATCTTATCTAAGCTTCGATTTAAGCTCTCTCTTAATATCATGGTTCAAATTTATCACTTGGTTAACTAGGATTTGAGAAACCCTAATTTTATTTTTGGGGCTTTTGCATTCTGGTTCTGATTCTTAGGTTTCATGGTGTACTAGAAGCTTGTATTAGTAGTGTTGTTGTGTATTTTGGTAATTTTACGTAAAATTAAAATTAGGGTTTTCAAAACCCTAATTTTATTGTTTGGGGTTTCTGATTCTGAGCTCACCCATCCTCTAGACTAAGTGAATCTAGAGTTTGGGTGTCTATAATATTGTTATTGGTGGCTTCTTCTTTCATTTATCCTCTTTCCTCCTTCTTTGTTCTCTTTGGGTTAATGTTGCTAGTATTGTGAGTGCAAACGGATTCGGTTAACTCCTTGACCCTCCAGCTTGACTGGTGTGGATACATGCTCTGGCCAATCCTAGTTCACAACTAGCATTCTTGGTAACCCTCAATCTGGTTATTTCTGATATTTGGTTTTTTTTTGCTTTGTCATTGCCTGTTGTTTATTGCTTCTTTGCTTTGTTATGCTTTGTTTATTTGTGTTATTTGGTTATCCCTGTTATTTAGGTCTCTGTGTTTATTTGTGTTGTCTGCTTGTGCTCTGTTTTATTGATCTATTGTTATGAGTGTTGTTGGGAACAATACTCCTCCTCATGATAACAAAGGAGGGGTACTACTGATCCTATTTTAATTAGTAGTCTTGATGTTGGTGACGCTTTACATGTGCAAAATAGTGATAGTAGCACCTCTACTCTAATTCCTTTTAAACTGTTTGGTACTGTTAATTATATAATGTGGAACAATGCTATGAAACTTGCTCTTCAAGTTAGAAATAAATTGGCTTTATTAATGGTACTTGTTTAAAAGAAACCTATGCTAGTAGTAGTGTGTTAACTGCTCAATTAGGACAGATGCAATGCTATGGTCTTAACTTGGATTATGAGTGATGTTTTTAAGATGTTTACATGGGATTGGTTTATTCTAAAAATGTTGCTTCAGTTTGGAATGAATTATCTAAGATATATGATAAGGTTGGTGGTTCAGTTGTTTATAACTTACACCAAAACATTAACTCTGTGAAACAAAGAGACACATATGTTGCTGAATACTATCACAGACTTAATTCTTTGGAGGGAGTTTGATGCTCTAACCAAATTAACTAAGTGTGTTTGCCCCATTAAATGCTCTTGTCTTGCTAGCACTGAAACTATTTTACATCAGCAGCTTATGAAACTGATGCGGTTTTTAATGTGTCTTGATGAATGCTATCAACCTGTTAGAACTACTCTTCTCACCAGGGATCCTCTTCCTGATGTGAAGGATGCTTATGCTACTATTTTTAGAGAGGAATCACACATAGGCATCCCTGAGCCCTCTAGGGTGATTGAATCTAAGCTTAATGCCTCGTCATTTGTTGCAAAGACCTTTAGTCAGCAAAGGAAAGGAAACTATTCTAGCTTTAATAAAAACAAGTCCAGAACGGGCAGTCTATAAAACCCGCATAAAATACATGAAGCATTAAATACACGAAAACACAGATTAATTAAAACTGTATAATTAATTAACACACGACAAGTATCATGAATATTAAATGAATAAATACAAGTATTACGTATATTAATTAATTATTTACGACAAGTATTACATATGTTATTTATTATACGACAACTACTAATGTATATTAAATATATCGTAACACGATAAAACACGAACACACGTCACGAATATTAATACACGGGAAATAAATAAAACTCGAACACGAAAATAATATGTACAAGGGGTGCATGGCCGGACTAATAAAAACCAACAAGGGCCCAAGGCCCGTCCCATGTTTAAAGTTAAAATACAGGAAACAACAAAATCCCTTCATTTTTTTTACAAATCTAAATAAAACAAGAACTATGGTTTAGGGTTCTTAGGTGCCGCCGTCAGAAAAGACAAAGGGAGGAGGATAAAACGGGTTTTGACTTTCGTTTAATCATGTGTGTGTGTTCACTCCCCTAAATTCCTGACGCATTTGGTAATCCTAAATCTTCTTTTATTACTTTGCTTAAATCATGAATCCTAGTAAATAATTGAGCATATGTTATGATGGTTTAAACAAGAAATTAAAATCGGATTGTGGTTGCTTTGGGTGTTCACATAAACCGAGACCCTTTATGAGTAATCTCGGTGGATATACTAAACCACCCGTCGTAACCCTTATAGGACACAGTGGTTGGGTTATGCTATCATTCGTAGCAGCAGCAAGCCCCAGTGGGGCGTTTGTTCAGGCAAACCGAGACCCGTGGGTCTCTGTGGGTATTATGTGCAGTCAGTGGTTAAGTGATGTCAGTTGTGGGAACAAAGGACCAAGCAGCGGCAGGGCTGCGAAGCCAGTGGCAGACTGTCGGCCGGTACTCAGATTGGGGCTCTAGGTAGACTGTGCAGGGCAGGCTGCAGCAGGGTGCCAGCGGTGGGGTTATTTTGGGCTAGGTTCAGGGCTCGGTTAAACAAGAAAGACGCCAAGGGGGTGTTCGGGCTAATTTTGTTTCAACTTATTTGATATTCGGGTTATTAAAATAATTAAGTAATTAAGTTTTGACTTAATAAACATGACATTTTATATGAACTTATTAATCACGGCTTTATTGAACCAGCTTAATTAAATCGTGATATATTATGAACCGGTTGTTTAATCTTTGGAATTTATCATGACCCGGTTAATTATTTTTGCGCTTAGGATATAATTATTTGGTTAATTATTCATGAAAATTTACAAGGTCCACTTAATTAAATTAACCTTGGACTTTTAATTATTATGTTATATAATTATTCATGATAAATTACATGTTACATTTATTAATTTAATTAAGGACTCAGCATAATTGTTTAATTACATGTTAACCATGGTTTAATTAAATTAAAGTAAGATATTAATTTAACTAAACCATGGTTAACATGTTTGCTTTAACATGAAATACGTTAATCAAGAACACATTAAAACACTAAGAAATACATGATAGCACATGAAACAGTTAAACAAGTCAAGAACATGTGAAACAAGTCAAGAACAAGTAAAAGAAGTCAAGAACAAGTAAAGTAAACTCATAACCAGTCAGTATACATGAACACACAACTCATTCACGTCCTTTATTATGTAGCACTCGTGAAGTCGGAGTAGATTATTTTCCTCCTTTCATCTTTCATCGTTACTGGAGATAAGGTACACATATTCCATCCTTCGGTATGGACATTCCTTTTCTATATATGATTAGGATTCCCCCTTTGCTGTCATTTTTTTCCCCATTAGTTTACATCTTATAAAACTTTTCAGTAATTACCATGTCATGATTTTAATTGATACACGCATGCCATGTTCACCTAGTTATGGAGGTACCATAACCATGAAACTTGAGGCACCGGTGTTATGACTCTTCCGCGACGAGAGTAATTTCTCGCGGCGTCCATTTCAGTTATTGGCCATTATTATTATTATCATGTGAGGCGAATAGGTGCATCCTAGTACATGTTTTACAGATTTACACGGTGACTGCGGTGTGTGCTCTACATCCGTCACTTAGAGCTGGTCCCTCCACTCAGACTATTAAAACTAGAGGCAACCCCTCTAATTGCATGACGATGTCACCCCTCTATGTATTCATGCACGTTGATACCTTTCAGGACCTATATTAGCTCTTTGGCATTTAAATTACAGTTTTCATGATTAAACATAAGACTTTTCAGATATAAACCAGTTTATAAAACATGTTCCAGGTTTTCCAGGACTTACATTATTCCGCTGCATTTCAAGATCTTTTATTTATGTTTCAGGTATTCTTATCATATTATTATATCCGTTCACTGAGCGTATTGCTCAGCCGTATGTTTTCTTTCCATGACCCAAACGGCAGGTATCCAAGGACAGACTTGAGCATGGAGAAGGCGTGCATAGGATAGGATCTACCTTATACTTCTTTTTCTTTTGCACTTCATTTACTTTATGAATATTTTGAGTTTATTTTTGGGAGCCGATGTTTGATTTCGGTTTTCCTTTATGGTCATTTATGTTTTTAAGACATATTACCTTGCATGCTTTGATGACACGTCATAACTATTATCTAACGGTACACTTATCAAAGTGGGGTGTTACAATTATGGTATCAGAGCCAAGGTTTCGACATGCAGGCTCTAAAACTTGACCTGTGACTAGTGGGTAGTCACCAGACTTTTCCTAAAACGACGTTTCTTACATTCCATGTAATGATAATTATATTTTTTAGTATTGATCCTTACTCACGATGTTTTCGTTGAAGTTTTGACTAGTATGGATTGGACCACAACCATCCATATTTAGCCCCATGTTATTAATTTCTATACATGATGTTTTCTCTTAAAAATTTGACAAGTATGGATTGAACCATAATCATCCATACTTAGTCATATGTCTTTTCTTCGAATTTTATGGATTGAGCCATAGCCGTCCACACCAGTCAATGTTAAACCTCGGTTGATTATGCTTTTATGTTCTTTATGACAACTATGTTTTTATGCTCTCATGTTGATTTCGTTTTCATGCTGATTATGTTTTCATGCCTCCTTATGGTGATTTTGTCCTCATCATGTTGATTACGCTTTCATGCTAGACATTGATGGATTTCATTTAATCTTGCTTTCATGATATTCATGGTTGGTTTTCATTAATCATGCTTTCATGCTGATCATCGTTGAATTTCGTTTAAACATACTTTTGTGTTTCCCTATGCAACCAGAATTATGTCTATGCTGAAATCGCTAGGATATCATGTTGCTCGCTTCAGTTCGGTTTTCTAACCGTTTAATTAGTTATTTCTTTTAAGATCATGTCAGATGGTTGACACACGTAACGATTGTTTCATGTGCATTCCATATGTACTCCATGTACCGTATTCCATGTGTACTCCAAGTATAGTGTTCCATGTGTACTCCATGTATCGTATTCCATGTGCACTCCATGTACCATATTCCATGTGTACTCCATGTGCCATATTGAAAGTGTACTCCATGTACCATATTCTAAGTGTATCCCACCTATCGTACTCTATGTGTATCATAATTTGGAGATTTTACAAGATGATGATGCTACTCATAATTTGGAGATTTTACAAGATGCTAATGCTACTCATAATTTGAAGATTTTACAAGATGCTGATGCTACTCATAATTTGGAGATTCTACAAGATGCTAATGCTGCTCATAATTTGGAGATTCCACAAGATGCTGCAGCTGCTCATAATATAAAGATTCTACAAAACAAAGACGAAGACTATAGATTGGAACTACCAGAAAAGAATATACTTCACCCACCAGACGCTACCATACCAATCCATATCTTTACCTTCTCAGTTAAATGCCACACGTCACTCAGCTGTTCTTCCAGGCATAAGAGTAGGAACCGGGACCCAACCGGCCACTCAACAGAATTGTTACATGAATCACGATCATGATAAGGACCGTCATGAAACTGACAAACAAGACGATAGTGGCCACTACCATGACAACAACCATTCTGGCAATAACGACAGAAACTCTGGTAACAGACGTTACCAGAATACAAGGGGTCAGCAGTCCAACCGATCCGCCAATTATGGCATTTGAACCTAAAAGTGTCAATTTTATTCATTCTCACACCTTTAGACTCATGTCAAGACATACATCAAGACACATGTCTCACATATATTTTACAGATTTACACGGTGATTACGGTGTGTGCTCTACATCCGTCACATAGAGCTGATCCCTCCACTAAGACTATTATAATTAGAGGCAAGCCTCTAATTGCATGACGAGGTCACCCCTCTATGTATTCATGCACGTTGATACCTTTCGTGACCTATATGATCTCTTTAGCATTTAAATTACAGTTTTCATGATTAAACATAAGACTTTTCAGATATAAACCAGTTTATAAAACATGTTTCAGGTTTTCCAGGACTTACATTATTCCGCTGCATTTCAAGATCTTTTTTTTATGTTTTAGCTATTCTTATCATGTTATTATATCCGTTCACTGAGCGTATTGCTCAGCCGTATATTTTCTTTCAATGACCCAAACGGAAGGTACTCAAGGACAGACTTGAGCATGGAGAGGATGTGCATAGGATGGGAGCTACCTTATACTTCTTTTCCTTTTGCACTTCATTTACTTTATGCATGTTTTGAGTTTATGTTTGGGAGCCGATGTTTGATTTCGGTTTTCCTTTATGGTCATTTATGTTTTTAAGACATATTACCTTGCATGCTTTGATGACACGCCATAATTATCATGTAACGGTCCACTTATCAAAGTGGGGTGCTACACAGTCAATCCTATCAAAATAGAGGACCTAACCCTAATTTAAGTTGTACTAATTGTGGTATGGTTGGTCACATTGTTGATAGATGCTATGAAATTATTGGGTATCCTCCTAGATACAAAAGGCCTTTTAATGTTAAACCTTATGGTTCTAATCCCAATTGTAATGCTAACTGTGATGTTAAGTTAGATGATAAATAATCTTCTACTTGTGATGTTCCTTCTTCTTTCACCATTGACTAAATGAAGAAGCTTCTTAATCTGATCAATGACTCTACCTCTGGAAACATTCATGCCAACATGGCAGGTAGATGCTCCTTCTATAATTGTAATGTCTGGTTTGATGTTAACTTTTCTAGATTTATCTATGGGAACTCAAGAGGGTATTAAGATCCCTACCTTAGGGTGGATTATAGACTCTAGGTGTAATCAACACTTGACAGTTTACACCGTTGGCATGTTCAATATTGTTTATGATACCAGTCTTAATCTCACAGTGAGGCATCCAAATGGGACCAGTGCTACCATTACGTCATGTGGTAAACCTAAGAATGTCTAACAATGCTATTCTGCATGATGTTCTTGTTGTTCCTGGCTACTTTGTTAACCTTTTATCTGTTAATAAGTTAATTAAACACAATAAGTTGTTTTTGGGATTTGATGAAGATAAATTTTACATTCAGGATTTGACCAAGGGGATAACACTAGGGATTGGTAGTCTTGAGGCTTATACTTGTTTGACCTATAAAGTAAAAACAAGTGCATATGTAATTCTAATATGATTGTATCCTTCAATGTTTCCAAAGATCTTTGGCATTGCAGACTTGGTCATCTTGTTGACCAAGTCTTATCTGTCCTCAAACTTGACCTTAAGTTATCTAATAACACTAGTGTCTCTGCTTGAGAGATTTGTCATAGGGCCAAACAGACAAGGGAATCCTTCCCTTTGAGTGATCACAAGTCAACCCATCTTGGTGAACCTGTTCACCTTGACTTGTGGGGTCCCTATAGGATCTCTAGCAGAAAAGGATACAAGTACTTTTTGACCATTGTTGATGATTATTCCAAGGCAGTGTGGACTTATCTTTTAAACACAAAATTTGAAGTTTTTGAAACATGTTTTGGTTATATTAAAGGGAAAATCACTTAAAAATGTAGTAAACTTACCACTTTTTAATTTTTTATGGTTGTGTGTACTAAACTACTTTTTTCTCATTGTGTGTATTAAAATTTCAAATTCATATCATTATATGTATTTTACGACCATTTTACCCATAATTTTTTCAAATTTTGAAGGGCAAAATGGTCATTTTACAAGGCAAAATCGTGTCAAAATACATACAATGATCGAAATTAAAAAGTTTAATACACACAATGAGAAAAAAATAGTTTTGTACACACAACCATAAAAAGTGGTAAGTTTACTACATTTTTAAGTGATTTTCCCTATATTAAACTTGTTCAAAATTAGTTTACTAAAAACATCAAAGTTGTCAGATCTAGCAATGGCACTAAATTTGTTAACAAGAAAATGGCCTCTCTCTTTTTTGTCCTTGGAATCATTCATCAAACTTATTGTACTCATACCCCTCAGCAACATAGCATTGCTGAAAGGAAACCTAGGCACTTGCTAAATGTAGCAAGGAGTCTTATGTTTCAGTGGGGGATTCTTCTTACTTTCTAGTCTGATTGTGTTCTAACTGCTGTCTAATTGATTAACAGGCTTCCCTCATCAGTCCTAAAAGGTAAATCACCATATGGAATGGTGTATAACAAAAACCAAATCTCTCTCACCTTAGATGTTTTGGGTGTCTTTGTTTTTCTACTATTTTAAACAACAGTGACAAGCTCACATCTAGGTCTAAAAATGTGTTTTGATTGGTTACTCTTCTGGTAAAAAGGCATATAAGTTGTTAAGATTGGATACAAGATGTGTTTTCTTTTCTAGAGATGTGAGGTTTTATGAAATTGTGTTTCCTTTTAAAATGAAAAACAATAAGGAAGATGATTTGGAAGATGTTGAAACAAGTGATGTTGAACATCTAACTTTCTTGATAGCCAACCATCTTTAAGACTCAATGATGTAGAGAGAGAGAAACATCTAATAAGGAAGATGGGGATCATTCAAGGACTGTCTTTGACCAACAACATACACTTGAAGAGGTCTATGCTATCCAAATAGATGACAACAACTTATTTGAGGGCAATTTGTTAAAATCCATGCCCAGTTCTTCTGAACCAGTTCATAACTTAGATTGTAATCTTGGTACTGATGAGGTGCATGCTCCTACTAGGGAGTCTAGTAGAAGCACAAGTTTCCTGCCAAACTGAATGATTATGTGATTGACAGCAAACTTAAATATGGGATTAAAAAGTATGTTAATTATTCTAGACTTAACTCTACGAACTACTGCTTTGCTACCACTCTAAATAAATCTGTTGAACTTAGTTCTTTTAATGAGGCTATTAAAGACCTAAATTAGATTGAAGACATGAACAATGAAATTGAGGCCCTAATTAGGAACAACACCTAGACCTTGACTGACCTTCCTGCTAGAAGAAAAGCTTTAGGGTGTAAATGGTTTTATAAGATCAAATATGGGGCTTTTGGGTTGATTGATAAGTACAAGGCTAGGGTGGTGGCTAAGGGGTATGACCAAAAGTAAGGCATTAACTTTGATGAAACTTTTGACCATTAGATGTATTACGTGTCTTACTATGTCTAACAATTGGCCTTTTTCCAAATGGATATGAACAATGCCTTTCTTTATGGTGATTTGGATGAGTATGTTTGTATGTCCTTGTCTCCTGGATTTGACAATCCTGATCTCTCCAAAAATTGCAAACTGAACAAGTCCCTTTATGGACTTAAGCAAGCCCCAAGGCATTAGAATGCCAAGCTCACCACTGCCTTGGCTGAGCATGGCTTTGTTCAAATAAAAATTGATTAATCTCTCTATGTTAAGCATTCTGATGATACCTTTATTGCCATTCTTGTTTATGTTGATGACTTTGTGGTCAATGGAAATAATATCTCTAAAATTAACCAGTTCAAGGATTTCTTAAGAACAAGTTTATGATTAAAGATCTTGGTCACATAAAGTACTTTCTTGGTATTGAGGTCCTGCACAATAACCTTGGTGTGTGTATGAACCAAAGGAAATATTGTCGTGATTTGATTCATGAGTTTCGCCTTCTTGCTGCCAAACCTGTCTTTACTCCACTTCTTGAGAATTGTGTGCTTGTTGTGGAAGAAAGTGAATCTGATAAATACCTTAGAAACATCTTTAAATATCAAAAACTCATAGGGAAGCTGATATATATCTGACCTACACTAGGCCTGACATTTCTTATGATGTCTAATGTCTAAGTTAGCACATGCATGCCCCTTTACAGTCTCATCTTAAAATTGCTTCAAGGGTTATCAGGTACCTGCAAAACTCTCCAGGTACTGGTATGCAGATCTACAAGGATACAAAGCTTGATCTCTCTTGCTTTATTGAATTAGACTGGGCCAAGTGTTTGAAAACAAGGAAATCAGTGTCTTAGTACTATGTGTTTTTTCCTTTTTGGGAAACACTCTTGTCTCCTATAAAAGTAAGAAACAACCTACAATTTCTAGATCTTTTGTTGAAGCAGAGTATAGATGTATGGTTAATGCTACTTGTGAGATCGTTTGGATCTTTAATTTGCTTAGTAACTTGAACATTGCAAGTTTGTTTCGTGTGAACCTCTATAGTGATAGCTCTTTAGCTTTCCAAATTGCTGTTAACCCTGTCTTTCATGAAAGAACTGAGCATGGTGAGGTGGATGTGCACCTTGTAAGAGAAAAGGTACAATCTGGTGTTATTAAGACAATCAAAGTTGCCTCAGCAGATCAAACTGTTGATCTCTTTATAAAAGGACATGGAACTTCTCAGCATACCAAACTGTGCAACCAGTTAGGTTTGGTGAACGTGTTTAAGAAATGATCTTTTATATCCTTGATAAGTTTGTGGGAGGATGTTAATTTTACAAACTTATTCTTGTGATATACATTTTGTTCTTTTTGTGTCAACTGTCTTATCTGTAGGTACCAAATTTTCCTCTTTCTATCTTTTTGAATGGACTTGGACTAGCCGTTGGAGCCCAGTTGTGGCCCATTTTCCTTGTTTGGGTTATATAATCTGTCTGGTGCTAGGGTTTCTCTCATCGCTCATATAACACACACACTTTAATGTGTTTTGCTCTCTCTTTTTATGATAGTCGTATCAGACTTATCTTGTGAGAGGGTTTTCATCTTGTGACTGTTTGAGTGTTGAGTGTTTATTTATTGAGGAGATCGGATCAACCTAGTTGGGACGATCTCAATTTATCTTTCTTTTGTATCTGTTGATTAGCACTCGTTTGAGGACTAATCAATTTTGTAATTGAATCTATTAATAATAATCACCAAGGGGAAGTTGGTTGCGTGATAGATTGTGTGTTATTCTCTTTATTCTCATGTTTTAACATTTCTACATAAGACTCTCCATAAGAATCAATACATGATCCTTTATGACTCAAATACTCAGTCAAATGAAATACCAATTCAAACTATTACTTATTTACTAAAGCACACAAGACATAAAACCATAGAATACATGCAAGTCTAGCCATGCATATGTGACCTCGTAAACGATTAATCCAACAAATGTTTGTTCGGCCCAACCGCAACCTTAGGTCTCGCTAATGCAATATGGTTCGGCTACTATTTCATTTTATGAGGGCACCTATAGTGTTTCCCACCCATGGTTTTCAGGTTATAACTCTTTCTCAAGCATCACATGCCATAACCGTGTTGGTGGTATTTCTGAGTGATGTGTCCATAATTAACGTGCATTACATCTTCAAACTCTTCTTGTTTGTAAATATTAGCTTCAAACAAATGAAGCCTTTCTTTTGCATATGAAAAACTTTTCTAAAGTCCCACCTACATAGTAGCACCACTTAGTCATGGTGTTGTTTGTTGTCACTAGTGTCAACCCGTTTGACCCATTTTTGAAGTTGCTCGTTTTGACCTGTTATTGAAACCCCTGGTCATGCCCATTTTGACACTTCTATTACACAATGGAGAAAGGGAAAAAGAAAAGGTACCCAAGTTTCTAAGAGTAACCTGGACGGCATAACCATTTTGTAAATGTGAGTGAACTACGGCTGAGCCAAACCTTGCACGTACCTTCAAGAGAACAAACACTCGTCTTTTAATTTCTTTTTTGTTCCTTCTCTTTACGTAGAAGTATGATAATCTTTGATTTATCAAGAGGGTTTTTGTTTCTATTGAGAGAAAGTAGAGAGAGAGATGAGAGAAAATGTAAAAATGATATAACTAAAATGAAACAACCAACACCCCTTTCCATGGTAGAAAGGGGTTTATATACCCAAGTCCCTTAGTGGACTTGGGCCTCCGGCCCATGAACATGCTCATGGGTCGGGCTAATGTAAATATTAATTAAACTTATACTATAAGCCTATAAATATATTGTTAGAGTGACCGGGACTTTCTTAATACGAAAAACGTATTTCCAACAATCTCCCCCAAAGGGAGGTCACTCCAAATTTACAAAGTCCTAATCTAGCATGTTAGATCTTGTTCTTGAGCTCGTAGTTCACTTTCTCTTTTCTTCTTTGACTTTTCTTCTTTTTGTGAATATGTGTTTAGTTTCATCAGGCTTTTGGTTGGAGCATATTCTTTTGGCCCTTCATGTACAATCTTTGTCTTCTCGTGATGTTCGCATCTTCGTGACTTCATGTCCCACATACCTATCCTTTGTTGAATTCTTGAAAGTTTTAGAGTCGATATAGCGGAAGACTTTTAGTTCAGACTTTCTTGAATTTGCTGAACTATTTGATGCAAAAGGAATAAGTATGTGAGGACGACTTCAACTGGTACACCGCAACGCCACCGTCTTCAAATGCAGCAACATTAATAAGACACGAATAAAATGGGCTTTGACATTTTATTCTAATTCGGTAGCATTTTACCTCCGGTCGGTGAAGACCGTTGGACGATAATAGATATCGTATTTGTGACAAGTAGCTCTAATTAAAGATCTCCTTGACAAGATTTCGCGGGTAAACCCGTTCTCTTTATTCGACCGTCCAAAGCTGACTGCGAACATAAAGAGTGAATCATTTGGATTATAAAATCTGTATGATTGAAGCCGTCAATTCATGAAGCCTGGAACAAGTGAATTTCAATTAAGATTTTCACCATCGTTGCTTTCCAGTTGTCACGAGCTTGAGTCTGATAGAATCTTGCTTGTCACCTACCGCAGTGTTGTTTGATGTTGACACTGGAAGGATTTCCACTCTTCACTGTGAACACTAAAGAGTGTCACTCTGAGTGTTCTGGCAAGATCACTTGGATAATACGTAGAGGACCTGGAACAAGTTTAATCTCAATTAAGAGTTAAACCATCATTTCTTTCCAGTTATCACAAGTTTAGTTCTTAAAGAACTGCACGTGTCACCTACCATGAGCTTGTTTGATGTTGGCTCAAGCAGGATTTCCATCTTCATTGTAATACTTTCATATCACTCAGATGTTCTAGCAATATTGCAAGAATATTGCGTAGGACTCTTAAATAAATCTTTCTTGTTTTCAAATTGTGTCCTAATGAGACTTTTGATGATCTCGTAGCTCTAGAATCAATAGTGCATTTTGTTTTGGTGAGCGGAGGCTGGAGAGGATTGCCACCTTTTCAATATCAGTTTATTCGGAGTGAATAAACTGATAGATAGCGTGTTGAACTCCGTGACATTAAAACAAATATATTTTGAGAGATATTTGAGTTGGTTGGGAGGGGTTGTGCATCGCATCACTGGGTCCATGATACTTTTGTCTTCAAGATGAGTTGACCCGGTTTCTGCCTAAGTTATAAGGAGGGCTTCTTTCTTTACACCTTTTATCTTTACATTTCTTTTTCATTCTTCAACCCCTTCAATGCTTACCAATACATCATTACTAGCACTTTGTTGTGATTGTTCCAGTGCTAGCATCAGTACCTGGTCGGCATTCAACTACGTTCACAATCTATTCTCCATCTTTCCTAAGCACTTCTATTTTCTAACTATGGAATTGTCCTTGGGAAGATTCCTCTGGTTCTGGAAGAATCATTGGACTAGTACCTAATCCTACCACCCTTTTGTCACCACATTCATCGTGAGTTAAGTGTGTTTTGGGTAAGTATTCGTCTTCATGAAAAATTCCTTAAAATCACTGAGGTACTTGTGACATAAATATCAAGAGTTTTTTTACCTTCAATGTTTTTGTCAACAAAATGCTCCCCCATAACATATGCGTAGCATATATCAAGTTGGATTTTCTATTAAGCCCTTTTTCATTTTAGCCATATATATTTTACAAGTCTCCTTAATCCCATTTTCTCCCCTTATCCAAAATGTTAACCATTAATCTTTTGGATCTTAATGGATTAACCGGTCTTTGGGTTAAAAATGAAATTGGTTGATGGCCATAGAACATATTAATGCTCCCCCTCAAATTAACGAGGGTAAGTTGTAGTGATTTAGTATGAAATGTTTGAAAGATTTGGAATCTCAGGAGAAATTCTTGAAAAAAATTCATACTTTCACACTACAACAAGCCACAAAAGCCTTATGCACATATTATATATACATATTCACAAGTGAGTGTATGGAGTTGACCTGATTGTAGTATGATTATCACTATTAAGTAGATCGTTCCACAAGCCTGTGATGTGCTCCATACGGTCTGCCACCCATGAATCGTTCGTTACTGTGGATCAACCGTCTAACCCTTAACTTCTCCTCAATCATTTGGATGGTGTGATTGGCATTCTTCTTAAACCGGCCTGCCCATGTATACTTTACCTCTAGAAGGCCTTGACATGAGTTGAGCATCAACAGCTTGTCACGTACATGCTTCAGAGTGTCATCGCTGAATTTGTGCAGTTCTGATAGTCGCATGTATTGCATGACCTCTGCTTCATTCAGGTAAAATATGCCCATCTCTGGTTGGAGTGTACCCATATATGGTTCCTTAGCTTGTGAAAGCGAATCATGGGTGTTGTATGAGGTCTTTTCAGATTAAGCTTGGATTGATAACTCTCTACACCAAGTTGTAAGTCTTCAACCCTATGCTTGATCACAATTCTTCGAGTAAATTAGAGAATGTTGGAGCTTAGGGCAATGACTTCGTCAGGTTCTAAGTGAGGGACCTTGCCTTGAGCCAAGATAAGTAGAAAATCTTCAATATCTTCAAGTCGTAGGAATTGAAGATCCCCTTCACTTACACTATAAGTCTTACCGTCTTCTCGCTTGAATCCGATATCTTTGAAATACGAATACCCGAATATATGGTGAAAGCTAACTCCCTGTATTCTTGATATTCGACGGTTTGCAATTATAGGTGTACCTGTCTTGGTGTGATTATAGAAGTAGTAAGCCGACCTCTTGTTGCCCCGCCAATGTGAGATGCCTAATTCTACATATTGATCATATTCCTTGACAAGCTTTTTGCTCCATAGGTCTGGAACCTTATCTTCAATCCAAGGAACATTCTCCAAGTTAACTGATTTGCCCATTGTTAATGATGTAGCATACATGTTCGCGCCGTTCTCTAAGTAATCCAGATCACGGTTGACAAAGTATTGCATTGAGAGGTACTTGGCTGCTGCAATAACTGAAGCCGTTAGTGGAAGAATTACCGGAGCTTGTTCACCTGATGCTGTTGATTTGATTGCTTTCATGAGCTCATTGAAATGATATTCTCCCTCATTTTTGGCGATCTGCATGGAAGCCCAAAATTTCTTGTCTTTGATCGTTGTTTGAAGTGTATTTGTATCCATGGTAGGCACTCCATATTTGTCCATCACGAATCCAGAGAAATCAAATTGGATTATTGAGGAATTGTGTAAGATCCGCCTTTTCACTGTCAGAGATTGTATGTGCGGTTGCTACCTGTGTAAGCCATGGCTGCACTTGAACCGTCTCATTAATAGTGAATGTGTCAGCAAACTCAGGATCTGGTTGATTTATATCGTCAATATCCATATCGATGTAGTGTTGAGGTGGAGAGTTATGTATCACAGATGGTATTGGTTCGTCTTCTTGCATAGGTTCGTGTTCTAAAGGTGCTGTTGATGATACATTAGTAGGAACCGGTTCAGAAGACACACGTGTATCTGTTTCTGCGTGATGCTGAACAGGTGTAGGCGGTGGAGAGTGATGTTCCATAGACGGTGACGGTTCGTCTTCAATCATTGGTTCGTCTTGTAGCACTGGCTCTACAGGTTCTTCTTGTGATACATTAGTAAGAACCAGTTCAGATGACTTACTTGTGTTGTTGACATTGGTTTCATCATGCTCGTCATTGGTTTTGTGTTCACTCTCGTCTTGTTGTTTATCACCAACTTTTTCTTTTGAACTTGCATCACTTTCTTCCTCTTCCTCATCACCTTTCTTGGATTCTTCAGATTCTTCACCATCAGTACCATTACCTTTATCCTTATCACCATCCCCTTTCTCCTTATCCGTACCATTCCCATTACCGTTTTCATTATCATTATCGTCATCACCATTACTATCGTCATCCTCATCTTCCCTGTCATCCTCATCCTCATCCTCCTCCTCCTCCTCCTCATCCTCATCCTCATCCTCATCATCATCATCATCCTCATCCTCGTCGTCATCCTCTTCTTCTTCATTCTTATCAGAATGTTCTTCCTCCTCCTTATTCTCTTCCTCTTCTTCCTCATTTTCTTCCACATCTTCATTTTTAGGCTCCTGACGTTTCCTTTTCTTTGAAGATTGGGGAACTTCAGTGTCTTCTAATGGTGATGTGTTGGAAGCTTCCATTATGACTTTAGCAAGAGCTCTTTGTAATTTGTGTTGAGCTTTTGTTTTTGGTAACTCAATGTTGGTTAAACGAGTCACCAAAATCTGCATTAATTGCAAGTCAGTAAGGCCTTTAGTGAAAAATGTTGGAAGCTCCTGAATTACACATGACCTAACTTCACGCTGAATGATGTTAGTCATGGTATCATTGATGGAGTTGAGGAAGACATTGTTTTTGTTATCACGTGCTACCTTTTCGGCAATAAACTTCTGATGTTGCTCTTAAGGTTTTAAAACTCCGACATAAGCATCGTCAAGTTTGGATTTCTCGCGTTTTTGTGCTCTGTAAGCTTTTGTATCAGGCTTAGTAATACATGACTTTAGATCTTCAATCTTTTTTGCATGTTCTTCCAATTGTTTTTGGAAGTGCTGAATGAGAGGATCATTGATCGTGAGAGATGGAGTGGAAGTGGATGGTAGTTATACTGTTGTTGTTGGTTGAGGAGTTACCACATGTGCTAATTAGGTTGTGGATTGGATGGTGGTTTGTACAGGTTGTTTGAGGATATATGGCGATGTTGGTACAATCACTAGGGCAGTGGTTGGTACTGGATGATCGATGATCGGTTGAGGTGTTGGTGTAATTACTTGGGAGGTGGTTGGTACGGGTTGATGAATGATCGGTGGAGGTGTTGGTGTAATTACTTGGGTGGTGGTTGGTACTTGTTGATGGATGACCGGTGGCGGCATTGGTGTACATACTTGGGTGGTGGTTAGTACAGGTTGAATGGTTTCGATTGTAGGTTCAATCTGGGGGACGGTTGTCATGACAGTGCTGAATACTGGTGGTGGATGAGGTATTTGTTGTTGGATAGGAAACATCGTCAGATGAGCGTCTTCTGCTGCTATCATTGTTGAAGGAGTTGGAAGTGGTTTGCTAAGGTTGACGTCCTCGTACAGGAATGTTTCCATATCTTCTCCACCTTCTAAAGTTTGGTCTTCATAATCATAGTTGATATAATCATCTAAGATATCATCATCTTGGTTTGTTTGGTCTGTGATTCTTTCCTCTAGTCTGAAATCTTGTTCTTCTTCATCGTTTGAGTCGTCTGGATTTCCAAAAGCTTCTAGGTCTAATTCTTCAAGAGTTTTTGATCCAGAACCACTACCTATTTTCTTAGCCTGTGCCTCCATCCTACTTTTCTTACGAGCTATTCGCATCTGTTTTTCTTCAGACATTAATGCTGTAGAATCTTGTTCATCTGTCGCCTCTTCATCACGTGGTTTCTCTTTCCCTTTAGCCTTGCCTTTGGTTTGGGATGAGGAAGTCTTTTGGTGTTTGACAGCAGTCTTTTTCCTTTTACCCTTTTTCTTTTCAGATGGATCTTCGTTTGCTCTTTTAAACTATGCATCAATATCCTTGAGCATTTGTTTGTAAGGTCCAGTGTCCTTGATCCCTTCATTGATCATTGTGTCTGGCACTTAAGCTGGACGCAGGGAGTACTTAGTGTAATAACCGTCTTCAGTCATTTGATCCAACACATAATCATTGTCTGATGTATGGTAGAAGAAATTCCCACGCCTGTTTATGGCTGGAATAATTTCCATGAAATGGTTGATGATGATTTTGGTAAATCGTGGAAATGGAAGATGCATCGACTTCTTCTTGGTGCTGGTAAATTGATTGCAAAATTCTTCCCAAAGAAGTATGGCGTAGTCCACTTTAGATGCAGTGTAGAGACCCTAAAATGTATGAGCCTGAGGGGGTCTCATTACATCAGATCCACGAACCTTTGAAGTGCAGCACTTGTTAATGATAGTGAATATCGCTTTCCACGGTTGCCCGATGTTGGAGGTGTGAAACTGACACAAATTTTGAATCAATTCCTCATAGTTCAAGTCGCGAATAACTTGAAGCATTGCTGCTGTATTTGGATCAGGCACATACTTTTCACCGAGTGCTAACCTAGGGAACTTGAACAAATGCATGAACTGAGATAAATTAAGGGTTAATTCCTGCTTGTTGATCTGGAAAGTAATCACTCTCCTAGATAATTGTTTTCCCGGGAAGAGTGATGCGGTGGCCCAAAATTCTTGCATATAAATTTCGGGAATTGATGTTGTGATTCTAAGGTCATGCTTCAAGGGTGACATGTCTAGGATATCCATGGCTTCTTTGAAAGCAGCATAGTTTGGATCAAAGTCCTATTTCAGGCGGAAGTTGTTCTTTGTAGTTGGGAGCCTAGCGATAAGGGGAACTAGTGTGATGTCTAGTTGTTGTTGTTGTTCTTCGGTGATTGACATGGTTCCTGCTTAAGATCATATAGGCAAAACTGATATATACAAGCATATACATCAATTATCCATGAAAATCCATGGCATGGAAAATATATCACAACAAATGTCATCACATTAAACATATTAAGATAATGCAGACAATGTTCAGATGAAACACAATCATACATTTAGATTAAAAAAACTTAAAGGCATGGTAGTATGACACAGACATGTTATTCTAGGGACCCAACAACCTAGTTGTAGTAACTTGAAGATTTAGGTTTCCTGGTTGTCATAACCACTACTTCAGTGGGAGAACTAGTATAAAGCTGACTACGAAGTTCCACCACCACTTCAGTAGGCCTAGGCATTACTACAACCTCAGTAGGTGTTGGTAAAACCTCAACCTCGGTAGGTGTTGGAAAAACCTCAACCTCAGTAGGTGTTGGCAAAACCTCAACCTCAGTAGGTGTTGGTAAAACCTCAACCTCAGTAGGTGTTCGTAAAACCTCAATCTCAGTTTGAACTCAGCGGTTGCTTCCATTTCCTGAGAACAAAACACAATATATGGAATAAATAATTTTATCTCTTTAGTTTACAGAAATATCAACTTATAAGATAAGATGAATTTTTGTAATAAGAAACCTTTCAAGTATTCTTATGATAAAAAATTAATTAACTCCAATTAAAAATTGTGTTCGTTTTAAAGGCACTAATTCTAACGTCCTCGAAAAGCCTGAGTATACATCTAAATAGAATGCATAAGGAATGATCGAACTATCTTAACAATTTAGTGAAACATAGTACTTAACAACACCCAATATATCGCAAAGACTATAAGACATATGTTCCATCTCAATAGCATACATCTATCCATCGCAATGACCACCATTTAGTACCATCGCAATATCCTACTAGAGAGTCCATCGCAATGACAGTCAATCTATCACAATATATCACCCATCGCAATATATCACCCATCGCAATATAACACCCATCGAAGTGTATCACCCATCGCAATGTACCACCCATCGCAATCTATCACCCATCGCAATATAACACCCATCGCAATGTATCACCCATCGCAATGTATTACCCATCGCAATGTATCATCCATCGCAAAGACGCATCGCAATATCCATCGCAATCACTAGCGCAATGTCCATCGCAATAAATTATCGCAATGTTCCATCGTAAAAGCATCATCGCAATATTCAATCGCAATATTCCATCGCAATAGGTCAACGCAATATTCCATCGCAATGAGGCATCGCAATACTCATCACAACCTGTCATCGCAATGACCGTCGCAATGAAGCATCGCAATACCCCCATCGCAAAGATCATCGCAATCTGGGCGATAAAAACAATGCAATTCTGGGGGATTCGATTTAAGGTTCGATACTGAATATTAAGCTTAGCCATTCAAAACCTATGTAAATCTAGATCAAATAAATGAAACCCCTCACTTTATTTTAGGATATGAGCAAAAATCAACTTGAAACCCTAATTAGATGAGATGATCTTAATAGGACGAGATACATGAATAGGCACAGTTTGTACAGTATTAAGCAAGTAATTAGATGATACCTATATAAATAACATAGCAGATTATCACAGCAAATGAAGGATTGAAAGTTCTTGGCTATGGCGGCAAGTAATAAGAGAATGTGTGTGTTTATGAAACGAGAATGAAGAAACAGGGGGGAGGAGTGTTTGACTAAGGTCAGCTTCTCAAGCCAACTTTGCCAAAAGTGAAAATTGGTCCCCCCCAGTTTTCAAACATGTAAAACTTGTAATATAACAAGTTAACAACACATTTTCCCGACTCATTTTGAGTTGCTAATATGAACACGCCAATAACATTTGTATCGATATGACTTAAGGCATGTGAGCTAAAACCTAAGGCCAAATCAATATCCACACAAAGCACAAGTTGCACATAAGGCACACAAAGTAAGATTTCTGAAGAGATATTTAAAGACCAATTCATTTTCAAAACGATTTGATATTTGCTCCCCCTCAAATGCTGACCCATTTTCTATTTAAAGAGCTGTAGTCATTGTTTTTAAAGAGACAAATATCCATGAAAACCTTTTTTGTTTTGTGATTTTATGGAATGATTCTGGCGGCAATAAGATTTCTCTTATTTTAACAAAATAAGGGCACTGAAGCGTACACTTATTTGTGTTAGACCAAGTTATAAAGTAAACTTGATCCCTTACAAGGTTTTTAAGTAAACCTTGCCCGAGAAAGTTAATTCCCGTTGTGAGCCAATGTTTTCAAAAGAAATACATGACTTTAATGCGAAAAGCGGTTGCAGTCAGAAATAACTACAAGCCATATGGGCATGTTTTAAAATATTTACAACTTTCATACGGACTCTATTTATGGCGCCGTGTCAATATTAATCGACATTTCTAAGGCCGTAAATGTTACCGTACTAAAAGACATGCCCGAGTTAAAATGAAAAATATTTTTGGATTTTCTTGATTTTATAATTTTTATGGTTCTTGTATGTTTTATATTTTTGTATTTTTCTGTTTATGGTTTATATATAGATACGATAATATACAAGATCATAATAAAAGGATACTCTAGAATAGTTTACCACCACTATTCTGCAGATTCTTCTGCCAACTCCTTGAGTGTTGCTGGTGAGAATGATTTCATACCCAGCTTTTCGATCAAAAACTCGATACGTCCTCGATCTAAGGCCTTGGTGAATATATCCGCCAGCTGATACTCAGTGTTGACAAAGTACAGCTCGATTACTCCAATTTCCACTTTCTCTTTGATGAAGTGGTAGCGTATGTCAATGTGCTTCGCCCGGGAATGTTGAACGTAGTTGCAGCAAAGGGCAATGACGCTATTGTTGTCACAATACATCGGGATTTTGTTGAATCCAAGACCGTAGTCAGTTAATTGTGATCTCATCCAAAGAACTTGAGCACAACAACCGGACATAGCAATGTATTCAGCCTATGTACTGGATATCACAGTGCTTTTCTGCCTTTTGGATACCCAACTAATCAGTCTATCTCCAAGAAGTTGCACACTGCCAGAAGTGCTACGTCGAGTATCTTGACATCCAGCATAATCCACATTTGTATATGATATTAGTGCAATAGAGGAATCCTTCGGATACCACAGACCACGATTAAGTGTTCCGTTAAGATACCGAAAGATCCTTTTCACAACATGTATATGCTTTTCGGTAGGCCGAGCCTGATACCGGGCACACATGCATATAGCAAACTGCAAATCAGGCATGCTAGCAGTCAGATAGAGAAGGGTGTCGATCATTCCACGGTAAAGTTTAGGATCGACAGCAATCCCATCCCTATCCTCATCTAACTTGGATCTCTCCACCATTGGAATATCTATGGGGTCACAGTTTTCAAAATGATACTTTTTCAAAGATTCTAGAGCATATTTGGATTGATTAATGAAGATGCCTCTGGATTTTGAGAAATTTGAAACCCTAAGAAAAATGAAAATTTTCCCATCATCGACATCTTAAAACGTGTGGACATGATTTTCTCAAAATGGTCAGACAGTCTTTGAGTAGTGGCAGCAAATATTATATCGTCAACATAAATTTGTACCAATATCATGTCGTTGTCCTCCTTGAGAATGAATAATGTTGGGTCCACTTTGCCTTTGGAGAAGCCTTCCGAGATCAGATAAGACGATAGGAGATCGTACCACACGCGTGGAGCTTGTTTCAACCTATAAAGAGCCTTCTTGAGCTTATACACGTGATTAGGATACTCCGAGTTGACAATTTCATTCGGCTGGCTTATGTAGACATCTTCCCTTAATTCACCATTAAGAAATGCCGTCTTGACATCCATTTGATAGACGCTCATATTCATGTGAGCAGCATAAGCGAGTAATAGTCTAATCGCCTCCAAACGTGCAACAGGAGCAAAGGATTCTTCAAAGTTAATACCCAAAGCTTGTTTGTAACCTCGAGCAACCAATCTAGCTTTGTTCTTTAACACACCACCTAAATCATCGAGTTTAACCTTATATACCCACAACAAAGTAAGGATGTCAACGTTGTCGGGTAGAGGAACTAATTCCCATACTTCAAGGCGTTGAAATTCATTAAGTTCCTCTTGCATGGCTTCATTCCAAGATGATTGTGTCATAGCTTGTTGCCAATTTTTAGGTTCAGGGTCAGAAAGAAATGCATCAAAGTAACAGTATAATGCATGTTCTTGTAGTTGATGGCGTGTTGAAAGTGTTCGATTGACGTCACCAATAATGTTACAGATTGGGTGATCCTTTGTCCATTTTGTATTGTGATTTTCAATCCGTGGTGGTCTGGAGTGAACAATTACAGGAGCTTCCTCTGAGGTAGATGCACCGATAGGGTTTTCGGGTATTTGTGAACCAAAGAATGGAAGCTCTTTTAGGTGAGCAAGTTCCAAATCGTGATCATAGAAATCCTCTTCAACATCATTAGGAACGAGTGGGGGTGATGATTCGGGTGTAGTTTGAGAATTTGTGGGAGATGGTGCATCTGGTTCAATTGTAACAGTAGATGCATCAGACTGATTTCCATTGACTTGAACAACAACTTCGGGAATCAGAGCTACTGCTGCAGGTGTTGGAGAATCATCACTAGGTGGATCAAAGAATTCATCAAACATAGGTTGAAATAACTCATCCCACTCGGGCCTTGTAGGTGGTTGAAATGATGGATAAGAAGGATTGTTGGGAGTTAATCTGGAACTAATAGCACCGGTTCCCATCTCATGAAGTGCGGGTTCAGAGCAGTGTTGCTCAGAAGCCATCGCTGTCAGCTCATCAAAATCGGCATCCAAAGTTTCTACTATCTTGCCAAGACGACGGTTATAAATTCGGAAAGCTTTCTTTACGGGTGAGTAGCCAATGAAAATTCCAATATCAGCTTTCGTTTGAAGTTTGCCCAAGTTCTCACTATTAGTATTTGGATAACAAAGTGCACCAAACACATGAAAGAATGAAATATCGGGTTTATGTCCATGAAGTAGCTCATATGGAGTTTTACCATGGTGTTTACGAATGATGGAGCGGTTTTGGGTATAACATGTTGTTGCCACTGCTTCAGCCCATAAGAATAAAGGAGCATTCGCATATATCAACATAGTTCTAGCATCTTCCATAAGTGTACGGTTACGTCTTTCCACGACACCATTTTGTTGTGGAGTGCAAGCAACTGAAGTTTCATGTGAAATACCAACCTCTTCATAATAGTCTCGTAGAGTCTGATTAACGAACTCCGTTCCATTATCAGTTCGAATGCGGCGAACAGTAGCATTAAGACGCACTTGGATCATCTTTAGGAAAGTAATAATATAATTTGGTACTTGATCCTTGGTTGCTAAAAACTTTACCCATGTAAACCTTGAGAAATCATCCACCATGACGAGGATGTGTTTTCTACCACTCACACTAGCCGTACGCATTGGCCCGCAAAGATCCATGTGCAAGAGATACAGTGGTTCTAGGTTGGTATCTTCAGCTTTAGATTTGTATGATTTCTTGGTGCTTTTCCCCAAAGAACACACGGAACATAAGTGATCCTTGTCGAACTTAAGTTTTGGAAGACCACGAACAAGCTCGTTTTTAGCCAAATGGTTAATAGCATCAAAGTTAAGATGAGATAACCGGCGATGCCACAACCATGACTTGGGCTTGGATGCTTTGGAGATAAGGCATACAGGAGAGGCGGCCATCATGTTTTGAATGGACAGTGTGTAGAGATTATCCCCTCAAGAACCTTTTAACAGATCATTTCCTACAAGATCACGAATGAAGCAAGTATGTTGTCGAAAAACAACCTCAAGGTTTGAGTCGCAAAATTGTCCCACTGAAAATAAATTGTGACCAAGTCCCTCCACATAATATACCCTTGAAATCGTAACATTCCTAATTTGATATTCACCATAACCCATGATTTTCGCAATATGGTCGTTGCCGAATTTAACCGTTCCTAGAAACTTGGCGACAAAATTTCTGAGCATTGGTCTCCGGTCATATGCTTTGAGCATCCAGAGTCCAAGTAACAGAGGATGATTTGGACCACCTAAAAATATCACCAGACGAAGACAATGTATCGGAATCTAAATGTTCCTCTGTGTTAGCAGGTACAGATATATTTATCTTAGATTTGCTATCAGAAGAGGTCTTAGGCTTCTAAATTTATTTCCTAGATGCTGGCTTAGATTCTAGTTGTCTAATAACCTGAGGTACTTCTTCACTGGTAGGCATAATAGTGGATGCAGACCTAGTTAAAGGGCGCTTTTTCCATTTCTTAGTGCTGGAGTTCCTATTTAAAGGACGCTGAGACCTAACTTCAGTGGATGTGATCCTAGTTAAAGGGCACTTAGTTCCATTTGCTGTAAAGGTCCTACCAGTGGGTTTCCATTTCCAACCAACTTGGTGAATTTCTTCCCCGTTGGAATCCATTCAAGATTGTTCCTAATGGCATACATTTCATTCACGTGATCAACAAGGCATAAATCATGACGCTGAGAAAACATGCATTCATTACAATTCCAACACCTTAAATTAGAATTCATATTTTGCTTAGACGTCTGCATAGAGGCAGAGCCTTTTGTCTTAGGTACATGATTCTTTTTATTTAAAACTGAAATTACATTCCTAGGGTGAACTTCTAGTTTCTTCTTCGCAGTCCTACTAGTAGAAGGCTTGATCCTATCTTTCTTGTCTTGAGATCCTTTAGCCTTAGTAGACATAATTACTCCTGTAGAAGCCAAGGGAACATTAGTGACAGATTTTGATATAGCCTTGATGGGTGTGTTTAATATAGGCTTAGATCCTGGATTCTTATTGAATGGAGTCATGGCAATGATGGGGGTTTGTTGTTTAAGTGGTGCAGAACCCGGTTGTCCTATGTAATTCAAATGCTCTAAGAATTGTTGCACCTTCTCAATGTAAGCATGAGCAGAGTAATAGTGACTATTCATAGGATCTAGTTCATAGAGATCATCTACAACATCCCTAGCAAGATCCGCGTGCTTAACTGCATGCTCCATATATAACTTATATGATAGTGGATTGTTCTTATTGTGCGTTCTTAGTGATCACCACCTTGTTGGTTTTTGGAGCACTAGAGGTCAGGGCAGAGATTGTAGCTAGATTATCAACAACTTCTTGTCCTTTGAGTTGAAGTGTCTCCTTTAATTCAACCAAAACCATGTTTTTGTCGAGTTGAATATTTAAGTCAGAGATTTCCTCACACTTATGGTTCAGTTGTTCAACAAGTGACTTTTGCTCTGCCGCATTAATAGCAAAGCGTTCTTCTAATGAACCGTAAATATGTGAAAAAACCCTGCTTTACTTTATCAAACTCCCCTAGCATAGAAGTAATTCTATTTTCTAGGGCATGGTTTTTAACCTTTGCGGCCTCTAGTTCCACTTTCTCTATTAGTGACTCTCTCGTAAGTCTCATGATTTCTTCTTCTAATGCCTAAACCACCTTAATCATCTTGTCACTAGTCTCAACGGTGTTTTCACAATCATTTGTTTTTGAAAGAGTTTCATTTTTAGATTGATTTTCAATTTCAAGAGATATATAATGTTGTTGAAGCTCATCAAAACATTTTGAAAGTGAGTTTTAAGAATCTTGAAGCTTTAAAAATTTAGTGTTAGATTCGTGACAAGAATGATTATCTACAGTATTCACAGGTTCAACAATATTCACAGAAATATCATGCACATCATCACATTTATTCACAACAGATGTCATTTCAGAAGCATATTCGATAGTAACAACTTGCATCACTTCGAGAGGCACTATATGTTCCAAGAATCGGTCATATTCGGACAAAATCTTTTCTTTCTCAATTAGATGTTGCTCATAAGCATCATCCATTTCATAGAAAACTTTTCGAACTTCAGCCACTTCAAAGTTAAGATTGTCCCCAAGATCTAGATGACCTTCTTTAACATTGTTTACAAACGGAACGATCTCTTTCTCAAACACCATTTTCATGTGTTCGAAAGCCCATTCTCCGGTGGTTTGAGCCGTTGAATTCGTACATTCCGTGATGACCTTGTCAAATCCGGTAAGGTATCACCTAATCTCTTTCAAGCTTAGCAATACTGTACTCACCGGTGGAAGATCCTTTGGAACTTCCTTAGGTTCATCCGGATTGACAAGTGTAGGAAATATACTAAGACTTTCTCTAGTAGACATGAAAGTTGGTGTATGGATAAATTCCTTTTGCATGTTAAAGCGAATTCTAAGATCCGTTTTTGCATTCTCTGCATTAAGTTGTGCATAATCATACTCAGGATATGTAAAAATCATTTTTGAACTTCCTTAGGTTCATCCGGATTGACAAGTGTAGGAAATATACTAAGACTTTCTCTAGTAGACATGAAAGTTGGTGTATGGATAAATTCCTTTTGCATGTTAAAGCAAATTCTAAGATCCGTTTTTTCATTCTCTGCATTAAGTTGTGCATAATCATACTCAGGATATGTAAAAATCATTTTTGACCGATTCTCTTCATGTAGTGATAAATTCTCGGATTCATTCGGAAACACAATCGGATCTAATACCAATCCTAACTTGGTTGCATCGCAAAGTCGTGGGTTGTGGTTAAATGTTTGCTCTGCATACCCCGGGTTAGGTGGTACGTCTATTAGACGCGATAGAGTGAATTCCTTAAAAGAAGAATGAAACAAGTGTACTAGATGTGAAGCGGAGTATTGTTTTAACAGCAAAACTTCAGTCTTTTTAACTTTCTCAGACGCCTTAATTTTCGTTTCAACCCTTTTAGACTCGAGAACTTCGAAATCCGTTTGTAGTTTTTGAAAATTATTAACGACTGACTCTTTTTCTTTAAGTTCTTTCGAAAGATTTGCTCTTAAACTCTCAGTTTCTAGCAAATTATCCATTTGGACTTTCCTAAACCTATCAAATTTAGGATTGGTTAAGGTAGTGGTCACTGGAGTTAATTCCAAGGTTTTAACCTTTTCCTTATACAAAGCAAGCTCGGTAGATAATGTCTGATTAACACCAAGGGTTTCAAGGACCGCATTATTCATTTGGCCAAGCATAGATGTCGACACCATAACCATATCTTGTTGAGCATACGAATTTGTAGACGTAATAGCTCCCGGTTATGTTTCACTCAATGTCTGAGGACTTGCATTGATATTGCTATCATTGTTTGTCTCCTCGTTTGAATTACTAACCAACGAAGGCTGTTCCGGATACTCCAACACTTGCTCAACTTGAGAAGGTACAATACTAGTATCATTGGCAAAATTTGGTACCTCAGAAATTGTGTCAGCTCCATAAAGTGAAAGATTTGCCATGAGAGCTGCCTTGGCGGTATTGAGATCATCACAGTCAGAATCGTATGCATCAAGATCATCACACTGATATGCGGCATTGTTAGTGATGGCTGCTGTGAGTCCGTCAGTGTCCGCAACTCCTGGATCTGCAAGGAATGCCAACTCTTCTTCATCGAGCTCTCGACCTTGTGCTTGAGCATTCACCAAGTATATCTTTTCCTGAAACCATGTGCCATCCCTCTTCTTCTTAGGTTGCTTGCACTCCCGAGCCATGTGCCCTTCCCCTTTGCAGTTATAACATATAATCATCTTCATTTTGCCAGTATTATTTCCCCTTGTAGCAGTGTTAAATGGACGTGCACCAGTATTAGATGAACTTGGTCTCCCCTGAAGTGGTTGCACAGTAACTCTGCCATCTTGGATTATAGCTTGTTGACGAGAGTTAGAAGAATTCCTCAACTGATTGTTTGTTGGAGATGGTCCTATGTAACCTCTTTTGTTCAACGCTTGAGTGATGTAAGCAGACATTTAAGCAAGTATATCAGTAGGATTATCCCCTTGTCTAAACTCAGGAACTGGAATCTCATCGTCACAATAGAATACTGGTGTTGGTTGAGCTACAAACTAATTTGAAGGAGCACTGACATGTTGTGAGTAATGGGGTTGAGGAGCCTCATGTTGTTGGTAAGTGATGGCAAGGTTTGTTGGAGGTTGATAAGGCGAGTATGGTTGTGAAGCATAAGGTAAATGATGTGAGTCTCCTTGTGATGATATTGTTGGTTGCTGGTATTGTTGTTGATAAGATGTAGGTGGTTGTGGAAAGATCGAATACTGTGGAAAGCTTGGAGTTTGGAACATGGGCTTGTGATAAGATTGTTGTCCCATAGTATACGGAGTGTTGTTGTATGACAGTGTTGGATGATTTGCCATTAATGCCAGAGGTTCGGAATAAGATCCTTGAGACATGCATTTCTGGAGCACATGCTTCTCATGTTGTTGCAAGAAAGCATAAAGCTGATCTAAATTTGATTTGTGCAAATCCCGAATCAATTTAATATCCGTGACATATTGGCTCCATTCTTGGATTGACGTGTTCAAAAACTTGGTGTTGATTTGAAACTGAGCAATTGTAAGATTATACACGTTCAAATCATTCATCAAAGTAGTGAAGCGCCAGTAATAATCATGAAGAGTTTCCCCGGGAATGTATGAGAACCTATCAAACAAATCATAGAGTTGACACTCTCGTTCCAGTTTAGTAAGTGAAGTCCCTTGTAACAAAACTGTCAAGCGATTCCAAAGTTCCTTTGCTACCTTGTAATTGCTTACCATACGATAAATATCGGGTGGAAGAGCTTGCTTGATGGTTTGTACGGCTTTGTCATCCGCATCGGCAATGATTTTATTTGCCTCCGTTAGTTCATGAAATAGCCTTGGCCTAGTCACATTGTCGACAGTTATCTCACCATAATCAAGTGGTCCTTGCTCAATGGATTGAACCATGAGTCGCCCACTAGGTCTACCCATAATATAAGACAACATGCAACCTTGCCATGCTTCAAAAAGCTCTTTGATAAGCAATGGTGGACAGGTATCGGTACCCGAGATGATAGAAAGGTCAGTTTGCGATGTCATTGTTGGCATATATGAATGTGAATTCATTTTATGATCCCTTGAATAAAGATTATCAAAATGATCGAGCAATGAAATAAGGTTAAGTGTTTTAATGTTGTTGAAACAAAGATGTTGTTATCTTTATGTTGTGTGTTTTTGTGAAAGTTACAAGATTGAAAAATCCTCTAAATTGTGCAAGTACTATCGCAATACCCAAAGTTCACACGTATCGCAATACTACCCAAGACTTCTGTCGCAATGTCACCAAATGACCCCAATCGCAATGTCAATCGTAATGTCACCAAATGACCCCAATCGCAATATCAATCGCAATGTCACCAAATGACCTCAATCGCAATATCAATCGCAATGTCACTAAAAGATCCCAATCGCAATATCAATCGCAATGTTACCAAAAGACCCCAATCGCAATATCAATCGCAATGTTACTAAAAGATCCCAATCACAATATCAATCACAATGTTACCAAAGACCCCAATCGCAATATCAATCGCAATGTTACCAAAAGACCCCAATCGCAATATCAATCGCAATTTGAATTGCAAAGATAAACCCTTTTCCTTTGCAATGGGTTCCAATCGCAATACGGTACTGTTCCGAGATTTTTGGTAAAAACAATGGGATTTTTGACAAGAAATCCGTGATTTTAACCAACCCAAAGTACCCAAATCTCTACCACAACTATGTAGAAGATATATGGATCACTTGGACTCACAAAAACATGAAAAAATTTGAATCTTGGGTAAAGATCAATCAAAAACACAAGAACACACTAAAAATAAGTATGAACAACACAAAACCAACCTCTATTTCATCCCATGGCTCTTGATACCAATTGTATAAGTATGATAATCTTTGAGTTATCAAGAGGGTTGTTGTTTCTAGTGAGAGAAAGTAGAGAGAGAGATGAGAGAAAATGTAAAAATGATATTACTAAAATGAAACAACCAACACCCCTTTCCATGGTGGAAAGGGGTTTATATACCCAAGTCCCTTAGTGGACTTGGGCATCCGGCCCATGAACATGCTCATGGGTCGGGCTAATGTAAATATTAATTAAACTTATACTACGAGCCTATAACTATATTGTTGAAGTGACCGAGACTTTTTTAATACAAAAAACGTATTTCCAACACTTTACTTTTGGGCTAATAGTACATACAAATGACTGAGTTGTCTAGGCGTGTACTGCCTATTTTCTAGAAACCTAGCTCTAAGTGAATGTGCACAGCTGCGTATCAATTAACACTTGTCTCAGAGAAGGACAACTGATATAAAGAACCAGTGGCATACATTGTGGTGGCATTTATATTATTTTTAAATTAATGAATTCAAATATTTTGAACCACTTAATAAAGATATATTGATCAAATAGAGGCTCAGAAATGAGGGGTCACAACAAATTTAGCTAAACGTACGAAACATCATATTTAGCCATAGCATGAACGTAATCCTCAAAAGAACACCAAACCACTAGTTAGGGATTGTTATAACGTACTCGCACCATAAATTAATATATGAAAAATATGAATAATGTTTGGGTATATATTACATATTGAATAGAAGTATGGGTAAAACATGGAAATTAATTGGAGCATTGAAACAGTTAAGGCGTATGTAAAGATTTAATCTCTACAACCCTGATTACTAGCGTGGAAATCACGATCTAAGAAGCAATCGTCATAAAATTAAATCACACAAATTATTACCCTAATCGTTCGATTAGTTTTATTGAAAGAATGATGTGAATAATCCCATCCCCTTACCCCTTTTATAGAGATGAGGGGGAAGTCGGTTCCGATTACAAGGAAAGAAATCTATGGGTTAGGCTTAGGAGACAAGCTTACCAACTGACCTTATTTTATTTAGCTATTAGTAAACTAGACTTTAATTCCCTAGACACGACATAGGCGAAAGATAAAGACTAAACATAACAATTTCCACCTTAGACTTTAGATTAGCCTTTCCCAACACTCAGCAACTTCAAACAATGTTGTAACTTGCTCTATGTACCACCTTCGTTAAGGCATCTATAGCATTGTGTTTAGTACCCACCTTCAGAACTTCAACTGTCTTCGCTTCCAAGACTTCTTTGATAAAGTGATAACGCACATTGATGTGCTTAGTCCTTTCTTGAAAAACATTATTTCGCGATAAATGAATTGCACCCTGATTATCACAATTAACTATAACAGTGTTGAGCTCCACGCCCAACTCTTCCAAGACTCCCTTTAGCCAAATAGCTTCATTCACAGCCTCTGTAAGGGCCATATACTCTGCCTCTATAGTTGAAAGAGCCATCACATGTTGTAGCGTTGCTTTCCAGCTTACAACACACCCCTGTACTAAAAATGCATAACCAGTGAGAGACCTACCTTTATCCAGATCCTTAGCATAGTCAGAATTAATGAAACCTGTTACGTCCACATGGTTACCATGATTTTTCCCATACACCACTTCTCTGCTTCCCGGTGGAGTTTACTATGATTTGCCAAATATCTGTTAACTATACTTACTACATACACTAGGTTTGGCCTCGTGCACACCATCAAGTATATTAAGCTCCCAACCGCATTTGAATATGGCACCCTACTCATTCTTTCAACATCACAATCCCTAACCGGGTAATCCTTTAGCGACAGCTTGAAGTGCCCACCCAATGGCATCTCTACCAATTTCCCATTGCCTATTCTAAACATGTTTAAAACTTTAGAAATGTCTGCGGATTGTGACACCCTCAGAATCTTGCGACTCCGATCCCTAACGATCTCCATACCAAGAATCTTCTTTGCTTCCCCGAGCTCTTTCATGTCGAACTCACTTTTAAGCAAAGACTTGGTAGACCCAATCTCAGCCTTGCTCTTATAAGCAATCATCATATCATCTACATATAACAATAGATAGATATACTCCCATGTTGCATAACTTCTGTAATATACGTAGTTGTCGTAATTTCTACGCTTAAACCCGTTGCTCAGCATATAATCATCGAACCTCTTGTACTATTGCCTAGGTTACTACTTCAAATCTTAAGGAGATTTCTTTAACAAACATACCTTGTTACCTTGTTCAAATCCCGGTGGCTGCCTCATGTAGATCACTTCTTCAAGATTTCCATGTAAAATGCCATCTTTACATCAAGTTGCCCCAGCTCATAATCTTTACACGCAGTCAATACAAGAATAACTGAATAGATGTGTGTCGAACTACCGGCGAAAAAACTTCCTTGTAATCAATACATGTCCTATGTGTGAATCCACGAGCTACCAACCTTGCCTTGTACCTAGGATTTTGAACACCTTCAATCCCTTCCTTTATTTTGAAGCCATTTGCAACTCACCAGCTTTTGCCCAGCTGGATGATCTACTAACACCAAGGTCTTGTTCTTCCTCAGAAAATCCATCTCTTCTTCCATAGCAGCTTTCTACTTAGAATTGTATTCACAAGCAACTGCTTCCTGGTATGTCAATGGTTCATGAGTATCTTCTTCCTCTGCTGCATCAAACGCGTAAGCAACCATATTACTCTCATCCCAAAACCTTGTTGGTTTCGTTCTTTTCCTTGGCTCTCTATCCCGAACCAATTGATAATTTGTGAGATCCGGTGGTTGATCAATTTCTTGAACCCCTTCATCATCATCATAGCCATCTTCCTGATCTGACTGATCTTCCTGATCTGACTGATCTTCCTGATCTGTCTGGTCTTCCTGATCTGTCTGATCTTCCTGACGTGTCTGATCTTCCTCAGGCGTATGATTATTTAACCCCTGCAGTTCCACCTCAACCTGTAATTCCTCAATAGACTTATCTTTACCTGCACCGGAATTCTTCAACGTGTCTTTGTACATGACACTTTCGTTGAAGACCACGTTCCGGCCTGTGACTATTTTAGGTGACTCATCATCAAGCCTATATAGTATGTACCCCTTCACACCTTCAGGATACCCCAAAAGAACGCATTTTACCGCACTCGGCTTGAGCTTACCTTGTTTAACGTGTGAATATGCGACACATCCGAAAACCCTCAACATCCCATACTCACTAGGATTTCCCGACTACATATCCATAGGTGTCTTCTTCTCAATCGTTGTCGATGGTGACCTATTTATAAGATATGTGGTCGTACATGTCGCTTCCACCCAGAAGGTCTTGGGCAATCCAGACTGTATTAACAAAAAATGTACCTTGTCCATGAGAGTTTTGTTCATCTGTTCTGCTAACCCATTCTGATGCGGCGTCCAGGCAACTGTCAAATGTCTAGCAATCCTACTCTTAGTACATAGCTGATTAAATTCCCGGTTACAGAACTCAAGACCATTATTCGTCCTAAGCTTCTTAACTGTCCTCCCAGTATGATTTTCTACTAACTGCTTCCACTCTTTGAACTTCCCAAATGCTTCGTGTTTGAACTTGAGAATATAAACTCATACCCTCCTAGAATAATCATCAACAATATATAAGAAATACCTCTTACCTCCTAATGATTCCACCTGAGACGGACCCCATAAGTCTGAATGAACATAGTCTATCACTCCCTGAGTAGTGTGCCTTCCTACACCGAAACTGACTCGATGTGACTTTCCCAGAACATAATTCTCACAAAAATCGAGCTTACCTAGACTCTTCTTGCCAAACAAACCCTACTTTTTCAACACCTGTAGTCCCACCTCACTGATATATCCCAGTCTTTTATGCCAAACCTACACAAGACTGTCTTTTTCTTCAACATTAGCATTAAGCTCACCGGAACTGCATGGCCATCCAAAGAGTACACACAGTTCTCCCTTCGGGTTCCAGATAAGGTAACCCTAGAAACATTAATCACTTTAACTTTGCACGACTGCAATTCTACAGTATATCCCTCTTTTTCAAGAGTTCCCGATATCAAGTTTCTTTTCAGTTCAGGAATATACCTGACATTGTGTAACACAAAACTTGACCCATCTTTCAATTGTACATTTACCTTTCCAGTACCCCTGGTCTTGCACTCCCTGTTGTCTCCCATCAGTACCTTGCCCCCATCGCATTCTAGAAAATAAAAAAGTACATCTAACTTGGGTGACATGTGATATGAACCTCCTGGATCCATGATCCAATATTGCAGTCTCTCTGCACTCATATCCATCATCACCTCAGAACCGTCATAAATCGAACCACTAGAGCTTGCTTGATCATCTTTCTTAACGTAACCTTTTGACTTCTTGCGATTATTCTTCAGACAATTTCTTATCAAGTGCTCCTCAGATTGGAAAATAAAGCATCTGAGTCTTCCACCTCGAGACTTCAATCTTGACTTTCCCCTTGACTGATGTGAATTCTTACGGTCAGTTCTTCTCCCCACGTATAACCCTTCACCATCATCCCCCTTCGCCTTAGACCTTTCTTTGATTTCCTTAGAATTTAGTGTGGCCATCACGTCATCCAAAGTCAAAGCTTCCCGTCCATAAAGCAACGTATCCACAAAGTGTTCATATGATGTTGGTAAAGAAGTGAGTAACAATAAAGCAAGATCTTCATCTTTGAATTTTACCTCAATATTTGCTAAATCAAGAACGATTTTGTTGAACTCATCTATATGCTCGGAAATCTTTCGTCCAGTCGGCAGGTAGAATGTATACAACCCAAACAGCCCTGGTATAGTCATCCACAACAGTTAAGAAATACTTTTGACCATAATAGCTAGCCACCTTATAAGGACCTCACAAATCTAAATGCACAAGATCACTAAGAAATTTGGTCTTATGGTCACTTAAAGGAAAAGCTTTCCTAGTTTGATTAGCTCCTTGACAGATCTCACAAAAATCAGTTATATCATGTTTATCTATCAATAAAGAGTTTTTTTAGCACATTAAAGGAAGGGTCAGCAGGATGACCAGGTCTATAATGTTAATCATAGTGGGACAGAGAGCAAGCAATGACATTTTTACAACTATTATACTTAGTACCGAGAGTGTCTAAATAGTATAAACCACCACACTATTTACCAATCCCTAGGACATTTTTCAGATTCAAATCCTGATTCACAAAAAATACTTATTCTCATCAAACAAAACAAAGATTTATCTTTAGCCAGTTTATGAACAGAAATTAAGGTGACACAATACTCATGTATAACAAGCACATCAAACAAAACCAGCCCATTAGGGAGTTTTAGGTTTCCGATTTTAGATATGATAGCCTCAGTCCCATTAGGATGAGCAACTTTAATATTAAGGTGAGAGATGTCATATACATTATCTAACTCTCTATCATTGTTGGTCACATGCTGATTAGCCCCAGAGTCTACCACATTCCCATTATAGTTCAATTTAGGCCTAGCACTAGTGTTGGAATAGTAGATCTTATTGAAGTTATCATTAAAGAATTTGCTTGAATTAAAGTGAGTACCTGCCATATTGACCTGCACATTCTTTCCAATTCTATTGTTATCCTTAATAAGAGAGAGTAAAGTTGCAATTTGTTCAGGTCTCAACATATTAGCATTAGGGTTTTGATTCCTCTAAAAATTGTTTCTAGTGGGCCCATTAGACAAGAAAGCAGAGGTCTGGGCTCTTTTGGAGGACCCAAGACTACTACTAGATGTCATTCTGTGAGACTCCTCACTAGAAATGATGGCATAAGCCCCCTTCACGTCTGGGAGATTTTCTATAGACAAAATATAACTCCTAATACTCATATAAGAATCATCAAGCCCCATTAAAAATTGCATCAGTTTCAACAGTTGGTAATGCTTCTTGAATTCACTAGCAGAAGTACACAGTCAATTAGTGTAAAACCCGTATTTAAAAATTAAAATATTAAATACGCAGTTTTGATTTATTATAAGCTTTATATAATTATTCAGGAAAATAAATATTACGAGTGTATTATTAAACAGAAAAGTTAGCTACGCTTCAGAAAAATAAAACACACAGAAAGTAAATACAAGTATACGCGATTAAGACCTTTAAAAAATAAAAGAAGTATGAAAACTATATAAGGCTAGGGGGCGGATGTTTTTAAAAAACAAAAAAGAGGTAAATGGGCTTAGGCCCGGCCTAGTAAAAAACAAAAGAAGAAAAAAAAACACGGGGAGCCTTTGTCACAAAAAAATTAGGGTTTTTGGAGAAGGACTGCCGCCGACTGGGAAATCAATGCAAGGGAAGTTTTGATCGTGGAAACCCGCGTGTCACTTTTGTTAATCCTAAATCACACAAGCTAATTGGTAATCCATCCTTTTTCTTTTCCATCAATAATCAAAGATCAGTGTATAATGAACATAAAGAACAAAGGTTTGTTAACTAAACATGTCTTATATATACAAACCAAAAAGAGAAACGAAAATGGATTTGTTTTGTTTCGACTGGGCGCACAAACCGAGACCAGTGGGTCTTGGTGGCTCATTTTCCAACCAGCCGAAACCCACTAGGGGCGGCGGTGATGGTGGTTGTGACGGCAGCAGCACATCGACCACAAGGGTTTTGTTTGGGCTTATAATTGGTGAACCACAAACCACCAGCGGATGGTGGTCTTGTGGTTGTCGGCAGCAAAACAGAAACGAGCAGGGCGGTGTTTGAGACTAACTGCAGTAAGGGGGTGTTTGGGTGTGCAAAAACAGTGGGAATATAACACTAACGGTGGGAACTATAACAGAACAGTGGGAATATAACACGAGCAGTGGGAACAAATATAAACAGTGGGAACCACTATGAGGACAGTAGCAACTGGCACTAGGCCAGTGGCTACTGTTGGTGTGACGTCAGCAAGGGGGACCACGACGTGGGTCGTGGTGGGCCCGGTTTGGTTTAACCCGAGACATGGGTGTCTCGGGAAGAGTTTGACTCGGGCTTCGGAAGGCTAGTAATAATAAATACAAGGAATTATTTAAGTCTAATTAAATCGAATTATAAATAAGTTTTATAAATAAATTATATAGTGTTGATTTTATTAATTTAGTTAGTAAAATTAATTGATTTTGTTTTATCCCTTTTAATTACTTATAAACATGTGATTTATTTTATGATTTAAATTTCAAGAAAACTAATTTGGAAATATTTTTATTTTATGAAACTTTCTATTTATAACAGGTTACTACTTATAGTAATATTGCGATTATTAGAACACAATACAATACACAGTAACCAGAAATACAAAGTATATACTAATCAGTAAACATTTAAAGAACAGTCGAGTTTATCAGAAATACACCAGACAAGCAGATTAATCAGATTATACATAAACAGTAATACAAGAATAAAATAAATCAAACTAAGAAAAGTTAAAAATTAGTAAACTAAACAGATATCAGTTAACTTATTTCGCATCCGTCATTTATGTAGCTTCCGTGAAATCGGAGTAGGAGTCTCATCAGCTTTTCCTTGCAGTCAGTACTGGACACAAGGTACGGATTTTCCGTCCTTTCAGTAAGGACTTCCTTTGTATGCATGATTAGTATTCCCCTTCTCCCTCCGTCCCAAAATTATTGTCCACCGACAAAAAACACACAATTTAAGAAAAGTACCACCTTTTCAGCTTTCTCTCTCTTACTTTTTGCAAAAAGACAGTTTTACCCTTAACCAATTAATTAAAAACCTTTGTAAAGTTTGCAATTGTGATTTCACGTCAGGGTAAACTAGTAATCTCGATCTAAAATTTCTACTTATGTTTAGAAATTTTAGAAGTGGACAATTAAATTGGGACAAACCGAAATGGAAAGGTGGACTATAATTTTGGGACGGAGGGAGTAATTAAGATATTGCCTGAGCCTTATATACAAGCATGACCAGTTAGTTGTACTAGTTACTAAGGTACCGTAACCATGACACTTGAGGCACCGGTGTCATGACTTACCTGTAGGAGAGTGATATCCTGCAGCGTCCCAATCAGCTTAGCTTGGCCATTTTATCAGTATTATTAGTGGGGCGTATGGATGCATCCTAGGCTTATCAGTTTACAGTTTATCAGGTGAATGTGGTGTATGCTCTACATCCTTCACATTGGAGCTGATCCCTCCACCCAGCACATTATTTAGAGGTAACCCCTCTACAGCATGACGAGGTCACCCCTCTAGTTATTCATGAAACAGTTGTTACAGTACATGACCTATATAAGCTCTTGGCAATTAAAATACAGTAAATGCAGGTTTTCAGATTTAACAGATAACAGTTCAGCTTTATTATTTATAAATCAGACTTTTCAGATTATACACAGATTTCCGCTGTAACTTTACTTATCAGTCTTACAGCTTTAGTAGTTTATCGTCTGTTTCATTTCAGTATTTTCTTATCATGCTTTATATCCGTTCACTGAGCGTTATGCTCAGCCGTAGTTCCTTTCATGTTCTAACGGCAAGTACACCGGGACGGTCTTAGGATTCTGAGAGCATGTGCATTTGGATGGAAGCTATCCAGACATCTTACTTTATGCACTTGTTACATTATTCTGCTTATTTGGACATTTTTTAGTCCTTTCCTTCAGTATTTACGTTTTATGTTTTGAGCTTATATTTGAATTACCGATGTTTGATTCCAGTATTTCCTTTATGGTAAGTTAATGTTTTAGGACATTTACCTTATGCTTTAATGGCACGCCATAAATACACGTAGCGGTCCACTTATCCAAGTGGGGTGTTACAGTTATGGTATCAGAGCGCAAGGTTCGACCTGTAGGCTCTAAAACTTGACTTGTGACTAGTGGGTAGTCACCAGGAACTTCCCAGATTTTGGCCTTGTTATCTTCATGTTTCTCATGTATTTATCAATAATTTTTCTTCACTTATCTGTCAGTTTTCTTAAAGATTTTGACTAAGTAAAAAGGTTGGTACATGACTGGCCATATTTAGTCGCATGTGCTTTTTATTCGAATTTTTGTTTTGGTGAACCGACCCATAGGCGTTCACCCTTGCCCGCTCAGATTTTGTATTGGTAAATCGAGCCACAGGCGTTTACCCTTACTCATGTCAGAATCATGTTTTTAGTAAAATATTACTTGGTGAACCAGCCATAAACGTTCACCATTATTCAGGTCAAATCTTCATGCTTTCAGTCGAATATTGTTTTGTGAACTGAACCATAGACGTTCACCTTTGCACATATCATGATATTTTATAAAGTTTGACAAGTATGGATTGGACTACAACCAACCATATTTAGTGCCAGATTGTAAATTTCTAGACATGACAGTTCTCATAAATTTTGACAGCTATGGATCGAACCAGAATCGCCCATACTTAGTCACATGTTTTCTCCTTTGAATTATGTAGATTGAACCATAGCCATCTACATCAGTTGATGTTAAACCTCAGTTGATTATACTCTTATGTTCTTTGTAACAGTTAAGTTTTCATGCTATCACGTTGATGTTGTTTTCATGCTGATCAAGTTTCATTTCTCCTTACGAGGGTTATGTTATCAACAAAGTGATGGTGTTTCATACTAAGATACATGAGGACTATAGTAAAATTTTGTTTTCAGAATAAATCATGTTTGGTCTTCATCGGGCATGTCTTCATGCTGACCATTTTGAAATTCCATTTAATCATATTTTTGAAACTCTATACAGCCATCATTAAGTCTACACAGGAATCACCAGGCTATCATGTTACTCATTTCAGTTCAATTTACTATCGTTTAAATCAATTTATTTCTTTGATCATGTCAGACAAGCGATACCAGTATCGATCATCCCATAAAATTTCCACCAGTGTCATGTACAGTATTCCATATGTACCTCATGTACAGTGTCTAAGTTATACTCCCTGTACAGTATTTCATGTGTACTCCACGTACAGTGTCTCAAATATGCTCCATGTGCAGTATTTATTTTGTATTTCATGTACAGTAGTCCAGGTGTACTCCAGGTACCCTACTCCATGAATATTGCTAATCGATCCTCAATCATCTCAAGCGTTTCACTTGTCGATATTCTACCAAATGTTGATGCGGCTCGTGAGTTGAAGATTTTACCAGATACTGATGTTGCTAAGACTTTAAAGACCTCACAAATGCTGATGCTGCTGATACTTTGGAGATTTCTCAAGATGTTGATGTTGTTTATACTATGAAGACTCTGCAGAACAAGGACGAAAACTATAAAGTTGAAATTTCTGACAAGAATAAATTTCAACCATCAGACACTACCATTCCATTCCATGCTTTTACCTTCTCAGCTTGAAGCCACACTTCACTCAGCTAACCTTTCATTTAGAAGAGTAGGAACCGGAAACCAGTCGTCCACTCAGCAGAATAGTTACATGAATCACGATCATGATAATGACCGTCATAAATTGACAGACAAAGCAGTAGTGACAACCACTGTGCTTATAATGAGTCAGTCAGTAAACATCGGAACTCCAGAACGGACGTGACCAGAAATACAGAGGTCAGTAGTCTAACCGGTCTGCCAATCCTAACAGTTACCAAAAAATTTCAGCCTTGTCCAGATTCATCGACTAAAACACATGTCAAGACAGCAGTCAAGACATAGGTCTCATGTATCATTTCGGAAGACACATATCAAGACACCAGTCATGGTACATGTCATACGAATCTTTTTCCAAAATACGAGTCAGAACTCATAACTCTAGTATGTTTCTAAACCAGGCCCTCAGTAATTTAGGGTACCTTTCAGAAAGGGGTATACCCATTCTATTATGCCACGCATGAATCAGATCATTTAAAAATTCAGTCACCACCACTAGAGTATTATTCAGGTTAAACACGCAGTATTCATTCTGAGAGGTTACAGACGAACGCATTTAGTGAAAAATTGCCACTTTTGCTTCGCCTATTCATATGTCAGCTTTATCTAAATCATGTATTACCTACCTCCTAGCCAGAAAAGACTCCACGGTATCACCCATATTTATTAAATTTTCTTTTCATTTAACGACGAGATTCGCCTTACTAAATCCCTAATATATATTCATTATGTTTCCTGCCGAAAAATCATTACAAATTGTTTCTGCCTTACAAGCGCGTGACCTATCAGTCCATAGCTACGAACACTGTCTAGCCACCAGTTATAATCCACTTCTGAAGTTCTTTAAATTCATGATCAGCAGATTATTCCAGAGTTCCCAGATGTTATTTTAGAAAATTTTAAGAAATTCCTTCCTAACCACGAGACAGAATTTAACATCGAGTTAGTCTCAAGAACGGAACCTGTTTTCAAAAATCTTTATTGCAGGGCTTCAGCTAAGTTAAAGAGTTGCAGCATTTGCTGCAAAAGTTACCGGAACGAGTCCTTATTCGCCCTAAAGCACCACCAGAAAGTGCATTGTTTCTGTCTATTAGAAAGAAGGTCGGTAACATGAGATCATGTATCGACCACCAGAAAATTTACCAGATCACCATTCTTAATCGATATTCATTCCACGTATAGAAGGTTTACCTGACCTGCTACGATATCTTAAATATTTTTCCAGAACAATTCACGACCATGCCACCAGCATTGGTGAGACAAGAACATGATGTTTTCCAGATTGTTGTTGAACACGTTATAGTCTCTCTAAAATTTTGACTTATACGTCTGGGCTCCCTAATGCCCCAGCGATAGTATGAAATTTATGAATAAATTTTTTTACGACTTCGCAGACAAAATCGTCAGTATGTTCTTTGATAACATCCTGATCTCCTAAATTCTGGAGAAGAACATGGGAATCATCTTTTCACGATTCTACAGATTTTATGATAGGAGGAAATTATATAAGCAGCTTTCCAAATGTATATCCCAGATGAACAAGTGGCATTTCAGCAGAAAGAAATTTCAGATAGTCCTGCGAAAGTGAAGGCCATCACCTGATGGTCCCGACCGACGCATGTGAACGAAGTACCAAATTTTCTAGAACTTAATTGACTGCTACAGCAGAAATTGCTGACAGTTCTCCCTAAAAAAATTTCCATGACTATTCAACCAGATTTCCACCAGAATGTCCCATAATCAGGCAGAATTATGTTAGAAGCAGTATGACATGTTGATGCAGTTATGTTAATATCTTGATGCCTCACATGCCAGCAGGTTCAAGATAGAACGCCGTCATGCTAGTGAGTTATTACAACTATTAATTTTTTATTTTTTTAACAGAGAGGAGACAAGATTCCATAAAGATTGTTATCAGTTTACCGCAGACTCAAAAAGTATGATACTATCTAAGTCATTTTCGACTATGTAATCATCGTACGCGTTTTCTTTCATCCGAAAGGATTACGCAGTAGCGGACCTACAGAAAAATTCAGCAGTAAATCATACGATTTCAGGGTATTCCGTCGACCATCATATCAGACAGAATTCATGATCACGATCACGTGTATGTTTACGTTCACCTTAAGTTCACGTTATTTTCACTTTCACGTTTACGTCTCATTCGTAGTATGATATTGTTTCAAATCATGTTTTATGTTATCTCATGAATTAAGCTCATGTTTGTATTCATAACATTGTTCACGTTCAAGTTCGTGTTCCATTTCGCGATACACGTTTCACAGATAACCGAATACGATTACAGAAAACTTAAGAAACCAGACTCAAGAATTAGCACAGCTTTTCCATATCCAGGGAGACGTTTTACGTCTTAGTCTGTACTGTTTGGCATTCCTTTCTCAGTCAGCATACGTTCATGATATGTCTAGTATCATGTTTATAGTATGTTTCACATATCACGTTCACGATATATTCCATGCCCAGCATTCATCGGATGATCGTGAACCACGTTCACAATTGCTCACGTAGCACGTTCACAATTGTTCACGTAGTTCGTCTCAAATGTTCCCAACAGCTTTGCTCAGTGATATAAAAGTTACCGTATCGTGTTATTGTACTTATCGTTTCATGTATTCCTACATACTATAGCTTATTCATTCTATCAGATTTAGAAAATCCATCTTAAATATGGAACCAAAAACTATTCAGCATCGTCAGGACAGGGTCATCAGGACCAAGATTTTCATTATGTTTAGACTCTTGAAAGAAATCGTTTCGAGCGGGAAGCTACTTGAAACGGAGGAGTCCATCCGGACCTCTCATCGTTTTCCCTTCAATAAACCCAATTAAGTTCTTCAGTTAGGTTACGTTACACGACCTCTTCAACCATGTCATGTTAAATGATCACATCAGTCATGTCACGTTTATACCTTGAAACAACATTATGTCTTAACTAGAAGACGAATTATTCTTTCAGCTCATAGGCCTTTTCAGCTTTCATGTTCTTTCAGCCTATGTGTCCTTTCAACTTATACGTCTTTCAGCTTATGTATACTTTCAGCTTTTACTACGATCAGCTTAAGTTACCTATAATTTGAGGACGAATTCTCCTTTTTAGATGGAAAGAATTGTAAAACCCAGTATAGTCGTATACTTAATTCGGGGACGAATTATTCTTTTTAGAGGGGAGAATTGTAAAACCCGTATTTAAAAATAAAAATATTAAATACGCAGTTTTGATTTATTATAACCTTTATATAATTATTTAGGAAAATAAATATTATGAGTGTATTATTACACAGAAAAGTTAGTTACGCTTCAGAAAAATAAAACACACGGAAAGTAAATACAAGTATACGCGATTAAGACCTTTTAAAAAAAGAAGTATGAAAAGTATATAAGGCTAGGGAGCCGGATGTTTAAAAAAAAGAGGTAAATGGGCTTAATCCCGGCCTAGTAGAAAACAAAAGAAGAAGAAAAAACACGGGGAGCCTTTGTCACAATCAAAAAATAATAATAATAATAATAATTAGGGTTTTGGGTGAAGGACTGCCGCCGGCTGGGAAAGCAAAGCAAGGGAAGTTTGGGTGGAGATTGATCGTGGAAACTCGCGTGTCACTTTTGTTAATCCTAAATCACACAAGCTAATTGGTAATCCATCCTTTTTCTTTTCCATCAATAATCAAAGAAAGGTTTGTTAACTAAACATGTCTTATGTATACAAACCAAAAAGAGAAACGAAAATGGGTTTGTTTTGTTTCGGCTGGGCGCACAAACCAAGACCAGTGGGTCTCGGTGGCTCATTTTCTAACCAGTCGCAACCCACTAGGGGCGCGGCGGTGATGGTGGTTGTGACGGCAGCAGCACAGCGACCACAAGGGTTTTGTTTGGGCTTATAATTGGTGGGAACCACAAACCACCAGCGGGTGGTGGTCTTGTGGTTGTTGGCAGCAAAACAGAAACGTGCAGGGGTGTTTGGGACTAACTGCAGTAAGGGGGTGTTTGGGTGTGCAAAAATAGTGGGAATATAACACTAACGGTGGGAACTATAACAGAACAGTGGGAATATAACACGGGCAGTGGGAACAAATATAAACAGTGGGAACCACTATGAGGACAGTAGAAACTGGCACTAGGCCAGTGGCTACTGTTGGTGTGACGTAAGCAAGGGGGACCACGACGTGGGTCGTGGTGGGCCCGGTTTGGTTTAACCGAGACATGGGTGTCCCCGGAAGAGTTTGACTCGGGTTTCGGAATCGCGAGTAATAATAAATACAAGGAATTATTTAAGTCTAATTAAATCGAATTATAAATAAGTTTTATAAATAAATTATATAGTGTTGATTTTATTAATTTAATTAGTAAAATTAATTGATTTTGTTTTATCCCTTTTAATTATTTATAAACATGTGATTTATTTTATGATTTAAATTTCAAGAAAACTAATTTGGAAATCTTTCTATTTTAGGAAACTTTCTATTTATAACAGGTTACTATTTATAGTAATATTGTGATTATTAGAACACGGTACAATACACATTAACCAGAAATACAAAGTATATACTAATCAGTAAACATTTAAAGAACAGTCGGGTTTATTAGAAATACACCAGACAAGCAGATTTATCAGATTATACATAAACAGTAATACAAGAATAAAATAAATCAAACTAAGAACAGTTAAAAATCAGTAAACTAAACAGATGTCAGTTAACTTATTTCGCGTCCGTCATTTATGTAGCTTCCGTGAAGTCAGAGTATGAGTCTCATCAGCTTTTCCTTGCAGTCAGTACTGGACACAAGGTACGGATTTTTCGTCCTTTCAGTAAGGACTTCCTTTCTATGCATGATTAGGATTCCCCGTCTGCAGCCAAATGTTTTCCCTAGTATATGTTATAATTATCAGAAATTATTTTAATAACTAAGATATTGTCTGAACCTTATATATAAGCATGACCAGTTAGTTGTACTAGTTACGGAGGTACCGTAACCATGACACTTGAGGCACCGGTGTCATGACTCACCTGTAGGAGAGTGATATCCTGCAGCGTCCCATTCAGCTCAGCTTGGCCCTTTTATCAGTTTACAGTTTATCAGGTAAATGTGGTGTGTGCTCTACATCCTTCACATTGGAGTTGATCTCTCCACCCAACACATTATTTAGAGCTCACCCCTCTACAGCATGACGAGGTCACCCCTCTAGTTATTCATGCAACAGTTGTTACAGCACATGACCTATATAAGCTCTTGGCAATTAAAATACAGTAAATGCAGGTTTTTAGATTTAACATATAACAGTTCAGCTTTATTATTTATAAATCAGACTTTTCAGATTATACACAGATTTCCACTGCAACATTACTTATCAGTCTTACAGCTTCAGTAGTTTATCGTATGTTTCATTTCAGTATTTTCTTATCATGCTTTATATCCGTTCACTGAGCGTTATGCTCAGTCGTAGTTCCTTTCATGTTTTAACGGCAGGTACACCGGGACGCTCTTAGGATTCTGAGAGCATGTGCATTTGGATGGAAGCTATCCTGACTTCTTACTTTATGCACTTCTTACATTATTCTGCTTATTTGGACATTGTTTAGTCCTTTCCTTCAGTATTTACTTTTTCTGTTTTGAGCTTATGTTTGGATTACCGATGTTTGATTCCGGTATTTCCTTTATGGTCAGTTAATGTTTTAGGACATTTACCTTATGCTTTGATGACACGCCATAAATACACGTAACGGTCCACTTATCCGAGTAGGGTGTTACAATTAGGCAACTCAATCATGACATCATATTGTTTCCACAAAGCATTCAACTTATGATAATAATCAGAAAAATTAGAACCATTTTGTTTCATAGTGTTAATCGTATGATAAACATTAAATATAATAGAACCATCAACCTTATGGTAAGTCTCTTTTAATTCTTTCCAAACATGTTTGACCATTTTTGAAAAAAATTTATCCAAGGAACAATTCCAAAGAAGTAGAATTAAGTATCCATCCTAAGACAACAACATTAACTCTATCCCATTGTTTTTCCAAAACTTCATTAGTTATAGATCTCTTGCAAGTACAATCAACAATACCAATTTTATTTTTCCTTCCAGAGCTAACAAAATAGCATTAGCCCAAACTTGATGATTTTCAGTTCCTTTAAGTTTAACAGACACAATAGTCAACATAGCATAATCATTAGGGTGTAAGTGCAAAGGGTTGTTAACATCAAGTTTACTAATGAGTGTAACTGGGTCAGTCATACTCTCAGTATCAGACTGACCATGTTCAGACATGATAGAGTACAAGACAAAACCAAAAAATGAACTTAATCAAAGCCAACAAAGTTCTCATGCTTCCAAACTACTCAAGGTGGCAAGTCAAGGGCAAGGCAGTGATTAAGGGTCCATATAATAAAAAAAAAACCAACACTAAGCAACCAAAGCACATCAAAGCCAGATATCAAGAATACAGAGGGTGATGAGAGGTGCTATAGTGCACGCGACAAAGCTCAATCGAACTGTTACTCCTAGATCCACTTAGTCTAGGATGTAACATAACCTACAAAACCAAAACCCTAATTTTTTTCCACCGAAAATTAGGGAAAATCACCACAATAGATAGATCTACCACCCAATCGACAGAAGCAACCACAATAAGTCACTACCGCCAAAAAACCAGCAATCCTAATTTTTTCTCAAAAAAAATTAAAGGTATGAAAACAATAGATCCAACTATAAAAATAACAGATCCAACTATCTCAATAGCAGATCTAAGCGAAAACGTATATATAAACAAAAACCCCCAATATTTTTCAAAAACCTAAAAAAAATATATTCCGATTTTATGTAACCATTTATGATACCATGTAGAAAAACATGATTCAATAGATCCCAAAACGCTTTATATAAGATTAACTAGAAATTAAAAGCAAGAGTTCATAACATACTACCACTGCTAATCAGGTGTAGATCTATTATTTACATGATAATAGTTTTACAAGATTCAAACAAGAAATAATAACGGTTACAAAGATGAACTAGAGAGAGTAATATTCAAAACCCCACACATATGAAAACTATCCCACACCCACCAAAAGGAGAGGAGTGTGAATAAAACATAAGCCTTGGAACCATTGTCATCTGTCCAAGTATCCTTTTTAGCTAAGTCCTTCCGTCCACACTAGATTGCAACAAGGGGAGTAGTCTTTGACACAAGTTACACAACAAGTCCTTGGGTTTCTTTTTAGCATCCAAAGTGAGCCAGAGGGGCAGAAACTGAAACATAAATAATACATAATGTCCCTAAGGGGTTAAATGAGATATCTGGTTAGGTCCATAATTTTAACACTAGATATACAGCTTTATTATTATCTTCAAACTACTACTGGCTCAATGTTTTGTCCAACCCAACCGTAACCTTAGGTCTCGCTAATGCAATATGGTTCGGCTACTGTTCCATTTTATCGGGGGCACCGACAGAGAGTCCCACCTACATAGTAGCACCACTTAGCTAGTCATGGTGTTGCTTGTTGTCATCGTTGTCAACCCATTTGACCTATTTTTAAGGTTGCTCGTTTTGACCTGCTATTGAACATTTGAACCCGCCCGTCATGCCCATTTTCACACTTCTAGTACACAATGGAGAAAGGGAAAAAGAAGAGGTACCCAAGTTTCTGAGTAGCATGGACAGTATAACCATTATGTAAATGTGAGTGAACCACAGCTGAGCCAAACCTTGCACCTTCAAGAGAACAAAGACCCGGTTTTCGTTATCCTTTTTTTTATCATTTTCTTTACTTTTGGGCTAATTATATCCTTAATAAGAGGGGGTAATCTCGGTTCCCAATGAACAGTTCCCCCCCACATAGTATGCAATAAAAAAATACATCCCTCTCACATAGACACCATTCCTCCTCCGTTTACATCCCTCTCTCACATAACATAGACACTATTTCTCCTCCGTTTCTTCCATCCGTTCTCTCCGTTGAGAGTGGGTGAGGCTCTATAATACTTAAAAAAACAGCCACTCTCTCACACAATTTATAGTGGGTCTAAAAATGAACCATGGCCGTAGATTTGGCTCTATCAATGAACCACGACCGTTGATTTATATTTTGCTTTTGATATAAACAATCGGTCTTCACACACAAGTCACAATTTATTCTCACATCCCTATAATTTAGATCGGGTTTTCTCGGGTACATCGCCGTTAAATTTGATGGATTTTAGATCTAAAATCATGTGTGATTGTGGTTGATTTGTTCCGCATATGTTAACATTTTAAGATCTGAAATCATGGGTCATTGTGGGTGATTCGTTTTTATGGTGTTTTTAGTTGTTGATGGATATGTGGTCACTATCACCTGAATCAAAAGGTATCGACACTTATTTTTGCTGGGGTTTTTTCCTGATTTAATAAGGTCTAGGCAAATATCTACTTTTATTATTAATTATCTGTTTAGATTTGCCTTTGATTGAAAATAATGTGCCTTTAAGCACTTGCTTGCAATAGTTGTTCAGTTGTTATGTGTCACACTCCCAAAATATCAGAGTATAATGGCGACAAGGGAGTGGTGACGTCATGATTATCATACACACATAGTCACAAAGAACGACCTCTAAATGAGACGTTCGGAAAATAGATCACTTGTAATTAATAAAATAAATAGTTTTAACAAGGTGCGGAAGCATAAAACTGAATACAGTTACAAAACATAGTTTTCTCAAATGGTACAAATGATCTTTGTTTCAAAGAAATGACGGCAATGCATGAGACCTCATTTAGCATCTTCCTTCTTAATACCTGAGAAAAACATTGCTAAAGTGTCAACATAAAGTTGGTGAGTTCATAGGTTTAGTTAATCTGAAATGTTTAATGAACCACAAGATTTTCCCAAAAGTGATGACAATATAACAGATACAAAGTCATCCCAAAAGTATTTATTACAGTCTAAGCTCGTGACACCGAAGCGTTAACAACACCGGCAGTATAATCATATAAATGTAGCCCAACTAGATGCCTAAACCCACGACATCCTATCTCAGACTCAAATGAAACTGTGCCCGCTTGTCCCCTTGTTGGACAAGACAGACAGGGACGTCAATCCCGATAGATCTATCCATAACATTCGCGCTTACACAAAGTAATTAACGGTTCACGATTCACGGGCCAAAGCAACTGGGTTTTTAGTGGGACTTAGACTAATATATAAATCAGTAAATGCACTTGTGTTCACACGTTAAAATCAAGCAATGTCTCACCCCAAAAAGTAGTAAAAATAGTAAAGTATGGGGCTATAAACTCACCTCGTAATTCAGCAAAAAGGACGAAAGTAAAAGTAGCTCGAGAGTACGGTTACGCTAGCCGCGACTTATTCAATTATAAGGATCGGGTCACGTTACGAAAAATTATATTAATAAAAGACACGACACCCTAGTTGTGCTTGACAAAACCTTACGTTTACGGAAAAATACGACACATAAAAACCGGTTATTAAACGGTCGGGTTTTACGGGTTAAATTATACCCTTAAATTACCAAATTCGTTTATGGGCTTTAACTAAACTCAAATCATAATTCTGGCCCAAAATGAGCCCAATATTTCCACCCACAAACCGACCCAAGGGTTAAATAACCCGGCCCGGCCCATAGGCGATATAAACAAGGAACACAAAGGAGTAAGTACGTGTGTTAACTCACACAACTCTCAAAAACAGAGAGTTACTCTCTCTCTCTTCTCTCGAAACATCCCCACCGCCCCTCTCTTATCTCACCCTCTAATCTGGATCGGTTCATCTCCTTCCATGGCTATCATGTTTTCAGTTTGAGTTTAACAATCATAGATGGGGTGGTTTGTGATGTTTAGATCGCGTGAGATGTGGGATTTCATCCCCACATCAAACCGATTGGGTTTCTGATATGTTCATCCTCATGGTTAACATCATTCATCAGCCAAAATCAAAGATAAGTTGTTTCTCCTTATTTTCTTTTTAATAAAAGTTAATTGATTTTCGATTTGTAAAAGATCAGTGGGTTTAATAATTTGTATAAACTTGTTGAGAACCATAAGGCTCTCGGATTTGAAATAAATAAATTAGGGTTTCGAAATATTTGGGGGTTTCTATGAATCTCGGGTTTAAATGCAATTAATTGATGTTTTCTTGTATAAAATCAAACTAATTTCATCATATAATCGGTTTTATAAAAATTAGGGTTTCGGTCAATTGGGGGTTTTTGCATATCTCGTTTTCAATTAAATTAACTATTGGATTTGGGTTTAGATTAGGTTTAATTAGTGTTTTAATTAATAAAAGTCAAATTAGGGTTTATACAAAATTAGGGTTTTTATATTCGGTTGATAACTCATGATTATGTGGTGTTTTTGGAATATAGAAAATATTAATTTCATGTTTAAAAGGTTTTTAATTTCTAGGGTTTCGATTTGAAATGGGGGTTTTATACCCGCGACATGATTGAGGGTTTTTATGGTGTTTCTGTAAAATGAAAGTGGTTAAGACATTAGGATTATGTGGCATTGATTGTTGATAGTTTCGGCAGAAAATAAGCAATTTGGTTGGCTTGGTTTGGTTCTCGGTTTGGTTTTGATTTGGGTCTCGGTTTGGTTTGGTTTGGGTCTCGGTTTGGTTCTTGGCTTGGTCTTGTTTGTGGTCTCGGTTGAGTCTCGGTTTGGTCTAAGTCGGGGTCTCGGTTTGGTTGACAGAAAAGTAAGGTCATGGTCATGTTCAAGTATTAATACTATGGTTTAACCTTTTTTTCAGTTTTTAGTTAAAATAAGACCGTTACAAAGACTAACACTTTTGTTTGATTGTTCGCAGGTTTGTCAAAGACGAGCACAACTAAGATTTCATATAGGAAAAACGAAGAGACGAAAAGACTCACAACGGAATGCTAAGTTTCGGTTTGCAGGTTCGGACGAGATGGATGGCTTGACTCTTTCGGTTTTGCAGGTTTGGACGCGACGTGTGGGTCGGCTGGACACTATCTTCACTTTACCCAGGAGTTTATATTTGAAAGACTTGTACAGAATTTTGTAGTTGTAATTTGGACTGTGAAAACTTTGTGTGTTGTGTTTGGACATTGGGTAAACTTTGGATTTGTATTTAATCATGTATTGTTAGTCTAGGGTTAGATTCAAGCTGAAATTGGTAACTTGTGATATACCCAAATTGGGTAAACTAGGCATGTGTGCTGTCTTGTAGTGGTTAGTGGGTAATAAACTATGGGGTTTAATTGTAACTAGAAATGTGACTGAAATTGGGACACTTGTAAAGCAAGTTTTTGCAATAACATGAATGAAGGTTTATACTTAAATATTTGTACATGCTGTAACAGTTATATAACTCGACTCGGGTTCGACGGGTGTTTAAGTTTAGACGCGAAACTGAATAAACACGACTCTATAACCGTTTGACACACGATCCAAAACAAAGGCAATTATGCGAGACTTCACGTGATTAAGTAAGTACATCAAATAAACATACGGCAAACATAATACGCCCACCAATTCCGTGTATTGCATTCAACTTAATAATCGCGAAAAACTCGAGATGTTACATACGCTCTCCCTAAAAAGGGCTTTGTCCGCAAAGCAAAATAATTAACACATTCATGTCGACAATCTCGTCGGTAAATAATTAAAGTACTCATACTATATGGATAATTTAAGATGAAAAATTTGATGGATGTCACAGTATTCCCATGTTTTAGAGATTTCGTCACGAAATCAAGACGTTGTTGTAGTAGGATGGTTAGCGAAAAGATGAGGATACTTGCTCTTGAATTGATCTTCACGTTCCCACGTGTATTCTGGACCTTTACGTGCATTCCAACGGATCTTCACAATAGGTATACGGCTTTGCTTGAGTTGTTTGACTTGACGGTCCATAACTTCTACTGGTTCTTCTACAAAGTTGAGTTTGTCGTCGAGTTGAATCTCTTCCAAAGGGATAACGAGTGTCTCGTCGGCTAAGCATTTCTTCAGATTGCAAATGTGGAACACATTATGCACTCGGCTAAGTTCTTGGGGTAATTCCAAACGATAGGCTACGGGGCCAATCCTCTCTATAATCTTGAAGGGTCCAATGTAACGAGGATTTAACTTTCCACGCTTTCCAAAGCGAATCACACCCTTCCAAGGTGAAACCTTCAACATGACTCTATCACCAACCTCAAACTCAAGGGGTTTGCGTCTCATGTCAGCATAACTCTTCTGTCGATCTCTTGCGGCTTGCATGCGGCTCTTAATCTTAAAGATCTTCTCAGTAGTCTCGTGTATGATCTCGGGTCCAGTGAGTTGTGCTTCACCGACCTCTGCCCAACACACGGGTGAACGACACTTCCTACCATACAGTGCTTCGAACGGCGCTGCCTTAATGCTAGTGTGATAACTATTGTTGTATGAGAACTCCACCAGAGGTAGGTGTCTATCCCATCTATTTCCAAAGTCAATCACACAAGCTCTCAGCATATCTTCTAAGGTTTGAATGGTCCTTTCACTTTGACCGTCAGTTTGGGGATGGTACGCAGTGCTCATATCCAACTGCGTTCCCAATGCCTTCTGCAGTGACTTCCAAAACTGCGAAGTAAATCGGCTGTCTCGGTCGGAGATTATAGACACAGGCACACCGTGCTTCGTGACTACTTCCTCCAAGTATGTCCTTGCTAACTTATCCATTCCATCAGTCTCCTTGATGGGTAGAAAATGAGCCGATTTGGTGAGTCGGTCGACGATTACCCAAATCGTGTCGAATCCGGCTGCGGTCTTTGGTAGCTTGGTAATGAAATCCATAGTGATCCTTTCCCACTTCCATTCTGGCAGTTCGGGTTGAACTAATAATCCTGATGGTTTCATATGTTCGGCTTTGACTTTGGCACAAGTCAAGCACTTGCTAACGTATGTAGCAATATCCGCCTTCATGTTCGGCCACCAATACAACATCTTCAGATCATGATACATTTTGTCAGATCCCGGATGTATGGAGTATTTTGACTTATGCGACTCATGCATAATCAAGGATTGTAGGTCACCATGGCATGGTAACCAACTCCTATTATCAAGGCATAACGTTCCATCCGATCGTGCTTCTAACTTCTTTATCATTCCTTCAACATCTTCAGTCTTAAGAATTTCTTCCTCGACTGCTTCTTTCTGAGCCTTGAGAATTAAGGATGGAAGGTCTAAGTCAATGGTCATCACTAAAGCCTTCACCCTAAGAACTCTCTCCTTTCGACTCAAAGCGTCGGCCACGACATTTGCCTTGCCCGGGTGATAACGGATCTCGCAATCACTGAGCAACTCTAGCCAACGTCGTTGTCTCATATTGAGTTCCTTTTGATTCAAAATATGTTGTAGACTCTTATGATCAGTGAATACAACACACTTAGTACCATAAAGGTAGTGTCTCCAAATCTTCAAGGCAAACACCACTGCTCCCAACTCTAGGTCATGAGTCGTGTAGTTCTTCTCGTGCACTTTTAGTTGTCTTGATGCGTAAGCTATGACCTTAGTCCTTTGCATCAGTACTGCACCTAACCCTTTTATGGATGCATCACAATACACCACAAAGTCTTCATTACCCTCGGGTAGGGCTAGTATAGGTGCTTCACACAACATCTGCTTCAATGTCTGGAATGCCAAATCTTGATCCTCCTTCCACTCAAACTTCTTATCCTTTTGAGTCAATTCTGTCATTGGTTTAGCTATCTTGGAGAAACCTTCAATGAATCTCCTATAGTAACCAGCAAGACCTAAAAATTGGCGGATCTCCGTGGGTGTTGTTAGAGTCGCCCAATCCTTCACGGCCTCGATCTTAGCAGGATCAACGTGAATACCACTGCTGTCGATTACATGCCCAAGGAATTGCACTGTGTTTATCCAAAACTCACATTTGGAAAACTTTGCATATAACTTCTCCTTCCTTAGCAGCTCTAATATGGTCTTCAAATGTTCCTTGTGCTCTTCTTCATTACGAGAATAGATGAGAATATCATCGATAAATACAATCACAAACTTGTCCAAGTATGGTTTGCAAACTCGGTTCATGAGATCCATGAATACCGCAGGCGCGTTTGTCAAACCAAAAGGCATAACTTGGAACTCGTAGTGTCCGTACCGGGTTCTAAAAGCCGTCTTATGAACGTCTTCCTCTCTAACCCTTAGTTGATGATATCCTGACCTTAAATCGATCTTCGAGTATATGCTAGATCCTTGCAATTGGTCGAAAAGATCGTCAATTCTTGGCAATGGGTAACGGTTCTTTATCGCCAGCTTATTCAATTCTCGGTAATCGATACACATTCTAAAGGATCCATCTTTCTTTTTGACAAATAAGACCGGCGCTCCCCAAGGTGAGGAACTTGGTCTAATGAAACCTTTGTCAGAAAGTTCCTTTATCTGTTCAGCTAACTCTGTCATCTCGGCCGGTGCTAGACGGTATGGGGCTCTAGCAACAGGCGCGGCTCCTGGTGTAAGCTCGATGTTAAACTCCACTTGCCGTGCTGGTGGTAGTCCAGGTAAGTCCTCTGGGAATACGTCCGGAAAGTCTCTAACGATCGGTACATCTTCCACCTTCTTCTCGTGATCTTCTTCTCCTTCCTTTTGTGTTACTTGAACCAAGAATACCGGACATCCCTTCTCAATGTATCTTTGGGTCCTGATACATGAGATGACTTCCAATCTTGATCCATTTTTCACTCCACTTCTTTCGCCTTGTATGATGAGCACGTCGTTTCCATAAGGAACACGGACACACTTCTCATGGCATACAATTTCCGCGTGATGCTTCGACATCCAATCCATTCCAATGATGACGTCAAAACTTCCCAATTCTATAGGGAGTAGGTCGATACTAAACGAACGACCTTGTAACCTTACACTACATCCCTTCAGGATAACGTCGGTGGTTACTGACTTCCCATCGGCTAATTCTACATTATACTTAACGTCTAACGCAGTAGGGGTAACATTTAGGCGTTCACTAAATATAGACGACACAAAACTCCTATCCGCACCAGAATCAAATAGTACTGAAGCATAGTTGTTATTGACTAGAAACGTACCAGTCACAACATTGTTGTCTTGCACTGCAGCTTCAGCACAGAGATGATACACTTTGCTAGGTGCCGTGAATCCTCCAGGGGTACTAGTTGTGGCTCGGTTATTCCCTCCTCGGTTCCCTTGATTCTGCCTCTGGTTCCCTTGGTTGTGATTCTGATTCCCTCGAATCTGGTTACCACGACCTTGGTTCCCACTGCTTGGACACTTGTTCTTGTAGTGACCTTTCTCTCCACATCCAAAGCAAGTGACATTTGCTCCTTGGCCACCTTGCGTTCCAGGTCCTCTTTGATTAGTAGAACGAGGTGGTGCTCGACATTCCTTTGCCTTATGTCCCGCCTTCCCACAATTGTAGCACGTAGGGGGACATGCTCCTTCGTGGTGTCGGCCACATTTTCCGCAGAAAGGAAGTCTTCCAGCGTAGTTTCCAGTATTACCTTGTCCAGCAGTAAACACCCTTGCTACTTCTTGTCGCTTGTTCTGGTTGTAGTTGTTTGGGTTGTTGTTGGTATTGTTGGTATTGTTGTTGTAGTGGTTGCCAGACCACTTTCTTTTATCCCCAGTATTTTCTCCCAACTCCTGTACCACTTGGTACATCAGACTCTGAGCCATGTCGATTGCCTCGTGCAAATCAGTTGGCTTGGATGAAGTCACATTCCCTTTGATGCTCAAAGGTAGTCCTTCAATGTATCGCTCCAACAATCGGTCGTCGTTGGGCACCATTTCAGGACATAACAAGATCAGCTCTTGAAAGCGCTGATTGTAAGCAGTAAGAGCAGTACCCTTGACCTTCAGGTTCCACAGCTCAACTTCCATCTGCTTGACTTCATTTCGCGGGCAGTATTTCCTCACAAACATAGCTTTAAATTCACTCCAGGGCGTCGCTTGGGCAACGTCAATGGTCACTGCACGAGCATAGACGTTCCACCAAGTCAAAGCACCATCCACTAACGTGCTTGACGCAAACTTCACCTTATCAGCTTCAGCGACATTGCTAATCCCAAATTGGGATTCTAGCTTCTCAAACCATCTGGTTAATCCTACTGCTCCTTCAGTACCGCGGAAACTTACTTGCGTAACTGCACGAAATTCCTTGTAGGTACAAGTCCGTGCAATAGCATTAGTAGCTCCTTGGTTGGTCTCCTCCTGTGTGCTAGCTGTACGATTTGCTTCAGCGGTTGCGAGTGCCTCGGCCACTCGTTCGGCTATCATTTGGCTTAGCATGACGGTGTCAATTCCACCGGTAGCGGCTGGTGGATTCTGCATTTCGGATCTTCTAACTGGCGCCATAATCTAAAGAGGTAATAGGACAATGAGTTTTGCCAGACATAACATGCATGGCACGCACAATACAATTATGAAATGCTCCAGGGTATAATACACAATATATAATGATCTCACAATTTTTGTAACCCATAATATCATTCATAGAATCGTTTGGTAGTACATCATAGTTTGTCATACATAACATAATAAAAGAAAATAAAATACCAACTAGCTAAGATAAACTTCAAAGCTTAGTGGTCATACAAGGATAGGTCGATGGTACAAGATAAATCTAACTAGTGCCCTCACGGCGCTGATGAAGCTCTCTCTCCAACTCTGCTAACCTCCTCTCAACCACGAGCTCACGAGCCTGGGAATCTCTCAGTCTAACATCGGTATCATAACAAGCGGCTCTAAACCTCTTATCCAAGTCTGCAACAGGGTCCTCCACTGGTGCCTCTAGTCCGCCTGTCTCCACCAATGGCTCTACTCCCCAACGGGTCATCAGGCTCTCGATCTCCTCAAGACGAGCGTTCGGCATGGATTCCATCTGATCAAGAACAGTAAGAAGCTGTCCTCGTAGACGGCTCACACATACCGTCAACACTGTCTCATCCCTAACTGGACTCTTCTTTGCCAGTGCCTCCAACTTATCCTGCACTTCATTATACTCTTCACCTAAAGCCTCTACAGCATCCTCCAACCTGTTCAATCGTGTCGTCACACATCCATCTGCCGCCCCAAGCATCACCACCGTCGATGTAGCTCTCCTAGGAAGAGGAGTCGTAGCTCTCGGCCCAGTAGAGATACCAGCATCAGTAAGCATCTCCTGGTACACAGCAGGTACAGTCTCTGGTGGTGGTAGTAGTAGTGGTGTCTCTGGCACAGGACTGGCAGGTGTGCGGGCTGCATGCCTGTCAGTGGCAGTGAAAGGTATGAGAGGTCGGTAAGGTGAAAGTGGTGGTCGAGCAGCTCTCCCCCGAAGACGTCGTCTCACATAGTAGAAAGGTAGAGTACCCGGTGCTGGAGTAGGAATAGCAGTCCTCTCTCCTTCGTCTTCAGATGAAGATGAGGAGATGTGTGCTAGGGAAACCTCAGGAGTAGCAGCATATGCAGTAGGAGGGTCCTCAGTGTCAGTGACCTCCATAGGCTCTCCTTCCCCATCTGTGAACTCCATCTCATCATCCTCTGTCTCCTCTACCGTCTCATCTCTAGTAACTGATGTCTGACCTGGTGACTGCACCACGTCAGTGTCTAAGTCATCCTCTCCTCCGCCTTCTAGGCTAAGTACATCGTCAGCTGATGCATCAGGAATACGGATCGGTGAACGACGAACCTCCTCAGTCTCTCTCTCTGTATCGTCATCTGAAACCATCCGGTACCACGGATATCCTGTTGGTGATCCTCTAGGTAGTCCTACTGATGAACTGATAGTCGACTGTGAACTACGGTTGTAGTACGCTCCTGTAGACGTGGAATCATCAGATGAAGACATCGCTGTAATCATCAACAAAATAAATGTGTGTAAATATCTTATAAAATTAGTCCGTAAAAAGGACATTACATAACATAACAATCATTGTTGAATCCACATGTATCCCATATAACATAATTCAGATTTTGTTGTTGCACATGTAACCCATGTAAATATACCTCGTAATTGTTAAATCACATGTATCCCATTTATTACTTATGTATCTACATATACTTAATACTTACAATCCGTATGATAATCGATTAAACATATAGCAGTTATAGTCTAGAGTTACTAAATGCAACCTAGTTCTCTATAACTATGGCTCTGATACCAATCTGTCACACTCCCAAAATATCAGAGTATAATGGCGACAAGGGAGTGGTGACGTCATGATTATCATACACACATAGTCACAAAGAACGACCTCTAAATGAGACGTTCGGAAAATAGATCACTTGTAATTAATAAAATAAATAGTTTTAACAAGGTGCGGAAGCATAAAACTGAATACAGTTACAAAACATAGTTTTCTCAAATGGTACAAATGATCTTTGTTTCAAAGAAATGACGGCAATGCATGAGACCTCATTTAGCATCTTCCTTCTTAATACCTGAGAAAAACATTGCTAAAGTGTCAACATAAAGTTGGTGAGTTCATAGGTTTAGTTAATCTGAAATGTTTAATGAACCACAAGATTTTCCCAAAAGTGATGACAATATAACAGATACAAAGTCATCCCAAAAGTATTTATTACAGTCTAAGCTCGTGACACCGAAGCGTTAACAACACCGGCAGTATAATCATATAAATGTAGCCCAACTAGATGCCTAAACCCACGACATCCTATCTCAGACTCAAATGAAACTGTGCCCGCTTGTCCCCTTGTTGGACAAGACAGACAGGGACGTCAATCCCGATAGATCTATCCATAACATTCGCGCTTACACAAAGTAATTAACGGTTCACGATTCACGGGCCAAAGCAACTGGGTTTTTAGTGGGACTTAGACTAATATATAAATCAGTAAATGCACTTGTGTTCACACGTTAAAATCAAGCAATGTCTCACCCCAAAAAGCAGTAAAAATAGTAAAGTATGGGGCTATAAACTCACCTCGTAATTCAGCAAAAAGGACGAAAGTAAAAGTAGCTCGAGAGTACGGTTACGCTAGCCGCGACCTATTCAATTATAAGGATCGGGTCACGTTACGAAAAATTATATTAATAAAAGACACGACACCCTAGTTGTGCTTGACAAAACCTTACGTTTACGGAAAAATACGACACATAAAAACCGGTTATTAAACGGTCGGGTTTTACGGGTTAAATTATACCCTTAAATTACCAAATTCGTTTATGGGCTTTAACTAAACTCAAATCATAATTCTGGCCCAAAATGAGCCCAATATTTCCACCCACAAACCGGCCCAAGGGTTAAATAACCTGGCCCGGCCCATAGGCGATATAAACAAGGAACACAAAGGAGTAAGTACGTGTGTTAACTCACACAACTCTCAAAAACAGAGAGTTACTCTCTCTCTCTTCTCTCGAAACATCCCCACCGCCCCTCTCTTATCTCACCCTCTAATCTGGATCGGTTCATCTCCTTCCATGGCTATCATGTTTTCAGTTTGAGTTTAACAATCATAGATGGGGTGGTTTGTGATGTTTAGATCGCGTGAGATGTGGGGTTTCATCCCCACATCAAACCGATTGGGTTTCTGATATGTTCATCCTCATGGTTAACATCATTCATCAGCCAAAATCAAAGATAAGTTGTTTCTCCTTATTTTCTTTTTAATAAAAGTTAATTGATTTTCGATTTGTAAAAGATCAGTGGGTTTAATAATTTGTATAAACTTGTTGAGAACCATAAGGCTCTCGGATTTGAAATAAATAAATTAGGGTTTCGAAATATTTGGGGGTTTCTATAAATCTCGGGTTTAAATGCAATTAATTGATGTTTTCTTGTATAAAATCAAACTAATTCATCGTATAATCGGTTTTATAAAAATTAGGGTTTCGGTCAATTGGGGGTTTTTGCATATCTCGTTTTCAATTAAATTAACTATTGGATTTGGGTTTAGATTAGGTTTAATTAGTGTTTTAATTAATAAAAGTCAAATTAGGGTTTATACAAAATTGGGGTTTTTATATTCGGTTGATAACTCATGATTATGTGGTGTTTTTGGAATATAGAAAATATTAATTTCATGTTTAAAAGGTTTTTAATTTCTAGGGTTTCGATTTGAAATGGGGGTTTTATACCCGCGGCATGATTGAGGGTTTTTATGGTGTTTCTGTAAAATGAAAGTGGTTAAGACATTAGGATTATGTGGCATTGATTGTTGATAGTTTCGGCAGAAAATAAGCAATTTGGTTGGCTTGGTTTGGTTCTCGGTTTGGTTTTGATTTGGGTCTCGGTTTGGTTTGGTTTGGGTCTCGGTTTGGTTCTTGGCTTGGTCTTGTTTGTGGTCTCGGTTGAGTCTCGGTTTGGTCTAAGTCGGGGTCTCGGTTTGGTTGACAGAAAAGTAAGGTCATGGTCATGTTCAAGTATTAATACTATGGTTTAACCTTTTTTCAGTTTTTAGTTAAAATAAGACCGTTACAAAGACTAACACTTTTGTTTGATTGTTCGCAGGTTTGTCAAAGACGAGCACAACTAAGATTTCATATAGGAAAAACGAAGAGACGAAAAGACTCACAACGGAATGCTAAGTTTCGGTTTGCAGGTTCGGACGAGATGGATGGCTTGACTCTTTCGGTTTTGCAGGTTTGGACGCGACGTCTGGGTCGGCTGGACACTATCTTCACTTTACCCAGGAGTTTATATTTGAAAGACTTGTACAGAATTTTGTAGTTGTAATTTGGACTGTGAAAACTTTGTGTGTTGTGTTTGGACATTGGGTAAACTTTGGATTTGTATTTAATCATGTATTGTTAGTCTAGGGTTAGATTCAAGCTGAAATTGGTAACTTGTGATATACCCAAATTGGGTAAACTAGGCATGTGTGCTGTCTTGTAGTGGTTAGTGGGTAATAAACTATGGGGTTTAATTGTAACTGGAAATGTGACTGAAATTGGGACACTTGTAAAGCAAGTTTTTGCAATAACATGAATGAAGGTTTATACTTAAATATTTGTACATGTTGTAACAGTTATATAACTCGACTCGGGTTCGACGGGTGTTTAAGTTTAGACGCGAAACTGAATAAACACGACTCTATAACCGTTTGACACACGATCCAAAATAAAGGCAATTATGCGAGACTTCACGTGATTAAGTAAGTACATCAAATAAACATACGGCAAACATAATACGCCCACCAATTCCGTGTATTGCATTCAACTTAATAATCGCGAAAAACTCGAGATGTTACATACGCTCTCCCTAAAAAGGGCTTTGTCCGCAAAGCAAAATAATTAACACATTCATGTCGACAATCTCGTCGGTAAATAATTAAAGTACTCATATATTTAAGATGAAAAATTTGACGGATGTCACATTATGCCTTTCTAAGTTTCTATAGTGTTTTTTTTTGCAAAACCCATAACCAAACACCCCCTAAAAACTAAAAATTACACATTTTTAGTTTCAATCATGATGTCAGGTGGCAAGGAACGTAGCGCATAAAATTGCTTTCGTGACTTACTAGAAATCATCATCCGAGTTATAGTCGCATATTTTGATCCCATTACACTTTCGTAGCAAGTATCTTGGCCAGACGACCTTCTAAAGTTGTCGCCAAACCGGTGTAAGGTCTGATTTGCAATTGTTTAGGTTGCAAGTGGTTGTCCATTTCTTATAGGTTGGAAAGTGTGTGTGCTGCTGTGAGGCAATTCTTACAAGTGGTTGGGTGTTTTCCATGTCCTTAGCGGGCAGGTTATGTTACCAGCTGATGGCTTAATTGATTTTGGACGACCGTGTCACCGGTCCTTTCGTTGCCGCTATATGCCGGGTAGCGAATGTGATCGGTATAGCGACCATGTGGTCGCAGGCATGACGGGTTTTGGTAACCGTGTGGTCGCAGTGAATGTGATCGGTGTATTGGCAATGATGAAACATGTGTGTATGGACTGTTTTGGTAACCGTGCCTCAACGGAACCTGTATCTTGGCGGGGCGACCATGTGGTCGCAGCCATGACGGTTTTTGGACACGGCTTCCATTCTTCCATCTCTGAGCCTCGAATGCTATCCTGTTTGTTTCTGGTAACAATCTGCCGGGCTATCATGGTGTGGTAATTCGTTATGTTACCATAGTATGATAACATTGTAGCTACAAAGCAGTAACTTCATCTCCTCCGCCCATTCGTTGCCGCTATTAATTGCAGGCGATGATATTGACAGTCGTGTCTTTCGTTGCCGTTGTTAATGACAGGCGACGATAGGCCCGTTGTCATAGGGTCATAAATAAACCGGTTCTAGAGGGAAATGCTTTGTTGGTAGTGTGTGATCATACATTGGTTTCAAAGTAGATGTATTCGAGTTGGGCAACAGATAGATTATTGCAGTTGTTGTGGACAGATTGTTGCAGGTAACATCGTTCTATATCTTGGCAGACGAGCACCCAATGGTGCTTGAAAGCATGGCGGGTCGCACCACAAGTTCTTTTTTCTCATTTCAATTTCTCAAAAAGTCTTTATTTTTCGTTTTTCTTTGTGGTTGGTGGTAAAAAAAGGGATCATGCGGTTGAGATTGGATGAAAAACTTATAGGTAGAAACAATTATTTCTTTTCTCTCTCTCTTTAAAAGATGGATCTGATCTCTCTTGATCTGATACCCGCCTCTCTGGTGGGTTTAATGTAACAGTTTATTCATTTGATTTTACAATCCGATCAAGATGTATACCACCACATACCCTTCGATGCCGTCGACCTCTTCGTTGCCGCTGTCTTTGGTGTGCGGCATTGGTGGTCTTCTGGTGACGTTGCCCAGTCTAGGTGTGTGGTGTGTTTTGTGGGATGTTCTTAACATTATAGAATTGGGTATTTCTATGTTGCGTCTTTGTCTTTGAGGTTCCAGACCTATAGTTTGTTACTCATCAGTTGGTGTCGTTGGTGGGTTTTTATGATGATGAGTAGTGGGGTTTCTGTTATTGGTTACTGCCTTGGGTGTTTTTTTATTGGACACTTCATGATTTACTCGGTTGAAATTAATTATTGTCTTAATAACGGATTTGTGGAAAGTTTAAGAATCTGGATTGGAGACGATGGATTTGCTTTTGTAATATATGATGACAACAGATTGGTCAATCAGTAGCACAAGTTGAACATGCTTTTTCGAGTTGCTTAAGGTATGAGATGTCTCCATTTTTCTTTTAATACATCATATTTTTATCTCAATGGCCCAGTTGATAAGAAGCTGCAGACAATGCCAAACGGGCCACGACTTAGCTAGCCAAGACCTTTACTTTAAATTTGAAACTATTAGGCAGTAGTTATTATTTACATAATCGAAGAAACAAAACGACTAACAGCCCGATAGCTTTTACCGTTCCTCTTACAAATTCTATTGTTTTTTTTTCATTTCAGTACTTATGAGATGATTGCATTCAACCAATGACTAATATGGGCTCGCGGGGTCACTGAATGAAGTCCTCCGTTTCTTTCGGATGGGAGGCAACTACCTCATCCCGATCACAAGGAGAGGCTGCAAATTAAAACGACATAATATGTTCGGTTTACTTGACATGGCAATGATGAATATGAGCAGGCTGAACACGACGTGGTCAACTCAATAACTTGGCGTGGCAGTCTGTTAGGTATGCAGCCATGAGAGTGTTACGCTTTGTCTGAACTTGATGCTCTTATCTGAGCCAACCGCCTTTGTACCACAATTGACTACGTCAATTCATATTCATGATTACCAACTTGGCGTGGCAGCCTGTTAGGTATGCAGCCAGTTTAGTGTAGAAATAAAGTGTCGGCACCTCCAACGAACACATTTACTGAACCGCTTCTTAAAGAACAAGGTATGAGAAAAAACAACTATTACATTTTCATGTAATTAAGTCGAATTCAGGATGCGGGTTGATTCAAATGAGAGGGTGAGGTCGTTCTATTGATGTGTGCGTTTATTGTTTTTGAATTTCAGGTATACAGTTTCCAGGTTTAAGTTGTTGATTAAGTTGGCGGGGAGTGAGTCGAGGAATCTGAGGAGGCGGTTGGTGGAGGTGGTTGGGAGTGTGTTGCAGATTGCGGAGGCGGAGAGTTTGGAGGAAGGGACGAGGCATTTGGCGATTGAGTTTGTGATTACGTTGGCTGAGTCGAGGGAATGGGAAACAGCCACATAGTGGGGTAACTTTCTTTTTACTCTAGCTTACGGGTTATTTGGTTTCTGGCCTATGTTTGATAACCTAACTTTTTGTGGCTTAAAGTTTTAATATAACCTATAAAAAGCGACTTCATAAAAAATAAGCCTAAAACCAAAAAGTAGATACGCATTATCTATTATTTATTTAAATACTTTGGGGGGTGTTTTCTATGTGTATGTTAACGTTCATTTGCGTTGTTTGTTTCGGTTTATATAGCCGGCTTATGGGTTATATGGTTTTGGGTTTATGTTTTATAAGCTTGCAGTTTGTAGCTTATTTAAAAAGTTTTCAGTTTATGTAAGTTCATTATGAAATGCTAATGAAGTTATATAAGCTGAAAAGTTTAAGCTACAAAATGCAAGCTTATGAAACATAAACCAAAAAACTAATAAGCTATAAGCGGACTATATAAGCCGAAACAAACACCCGTTAAGGGGTTAAATATTTAATAGATTGCATTATGTTTTATAAGTAGGTGCGTGTATTAGTTTAACAACATTAGTAAGTTTTTGAATTTTAAGTTTTAAGCAAATGTGTTTTCTGTTAATATGTAGTATGATAAAATGCGTGTTTACTTTTTGGTTTTTTATCATAATGTTTGGATTATGCTAAATTTGTAGTGACTAAGCACTTCAAAATAAGAGATTTGTTTTTTCTTAGTTAGACATGGTCAAAGTTACCAACACATTAACTGTCACATAATCATAGGTAACCTGACTTGATGCCACAAGGGCGTTTGGAATTGCTTTTGGACTTATCTGCTTCGGAGAGAAACGACACCCATCTTTACTTATTCACTACTATTTCTTTTCTTATAAAAAACTGCTCCTTATTATTGTTAATATACAATAATCATAGTGTCATATACAGAATTAGATTGCTGCATTATTAGAAACTAATTATTGATTATATTTTCTGTCATTATGTTTCAGGTGCTAGAAATGGTGTGGTTCTTAACATCGACATTCGTATGAAGAAACATGAACAGAGGTCATAAAGGTGAGGACGATCATGTGTTTTATAATGAGTATAAGTTATCTGCTTAGGAAAAAGTAACACTATATGAGTCCGCTATATGTTATGAAAAAACAATTGTAGACATGCCCACCCTTCAGTGTTCTATTTTCCAAGCAATGATAATCTGCATTTGCATAACTTTAAAAAGAATTCATACAGTAGCTCATAAGTTTACATACTATGCATCTGAATTCTGCATCACCAATTTTTTTATGTGCAGGATTTATAGGACGTTACCAAACACGAACACAACCCGCCGCGGCGAAGCGCGGGCATAATACCTAGTAGTACATAAAAATGACGTTGTCTAGTCGTGTACTGCCTATAAAGAACCAGTTACGTATCAATTAATACTCTTCAGAAAGGACAATTGATATAAATAACCAGTGACCTACATTGTCGTTGCTTTTGTGTTATTTTTGAATTAATGAAGTCAAATATTTATAACCAGTTAATGAAGATATATAGATCAAATAGAGGCTCAGAAATGAGGGGTCACAGCAAATTTAGCTAGAGGAAACATCATATTTAGCCATAGTCAAAAGAGCACTAGACTACTGGTTAGGAATTGTTATAACGAATTCGCACCATAAATTAAAGGAAATATAAAAACAATTTTTTTTGGTTCATATTGAATAGAATTATGGGTTTGGTGCTGTCAAATATGAAAAAGAAATGGGTAAACATGGAAATAAATTGAGCATTGAAACGGTTAAGGCGTATGTTTGGATAAATATGTTGCAGCTATTGCTTTAGATGTAATTACAATGTTTAGTCATGAGCTATGGCTGTTAATGGAAGCATAAATTTTAAGATTCTCATCATAGCTGTCACAGAAAAATTGGTACAGTAGTATAACAGTATTTCTGTGACATGTTGCTGCCTCATGCACAACCCGCAATTAAGGAGCGGGAATCAGAGGACGCATGAGGGCCATCTCTGACCAAATTTGAAACTAGAATTTGGGGAACCTAAACTTAGGATGCACCTAACTTCTACGAGCATTAGTTGGAGATAAAGAAAGTGACTTGTGCGGTGCGGCCATATACTACCAAGCTAGGCTGATCACATTCAAAGTTTGAACAACTCCCGATCATTAGTATCATATCATAAATCTGTTTTTACCTTGAATTCTGATCCAGAAATTGTTATTGACATATACTACGTAATATATAGGCAAATACAATTTACCCGTAGTTATTGCTAAACGATTCCCTTTCTCTTTGCGCATTCAAGACAATCATCTAATATCATTTCAGTACTATACTTGTAAGCAAAACCTTTATCTTCGAGCTTTCTTGATCCCCATTTGACTTCTATCCCGTGTTCTTCCAAGTACCTATTATAACAAAAGTATTATGTGTTCGAGTTCGTGTCATATTATTATGAAGTTGTTAATTAAAATAAACTCACTCTTGTTTCAGTTGTGGAAAGCTTTTCTGATAGTACTTTGCCATTTTTCCGGTTGATACAAACGAGCTAGCGCATAAGAATCTCCCATTAACTGATGGTGTTTCGGCACAAAAAATGTGCGCTCGTGAAACGTCATCAATGTGAATAATTGGGACTTTTCCAAGTAATTCTTCTATGAACCTTAGTGTTTGGTATTCCATCTTATCATTGGATATTTGTGATATAAAAACCGACGGACTGCCTGATTTAAGGATACCACCACCCACCAACCCGCAAGATAACGTCACCACCTCTAGTTCGTTTACATTATCTTCTCCAATTTTTAAAGCTTCTTGCTCCGATTTTGTTTTGGCCTCTGTGTAGTCCTAAAGGAAACCCAATAACAAAGTTGCATCAAACATTACTCGATAAAGAAAACAATATGGTAAATATTTAGAGACACAATCATGTAAGAACCACAGGTATCGAAAAACATTTTAATTTCTGAGACAAACCTTTACAAAATCATTTGGGTAAGGAACATTGAGATGGAGAGGTGTCCAACAACTTTCGTCTATGATGGTTTTATAGCCACTGCCGTCCTCTTTTAATGGCGAAGCTGCCATTGCAGAAGCAGTGTAGATGAGTCGCTTCACTGTCCCCAAGCGTATGCAAGCATCCGCAATCTCCTTAAGCGCATTAATTGTAGCATCAATGGTGTTGTTGTACTACAAATATGCACAAAAATATCATCAACTCATAAGATCAGAGACTGGAGTTAATTATTCGCGGTTATGATTAGAAACTTAATCGAGTGTTGTAATTTGCAAGAACCCAACACCTTATAGCCAGTTGTGTGAAATAAGGGGGTTGCAACATGGAAAACATAGACACATCCTTGTATCGCTTCTTCAAACTCTTTTGGGTTGTATATATCTGCTTTAAACAAATGAAGGCGCTCTTCTGCAAATGGATAACTTTTCAAAAGTCCCACCTTGGATTCGTCACCTACAAGCAAAAGACACAGACGAATACTGAAATAGACAGATGATATACAGAATTAGGGGAACCTTAATTTACTAATCTTTCAGGGGTATGAGTTATCACTACGCTAGGTACAGATATCATACAATTCTAACTCCATACATATAGGAGGGTAGATGCATAGTCTCATCTTTGAAATTGAATTATATATAGACAAATAAAAGTGTGAAGAAAACAAAGTATACCCAGGTTTCTGAGAGTAGCATGGACAGTGTAACCATTTTGTAGAAGTAACTGAACCAGGGATAAACCAATGTAACCAGCACCTCCGGTGACACAAACCTTGCAGCTGCCTTTATTCTCCATTTCTGAACATAAAAATGGCACTTCTCTAGTTTTCTTTTTCACTTATTGTCTCAAGTACAATGCAAGCGCTGAACTTGATAAGGATATCATGTTGCTGTGACTTGCAGTTGCGTGTGGTTCACAACTTCACATTGCGTGTGGTCCTCTTCTTGTCTTGATTATAATGAAGAGGTTATATAAGGTAAGGTAACACCCAATGCCGTCTTCAACGGGTTATGGGTCCCAATACCGTCTAGGACGATGTATGGGGGCGGTTGAGACGTACACAGCCATACCACTACCTAAGTTATTCTACCAATGTAGAAAAGGACCTCCGGCCTTGCAAGGAATGAGGATCGAACCCCTGACCTCTGTCTCCCGAGGCAAGGGTGATAACCAATGAAGAGGTTATATAAAATTGTTAATTCTTGGATGTAGGCCGGATGAACAAAACCTGTAAATTTCATCACCACATATATATTCACGTCACTGAATCAACTCTTCACATGATCCCATTAGGCCCTTACAAATATCAGAATAGTTATCAGTTTAGTTTCTAATATTTGTGTTCTATTTCTTTTTCCTTTTTCTCTTTTTTGTTTTTTGCATTTTTTTTTCTTTTTTTTGCATTTTTCTATTTATCTAATGAAAATTTGATTCCACGACACATAAATTACTAAGAAAATGTATTTATAGTTAAAGAAACTTTGAAGATTTGAGTTAAAATACTTACAAAAGTTACTTGTAATACCTTTTTTCGATATGATAATGTAATACCTTTTTTTCGGATAACTTTGTTACTTGTTTGATATTTAGATTTGTTGTTTACGCATTTTGTTAATTGATGAAGATGGAAAGCGACCTGATTGCGATAGGCATGTGCGAGTGGTGAGGACACCGAGTTGAAGTACTTGCTAAAATGGGTAAACTCAATATTTTGAGAATTAAAAGGAAATTTGAAGATAAGATCAAACGAAGCTAGAGTAATTTCTCTCAACTTCATACATATGCATCAGTAGTAGTCGGTTGTAATATATTATTTGCTAAACGTGCATGGTGTCATCACAGCTCTGAAAGACTTCAGAGGCTGCACTGTTTGGGATTTAATGGAACCATGAATTGTATAGGATTGCACGTAAAAAGATGCTTATCATTCAGGCTCATGCCTCATGTTGTCTCAAATTCGAACTTTCACAGTATCAAAGTAGGGGTTGTTTGGGATTGTACATTAAACTGCACTCTATAAGAGTATGGACTATTTTGGGTTATGCTTATGAAAATGGGATAATCACATTTGCTGTTAGATCACTTATTTTGCATTACATAGCTGGTGCATCGTATAATTATGTTAAACATATGTATTGTCTTTGAGTATTGTCTTTGAGTATTGTCTTTGAGTAAACACTATTGCCTTTTTTAAATCTCAATAAGCCAATAAGCCCATAAAATAAGCTAACCCAAACACCCCTTAAGTTAGCTTATTTTTTGGGTTATCGGGTTATTACTTTATAGAATTCGGAATGAGCTGTATATAAACTCATTAAGCCTTTAAAATTGAGCTGATTTGCTTTCTAAGTTTTAATAAGGCGATATTCAGATAACCAATAACCTAAGGTAATCTAAACAGCTTTAAACGTCAAAACTTGGAAGACAAAATACAGTGATCCAAACCTACATACGGACCGATTATAGTAAGATATTAAATCTGTTCTGTATAATCGAATAGCTTTAGGTACATTGACATTAAGTTGCAGACTAGCTTAGGGCATCACTAATCAATATCTGTTTCGGTAGTTAGGTAACAGCCGCTTGCCGACATAGTTTGTTGAGAACTCATTAGTCGCATCAATGGTGTTGTAGCATCAATGGTCTTGTTGTACCATCAATGGTGTTGTAGCATCAATGGTGTTGTTGTACTAGAAATGGCTGATTGTAAAATAGCCAGTACTTCATTTGCCATTAACCAACAATGATGATGTTTGGGATTATTTAGTATTTTCACTTATAAGCAGACGCAGATAATAGCAACTTAAAAATAAGCACCATTGCAAACAGTGTTTGGATATGCTTATTTCAAGTTTATTACATTATTAAGTTTTGAGGAGTAGAGAGAGGAACACCAATCTTTTAAGCGTCATTAGGCTCAAAAACTGCTTATCTGCTACCCCATCATAAATAGACAAGCAGAAGCAGTTACCCTCTATAAGCTTCTAAATTGTTACGTTACATCTGGCCAACTCATTTGTTTTGTTTGTAAGTTGAATGCATAGATAATAACCATGACGGGAGAAGGAACGGAAGAGACTCACAAGAATATTGGAAAACTGTTGCACACAAAATTCGAAAAGCGAAACAAAAAGATCAATAAAACAAAAATCTCAGGGGAAACGCTCGGAGTATGCCAATCTCTAAGAAAAAGGTCGTTGACTGTTTATGGGAAGCAACGCAAGTTTGGAAAGCCAAGGGCAAGTCTTCCATGTTTAAGAAATGGAAGTAAATAGTGTTGTGCAATACATTTCTTTGTATGTTCTGTTTTAACTTTCTCAATACCAAGTTTCATAGCCTAAAGCAAAAGCTGTATGGGCAAGTCTTCCATGTTAAAACTCGTTAATAACAATTTGCCCATATATTCAGAAAGAATCAACAAAGACACATCCATCATACATTCTGAACCAGCTTGATCCATGTAGCCGAGATGTTTCTAAACCACGGACTAGGTGGTTTGCATGAGTTACCTAATATGATTTTATATTCATGTGTTACCTAATTCGATTTCCATCCTAGTTCTTGTGCTCACATGTACTATAAAATCCTCATGGATGTGAATAAGTGATAATGCATCTAAGAGTATATCAATGGAGAATTTTGCTCAAAAAGAAACACTGAAAATATCTAGGCACATATTTTAGAGAATTTTGAAGAACAATCTCAATGGAGTTCTGGAATTGTTAGAACTTGCATAGCATGTGCATCAAACTGTTTATTATGGATCTTCTACGACATCCTAAGTAATCGGCACAACAATAATCTTGTGATCATTCTCAAGGTGATTGTGTAGGATGTCGTTGAAGTTCTAGAATAAATAGTTTATCACAATTCACACACACACAATGTCGGATCAGGTAAGTATTCCTCTAAAGGTTTGTAAGCTGTGTGTGACAGTTTTCACCTTGAACCAATAATCATGGTCCTTAAACTTAAAAAGGTAAAAAAATGTTGGCTGAATATAATGTTATGGCACGCTTTGATTGTATAATGACAAGATTGAGGCTATTCTTATTGCAGTATACTCGTACAATGAGGACTGAGGCGGCTCATGTATACTGAATCTGTTGCTGCAGGCTTGCAGCTTAGATCACAATGAATGAAAGGTTTTGGACACCCTTGCAATGCCCCCTTAGCAATGATTCCTTATCGTACCCAACTAAGATGAACCTAACATAAAATGCCACAACTTCTCAACTGCGGGATAACAGCTACTAAACCCTCTTGTACTTCATCCCTGCCGCCAAGGTAAATGCTAGATAGCATCATTTTTCTTAACCATCTATCTAAAGAAACCACATATATTTTTACACAGTAGAACATACCAAGCATCTACCATAACCAACATGACAACAATCGGCACAGTAATCAAACATCTATCATGATCATTTCACATAAAAACCTCGGTTTTCGTTAACTATGTATCTAATCACACAAACTTGCACAATTCTTCATATCAATTCTTAACATACCAAACATCTACAATTAACAGCATAACAAGTAAAAAAAGTAAACCATCAATCAAACAAAAAGCGAATAAATCCTTGCCTTCGCATTCCACACCCTCAACCTTGAAGCAAAGCTAAGCTAGCGGTATACCCAATAGCATTAAAAGCACGAGGCAACCCATGTGTCTCAAGATCCAGCATCTCATTCTTAATCGCATCAAACAAGACAAGCTTTCCATCATTCATCACCATCAAAACCTCATGATCATTCCTCATCAACAAAGGCGGAATCGACAACACAGGATGCGAAACCACACAAACCTTCTTCCAAGAATCCACAACCCCATACTCGCCCATCACCCACATATCCCATTTCTCACCATTAAGCTCAACATAATGAGCACCCAACGCCAACAACAAAGACTCGTCACCATAAGAAACCAAACTCACTTGATCATAACCATTAACAATATCTTTCGGCAACTCAACTACACAAAAACACTCATTCTCCAAATCAAACCCCATAATCACATCCGGCACACGCCCCGCACCCCCACCCACCTCCTTAAACCCTAACCAATTCACAAAACCATTCACAACAACATTACCAGACCAACCTCTCACCATACCACACGGCGCAACCACACCATCTAACCTCCTCCAAGAATCACTACTCATCTCATAAACAAACACATGATTCACATCACACACCTCATAAACAATCTTAACAACCTTAAACTCCAACTTCCTCAACACAAAACCAAACCCAACAACAAAATGCGAAACCCTCTCCAAAACACGAAAAGGATCATTCGCAACTTTCTTAAACCTCGAAATACTAGGATTCCACAACAAAACACACCCAACGTTAGAATAGAAATTAGTATCAAAAAAACACAACAAACCTTTACATGAGCCAACGATTCTGAGATAGCCGTGAAGTGGAGTACAAGGTGGAGAAAGCTTTAACGTTTCCTGAAAAGTGTTAGGTGATCGTAAAGAGTAAACATGGTTGATGTAATCTAGAGTTTCGTAGTATATTATAAGATGGGTTTTGTCAGGGGATGTTTTGAAAGAGGTGGTGAAATGAAGCTTGGTGAAAGATGGGTGGGAGATCAAGGGTGGAGATGAAGAGTTGACACATCGGAACTGGATTAAGGATTTGGTTGGGAGACGTGATAAGATGTCGAAGATTATGTCTTGTGGGAGGTTGAAGATGGAGGAGGACTCATCATTGGTTTTTGTCATTTTTGTCATGTGTTTTTGTGTTCTTTCTTGTTGTGTTTGTGTTTTTTCTGTGGGGTAGTAAACTGACTGTACTTTGTAGGAATTTGTGAGTGTATTACAGATTTACAGTAGTACGTATTTTTAATTTATTTTGGGAGTGAATATTCTGTTTTAAAAACAAATCAGATCATAATTTGGGGAGTTAATGACAATTAAGGACGCAATCTTTATCTTTTTGTTTCATTTCCATTTTTAGGAAGCGTTTGTTATTTGGAGATTAATACATAAATATGGGATAAGACTTATTATAAGCATTTGGTTTTTGGGATGAGTCGGAATCTTTTTCTTTATAAAGCAAAACTAAAAGTAAGGATTTTTTCAAGAGATTCTTTCCTTAATAGGAAATAATTATTTTATTCATTCCTTTAAAAAGAATAATTGTTCCTTAATTTAGTATAAAAAGTATAATTTTCGTCTTTTCTTTTGATGAAAGTAGAAAACAGGGTAAAAGATATGCGTGTCAAAAACAAAAAATAAAATTATAGAAAAAACGGGTTGAATATTATAAAACTTTAGGGTTTAAACAATCATTTTTTAAACTTTGGGGTTTAAAATAGCCTTTTTTAATCTTAAGTCTCCACTCGACGGAGTAGAAAGGATTTTACACATAAATCTTAAACCAAAACAAGATAATAGATCGATTAGAAAAATTACTTGAGAAAACATGTTTCAATTTTATTGTTGCTGCCGTTTATGCGAAGATTGGTCTGGTAACTCATTTTTGGAAAAACATGTGTTTATTTCAATGGCCTAAAGGTATGATTTTTATGTCTGATTTGTTGATTTTGTTTGAATATTACCTCTGGGTTTTAGTTATAATCTAAAATCGTTTATGATTTTATGTTAATTTTGTTTCAATTTGAGGAGAAGAAATTAAGGTTTTATTATAACTATTTTTAATATTGTAGAAGATTAAAATTTAATGTAAGCTTTTTTGTCCCATAGTTATGTGATCTAACTATGAATGAATATATTTGTTAAGGAACTTCTCAATGATATTCAGGGATGATTGACTATCTTGCATATAACACTCAAACGAGGTCAATTTAAGGTATGAGTGTCTTTGTGATCTTTGTATAATGCCTCTTTTAGATACTCAGTTTGATGATTTTGCTTTACATATTTGTTGGTCTTTTAATTTGTATTTTTGTAAGATTATATATGCAAAGGCTCAATACAAGATTGAGATGCCACATTAAATGTGACAATTCCCAGTATCTTTGACTTATAAAAGGTCAGACACCACACGCAATCAGTCATCTTATTACTTAAAATATAACAACCTGATTGGTCGGTCAACTATTCATAACATAAAAATGGCTTAGAACTACTCTTACATGAGAGACATAAGTGCAGACTTGCTACAGGGTGAGGGTATGTTATGAATATGTTAGTACCAACTTTGAACATTTTGTTACAATGTTGATCAGCTGAACAAAGTAAAAAACAACAAAAAGAAGCTTCAACAATTTTGAGCCATTTGACTAAATGAGAGAAAGCAAAGAACTTCTCAAGTAGGATCCGTGATCGGGTATGTCCTACCATTCTTTTATCACTTTATGTTATTGAAGTCTTCCCGTTTGAGAAATTCTTTGTCCAAAATTTGAATAAGATCATTAACATGTCCTATCAACTATTGTTTGATTTATGAATTTCTGTAATGAATGTTACATTAATTTTTTTATATTTTTCAGTATATTAATTTGTCGGAACTCTGTGACAACACTACCTGTAGGAAATCCTCCTGTGGGTTGAAGACATAGTTGGTGTATAACAAATAATGGAGCATCGCAAGGAGCAGTGTGGTGTCTTGTGACTATGCATGTGGGATTGGTGTAGCTTAGTGTGTCACTATTTAGCTAACAAGCATCACACGACACCAGGTAATATAGGCAGTTGTATTCATCCATTTCTTTGTATTATCTTTGCGGATTTAGGAAAAGAAACAACGAGCTTATTGCAGTAAATTAGTTTTAACTTCATAAAAAATTGATATGGACGTGAATACTTTTGTTCCTCAAGTTTTGTTTGCAATTATGTTTGATTTTTCTAAATTCTATAACGTATGCAAGTTTCTGACCCATTTTGGGCCTGGTTTGTGTAAATGACGAGTGACTTACATGAACATATAATATATATATAATAGTCTTATTTAAAACTTCATTTGGTGATGCTCAAATGCCATACCATCTGGTGTTACTGATCCAATTTGTAAAAACATATCATGGTCACATTTGGCGTAAAATGCAAAGAGCATATAGGTGTCAAAGACAACATACAGGAAAGCATAGACAACGCAATGCACACAAAAACAAAGAAGACAAAAAAAATCAATGAATTGAAAAATGTATCAGAAAAAGCACAATCAGACATGTCATGACTAAACTTAAAACTATAAAAACTTCATTATTTTGAACAATACTAGAATAAGATAAGAAACAGATATTTCTTATTCAAGACTGAAAAATCAACCAATGCGGCACCAACAGTTTCTGACTCAGCAACAATTTTGGCAACAATGGTTAACAAGATTTGCTGGTGTAGAACTCTTTGTTTGCCTGCTCATCTTTTTATGGGTTTTCTTTGTTTATTAGTTATATGTGTTTGTCAAGTGTAATTAAGTTTGTTGGTGTAGATGATTCGTTTCTTATCTTAAATTGTTGCAGTAAAGATGTTGAAAATTTCAAAGACAAAGGTTTATATGACTTTATGCATTTTATATATGCTTATTGTGTGAAACAGTTTGCATTTAGGATTAGTGTAGTGGTTGATTGTTACTATCAGGAAATCATAAACCAATACGCATGAAACGCTGAAAAGCATTGTGAAAAGAAGAGGAGGGATACTTGAGAGTTCCGTGTCAAACAGATATACAACACGTTGGGGGTATTCAAATACTTTTGAGTTGGGTCTTGCATGTCGGGTTTTTTGGAGAACTGAGTGAACATAGAGAAGTAGCAATGGAGCCAGCAAGAGGTTTAATCTTTAGGATAGCTTATTCTTGGCTTCATTAAAGGTCGACATATTCACCCTTTTTGTACTACTGTCATAGTGTCATGTATTTGTAAAACACTTTGACTTGGTACTAAATGAGCTTTTAGTTTAATGTTTCTTTAACATTTGTTAATGTATGGATCACTTGAATATACTGATAAGCGAACGGTTTGGAGAACAACGTAAAAGTTAACCTTTTTGGCCCATTCCTCAACCCACCCAAATGGTGAACCATTTGTTTTGTTAATTTATATGTATGTTGCATTAGTTACACATCACTTGATTAAATTATAAACCAAATGTATGATGACCATATGAGTTTGGAATAATGTCTAGGTTGTCACGGGGACTACTGCAGAAGGGTTGCCCAAGGGCTGTATAAAAGATGTCAGAATAAGAAAACGCAGAAGGTGCTGATAAAAAAGATATGGTAGTTAACACTCCATTTTGAGAAAGCCATTATTTTTTTCTAATAATTAATTGTTTATTATAATGTAGTTATATGTCTGATGGATTGTGGATCTATGAAGTTTTACCTTGACCCGTCGAGTGACTGCGATTTTTTTATCAAAAAAGGACGCTTTGCGATTCATTACTCCATTTTGAGAAAGCCATTATTTTTTTCTAATAATTAATTGTTTATTATAATGTAGTTATATGTCTGATGGATTGTGGATCTATGAAGTTTTACCTTGACCCGTCGAGTGACTACGATTTTTTATCAAAAAAGGACGCTTTGCGCTATCAGGAATATGGATATGTAAGAAGATGTGTTATCACACCAGTATGAAGGAACATAGAAGACTATGTAAGTTCTCCTTACATTTATCCAGTTGCATTAAAAAGAAAAACATTGCGGTTTTCGTTATGCAAGTTTGTTGACCATTCATTACTAAATATTTTCCTTTTATATTTTATGAACAACTCTTATGTAATATTAGTGTTTCACAAATACTGCTCATATGTGTTTCGAGAACACCTTTAAAAATGCAATACTAATAGCCACTCCCCTACTTCCTTTAACAAAAATGAACCCTTTGACTTGGTGCATGGGTAACTTAGAGGCTTTAACTGATAATCAAGGCATACTCATATAAAATTGAGATAACTTGTGGACCAAAATTAAACTGACCAATATAACTTACCTACTAATAATGATATAACCATAGATTTCTTAACGCAAACAATCTAACTTTTTATAGTAACTACAGCTTTCTACAACTATTTTGTATACCTATTGTGTATGATTGGTTAAAATTCAACCTAAAATACTAAAGGTGAAGTTATTATTCAATGCTAAGGTTTATGCAAGGACCATTTCAGAGACGAGATTCATTTTTAAAGAGGACGAGGATAATCTAGATGCGTTGCTGCTCCGTGGTCAAGCTTATTGCTATTTACCTAATCATGGGTTATGGTGGATAAGAACTTGGTGCAACTTTAAATTAGGTCACTATTTGATTGTATCACATAGAATTGAAGTTATGTTTTGCTTCAATAATTTGAGTACTATTGAACACTTTTGGCAAGTAACTATCATCTTCTAATCATGAAACTTTTCTTCATCATCCAACGTATTTCATGCGGCTACTAAAATGGTTGAAAATACTTGGAACCGGGTAAATTATGAAAACACTGTTATTACGTATTGAGATGAAATCAAAACTGTCACAGATACGGTTGGCATCTATGACTGGTAAAATATGAGTTACTAAGTAGAGGGGGAAATGGGAGGTTGAAAAGGTGGACATCCCTAAATTACAAACAAACTCTAAGATTCAAATGAAAAGGTAAGCAAAAAATGGTAATTATATTCTGTATGGGTCGACATAAGCCTGATTGGAACATTTATCTATCAAAATGTATCGCAACTCAAGTCCACCCATATAACTTCATTAACATTTATCTAAGAAACTTAAAAAAAAAATGCGATATAGAATTGAATAAAAGGCGAAGGATGCTACTGCACTCGATAAAAACGTGTTTATATAAGAAATCTGACAAATAAAAACTTATAAAAGTTATTTTGTTTCTACATTACTAATCAACAGTGATGCATAATTATGTTTTTAGAAAAAAACCTGTGCATGCACGGGTATTATAACTAGTACCAAAAGTAAAATATATGCTGTTTTTAGATCCAGGCTTAAATGACGGGATTTAATTAGATGTGGTAAATTATGTTTATAGAGGTGAGATTCATATAGAATCCTAGCCAATTAAAGAAGAAAGTAACTAATTTTATCCATCAAATTTATTATCATCCAACCATCAAGATTGATTTTACAAGCCATATTTAAACACTAAAATCTATAACAAAAAACACACACATTGGATCCACTTTCTCTCTCTACATTCTCTCCCTATCTAAAAAAATATCAGATCTATATAACAACCACCTCACCGGAAAATTAAAAATTCGACCCCCAACCCTGACCACCACCCCCGACCACCACCCCCGACCACCACCACCGTCCACGAGATCCACCCCGACGTCCGCTTCTCTCTGTTCTATCTACCCCGACCTCGACTTTCTCTCTCTACCACCAGATCCACCCCTGACCGTCAACCCCGACCACGAGCACCAGATCCACGTCGTCGGAAAATAGCAACTTCGCCGGAAAACGGATGAGACAACGATAGATGATGTTATGATTGTAGTTACCCAACTTGTTTTGAATGAAAGAAGATTTCATGGATGAAGATGAAGGTGTCATGGTAGAAGATGAAGAAGAAATAGTAGTACATAACTTTTTAAAATCACTAGACGAGTACCCGCGCATAGCGGCGGAATTGCCTAACGAAATATAATTAACGATGTCTTATGTTATGGTAAGTGTGTCGTCTAACGTTAAGAATAAGAATAGAAAGTGAAAATAAGATGCATATCATAGGCTCATTCAATTATAAACCAGTTTTTTATTTAGACACCATGCACACACGTTCAGTGAAAACTAAAAGAATTGAAGACCCGCGCTTTGCTACGGGGGCCCTCGTTAGCCAAACAACTGTAGTAGCATTACATAGATTAAAAGCCATCGTGAAAACTAAAAGACAACATAACTCTTTGTTCTACAAGCAACAACCCCATAGTATCTTCTACTTAGACATGATAAAACCATCAATTTCCCTTTCTGCGGAAAGAGCATCGCCCAGTGAGTCTTGCACGACAACTGTTTGCACGACAACTTTTGCAAGTGGCTGCACACAGTGGTGGTGTAAAAACAACATCAAAAGGAAAAAAGAAATATCAGTTATCTATTATAGCATTAGTATGATAAATTAACAAACAATTAACACAATACAATATATGTCTATAAACAAGATTTTGTTACCCGCGTTCGCTGCGCTGCGGGGTGTATTGTATAGACAGAAGCGCAAGTGTATTGTATAGAGCTTTCTAAGTAGGTTGTTTTATATATCTGGAATGTATCATGCATATCTTTTGGGACTATATCTACGATAATAATGAATTTGAGAAGATCCACACAACAAAAACAAAACTGAAGTTAAGTAACATGACTACAAAACTCTCTTGAGAGCACTTTAACCCATTGTCTCTTAATTGTTCTGTACAAAAGTTTGTAGCAAGTTTTTTTCACCTGTAATAACAAACTATGGCATCAAACCAAATTAATTATGAGTTTGACTGTAAAAGATGGCTCAATTTGAGTAGCAGCTACTTCATTTAGATCTTTTCATACTAATAAAGCATGTGTTGAATCCAAGTGAAACAATAGACACCAAAATACTTGAGGGCGTTAGGATTTTATTAACAGCTCTTAGCTTTTGTCCTTCTAAATTTCATATGTGAACAATATATATCATCTCAAGGTGGGAATTTCGAACATATGAATGAATTTATTAAAATTACGTGTTCCTTATGAGAGGTGTAACATTATTATTCCAATACTCGTAAACTTTATGTTTAATGGTAAACTTATTTGGAGCGTAAGCAAATGGCTAAGCAGGCTGCAAGTGTGTCATAGCACTATAATAATCTTATACACATCTTAATGTTCAACCTCAACTTCAACATCATAGCACTATAATAATCTTATACACCTAATGCATGTTTCTATGTCATTACTCCGACACATACTTGAATGATAAAGAAGATCTCAAACTATGATATAAATCAAAGCATCTGTAACATATCACATGAACTGGATTGGTGACCTTCCACTCTGCTACTCCAGCACGAATATAGGTGTTCCTACTGACATAGATACCTGCAAGGATATGAATGTTCTCATAATGTTCACAATAAAATAACTGACGTTGAAAAAAACTACTCTAATTTCTGCAACATCCACAACTTACCATCCATGCGGACCCTTGGCCTTGAAAGCTACATCTTCCTCCATGGTGAATCATAAACAGATTGCATAAGCTTGTAATTTTCCACTGCACCAGTGATCTTAATAACATAATATACATATTTTAAAACATCATTCAACTAATAATTTGGTAAAGTAGAACTGCATGTTTAGTAAAGTTATACCTGCCAGGTTTTTAAGCATGCATTGCGCCAAAAGATAGGGTTACGCACAGTATTTCTCCATTTTCGACATACACAAGCTGCCTTCCCTATGTTGTACGGGGTCATTCTCGCAAAAATCTACAGAGTTTACAAGACTTCGTAATTATTGTTGATTCTAATCATCATTTGGCTATAGTTCAAAACATCATTCAAACTTGAAAGGTGTAGTTCCAAACTAAGATTACATAGCCAAAGTAGCATATTTTCCAAAGATACATTAACCATAAAGGATTATAACAAAGTTTGTCACCCAGAACGCTAGTGGCTCTACGGGATCGCGATTGCTAGGTCCCTAAGCTTCGGTACGGTGGGGGGTAGGCTCATTTTGGATCGACCCAATACAATGTATCAAATAATAAGTTAGAACATTTAGGCCTAAATATACTATAAATTTCCTAAGGTGTTACAATGAGCCAGGAATTACGGATTGTGGGATACTCTGGCGTATACTATGTAGACACTGACAATTACGATCCTTTATATTGTTGTTTTTTTGTACATTTCTAACCCGTTTCCATTTGTCCCAGTTTAGTCATTGTATTTTGTTTTTGCACATTTCTAACATTATAAGATGGCCTTGTGTCTTGTCTGGGTCATTTGTAGCCCATAGGGTTAACACTTATTAGCTGCACAAATTTAAATTTAAAATTATATACATAAAAATAAACAAGCAAAATCCGGCTTTAGGTTACAACTGACCCAAACAGGACATATATACATCATATCACGTCTCGGTGTACAAATGACAAAAAACAGAAAAGTAGCCTCAATTGAAATATACAATATTCCTTAACAAAAGACACAAGCAACTTGCCGTACTTGTAAAACACAATGAAAATTATGATACCTCAAAGAGTAGTTCATCTGGCAAGCTTCTATGTATGAGAGATGAATCAACAACAGGTTTACTATACGTGCTACCAAAAGGAGCCACCGGTCTGACATTAACCCCATACATATCTACATTCATCCACATACCAAAGACATGTTTGAAACGCAACATCTTAAAATAAAATAAAAAAAATCAAACTAACAAATTTATAACATTGAATTGGAGGAAATCACCTATAACTTATCCTAAATTTATGGCGGTATCCATAGGTAATTTGGCCTTTTTAGTACAATTGATCTGTTTAGCGCGAAAACGGAACATTTGGTAAGAAAAGGCAATAAAGGAAAGAAAAAACGAACCAAGCCATGGTCTTCTGGTAATAAAGAATCCACGTTTGTACACACTTGCAGCCAGCACCCACAGCTTCTGCACTCTCGCCAACCATTCTAATAACCTATTCAAACAATTGAAAATCTAATTTAGAAAGAAAAACAATAACATTCATCCATGTACAGCAAAGGTAGAGACTCGATGACGACTTTGACCAACTTACCCATGAATGGGTCCATTTCAGTAATTTTTATCCCAAAAGGGTGGTGTATATAGCTGAACAAAAAAATGGGTCAAATGGGAAGTGATTCACCCATGGCATAATACTGTTAAGTCTTTTTAAATATACATTGATTATATATACGCTTCATAAAACCGCCACACAGTATTTTCCGACCCCCATTAAAAATACTTAGTACTATATAACCCTAAAGCTTACCTGTGTCCGAATGTTATTTGGATCTGCACCTAGATACGAGCTGCAACACCTTCACCCTCACGAAGCAAACCAAGAAGCAAGTGCTCCGATCCAATATAATTATGACCTAAAACATATGGACAAAAGTGTAAAACAAGTGACCACATGCTGAAATCTGAATTAATATTCCACTTGCACGTCAAACGATAAGATAATTTTGAGGAAGACAAGGAAAGAGAGGTTACCAAGTTGACGTGCCTCCTCTAGTGACAGTTCCAAAACACGTTTTGCACGAGGTGTAAATGGGATCTCTACAGCCACAAATCCACTACCTCTGCTAATAATCTTCTCAACCTCCACACGTGCATCTTTCAAATTAATTCCCATCGACTTTAACACCTTGGCTGCAATTCCAGTACCCTCGCCAACAAGACCTAATAAGATCTGCTCAGTACCCACAAAGTTATGGCCAAGCCGCCTTGCCTCTTCTTGTGCGAGCATAATAACTTTAATAGCTTTCTCCGTGAAGCGTTCAAACATTGCTTTTGGCACTATTCGAGAAGGCTTTGGTCGACGAACAGATGTGGCAGCTAAGGAAAGAAATACAAAAGCCTATGACAAATATTTTCATTTAAACAATTCATCGAACATTTGGTGCGCAGCCATTAAAACAGATTATCTGGTAAAACCACCATAAGAAACATACCTTCAACTCCAAGTCCTCTGCTAATTAACAAAGCCACAAGTCAAAATGTAGCAAAGCCACATTACAAATCTGTCACCTAAACATTATAACAAACACATGATATGCACTTGAACAAATTAACAAATCTCTTCTATTAAATCAAGACATCTAATTACCTATACATACAGCTCCTTATCTTCCATTTTTTACAGAAGAATAAATCAATAATCAAACAAAACCCCTACTAACCTAAAATAGATATCAAAACAGAAAAGATTGAATCTTTATATTAATGGAAAAAATATTAAACCTTGAGATTAAACCATGCTACACCGTCACCACCGAAGGCGCCACCTCTGCTTCCCAATCTGACTAAGAATCCAAATCTGAAGAAAGAAAAGATTTAAATCTATAAAAAAACGTTTTATGGTGGTTAGGCTTTCGACGAATGTGTGGGTTTTGGCGGAGGGTTTTGGTAGAGGGTGGTATTTGGTGGTGGTATGGTTCGATGATGGTGGTGGTATGGTGGAGAGTTTCGATGGTGGTGGCTGCAATATTAAAAGGGGTAGGGTTAATGTTTAGGGTGATGAGAGTGATTTTTAATTTTTTAATATTTCCTAATTTAGTATATTTTCAACCATCATAGTTTCAACATTTCTAAATATAGCAATTTTCAACCATCCCTATTTTTCCTTTATAAAGGAGTAGAGATTTGCGATTTGTTACTAAGTGAAAATTACATGTGATTCACTTTAATCACATAAAATTTGTCTATGTAGTTGTTTCTATTTTAATAAGCGAAAATTACATATGATTCACTTGAATTACATGTAATTTTTATGAAATTACGTGGTGATTTGTCTATGTATTTGTTTCTATTTTAGTAAGTAAAAAATACATGTGATTTGGCTATATACGTGTGTATTAATTACATGTCTTTTAAGTGAATCACATGTAATTTGTTGTGAAATTGTGTTTGTTAATATCATCGAATCACATGTAATTCATGCAAAATTACATGTGATTCAAACAAAATCACATGAAATTTAGAAGCCAATTTTTGTATATCTTTTACATGAATAACATTTTTATATATTGACAAAATTACATGTGATTCAAACTAAAACACATGTGATTCATCTAAAGTAGTTTTTTAGAAGTTAAGGTTTGAAATGCTTGAATCACGTGTAATTCAAGCAGAATACATGTAATTCGTGTGTGAATCACATGTGATTGACAAATAATACGATAATGTTGATTGTCAGCAACGAGGATCAAACAACGCAAGGCAATTCACTGTTACTATGTAGTTAATACCAAGAGAATTACATGTAATTTAAACAAAATCACATCTAATTCATCTAAAATGGGTTTGTTAAAAGAAGTTAAGGTTTCGAAATGCTTGAATCTCATGTAATTACCACCAAATCACATGTAATTCAATCACATGTGATAAAAATGTAATATCCTTATATATACACTTTGATAAAAATGTAATATCCAATCAAGTTATCTATTTAAGTTATATATTGTTAAGGACTAATGAATACCAAAAATGACGATGACAATATTTTGTAACCACAATAACAATAACTTAACCAAATACATTCAAGCAAAATTACATGTAATTCAAGCAAAATCACATGTAATTCAGAAGCCAGTTCGTTTTATATATTTTATAAGAATGATACTTTTATATATTGACATAATTACACGTGATTAAAAAATCACTTGGGATTTATCTAAATTGGTTTGTTAGAAGAAGGTAAGGTTTAAAATGCTTTAATTACGTGTAATTCAAGCATAATTACATGTAAGTCAAGCATAATTACATGTAATTTGTTTGTCGCGTGATTGATAGATAGAAATACGATAATGTTGATTGTCAGCAACAAGGATCAACCAACGCTAGGCGATTTACTATCACTAGGCAGTTAATGCCGACAAAATTACATGTGATTCAAGCAAAATTACATGTGATTCAAGCAAAATCACATGTAATTCAGAAGTCAATTCGTTTTATATATTTTATAAGAATGATATTTTTATATATTGACATAATTACATGTGATTAAAAAAATCACTTGTGATTTATCTAAAGTGGTTTGTTAGAAGAAGGTAAGGTTTAAAATGCTTTAATTACGTGTAATTCAAGCATAATTACATGTAATTCAAGCATAATTACATGTAATTCAAGCAGAATTACATGTAATTTGTGTGTCGCGTGATTGATAGATAGAAATACGATAATGCTGATTGTCAGCAACGAGGATCAACCAACGCTAGGCGATTTACTATCACTAGGCAGTTAATGCCGAATAAAATTACATGTGATTCAAGCAAAATTTCATGTGATTCAAGCAAAATCACGTGTAATTCAAAAGCTAATTTGTTTTATATATCTTGCATGAATGACAATAGACATCTTAATATATCTCGAGCATGATCCAACATGATCCCACTTGTTTAACTTAATTTGTCTCAGCTGAAACATTCTTGTTCTAGCATTTACTTCGAGCAACAAGCCATTTAGCGCATCGCTACCAATAATATATTGCTACAATATCTTTTACGCATTTCATCAAACACTTTTAAGCATCAAAGTTCTAATAATATGTTACTATCATCTCTTCTAGGCATTTCATCAAACACTTTTCATGCATCAAATTTCTAATATAATATGTGTTGCCATATCTTTGAAACTGCTTATATGTTGCTACCATCTCTTTAAAGCATTTTATCATACACTTTTCATGCATCAAATTTCTAATATAATATGTTGTTTCCATCTCTTTGAAACTGGTTATTTTACTGGAAAATAAGCAAATACAATGGTGGTTAGGTAAAAGCTTGTAAGCAGAAGAGCCATGGAGTACAAAAAGTATGATACATTGATAAAGTAAAAGAGTATCCTTAATACTTGCCGGATTTTCATTATTTGAAATTGAGATCTAGAAAAGTGAAATCAGATTGTTATTGTATAATCATATCTATTCTTTTTTACAACGGAGGGGTGCGCCGATGGGGTTGCGACGGCGGTGGGATATGCGGCGGTGGTGGGGTGCGGTGACGATGGTGGGTGCGGTGGCGGTTGGTTGGTGGATGTATGTGTGTTTATAAGAACAGGGGTGTGGGGGTGTGGGCTGCAGGAAATAAGAGTGAAACAATCTTAACCATTTAAAATGAACAGCCTAGATTGATTTCCTTAAACTTTTTTGAGGGTGTGTTCCCTAGGGATCTTATTTTTAAATTAGGTTATTTTGACTTTTTTTAATTAATGGACTAAATATGTATTGACTTTTATTTTAGTTGGACTATTTGGATAATATAAAAGCATTAGGTTAAATAAATGGGTATTATGAACAATATGTGATGGTTATTTTTTGTCAATTAATTAATCTTGAATCTATTTGTTCATATTGTTCATTTGACTCAAGTTCATTTTGTCCAATATCCATTTGGCCCAAGTCCATTTAGTCCAAATATTAAAAATTTCTCATTTGGTCCGCGTACATAGACTAATGTCCGTTTAACTCACTGCTTATACTCGTACAGTCAACCCATTTAGCTACCTTAGGTTTAACAAAAAGGAATATTAAAAGTGTGTTAGGTTTATAAATGAGTTTGAATTTTGATTAAATTTTAAGAAAAGTTTAAAAGTAAATAAAAAGAAAGAAAATTAATTATTATTATATACAAATATTTATATTATAAATTAATTAGATTAAAATAGATTATTTTTAGTCAAAAATATAAAATATAAAAAAACTATTATTTTTTTGTTAAAGATTTGTTGAAAGTCAAAAATATATTATGTATATGTAGAAAGAGAAAACCAAACATAGTCTTTGGATATAGAAAATGGCCTCATAAAGACGTGTTATCTTTAACCTTAGAAACCAAGAATATATATATTATAAAAAGCTATTTTTAGTTTTTTTTAATGATTATATTCTATTCTATCATGACAATCAAACAGAATTATAATCATAATACGTAATTCCATTATTTTGTTTACTCCGTATTACATTACGACATTCATTCATTCTATTACGTCATCATTTCGTTTTGCCATATCAAAAGACCCTTATAATATATGATATATAATATATTAGATACTTAATAATAGAGGGGAATCACGTTTCCATAGGAACAATGATCCCCTCTCATACCTAATATTTTATTACTCCCCTCACACACCTCACACACACTTATTAACCCATCTCACATAAACAGCTCCCACATCTCACAAACTCATCACTGTGCCTCTCTCTCTATCTCACTCTTTCTCTCTCTATTGGATCTGTCTCTCTTAACACGATCTATCATCGATGTAATCGAGGAAACCCTTGGGTTTTGATGGAAACCCTAATTTCGTGTGATTTGTTGCTCTCTCTAAAAAGATCTAATCGATCTAATCAGCTTTGTATCATGAAGCCGTGGTTTTTGGGGTTTTTTGGAGGCCCTCTCTTGGGTTTGATGGAAACCCTGATTTGTTGTAGCTCTTCTGGACATACTGAATTCATATCAGGTTTGATGGAAACCCTTTATTGGTTTCATGGAAACCCTTATTTCTTTTAGCTCTGATTGTTTTTCCTTTATTATAAAGTAGATATCTAAGATCTATGAATAAGAGTGATATTTAGAGAGAGGCACAATCATGAGTTTGTGAGATGGGGGGGAACTGTTTATGTGAGATAGGTTAATTAAATATTAGGTTCGTGAGAGGGGAACGTGATTATCCTTTTTTACTATAGATGTATTTGATGGAAACCGTGAGGATTTTGATCGGGTTTAACATAACGTGTACATTAACGTTGGGTCACAAATTTTTCGTTGTCGGGGTTGATGGCAGGCGAGGGGAGTCACGTTCGTGACTTTCGTTGCCGCTTACAGCCGTTTGGCTTCTCTCAGGTGGCCTTTTAAGGTTGCCTTTGCATTGTGTATCTATGAGCTGTATGGGTATTCTATGCATTTATGCATTTCGGGATTTGCACCCGGTGTTGGGATTTAGATTGCTTGCTGAATAAACTTTCCATTTACGACTGGGATTTTCTTTGGGTAGTGTGTTGAGGTATCATTACACTAGGCAGCATGGGTTAATTATACTACCGTAAATGCAAAGAGATTCGTGATTCCCGTTCATAAAAATTCGTGATTAGCTTATTTGCGTGTTCAGAAAATGCCCATATGTAATACTGATAACACTTCGTACCACTGTTCATAGAAATTCGTTGCGAAAGTATGTGGTATTGTGTCTGTTGGAAGGTCCTAAAAGGCGATGATGATACTGTTTGAGCGTCCCTAAGCAGAATCGAGCAGAATTTGGATTGTCTGCCTCTTGGTGGGGCAAACATTGTATGTTTGCAGCCAGAGTGCATGTATCCTAATATTCAATACTCACTTATCTGAGCCTGAACATACCATAAGCGGAATCGAGCAGAGTTTGGGTTTGCATCGTGTTTTCGGCACCGATTGTTGCCCCAACGTTTGATGGGTTGGCGACGGTCGATTTAGGCCGATGACGGTTGTTTTCCGCATGGATCGTTGCCCCAAATATTTGTTTGGTTGGTGACGGTCGGCCTACGGTCATGATGATCCCTTTTTATGAGGTTGTTCGCCGCAATTGCTGTGATCGATAATTGGTTTTCTTGATGACCATTCATAATTAGTTTCTGTTTTTTTATGGTGGTGGTGATGGTTCCTTTATATTAGGATTGTTAGCCCCAACTCATGATCATTGATAATTGGTTCTGGTCTTTTTTGTGGCGGTGGTGATGATTCTTTTTTATCAGGTTTGATTCATAAATGGTTTGTGCCTAATAACATTTGATTGAATGTATTTGCGGTAGCGTATAGAAGTAATCCATTCTTACAAATAATTTCTCATAACACTTACAAATGTGAATGGTAAACTAATATAAGTTATTAGTGTTGCCCAAATGTTTGATGAATTATTTGTTTTGTTTTATCTTATCTTGGGTGAACCAGTTGCGTAAGGCATGGCCATTTTTTGAGGTTACCGCCATATCTGAGCCTCGAATATGGTTCTGTTTTGATAATACGTACTGTAGCATTGTGCGCATCCATTGTTTTGTTACTGTGGTAGTTTGGAGTCGAGTCGTATCTTGGTGAGGTATCACACAAATGTGTTTGCAGCCATGGCGGTTCGAAGTCGGTTTACTTTCTTGAAATATATTAGTCTGTATAATCTGTTGCTTCGCTGTTACTGTTGTTACTGCTTAAAAGTAAGAATTATGCTTCCCGATTGGTTAAGCTTTCGGCTTTTGCCTTGCATATGGTTTCTGCTCATGGTTAAGGTCTATGAAAATAGAAGCCATAGATTTCTTTCAACTGGTCTGGTAATGATAACAGTTATATGAGGCTGTGATGATAGTACTTGAAAGTATATAGGTGGGTTCGATTAGGATTTGGATTATTACGTGCATCTTGGCGTGGCATGCTTGCAAAGTTTGCAGCCATGGCGGCCGTATCCTCCTATTCGACATATCCGATCGCTTTCTTATCTGAGCCTCAAAAGTCAAAACAATAAAATCATTACCTTTCGTAGATTTAAGTTATTGTCGTAAAAGTAGATAAAAAGAATGCAGCATAAGCAATCTGTCATGAAATAGGTGTATTTGGAAAACATGAGGACATTAGTTCAAGGAGTTCAACCGGAAGAGAATTTATGGATCATCGTGATAAAAAAATGTCACTTATCATACAAGGGGGACTTCTATTCTCTAGGGCTGAACCACATCAAAAGCAAAAGATAGTAAGGCTGCTAAAAGATTTAGTTGAAGTGGTTGCTATGACCGGTGATGGGGTGTATATTTATTGTCTACCAGTTAAACAGGTATCAGCCGATATACATCACGCTAATTTAAAAAATCAGAAACCGAGTAGCAAACAAATTAACCGTATATGTATGTTGCAGGCACAAGCGAGTCGACAATCAAAAGTGTTCCTCACGTTTACAACAAAATGTTCACATCAGTTTTGTTTAGCCTCCTTTCCTTACTCATATATTTCAAAAATAATGTCTTCGTTTGGCTTCCTTTTTCGGCCTATAGGACATTTTCCCAGATTGATGGTTAGGTATCTGGATTTTCATTTAAAGTGAATTACGTTACCTAATTTTCCTGATTTATGCAGCTGTTAACTCATAATAATAAGTTTTATGACGTGCTTTAATTGTGATATTAATCAACTTTAGTAACCTGCTTGATGCAGCCTGCAAAAACGTTGTTATCTAATACGAGACTAAGATTACTAATATACTTGTTTTAGAGCCTAACATGAGAGACTGTGCATATTAGATTAACGTTGTAAGAACATACATGCTATATTGATTTAATTAGTAAAAGAACGCAAAATAAATAGAGCAGTACAGAAACCTAGATCCGCTATCGATATGATTTTATCCCAGCTTCATTTCTGTTTGATGGCTCAAACTGTTTTTCACCTGTAAACCTTGCAAGTACGTCCGAATGGTCTAAAAGTTTAAGGGTATTTTATTTTATTTTTATGTCCGGTTAGGAAACGAGTTTAGTGGTAGGGATGTTGTTGGATTACCAATTGATCTGTCAGCAGAAAACGCAGACGAACCGAGATGTAGGTAAATCGTTTATATACGTTGATGTCAGTTGGTATGTCCTATTGTCGCGAGATAACTCCGTAGCTTGCCCCCAGTTAAGTTGATAAGCACACACATAAGCATTGCCCTTTCTTTCAAGGTTGCGTGTTTTGTTTTTCTACGCAATGTATGACATCCCCACTGATCTATGTCTATTTCAAATCGTTGAAGGTAATGATTGGCTGATTTCTTTCTGTCTCCTCTCATTGGTGTGACAACCATAAGATTTTATTAAATTCTTTTCACTTTCCTCCAAACTTTAAAATGCAGTATTAATGTTTTTCTGTTGTAAAAATTGAGGTTGAACATGATGGGGATGGTTCGTTCGGTACATTCTTAGTCAACATTCTTAAATTTGTGCATGCTACTTTTTTCAGGAAGAGAAGTGAACCTGAGATCTGTTTTATGCTATTTGGATACCTGACCTTTTCATGGAAACAGTCTTGAGAGAGGCTTCAGGTTTAGCTGATTGTTGGGGTCAAGAAAAACAGATGATGAAAGGCAGAAACCAACACAGATTGAAAAAGTTACGGCTTCAGTAGGTTTACAAGCTAAGTAACCACAGACACCTCCTTGCCTTTATTTCAATTAACCAATTATAAAAGAGCATATCCCGGCTTCTTAGTAATTTTAGTTGTCTGCTAAAAAAGCACTTAAAATTAAGCTGCTTACTAGAAAGTAGTGACAAGTTGGGATGAAAGATAATTTGAAACTAATAAACGTTTGGCTTTGGATTTTAGGTTTGTCGAATAGTAAGCAGATTGTAGAAGATAAGCAGACGGTTTAGAGGACTCATGTAATTTAGGCGGTTCTCACGCTGTGGGATACCCTCCTGAGGTATAACTGATATGAACATGTTTCTGCTCAAAATTGAGCCTAACCAATTGAGCCTGTAGGAAGGAAGCTCAGTTATGCAGGAAGGAGAAGCGACGGTCGAATTAAAAGAACAAAAAACTTTAGAAGATGCTCAAGGGAGCTCAGTTATGCGACTTCTCTATCGCCCCCTAAAAACGTTACCAAACACAAACACAACCCGCCACGGCGAAGCGCGGGCATCATCCCTAGTTAAGATAAGATATTAAAATAAGATAAAGATAACCATTATCCTTGTTAAGCAATGGGAACTTGGGAAGTGTCTGTTAGAACATGTGAATAAGCTCAACCAGTAAAAACAGTTTGATTGATTTATATTTCATCTATGATCATATATTGTTTCATTTTAACTTAAAACGAACTGTCAACAAATCTAAATCTCGTCATTAAGCAGCAACTTATTAGTATCTAGAACTTCCAAATCAAATTTTGTTTGTAAAGAACAAACGACTATTTACAAACGAATGATAGACAAATGATGTCTTGGGACTCAATATTTGATCATGTTCCAAGACCCTTAATCAGTAAACAAGATTACCATAATGTAGAGCTTGTCGATTTTAATAAATATGGGCATTTTTTGTCTATATTCAAATATACTACTATATAAAGCATTTGGGACCTTTTTAAAATAGGAAGGCGGAAAATTTAGCTTTTTTTTCCTACTAAATAAAGCAAGTTGTTTATATTTTCATCAACATTATATACTATAACTTTTTCTAACAACATTTTGTAATAAACTTTTGTGACAACCTACTTAAATAATATTTTTTCTTTTGAATTGAAAAATCTTTTTATTAATTTGTTATTTTTATAATCTAATTTCACTATATTTTCTAAAATTTTATGCTCTTTAATTCAATATTCATTTTGCTATATTTTTATTAACTGATATTTTTTAGAAATTTAAAGGTTTTTTTTCGATTTTCTTACAATTTTAACAATACAAACTTAATGGATAAAAGACTAATATTTGTTAGCCTAAAAAATGATTATTAGTTCTCGCCGTCGCATTGCGCGGGTCCATGCTAATATTCAAAAAAGGATGAGACACTTTTTGCCTATTCTTTATTATTAATGGGCTAAACGGGCGCATATGTAAGAAACTTATGGGCTTAATGGGCGCACATGTAAAACAATAATTAGGCTACTCGGCGGATATTTATATTTAGTTTTTATCACCGGCTTTTAAACGAGTATTTTTATTTATTAATTCTACGATTTTATATTTCTTTTTTCTTATTTTAGCTTGCGCCCGTTTATCCCGCTTGTTTCGCACGCCCATTTTGCCTGTGCTCGTTTTGCCCACGTTTAGCCCGCTGCCCGTTTAGCCCGTTTTGCCACCTCTACCAGAATGTGTACAACATGTGTGTCACCAACTCACCACTTATGACATGAGTCTCATGTCATGTCAAACATGTGAGTTAGCAAACTCTTTTACGAGATCCTGTTATCATGTGAAAGCCAGCACAGGTGTCTAGTGAGTAGAACTTCTATCGCATGATATACGAATCACAATGAACGCACTGTTTTGGATTTACGAATTTTAATGACTTATAAGGAAAATGTAATCACTAATCAAGAACCAAATGAATACAAATGAAATGTCTACACAACATGAACCTTTAACTTCCTAGTTCCCACAGGGAAGAGAGCAAAATAATGTGGTGCAGACGTGCAGTAAACGTTGTACACAGCCACCGAAATCAGGTGGTACTAATCTAAAAAATTCTAACCCGTTGGAGTAGAACATTTAAAAACAGAAAAGATAACTTACAAACTCCATGCTTTTCTATTACATGATGCTTGCTTACCTGACCAATAGCTTAAGGATCTACTCTGTGCATATATGTTTTATTTTTTTACGGGTAAACTTGCAACCTCCTTGCTTTCAAGCTGAACTATAAGCAAAACAAAAGTGACTTCTTTTGGGGATGCAAGTGGGAATGTGCAGGTTGTCGGTTTTCAAACAGGCTCATAAAGACCCAACATGTGCCCATCAATACATCGCATTGCAGCAACCTGTCAACAAAGCAATTTAGATTTTAGAAACATTTCTTTTGGTTACTAATAGCAAATGACGGAGGTTGAATGTAAAAATGGGCTAATTATCACCGACTCTAACTGGTTATAATTTATATTGACGCTCTACAAAACACAACAGAATTCTGATGTAGCTTTGAATGACATGCAGTCAATAGAAGTCGGACGAGTAGTACAATGGCATTATTATTACCTTTCCATGGACCTCGTATTTTATAGGGCCATCCATCTCTGCACCTAAAGCCATAAGCTTAGTAACGGAACTGTTAATGTCGGTCACTGTGAAGGATAACATTGACGAGTATCCCTTCTGAACTGTAATGTCACTGTAAATAGTAAACATAAAATCAGAAATCATACACTTATATATACATGTCCAAAATCTGGGAAGGCCTCACAACTACATATATGAGCAACCGATAATATTTGATAAAATTGGAAATGAAACCCTACAGTAAAACTAGAAGCTAACAATAAAAAGATGATGTGAAGTTCCAGTCTGATGGCTGTCACAAAAGGAAAACTATGGGGCACACGTATCTAGTGTTTGTCTTTCACAACTTATCTAGTTCTTTCTAGTTTCTACTATCAGTTTTGCTATAGACTCGTATACACAAACATATAAAGGAGGAACTCCAGTATTGCAAGTCTTTAGAATATGAGTCCGTATCCATATATCACAAACCCGTAACCTTGCAACATAGGCATCAACATTGAAGTGTTAAACTATATGAAAGTGTTACAGCTATAAAAAATTATCTTTGATATTAATTATTAATGTCTTGTATACATCATTACATCCTCTATAGAGTGTCAACATTCACATAAAGCAGAACAAGTTTATCTTTGCTGCACTTCTAAGACACTTATGAACTCCAAATTTAGTTCTGCATGCACGTATCGGTAAACTCGATGTCATGAATTCACAATTCTTGACATCAACTGTACCATCATCAAGTATCAACCTACTATTTTAACATTGGATAGTGCTACAAGATATGGAATAATCCATCTTCTGAGACACTAACGGATGAAATAATTTTCCTTTTTGACCTATCTTCTAATATAAATTACGGATAAACAATAATTACACCATGTAAAGTCATTTTACATAAAAAAAATAATTAAGAGAAAAAAAGTGTGTCGGTTAAAAAAACTTTCATTTTTTGACCTATCTTCTAACCCGGCTAACCTGAGCAACTTGCTTTGAATAAGCCAGTTTGTTTCAACGCTTTCATGTACACTCCTAATAGAGGTTCTGGTTTCAACCCATTTACTTAAGAATGTGTCCATTTAAGTTGTGTCTTTAAATCAGGTCAAATCAAACAATTTATAAGACCCGACGTGGCTCTATTTGACCCTTACTAAAAAAATGACCTTTCAACAACAGTCCCATTCTAACCTATTTCGAGCACGCCCATCTTTCCACTTCCAGTTGTTCATAAAAGTGGGATTCGAAACCATATGATGAAGGGTTAAAAAAGAATGCAAGGGAATATTAATGCTCAAACTACCATAACGATATAGACTCGAACCCCGGGGAGGGAATTCTAGAATTCCGTCTGTTTATTCATAATTGTGGTGTAAAGTGTATCCTCCCCTGTTCCCTTCATGTGATACATTTACTAAATCAGAAAACGCATTGTTGTTCAAGATTTATTGATCGGATTCTCATGTTTTCAGGATCGACATTGTATCTTCAGCTTTTTTGTCTGCCTTCTCCTATGCAAACACGTCCTTGCACTTTTAGTTAAGAAGCATAATTTCGTTACCCATGTAAGTTTATAGTAGTTTTTAGATCAATACTAGGGTATGAAACTTATGAAAAAATGTCTCCAAGTTACCGAGACACAGCTTGCGGGTGGTTCTTTTACTTCTTGTAACATCTTACTTTCATTTTAAATTGTCTTCTTGAATATACATCTCCATGAGAATTCATCCCATTAAACCTTTCAGTAACTACACTTTGACAGATGATGTGATTTCTTCTAACACTATCCTACAAAAAATCATTTTGGTTTTATTTTTATAACACAGTATCTCAAGAATGATGGGTCCTTTCTAGTTATCAAGTAAATTTGAGTGCATTCTCATACTGGTTGAAGTGATCTTCAGCGTGCTCTATCTTGTGGTATCTCGAACCAGAACGTATGTTCTAAGAAAAGTCGGGCGTATCTCCTTGAGAAGATTTTTTATATCATTCTTATGTTGTCATCGTGTAAAGCATTAGAAACGAAATCGAAATCAACCCTTAACCCCACCATACTGGGACTAGAAGTACTATATAACATACAACATAATGATACAAAAACGTAACTAAACAAACACCAGTACCCCTTTGCATTCCTTTCACCTAACCAGACTATTAAACAACTTTTTGTGTAATAATCTAATCAGGCGAAAAGGAACACAACGGATTATTACACAATATGTGGCACTATGTGAAAATGAATAATGGTGTTTGGTTGGTTACTTTTGGTATTTCGGTACTATATATTTAATAGAACTTGCAGACACATTATAGTATGTCTGGAGGCAGATTCTCGATTTCTATTGCTTTGTACATGACAACTTCTCTAAAATTATATAACCCTCCTAATACAGAGATTGACTAAATTACATTTTGGTTCGACACATCACGGGATAGACAATCAAAGCACGTTGAGGATCATTCCAACACATATGGGAAAACTGACAAAATTCACTGCATAATGCCATAATGAAAAAAGACCATGTTTGAGTCCTGAATGTAAAAATGAAACTTGAAGAATTAATATGTACAATTGAGGCAAATAAAAATACGTTTGTTGAAGAAAATGTTGTTGTGATTGAGTCATTGAGAAGTTTAACGAGATGAGTGCACTAGTACATTATTGTAAAAGACCACTTATAATGACTAAGAGAAAAACAGAAAGAAAAGTGACACACCCAAACTGTGTTCAAGTATCTGAAGACACGATTTCATATTTTCCTTATCCTAATCTTAAACTCATTAAAAAGTAAAAACAACTATCAGACTCACACAGTAGCAAGCATATATATTCTAACAAAAGAGGCAAGGGCAGGCTAGAAGACAATATGTCAACCTTGAAAGCACAGAATTGCAACCAACTTAAGTCAGCATACTTCAAGTATTATTTAGTGACGTTATTATCTACTTCTCATAACCCTACACCATATAATTTTAAACGAGAAATAAGTGAGGATAACTGATGCTTCCATAAGAGTAGTTGAAGTAGTTAAATGAGTTCTCAAGCTCATAAACCCTCATCTCTACATGCTAGTGAATAGAACTTAAATGTTACAGACCTTATGCACATCTCGAAGTGCAACGAAGGTGGCTGATTAAGTAAGATTAAGCGAGAAACATAGCAAACTTATATTTAATACACTTATGAGACAATAACCAACACCAAGTCTTATTTTCATCTCTAGGATCATTCTAGTGATATGTACCCAAATGTACAGAACAGATCAAACAACCAGGATTACCCGAAGTTGCTTAAGAACATAACAGGATCTATCACAATAAGAATCAATATCGAACTATGAACTTGGGAGTTTGTTTACTTGAAACAGAATGTTTAGATATTACAAGAATGATTGAGTGTAGGGAAAAGAGAACTACAATCACAAACTAACTGATACAAATGAGAGGACTAATGTATTTAAACTAGTGAACTAGGCGGGAACAGCTGTTATGGGTTATAGCCAAAAGCGGTTATAACACATGCACCTCACGTGTTTGGCTCAAAGCCACGCACATTAGCTGTTAACCCAAACACTACCTATCATCTAGGTCATGAATTTGAATTCGTGACTATTACAATCAACTTAGCAATTCTTAATATTAGCACTCGCCGACATTTAAGGGTGTTTGTTTCGGCTTATATAGCCAGCTTATGACTTATTTGGTTGTGGGTTTATGTTTCAAAACCTCACTTTTTGTTGCTTATTTTTGAAACTTTTCTGCTTATATTATATAGTCGCCTTATGACTTATTTGGTTTTGGGCTTATGTTTCATAACCTCACTTTTTGTTGCTTATTTTGAAACTTTCCCGCTTATATAAGTTTATTATGTCATAACGAACTTATATAAGCCAAAAAGTTGGCTTATATAGCATTGTCATAATAAACTTATATAAACCAAAAGGTTTCAAAATAAGCAACAAAAAGTGAGGTTATGAAAGATAAGCCCAAAACCAAATAAGCCATAAGCCGCCTATAAGCGGAAACAAACACCCGCTTAACACAATGTTAATCCTTCCTCAAATCCCTCCCTATTCTGATACGCATAGATTACTAATGGAACAAACTATCTAAACCTTAATCTTATCAATGTATCTAATAATAATTTAAGAAAGTATAATAAAACATATGAATTGGTAATTAATAACCTGGAAGAATGCATGAGGGCGAGTTTGAGATGACCGGATTGAAGTTCAGCCCAACGGAGAGTACAAACATTAATACTGAAATCAAGTCCTTCTTTATAAAACTTTGCTGCTTTTGGTACATCTTTATGCAGCTGCAGCATCCATCTAAACGACGCCATGTTTGTGTTTAGTGAAATGATGGTTTATGATGACCGGAAACACCGTGAGCTCATCAAGGTAAGTAATTGGGCCTCTGGTAAGGCCCAGGTGTTTATTTTCAGCAAGGCCCAGTATATACTGCTTGGTGGGTGGGTTGTCAAAATCATTTTTTTTTCTGACATGTTCCTTTTAAAAAGTTCATAATATATTATCCAATTGGACTCATAATGTTGTACAAGGGTTTCTGTTACTCCTTAACCAATTAAAAAAATCTTAATTTTTTTATAAATTTTTACAAGAGATTAGTCTACTCGTCAAAAGACAATAAAAGCTCTTGTAGTAGAAAAAAAATATATTTACCTAATACATATATGTGATTTTGTATTACTTATAAACTTAAGTACGATAAAGCATTATGCTTGTGAGGTCATGGTCGATACTGGTTTGCACCTTAGGTCATTGAGATTGTCAACCATAATCTTATAATCTACAATGAGTTAAGTCTTTAATGATTTTTTACATTAAATGTCATTAATATATATTATAATTATATACATAATTTTCATTTAACTTTGAAGAGAGACTTGGAGTGTGTCTAAGTCTTTTTAAAAAGCTTTATAAAAAGTTATGTATGCAATGCTAAAAAACTCACCCAAAAGACTTATAAAAATTATAAAAAGCTATTTGTGTTTTTGCCATTGTGGTTACTCTTATAGCAAAAAAATGTTATCATGTAAGATTTTTATTTTTTAATTTATAACATCTTTAATGCAAGAGTTTACTAAAAGGTTTTTACTATTTAAAAAAGTTTTTAAAAAAGTTTTTACCATTGCAAAAGATAACTTTTTATAAAGTTTTTCATAAAAAATTTGAAGTCTAAAAGTGGTTTGAACTAGAGTTTTGCATTTAATATTTCATTATTTTGCTTATTTAATGTATTTATATTCTTTCAAAAAATTTTGTTAAAAAGTTATGCATTAAACTAAGTTTATACAATAGCTTTTTATAAAAAGTTACTTATTAAAAAAATTAATATAATTAGAAAGAAGTTAGTCCAAACTTAAAGCTAGTGTCTGAGCTAACTGTCCTTAATAGACTGAAAGCCAGATAAAGAAATCTGTTCTAGCTCTCGAAAGTGGAAGGCAGAAAAAGGATAGCTGAAAGTGAGGAAAGTCGAGCTACTCACATTGATTTACAACCAAAAATCCTATCTTGAAAATGACATCTTCGTGAAATAGAGAAAGTCGTCCCGTCACCAACTAAGGTCTTCTAACCCGCAGCCAAGAATATTCGATCCCAACGAACGGACTAGTTGTAACTTAGCAATTTGATTGTACTTAGATCGAACATGATTTAACCATTGGAGATGCTATTAGGCCATACACATTATTTTTCATTACTCAAGTTATAGAACACCGTTAGATTTTATGGTTTTACTTTTGTTTATTTAAATAAAAACACAAGTTAAACATGTAAAGTGTAAATTTCGTCCATTTAGTTTGAAAAAACGAAAATTTTGCCACTGAGTGAAAACTTCTGATAATTTTGTCATCGAACTTGTTAAATTCGTGCAAAACAACCCCCGAGTAGACTTTTATTAACTTTTGGCTGTTATCCTCCGCTAACTCCCTCACGTGTCATTCATGTGAGGGTATTTTCGTCATTTTTAGTCGTTCCAGACACGCAAGCACTCTTTCACCTTGACCTTTGTGCAAAAAACGTCCCAAAAACCACTAATCTACCTTTGACGACTGTAGCATCCCTTTGGCACCTACAAGTTTACGACATTTCTTTTGGCACGATTTTAACAAGTTCGATTTTAACAACTATATTCGGGGTTATTTTGCACGATTTTATGGCGTTTGTTGGAAATGTATAAATTGCCGTAAACTTGTAGCGTCGATATAACGGGTGTCGTAAGATGCGTAATTTGACTCGTGTTATTTGGCATGATTTTAAAACTAGTTTAACTTGTGGACGGTAATTGAATAAGATTTACACATACATATGCTGAATTAGAGGTGGCAAAATGGGTGGGCGGGCGGGCTAAACGGGCGCGGGCTAAAGAGGCAAAGGCAAAACGGGCGGGCTAAACGGGCGCAAGCTAAAACGAGGAAAAAACATATAAAAACGTAGAATTAAAAAATAAAAATACTTGTTTAAAAGCCGGAGATAAAAACTAAATATAAAATATCCGTCGAGTAGCCTAATTAGTGTTTTACATGTGCGCCCATTAAGCCCATAAGTTTTTTACATATGCGTCCGTTTAGTCCATCCATAATAAAGAATCGGCAAAATCTTTTTTTGTAAATAGGCAAAAAAAATACCTATATCTATCACAATGAGCAAAATCTGTTACCTCTAGCTGAATAGTAATAATAGTAATGTAATTGACAACTTACATTTTCGATGACATGTAGTAATGTTTAGGCAATGTCGCAACACTTGCCTAGTGGGAAAGAACCAAAATACTATTCAGCATTTCAGCTGGCTAGAGACTACTCGAGGGGCCACATTTAACTCCCATTTGGCTCCACAAACTATTTACCACTTGCTATTAATGTCGGCTTTTATAAAAATTAACATCGTACCCGCGTAATGCAGCGGTAAGTACCCGATAACTACTTTTTTAACAAACAAATATTACAATTTTACTAAGGTTTAAGTTTAAGTTAAAGTAGTAAAAAATTAAATTAACTTAAATAAACTCATTAAAACCGAAAAAATTAAAATTTAATAAAATTATATCAAATTGGATGTTGAATTAAAGAGAACGAAATTTTATAAAATATGGTGAAATTAGATTATAAAAAAATAAATATATCAAAAAATATTTTAATTTAAAGATAAAAAAATTTTAAATTATTTGTTACAAAGGTTGTTACAAAAGTTGGTTATAAAAACATATGGATGAATGAGATCAATTAACAAAATAGATATAAGGGCATCCACTATGGTGGTTCATACATAGGTTTATAAAGTTTTGAAGAGGTCTAAAATGTTTTAAGTCATAACGAACATTAATTTCAAGATGACGTGGCATGAAGTAGGGGTGTCATTCGGTTCGGTTATCGGGTTGTTCGGTTTATTCGGTTCGGGTTATTCGGTTAATTTTTTTTTCTGAGTCAACCCGAAAACCGAACCGAACCGAAATAGATTTCAACCGAACCGAACCGAAAACCGAATTTGAATTCGGTTCGGTTTTCGGGTTGACCCGAATAACCCGAATTTTCTGAATTTTTCAAAAAAATATATAATTATATAAATATTTAGGAAAAAAAGATTATTTCAAGTATAAAATGATATTTTTATATTAAAATTATGTTTTAATAACTAGTTTGCATATATTAGGATTAAATTAAATTTTAATAACTATTATATATATATAAATTTATTAAAAAAATATATATATTTATAAAATTTCGGTTTTCGGTTCGGTTCTCGGGTCCGACGGCCAAACCCATACTCAACCCGAAAACCGTATTTGTAGTTCGGTTCGGTTCGGTTATGACCCAAAACCCGAATTTTATTTTCGGTTCGGTTCTAGTTCGGGTTCGGTTCGGTTCGGTTTTCGGTTTTTGTGGGTCAAACCCGAATTATGGACACCCCTAGCATGAAGAGGTCTAGAATGTTGAACCTCTTCATAATTTAATGCATTTGATTATGTTAGAGGTTTATAAATTTTGATGAGGTTTATCCATAGTAGAAATAGGTTTATAAAACAAAAAGGTTTAGAAATTAATGTTATAACACACTTATAAACCTATAAGAAAGTTTATTTTAGTGGATGCTCTAAGGGTTTAAATTTAACTTTCATATCTTAATTTTTGGTTTGGAGTTAGGTTTGAAAGTTTTAGGTTCGGAATTAAGATCGGAGTTAAGATCAAAGTAAGCCTCTTTATATAAACTAGCATGGTACCCGCGCAATGCAGCGACGAGTAATAAGTAATGATTTTTTAGCAATCGATTTAACGTTAAAATGTAAAAAAGTTGAATTAAAATAAATAAAATCACTATAAATGAAAAAAAACTAAAAATTTGTAAATATATCAAAATGGATGTTGAATTAAAGAGAAATTTTTTTAAAAAAATATGGTGAAATTAGATTATGAAAAATATAAATGAGTTAAAAGATATTTCAATTTAAAAATAAAAATTATTTTTTAATAAGTTGTTAAGAAGTTGTTACAAAAGAAATAGATGGTCAAGATTTAAAGTTAGGTTTGGGTTAAAAATGATCTAATGGTCAAGTTATTAATATGTTTATCTTAATTTTTGGTTTGGAGTTAGGATGTATATATCCAACTTTTATATATTAGTATAGAAATATAGATAGTATAGAAAAAGGATAATCGAAAGAAGAGCCGGTTTATTGTTATCGGATGTCTTAGTCAATAACGATTAAAAAGTCTTATTACACTTTTGAATTAAAGAGAAATTTCATTTAAACTTTAATTACATGATTCATACAGGTTAAATATATAACGTATTCATATATAATACTCTCTCCGTCCCAAAATTATTGATCTTTTCATTTTGGGTTGTTCCAAAATTATTGTCTAATATTAAAAATAGATAAAAAAACTTTGATAAATTTACTATCTTTATTTTGTTTGAAATTGTTATTACAAACTTTAAAAAATAATTAATTACTGTAATTAGTTAAGGGTAAAATTGTCATTAGTAAGAAAAAAAATCTATAATAAATGTAATTATCTTAAATTATGTGATTCTTGTGAGGTGACAATATTTTGAAACGGAAGGAGTAGTAAAAAAAATATGGTCTTTCTTTCAAGTGAATGTCTGATGCGACAACACCCTTGCACACTCTTTAAGCCGCCTCTGATGAAAAATATGTGAATCGAATAGATTCAATAAAGGTACATAAACAAATGTACTGCCTAAATGACACAAGAAGAAAATCCAGGAATATGTGGATCTGAATCAATTCTTGTCACCCCTGTTCAGCCTTGTTTTTAATTCGAATCACTTATTTTGCCGTAGATATGTATCCACGGTGACAAGTAGCAATTATGCATGTTGTAGTTACGAGTAACATGTTGTAGTTAACCGTATACCAGATTCGTGTATCTTGTTTTTTTTTTAGAACGGAAAATGTTAGTAGTTAGTGAGTTGATTCGTGTATCTTGTTTGTTTACGAATCTCTTATATGAGACTTGTTCAAATGTCAAGAGTTTCGATGTAGATGGTTTGTATTTGGCTTATGGCCAAAAGTTTGAGTCGTAGCTCAGTTGCCTTTATTTGACTCGTCATTTGGTACTATGATTTTATTCAAATAACATTTGTAATACAATTAAATTTTTGTTGTGAATAATGAATGTATTCTTCAATTGATATCTATAAGAGGTAGATACAAGGAGTATTTATAAGATAAATACTAGGGTAAACCCTAGTTATTACATGGGCCATGGGCCTTATTCTAGACATCCACATATTATTCATAACACTCCCTCTTGGATGTCTCTATAGATAATACGCTTTGAGAATGTTGCCTCATTAAAAACCTTGTCAGGAAAACCCAGTGGGATAAAACCATGACTAAGGAAAAGAGTGCAACGCGTATTATCTCCCTCTGATTACTACATCACTTAAGATCTTTAACTCACCGCATTCCAATATTGTGAATAAGCTTCTTGAATTTTGAACGAACTTGTTGAACTAGAATATCACCGCTCTTTTGTAAGTCACGAGTGAAACGAATTTCGTTATCACCTTTCATGTAACCTCCTTTGAGTTGAGCAATGCATGTTGCGTTATCTTCATACAAATTAAATCTGTTGGTGCCTCTTTCTCTGAAGAAATACTACATGACTTGCGTATGTGTTATGTTACATTTCTTAACCAAACACATTCTCGACTTGCCTCATGGATTGCTACAATTTATGCCTGATTGAATGAAGTTGTTGCAATTGTTTGCTTTACCGAACACCATGAAATCGATATTCCTCCACGTGTAAAAACATATCCAGTTTGCGACCGGCCATTTTAAGGGTCAGACATACATCATGCATCTGCAAAATCAACTAAACTTGTATTTGATGGGTTAGAGTATAAAACCATATCTCTTGTTATAAACCTTTCTAGATAAAACCCGGTGGGACAAAAATCTAGTGAAGGAAAATAGTACATTAAATCCTTTATATGCTTAGGGATGTTGCCTCGTTAAAAACCTTGCCGGAAAACCCTGCGGGGACAAAACCATGGTCAAGGAAAAAAAGAGTACAACACATATATTCTCCCCCTTGATGATCATATTACTTAAGCTCACCGAGTCAGTAAAATACACATTAAGGTGTATTAATAAAATCATATGTATGAACACTATCTACACATATTCTTTGCATAATAATACGTCATACATCTTGTTCAAAGTTTATCATCAAACTTTGCAAGTTATTCATTTCCAACAAGTATGACCCTTAGCAAAAATTGAATTGTTCATTTTCAAATGACATATCTCAATCGATATTGTGATCATCAACTCTATAAATCAAGAGAGTCTTTCTAACATCATGTGACTTCATAAATATGAGTGTTGTTTATCCACATAAAGATACAACTTTATCATGATCTTTATCATTATTTTTCATGATGCATACATATTTCATCATTAAGATGTTCAATTCTGAAACTAAGACAAACTTTGTCTTTTGTTTAAAATTAAATTTCTATGCACTTAGTCGTCTTTATAACCGTAACTCTTTATTTGGCACAATAATACACACTAAGGCGATTATAACATATATGCTCAAATAATGATTAGTTCAATACAATCAATATTGTTCTCGAGAACGTTCTTATATGCCTTAAGCATTAATTATCTCTAGCATGCTCCATGCATATTACATGCAATAATGAAATATCAATATCACTTGAGCTCTATTCATATATATCTTTTAGACGCATATCACATATTATCACATTGCCAGACTTATACAATATTTATTGGATCCACCACATGTGAACATGTATCTACATGATCATTTTCAAGTCTTTGAGAAATATATGTGTGCCATCATTTGCAATTTATGCATATTTTATTTCGCTATCTCATAAAGACTATTGCGTATCCAATAGATTGTAAGCTTCAATCATATGTCTCATCACAAGAGACCTCCATTATTCATTATATTCTTGCGTCATTAATATTTTGGATATTCATCTATCCATGATCCTCACATTCACTTTAGCGCTATATTCTTTATTATCATTATCATTCACATTATAACTATATCTCTATCAACGTCGATTTATTTCTTTTCGATTCCACACTCTACTAGACATTGCATTTTATCATTTATTGAGATTTATTTCATGTACCCGGGGTTTTCTCAATTACCTTCATGTCTAGTGTCTCTTTAGGAGACTATCATGGGGTCTTTATTACCTCGATTCGACCATCGTAATTTTCTTGCTCCATATTATCTCTTTAATCGAGGATTTTTATTTGGAATCGAATAGTCTATCACGTTGCAGACGTGCCATAGACTTACACCAATCATTATTTTTATTGTTGGGACACACATTTTAGTTGGAGCACTAGCAGCGTTTGTGATCTAGTCACTTTATTTAGGTCACTAACCTTGTCTGGCAATTACTAGATCTGGAATATAAATTGTCCCATGAACTTTATGTTTATATTCATTACTTATGAGGATCAAGTTTTCATTATCATAATTCATTCCAAATTTCTCGCTGCTCATTCTTCCCCTGAATGAATTATCATTCTCAAAATCCTATTTTGTGCGTTGTGGTAGACTTACTATGATATATATCGCACATTTTAATATCTCTTATGGGAACAATATGGTTTGTGACCAGAAACCATTATAACGGGGAGGATTCATTATTATTTGTTGGCAAGATGCGAATTCATATGTTATAAATTGCCCCATAAACCAAAACTTCCGTTCTCATAATCATTGGCTAAAAACGTTTTATAAACGTTTCAACAAAAGCAACACCAATATTCTCAATAATCATATTTGGAAAATCATGCTCACATCGAGCCACTAATCACGCCAACTTGAAGTTGCGCATTTGATTATCATTTTGACGATGCATCGATTTTATAACTCAAAATGATCCACATGAGACATGTATACATGCTCTTTTTATCTTTTCCAAAATGTCAAGGAATGAGTCCTTATTTATATATAGTGGTGATAAGTAATGAACTTCCACTGAGAACAATAAAAATAATCAAAATTATCTTTGAAGAAACTCATGGTTCTTTTATACTTTTCGCATTATCATTGATCCGGGATGGTCCAACCGGTCATGCCAATAAATACAATAATATTAGCTCATAAACTTATATTTTATGGCCACATATGCTTCAATTGCAATTTTGTATTTAAATAATTAGCACATAAAAATAAATCAAATAACACAAAAAGCTCAAACTTTTCAATAAACTTATTATATCTTTCATACAATTTTATAATAGTCATCAAATAAAAATACACAAATTTTTACCATCAATGTATGACAATTGTTATATTATCATGTGTATTACATTCAAATAAATAAATTAAAACTTCATGATGAATAAATCAAACATATAAATACTAAAACGAGATATCACAAAATTAGGCAAGTAAGATACTCTTGTACGTATATAAGAAATTTGTTTTACTTTATGTAATTTTCTAACAATAATATTTCAAATTTCATAATAACTTTTTATCATATATGTATATTGCCAACACCGAGTGAGTCCTACATACACATTACACACGGACGTATATCTGTTGTCACTTTATTTAGATGACGGATTATTATTCATATAACCATATAAGTGTTCTGTTTTCAACTTAAGCATCAAGCAAATGTACATACATCAGCCTACGAATGACTAGCCATCGAATATTGAATATATAACCAACTAAACAACTTGATGCAATTAAACAAGAAAACTCCTAGTATAAGAAAATCATACATGGAGCAATGACATATTATATCTAATATATGGTATCTGAACTCAACCACCATAGCTATATAGTACATTTATCATTCACAAATTGTAAGTTTCTAACATCTATTGATTCCCTTAAATACTTCGGCAACTATATCTTTATACAATCACATCAATACATCATTTATTCTAATGTCGATTATGGAGTATGAGATAATATAATATTTATATGAGATCAATAGGCAAGCAATATATCAAACGTACTTTTAGAAACCAAATAAACAAGCATATTATCCGGTATCACTTATAGTAAAATAATTTATGCCATATAAGCTCTTAAAGTTTGTGTGATACTCCGTAGTATTCATAGTAAAGATCTACTTATATATATAAATTTGATTATATTATTTCATTTAAACATGTGCAGTCTAGTTTTTGTGATCCGTCAAAATTAGTTCATATAACATATTTTATAACTTAATCACAATAACAATCACATGCAAAAAGAATAAAGAAAAAACGAGTTTCATATATATTACCTTGATAAGCAGTTGAGGTTCCAGCTCGTGATGGTGATTTATGAAAAAGTAAATATAAATGTCCAATAATTTTTGCTTGTTTTCCAAAAGAGTTCCAAAAGAAGATACGTCAACTTTGAAACCAAGTATTTACACTTAGAAAAATCAAATCCTCATGGAATTCACACGTATTATAATTTGCCGATGTTATCATCATTATAATGTTGTTTTGAAGGTTATATTTTTAGCAATAATGCACCATAAGAATAATAACATAAATGTATAAACATCTAGTTTGTGCATCACAATAATATCATTATTAAATAAAGACACAAAGGAATGAGATCTTTATTAATCCTATATCAAAACTCACGCACAAAATCATTAAAAAAAATCAAGTCTCTTGATAAACATTAAAATCGAATAAACCTTTTATTTAAATCTATTGATTCTTGTTCCTAAACTTAACAAAATATATTGTTACTGCTACATACAACCGGATCAATAAAATAAAATATTAAACACAATATTAGTGTCAAGCCAATGGTTGTATAAAGGATCAATAAAGTAAACCATTAAGCAAATCTACATCATGATTTAAAACAGATCAAATCATGATACATATAACTATGAAAAATTAAACCACAGATGCATATATAGTAAATCAATATATATGTTACCGTAAGATGTTAAAAAGGCTTTATAGTACTGTAATATCATATTGAAACATTGAATGGTTGTAAAGTTATATGATACTAGGTAAATTCGATTGTATTAAAATAGTAAAGAAACATTCAATGGATATGGTATGTAAAAGGTTGAATACATACCCGTGAGAAACGAGAGAAAACGAAAACAAGAGAGTGGAGCGTGCTCGAATTCAAAATAAAAAAACTTAGCTTTAGAGCGTGCTGATAACGTGTTGTGAATAATGAATGTATTCTTCAATTGATATCTATAAGAGGTAGATACAAGGAGTATTTATAAGATAAATACTAGGGTAAACCCTAGTTATTACATGGGCCATGGGCCTTATTCTAGACATCCACATATTATTCATAACAATTTTAAATTTATACAAAATTATTTATACAATGTTGAATGACAAACAGAACAAGTTACGTCGTTAAATTTTTATTTTTTTTGCGAAATTAATCCTATGACTTTTAAGCCCTTCATATACAGGTTTTTAGATCATTTAATTAAACTACAATATAAAATAGTTTTTTTTTTTATTTCTTGTCTCGTATTTTTTTTTAATCAAGTCTTGTTCTATATCAATTTTACACTTTTAAACTATAAATTGTTTTTCTATCATTTTTTACTACACTTTATATTTTATAATTTTATAATATAAATAAAAATATAAAAATTAGATTAATATTGAAATCACTTGACCTTTAATTGTTGTTGTAACATATATTGATCAAGACGGCTAGCAATGTTACAAAAATCGCAAATCGATAGTCGACGGCCAACTTCTTTATAGCTTGTAATTGTTATTTTCTATCATGTTTTTTATTTTTCTGATGAGTTTTGTGTATTTCCGACATAATTTTCCATAAAGTCAACTTATAATAGATATGAAATAAATAACTACCTTAATTGATTAAAACATCTTAACGTCGAGTTTTAAATATTCTAGCAAAATTTGCAAGTTTCCAGCAAATTTAATCATCATTCATCGTTTTTTACCATTTTTAATATCGTTGACCGATTATTTGATCGATTAATTAACCACGAAAAGATTAGTGGTCCAGCAGTTCCGAGGCGACAATTAATCAACTTTGTACGCCGTTTTTTTTTTTTGCAACACTGAATTTACTCCTATAGTCCTATTAACGTTTAACATTTCGTTTTGTTATGTGAATTTGAACCAGGCATTGGATTTTAGGAAATGTGGTGGCACTAGAGGTCCACCAATATTGCTTTAAACATGTGACGACCATCTTAAACCATTTTATGTTTTTAACCACCAAAAGTTTTGGGTGGATATTCAAATTTATTCATGTTCGAACGTACACGTTCGTTAGTGGATATTCAATCAATGAGCTTTGTTGTTCGGGGCGTAGGCACTTTTTTGTGTTATCATATAGTGTCATGAGAAAAATGCTATCATGTTAACAATTTTTTTCGTAATATTTAAATACCTCACTAAAAACACTCATTTACTATATTTTTAGTGCCATCAAATATCTTATAACATCAAAAACTCGAAAATGCGACTCGTGATGTGCATCGCATGCCACCATTTGGTGTTTTCGAGACCATATGATGTTGTTATGGCCAGAGGCGGACCCAAGATTTAAAATGAGGTGTTGCACAAATATTGTTTATGATTATTAGTACTAAAGTTGTCTCATAATAGGTAAAAATAGGTGTTACACGTTTCAAGTAAAAGTTTGTTTCATACAAAATTTACCCTTTGTAACAAAAAATAAGTTGTAACCTATGCCACACTCGACTCCCATATGGATCCGCCCCTGATTGTGGCGACTCGACATTCGAAAAGATCAATTGAGGCATGGGTCGAATGTCAACCGTCTTATACTCTCGCACACAAGTTTTACCTTTCCAAATTTGAGATCATAATTTTTAACAAAATTAACGTTATTTGATTTTAAATTAGTTATAAGATAATAGATACATGAATAATTTATATTCAAAGTTACAACTTTCGATTTTAGGGGATAATTTGTTAAACCGTAAAAGGTGAAAAAAATATAAATTAGTAGTTCATTAAATGTTCAATAATCTTTTTTCATTCGTTTTTTTAAAGATTTTTGGTAAATTTTATTACGCAAAAAACAGTTAAGTACATAAGATGTTATCATTTTTACATCTTCGCCCGTTACATAGACATCCAACTTTTTTAAAGGAAGAAATAAGTTTTAAAACTAAACTGCCACGTTACATAAAACATATAGCAATCTAATGCTTGATACAACCTTGGACATTGATTTTATAATTATCAGTTATAGACGAGATACTGTTCGGAATATCCCGATCTCCGTACACGTAGTCCACATTAGATTTCCCATAAGAGTCTCTACATTGCACACTATTAGTCTCATATCTCATATCAAAGGATTTAACAGCCAAAATTCTTGTCATATCATTGTCCAAAGGTTCAACTACATCTTCATCATCAAGATCCCTCAAATATCTTTTTCCTAGGTAACGTTCTTTTTTCATCCACAAAAGTAAGTTTCCCTTCAATAATATGTCTTTCCAGGTTATTTGTTTTTTCAATGATAAGGGTGGTACTAAGACCACTAGCGTCTGCGTGAAAAGGATTATTATCAGACTAAACCCTCCCGAATCGTCCCTCGAACAAACCAACTAAGAAGCACCCATTTGTAATCAAATCATCATCATTTTCAACTCAATTAAGCGCATCGAAAGGATTTGAGCTACTAACCTCTTTACTAGAATCCACGTCTTGCTTCTTTCTACCAACACTATTAGTAGTCTTTTTTTTAATCAGTCTATATTCATGGTTACCAGGTTTAAAATACACCTTATGGCCAACTAGCACATCTTAGCGGCTTGCTTAGCATTCTTCACATTCTTTACCCCATTTGATCTCATACACTTGGGACATTCATATGACACATGTCTAAAAGTCATACGACTCGAACATCTAGTAGTTTTAAATTCATATTCAACACGAAATACTCAAACGGAAATGATTGCCTTTTTATTTAGGCATAGCCAACACAATAGTATATTTCAACTTTGCATCTACATGAAGCTTAATATTACTCTAACATAACTTGACCTACCCCATCATGAATATACACATTTTAGAAATATAAGAAACAAGCATTATGTAAGTACTAATTTTGTAGCAATTGCACTTAAACCATCCTCATTAAACGCCGTCGTGTGAATACCATGCAATTTAACTCATATTACTAACATCCTCTTTTAATAAATTCATATCCGAATCTCACTTTTTGAGGATAATTGGATTATCTCGAATAAACCTATGACCACTTTAAAGCATTGCGTCCAACCCGTTCATAGAGTTAAATTGGAAGAAAAATAACCATATAGACGAATTAAGCATTGATATAACAAATGTAAATTTACTCCGAGTGCCCCTAAAATAGTTAGCGAAAATAGGTAACCCATATGTTTTCCCAAAAAAAACAAAAGCTGAATTAGCATACCAATCACTTGTAGCTCGTATAAAATGACTTTAGTAAGACTGAAATCTCGACCTAAAGAGACGTATAATAAGGGTTCTGCCATCATGTTAACCTACCTCTACTTCATTCGTGCTCTATATGCTTTAGATACAAAAATATATCTAGAACCGTAAAAAATGCAAAGTCTCTACGTCGTAGACTACATTGACCATTTTCCTACACTTTATAAAGAAAACATGTCCACCACTTGCCGAAAAACATTAAAACATTTTCATTCATCATAATAAGACATATACAAACGAGAATGTTGATCCTTGTTGAGAATGTTAGAAACAAGACTGGTGATTGGAAGAACAAATCTTTATCCTTCGGTGGTCGTCTTTAATTGTGTAAGTCGGTTATTTTTTCGATGCAAGTATATTGAGCGTTTGTGCTTGTTATTCCTCAATCTATTATTGATGATATCCATCAGCTTGTTAGCGGGGTTTCTATGGTGTAATGGAGACTTTAAAGGTAAGAAAGTGAAGGTTGCTTGGAAAGATATTTGTCTCCCTAAGAGTGAGGCGGGGCTTGGTATTCAAAGCCTTAAGGTTTTCAACGTCTCATTCATAATTACTCACATTTGGAACATTCTTTCTAGCAAGGACTCTTTATGGGTGCATTGGATTCACATGTATAAGCTCAAAGGGAGAACGTTTTGGGATGTTCCGGTCTGAGCTGATATGATTTAGGGATGGCGCAAAATTCTTCAACTTCGTGAATGTGTTAAACCTTATTTGTGGTCCGTGATTGGTAATGGCAAGGATATTTCGGCTTGGTATGATAAATGGGACCTTAACTGTCCTATTATCAACTACCTAACACCGCGGGATATTGCTCGTGAGGGTTTCAGTATACGCACATTTGTTGTTGATTTGATTTCGAATGGTAATTGGAATTTGTCGCAAGCTTGGTTACTAAAAGCTTCAAACTTACAATTTATTCCAGATCCTACCCTTATTTATAACCAACATGATCTGGTTAAGTGGGGAGATAATAGTGGGAGTTTATATGACTTCTCGGTGGCTAAGCTTGGGAAGCGTTTCGAGATAGAGGCCATGAAGTGGATTGGTATCGTGTAGTGTGGTTCTCCAATGCAATCCTGCGACATGGTAACTATTTATGGCTTGTGGTGTGTGCTTCTTTGAAGACCTAAGATAGATTACAGCCTTGGGATGTTAGTAAAGGTGTGAATATTAGCTTGGTTTGTTGTTCGTTCTACTCTCTTCAACTAGATTCGCACTCCCACCTCTTTTTTGAATGTTCTTTTACTACTAAAGTTTGAAGGTATGTTTGTTCCCTTGCTGATATGGAGCAGGTTAGCCCGAGTATGTGTGATATTGTGACTTATCTTAAACCGTTGGCTAACAAACGAACAACTAGAAGTAAAATTGGGAGATTGGTTATAGCGGTTGGTCCCACTACATATGGATGGAGCGTAATGCTTGTCTTTTCAAACATGTAAAACGTACACCGGATGAGTTTCGGGATACTATTATGGTGAAGGTTAGGCTCAAGTTGTTCACATTTTGGTTCACGAATATGGAGTCGGTGAAGCAAATTTTGAACCAATAGAATCTGCTTAGGGATTTTTGTATTTATGGAGATGGCTAGGTTTTTTTTGCTTTGTGTTTGTATTTGCAAGCTTTGTGGCATGTCACAAGCTTTGGTTGTTTCAAGCTTTGGTTGTTTCAAGCTTTGGTTGTTTCAAGCTTTGCTTGAGATTAATGTGGTATTTCAACCACATTCCATTGTACTTCAAAATTTCAGTGATTAATACATATTTACCGGGGTAACCCTTTACAAAAAAAAACGAGTTTAAAATTCAATTTTAAATACGAGCGAAAGTTTGGTATACAAAATGTGTGACTTAACTCAAATGCTACAAACATATTATACAACTAATTATGCATCTTTTTTTTCAACTTTTGCCCTTAGAGGCTTGGATGTGGTTACGCTGAACCCGACTCACCACACCGGACAACAAAAAGACCATCGGAGTTGGGTGGAGCGTTTCCCCACCAACGCGTGTTGAGGTTGAAAATGAAGAAAAAATATTGTTTTACCCCCATCGGCACTAACAGATATCATTTCCAGCCTGTAGAAACTAGAGGGGGGGTTGAATAGTTTTACTACTTAAAAGTCGATTTATAAAAATTCATTTTTTAAATAGTTAGATTCGAGTGGTTTATGTGAAACCTTCTTTTCCTCAATATAAAGAAGTTATAGTGTTGCTAAGCTAATAATCACAAACTATATGCAGGTATGAATAAAGAATGTAAAGATATTAGGGAAAGGAAAGATCAAAGAATGTAAAGATATCAGAGAAAGGAAAGATCAAACCGAACGCGAAGAATTTATAGTGGTTCGACCATGAAGCTCTATCTTCGTCCTTAATCCACTCCTCAAGTACCCTACTCGAGAGTTCACTTAATCAACAAGTTCCTTCAAGGTGGAGAAACCTTACACGTCACTTACACCAATTTCTGATTCTAAGATAAAATTCGAGCCCTAATGTTAGCTAGGAGCCAATCTACACCAATATGCTTTAAGGCCTAAGTATTAATCACAATACATACACAACTTCTAAATTATACACCAATTTGGATCTTCACAAATACACAAGAAATGGATCTTGAATGGATCTTAAACTTGACACAACACTTCAAGGATTATAGTCTTATTCTCTTTGCACTTTAGATGATGAGAGGATTGAGCAACTAATCACTTTTTAAACAAGGTTAATCAAACAAATGATCAAGGATTTGAGAGATTAAAGAAGTGTTTAGATATGAGAAAGAGTGTGCAAAAGAGGTGCTTTGAAAAGTTGGAAATTAACCACTATTTATAGGAGAGAATGAGCAACGACTAATTATGGCCACGGTTCGTTAATGTTCCAACGGTTCCATATATATATGGAACCGTGGAACCTATATCAAACCGTGCGCCTTAGTATCCGCTCTTTTTTTGTTCTCTAGTGGTGAAAACTTATCTTGGGAAGTTATACCTCTTCAAAAATATCCTAACGAATATCCTAAGGTATATCCTAGGAAATATCTAATAAGCTTTTTCATTTCCATAAAATATTTTCTTAAAATAAAGTTATTTAAAAAAAGACTTTGTCACTTTTAAATGAAAGTGCGGTTTAAGAAAATATTAATCCTTGATCAGTTAGTTAGTGATTATAAGTGAAATGGAATATTTACCCTCAAGAATTCGATATTCTATGTTTTTGCTAAATGCTTATTTTTATATATTGTTATAATTAAAACAAAGCAAGACCGATAAATGTAAGTAACGATTTTTAGAGATCATTGCATCAACAATCTCCCCTTTTTTATGACAAGTTATAAACTCAATCATGTATAAAAACAAGATTTTTGAAGACGAGTTTAGTTCCATCCCCCCCCCCCCCTCCCCCATTTGTTGAAGCAAAAAGGATAGCAATGTCTTTGAGGAAAAGAAGAAACGACATTGCTAAAGCTCCCCGATGGTGCTTACTCCCCCTTGCTTGGGGCACCGAGGGATAAAGGTGACGAGCTACATAGAAGGGTTAGAGGAAAGAAAGAAAACCCAAATATAACAATAGTAACAAAAATATAAAAGGAAAGAAAAAAAGACACAAGGACAGCAAGATCCAACATCCATAGATAATTCATGTTAGAAACATGAAGAAATACAAGAAAAGAAAATTAATACAAGGATGTATGAACAACAAGCCTAAAACTTAAACATAATACTAATCCTAGTTACACTAGAATCCTAGGATTTGCTTAAAATAGATGTTTTATTATTAAGTAAGATTCTTGCTTAAATGGAAGACGATGTGGTAGCATAAATTAATGGAGAAGGCTTGGTGATGTTATTGTAATCATAGTTAATTGGGGGCTTAACTAGAAGTTGTTTGATGAAGTTTAACTCATCATAGATGTGAGACATAGCAAGATGTTGATATTGACAACAATGACAATGTGTCTCATGATGCATGTCATTATCACGTGATGGAGGAAGAACACAAAATGGATGAAGTGGGAAAGAAGAGTTTCCATAATCAATTTCCTTAGTAGGAGAAGTGATTGGATTTGAAGTGTTCTTTGGTGAGTTTGGATAGAGAGTAATTAGAGAAAATAGTGGTGAATCAAGGCTTTTATTTAGAAAGTAATACATTTTTTCTTTGAGATGGAAGGAATGCAAAAATGCGGGAGGTTATGTAGTGAAAGCTCAAGATATTTTGGGAGTGGTCAAATGATAGAAACTAATATTCCATAAAATGTTGGAATAATTAGGGAGGTTCAGGAAAAAAAGGTTGAAAAGAAACAAGATTGGTGATGACGTATAGTCCCCAGCCGGGTCATGAACCCGGCCCATGGGTACTACCCGTATCCGGCCCATCACAGATGGATGGAATAATGTCATTCAGGCTTATGGGCTTGGATGAACAGTGACCGCACACATGTGTGCGGCCCACGGCCCGGTGCGGCCGACATAGGGTTAGACAGAATCATATTATGTCTAGGAATATCTTTATCCCAATGGAGGAGGATATTCACTACCAAAATTAGAAGATAACAATCATTCTAATTCTGATAGTTATCCTTTCCTTGGGGCCGAAGTATCAAGTGGTAGCCCACTAGGGTTTCACTGCCTATAAAAGGAACCCCCAAGGGTTCCATAAAGGTATTACGTTCTACTCTCTCAACTCACATAAACCCTAATCGATTACTTACTCTCACGCCGGAGTCTAATCGTGGGAAACATTCCCACGGTAAGCCTAACGCGTGTTGTTTAGTGTGCAGGATCCTGATAGGTGTGTAAACACCCATCCTTTTACCACTTAATTCGGGCTAAAACGAGACCAAAACACGTATTTAATATCATTTGTTTGGAATTATGCGTGGTTTTTGTGTTTGTTGTGTTTTCAGAGTCAACCGGATGAATATTGAAGAAAACATGGGATTGCACGGGTTTTACTGAAGAAAAAGACTCGAGATAAAGTCTATTGTCCAAGAGATGCAAAAGATTTGAAGTCACTGGGCCTATTCGAAGATTTATCGAAGAAAAGGACCAAAGATGGAAGATTTATATAAGTCGAAGAAACTCAAGTCTATTAAACGAAGAAATTAAAAGACGAGTTGAATTTAATCGACGACAAATCCCGAATCAGAATCGAAAACGGAAACTTTTCTGAAAAGACGAAAAGACAAGAAGAACGGGAGAAAGCCCACTCACCAACCAAAAGAAACACCTATAAATAGGCAACCCCTCACACACATAGTTAGCTAGCTTAGTTTTCTTCTCCCCCACTTTTTCTCTCCCTGTTTCGTTTCATCACCATCACCACTAGGGTGATTGGTGATTTTAATCTTTAATTTTCTCATCTTGTAATTTTAATCTTTGTTTTATCTTGTCAAAACATTAATCATTCAATACAAAGTCCTTGTTTAATCTTTCTATTTTATCTTGTTCATCATCTTCTTTATCTTCAAGTTTTTAAGTCTTTATCTTTCTTGATTTGATCTTCAAAAGTTGTTGGGATTTGTGTTTTTATTGATGGGATTAGTAGTTTATGGTTAGTAGATTCTTTGTGATTGATTTATTTAAGTTTTTGTTGAAAAACTTGGTGATTTTTGTAGTAAAACGTGTTTTCCTTGTTCTTCGGTATTTTAACTGTTTCTGGGTTTCCCAGACTTCCGAATCAAGGGTAAAAGTTCCGAACCAAGCCTTCATCCGGAAGTCTCAAAACTTCCGAACCAAGCCTTCATCCGGAAGTCTCAAAACTTCCGAACCAAGCCTTCATCCGGAAGTCTATAACTTCCGAACCAAGCCTTCATCCGGAAGTCTATAACTTCCGAACCAAGCCTTCATCCGGAAGTCTCAAAACTTCCGAACCAAGCCTTCATTCGGAAACTTCCGAACCAAACCAGAAAGTTCCGAACCGATTTCTTCTCAAAAGTTCCGAATGGATGAACCAAAGTCTTCCGAATGAATCATTAAGTTCCGCATAAGTAAAGTTCTGAATCAAGGGTAAAAGTTCCGAATCAATTTTCTTGTAGTGTTACTGTCTTTCTGTTTTACTGTTTCTTTACGTTTATCTCACAATTTATATTTTATATTGCATGTTTTAACTAAAATTTCAAACTTTGATTTCAATCTTAATTTTGATCCTAATTTCAATTTCAATTCACGTTTTTATTAATGATCATTAAAGTAATTATCTTCGATCTAATAAACCATTTTAACATTAAGTAGATTAGAAAACCAAACCCCTTTTATTTAGTAACCAAGAACAATCATTCCACTTAAGACTGAGATCAATTCGAGAGGATATCGAGAGTAAAATTGAACCTAGCAAATTCAGTATATCAAATGGCGCCGCTGCCGGCTCTTCTCATTAAGATCAAAAGTTTTTTGTGAGAACTTGGATTTTGGGATCCGTTCCCCATGAACGTTACTTTTTAAAGAAAATCTTCAAAAACAACTAAAAAAAATATATATAATTTTCAAAAATACAAAAAATTAAAAACCATAAAAACCAAAAATATTTGTGCTTTGCTTTTCTTTGTTCGTTCTTTTGCAGGTGTATGCGCACTCGATCCACGTCATATCAAGAGCCCGAGCCTCTCGATCACTTAGACATGGCCGGTGTACCACCTCCAAACAATAATAACAACAACAACATGAACAATAACAACAACAATGAGCACCTTCCGGATAATCGCCCAATGATTGAATTGCTGCAAGCTCATGTCGATGGCAATACGGATCCAATTGTTATACCACCAATTGCCGCCAACAATTTCGAGCTAAAATCAGGCTTTATCCAGATGGTCTCCGCTCAACCATTCTTGGGACGAACCATTGATGATCCACATGACCATATAAAGAGATTCTTGCAACTCACCAACACGGTCAAGTTCAATGGCGTTCCACAAGAGGTTATAAGGTTACAACTTTTTCCCTTTTCTTTAGAGGGACAAGCCCGACATTGGCTTGCTAAGGAACCACCACAGAGTATTCTCTCGTGGACGGATTTGGAAACAAAGTTTATCAACTACTTTTTTCCACCCTCTCGTACTACCGCTTTGCGGAATGAGATCATAAATTTTGAACAAAAGTACGATGAGTCATTCAGTGAATCTTGGGATCGCTTTAAAGATCTTTTAAGAAAATGCCCACAACATGGTTTTACCAAAGTACATCAAATCAATACTTTTTATAATGGTTTAAGCATGAGTGACCAAGATTCACTGAACAGTGCCTCGGGGGGTAATCTATTGGCTAAGACTTCCAATGCTGCTTGGGATATCATTGAGAACAAATCTCGTGTGCAAACCAAGAGTGTTCGGACCAATGTCGCTAGTGCTAGCACTAGTGACAGCGACAAGCGACTTGACAAAATCACCACGCTTCTTGAATCGCTTGTCACCCACACCGTCAGCAACAACAACAGCAACAACGCCAAAAACGCTCAAGTAAACGTTGTCAGCCAACCTTGTGAGATATGCGGTGGTCCTCACTCTTACACAACTTGTACCGCCACCCAAGATTACCCTGCTGAAAATGTGAATGCGGCATATGGCACCTATCCTCAACCTGCTTATCAAGCTAGACCTCAAGGTGACCGTAACTTGCTTAGCTATCGATCAAACAACTATCTTTCACCACCTGGTTTTCCTCCTACCAACCCAAACCAACAACAAAACCTTAACCGCCCTCCTCAACAACAACAACAACCTCGACAACCATACATCCCACCTCACAAGCAGCAACAACCACCTCAACGTAACAATCAAGTCTACCAACAACCTGCTTACCAACCACCTGCATACAATGCTCCTCCTAACCAAGCCACCACTGCATTACACCAAGAGGTTGCAACCTACATGAGGACCAATGATGTGATTGTGGGAAATCTCCAAGAGGAAGTGCGCAACTTGAAGGCAGATTTGGTCAAGCAAGGAAACGACTTGAGAGCCGACATGAGAAATACGTTGGATAGCCAAACTAATGATCTGAGGAACATGATGGCTAGTTTCTTCCAAAGTAGTCAACCCTCTTCTTCGGGTACTCTGCCGAGTAACACCGTTGCGAACCCAAGAGGGGAGATGAAAGCAATCACTACTTGCAGTGGTAAAGGTACCAAGGAACCCGAGCTTCCTATACCTCCACCGGTGGTTGTGACTAAGGAGAACGAGTCACCTGCTCCCATTCCTCATCCTTCTCCTTCCCCAATTTCTCCACCTCTTCATTCTACCCCTCCTCCACCCGTGGTTGTGAGTGATCCTATTCCCCTAAAGCCTTCCTCTTCTTCCAATATACCTTATCCTTCAAGGTTGAGGAAAGAGAAGCAAAAGAGCAAGGATGATATTCAGGTTTCGAATTTCCTTAAAATGTTCAAACAACTGAATTTCAATATCTCCTTCGTTGAGGCTCTCGCTCACATGCCCAAGTACGCCAAAATGTTTAAAGATCTTCTGAGCGACAAGGAAAAGCTCCTCGATCTCGCCAACACCCAACTTAATGAGAACTGCTCTGCAGTGCTCTTAAGGAAATTGCCAATCAAGCTTGGTGATCCGGGTCGTTTTCTTATCCCTTGCAATTTCCCGGGAGTAGAGAATTGCATGGCTCTAGCCGATCTAGGTGCCAGTATTAATCTCATGCCTCTAAGTGTTTGGAAGCAATTATCTCTCCCAGAGCTAGTCCCCACCAAAATGACTTTGGAATTAGCTAACCGTACGGTTGCTTATCCAGTAGGGATAGCCGAAGACGTTATTGTAGGAGTCGACAAATTCACCTTCCCTGCTAATTTTGTTGTCGTCGACTACGAAATGGACCCCCGTGTGCCACTCATTGTTGGTCGTCCATTCCTTAGGACCGGTCGCACTCTCATTGATGTTGAAGCCGGTGAGCTTATCATGAGAGTGGGTGACGATAAAGTAGTCTTCAACATGGGAAAGTTGTCTAAACAGCCTTATTCATATGAGAGCGTTAATTGTATTGACGTTCTTGATAAGGCTTGTGAAGAACACTTTAATGATGCTTGCAAAAGTATTCCTACCTCTCTTCCCAATGTTGAGACCGTGTCCTCTATTGATTCATCGTTGTCTATATTTGGAGATGGTGATTTATTTTGGAACAATCTTGAAGATACCATGGGAGATGCGAATTTAGCTACTAATGATTCTCCTATCGATGGGGATGAAGACATGAATTTCTTTGACAATCTTCTCACCGAAGACAATCCTTCGCCTCCATCTCCTGTGACACCCCCAAATCAGGTTTGCAGCGGAATAGTAATTGGGTGTCAGTAGGTGGATCACAGAACAAATGGCATACAAAGCATTGATCATAATTATATGATTTGAAATACAATTGATACAAATATGGTTTTAGTACAATCAGTTGAAGTGTTAAATATCAGTTGTTACAAATATCCTAGTGAAAACAGATCCCCCAATTATTATGATGCTCCTAAATGATGCTCAGTCCATGCTCAAATAATCCAGCTTAATTTCCTGAGAAAAACATGCTTAAAACAGTCAACATAAAGTTGGTGAATTCATAGAGTTTTGTAAAATCATAATTCAGGACAGTAAATTGTCCTACATAATGTTGCACAAAGTTTGATATAAAAATCAAGTGTAGGATCTCAAATATCCCATATAGTATTTCATAAGGTTTGATAATAATCAAGTTCAGATATATCAGTATGTTCCATGTATAAATGTAAATAATAAAAAGTCGAGTTTAGAACCGCAAACACCATAACCATAGCATCGCACAAAGCCAAATACTATAAGCTAATTACATTCCCATATTGCCCGAAACTGAAACTTGACAGTTAAGCCCTTAACAAATAAGGGCCCTTCGCCTTATCATTATCAAAGCACTCATAAATAATAATGTACTGACATGTGAAACATCTGTTGTCCTGGCCTAGGCACAGTGAGCATGACTCACCCAGATGGGGACGATCAATCCCAAATAGATCTATTTATAACATTCAGGCAATTCAAAAATTCTAACAGTTTCGGATGCGCGGGTCATGCGGGTTCATCTACAATAGGCAATCGTAATTAAGGGTAACAGTTCAGTTTGCGTTTCCTCGATCAACGGTTTATTAAATATAAGATATCAAAATCATATAGTCAAAACAAGTTATAGCATGTCTCCCCCTCGCGGGTTAGTAAAAACATAAATAGTAGTGAAAGGCGAGGCTATGAACTCACCTGAATAGCAGTGCCCGGATAATATCACAGATAGTCCAAATAGTATGCTCACGATACAGTTAATTACCTAAGTAATTAATTGGGTCTTAGTATATGTACAAATATAATGCACATATAAATGCAATTGATGAAAATGCATGATCACGGATTTAATAAGTTGTTATCGTTTTATTGTAAGTTACCGTAACATGTACACTTTTAATTTAATAAAGTGTATTTACTTCGTTCGAATTGTAATAGGTTAAATGAATTAAATAAAAATGATTTTTATTTAATTAAGACTTATATAATAATTCATAAAAGCCCTAGAAGTTTCAAATGTTCGTAACTAGTCCTCCACGTTTGACGAATTACAATATAGCCCTTAAAGTTTATTAAATAAATATTATTAATAAAACTTAAGTTAAATTGCTCACGAGTCCTTGGTTTTAATATAGTTACCAAAACAGCCCCTAGGGCTTGCTAAACTTGCATAAAATGGCAATATTAGTCCTTGTGCTTCAAGTGTTTAATGTTATAAATCTTGATTTTTGAAGATCAATTACGGGTTCGTTACTTAGCCATAAAACAAACGGGGAACATATTTGTATTCTCGGACACGCCGTCTAAAAGTTTCGTTCTTTAAGTTTTGCTTGAAAACGGCTCTAAAATGGGTAAAAACGGGTTCAAAGACAGCGGGTCAGAATGTTTAAATTTTCATCAGCTTTTAAAGTGTGCGAGGCAGATTTTTAAAGGGCTGTAACTTATTCGTTACTTGACCGTTTTTAGTGTTCTTGGCGTCTACGGAAAGGTAGCCAGGAGATCTACAATATCCTAGTTGGTGTCGGGTTCCAGATCTAACTCTAACTCGCTCAAAACGCAGCCAAAGTCGGCTGGTCAGCCTACATGTACATGCTGTCAGCTTTTCATCCAAGTGCTGACAGCTTTTAGTGTTCAAACGCAGGTTTTCAAAGTCAGTTTCCCGATTCGTTATAGCTCCGTTTTGGGTGATTCAAAAGGCTGTGGAAAGCTGGCTAGGTGATCTACGAAATGCTCCCAAAAAAAGATCTATTGTCGGGGTGCTACTGGGTCTAAACAGGCTCTAAAAGTGGCTATTCGGGCTAGTTTTCCACATAAAATAACGCGTATGGTTAATTCGTTTAACCTAGAAAACGTAGTCCGTTTGCGTTCAAATTTGGCATGGGTACTAACTAAGGCATGACTTAAGACCTAGCATTCACGTTTTAGCCTAGCTCGTATTTTATGTACACGTTTCCCTATGGCGTCTTTACTACATCAGGAGGTTTGCTTTAGATTTCTAAATGAATGATGCAATTAAGGAAAAGCAAATAAAATTAAGGCGTAGATCTTACGAGGCTAATCTAAGTCGTGGTACGATGAGTGACACGTGAGAGCAACCACCCATACTAGCTTTTGCTTGAATGTTTGATGCAACCCGATGCCATAAACTCGATTTATAGTCCGAGTCCTAGCTCGAATCTACCCTGGCTCGTCCTTCACTCGAACCGAACGCACCTGCTGCTGATACGCAGCGAACTAAACACACCCTTATGACTGTTCTACAGTCCCAAACAGTCCCTTTCTGCTGCGTCTTAACAGCAGATCCAAACGCTCCCCCTGCTGCTGCTAATCAGCAGATTCAAACACACCTTACTGCTGTGTTATTGAACCGAGTGTTCCCCTACTGTCCTAAACGCGGATCTGAACGCCCTTAAGGCTGTTGTACTTATAACACGCAACTCGAACACCCTTAATGGGTTAAACCAGCGAGACAAATGCACCCCGAACACCACCTGATTTGGTGTCTCTCGGTGGTAGCAGAAATCAGCAACATAACACCCCTCTAATAAAACTGACCAAAGCAAACACTCCTGCGATGGTAGATTTGGAACGAATAAAGCTGGTCGTGGTTTTATGGATCAGTGGTGTAGCTTTCGACAGTGGTTGTATATAACTAAACCAAACACCCTCGGTTATATAATGGAAATGTGTGACGGTGACTGTTGAGATAACAGTGGTTCCATATGTTGACCACGACGATGGTTAGACCTTCGTGTGGTGGTGACAACCAGTGGCTCAGCGGATCTGGTGGTGGTGATTGCTGCGCCAATCATCATTATGGTGATGGCTGGTGCGAATAGGTGGGAAGGTTTGTATTGTGTACGTGATATATAGACATAATTTGGAAGTAAACCCAAGATTAATAAAATGGAGTTTGTGTTTATATTGCTCTCGTCAGGAGGAGAAGGAAGGGAGGGTTTGCATGGTTTTCTCTTTGTTTGCTCGGATATAAGGAGAAAGACAGGGATTTGGGTTTGTGTGTATGCCGACGAGAGAGAGATAGAAGAATATGAAGGATTGGTGTTGGTGGTGAAGGTTTTATACACGGTGGGGAGGGAGAGATGAAGATTTTGGAGGATTCTTGTAAATCTTAGGAGATCTTAGTAAGATTTGTGTAGATTTTTACTAGATTTGCAAATCCATCTACTTGCCCTTTCTTCCTAATGTGTAGCCGAGAGTTGAGAGATAGACATGTGAGGATTTGGGTTTCGGCTATATTGGGAAAGGAAAGAGAGATCCAAGTGAAATCTTAGTACTACGTCCTATGTGATTTTGGAAGATTTGTTAGATATTTGCAAGATATGCTAGATATCATAGAAGGTATTTCCACACATGCTAAAACTAGAACCCTCATTTCCCTCCCACTTTGTGTTGTGGCCGTGTGTTTTCAAGTTAAAAGGAGACATAATTGACAAGTAATAGTATCAAGTGTCTAATCATATGGTGTATGGTATGACATGGTTGACAATTGCAACATACATTATTTCTAAGTGTATAAGGCAAGTATATGCTTCAAGTGTATACATGTATATATATATACACGGCTAGAATAGGTGTTCGTTTAGTTAAATGTCGATTATTTCTCGATTGTCATGGAGGTGTATCATCTTAATAAAAATGAATTCCCATTAAATATCTCGTAAATTAATAAGTAAATAATTTAATTAATCTTTTTATCGTATACTTCTAAATAATTAAATCTAAATTTAATTATGAATCTAGTTATAAGTTGTATAATATTAAGTTAAAATACTTCACTATTTTTATATACTAAAATCATGATTTTTGTACGCAATAAGTCTTGTGTTGATATCTTATGAAAGTGATCCGTAAAAATATTATATGATGAACGATAATAATAATAAAGTCGGTGACGTGTCAAAAGCCCAAATTTTGGGGTTTTACAGCACCTACCCGTTATTTTAGCTTTGTCCTCAAAGCTTAAGATGAAGTTACTCGTCCAGGGATCAAGTGAGGACACTTTTTCTTGAACGTGTAATCTTGCGAACTCAAGTTTAGACTCATAGGTGATATTTTAGAAGGTAGTTATTGATCGTATGCCCCCGATGAGTAAATTTTAATGCACAAGGTAACTTGTCTATTATGTTTCAACAATTTACACATTTGGTTCTTCTATTTTTGTAATGTGGCCCTTAGGGCACGAAAAGTTTCCAAGGAAAATAATTTAGGTCTCAAAATAAGTTTCAAAAGTGGTAGAATCAATCTCTAGGGTTTTTAATCCGTGTTAAATCAACTATGGATTCTTTCAAGTTCGTTAATGTCTATGTTTAGCCCTTAAGAATTTGTAAAATGTTCATTAAATCATATTCGAGTTCTAATAAGTTTACAACGTGGATAAAATAGGACAAGTTCGTTTTAAGTCTTGGTTTTTATTTAAGTAGGCTTCTCGATATACTTCTAGCCTGTGGAAAGCAAACACTAGTTTGACTCCAAAGCTTCACTCAGTGAAATGGCTAGGGTTGTTGTTGATAGTGAATGGGTAGGAAGTTGCAAAGAATCTGCTTCATTTTTGGCTGAGCTGGGGCATAAGTTGCGTAGAGAAGAAGTACTTCAAATGATGGAAATAAAAGAAGAGACCAAGAATAAAGAAGTGTGCATCCCTGGTGAGATGCTGAAAGGGTCATGCATCTACTGTTGGTGGTTCAAAATTTGCAGAAATTTTGAATTCTAAAAGAAGGAAGTCATTCGTTTCAAGGCTTGTTAGACAATGGTATTGTCGAACTAATTGGATCCGAAGAGGAAGAAGATTGTCCAAAAGTATGGTACATCAATTATCTCTTTCCGGAGGTGACAAAAATAACCCTACAATATACACCCATTGTGAGTTGGGCACGTCTTTTATGCTTGGGTTTGTTTTCCTCGTCGATTTGAGAAATGCGAGCTTAGGAGATAAGGCATCCTCTTACCAAGTATTTCTGGGCTTCGATACAAGAAATGACACTAAGTCTAGTGTCGATAAAGTATGTGTTACCGTCGCCTTGAATGATCGAGGTTTCATTTCCTCATGGCAGATGAAACAACTTAAATTTTCTGTGACACCCCAAAGGGGTCAATTGAAACGGAAGTCGGCACCCCAAAAAGGGTTTAAAATGTAGCGGAAATGGACACCCCCGAATGGGGTCGAATGCAGCGGAAGTGGTATTTGGGTTAAGGATAAGCCAAAAGTCAAAAGCACAATGCTTTGATCTAAAAGATATGAACACGAATCTTCCTGTGTTTCTAGGTGAGGATGTAATGACATCAATATAAGTTATCTTAATGATAAGATATTACTAGAGGAATTCGCGAGTCAAAAAGGATTACATTCCATAACTGGACAAATAAAATAACATCAATTATGAGTCATGTCGAATATATTTAAGCTCATGTGATTATAAATTTCTATTTACATCGATAAGCGTCCTCATCCACGTAAGGTAAAATTTATAACTCCATTCGGTGACCTATGATTTCTTTATTCAAACGAAAAAGCGTCCTAATTCGTTTTAATAAGGATTTCATAGCCCACCTTACCTAAATATGTCCGGCAAGGCTTATTATTTAGAATAAATATAATATCTAAGATAATAGATATTATTAAGATACTTTACAGCCCGTTTGCTTATAACCTTCGTCTTCAGACGTCCCATAACGTCTTAATACGAAATTATAAATAAACTTCTGGTCCGGTGGCTTAAGATTTGACTCTTAGACGTCCCATAACGTCTTGAGAGGAAATCGTCATTAACTTAGGATCAAGAGACTCAGGTCCCATATGTAAAATATAGGATCATAAGTACCTTGATTTTGGGTTCCACCGCATCATTTAAAGATGCAAACTTATCTAAATAATACCACGTGAAAATACTAAAAGCAAACGTGTATAAGTCGTTAATAAGTCGTGGTCCGTAGATATACGTGCAAAATTATAAGTGAGAGAAAATCAATGTTGACGCGCGATAGCTTGCGCAAGAATACGTATCAAACAAGAAACTCATATATACAATATAATGATATATTACAATCATAAGTATAGGCATTGTATCATATAGTTCCTTCTAGCAAGGTATATATACATATATACACATAACAGCAAGTTCAAACATCTAATAAAATGTAGTACACGGGATAATGCTCCCTAGTCTGTTTTTAAATATTCCAGTATGTACGGTTGTTGTAAATCCGTTCTTATTATGTGGCCAGTCAGTTTTCCAAGTAGTCAAAATAGACCAACCGGTTTATAGTTATCAATTAATTATAAGCAATAATTAGCGTATATGAAATGATTAGCGTATAAGCTTAAGCTTGATACAAAATCAATCATGGAGGATTTAAAAAAAATATCATAGTATAAGATTTTTAGGATTTATTTGGATTTCATTATAATACTAACTCGTTTTTAGGCAATCCATTTATGTTACTGTATTTTAGTTAAATACATCGTTGCACAAGTATTAATAACTTCCATTTAAATTCGTTATTAATAATATCATTTAAGTAAAAGTATTTTACTTACAATTGTTGTATTTTACTTTTATAATCTACGTACATTAAATTTCAAATTTTTTTTTTTTTTTATGAACAGTTATAAAAGTAATAACGCTTTATTACATTTAACTTAATGTCCCCAAAGTTTTCGCAAGTTAAATAATAACCCTTTGTTTACAAGTTTAAGAAAATGATGGTTCTAGTCCATTTAGTTTAGGATTCGCCCAAGTTTTAATACAATAAATGAAATAAGGGGTCTAGGGTTTGCTTAAGTTTCGGTTATTGGCATTTATTACCCCCTAGACTTTCAAATATTTGCAATATTTGTGATTACTGTTTTATCAAAACAAGTTTCAATGTCACGGTTTTAATCCATGGGTTTAATGAATTGACATTTTTAGTCCAAAAGTTTTTATAAGATATATTTTTTTTTGGTGTAAAAACTTTGTTTAAGTATAATATCACTAAGTGGGCTTATTAAATGTGCCAAAAGAGCTAATGGGCTTCCCAAACCCTTATTGAGCTTACCAGATCCATTAACAATTTTTGTGAGCTAAGGATTTCTTAATGGGCCTAATTACATTTTTAGATCCATTAATATTACAAATTTTACTACATAGGTCCATAGGATAATAAATGGGCCTAATGGGCTTCCTAATGGACAAAAATATATTTTAGTCAATTAATAATAATTAACCATTAATCTAGGTGTGAAGTTTATGAAACCTTACAAGCTTATTACTGGTTGTAAAGATTAAGTCTAGATCTCTAAATAGAGAGTAACCCTATGGTATGTTTTATTTCCGGGTTTTAAATGAAATCCAAGTTGGTTACAAGTTTGTATATTAATTATAAGCTTTACAATATTTCAAGATAAGAGTCCAATCTTGTTTTATGTTTACATTTAATTTACGAGGTACCAAAAATTAAGATTTAGGGTTTATTATAAGTTCACAAGTTTATTATAAGTTTTAAAATAAATCAGATAGCCCAAGCTATATTTCTTTTCTATGTGTGTTCATTATGAAATCTAGGTTTATTACTTCAAAAGTAAATTTTAAAATCCATACATGAGATCTAAGTTTCTACAAGTTTGTTATAAGTTCAACAGAATTTAATCAAGATCTCAAACAAAAATAATCAAATTTTAGATTTTTCTCAAGATATATAAAAGTCTAGTTAAGTTTACCAAAGACGTGGTAAGGATTTTCAAAGATGCATTAAGATAAAAAAAAAATCTAATTTAATTTTTTTTTTTCCAAAATTTAATTAAGTTCTTCCAAAATACAATTATTCAAGAAAAGATTTCCAAAATCCTTTTATTTTATTATTTGTTTCTTTGCTAAGTTATATATAAAAATCTATTCCAAATTTTTCAAGATTTTCAAAAATCAATTTTTGATTTTCCAAAAATTTTCCAAGATCTATTTTAGATTTTACAAGATTTCCAAAATCTATTTTAGATTATACAAGATTTTCCAAAATCTATTTTATATTTTTCAAAGATTTTACAAATCCTTTTTAGATTTTCCAAAATTTTCCAAGATTTATAAAATCAAATTTGAATCTTCCAAAGATTTCCAAAGATTTTATTTAGATATCATTTAGATATTTCCAAAGGTTTGTTATGTATTAGGTTGTTTGTGGTTACAATGCATTGTTCGGGCCATCATACTTCAGAAGCCATTCTATAAACGTTTGAGGAGCGAGGGCACTTTAAATCGTAAACCCAACCACCCAGTCAAAACGTAATATCGAGGTGGAACATCTTTAGTATAAAGCTCCCTACTAACATGGCATGTTTATAAGTTTCAATAAATACGTTAAGTATTTTAATATTTTAATATCTTCATAATGATATTAAACAGTCGTATTACGTAAAGTACGTAAAGGGTTAGCATCTAGTACTACCATAAATATAAATGCATAGGATAATAAATTGCATTTAAATCATATAGTTATGCATGCTCTCTATGCTATATGCTCTCTAAGTATGTCCCGTCAAAAACCCAGTTTTTGAAATCTAAGTTTTTGAAATTTTAATCCGGTTATAGTTCAGTTAATAAAATAGAAAAACAATTTTATTTTTTTGATCTGATTCTCTATAACCATTCGCTCTGATACCATTCTGTGACACCCCCAAATCAGGTTTGCAGCGGAATAGTAATTGGGTGTCAGTAGGTGGATCACAGAACAAATGGCATACAAAGCATTGATCATAATTATATGATTTGAAATACAATTGATACAAATATGGTTTTAGTACAATCAGTTGAAGTGTTAAATATCAGTTGTTACAAATATCCTAGTGAAAACATATCCCCCAATTATTATGATGCTCCTAAATGATGCTCAGTCCATGCTCAAATAATCCAGCTTAATTTCCTGAGAAAAACATGCTTAAAACAGTCAACATAAAGTTGGTGAATTCATAGAGTTTTGTAAAATCATAGTTCAGGACAGTAAATTGTCCTACATAGTGTTGCACAAAGTTTGATATAAAAATCAAGTGTAGGATCTCAAATATCCCATATAGTATTTCATAAGGTTTGATAATAATCAAGTTCAGATATATCAGTATGTTCCATGTATAAATGTAAATAATAAAAAGTCGAGTTTAGAACCGCAAACACCATAACCATAGCATCGCACAAAGCCAAATACTATAAGCTAATTACATTCCCATATTGCCCGAAACTGAAACTTGACAGTTAAGCCCTTAACAAATAAGCGCCCTTCGCCTTATCATTATCAAAGCACCCATAAATAATAATGTACTGACATGTGAAACATCTGTTGTCCTGGCCTAGGCACAGTGAGCATGACTCACCCAGATGGGGACGGTCAATCCCAAATAGATCTATTTATAACATTCAAGCAATTCAAAAATTCTAACAGTTTCGGATGCACGGGTCATGCGGGTTCATCTACAATAGGCAATCGTAATTAAGGGTAACAGTTCAGTTTGCGTTTCCTCGATCAACGGTTTATTAAATATAAGATATCAAAATCATATAGTCAAAACAAGTTATAGCATGTCTCCCCCTCGCGGGTTAGTAAAAACATAAATAGTAGTGAAAGGCGAGGCTATGAACTCACCTGAATAGCAGTGCCCGGATAATATCACAGATAGTCCAAATAGTATGCTCACGATACAGTTAATTACCTAAGTAATTAATTGGGTCTTAGTATATGTACAAATATAATGCACATATAAATGCAATTGATGAAAATGCATGATCACGGATTTAATAAGTTGTTATCGTTTTATTGTAAGTTACCGTAACATGTACACTTTTAATTTAATAAAGTGTATTTACTTCGTTCGAATTGTAATAGGTTAAATGAATTAAATAAAAATGATTTTTATTTAATTAAGACTTATATAATAATTCATAAAAGCCCTAGAAGTTTCAAATGTTCGTAATTAGTCCTCCACGTTTGACGAATTACAATATAGCCCTTAAAGTTTATTAAATAAATATTATTAATAAAACTTAAGTTAAATTGCTCATGAGTCCTTGGTTTTAATATAGTTACCAAAACAGCCCCTAGGGCTTGCTAAACTTGCATAAAATGGCAATATTAGTCCTTGTGCTTCAAGTGTTTAATGTTATAAATCTTGATTTTTGAAGATCAATTACGGGTTCGTTACTTAGCCATAAAACAAACGGGGAACATATTTGTATTCTCGGACACGCCGTCTAAAAGTTTCGTTCTTTAAGTTTTGCTTGAAAACGGCTCTAAAATGGGTAAAAACGGGTTCAAAGACAGCGGGTCAGAATGTTTAAATTTTCATCGGCTTTTAAAGTGTGCGAGGCAGATTTTTAAAGGGCTGTAACTTATTCGTTACTTGACCGTTTTTAGTGTTCTTGGCGTCTACGGAAAGGTAGCCAGGAGATCTACAATATCCTAGTTGGTGTCGGGTTCCAGATCTAACTCTAACTCGCTCAAAACGCAGCCAAAGTCGGCTGGTCAGCCTACATGTACATGCTGTCAGCTTTTCATCCAAGTGCCGACAGCTTTTAGTGTTCAAACGCAGGTTTTCAAAGTCAGTTTCCCGATTCGTTATAGCTCCGTTTTGGGTGATTCAAAAGGCTGTGGAAAGCTGGCTAGGTGATCTACGAAATGCTCCCAAAAACAGATCTATTGTCGGGGTGCTACTGGGTCTAAACAGGCTCTAAAAGTGGCTATTCGGGCTAGTTTTCCACATAAAATAACGCGTATGGTTAATTCGTTTAACCTAGCAAACGTAGTCCGTTTGCGTTCAAATTTGGCATGGGTACTAACTAAGGCATGACTTAAGACCTAGCATTCACGTTTTAGCCTAGCTCGTATTTTATGTACACGTTTCCCTATGGCGTCTTTACTACATCAGGAGGTTTGCTTTAGATTTCTAAATGAATGATGCAATTAAGGAAAAGCAAATAAAATTAAGGCGTAGATCTTACGAGGCTAATCTAAGTCGTGGTACGATGAGTGACACGTGAGAGCAACCACCCATACTAGCTTTTGCTTGAATGTTTGATGCAACCCGATGCCATAAACTCGATTTATAGTCCGAGTCCTAGCTCGAATCTACCCTGGCTCGTCCTTCACTCGAACCGAACGCACCTGCTGCTGATACGCAGCGAACTAAACACACCCTTATGACTGTTCTACAGTCCCAAACAGTCCCTTTCTGCTGCGTCTTAACAGCAGATCCAAACGCCCCCCCTGCTGCTGCTAATCAGCAGATTCAAACACACCTTACTGATGTGTTATTGAACCGAGTGTTCCCCTACTGTCCTAAACGCGGATCTGAACGCCCTTGAGGCTGTTGTACTTATAACACGCAACTCGAACACCCTTAATGGGTTAAACCAGCGAGACAAATGCACCCCGAACACCACCTGATTTGGTGTCTCTCGGTGGTAGCAGAAATCAGCAACATAACACCCCTCTAATAAAACTGACCAAAGCAAACACTCTTGCGATGGTAGATTTGGAACGAATAAAGCTGGTCGTGGTTTTATGGATCAGTGGTGTAGCTTTCGACAGTGGTTGTATATAACTAAACCAAACACCCTCGGTTATATAATGGAAATGTGTGACGGTGACTGTTGAGATAACAGTGGTTCCATATGTTGACCACGACGATGGTTAGACCTTCGTGTGGTGGTGACAACCAGTGGCTCAGCGAATCTGGTGGTGGTGATTGCTGCGCCAATCATCATTATGGTGATGGCTGGTGCGAATAGGTGGGAAGGTTTGTATTGTGTACGTGATATATAGACATAATTTGGAAGTAAACCCAAGATTAATAAAATGGAGTTTGTGTTTATATTGCTCTCGTCAGGAGGAGAAGGAAGGGAGGGTTTGCATGGTTTTCTCTTTGTTTGCTCGGATATAAGGAGAAAGACAGGGATTTGGGTTTGTGTGTATGCCGACGAGAGAGAGATAGAAGAATATGAAGGATTGGTGTTGGTGGTGAAGGTTTTATACACGGTGGGGAGGGAGAGATGAAGATTTTGGAGGATTCTTGTAAATCTTAGGAGATCTTAGTAAGATTTGTGTAGATTTTTACTAGATTTGCAAATCCATCTACTTGCCCTTTCTTCCTAATGTGTAGCCGAGAGTTGAGAGATAGACATGTGAGGATTTGGGTTTCGGCTATATTGGGAAAGGAAAGAGAGATCCAAGTGAAATCTTAGTACTACGTCCTATGTGATTTGGAAGATTTGTTAGATATTTGCAAGATATGCTAGATATCATAGAAGGTATTTCCACACATGCTAAAACTAGAACCCTCATTTCCCTCCCACTTTGTGTTGTGGCCGTGTGTTTTCAAGTTAAAAGGAGACATAATTGACAAGTAATAGTATCAAGTGTCTAATCATATGGTGTATGGTATGACATGGTTGACAATTGCAACATACATTATTTCTAAGTGTATAAGGCAAGTATATGCTTCAAGTGTATACATGTATATATATATACACGGCTAGAATAGGTGTTCGTTTAGTTAAATGTCGATTATTTCTCGATTGTCATGGAGGTGTATCATCTTAATAAAAATGAATTCCCATTAAATATCTCGTAAATTAATAAGTAAATAATTTAATTAATCTTTTTATCGTATACTTCTAAATAATTAAATCTAAATTTAATTATGAATCTAGTTATAAGTTGTATAATATTAAGTTAAAATACTTCACTATTTTTATATACTAAAATCATGATTTTTGTACGCAATAAGTCTTGTGTTGATATCTTATGAAAGTGATCCGTAAAAATATTATATGATGAACGATAATAATAATAAAGTCGGTGACGTGTCAAAAGCCCAAATTTTGGGGTTTTACATCTCCCACGGTCATTGCTATCGATACTCCGACTTTGAAAACGCCTCCCGTCGAAAATCCTCCGGATTTGGAACTTAAGGAGTTGCCGCCTCATCTCGAGTACGTGTTCCTTGACGACAACAAGAAGTCGCCCGTCATTATTGCAACGGATTTGAAAGATGAAGAGAAGACTCTCCTCGTTGCCGTGCTGAAAGCTCATAAGAAGGCTATTGCTTGGAAAATCTCGGATATTCGTGGAATTGATCCTCACTTCTGTACGCACAAAATTCTCATGGAGGACGACTATAAGCCCACTATTCAAAGCCAACGAAGGGTGAATCCAAAAATCCATGAAGTCATCAAAACACAGGTTATCAAACTTCTTGATGCGGGTATGATTTACCCTATTTCGGATTCACCATGGGTTAGTCCAATCCATTGTGTGCCCAAGAAGGGCGGAATAACCGTTGTTCCCAATGAACACAACGAGTTGATTCCCACTCGTCTCGTTACTGGGTGGAGAGTTTGTATAGACTACCGCAAACTCAATGATGCCACGAGAAAGGATCATTTCCCTCTACCTTTTATGGACCAAATGCTTGAACGTTTAGCCGGTAATGAATATTACTGCTTTCTTGATGGTTTCTCGGGTTATTTCCAAATACCCATCGATCCCCAAGATCAAGAGAAGACTACATTCACTTGTCCCTTTGGCACCTTTGCTTACAAAAGAATGCCTTTTGGCTTATGTAATGCGCCCGGGACTTTCCAAAGGTGCATGTTAGCTATCTTCCATGACATGGTTGAACAAACCATGGAAGTCTTCATGGATGATTTCTCGGTCTTCGGGGATTCCTTCTCATCTTGCCTTGCCAATTTAGAACGTATGCTAAAGCGGTGCGAAGACACTCGCCTTGTTCTGAATTGGGAAAAATGCCATTTTATGGTAAAAGAAGGCGTCGTGCTTGGACATAAGATCTCGAAAGCCGGTCTTGAAGTAGACCGTGCTAAAGTTGATGTTATCGCAAAGTTGCCTCCACCTTCAACCGTGAAGGGTGTGAGAAGTTTCCTAGGTCATGCGGGCTTCTACCGTCGATTCATCAAAGATTTTTCTCAAATCGCTCGCCCGATGACCCACCTCTTGGAAAAAGATACTCCTTTTATCTTCTCCAAAGAGTGTCTTGAATCCTTTGACTCGCTTAAGGATAAGCTTACTAAGGCACCTGTCTTGGTTACCCCTAATTGGGAGCTGCCTTTTGAGTTGATGTGCGATGCTAGTGATTTTGCTATTGGAGCGGTTCTTGGACAAAGAGTGAACAAACACTTCCAACCGATCCATTACGCTAGAAAGACAATGACATGGGCACAATTGCATTATACGACAACCGAAAAAGAGCTTTTAGCTGTTGTCTATGCTTTTGAAAAATTCTGCCCCTATCTTGTCCTTTCTACCACCATTGTGTATACCGATCATTCCGCGCTGAAGTACTTGTTGACAAAGCAAGATTCCAAACCAAGACTTCTTCGCTGGGTTTTGCTGCTCCAGGAATTTAAAATCAAAATTCGCGATAAAAAAGGAGCAGAAAACCTAGCCGCGGACCATCTTAGCAGACTTGAGGATCCTTACCAAGGGGATCATCCAACCAAAGAAATCAATGATTCTTTTCCCTTGGAGACCTTAATGTCTATAAACTCGAAGCCGAATGAAACCCCGTGGTTTGCGGACTTTGCAAACTACTTGGCGGGTGGAATTCTCAAGGAAGGGTTGACGTCCCAACAAAAGAAGAAGTTCTTCACTGACATAAAGACTTATTTTTGGGACGACCCTTACCTATTCAAACAATGTGCTGACCTGATTATACGGCGATGTGTTGATGGACCGGCAGCGTCTGAAATCCTTAATGCTTGCCACAAAGGACCCACCGGTGGTCACTTTGGTCCCAACTACACCGCTAAAAAAGTGTTTGATTCGGGATTTTATTGGCCCTCCATATATCGTGATGCTCACAATATGGTTAAGCGATGTGATGTTTGCCAAAAGCAAGGCAAAATCACACATAAAGACGAGATGCCTCAGAATTTCATTCAAGAGTGTGAAATTTTTGATGTTTGGGGTATCGACTTTTTGGGGCCATTCCCTTATTCTAAAGGAAACAAATACATCCTTGTAGCCGTTGACTACGTTTCAAAGTGGGTCGAAGCCAAAGCTTTACCTACTAATGACGCAAGGGTGGTTTGTAACTTTTTGAAGGCTCTATTCGCTAGATTCGGTGTGCCTCGCGCCATTATTAGTGATCGTGGGACTCATTTCTGCAATGACCAATTTGCTCGAGTCATGGCTAAGTACGGTGTAAATCATCGTCTTTCCACAGCCTACCACCCACAAACTAATGGCCAGGCTGAAATATCCAACCGAGGACTTAAGCGAATTCTTGAAAGAACTGTGGGAGAGCATCGTGCCTCATGGGCTGATAAACTTGATGATGCTTTGTGGGCTTTCCGTACTGCTTACAAGACCCCAATCGGCTGTACGCCTTATCGTCTTGTGTACGGGAAAGCGTGCCACCTCCCCATTGAGTTGGAGCACAAGGCTTATTGGGCCTTGAAGTGGGCTAATTTTGATATAAACAAAGCCGGTGACCTACGTAAGATCCAACTCAATGAGCTGATTGAACTCCGTAATGAGGCTTATGAAAATTCTTTAATCTATAAGGAAAGAACTAAGCTCATTCACGACTCCAAGATCAAAAACCGAGAGTTCCATGTTGGAGACAAAGTCTTACTTTTTAACTCTCGGTTGAAAATCTTTTCGGGCAAGCTAAAATCTCGTTGGTCCGGCCCATTCACCATTGCCCAAATTTTTCCATATGGTACTCTCGAGCTCGCTCAATCTGATGGACCAAATTTTAAGGTGAATGGCCAACGAGTGAAGTTGTACTTTGGTGAGGACACCTCTCAGGAGGTGATTCCATCCCTCACCACGTTCCCCATGAACTAATTTTGGGTCGAGTCAGGCTCGTGACTCGGTTATCAAAAACAAGCGCTCCTCGGGAGGCAGCCCGAGTATCTATCCTTTTATGTTTTAACCCCCTAAGTGTAGGGGGGACTTCTAGATGTGTTTGTCTTTGTGTGGTGTGATTACAGGGATAAGTGCACTCTTGGAATTTTTGAAGAACCGTGCTCCCGTGCTATCCGAAATCTGGTTCTACCTCTCAACTATCGTGATTCAATTTTCTTCATACTCACATTTGAAATTGATCACTTTAGTCGTCTCTTCCTTAACCTGAGTTAACCAACGTGCACAATGTCATAAGTGTAGGGGAAACTTTTCCCACATGCTTAAACATTGAGGACAATGTTTATCTTAAGTGTAGGGGGGACTTCTATCGAAGTTTTAAGTGGACTTTTCCATGAAAATGCCTTCATTTAACCGGAAAATCCTATTTTTCAACATTTTTCAAATTTTTTATTAACTTTGGCCAATTAGTTGTAATTTTTAAATTTTTATCATTGCTTTCATATGTATATATCCCGCAATAAAGTCAAAAATATTAATAAAGTGGTGTAGCTAGTTTTGAAGTCTTTGACATATTAGGCACGTTGCGTTTATTTTGACTCAACCCGAATAGACTTATCTAAGTTTATTCTAGCTAGTATCCTTAACCATGTAGACCTTAATTGGTTTATTAGGCTAAGTGTCCACGAATCTCATTACTTGAGATTTTAAATTGTGGAGGACGAGAAATGATAGAGTCAATTATAAGTCGGTATTCTTGCACAAGCTCACTTGGTGTAATTATTTGCCTTTTCTCCCATCACTTGCTAATAATTTATCTGCAATAAGTAAGGTCGTACGATTTGAAAAGTTACTTAGCTTCTAGCCCAAGATCGTTTAAAAGTTGCTCGGTAATGATAAGAGTTCATAGCCAAGGCATAACTTATGAAGCGGGGCGCGAAGATTGGCGAGTCCGAAAAGGCCCTAACAAGGCATGAGGATTCAATTTTATTGCTGAAGATCCAAAGTGATGTGAAAAGCATTATTCCTAAAATCAATATGAAGGATCAAGACTCACGACGAAAAGCAATCAACTCCCATAAAGATCATGGAGAAGTCTATCCGAAAAGACCCTAACAAGGTATGAGGATAAATAGATCCAAGTCCGAAAAGGAGGCGGATCGTTGTATCTCAAAATCCCAATTAGAGATTGAAGAAATAATCATGAAGTCGTGGTCAACAAAGTTGGAGTACCCCTCAAAAGTCTCCAAGTGAAGAAACTCTATTATGATGAGAAGACCATTATCTCAAGAACGTCTCTCGAAGATATGAAGTATGAAGTACATGCCAAATATCGGCCCGAGAAAGGTCTCAAATCGTGAACCAAGTTATGCCAAGATATGAACTTTTTGATATCCCGAGAAGCAGTTTTAAGAGATTTTGTCCTTTAGCTAACTATTGATCAAATCGTCCTACTTTGCTTTCAGCCCTAATAAACTATCGAAATAAGTCCAAAAATGCATCTTCATGATCATTCTAAGACAAAAATAAAATATAAGAGATACACCTAGGAATAAGGGAGTTTAAGCATTTAATTAAGCCATGTGTGTAAGTGTTTGAATTGCTAACTTATAATAACAATGATCTCGTTTTTAAGCTTAGTTTGGGGAACGTGAAACTTGAGGGTGATAAATCTTCGCAGCACCAAAGCCCTAATGTAAGTCCTCGATTTCTTTGCAAGTTATTTCCATATAGCTATTTTCAAGTGAAAATGGTTTTCTATCCTTTTGTTTCCTTCAAAGTCTTAATTTCCTTTAGTACTTTAATTTTTGTTTAGTAGTATTTTAAATAAGGCCAAGGTTGATTAATTTTGAGAAAAGTGTAAGCTTGCTTTATCACTAAGCATTGCATGAGGGCATGGCAATGGTTAAGTGTAGGGGATTTGATAGGTGTGTAAACACCCATCCTTTTACCACTTAATTCGGGCTAAAACGAGACCAAAACACGTATTTAATATCATTTGTTTGGAATTATGCGTGGTTTTTGTGTTTGTTGTGTTTTCAGAGTCAACCGGGGGTTTTACTGAAGAAAAAGACTCGAGATAAAGTCTATTGTCCAAGAGATGCAAAAGATTTGAAGTCACTGGGCCTATTCGAAGATTTATCGAAGAAAAGGACCAAAGATGGAAGATTTATATAAGTCGAAGAAACTCAAGTCTATTAAACGAAGAAATTAAAAGACGAGTTGAATTTAATCGACGACAAATCCCGAATCAGAATCGAAAACGGAAACTTTTCTGAAAAGACGAAAAGACAAGAAGAACGGGAGAAAGCCCACTCACCAACCAAAAGAAACACCTATAAATAGGCAACCCCTCACACACATAGTTAGCTAGCTTAGTTTTCTTCTCCCCCACTTTTTCTCTCCCTGTTTCGTTTCATCACCATCACCACTAGGGTGATTGGTGATTTTAATCTTTAATTTTCTCATCTTGTAATTTTAATCTTTGTTTTATCTTGTCAAAACATTAATCATTCAATACAAAGTCCTTGTTTAATCTTTCTATTTTATCTTGTTCATCATCTTCTTTATCTTCAAGTTTTTAAGTCTTTATTTTCTTGATTTGATCTTCAAAAGTTGTTGGGATTTGTGTTTTTATTGATGGGATTAGTAGTTTATGGTTAGTAGATTCTTTGTGATTGATTTATTTAAGTTTTTGTTGAAAAACTTGGTGATTTTTGTAGTAAAACGTGTTTTCCTTGTTCTTCGGTATTTTAACTGTTTCTGGGTTTCCCAGACTTCCGAATCAAGGGTAAAAGTTCCGAACCAAGCCTTCATCCGGAAGTCTCAAAACTTCCGAACCAAGCCTTCATCCGGAAGTCTCAAAACTTCCGAACCAAGCCTTCATCCGGAAGTCTATAACTTCCGAACCAAGCCTTCATCCGGAAGTCTATAACTTCCGAACCAAGCCTTCATCCGGAAGTCTCAAAACTTCCGAACCAAGCCTTCATTCGGAAACTTCCGAACCAAACCAGAAAGTTCCGAACCGATTTCTTCTCAAAAGTTCCGAATGGATGAACCAAAGTCTTCCGAATGAGTCATTAAGTTCCGCATGAGTAAAGTTCCGAATCAAGGGTAAAAGTTCCGAATCAATTTTCTTGTAGTGTTACTGTCTTTCTGTTTTACTGTTTCTTTACGTTTATCTCACAATTTATATTTTATATTGCATGTTTTAACTAAAATTTCAAACTTTGATTTCAATCTTAATTTTGATCCTAATTTCAGTTTCAATTCACGTTTTTATTAATGATCATTAAAGTAATTATCTTCGATCTAATAAACCATTTTAACATTAAGTAGATTAGAAAACCAAACCCCTTTTATTTAGTAACCAAGAACAATCATTCCATTTAAGACTGAGATCAATTCGAGAGGATATCGAGAGTAAAATTGAACCTAGCAAATTCAGTATATCAGATCCCAACCAAACGATTCACTTGGTGCAGGAGTCGGAGCCCAGCCAACCCGAATTAAGCCTAATTCGGGTCTAGCAAGGATCACCCAACTTTTGCATCAACAAGTTGGCGCCTTCCGTGGGACCCATTACACTAAGCTAGAACAAAACCTCATTCTGAATTTCCAATGACGAAGGGGCATCAGCAAGCCAACCCCAGGATTACGAATCCTGGAAATCGGAAGTCGCAAGGGGAGGGGATACTCATCCCAAATCAATCACCTAGCTGCCTTTCAGGCGGACCTGGTAACCGTGGCGGCTTTCAGCCATTGGGGGTGACGAGCACGATCTCCATAACACCCCCACCTACTTCAACCCTGGACAATCCGGACCCAGGGAGTGCGCCCAACCCTCCTAACAAGGAGCCGCGCAGACCATCGGTAGAGAAAGAGGTAGAAGACCTACCACTCAGCGAGGAGGATCTTACTCGAGTTCTCACGCAGAACTTCGATAGGATCGTCCCGGGGATCGCGTCAAGGTTGAATCTGGGGAGGAACCTCCAATCCAGACTCAACTTTGGTGACACCGGATCAATCACCTCTTCCTAAAATCAGAGGAAAATGAGAGCTCGGCCTCAAGAACAGAGCATCTTTGAGGAAACCCCTCAACCCAGAAATGTGTTTGAGCGCATAGGAGATCGCCTCATACAGGAACTAATGCAGTCTCGAGAAGGAGGAGATAAGTCTGATGGTTCACCCGAGCGGCCAGATCGAGAGTTGGCCAGAACCGCTCGTCGCACGAGCGTGTGGGACAGGATGAACACTGGGAAGAAGGATTCCGGTTCATCCCAAAAAAATGGTCCCTACCCAAAGGATGGGGCACCACCGCAGTCCCCAGACCCATCAAGAGAGGACTCAGATGACCATCCGCCTAAGCGTCTCCGACCAAGGCGCACCCCTCCACCACCACCAAACAATGATGAGTATTATGGTGGCCCTTATTATCGAGATGCAGAAGCGGAGGATCTTTCGCGTCCATGGTGTGAACCATGGGATGACCCTAGGCTCACCCGGCCATGGGCGGATCCCAGGGAAGACCCGTTCACCCTCCGCATACGGAACTATTCTGAAGACACCAAACGTCGCATGCCGGCGTGTATCAAGACTTATGATGGGACTGGTGATCCGGTTGATCACCTTAAAATATTTGATACGCAGGCTAAAATTGAGCGATGGCCCATGCCTATATGGTTCCAAATGTTCAATTCAACTTTGATTGGAAATGCCCGTGACTGGTTTGAGGCGCTCCCTCCATGGAGCATTGATAGTTTCACGGAACTACGCACTGCATTCGAGAACAATTATACTCAGAGGAAAAAGTATAATAGGGATCCGGTCTCATTGGCAACTATCAAACAACGGCCGGGGGAGTCCACAGAAGCCTTCAATGAACGCTTCAATGATGAGTGCACGCGCACAAGAACAATGCCGGAGCTCCTGAAAATCTCTGACTACATGCCCGCCATAACAGACAGGGAGTTGATCAGGCGCCTCAATGACAAGCGTCCAGAGAGATATGATGACCTCATGGAAAGGGTCAGAAATTTCATAGAAGGAGAAACAGCTGTCGCCGCGGCCTACCCATCCCGAGGAAATGGGTACCGGTCAAATGACCAGTCTCGGAGACAGTCGGGCGGTCAAGGCAATCAGAACAATAGCAAGGGCTCAGACTATAAGAGCCAAAGCAAAGGAGGACGGTCGGACGATAAGTTCACCCCCCTAAAGATGTCCTACCGAGAGATCTTGCTGACGGAAGGGGCGGACTTTCCAAGGCCTCCCCCAATGACCACTCCGCCGGAACGTCGGCAAGGAAATCGCTTCTGCGAGTTCCATAATGACAAAGGCCACGGTACGGAGGAGTGTATCCAGCTCAAGAAGCATATTGAGTCGCTGATCAAATCAGGTAAACTCAAGCACCTAGTTAAGGATTGAAAGGATGGAAAAGACAACAACAAGAAGTACGATAAGAAGGATCCCCAAAAAGACAAACCTTCGACCATATACATGATCCAATCCAGACAACGCCGCACGAGGCAGAAAGTTGGCCAAAATTTTTCACGCGGCAGGGAAATCTCGTTCCCTCTCATCACAGCAAGCGATGTGACCGATGCGCCTCTCACTATTGAAATAAGCATTGGAACGCATAATGTTCGTCGCATGTATGTGGATGGAGGGTCGTCAGCAGAGGTACTGTATGAACACTGTTTTGTGCAGTTATGACCAGAAATAAGAAGCCAATTAGTACCGGCCACGGCGCCGCTCACTGACTTTAGTGGAGACACTATCTGGCCTATAGGGCAACTATGGCTGCTTGTAACCATTGGGAATGAGGAACACTCCACTACGGCGTGGATGAACTTCATGGTGATACGCTCACATTCTCCGTACAATGGGATCATAGGCAGACCAGGTATTTTGGCTATACGGGCGGTACCCTCCACGGCGCACGGAATGATCAAATTCCCCGTTGAGGGGGGAATTGTTACCATTTACAACACAATCGTACCGGCATCCGAGTGTCACACCGTGACAACACCGGCTCCACCTGTTCCACCGAAGGATGGATCACCACCTCCCAATTGGAAGGTAGCCATTCACCCGGACTATCCGGAACAGGAGGTATCCACAGGAGGGGCGCTCTCGGATAGCGGCAAAAGGGCCATGTGCTCTCTTTTAAGTGCAAACTTAGATATATTCGCATGGGAGCCAAAGCATATGACAGGCGTGCCACGTGCGATAGCAGAGCATAAGCTCCAGATCCGCCAAGGGTACCAACCCGTCAAGCAAAAGAAACGCGGCCAGGCGCCTGAGCGCAGTCAAGTGATATTGGAGGAAGTACGGAAACTAGTGGACGCAGGCATCATGCGCGAGGTATGCTACCACGAGTGGTTATCCAATCCGGTCATGGTCAAGAAACATGACGGAAGTTGGCGCATGTGTGTGGATTTTACGGATCTAAACAAAGCCTGCCCACAGGACTGTTACCCGCTACCGAAAATCGACTGGAAGGTGGAATCCCTATGTGGGTATCCTTTTAAATGCTTCTTGGACGCATATAAAGGGTATCACCAGATCCAGATGGCGGAGGAGGATGCAGAAAAAACGGCGTTCCATACGAGCCAGGGCGTATATTGCTATACGAAAATGCCGTTTGGACTGAAGAACGCCGGTGCTACATATCAACGGCTGGTGGACAAAGCTTTTGAATCACAGATAGGTCGTAACCTGGAAGTCTATGTGGATGACTTGGTTATAAAAAGTCACACGGAGGAGGTACTTCTCCGGGATGACCAAGAGACATTCGACACACTGAGAAGGATTAACATAAAGTTAAATCCAAATAAATGTACGTTTGGGGCAACGGAGGGAATGTTCCTTGGATATTTGATTGATCCAAACGGCATCAAACCTTGCCCATAGAAGACGGATGCAGTAATACAACTGCCATCCCCCCAGACACGGAAGGAGGTGCAATCCTTAAATGGGAAACTAGCCGGGCTGAATAGGTTCTTATCTAAATCCGCAGAGAAGTCATTACCCCTATTTAAGACACTCAAGAAGTGCATTAGGAAGGGAGACTTCCGGTGGACGAAGGAATCCGAGGAAGCTTTCGGTCAACTCAAGCAGCATCTTGCATCCCTCCCTATGCTAGTAGCTCCCCGGCCAAAGGAGGAACTCATTATGTATCTCTCAGCTACTCATGGCGCAATAAGCGCGGTACTTATGACAGATAGAAATACAGTGCAAACTCCGGTCTACTTTATAAGTAGAACACTACAAGGGCCGGAGCTGAATTACTCCTCTATGGAAAAATTGGTGTTAGCTCTAGTGTTTGCTACAAAGCGGCTGCGCCGGTACTTTCAGGCGCACCCAATTGTAGTCATTACGAATCAGCCAATCAAGCAGGTTATTTCTAGACCAGACGTGGCAGGGAGGCTACAGAAATGGAGCATCTTATTGGGGGGAGCACAATATATCTTATAGGCCAAGGACGGCTGTGAAAGGCCAGATCTTGGCAGATTTCCTAATCGAGAAGCCGGATGAGGAAGGGCCAATCGTTAAGCAAGACGAGACTCCAACAGAACCATGGGTGTTGTTCACGGACGGATCCTCGTGTACGGACAGGTCCGGAGCTGGTCTCATTCTCACAAATCCGGAAGGAATGGAATTCACGTATGCCCTCCGTTTTGAGTTCACGACCACCAACAACGAAGCGGAATATGAAGCATTAATTGCGGGTTTAAAAATCGCCTCTAGAATGGGAGTCCGCAACCTTGAGGCCTACGTGGACTCACGGCTTGTCGCGAACCATATTCTAGGTGGATATGTGGCTAAGGAGGACAACATGGTCAGGTACTTGGAAAAAGTCAAGTCGCTAATCGCGACTTTTAGTAAGTTTTCCATCAAGCAGGTGCCAAGGGGCGAGAACAAGAAGGCGGACGCTCTTAGCAAGATCGCATCCACAAGCTTCGCTCACTTGTCTAAACAAGTCTTGGTGGAAATACTCAAGGAGAAATCTATAACGGAAGGGGAGGTTGCTGCTATAGTTGAGGAGGATGGACCTACATGGATGACCCCGATCATCAACTATTTGACTAGTGAGACCCTTCCAGACGAGGAAAAAGCAGCACGGCGCATCAGAAGGAAGTCGCAGCATTTCGAACTTCGAGAAGGCATCCTTTACAAGCGCTCTTTCTTGCAGCCGTGGCTGCGGTGTGTTGGACCACGTCAGGCCGCTTACGTAATCAGTGACATACACGAAGGGTTGTGCGGCATGCATGCGGGTCCATGATCCGTGGTAGCTAGAGCCTTACGAACAGGATATTATTGGCCTACCATGCACAGAGACGCGCGTGACATGATTCGCAAGTGTAGTGATTGCCAAGTGCATAGGCCAGTACCGCGGCACCCGCAGTAGGAGCTTACACCTATCACGTCCCCATGGCCATTCTATAAGTGGGGAATCGACATTGCAGGACCATTTCCTGTAGCTGCGGGGGAAGTTAAATTCTTGATTGTTGCGATGGACTACTTCACACGATGGATAGAGGCCAAGGCAGTCAAGTCTATCACAGGCAAACAAGTTAAGAAGTTTGTTTCGGAACATATTGTGTGCCGTTTTGGTGTGCATCATTGAACATCAAGCGACGCTTCACATCTGTTAAGCATCCGCAAACAAATGGCCTTGTCGAACGGGCAAATAGAAGCTTGGGGAATGGCATCAAGGCGCGTTTGGACGAACGAAGTGGCAAATGGGTTGATGAGTTATCACATGTGCTGTGGGCACATAGGACTATGATCAAAACAGCCAATGGAGATACTCCATTTGCATTGGCTTACGGCACTGAAGCTGTTATACCATCAGAAATAGGAATGCCTACCATCCGCACGGCGGAAGTTAATGTCGTCACGAACGACGAGCAGCTGCGAATCAACCTGGATCTGTTGGAGGAAAAAAGGGAAATAGCAGCCATCAATGAGGCTAAGTCCAAGGCTAAAATGAAAGCTTATTATGACGCCAAGGTCAAGGGTGTTTCTTTTCGACCGGGAGACTATGTCTATCGTGCTAATGAAGCGAGTCGAGCGGAGAATACAGGAAAACTGGGCCCTAAGTGGGAAGGACCGTATGAAGTCACGGAAGCCTTGGGACGAGGCGCGTACAAGTTACGTGACATGGATGGCCGCGACCTAGAGCGCACATGGAACATTTCCAACCTCAAAAGGTGCTATCTTTGAAAGCTATGACTTCCGCATGGGTGCTTCGCTATATGTGGCTTTAATGAAGAACCATGCGGTCTATCTGTTTTGTTTTTCTTATGTTTATTTAGTTTCCTTTCTTGTTTTTTAGGACTTGTCATTATTGTTCAAACAAAAGTGTAAATGTTCTAATAAAATGCCGTGGTGCCTAGCTAGCCCCACGGCTTGTTTTGTGCAAATCATTTTTTAAATTTTTTGTTAGTCGTATGAATTCTACTTATATTATAATATGTCATGTTTCATTCATATGCATTCTTTCAAATTAACGTACATGTACTATACGCCTCCAGGCAGGGTAAGAGGATTAAGTGAACCTACTAATTCAACTTGCCGCGTAAGAGGGATATAACCCCAGCCGCACGGATCATGTATCCTTACTAGACACCTTACTCACAAGACGTTGGGGTAAGTTTCATATGCCGTAGTCACACAGTGCTCCGCATAGTAAAGACGCACGTCGCATGTCTAGTAAATTATAGGCTTGTATGTATTTTCTTTCTTTGTGTGTAAGATGTGACATATCATGCAGTATTGATGTACAATACTTAACACAGTCAAAATACACAAGTTTCCAAATAGATAACAAAATTGCCGTGGTCAATCACGGACTTACATACAAAATACAAATGTTGTTAGCCGTGTACATGCACGGACGAATAGAAACAACAAATATTCAGCGGTTACAAACCAGAGTGTCTGAAATGGATCATAAAGTAGGATCATCCTACATAGGGGGGAAAAACTTACCTATTTCCACTTGTTCCTCGACCAGACACGACAACCACTCACTACTTTCTTTCCGCTTCTGGGCTTGAGCCGCATTCCTCTCCAGCACCACACTTAAGGGTTCTTCATCAAGCACGATCCTGGTTACGTCCTCATATATGGGGAGCGTCAGGTGGCTGGGTGATAGAGTGACGGAAGCACGGGAGTGACTCTCACCTTGGGAGAACGCACTAAGACTTAGCCTTTCCATGATTTCCATATTTGATGCATCTTTGGTGGCCTCCAGCTCATCCAGGAATGGATAATGCAGATCCCGCATCGCGGCCATGGAAGCAATCATCTTGTTAGTAGCTTCAGGATTGAAAAAGGCATGTTTGGTGCAGTTTTCCCCTTTCTTGATCAGCTCTATGGCCTCGACCATTCCGTCATGGCGTCCGTGGTCAATGCCATCGGACACGAGGCTTGCAAATTGTTGCACAAATTCGGGGGCCTCTAGTACCTTCATGACGGCCAAGCGTGCTCCATGCCCTACCATCCACCTACGGCCGGCAACAGCCGCTAGCAGTTGGGGGCATAGCACGTCGTCACGCTCGGCGGTGAGGGCGTCAATCATCAAATCTTTTTGGGCAAACGCCTCTTTCAGCTCTTGGGTGACAGCCCTCTCATCAGCAAGCTCCCCTTGTACCTTCTCCATGCTTTGGACGGCCAGGTGCGTGTCTTCTAGTTTCTTGTTAAGCACGTATACCTGGCTGGAGTACGACTGGGCAGACGCTTCCGCTGTGGCTACCTATAAGAGATAAAACGTTAGAATATATTTCTCTTAGAAAATGGGTGGTGCGGCACGGATATGTACCTTGGTGGTCGCGACATCTAGTTTTGACTCAAGGTTGGCTACTTGTTGGTCGTATTCATTCGCGCGGGCTGATTGCTTTTTTATGGTCGCCTCGGCGCTAGCCAGTTGGGATTGGAGGTCTGCAATTTGAGCTTCGTTATCCACGATCATCTTCTCCCTCCGTCCAACCTTCCTCTTAAGAGATTCAACATGCCCAAGTGCGGCTTCAAACCTTACCCTCATCGAGGTGCCCATCGCCATTTGGTGTACCAATGCACCATTATACTCATCTGCCTAATCCGCATGGCTGAGCGCGTTCACCTCTCGCACCAAGCCTGGTGGAATGCAGTTGTTGAGGTACTCCCGGCATTCATCAGCGTCCCTCATTCGTGATGCAGTTGTGATATTCCATATAGGGTTGAACGATTGAGGGGGACCGGACGCTGGGAGGTCTTGGGAGGCTGTGGGTGAACCTTCTTCAAATACGGGGCCGGACTTTGTGGCGGCCGTGTGAAGCATGGGGTTTCTTTCCACTTCTTTTCCTTTTCCCTTATCCATTTGGGTGTCAGGAGGAGGCGCGACACCAGTTTGGTCATCCCTGTAAAACAAGCATTTGGATTCATGTTAAGTGTTGCTTAAAGAGAATTTGTCATTCTTACGTGTTAGGATGGAGCCTTACATGTCATTTCTTGCTAATTCTGATGCGGTTGGGGCAATCTGAGTGACGGGATCGACATGTGCGGCCCGGATAGTCTCGGAACCCTGGGTAGTACTCCCAACAGATTGGTACAAGGGGTGGTCTTCTCGAAGTTTCTTGGCAGGGGCGTTGTGTTCGCCAATCTCGGCTGAAGCAGCTCTCCTTGCTCGTTTGTTTCTTTTACGGGTACGCCTGGCGATGGGCTGAGCTGTGGCTTCTTCAGTCTCCTCCTCAACTTCTTCTTCCACTTCTTCTTCCTAATTGATTTGTTGTACTTCTTCATCATCATCACCCATCATCCGGCGAAGGCTGGAGGTGGTTAAGTCAATATTATCTCCCTGCTCTTCCCTATGCGGTGAGGAGGGCCCGGCTCCTCCTTCATGCATCCTGTTATCACCACCCTCATTGTCTCCTTGCTCTCCCTCGTCCGAATGAGGATCTGGCACGGCTTCAAGAGCAACCGTCACGGGTCGGGTGTGCTCAAGAAGGGGTAGCTCATTAGCACGGAGGGGACGGGAACCCTCCTGTACGAGCTTCGGGTCGCCCTGGCGTAAAAGTCCAAAAAAGTTCATTTCTGCCCAAACACAAAACAAAATATGTTAGCCATTTATCAAAATGATTGAATAAATTTTTGCGTACGGATGTTAGCCTACCTTCACCCTGCCTTCTCCAAAACACAGGATACCTATTGGACGGGCCAAAGTAATTGCGGCTAATCCCTAGCAAACATAGGAATGACTCGGGAAGACTTCTATGGAATCCGGTCCTATTCAGATCTAATTCTTGGGAATGTCGGGGGTTGTATGTACTTGTGTGCGGCTTGGGGTCGTGTGGTATCCTATTTATAAAGGTGTAATCAGCCGGCCATACTACTGGTTCAATGAAAAAGTAGTGGTCATACTAGTTTTTCAATGAATCCATTGGCTTATTGTGCGATTGGGGACTGTTAGGGGATCGTTTCTTAAAAGATACCCAACCATTTACTATGTTGGGAACATAAAAGAGCCGGAATAATTCTACGGTTGGGGGGATTCTCCTAGCACGGCAGCGGATCTCGAATTGACTAATCTTACAGGCACCTATACAGTGGAGCTGACTAATATGTACATCATAGTATCCTAACAGATCTACAAGGAAATGGGTGAAGGGAATGCGGTAATTGGCCGCATCAAAGAGGCGAGTGTACAGGCCAATCTTACCCGCTGGAGCCTCAGTTATGAGGTCTCCGACGCCAGGAAGTGAGGGGTGTAGGTTGGTAGGGATGAAATAGTTTGTACAAAAGTGGTTTAATTGGTCTTGGGTTATTACATTCAGCATGGATCCAATGGTAGGGTTGTTTCTGTGAGCCATTACTAAATAAAAGTGTAAGGACGTGGTGTTCTAACCTGTGTGTGAAGGGATCCGTTCGTAATTGGTTCGAGCTAAGAGGAAAGCTTTAATGGCAGAAATGGAGGTTATGACTGTGTGTTTCACACAGCCGTAGGGGTGGCTTATTTATAGGGTTGCCTCGTGGGTCATGACCTGTTGGATGTGTGACACGTGTCTGCCACTATTCTTGATTGTGTGGCTAGGGGGCAAGTGGCAAGTGAAACGTCAGGCGGGACCCACGGGTCACTTCTGACTCAAACGTTTGCACTGCTCAAGGTTCTGACTGTCTGCACTTTTGTCAGTCAACATGTCAGTTGAACAGTTATTAATGTCGGGATATGCGGCTCTTACGTAAGACTTGACATTTAAGGCTATATTTAATTTGTTACGGTCGCCATATGCGGCTGAGATACTGAGGGAATAACTTCCTACGTCAGGTTGCTACGTGCGGCCAATACAAATTCTTGGACAACTTATCATTCCCTAATTTTTTCCTTGGTACGTCCAGGGAGCATCTTGGTAGTCTAGAGGTTACGCCTATGGTTGTAACAACTAGACTGGGGGACATGATGACGTATAGTCCCCAGTCGGGTCATGAACCCGGCCCATGGGTACTACCCGTATCCGGCCCATCACAGATGGGTGGAATAATGTCATTCAGGCTTATGGGCTTGGATGAACAGTGACCGCACACATGTGTGCGGCCCACGGCCCGGTGCGACCGACATAGGGTTAGACAGAATCATATTCTGTCTAGGAATATCTTTATCCCAATGGAGGAGGATATTCACTACCAAAATTAGAAGATAACAATCATTCTAATTCTGATAGTTATCCTTTCCTTGGGGCCGAAGTATCAAGTGGTAGCCCACTAGGGTTCCACTGCCTATAAAAGGAACCCCCAAGGGTTCCACAAAGGTATTACGTTCTACTCTCTCAACTCACATAAACCCTAATCGATTACTTACTCTCACGCCGGAGTCTAATCGTGGGAAACATTCCCACGGTAAGCCTAACGCGTGTTGTTTAGTGTGCAGGATCCCAACCAAACGATTCACTTGGTGCAGGAGCCGGAGCCCAGCCAACCCGAATTAAGCCTAATTCGGGTCTAGCAAGGATCACCCAACTTTTGCATCAACAATTGGGTTTCGTGCCTAACCATGGTTCATTAAAGTCCCATGATTCTTAAAGATAAAGAATCGTTAGGCCAATTATTGAGCCGTGGACAGTGGGTTGGTTGCACAAATTTGGGAAATTTGTTCTAATTCAACAAATCCTAATTTTCTAGTTTAACTTATCATAAAGTTATGCTAAAGTGCAACAAACCTAGAACACACAAAAGGTTCAAGCACGACTTTGACCTAAAAGAGTTAAAAAATATGTTGGAGGTGTGATTATCTAGACAAGGAGTCATGAAATATTTTCGATAATCCATTGATCCTCCATGATTAAATGTTGTTCCCGCTATGATTGTGTGACCCATACATATTGCGTATGTATGTTTGTTTGTAATCGCAGGAACTTATGAAAAACGTTTTTAGATTTAATTAACAATGCAAAAACAATTCTAGGCCATTGACAAAATACTTTGGGGTGTTTTAAAATCAAGCCAACAAGTTTTCAAAAAGACTAATTCTACCCATATTTGGAATTTTCCAATAGGAAATGAAAGACTTGGGAAACAAGAAGAACATAAGAAAAGAAGTACCACGGTTTGAAAAAGTGTCACGGTTCATTAATGGGTTCCACGGTTTTTTAAAGATAAGGAATCGTGGACAATGCCCTTGTTTGAGAAGAAAGGAATGAATCGTGGCCAAAAAGTTTTCGACTCGAACCAAGAACATGTTGACGGGAAAATGTACTTCATGAATCGAGATGTGGGTAAGTTTAATCGTGTTATAGAAGAAATGAATGTGATGAGTGGCGAGAACGATGAGGGATTTATGACGAGGGTTAAAATCGCATTTAAAAAAGCACAAGTTTAAAATTTAGGCACAAGAGCGTTTAGGGATTTTTGAAAGACCAGCACAAGTGAAAAAACCTGATTCGACCCTCACAAGACGAAATCATCTTCGTGTTACCGACTAGGAACCCGAACTTTTCGGACCGGATGCGTTACCTCGTCCGGACGGGTTACATCAGATTTCAAAGAGTCAATGTTCATCCAACTCTACCGCTAGTTCCGGTTTAAACCCAAAAATATTAAAGCGATGATCTAAGAACAATACCATAAAGATCATAAGGCAAGGATGAACGTTATCGAAGCCGAGACCACCTTGAGATTTGAGTTAATGAATTCTCAAACGTTTGAACCGGGCATGAGGGTCTACAAATTGGCACAAGCAATGTGAATCCAATTGATGTGTCTATTGTGACAGCCCAAAAAATGTTATCCGAGCTCGTTATTAACAAATAATTAGTTTTTTTGTCATTTTTTATTTAATATCTTTAATTATTATCTTTTTATTATATATATATATATTTTATTAAATGTAATTGTTTTTTATGAATGAAGATATATTTTTATTAAGTTAGTTTAAATAAAATGAAATGGATCACCCATCATACCATCAAATGTGATGGTATGTGATTTTTTTTTTTACGTTTTACATTTTTTATGACATCACTCACGAGCTTTGACCACTCCTAGCCTTTTTAAAAACTATATATTGCAAATTCATAAACTAGAGTCGTTCTATGATTTGCGATAGCTCTAGGCAATAATAAAAATATCATATTCCCTCGTCTCACTTTAATTGCCCCAAAACATTTTTTTTTATTTTAAGACCGATTCAATGAATCTGGACATTTGTTTATAAAAATGACAAGTTTACTCTATTAAATGCAATAAATGTAACAATTATTTTCTTTTAAAAAATAATTGAGATGGATAAAATCGTAAACTTATTCAAATATAAACATTTAAATTAAGAAAGTAGATAATGTTTTAATATAATCTAAAATAGTAACGAGGTCAATTAAAATTAGGGGTGTTTACGGGTCGGTTCGGTTCGGTTAGTTGAAAGATTTTAACTATCCGGATAATTAATTTTACTACCCGAAACCGAACTGCACTAGGCGGGTAACTTGACATGCGGGTACCCGAAGTGAGCGGTTAGCCCCGGTTCGGTTCGCGGTTAACTATTTTTATGGTTAACTGAAATTTAACCGTATAAAGAATAACATGGTCTAGAATATAATATGTCATTTTAGTATAATCAAATGACATTGAGTAGATAAAAGATATATAAAGGTAATATAATCGAATTTAATCGTATAGTTATTTCGTTTATATATCACGATTACATTAAGAGGGGAGTTATTTTGAATATCATACTTTTCCTTAGATATAAAAGGACCCATCCCGACCATCTATATCATTTCTATCTAATGAATAATACGAGGATTAATGCCCGCGCTTTGCAACGGAGCATTTTTGACACATGCTTATAGAGGGAAGACTTGACATGAGGCAGAAGGTGGTGCTGTGGGAGTAGCGTTTTATGTTAGCGAGTGTGGAAAGCGTTTATGTGGCCACTAACTTAGTGAAACATACAGAACATTTGAAATACATTAAAAATATTATCAGGCTACAAAGAAGAAATGAAATAAGTTTGTGGGAAAGAATAAAAAATAAATGTAGAGAATATCATTTGAAAGATCTTGTGTTAACCCGCTTCACTATTTTCTACATTATAACCTTTGCTGGTGTAATCTTGGGAGCTATCTGAGAGCAGATAGTTTTATAAGCGATTAGCAACACATATTTAAACCATGTAGCATTAACACAGTGAATTTGTTACTCGATGATTGAGAAAATAGTGCGATAAAAAGATATCAACATACTTCATGATATATTTGATCATTCACATGATCCTCACATCGCATACCTCTGAAAAACAACTCCCCACCAGTAAACTGCTTGCCTAGGCAGACATTTAAGGTTACTTCCGAGTCATTCGTATGGAAACCTAGGTTAAGATCTCTATCCACTCCATACACGACCACAAATCCATGATGGGAATCAAGATCAAATCATCCAACATCAACAAATTAAACTGCACAAATTGTTAAAAGAACAGTTAGAAAGTTCATGTCTTTAAAATAGTGTTTTCAGAGATTGTACCTTTTGAGATACGACGTACAAAGTCTTTCATTAGTGTGTCAAGAGTGCCTTCCATACCAAAGTCATCAAGAATAGCACCATAATTGTTCATTGAATTTGGACGCAAAAGTTTAAAATTTGTTTCACGGACCTACTTTTCAAAGTTTTCTACCTAACTAATCAAAATCTGATAAGAAAATGAAAAAAAACTAAACTACATAATGATAACAAATATGACAATGCTAGAAACGGTTATACCCCACTTATCAACATTGCATAGAAATGTGGCTGCAGCATATCAAATTCGTAGATACCTGGCAAAGGCTCAAACATTATGCTTTTTATACTTTCATCTTTGTTAGGATTACTGGGACTAATCAGCAACCGCATCTAATCGCTCAATAGTCTCAACACATGCCAAAACCCTAACAGTTATTCATTCTTGGATATATAATGTTTCCTAAAAAGAGTCCATTGACCCACTTTTGAACCTCTCCATTCATGCTTGAAGCCCAAAGAGTGTTTTTTCATCCATGGGTAGGACACCACTATAAACAAGTATTGCTGAATTTATGTCATCTGTCTGAAGAACATATTGATGGTCTTCGTTACTACCGTTGATGTACACTATTGGTCGATTTATAGGCTCTGGGTTCCCAACAGATCCTAACTGGATGCTCTTCATCCTTTCTCTTATTGCATCTATCCACTATTACTAACTGCAAATCATAAATATCAAAATTAGCATGCAATGAATTTACATGTAAATCACGTTTATGGCTAGCCAATACTAATTTACATGTAAACTTCATGATACATCTACAAAAGCCTTCATGGGAAAATCCATCACACTTCTAATATGGTGTGTTATACATGTTTATAAACGTATTTAAGATTTATCCATCAATCAGATATTAAAAAATTTCATGGCCCGACGGTATAAAAGTTTAAGAAATTTAATATTATATACTGATTACTAAATTAAAGATTGAGCATAAATAAACCTCCAGATTGGAACCTGTCGTTTCCTTGGTCATCTACATGTTGCTGCCTAAAATCTGATTGAACGGGATATGAACCTCCTCTTGAATGCATAACATTAACCGACCTGTCATTCTTGTGATCTTCTTCCTCTTATTAGTTTAGCAGCCATCTGTCAACAAACACAATAACAAAAATGAGGAATAGGAGATGAATGAAAAAAGTGGAAACATCAATGAATTGATTCAGTTTGATCCTGCATATTTACAGAAAGTGATGATTTAATTTTTGGTTTAATTGCTAGGTAAAATATGTTTTGCAACGGTTACATGGTTATTAGATGTGCATATGATTTGGTTATGTACCATCTGGACCGGTTGTACGTGTTTGCATCTGGATTTTACTATAACTCTCAAACATTATAATGATATACATGTTACATACTGCAATTGATTCCTAAGCAAACATAACATATATCCTACACCTACCTTGATTCAAAATAAACACATATGACACCGTAGAAAAGGTAATACCAGAACCTTGTTTTCAAATGTTTTTCACATTTTAAAACTTCAAATCAGTGTCACTATGCACAAAATCAATGTCATTATGCATAAAAAGGTAATACTAGAAGTACAGTGTACAATATGATGTTCATTAGACCTAAAAAATGTCACAATATTTGCACTGCCTATAATTTTAAAAAATGAAGGCTAACCTGGATTTGGCAACCCAAGCGTAAGCCAAACGGTAACCTCTGCATTGATACATCCAACAAAAAAAACTAATGGAAAACAGGAATCAAACGGGACGTCTAGCATAATCTTGTGTGAGATTTGGTGTGAGGGCGGTAAGACTTTGGGAAGAGGAAGCCGTAGAACAATCTTGGCATTGCAGCCTTAGCCAATCTTGGCACCACGTGACCTTGGCATTGCAGTTTTAGCACAATCTTCTTGGTGGTCTTAGCATGGATCAAACAATGGGAGAGCATGATTAGGAGCCACTGAAGTTATAAACGATGTAGATCAAGCAAAATTATAAAACTAATTTTTTACCTTTTAGTTTAAGACGGGTGTACTTTGCTATTCATCTTCGTTGGTTATTCAACACTAAAGCATACTGTGTCTTCGAGGCTCAGATAATTGGCCTTTGAGAAAAGCGTTCGCATTCGACATGGCAGCAAAGTTAATTAGTTGCCCCGCCAAGACTCGAATGTCCCAGCTTTAGTCAAAACCTATTAGTATTCATCACAGCCTCTAATAGTGAATCCCTGACCTGACATGTCATGCTCGGGTAATATACACAGTCCCAATCAGAAAGCCAATGGGTGAAATTAAATCGCATTGTTACTCATCACAGCCTTCACAACACAATCCAACAACTGATTTTAGTTTCCATAGTATAAATGCATAGAAACAACAATATCATCATCCGCTGCCTGCATATATAGCGATAACGAATTGTTCGCTACCCGGCATATATAGCGACAACGAACGACCTGTGGCCTAGATGAAAACCGTAATTTAAAAGTATCATCGCCTTTTACAACGTATACCACCACAAATAAGTGTCACAAAGCTAAGGGACAGTCAATCATGAAAAAACAATCAATTGTATAATACCAATTAATTCTGGCACAATCAAGAACACCACTAAACACTGAGACTCCCATAACCCATAAGGGCTTTCTATCAAGATGTCTGGGTTCATACCATCGTCATAGCCATGTATAAGCCGAACAAAACACCCCTGCAGTTTTGATTATAAAGGGGAAACATGCCACCTAACCTCACCGAGGCCGCCTACCGAGCATCAGCGCCACACATCATGAACGATGGCAATGAAGAAGACGGCGGCAACGAAGAATGATGTGGGTATGTAGTTCAAACCACCAAGAATAAATACCCAAATCATAAAAATGAGATGAAATGAGATTTAATGTCATACAAAATACGATAAACCAACCAAGCTGAAATAGATCAATATGTGTGATGATAACCATCAATAAAAGTAGGGAAAAGTTCAACCAAAACATAAAACTTACTAATCCAGAGGTAAAGAAATCAGCCAAGCATCTAACCCCCCAAAAAATTAGAGTTTCTAGCAAACCCAAAATTCGTATGATTTTAAGCAACCACCACATCATTTAACCATCTAAAAGTTTATATTGATCAAAACCGATCAAAACCATATGGATAAAAACCGATCAAAACCATATGGATAAAAAACGATCAAAATTAGATTGGTTGTAGAGAGAGAGAGAGAGAAAGAGAGCATATTTTTTATTATTGTGAATTAATGAATGGCTGGTATATTTAACCAAGGACAATCTAAGCTTGAAGACTTTTGTGACAACACATCAACGATTATAAATAGGGTTTCTGAAAAGACCCATACATGTGACTCCATTTTTCACCCAACATACGGTTAAGATCTTAGTTTGGGCAATCAATGGCTAGGAGACATTTCAAGGGTTTATCAAACCAACCCATACCTGGTACACCATTTTCCACACAATAGACGGCTAAGATCTGAAGCAACGAAATCGATGGTTGGGGGAGAGTTAAATTCGAGGGTGGAGATGAAGGGCCTTGACAAATGGACGAAGGGGAATGTTTTTTTACTGCTATCCTCACATAACTTTTATTATTGTTTATTCTTGATTTATTCATTCCCCTTAGTGTATTAAAGGGGTAATTAAATATATTTTATTTTTCACATATTTTTTATAATTTAAATATCTCTTAAACCGTTAAGTGTTAAACGAAAATAAATATACCATCGTGACGAGCGTTTAATTATCATTATACTAATATGCACCGTGATATACTTTCGAAGAATTTTTTTTTCGTTTTTTTTCTTGTTGTTAAAATTTACGTGAAATATCATATATGATAATTATGTTTCATCATATATGATACTAGTGTTAAATCATATGGCTGTGTTTGGTAGCAAGCTTTTTGAAGCATTTTGGAGCGGTAAGCGACAAGTGGTTAGCAGTTTGATTTAAAAGCTTGTTTGGTAAGGAGTGACTAGAGTTTTGATATCATACAACTGCTCCTATTTGAAATGCTTGATAGGAGAAGCATTTCACAGATTCTGCTAGCAGTTTGCTTTAAAATTACATATATATCCTCCCTTAGTTTCTTAATAAGTTTGTTATTTCCTTAATCATTTTATGCCTTTTTTTGTAATTTTATAGTTAATAATTACTACTACTGCTCTGTTTACCAAACACTCTTTTTATTAAACAGCTACTGCTTACTGCTCCTACTAACTGCTACTGCTTACTGCCTACTGCTTCTGCTTCTACAACTACTAACTGCTACTGCCTACTGCTATCCTCACATAACTTTTTATTATTGTTTATTCTTGATTTATTCATTCTCCTTAATGTATTAAAGGGGTAATTAAATATATTTTATTTTTCACATATTTTTTATAATTTAAATATCTCTTAAACCGTTAAGTGTTAAACGAAAATAAATATACCATCGTGACGAGCGTTTAATTATCATTATACTAATATGCACCGTGATATACTTTCGAAGAATTTTTTTTTCGTTTTTTTTCTTGTTGTTAAAATTTACGTGAAATATCATATATGATAATTATGTTTCATCATATATGATACTAGTGTTAAATCATATATGATATTGGTTTATATCATATATGATAAGTTATATCATATATGATACTGGTGTTACATAATATCATATGTGATAATTTTCGAAAACGTGAAAAAGCGAAGAAATTTTCTTGTCGAAAGTGTATCATATAACACATATAGAAAGATAATTAAATGCTCTCCATATATGTTTTTTTTTCGCATAACGATTAACGATTTAAAAAATATTAATGTTTGAAAAAAGAGAATGAAAATAGATTTTATATTTAATCTTATCTATAAGATTAAAATGAATTGTAAGGTGAAAATTAGTCTCTTGTTATACAAATAAAGTTTAATATTCAAATGAACTTAAATCTTAATTTTCACACACGAATATTACATAAGCTTACATTAAGACCTAAAAAGTTTTTATAAATTAAAAGTGGTGCAATAAAATGATTAATACTTGAACGATTATTTGAATATTTAGCTAAAAAAAACCATGTATAATATGTACGGTTCGGTTAATCGTGGATTTATAAAAGTAAAAATCAAAACCAACCCGTGATGAGCGGGTTTTTTCGATTTCAGTTTTTTTTTCTTCGGTTTTTCCGGTTTCGTGCTTTTTCGATTTTAGATTGAACGATTTGGTTCGATTCGTCGATTTTTTTGAACACCCCTGATTAAAAATAGGATTGTAAACTCAAAAACATTGATATAAATTTAAATTTACGAAATGTGTAGCCAAAAATATACTCCGTGGCAAAGCTAAACCATAAAGAAACAGAACAAAATGCATGACACACCACAAGTACCACCAATCCACTCCTTCACGCGCAATGCTCCTCAATCCTAGATATTTTCCAACACCAATTCAATCTGAACCGTCGATTACAATTATTCCAACCCCAACACTAATATAAAAATAAATCGCGCTGTTATTATAGGGGTTCAAAAAACCAGATACAGATTCGTCATATCATTTTCTCTCTCCATAATTCACATTGCATTTATTTTTATAAATAAATCCGGTGTTGAATTAGTTGAAGGGAGATAATTATAAATCATGTGTGAAGATTCTAAGGTTAATTCGCCTTCTGTTGTTTCCGTTCAAGGTTTGTTTGTTCATTTTTTTCGATTCACATTTTCGCCTTTTTATCATATGATTTATGTTTATATATTTATTTGATGATTATTATGTTTTTTTTTATGTTTTGATTGTAATTAGATTAGTTTTTTTTTTCAATGCTGTTTTTTTAGTTGTGTCCGGATCTGTGTTTCTGGTATGACGCGTCGCGTGCAAGTGGTGCCGTTGCACCGCGTTTATAAATACGTATAATATTAAACATATACGAGCTATATAAATAATTTCTATTTAGGTGCTTACGAGTTACGACTGTCTACGTCTTAGTGTTATGTTGATAATTGTTATGGTTGATCAGGAATCAGATCTGAATATTTTGAAATATTCCGCAACTAGATGATATGATTTTTTCTGTGAAAGGTTTGGTAACTTTTTCTATAAAAAGCTAAATAATTGTTTATTGTTTATAACATAAATGGAAAAAATACTATTAGTTGATTTAGATATTGTAGCTACCCTTGTGACACATCTTTTCATCTTTAGAATATCCATATATCGAATAAAATATATTAGTATTAGTTTGATGGCAAATTGTGGTATCTCTACATATAGTCGGCATAAGTTTATGATTCATAGGAAATTAGGAATATGCGAACCAAAGGGATTGTGTCTCAATGGTACCCCAAGTTGTGTGTGAAGCTCCCCTACCAAATTGTTGTGGGTTCAAGTCCTGCTTAGGACATTTACGAGATAGATTCGTGGTTTATATAATGTGAGATAATTAGTTGCCTTTCTAATTTTTTTTTTAGGGATATGCGATTTTTGAGTCATATATTTACAATCAATGATTTATGTTTATATGCGTAGACTTTAGTTTCTTGACTTCGGAAGGATTAACATTAACTAAATAGTGGCTTGAAATATAGGCCATTTATACCCAATAATTGATGCTCAAATGTGTGGCTTAAATGTAGGAGATGAGTTAAGGTGAAAAGAGACCAGATGGTCCTAACTCTACCTAATATCGTATTAGTATTAACTGTAAGTGGTTTAGGTATTACCCCACCATGTGTGTTTGTACCAAGTTTGTGGCTTTTGTTGGCGTAGTAAATACAAGATGAACAGACAGTTGTGTACTACAAACCTATTGTTTGATTACTGACATATATTGCCTCCATAATTACTGTAGTATATAGGAGCAAGTATCAAATTGTTTTCTATTATGCTTTAAATTTGGTGGTTCTCGACTTAATCATATAGGTGGTAACATGACCAACATCATTGGCTTTAAATTCTGCAGTTTCCTTTGCTTTTTCTAATAAAAATTTATGAACCAGAATCCCTGCAAGATTTAGCTTGATGGTACTTGACTCTCTGTTTCGTGTTACTACTTTTGGAGAACTGATAATCCAAAGTAAATTAACTAGTTTCGGCAAATGGTCTTGCATGTGGCATGTTGAAAAATATATCTAAATTCGCGAGGGTCTTTTTCATATCTTGCTGTCAAGTTACTTGCTATATTTTAATGTCGATATAGAACCGTCGGGCCTGCTAAGTCATTAGCCCTTTCATTAAATATTCACATGCCACTACTATTGCTTGTCAAGATGCGTCTCTTTTTCAAATATGATATCTATGTCCGTTTGCTGGCGCAATTATTGATATTACTATTTTGCCTTTAATTAAGTCAAAAGGGACCCTTGATGCTGGAATTTGAACTTATTTTCCATATTATGTACCCTTAAACTGTATGCTTGATTAATATTTTATTAATTTTATGTGCGTTGCATTTTTTGTTAATTTTCTATTTTACAATCACGGGAAAACAATTATTAGTAAATCTGTGGGACCTTAGCATGATGATATGACGAATATGCGGTTTTTTTTTTGGCTATTAATTCTTTGGTCTTTTTCATGTTTAGTAGTATGTAACTTTTGCACTTTGAATCATAAGTCGCAAAGTCGCAAGCAAATATAATGTTTCACTTAACATATATGTCATGCATAATGCTAACATCTCAAACCAACCCATGATAGAAGCATCCTAGATACAACACACCAACCATAGGACTACATGAGATACACAAACCTTATTGGAAATAATGTTATTGTTAGGCATACAAGGGGTTCCCTTTATATGACATTTCTATGTTTTTGGCGAGTTTTATTAAACGTAAACTCAAATTTATGCCTAAAGCAATGAAATTTCCTGCCATATATAGTGCGTGACTGACATTTAATGATGCAAATATAGAAAGCGGAAACATCTGTTCCGATCCATTAGCTAATTTTGTTTTACTATATTCATTTGGCTATTACTAAAAAATATCAAAGCTGATGATCAGTTCTTTATTAGATACGAGTTCTTAAATCTAACTGTAAATATATGAAATTTAACCTTGTACTTTGTACATATTTGCAGTTTTGAATTCAACAGCTGATGGAAAGAAGTACATTACATCTGAGGAGTTACAGAAGCACAATAAGGCTAACGACCTATGGATCTCGATTCAGGGCAAAGTGTACAATGTTACAGAGTGGGCCAAAATACACCCTGGTGGGGACATTCCGCTTATGAATCTTGCTGGTCAGGATGTAACAGATGCCTTTATCGCTTTCCATCCGGGCTCAGCATGGCAACATCTTAATAAACTCTTTACCGGGTATCACTTGAAAGATTACCAAGTTTCAGAAGTCTCAAAGGATTATAGAAAGCTTGCTTCCGAGTTTGCAAAAGCGGGGATGTTTGAAAAGAAAGGACACGGCGTGATTTACTCACTTTGTTTCGTATCTTTGCTTCTCTCTGCTTGTGTATACGGGGTATTATATTCTACTAGTTTCTGGGTTCATATGTTGGCTGGTGCAGTCTTGGGGTTAGCCTGGATGCAAATCGCGTATTTAGGTCATGATGCTGGACATTATCAGATGATGGCGACTCGTGGGTGGAACAAATTTGCAGGTATCTTTATAGGGAACTGTATAACAGGAATAAGTATAGCATGGTGGAAATGGACACATAACGCTCATCACATTGCATGTAACAGTCTTGATTATGATCCTGATCTTCAGCACTTGCCAATGTTAGCGGTCTCTAATAAATTGTTCAACTCGTTGACATCTGTTTTCTATGGGAGACAATTGACATTTGACCCGTTGGCTCGGTTCTTCGTGAGCTACCAACATTACTCATATTACCCAATCATGTGTGTTGCGAGGGTTAACCTTTATCTACAAACAATTCTATTGCTCATCTCCAAGAGGAGAATTCCTGACCGAGGGTTGAACATTCTTGGGACTCTCATCTTTTGGACTTGGTTCCCTCTCCTTGTGTCATGCCTACCTAACTGGCCAGAACGAGTCGCGTTTGTATTGGTTAGCTTTTGTGTCACGGGAATTCAACACGTTCAGTTTACATTGAACCACTTTGCAGCTAACGTGTACGTAGGTCCACCGACCGGGAACGATTGGTTTGAGAAGCAGACCAATGGGACAATTGATATTTCGTGCTCGTCTTACATGGACTGGTTCTTTGGTGGTTTGCAGTTCCAACTCGAGCACCATTTGTTTCCAAGGTTACCTCGATGCCATTTGAGGTCTATTTCTCCTATTGTTAAAGAACTTTGCAAGAAACACAATTTGCCTTACACAAGCCTATCATTCTACGATGCCAATGTAACTACACTTAAAACACTCCGAACAGCGGCTCTGCAGGCTCGTGATCTTACAAACCCAGCTCCTCAGAACTTACTATGGGAAGCTTTTAACACTCATGGTTGAGTGATGCCCATCTTATCTGGTACTCTTCTTGAGTCTTGACGTTTCTCGGCACTTATTTTGTATTTCTAATACTAATATGGATCATGTTAATTTTTAGATTTTATTATAATAGACGGGTATGTTTTTTCTCTCCTTATTAGTGTGATGCTGATGTTAGTCTTGAAGGTGTACTTTCTTCTTTCGTTGTCGAATTGTGGATCTCATTGAGACCAGTAGTGAAAATATTACTATGTTGTTCAGTTTTTGTTTTATTGACTATTGAACCACTATTAACTTAGCGCATTTTACATTTGTACATACTTGTGCATACTTACTGACCCAGCAACTGTTAAAACGTAATACTCCGTATATTTTTTTTTAAATTTGCATTTTTTTGGTCCATCTTTTCCCTGCTATCATTATCAGCACCGAAGGATGTGGGGGGCTCCTTTGGCAGCCCAAACCAAACTATTGCATTTGGCAGCTTTACTGCTTTACAAGATGCGGTTTACTTGGTTAAGTATTGTAGGTTCTTGTTTGTTGTTATTGAGTCATTCGAATAGACAGTTAGATAATAAGTTATTATATTCCCATTAAGACAATAAAGAAGGTCGATATAACCAAGAATGTAGTAGGAATCTCAGAATGGCTTCATTACTTACCTTATTCCACACTCTTTCTGAACACTATTGACTTTTCCAGCCGTTTTGGCCATTTATTATTATCTAAGTAGGAATCTCATCTTACTCTTGTATATTGTTTTTGCACAAAAAGGTTGTCTTTTGTAACTGATCGATCACTGGATTCTTACAATCATGTAAGAACTTATCGTACATAACTGATTTGTTGAGTATCAGAGGGATGGGAGCTAGCTCAAATATAAATAGTCACCCATGATGGAACCTTACCTTGACGCCTGGTATTTCATCAAGTCTCAAAATCAAGTAAAAGTACATCATTCGAGCTTGGTAGTTCATCAAGTCTCAAGATCAAGTAAAAGTACATCATCCGAACTTGAAACCTTAATGCAGTTGGAGGTCGAGTTTAATTCTTAGTGGACTTATCACGCATTATGTATTAGAGTGTTTAGTTACAGGGGCATTTTTTATTAGCCACAAATCTGAATGTAGAATGGGGCCACTTCGAAGGAGGTCAAGAGCTTGGCTCTGAAACATTCTGAGAAACCAAGATGCAGACCCATGGCCAAGTCTATGGTCTAAGGAATCCAGAGAACACCAAGTTCTTAACTTGAAAGTCTTCAAAAGAAGACTATCAGATACGAGTAATATATTTTGAAACAAATTATGATCTAGTTCAGCTTTAGAATAAGGGGTTGTTTCTTTTCTTAGAGACTAATTAAATAGAAAGAGGGTATTTTTTTATTTTTTTTTAGAACGGCAAATGTTAGTGGTTAGTAGGTCAAGTCGTGCAATGACATCCAAGCGGAAGAATGTCTTTTTCGAACCCTCGCCTAGTTGAGTTAGACTCCTTATCCGCTTCGCCTGAAAGGCCCTTGGGTCTTGAACCCAAGACCTCCAAGAAACCTTCCCCATGGAAACCACTTAGTAGAACCTTGGTAGCCAACTGAACTAAGCCAGTTGGTTAAATAGAAAGACGGTATTGTTCACAACTTTACATAGCCATGTGGTCGATGTTCTGTTAAAAGGTTTGTGCTCTCCTAGAAGGGTAAAAGAAGCTTTCCAGTGCAGTTTACAGATTTTAGAACAGTGGAGGTATCTAACTAAAACAAGTCTTCGTGTTTTAGAAAAGTGTTTGATTAAAATAGGCGATGAGGGTAAGTTAAGGAAAATTAATGAGATAATTAAGAAAATAGAAAATGCTATGCCAATATCAGAAAGACATGATGCAGACATGCAGTTGGTGTTTCTAGCCTCGATAAGGACCGTGTAGTGTCGATATATAATTTCATCCAAGAGTTGCGTGTCCTTATGACTTTCAGATTCTTGAAGAGGGCTGGTTGTCGATTTTTGGTGATAGATTCTGATGAAGAGGCTTGTTTGTTGTCTGTCCCATTAACTTTCTGTTTTTTTTGGTGTAAAAATCAACTGTATCTTCCTTAGATCCGTTGCACAGGGAAAGAAGCACAGAGCCACAAAGTGAAGGTACAATAGTAGAGCTCCTGAGATTAAACAAATATTATTCTTCGAAGGTGCTTATTGGATTGTTTGCTTGCATCTTTTTACAACAGATAAGCAGCTGAGAGTGTTTGAAATTGCTTATCCAAGGTGCGTATTTGGGGCTGAAATAAGCAGTTGGTTGCGTCTTGCTTATTCCCACGTTTTAATCTGGTTATTTCAAATAACATAAGACTTGTTATTTTGTATTATATAGATGTACTAGTAAAGAACTAGAAGCCATACTGTTAGATTACAAAAATACAAAATAGATAGATGCGGTAAACTCGGGCTACATAGCCAATTAAACAAATTGATACTATCACTTTTGTTGCCTGCACTGATAAAAATTGTTGCTGTATTTTTTTGTCTACTGAAACAAAGAGAAGAATAACCGTGTTAAAAAAAGTTATATCTAAGTAGTATGTTACTTCATATGACGATCGGGTGACACAAAAGTCTCAATGTATCCAACATCGTTGACTAACCTAAGATGAAAATTATCCACTCTAGCGCTTGTATACAACTCATAGTCGTCATAGATGTTGCCTTTGTCTTTGCCGCGTTTGTCTTTGATGTGCTTTTCTTTTAGATTTACTTCATAAATACAACGCTCCTTATTAACATGATGTATCATGAGCCAGTTTCCGTTCTTCATTAAGTGGAATGGACGCAGATAGGGAATAATATAATCATGCGGCTTTAGTTGATAATTTACCACTTCTTTCAAATTTTCATATTCATCCAACTTCCACAGCTTGATACAGGTCCTTTCAAAGCCACTTGTCTCAGTGTCATACTTGACACAAACATGAAGGTAACCTCGTTGAACCATAATAGCCGCTTTATAATTGAGAACCGTTTGATCATTGAGAACATGAACATGTGGAGTTTCTATCATTGAGAAGCGTTCAGTTTTTGTGTCAAACCTTATAATTGAAACTAAGCGTCCAGATGAGTTTTCTATTAAAAAGTAGAGATTTTCATTCAAAAAAGTACCAGGAGTCGAACATCCATCATGAAACATATATGTAAACACTGATCTATCTTCATAAAAGTACCTGGCGTCTACTCTTCTCCACGAGTCAGATATCAACGAGTATATGAAAACACTGTTATATCTTGTTATAATTAGAAACTTGTAGTCGTCTTCAAAAGAATTGTAATATAATCTGTAAGTTGATGACGAATACTCAATATTGTAGCATACCATGGGAAGATTTGATTTGGACAACCTCTTATACTCAATTGTCACAGGGTTATATAATATTATTTCAGAGTAATGAAGAGCTTGCTTACGCTGTATTATGCCCAAACATACTAAACCATGAAAAGATGCGAGAATATGAATATCGTGAGGAGGAGTACTGCCTTCGAATGGTGGTAAAGGACGACTGCTTGGAGCTAAACCATTATCGTTCGGTGGTGGTGCTTCACAGTCGATTCTGTGTAACTCGAATGATGTTTTGGTTTTAGACAAGACCAGAAGTTGAAGGTTGTTTTTATGGTCGTTTACGTGCAGGCGGTTATGCTTGGTTTGAAACATATCCGACGTAAGGAACGAGCGCCAATCTTTCGAAACACACTTGAAACGACAAACAGATTTGGCTGGAATTATTGGTAGTATGTGGTTGAATACGATGTCATGTGGAACATGTACCCCCCATCGTCGATCTCTTTGGTTTAGGTTTCAGTATCGGGTTTAGAAAAATTGTATATATCTATATACTATATAAAACATTTAACCCTTTTTCTAAAATTAGAAGTCTTAAAAATTAAGCCTCAAACATTTCTTATAATAGAAAGATTTATTTTTTGCTAAGAAATTAATACATATTAAACGTCTAGAAATAATTGTAATTAAATAGAGTTTTGTAACGGAAACTTTAAATGTTAATAAGTACTATTCGAAGTTAAAACAAAAAATTAATGTCTCCATAATGCTGTAACTTAATTCATAAAATCATTTTTCAAACCCATTGTCTAACAACTTGATGGAAACAATTAACTTTTTAGTATATAAAGTCTTAAAAAATCTTAAAACACGGATGTAAAATATTTAGAAACAAAACCCTCGCTCTCTCTCAATCACCACCCGTTGTTGCCAACTTTGAGGTGCCAAAAAAAATGGTCGTTGTCTCTGTAAATGATACAGTAATGGTGGTTTCCTGGTTTAGCTAAATCCACAAATTTAGTCATCGGCTACCCGCCGCCGCATTGCGCGGGTAGCCGGCTAGTACAGTAATAAAGGGTGTAAAACAAGTATGTTAATTGAGTTGGCCACTAAGGAAACTTTGAGGAGATGCTTTTGGGAGGTTTTAGGTCCGACTCTCACCTTAAAATAATTAGAAGCAAAAGTAAAGGTGATCATAAAATAAAAAATAAAAAAATACGCATCAAAAAACCGCCTCAATTGAAAAACCGAAGAAAAACCGAAAAAGTGGTTTCCACTTTAAAAAAAACGAATGTTAAGGTGGTTTTTAGTTGCGTGTATTAAACCTAATCAAAAAAATCAGCCCGCCTCATTTTGGTCTACAAACTACATATTTTTATTAAGTATCTTTTTATAGTTATCGATATTCATAATATATTTAATTGTTGGTTATTTTGTTTAAATATATAATTTTATAAAAGATAATAAAATAATTGATTCTGATTTTTTTTCACTTAAACTTTTTAAAATTTATGATTGTTATAATATTATTCTCATTATAATTTTTTGTTTTACTTATTTTGATTGTAGCTAATGTTGCTAACTGCAAACTTATGTTGTTCTTAAAACTTACAATCTTATTCAAATGAAAGTATTTTATTCAATTGAAACTGTTATTGTTGGATTGATTATTAATTTAATGCGGTTTTGTGCAAATATGAAACCGATTGCGTAAATTGAAAAGAGAAAAAAACTAAATAAACTGAAATTGAACTGCTACATTGAAAAAACCGAAAACTACATTTTAAAAAACTAAAATCAAATGGTTTACGATTGATGTTAAAAAAAATGGTTTACGATTTGCAAAAAAAGCAAAATTTGCGATTTAATTTTTTGTTTTAGCATAAAACCGCTCATGCTCACCCTTAAGCGAAAATGAGATTTATCCTTAAAGCAAACGTGAAACTTACGTGCCGTTATAAGCTCGATTTACTTACTAATTTCGTAAAAATAAAATAAAAAATAATAATAAATAAAAACAGTATAAGATGACATGATAAAAAAAACCTTTTAATCCACCTAAGCACACTATGTGAACCTTTAATCCACGTTTTGAACCTTCTTTATCTTACGTGTAGAAACTAGAAGAGGGGGGGGGGGGGGGGGGGGGGGGGTTGAATAGTTTCTTATATTTACTTGTTAAATGATGGTTTTCAAAAAATCATTTTTCTAAAAAAACTTAGACTTAAGGAAATAAGTGAAATCTTCTTATGCACAATATGAACAATGATAGTGTAATATAAAACTAATACTAACTAATGTATATGCACAAAGAATAAAGAATGTAAAGAGTTAAGGGTAAAGAAAGATCAAACCAAACACCAAGGATTTATAGTGGTTCGGCAACGAAGCTCACTCCTCGTTCCTACTCCACTCCTCGAGTACTCCTTACTCGAGAGTGCACTACACAACAAGCTCCTTATGGTGGAGAAAACCGTACACGTCGCTTAACCAATTTCCGACTCTAAGCTAAAAGTCGAGCCCTAATCGTAGCTAGGACCAATCTACACAACTATACTTAGTACATATACAACTTTCAAATAGACACAACTACTTGGATCTTCACAACTATTACACAACAACAAATGTATAAAATTTGATCTTCAAAGGATATTTGGTGGTGGACTCAACACTTCACAATGATAGTGTTCTTCTCTTTGCACTTGAAGAGGAAGGGATGGATGAGATAGATTCACTTCTAAACAAGTAGTAATCAATCAAATGATCAAGGATTTGAGTGATTTAAGAAGTATGTTTGAATCTGGAAATTTGTGTGCAAAAGAGGTGGATTGAAAATGTGAGAAAGGTCCACTATTTATAGGACAAAGGGCCAACAGCTATATCTGCCCGCGGTTCCTTATCTTAGCCGGCGGTACCTTATCGATAAGGAACCGCCTAGGCACTAAGGAACCGCCGGACTAGACTCCGCTCCCTTTTTGTCCTTTAGTGGTGGAGGTCATATCTGATTATAAAAATATCCAGAAAGGATATTCCAAATCAAAAGGAATATGCCATTTTCAAATTTTCAAATATTTAATTTAATAAAACATTTTCTTAAAAAGAAATTTTAATTAAAAACTTGTCACACTTAATAAAAAGTGAGTTTTAAGAAAAGATTAAATCACTTGATCACTTGATTAAGGTTAGTACTTGTTTATTCATACCTTAAGTGAAAATGGGTAAAATGAAAAATACTTGAACTCAAGAATTCGTTTTTCGTTATTTTCGTAAATGCTTGTTTTTACATATTGTCGTAATCAAAACTAAGCAAGACCGAAAAATGCAAGTAACGTTTTTAGGCATTATTGCATTAACAATCTCCCCCTTTTTGATTCCGACAATACATAAACTCAATCACACAAAAAACAAGATTTTCAAAGACGAGTTTATTCATTTCTCCCCCTTTGTCGAAGCAAAAAGGTTGCACAAGTCGGTGTTGAAGAGACGGACTTTGCAAAGACTCCCCCTTGGTGCTTACTCCCCCTCGCTTGGGGCACCGAGGAATCGAGATATGGTGACAAGCTACATAGAAGGGTTAGTTGAACAAAAGAAACAACCAACAAGATATAGCTAAAGGTCACACAAAAAAAGAGAAGAAAACACAAAGACTTAGATCCAAGTGAAGTCATATAAAAAGAGTCATACAAAGATGTATGAAAGAAGAAACAAGCCAAAAGCATAAATCTAATCCTAGTTAATCTAGAATTCTAAGATTTGCTTGAATAAAGTGTCTTGTGGATAAGCAACCAATGCTTATATGAAAGACATGGTAGTGGCGGAATGTGGTGGTGGCTTGGTGGAGATCTCATAATCAAAGTGAAGAGGAGGCTTGATTAAGAGACTCTTGATGTAGCTCAACTCCTCATAGATGTGTGCCATAGGAAGATGTTGATATTGACAAAAATGACAATATGTCCCATGGTGCATGACATTATCATGAGAAGGAGGAAGAACACTCAAGGGTGGTGGTGGAAGAAAAGATGTTCCACAATCAACATTCTTGGTAGGAGAGATGTGATTAAGAGTGTTCTTGGGTGAATTTGGATTGAAAGTGTTCTTGGGTGAGTTGGGATTGAAAGGAATTGGGGAGAATGGAGGAGAATCAAGGCTTTCATTAGGAGAGTAAGACATTTTGGGATGTGAAGTAAGGCAAAATGCTTATGGTTTAATAGGGAAGGCTAAAGGTATTTTTGGGGTGGTCAAAGGGTTGAAGCAAAGATTCTAAAAAATGTTGGAACAAATTTGGAATTTCAAAAATACCCGAAAAAAGAGGAAGCACTGTACGCGGTTCCTTATTGCTTCTGGCGGTTCCTTATTGATAAGGAACCGCGGTTCATATATGGAACCGCCTACAGTGGTTGATTTTTGGTGGTGAAGGAAGATTTTTCAGCAAATCTTATTTTTCTAGTCTACATTATCATAGGGATATGCTTAAAAGCAAAGATAGACAAAGAGAACACATACTAACTCACCAAAAAGAGATTGACCAAAATACATGGATTTTAAAAATCGATGTAGGAGGTGTGTAATACAAGACCTTAAGTCATGACACAATGATCCTCCATGATTCTATCTTGTTCTTGCTATGTTTGAGAGAATCATACATATGAATTATGTAAGCTCGAGATTAATAGCAAGAATCTATGAAAAACGTTTTTAGATTGAATTAACAATGTCAAAACATTTCTTAACCATTTTCGAAAGAGACTTTGAGGATTTTGAAAAGGAGAAGAGAAGACTTTCAAGAAGAGTTTAGGAGACTTAAAGACTCAAAGTGTTAAAAGCTCAATGGAAAGTAAGAGACTCAATAAAGGAAAGCAATTAATGAATATGTTCCATTAATCCTAGACCTAGACGCAAGTAATTAAAAGGTTCCATCTTAAGTGGCTTAGTGAAGATGTCGGCTAAGTTATCCTCGGAGGATACCTTCTCAATTGAAATGTTCCCCTTTTGAACATTATCCCTAAGAAAATGGTGACGAATTTCTCTGTGCCTGGTTCGCGAATGTTGCACGGGATTCTTGCTAAGGTCTATAGCACCCTTATTGTCACACATGATGGGAACATCATCAAGACAAATCCCGAAATCAACAAGCGCTTGCTTCATCCATAGAGCTTGTTGGCATGCTTTTCCGGCACTCACATACTCGGCTTCCGTGTTGGATATCGTAAGAGCGGTTTGTTTCTTGGAGAACCAAGAAGTTAAACAACAACCCATGAAGGTACAAACACCACTAGTGATTTTCCCTTCCACATAGTCTCCCGCATGATCCGAGTCCGCGTAGACAATGGTTTCTACGCCGGTCCCTTTAAGATACCATAATCCTAAATGTATAGTGCCCTTAATGTATCGGAAGATACGCTTAACCGCTTCAAGGTGAGAGGTTTTGGGAGCCTCTTGGAAGCGAGCACAAAGGCAAACACTAAACATGATATCCGGTCGACTTGCCGTTAGGTACAACAAACTACCAATCATACCTCTATATTTGGTGTTGTCTACCGACTCACAATCATCTTCTACGGTGAGTTTAGTATCCGAGGCCATAGGGGTCTTCATTGGTCTAGATTCTTCTAATCCAAATTTCTTTAGCATTTCTTTAGCGTACTTAGATTGACTAAAGAAAATACCATCGTCCATTTGTTTAATTTGGAGTCCTAAAAAGAAGTTAAGTTCTCCCATCATACTCATTTCGAACTCATCATGCATGATTTTGGCAAAGTCATCACACAATTCTTGACAAGTTGAGCCAAATATAATGTCATCAACATATATTTGCACGATTTTGAGGTGAGAACCTTTCTTCTTTGTAAAGAGAGTGTTGTCTACCATTCCCATGGTATACTCATGTTTAACAAGAAACGCTTTAAGTCTATCATACCAAGCTTTGGGTGCTTGTTTAAGACCATAAAGTGCCTTCTTAAGCTTATAAACATGATCCGGTTTCTCAAAATTAATGAAGCCGGGAGGTTGAGCCACATATACCTCCTCATTGATCAAACCGTTAAGAAACGCACTATTTACATCCATTTGTTGAAGCTTAATATCTAAGGCACAAGCGTATGCTAAAAGGATTCTAATGGATTCTAATCTAGCTATCGGTGCATATGTCTCGTCATAATCAATCCCTTCTTGTTGATTATAGCCTTGTGCTACAAGTCTAGCTTTGTTACGAGACACACCACCATTTTCATCTAGCTTATTCCTATATACCCATTTGGTTCCTATAATGGTAGAACTTCTAGGTGGAGGAACAAGTTCCCAAACATCATTAGCAACGAATTGATTCAATTCTTCTTGCATCACAATGACCCAACTCTCATCCGTCAAAGCTTCTTTAACATTCTCTGGTTCAATCAAGGAGACGAAACAAAAGAAGTTACTTTGGTTTTGGACTTGAGATCTTAGGGTCCTTTGATTTAAGTCACCAATGATGTTATTGAGAGTATGATCCTTAGACTCCTTAATGTTTACTTCCTTTTCAACACTAAGGTCTTCAACTCCTATTTTTCTAACCTCTTTGGCTCTAACTACTTCTACTTCATCCAAGTCATCATCAACCAATGGTGGTGTCTTGGTTAAAGGAGGGGTTTCATCAAAAGTCACGTTAAGTGATTCTTCAATTACGCCCGAGGTTCTGTTAAGGACTATGCAGGCTTTGCTAGTTTGGGAATAACCTAAAAAGATACCTTCGTAAGACTTTGGGTCAAACTTGGTAAGGTAGTCTTTGGTGTTGAGGATAAAGCACTTGCTTCCAAACACCCTAAAGTATTCCAATGAGGGTTTCTTACCTTTAAGAATCTCATAGGGGGTCTTTCCTAGAAAAGGTCAAATAAGAATTCGGTTGAGAATATAAGTCGATGTGTCCACGACATTGCACCAAAACTTTTGAGGCAAAGATTGTTCGTTTAACATCGTTCTACTCATCTCTTGGATGGTCCTATTCTTCCTTTCAACTACCCCATTTGATTGTGGAGTGCGAGGAGCCGAGAAGTTATGGGTAATACCATGAGCTTCACAAAAGGCACTAAATTGCACTTCATTATCAAATTCCCTACCATGATCCGTCCTAATAGAGACAATCGGACATCCTAGTTGATTTTGAATTCTTCGACTAAAGATTTTGAAATGATCGAAAGCTTTATTCTTAGATGCCAAAAATCTAGTCCAAGTGAATCTAGAGTAGTCATCAACTATAACTAGGGTATAAAGGTTACCTCCATAACTCCGTATGGCGGTAGGTCCAAAAAGAGATCCATATGTAGGAGTTCTAAGCACCGAGAGGTTGAAACCAAATTCTTGGCTTTGTGACTTGAGTGAACTTGCTTTCCAACTTTGCAAGCATCACAAAAGTGACTATCAAACTTCATCTTAGGGAGGTGTCTTACCAACTCCTTAGAGACTAAAGATTGAATTAGACGCATATTAGCGTAACCTAATCTCCTATGCCAAAGAGTAGAACTATCATCTATAGTCGCAAGACATATGTTGTCTTTTGACTTCTTATTGACCTTCATGACATAAAGCCCATGTTTTCTAACAACTTTTCCAATGACCTTTCCATCTTTTACGATTTCACTATCATTTTCCGAAAAGATGACCGTACACTTATTGTCACAGATTTGACCTATGCTTAAAAGGTTAAATCCTAAATTATCTACGTGCTCAACATTTTCAATAGTCATGGAGTCAAGAGAAACCGTACCTTTGCCAATGATATTACCACGTAGACTACTAGCGAATGTGACGTTACCTCCATCATATGCTTTGTACCGTAAGAACAAACTTCGATTACCCGTCATGTGTTTAGAACAACCACTATCCTTAATCCACTTGTCGGGTTCCAAATCAATTCCCAAGCATATCTAGGTAACAACATACACGATCAAACATTTGGTCCCCAATATCTCATGGGTCCAAAATTGTTAGTTCCAAACATCCCTTGCATTTGGTTGGGATGCATGAATTGAGGAGGGTTTCCCCATGGGGAACAAAATGGAGGAGGATAATAATTCATATAACCATTTTGTTGTTTATTATTTCTCCTAGGTGTATTTGATCTTGGTTTAGAGTTATGGTCATTCCTTCTAGGTGTTGGAGTTTTACTTCTAGGTCGTGAATTGTTTTGACTATCTCTTCTAGGTGTTGTCGTTCTACTTCTAGGCCTAGACTCATTGCGTACTCTTGGTAGAGTAGAAGATGGTCTTAATAAACTTCTATTTCCCATTAGAGGTTTACTCAAAGGCTTATAGAACTTATCAACGGCATTGTCGTTAAGTATGGGTAATTTCACTTTGTTAACAATAAGATGCTTAGGATGTTCACCTAAATTTGACTTTTCAAAAAGTTCAGGATTTTCATCAAAAATGCTTTCTATCGGACTTGTTTAGGTTCACTAGTTGATGCTTCATCTGAGTTAAAACCTACACCAAGTCTTTCCTTAGAATGAATTTGTTTGTTTAACATATCATTAAGAGCACTAGTACCTTTCATGAACTTTTCCAGTTTAATGGAGGTGCTCTTGAGATCTTCATTCTCCAACCTAAGTTTCTCACAACTTAAGCAACCTATATCAACTTCTTTATTTTTCTCAAGCTTGCCTAATTTTTCCCTAAGTTCATTAATCTCATTTTCAAGCTTAGTTTTAGTTGATTTTAGTGTTTTGTTCTTTTCTATGAATTTAAGGCTAAGTTTGTGTAAATTGTCATATTGGCCTTCTAATTCAATATCATCTAAGGTGGAGCTATCATTGCTATAATATTCGGTTTCGGAATGTACCTCTTTAGAAGTGTGAGCCATGAGACATTTCTCCTCTTTGGGGTTGTCATCAACATCTTCACCGCTATCGCTCCAAGAACCATTAACGAATGCCGTGTGATTCTTATCGCGTGAAGGCTTTGGACACTCATTAATGAAATGATTTGGATCACCACATCTAAAGCAATTCCTATCACCCTTTTCGTTCTTGGCAAACCGATTCTTTAAGAATGGTTTCTTGTCATTGTTGGGTTGCCTCACGTGTTGACCTCGTCTTTTGAAGAACCTCTTGAAATCTCTCACCGCCAATGCATACTCCTCGTCATCACTATCCGAGGAACTATCATGATCGCTTTGTGCCTTCTTGGCTTTGAGTGCAAGAGACTTCCTTTCACTCTTGGTCTTTACCAATTCCGAGTCCTTCAAAATTATCATCTCATGAACCTTCAAGTTGCCTATGAGTTCATCGAGTGATAAAGTTGAGAGATATTTCGATTCTTCGATCGCCGTGACTTTTGCTCTCCACTTTGGATTTAAGGCCCTTAGAAACTTCCTAACATTGTTCTTGCTAGAAAAACCTTCATCAAGTGCTTTTAGACTAGTAATAATAGTGTTAAATCTAGCAAAAGCACTATCAATAGCTTCATCTTCTAAGATGAAAAATTGTTCATACTGTTGGACAAGAAGATCGATTTTGCTTTCTTTGACTTGGCTATTACCTTGGTGGGTTACTAAAAGAGTGTTCCAAATATCTTTAGCGGTTTCACACATAAAAATCATTTCATACTCTTTCTTAGGTAAAGCATTATAAATCACCATTTTAGCCTCATTATTTTTTGAAAGTTTCTTTTTAGTATCATCATTAGCTTTGTCAAAAGTGACCAATTACTTTGTTTTAGAAACTTCATTAAATTGATAAGGTAAAAAATCACCATTGGTAATAACATGCCAAAGATCTAAATCTTTTGATTTCACATAAGTCTCAAATCTAATTTTCCAATAAATAAAACTATCGGTTTCAAAAAGTGGTGGTCTTTGCATAGATTTCCCTTCTAGGTACTTGTTGGAATCCATAGATCGATTCAAGTTTTAAAATACAATATACTTTAAAAATACTTGAGCAACCCGCTCTGATACCAATTGTAGAAACTAGAAGGGGGGGGGTTGAATAGTTTCTTATATTTACTTGTTAAATGATGGTTTTAAAAAAATCATTTTTCTCAAAAAACTTAGACTTAAGGAAATAAGTGAAATCTTCTTATGCACAATATGAACAATGATAGTGTAACATAAAACTAATACTAACTAATGTATATGCACAAAGAATAAAGAATGTAAAGAGTTAAGGGTAAAGAAGATCAAACCAAACACCAAGGATTTATAGTGGTTCGACAACGAAGCTCACTCCTCGTTCCTACTCCACTCCTCGAGTACTCCTTACTCGAGAGTTCACTACACAACAAGATCCTTATGGTGGAGAAAACCGTACACGTCGCTTAACCAATTTCTGACTCTAAGCCAAAAAAGCTAAGACCAATCTACACAACTATACTTAGTACATACACAACTTCTAAATAGACACAACTACTTGGATCTTCACAACTATTACACAACAACAAATGTATAAAATTTGATCTTCAAAGGATCTTTGGTGGTGGACTCAACACTTCACAATGATAGTGTTCTTCTCTTTGCACTTGAAGAGGAAGGGATGGATGAGATATATTCACTTCTAAACAAGTAGTAATCAATCAAATGATCAAGGATTTGAGTGATTTAAGAAGTATGTTTGAATCTGGAAATTTGTGTGCAAAAGAGGTGGATTGAAAATCTGAGAAAGGTCTACTATTTATAGGACAAAGGGCCAACGGCTATATCTGCCCGCGGTTCCTTATCTTAGCCGGCGGTACCTTATCGATAAGGAACCGCCTAGGCGCTAAGGAACCGCCGGACTAGACTCCGCTCCCTTTTTGTCCTTTAGTGGTGGAGTTCATATCTGATTATAAAAATATCTAGAAAGGATATTCCAAATCAAAAAGAATATGCCATTTTCAAATTTTCAAATATTTAATTTAATAAAACATTTTCTTAAAAAGAAAGTTTAATTAAAAACTTGTCACACTTAATAAAAAGTGAGTTTTAAGAAAAGATTAAATCACTTGATCACTTGATTAAGGTTAATACTTGTTTATTCATACCTTAAGTGAAAATGGGTAAAATGAAAAATACTTGAACTCAAGAATTCATTTTTCGTTGTTTTCGTAAATGCTTGTTTTTACATATTGTCGTAATCAAAACTAAGGAAGACCGAAAAATGCAAGTAACGTTTTTAAGCATTATTGCATTAACACTACGTGTGACTTGTGAGCCCTCCTTAATCCACCATTCCACCTCACCAAAATGGATATTCTGTAATCCGACGTGAAAACCCAAAACTTGTCTAGGTGGAAACCTTAATCGCATGACTTGATTCTAATTAAAGTTTAGTATTTTAAATATAAAACGTATTTATATTTTAATTTTTCATAGTCGAATTGGTTCAACTTTAACCATAAATATTTATAATACTAGATAAAAATTATATAAAGTAATTAAGTTTTAAATGTATTATTTATTGATACAATTTTTTAGAAGTATTATGGGACATAATTAAATATATTTAAAATCAAAATTACACGAGTTTAACTGAAAAATTAAAATAAATATTTATTTTAGAATAAAAAAAAACTTATATACTACTTCATCCGTCCTTAAATAAATGTCCACTATTAACTTTCGATGTCAACCATTTTCAACTTTGACCTTAAATTATCGTGTTCGTGTTATATAATGCTTGATATAAATCATAGGAATAGATTGAGTTTTAAATATATTTTCATTAGTATAATTTTCACCATGTATTATATAACACAAACAAAATAACTTAAGGTCAAAATTTACAAAAAATATATCCGAAAATCAAACGTGGACATTTAATTAGGGACAGAGAGAGTACAAATTAACATTAATGTGCTTTAAGGTGACGTAAAAAATACACAACGTCAAACACATAATCTCGAACTTCATGAAAAGGACCATTCTTTTATTTATTTTTCTCACAGTTCATTCGCTATTGTTATCTTATTCACGATTTTTAATTTTACATTTACAGTTTTGGAAAACTATATAAGAAGGGTATTTACTCAAATCGGCACATACGAGTAAGACACCTTGACGTTTGATGTTGATGCATAACTTGATCAGATTGGTTTTGACGATTCTTCTGATGTTGTTCGTTATAATTTTGAATTTTGGAGAGAGCTGCAAACAAAGTAGAACCGAATATAAAGGAATTGGGGCTTCCGTTAGTATATGTATAAATATGAAAGGGATAGGTGGTTGAGAATAACGTAGAGAGGTAAGATGATCCTACCCCTATATTTATAAAGTATATATTATATTTACGTATGATGTGAGTCGGGACGGAGTCAGAGTATAAAGTTATTAGGTGCACAAAATTTTTAATACAAGTATTTATATATTACATAATTTTGAGACCGGGTTCATTTTGAAAAAATAAATATTTTTAGCAAATATATACACTACACCACAAAATTTCACCAGGTTTCCGTGCATCTCCGAGAACCCCTAGCTAGGCCTCTGAATGTGAGTCGCTCTTTTATTAAATATGGCCTATTCTCGACCCATTTCTAATTATGCGTCGGTGAAATACCAAACGTCAAGTTGCTTGTTACATAAGAGGGGTATTAGATAGTTAGATACTATGTTTATTACTCGTATTATGTATGTGCAAAAGCTTAGTTATGCACAAACGATCTTAATAAACGCGTATTATGTATGTGCAAAAAGCTTAGTTAGGCGCAAACGATCTTAATAAACGATAAACATTTAAGATTAATGACCGATAATTTGAACCGGTCCATAATTGACTCCTTTTCGATATACATATAGTAGATCACAATGGAATTTTACAACTTGGCTTTTACGTTAGAGTTATAGTAATATAAACATTAAGAGTATTGATATATGGACCTAAAAACAAATCTAAGTTTACGTGTTGTGATTGGTGAATACAGGGGGCCTATTATTTCATATTTTTTCTATCCTAATCTCAGCCTTTCATTACGCCACTTGTCTCAATCTTGCTAGCCTCTTTTTAGACATACCAATTAAATTTCTCTATCATTTTTCAAACATTAAAATTGACTTTCAATTAACTTATCACTCATCTCTATTTATAATTTTATATAAAGATTAATATCATTCATAAAATACAAACAAACACGATAATGGCAAATCAAAGAAGATGTAGGAACGAGGCTGCCAACAAGAGGCGTGAGCTTCTATTTAAAGAAGTCCGTGAGGAATATGGTCAAGTGCTCCATATGCTCGGTAACAATCGCCGTGAGGTTCTATGCAGCGACGAAACTAAGCGTCTAGGTCATATTTGTGGTGATATGCACAAAAAGGTTTCGATATCTGGGGGAGATATTGTTCTTGTTTGTGTTCGTGATTATGAAGATACTAAGCAGGGGGTTGTGACACATCGATATCGCCACTCTGAGGCCCGGTTGTTGAAGAAGTACGGGAGTTGCCCGATTATATCAAGGTTAATGATCATGTATGTACACGATGATAGTGATAAGTTACCAAGTCGTGTTTGAAGATGAAGATATAGACACGGTTTAGGGATGATTTTGTTAGCTTAATTAATGTTTTAACTTTTCGTCTATATGTTTGAGATTTTGTTCGTGTAATTTTGATAATCCTGATCAATTAACTTTTATTGCTAGTGATTAATGAATTGTCCCTTCGTTTATGCTTTCTGATATAGTTAAGTTGACATAAAATTGAGAATTTTTTTAGTTACACTAGTAATGTACATGCGCGATGCAGCGACGAATACTTTGTAATTAAATTCTTTGACGCAATAATTTTTTTTTCTAAGTTATAACTTCTGAATCGATAGTTTCATTTAAAAACATGTCCTAAAAACGTAATTTCAACCGAGAGATATTATACATGAAAGTTCAAGTAAAGTTATGTAAACGGTTAAAGGACAAAAAAAAAGTTGTGATTTCCTAGTGAGAGAAAGACATGATGTTTCTTTCTCTACCAACTATGAAATGGAAAACACACACACACAAATGAGGTGCTAGGGGCCTTTTATACTACAAGTGTAATGTATAGAAGACCTTCCTCATTTGTGGGTTCGGGACTAATTCCCGTTACATACATAACATAAACTAAGAACTCTCGACACCGTTGAATAACATTTTTCACGAGCTTCGTAACGTTATATTATATGATCATCACTTTAAATACGGCTAACAATCTCCCCCTAAGGGGTGGTCATGTAATATGTGACTTCACTTCTCTGATGTTGCAGACTTTGAAGCTCGTTGTCTTGAGAGTTCTTTCATAGTTCCTTTCATGACTTGTGATCTTTGATCTTTGATCTTGGCCTTGACTTGATCTTGAAACTTTGTCGACTTGTGTTCTTGTGTCTTTCCCCACATACTCATATTTTGCATTATCTTGAAAGCTTGTTAACAATCTCCTTTGATCATCAGAGTAGCGGAAGTCTTTGTCTTTAGATGTTCTTATGCTTTCTTCAATTACTTGAGTATGTGGACTTGAATTGCGACTCTTGAGATAATGCCACCGTTTGCATTCCTACGGTTTCCCGTTATACAGTACAAGTACTGTACCGGTGATTAGTTAAGTTCAAAGAACTTCCTTGACAGGGTTTCCGGCTGTGGTAGCCGTTCTCATTACTTGAACATCTCAGAAAATAGTTCATAGTAAAGAGTAAATCATGCAGTTCTATTCTGCTGATTAAGTCGTCAATTCATTTCCTGGAACAAGTTTAAATCAATTAAGAATCAAACCATTGTTGCTTTCCAGTTGACACAAGTTTTATTCATATAGAATCTCACAAGTTACCTACTATAGTGCTGTTTGATGATGACACTAGAAGGATTTCCATTCGTCACTGTAAATACTAATGAGTATTACTCTGAATGTTCTGGCAAGATCATAAAGATATTGCGTAGAGACCTAGAACGAGTTTGAATAAAAAAAGAATCAAACCACTGTTGCTTTCCAGTTAGCATATGTTTAATTCAAGTGAATCTTACATATGACCTACCGCAGTGCTGTTTGATGTTAATACTGGAAGGATTTCCATTCATCACTGTGAATACTAGAGAGTATCACTTTGAATGTTCTAGCAATACCACAAGGATAAAGCGTAGGACTTTATAAATTATCGCTTGTGTTCTAATAATGAACAACAATTGATATATGGAATAAGTGTCCTAATGAGATTTTTGATGAATCTCGTTGGCTCTAGACTCTATAAGTGTACGTTTATTTGGTGATCGGAGGCTGGAGCAGACTGCCACCTTTTCAATATCTACTATCTCGGAGTGAGAAAGTTGATAAAAATGAGTTGAACTCTGTAACAATAAAACAAACTTCTTTTGAGAGAACCTTGAGTAGGCTGGGAAGGGTTGTGCTCTGCATCACTGGGTCCATGATGCTTTGTCTTCAATACCAGAAATCATCAACGTGATTCTGATAGTAGATGTATTGACCCGGTTTCTGCCTAAGTTGTATGGAGGGCTATTTTCTTTTCACCCTTTATCCTTACATTTCTTTTTCATTCTTTAACCCCTTCAATACTTACCAAGACGTCATAACTAGCACTTTGTTGTGATTGTTATAGTGCTAGCTTAAGTCATTAGTCGACATTTTTCTCGTACACTCAACTACTCCATCTTTCCTAAGGACTTCTAAATTCTAATGGATTGTCCCTGGGAAGATCCCTCCGACTCTGGTTGGATCATAGGACGAATACCTAGCCACCTTTTGACACCAATACCTTCGTGAATTAATGTGTTGAAGGGTATAGATATCGTAACCAGAAAAACCTATTGAAAAGGTAATCAAGGTGTTGATGAAATCAATGTTTACACCTTGAAAGTTTTCTATATCACCAAAACGCTCCCCTTACATATGTGCATCATTAAAAGGAAAGGTTTTTGCACATATTAGAAAGAGAAAGCACTTATATCAAAGACCTTATCCAAGATGACACATTTTGAACACATTTGATCACTATTCTCCCCCTCAGAAATTGCATGTATTTCATGAAAATTTGGAACTATATTTTATGAGATTTTTATACTCCCCCTCGAAAAAAAAGAATCTGATAAAAGAGAGGAGTATATGAGCACACAACTTGAAATACATTGAAAAATATCTTGAAAAATTGTGCTCAAAACTGAGAAAACTGAATTTCCCGTTGTTGAGGAAAAATGTACATAAATGAACATTTTCCTTGAGTTCATGAGCTTAAAACTTTAAATGTTTTAACATAAACCCATGACCGAGAAAAATTAATTTCCCGTTGTTGAGGATAAGTCATAGACTTTCCTTTCTTTGGGGATCGGGTTATAGTCTGACATGTGACTATAAGCCATTATGATAAGAAAAATAGAAAAGACATGTTTGAAAACTTTTGAAACTCCCATTCGAACTTTATGTACGTACCCGTGTCGTTATTGAGCGACAATTCTAAGTACGTCCATATTATCGATGTTGAGAGACATGTCGAAGAAGAATATTTTTGGTATTTTTGAAAGATTTTCTCATTTTTTTATTTTGATTTTATAGGTTTTATATTTTGTATTTTGATTTTCTGATAGATATATACAAGGTCACTGCGAATGTGCAAGACGCTCAAGTTCATCTGGAGTGAAACTACGCATACCAAGTCGACGAACCAAGAATTCAAATCTGTCTTGAGAACGAGCTTTGGTGAAGATGTCGGCTAGTTGGTAGTCTGTCTTGACAAAATACAGTTCGATCGTTCCTCTTTCCACATGATCCTTTATGAAATGGAATCGGACAACAATGCGCTTGGTCTTGGAGTGTTGGACCGGGTTGCAGGATATGGCTATGGCTGATTGTGAATCACAATAAATAGGAACTTTGTTAAATTGAAAGCCATAATCCGTGAGTTGTGTTCTCATCCAAAGGACTTGAGCACTACACACGGATAGAGACACATATTCTGCTTCTACGGTGGACAACGCCGTGCAATCTTGTTTTCGTGAGGACCAGCTCACTAGCTTCTCGCCTAAGAATTGTGCTCCACCGGAAGTGCTCTTGAATGTATCATGACACCCTGTATGGTCGGCATCTGAATAACCAGTTAGATTAAAACCAGAATCCTTCGTATACCAGAGACCCATATGAATGGTTCCCCGGAGATAACAAAATATCCTTTTAACCTCCTTGAGGTGCTTCTCGGTTGGCTTAGCCTGGTACCGAGCACATAAACAAGTAGCATGCACAATGTCTGATCTGCTTGAGGTTAAATACATAAGGGACCCGATCATACTTTGGTATTTTGTAACATCTACAAATGTCCCTTTCTTATCCAAGTCAAGCTTGTGTTTAGTGTCCATTGGAGTACGAATAGGATCGCAGTTTTCCATTCCAAATTTCTTTAGAATCTCGAGCACATATTTGGACTGATTTATGAAAATACCACGGGGGGATTGGTGAACTTGGAGACCAAGAAAAATGTCATTTCCCCCATCATGGACATTTCGAATCAGCTTTTCATAAGGTCCGCAAATAATATGGAATATTTTAGGTTTGTAGAGCCAAATATTATATCATCTACATAGACCTGAGCCATCAAGATGTCGTTGCCGTAGTGCTTGATAAACAACGTTGGATCAATGGTTCCTTTGCTGAAGTGATTTTGGAGAAGAAATGATGATAATTCGTTGTACCATGCACTCGGTGCTTGTTTCAAACCATAAATTGCCTTTTTCAACTTGTAGACATGGCTTGGATGTCCGGTGTTGATGAAACCTTCAGGTTGACATACGTACACATCTTATTTAAACGACCCATGCAAGAAATCCGTCTTCACGTCCATTTGATACACAGTGAACGATTTGTGTGCATCGTATGCCAAGAAAATCCTAATAGCTTCCATTCGAGCAACCGGGGCGAAGGATTCTGCGAAATCAATTCCCTCCTTCTGTTTATAACCTCTCACAACTAACCGAGTCTTGTTCCTAATGACCGTTTGCTCTTCATCCATCTTGTTTTTGAATAACCATTTCAGGATAAGGGGATCGATATTGTCCGGGCGTGGTACTAACTCCCATACATCAAGCCGGATGAATTGATTGAGCTCTTCTTGCATAGACTCAATCCATGATGCGTCTGTCATTGCTTCTACACTTGTTGGTTCCATTTTGCTGACTGATAGTGCATAGATACACATATCACCATCGGTACACAACTGATTTCGTGTCGAGACTGGTCGTGAGTGATTGCCAATCACTTGAACCAAAGGATGATCCTTAGTTCATTTGTGTTCATGTGGAAGTGTATGAGAAACTTGATGCGAGATTGATGGATCCACATATGGTGTTGAAGGCTAAGTAGTACTTGTGGAAGCCGCAAATAGATTAACAAACTCATGTTCGTTGAGCATCGCATTGTTTGCATTTTCAGCAACTATTTCATTCTGAAGATGAACATGATTAGGAATTTACTGAGAATGTTGTTGAGTCGCGTCAGTAGTTGGAGAAGTGGAATATTTGGAGTCAATATGGTTGAGGTTGACGTAGATAGTACAGAAGAAGATACCATTGGTGTAGATGCAATCAGAGGTTCTTGAACTACCGTAGCAGGTGTAGTCGGGGCATTTTGAGTAGCACCAAATGACGAATGACTCTCCATATATTCATCATAAATTGGCCCAAATAAAACTTTCAAGTCATGTTCTGAAGGTTGTAACGATGATATTGCTGACGATGCAAATTGAAGCGCGAGTCCTGAACTTACGTGTCCAGAAGTCTGACCTTGAAGCTCGGGATGTGAATTTCTATGTTGAGAGGCCATACCCGAGAGTTCATCAAAGGTAACATTCATAGTCTCCATTACCTTTCTTGTCCTTCGATTATAAACCCTGTAAGCACAAGTAGTTGAAGAATAACCAATTAAAAAGCCAATATCACCTTTAGGTTCAAGTTTACCGATATCTTCACGATCATTCTTCGGATAACATAATGCACCGAAGACATGTAGAAATGATATATCCTATTTTCTTCCATTAATGATCTCATAAGGTGTTTTGTTGAATCGAGTGTGAATAATGGAGCGGTTTTGAGTATAACATGTAGTTGCTATAGCGTCGGCCAAAAGAAATAACGGTGCATTGGAGGAGAGAAGCATCGTCCGAGCAGCTTCAACTAACGTACAATTCCTCTGTTCCACAACTCCATTCTGCTCTGGAGTTCTTACAGCGGAAGTTTGATGAGAAATCCCAATTTCGTTAAAATAAGCTTTCAGTTGCTGATTGGTGAATTATGTGCCATTATCCGTTCTTACAATGATGACAGGGGCTTGAAGTAGCATTGATGTTTTCTTCAATAAATTAATAATTACACCAGGGGTTTCATCTTTTGAAGCAAGAAAATAAACCCATGTGTAACGAGAATAATCATCCACAATCACAAGGACATACCGCTTTCAATTAATGCTTTTGATTCTCATTTGGCCACACAAATCCATATGTAGGAAATGTAACATATTCGTGGAGTTTGGGACATGTTTTGGTTTGTGAGGCTTCTTATTGCTTTTACCTTGCTCACATGAAGGACAAAGATGGTCTTTTGTATATTTGAACTTTGGAAGACCGGTAACGAGATCATCTTTCGCGAGTTGGATGATGGCATCGAAATTGAGATGAGATAACCTTTGATGCCATAACCATGACTTTGTTGATGTGGCTCGGGCCATGAGAAAAATTGGAGAAGCAACAAACATTTGAAAAAGATCAATGGTGTAAAGGTTGGTGGTACGATTTCCTTTCAAGAAATCAATTCCTTCAAGATCTCTTACAAAATATGTATGACTTTTGAAAGAAACCTCCAAGTCTGAATCACAGAATTGCCCAACCGAGAACAAATTGTGTCCTAAGCGATCAACAAAAGAGACTCTGGTGATGATTATATTTCCCCAATGAAGATCACCATAGCCTAGAATTGCAGCAACATGATCATTTCCAAATCGAACAGTTCCCATGAATCGCCAAACAAAGTTCTTGAGAAGGCTTCGATTCCTAGTCATATGTTTGGAACAGCCCGAGTCCACGCACCAGAGACAAATTTCAACAGCCTGCCAATGATAAGAGAAGAAAATATTTTGGCAACCGATGAAATAGGTTCCTGTAGGGTTAGATTATAATTAAGCCTTATCACATACCGACATTTCATTGTCAGTATGAGATCTACTAGTGTCAATAATTTTGCTAGTACAGTCAAAATTTCTACCAGTAGGCAACCATTTAGAGATGAAGCTAGGGCTACTAGGCTTAGTAAGACTTTATGTGGACCCTACGTACGTACTTTTTGGAACATACACCTTAGCGTTAGGGGTGCTATGTTTTTCACTGATTGAAAGCTTGTCAATACGAGTGTAACCACCATAATTCAACCCATTCATGGTCAAGCCACAAGCATCATGACTAAAAGTAAAGAAACATTTATTACATTTAGCACAAATAACTTTAGATTTTTCATTCCGAATATCAAGCTTAAAGTCATTACATTCAGTTGAATAAAGTTTCTGATTATGATTGAAAAGCGGTAAATTCCTAGGGTGTTCTTCTATTTCCACATTATTGATCTTGGGGCGACTAATTCTAGAGGCAAAAGGGACCCTATCATTCCTTGTATTGCTTGCAGGCTGTGGCCTTCTGATCTTAGTGTAGTTGTTTATTCTTGTAGAAGAAGACATAAGTCTATTAGAATTAGCACTTTTTAAATCAATGACTTGTGGTTGAGATGTATTGGTCGGTTTTGTCCTAACGCTTGCTTTAAGTTGTTTCCTAGTCACAGAGATATCTACCCTAGGTTAAGAGGAAGGACTAACTCGAAACATTCCTGGAGAAATCACAGCATCTTGCGTTCCAACAACCTTAGGAAAAGGTGTTACAACAATACGAGTAGTTCCCGAGGTTGCTGGTGTCTGAATCATAGCATCCACAATCATACTAGGCTCAGAATTCTTATCTTTTAACAAGGCCTTTAACTTATAGCTCTCACATATTTTATCAATAAGTTTCTGATAGACGGACTTAACGTGTTCAACAACCCGCTTATACGAAACAACTTCAGATTCTAAATCTGCAATCTTAGCCTTAAGCTTCTGAACATTTCCGTCACTGGCATTCTCTAACCCTGTAGAAGCCAAATTATTTTCCTTAACCCTTCCTAACTGAGCCTGCAACCGTGCGATAGTTTGTTGCATTTCATTGTAGGCTTTATCATACGAAATTTTGTCATATTTGCATTCATCACATTTTTTGACAAATTTATTCCAAAGATCGATAAATTCTGTGTCCATTTTAATGACAACATATTCCATTTTCTCTTTCGTACGTTTAAGCTCAGTTTCGAGGGTTTCGTGATTCGACACAGAGGTATCTAACACAACGGGGCTACTATCAACATTATCACGTGCTTTAGAGAGGCGTTCAAGATCGTTTTCCAAAACTTTGATTTTATCAAGATATTCATCAGCCTCCTTCGCCAAAGATTTAAAGTCTTCAACAAAGTTGGCTAATTCTTTTAGTAAATCGTTTTCCAAATTGCTTATCTGAGCATCAACTTAATTAATAATCGGATTAATATCGTTTTGAAGAATTTTCTGGACCTCAATCTGAACTGGTGATGTAAAACTTCCTCCAGTGATTTTGGGATTAACAACACGTTTAAGTATGACAAAGTTATCTTTTAGCTCGTTTAGGAATCGTCGTGCGATACTCAGTTTAGGAGGGTCTAGACAATTCCTCACTCGGTATCAAAAGCATTTCAGTACTCATTTTAGACCGAATAAAAACTGTTGGAGGATTAACTTTGGGATAATAAACGGGTGTGACTTCTCTATTAAGCTTTTGCAATCGTAAACGACTATCTTCGGCCAGTTCAAGGGTTTCTTCTGAATCACAAATAACATGAGGATCATGATTATCTAGCAACACATTACCATTATATAAACTTTGATGGGTGGTCTGAGCATGCTTAAGATATTCGGGATTGGGAGGAAGAGGACAACCTAAAGCCATTTTGTAACGGGAGTAATTAATCTCATTCACTTTTGGTGCGAGCATGTTTATCGTCTGCATATATTGGCCACGTTTTACAAAAAGGTTGTCTAGTTCCCTGATCCTATCCCGAGCGTTGCAAAAATCCTCAAGAAGCCCATCTTCTCGAATTTTGAAATCATGTTTAAGCTTTTTTCGTTCTTCTTTTAGATCCGAAATAATAGATTTTTCAGTAGAAAGTTGTTTATTAAGAGAGGTGATTTCATCATTCAATTCGCTTATCTTTTTAGCACTACTTAAATGTAAGGCATTTAATTTCTTAGTTGTGCATTTTTCTTGATAAACCGATGTAGCATGAGCTTGTTCAAGTTCTTTAATTTTAGGCTGATGAATTTTAAAACTTTTCTCCCGTTCCTTATATCCCGCAAGCTCAGTGGTCAATTTGGCGTTAGTTTCTCTAAACTTATCATTAACCACCTTAGCGTGGTCAACATCCTTAGCAAGCTTATCAAATAATGATTTATAATACGCATGTGTCGCATCAAGAAGGGTGGTAGGCTGGGTGACTTGATCTTCACTTAGGTCCACACTGGGCTCATTCGAAAGAATATTACTATTATTCGTTTGATCCCTATGTGTCTCAATGTAGGGATTAAGTATCTCAGTATACTCTTCCTCCTTATTAAACATACTATATATATCATTATCATCGAAACGTGGGTGTACCTCAGAGGGACCGTCTAAATCATAGACGGGAGCGATGTCATCATGCATTCCTGAGGTAGATGCTTGCTGTAAGTTTGACATCAATATGTAGTTGGCATTCATTTCTTCTTCCTCGTCATATTCTGCTGCAGAAGCCATAAGATCAAATTCCTCAGCTTGAAGTGGAATCCCTGACTCTTCCTTTTGTGCTATAAGAAGCTGAGTTTGAAGATAAGCAACATCCCTCTTCTTTTTAGCTGTGCAGTCTCGAGCATAATGACCAAATCTCCTACAGTTGTAGCACTGAACCTGAAGATTGTTGTTTCCATTTCCCGTACTAGAATTCTCAGCCCTTGCAGCCACAATATTTCCCATTTGATTACTAGCCGCTGGCACAACAATTAACCCATTATGGTTACCCACATTCAGAACACTTGGATTCTGACCACGGTTTTGTCCATACTGATTTCCTTCGTTCCCAACAGTATGCCCAGCATTCTGACCATATTGTTGAAACTGTGTCCCCGTGTTCCCAGCAACTACCAATTGGCGATCTTGATTCGCATTCATGAAAGGTTGAGCAATCTGCCTATTTCTAGTGTTCGAGGAGATTCTCTGATTGTTGTTGGTGGGGTTAATGGTAAATTTGAATGCCTTTGCAAGAAGTGCAAGAACAGTATTAATCGCATGAGTAGGGTCGGTGATGTCATCAAAATAGGCAATGGGTTGTTGTAAGTAGTTCACAGCAGCATGAAGTTGATATCCATAAGAGGTGAGTTGTTGTTGTTGTTGTTGTGGCATGAAGTTACTTGATGAGGGTTGATGGTAGGGTACCATGGGATATGACATATATGACGGAGAGTTTGCCATAAAAGCCAATGGATCTTGTGTTTTGGCACGTCTTTCGGCCCTAACTTCGTTAGCTTCATCTTGATTCATCTTCAAATAATCATATACTTGAGAATAGTCCACGACATGAAGATCCTTGGTTTGATTGACGAGAGTGACATATCGTGACCATTTAGAAGGAAGATTATCAAGAAATTTGATGTTGGCAGCAATTTGTGCAGGTTCATGTTTGTTTCTTCTAAGATGATTCATAAGAGTTAAAAACCGATGATAGTAAGGTTCAATTTGTTCCCCTTCAGTAGACGTAAATTTCTCCCATTCACGAAGCAACTTAGTTTCCTTTTCTTGTAAACCAATTTCACTCTCCTTCATCATTTTCTGGATCCTAAGCCACATCTCGTGTGCGGTTTCACAACTATCGACAGCAGCATAAACATCTTCAGGAAGACCCATAAGAATGACTTGAATTGCTTGATCATCAGCGTCGAGTTGTTTTGATTCAGCTTCAGTTAATTCTTCATCCGTTTGCTCATGACTTGAGTCTGCTACTGGGTTAACATTCGTGGGGTCCCCAGACACAAGAATTGTTCTTCTAACATATGGATCTTTTTGAACCGAGTTGACAATCAACTTTCCGAAAGGTTTAAATTTTGCATAACGAAGGAGACGACTAGCCCATGTAAGTGTAATTCTCCTTGGTAAGCATGGGTGGATGGTTCTCAGTACCCGTAACATAAATATCTTGTTGAGACGTCATTGTAAAAGTCGTGTGTAACATGATCTCAATTCATAGAAAGCAAAGTGTTGTAGTTAAAATCCCCTAAAATGAGTAATTCCACTAAGAATTTGAGCTCGGAAAACCAAAAATTCTTCAATACCAACAAAAACTCATGATTTTTTCAGAATAACTTTGTGAAGATTTTGCAGTGACAACAAACCAAGGCGTCGCGATGTTCAAAAATTGAACTTGTCGCAATGTCTCAAACTTAGCTGTCGCAATGTCTCAAACAGTAGTTGTCGCAATGTCGAAACAATAGCTGTCGCAATGTCGAAACAATAGCTGTCGCAATGTCTCAAACCTATCGCAATGTCCGAACCTTATCTGTAGCAATGTCCACACATGTCGCAATGTTCAAATAAGTTCCTGTCGTAATACTGATCGCAATCCAACAAGTCTGTCGCAATACCCAATAAAGTATGTCGCAATACCCAGTAAATTCTGTCGCAATACTGATCGGAATCCTTGTCGCAATCCAGAAACCGTAAGCCATTGCGATGGACAACAAGCAAAAGTATCGCAATAAGTGAACAGTTCCGAAATTTAAGGTAGAAAAATGAGATTTTGGACTAATAATCCGTGATTTTAACCACACCAAAGCACCCAAATCTCTACCACAACTATGTAGAAGATATATGGAGCACTTGGAGTAACAAAAACACGAAAAAAAAAATAAAACTTGATATTTTTGATCCAAAACTCACGAAAAACAAGAACCTAAAACAACACCAAAGAGCTATCCACGAATCCCTTGGCGAATGATACCACTTGTAGGATGTACACACGACTAACCAAACACGAATAACATAATGGATTAAACCAAAAAAAGAAAGATTAGATTAAGATGAAGAATAAAAGAAAAAACAAAGAGTTGTGATTTCCTAGTGAGAGAAAGACATGATGTTTCTCTCTCTACCAACTATGAAATGGAAAACACACACACACAAATGAGGTGCTAGGGGCCTTTTATACTACAAGTGTAATGTATAGAAGGTCTTCCTCATTTGTGTGTTCGGGACTAATTCCCGTTACATACATAACATAAACTAAGATCTCGACACCGTTGAATAGCATTTTCCACGAGATTCGCAACGGTATATTATATGACCATCACTTTAAATACAGCTAACAAAACCTAAATGAAATTAGCCGCTCTTGAATTAGACTTTTATTTGATACATGCATGAGTTTTGTAGTGTTATAGTTTTTTTGAGAAATATATGTATATTATTGTTTGCATAGTTGCATTAGTATAATTAAATGTTTTTTAATATTTATACAATGTGCATATATTATTGTATATTTATACAATGGGGTGTTTTAATCAGAGTATTAATTATGCATTAAAAGTTTGTAAAGTATTAATGCATTTTAAGATATACACTATGTATAAATGTTTGTATGTTGTAAATTTCAAGGTGTACAATAAGTAGTATATATGTATTGTTTGTTCTTTTGTTGTTTGCATCAAATGTTGTACAATAGACATAAATAATTGTACTATTACTTAAAATTTTAATCATTTAATGAGGGGAGAATGCTTAAAATGTTTTATATGTAGTATTGATTACGAAAATCAATGATAACACATTAACTAAGAGTAAGGGTGTTTATCGGTTCGATTTTTTTATTTTGAGATTTTTAAAATCACAAAATCAAACTAAAACAAACCAATTATAAAGACGTAAAATAAAACCATACACCAAATTAAAATTCAGTTAAATTTTGGTTAAAATAAAAGAAAACAAATTCAAATAAACTTCAATATATATATATATATATATATATATATATATATATATATATATATATATATATATATATATATATATATATATATATATATTATATACGAACTTGTAAGAAACGTAAAAAAGTTTTAAACAAGTCTAATTAACGTTCTAAGAATACGATAATTTCATACCAAAAACTTGGCTGTGTTAGTATTTGTTTCATTGTTTGGAACTTGATACGATATAACACCATTTAAAGCGTGTGTTCTTTAAAAATTAGAATAGAAAAACTAGGGATGTTTTATTGTTTAACTTGATTGATATATTGCATTAAGAATAATATCATGATATTTATAATAAATAACAATGAAACTCTAATCTTAAGATAGATAGTAGTGGCTCGTTTGACTCGACAGTTTAATCCGACCTACACTCAAAACTTTATTGTCTAGTACACGTGATGGTTCATGTCCCAAGTATTCAGGTACACAAAATTTGTTTAACTCGGTTTCAGATCAACCCATTAACCTGAATAAGATATTTTTTTATTTTTCTAATATAAATTCTATTTAAAAAAAGTAAAAGAGAGATTTTTTATATTTTACTTATATTCGAGTTGATCTGAATCTGAATTGATTCGAACTCAATTTTTTTTAAAACGGTAAATGTTAGTGGTTAGTACGTCGAGTCGTGCAATGACATTCAAGCGGAAGAATGTCTTCTTCGAACCCACGCCTAGTTATGTTAGACTCCTTATTTGCTTCGTTTGAAAGGCATTTGACAGGTTTTGAACACAAGACCTTCAAGAATCCTTCCGCAAAGAAAACATTTAGTGAAACCTTAGTGACCAACTGAACTAAACTAGTTGGAACCTTAGTAGACCGACTTAAGTTGACTCAAACCCAAATAACCTAAGTTCAAATAAAAATTAGAGGAAATTGCATGTTTGCTCCCTATGGTTTGCCAAAATTGCATGTTTGCTCCCCAACTTCATTTAAATGCAGGCGGCCTCCCGGAGGACGAAGGTAAGTAGCAACGAGCCTCCCTGGATCTAACTCTCGTTACTTTTTGCTAGTTAACTTTTTTTTGTTCAAGGGTATTGATGTCCTTTCATAATTTCTTTTTAACCTAGATTAATTTCATTGCATTGTTACTCCCTGTGGTTTATCCCTAAAAGTGTCGGTGTAAAAGCTGGATTCACATGATCTATTAATACCTCTCTGCCCATCATTTCCATCTTCCAAACACGCCGGAAAACCAAAATCTCCGACGAACATTCCGACCACACCCACCGAAAAACCCCAAAATGGGATCTTTATCACATTTCCAACCAAACCCATCTCCTGAAAACGAAACCCAATTCACAATCGGTCCAAACAAACTGAAAACCCTTTTCAATTCCCAACAGAAATACCTCAACACCTTTTTTGACAAACTTGACCATACCTAAACACTCATGTTCACCCAAACACTCCTCAACACCACAGATGGGCAGATAGAGATATGTTTTGATCCACATCAAAAAAGAATTTGGGGCGAGAAACATTGCTCTCGTTTACAAATAGGAGATTAACAACAGGAAGTAAACTCGATGGATGTTCCAAATAGCTGATTCTTGTTAATGTTTGACTTGCATTTTGAGGAAGCCGTGAACCACTTTTTGTTATCTGAAACAATGCAGCCTTCTGAAATATTTCCATTCATCATGCCAGATCCGAATCGTTGGTCTTTACTGGTATACTTGCATATGCTTTCATTGATCATGTATTTGTTTGCTATTCAAAGCTAATTGCATAGAAAAGGTAGTGCAAGTTGGTATGAACTTTTGTGTAGGAAGTCAACTAATAATAAGCTAGAAAAAAGTCATTGTAGATACAAAAATTATATCTTCAGGTAATTACCATTTCATGTGCCACATGGTGAAAGAAGGTTACACGGCCAAGAGTTATTGCAACTTGAGCTATCATGTCATCATTTTGATTGTTTGGTTAGAGAATTGTCAGATTAAAGTTTTTTGAAGTTGGTTACCTTAAGTCATATTTACGTAACAAATTGATTATCAGGTTTCAAGAAATCGTTATTGGGGTTTACAAGATAGTTGTTGCACTCGTTCTTGCAAAGCAAGACAATCTTCATAAAACGAATCGAGAAGATCTTCAAAAAGCTGATCACTGGATTTGAGGTTTGGATTTGCAATGTTTGTTGCTGCGATCATTGTGGCAGTAGGGTTGTTAATAGATTATGAAATGGGTTATAACCGAGTGATATGGGTAAACCCATGTACCAAAGCGGGTCTAATATAATTAATAAGCGAATTACCAAATATACCCCCACAGAAATATTACTTTTTAACGAGAGTTAGATCCAGGGAGGCTCGTTGCTACTTACATTCGTCCTCCGGGAGACCGCGTGCATTCAAATGAAGTTAGGGAGCAAATACAATTTTTGCAAACCACAGGGAGCAAACATGCAATTTACTCTAAAAATTAAGTTCAAGTATAATTTTTTTTTTGTCTTGACCTGATTTTAAATCTGATCCGACCTACCCGACCCGATCTCACCTAATTCATGGGTAACGGTGGGCTTATTATTACAGTGGTATAATTTACCGACTTGGATTTTAAATCCTTTAATCCATTCGCTATAATGAAGATTGCATTATTTTCCATCAAGTAGTCACGTGTGCTATCACAAATTTAGTTGTCCAAATAATGAACTTCACGTGCTTTAGTTTACAAGAGAGTAAAGTTGACTTTAAGCTATTTAGAAATTTAGAAAAAACAAAAATTGTTCATGTTCTTTTATCTTATCTAATATAGGGGTGTAAATAAACTGAACGTTCGATAAATATTTCGTGAATTGTTCGATAAAAAATTCGTTTATACTCGTTTATTTATTAAATGAACGAACATAAACAAAATTTTACGTTCGTTTAGTTAAATAAACGAATATGAACAAAAGTCACGTCTGTTCATTTATGTTTGTGAACGTCCGATTATGAGTTCGTTAATGTTCGCTTATGTTCATTTATTTGTTTATACTCGTATATCATATCTTTTATATTTATGCTTTTAAATCTGATATGTTTGAACTAAATAATATTTATAAAACATGATGTTATGCATATTTTGACAAATTTTATGTTTTTTTTTTCGTTCATTTACTTTCGATCGTTTAAGGTTCGTTTAATTTGTTAATGAGCAAAAATAAACGAACATGAACAACCTATTTTTTTAATAAACGAACATGAACAAGAAAATTCGTCCGTTTAAGTGTCCGTGTTCGTTTATTTGACCGGTTAAATTTAATTAAAAGAAACATGAAAAAGGCTTCTTTCATGTTCGTTCGGTTCATTTACAAGCCTATCCAATAACAAACTAAATGAATACAAACAAAGCTTTATTTATATTCGTTCATTTAATTTTAACGAACAGATAAACAAACACGATCGCTTACAAGAACACATTTTCTTGCTTATAGTCCATTAAAAAAAGTTGTTCACATCTTTTTATGTTTATTCGTTAAAATACTAAACAAAGACATATGAACGGACATAAATAAACTGAGAAAATTAAAAATAGATTTAAAAAAAATGCACAATATTGTGCTTCTAAGCTCACTTTTATTTAGGTGAAACAATTTTAAGATTGTATAATAAAATATATAATAGATGAACATAAATAGATATATGAATATAAATGAACGAATAATCGAACGTTTACGAACATATATTAACGGGCAAGACTTTTGTTGATATTTGTTTATTGAATATTCTTATATTCTAAACCTTTTATCAAACAGGATTTTATTTTCATTGAACATTCAATTCGTTTACAACCTAAATTAAAATAAAATGTTAATTATGACATTAAATTGAAAGGTTGATACAAGTGAACACAGTTAAGATGTAACTTTATTTTCCATTATTCATGTGTTGTCTTATGCTTTCCATTCTTTTATTTTTGAAAGTTTTCAAATGCATTTAGATATAGTATAGAATATTAGGTAAGTAGTTGGACCATCGACTCAAACTGGATCAGATCGAATTGATCAAGATTTGACCGGGCAATTTTGGTCTGAGATATTGGACAATTTCGATCTTCGATCTCTGTTTAATCCAGTCCGGTCATGTTCGGTTTTATAAAAAACCCGTCAATTACGTCTAATAAAATCGGACCGGACTGAAGATCGGACCAAATCGACAAACCAGACCATTTCGATACACTCTCGGTCTTGAGTTTTGGACTATTTTGTTCCTTGATTTAATCTAATCTTGACCGATCCAGTTCGGTCCAGACCATGCTCAACTCTATAGATTATTATCAACTTGCTCAAAAAAAAAAACACAACTTTTTCCAATTAAGTTGGTAGTTCATTACATCTCAAATTAGCAAAAACATAAAAACATTCCAGTACTAATAAATGGTTACTACTTCTAGTAAAACACTTAAAACTGACAAAAAAAAAAAAAAAAAAAAAAAAAAAAAAAAAAAAAAACTACATAAACAACACCTAGTTAATAAATATTCTTATATTCTAATCTAGGTAGAATATGAGTCATTGTCACTTGCAAACAACTCATCCTCAAAGGCAAAGCTTTCCTTCTGCTCAAATATCACACTTTCTTCTTTCCCCCATATTTCTATTTATATTCTTTCCTCACCAAACCAACATTTTAACATTTTTCAAAACAAATACTTATTATCTTATTTTCACATTTCCAAATTTAGAAATCTTTTATATATATATATGATCATAGATTCTTAAATTTTCTAGTTATGGAATTTGAACAAGCAAATGAAGCAATGGGTTTTCATGAACCTTCTTCAATGGAGCATAATGTTAGCTTTGTTAAAGCTCTTCAGGTTTTTCGTTTTTTATACAAATTTAAGAATTTTGGTTTAGAGTTTGCATTTTTATATCATATTAGATCTTGGTATTTTGTTGAATGATTATATGTGTTTGTTATATGTTTGTTTAGGTTGATATGTGTTGGTGTGTGATAGAGTTGACTTTTATGTGAAGTTGATTTACTGTTTGATTGGTTTTATGTGAGTGTATTGCATGTTTGACTTTTTGAGTCAAACTGGTTAGCTTTAAATTTAGTATGATGTGGTAGGGATTTTATGTTTTGTGTAGTGGAATTGGTGATTACATCATAGTTTATGACATGGAGTATAAAAGAATAAGGTTTAGTGTAAAATTGTGCTAGAATGTGTACTAATTTTGCGTTGTAGAAGTACTAGGTTTGACTTATATAGGTGCAATTTATGATTGCTGTTAAAAGGGTGTTTCATGTAGGATTTTGCGCGTATATAGTGATTATCGAGACATAAAAAATAGATCAGAGTAAAAAAAAAACAGATCAACAGTTGCTTAAAGTGGGAAGTATAGGTGATTTCACATTTTTCTTAATAATCGGTTATCTAATAGCTACTTCTCTACTTGTTTCACAGTATTCGAGTTTCTTGACCTGAAATGATCAGAATTTTCTAATCACAGATTCACAGACACTCTTTGTTAAGGAATGCAAATTTTGATTATTGCGGCTTCTAGCTGTATCAGACACCTTAGACACACATCTAAGCATCCCGAGTTACATAATCAAGCTAGATGGTTTAGTGGATTAATGTGTTCTTTTTTTATGTTTGCATATTTTAAATGTTAAATAATACAATATTTAAATGTTGCACTACTGATTGTGTTAATGTTTGTTTTAGGAACTCAAAAATCTAAGGTCACAACTGTATTCTGCAGCGGAATATTGTGAAAAATCTTATCTCCATAGCGAACAAAAACAAGTGTAAGAACCATTTAAAAGTTAAAACACACACAAACACGTACACATGATCTAGAGTAGGTTTCTGTTTTGTCTCAACTCTTACGTAGTAATATATACATTATTTTGTAGGGTCCTTGATAATATCAAAGATTATGCTGTACGAGCCCTTGTAAATGCTGTTGACCATATTGGCACTGTCGCTTACAAACTAACTGACGTTTTAGACCAACAGACCTCAGAAATTTCAACAACGAATTTACATGTGACATGTTTACAGCAGGTAATATATATTTTCGGGTTATTTTATGAAGTCTTTCTTACCAACTTTATTGATGATAGTTTTTTACATTTTGGTGTTAAGCAACTTCTTACATGTGAAACATATACGGACAGAGAAGCTCTAAGGCAACAACAATTGCTTGCGGTTGTACCACGGCATCACAAGCATTATAGTTTGCCTAGTAAGCATATTTTCATTCTTACATTTTTTTTATATACGTGGAAATGGGTTAAAACTTAAAACTGGCAAAGTTGTAGAACGGGTCTGGTTGACCTGCCCGTACGTTAGGATCACAAATGGTTATGTACGATCACAAAAAGTTCTTATTAACAAAATGGTTCAATATTGTTTGTAAAAAAAGTTTTTAGGATGATGTGAACACTTTAATCTACTTTAGGCGACTTATAAACCGGTTGAACCCGTTTCTTTTTAGCCAACCTATAAAAGTTTTGATTGATTCGTTACTCGTTAGCAATTGAATACACCTAAACTGACCCTATTTTCCTCAGTTCCCTTCTTTACTGTGGGCTCACATAAAGCACATGTGACCGATCTGCAAAACGAAAAATGCTATATCATTTAAACAAATTGGTTATGAATCTTTAACGACTTTACCCGTGTACATTCCTTTCTCTTACCTAGATTCCGTCAGCAAGAAGGTCCATTTTAGCCCGCAGATTCAGTCACGGCCACGACGATTTCCTTCAGGTACTTGATGTATTTCATTTGAAATCTATCATATTTTTCATTGTTATAAGTTGTGAACATGTGGGAGCGGGACTGGATTTTTCAGTGGTTAACATAATTACACACCTTTAATTTAGGTACCCCATCTGCAAATACTCTTTGTTGGCATCTGGCATCGGAAACAAAGTCTACTTTGAAAAGGAATTCAAGCTTCATGAGGTTGCATCATGTTAACATCTTATTTACATTTCTTAATTAGCCATTTAACATTCCGGAACAACTTTTTTGGCAAATAACAAAAAAAAAATGAAACACCATGATGTGTTGTAACCATTATTTTGCTTGATTTACAGCAGTGATGGTGTCAAACCTTCTGGTCTTGCTTCCATGTCGTCTCATGCATCAAGTATGTATATCTTCACTATGGTCGCTATTCAACTGCATGAAAATTCTATTTCTAATGCTAGTATGTATGCAGATGGCATTGACAGGGTGCAAACAAAATCATCTGAAGCTCATCTTAAGCTGCCTAAAATGGGCCCTGCTTCAAGTGCAGCTATTCAGACACTCGGTATATCACGACAGGTAACCTCAAAATCGACAATATATAAAGCGAAAACATATAAGAAATGATTAGAAACAACGTATGAGAAAACACATGCAAATATAAGAAAAAAACTAAATTCTTATTGTCTTTTGTTAGAGGTGAAAATTTGGGCATGTTGGGTTACGGGTCAAAATGAATAAGTTTTGAATATGGTCGAAATAGGACAGGTTAACCCAGATGTAGTTTTTTTTCCGTATGTTTCTGGACGCTGTCGATATAATTATCTAGTGTTATTCATATAGCGCTTAAGGATACCGTTTGCCTTTACATATACTTTGGGCTGATTATTAACTTGTTCTTAGTTAGCTAAATCTTGTATTTTCATCTATGTAACCCGTTATAGAAAACTTATACTCCGTATTAAGATCGACCCAATGTCGAATTGATATCAAAATCAAGACATGTAATTGGCGAAATGTCTTTTTTGTTCTTGTCAGGAATCCGAGGGTCAGAATCCGATGATGTCATTCCGCTCTTTCGATAATCCTAAATGTGAGATTCCTCGTGCCCCTATGCGTAGCAAAAGTGTTTTATCGTCTTTCTTTGTCAAACAAAAGACATCAAAACTAAGGCCGAGTGCGGTTTCATGAACACTAAAGCCTGCACAAGAATGGTATAGCTGAAGACCACTACAAATAACTGAGAAGAAACTGTATATTTTCTTTACTTTTACTTGCATTTTGTTGTGAATTCTATGTATGTATAATATATACGAGTTCACTTGGGTCATAGTACCCAGCTGATAGCACAATTCTGAATATTGTAATAAAAATGTTATAGTAATAGTTATTTAAATGTAGTATTAGTATACCATGAACGTTTGAAGCTTCTGTACTTATGACCATAGAAATCGCACAGACGATTTATATATGCCTTTATATTTGGTTAACCGTTAAAAGAAAGTGAATCTGAAGTAATTACTAAGGCGCAGAACTGCAGATTGCAGGTGCATCATTTGATGCATCTTGATCAATTCACGGGTAATGAAGAATGATAAGAAACACAAAATCGTATGAAACAAATTCAACGCAACAAAGACAATACACAGCCAAAAGACACGAATGCTAAAACAACCATGTGTGATCAAACTAGTAACCAAAAGAATAAAGATCGGTCAGTTACTCAGTTTTCTGAGTCTGTCAAAAGGCTCCTGGCCCGGTCGCTGCAAGAATGGAGTTATGCTAACCTCGTGGATTTTTCGGCCAATGTGTCAGAAATTATGGTTACCAAAAAAGAAAAAATAACCCGATGTCAACTTATGAATAACCACGAACATCTTTCATAAAACTCACATTCATTATACAAACGGATGTGTTTTTTCCTCTTCAGGTTACCCGGAGAGCGAGAGGGCTAGTCTTTATAACTCAGATGTACACCACGTCACCAAGTTAATCCTCTAACCGTTCCCACGCAGCCCCCAAAACGTGCATACCTAACAATGTTAAACATTCATTATAAGTACGTAGAAACTATTCTTACAAATATACCTGAACTATCAAAGTTTCTCACTTACACGAATGATAATCATTTGCTCCATGCAACACATCTTTTACAAATTTTCGAAATCCCGCCTTTGACCTTACTGCCTTTAATCATCTTTATCTTCGAAAACTTGAACGACGGCAATAATAAACACCCACTTGTCTTTCTCAATGGACGCGAATCTATTGAAGAAAGTGGCACTGGCAGTGGCGACGATGACAGATAAGATAGAGGACGAACAAGTGACCTTTTAGACCGATTCATCATAAATGGAAACCTCGTTAAATGTCGCTCTAAGACATTAGTTATCGAAGCCAATTCATACGAGTCATACAACGGACTACCACAGTCCCATATCTTCGAAGCTGATCCGACTTCTCGTACTTCGATCTTTTTGTCTTCATTTCTTTCACCATCCATCTAGCTTAGCCTCTTAAGTTTCTTGATCACAAAGACTCACTGTTTAAAGATACTAAACTATTAGAATAAAGTGTAGTGAGCTTCAAATATTGTTTTATAAGCCGGCATTATGTTGTATTATATTGTTCTGATTTCAACTTGAAAAAAAGATACCATGTGTTTAGGCTTTATCTAAGAGGATCTTTGGTCTTTAATGTATCCAAGAGGAAGAAATTGTGAGTTTACCATATAGGGTTAATCCAGCTTTCAGAAATGTAAATTTCCAGTAAGGTGGACTAGTTTACCATATCTTTTGTCCAATTATTTTTGTTGTATTAATCCTTACTTTTTATCTGTGTTTAATTTAATGGTGTATATTAATCTAAAGTTTAAAAAAATACGGAAAGATTATTCTTATGAAAATGTTTAAAAGTTGTAGAAAAATGACAGATAGATTAAAGTTGTAATATATGACCAAGTACAATGAAAGAAATGAAAGGGTTGATATTAATAAAGTTTGCCAAAAACTTCAATTTCGTTATTAAAGTTTAAAATCTAACAGATTGGTTACAAAAGTGAAATATCATTATGATATTACACATATGTTTATAAAATATCACTAGTGACATTTCATTGTTTTATCACTAGTGATAACATTTTCTCTGTCATATTTATAACTTGAGTCTCTTCGTGATGTTTTATAACTTTTAAACATTTTAACAAAAATGATATTTTCGTGGTTTTAAATTTAAAAAGTGAATGGTTAAAGTTAATTATGTTATAAAAAACAAAAATACGAAATAACTTTTGTCGTATTAATGTTAACAATCTTAAAGATTTGCCGTTAGAAAAAATGAAAAATAAGTTACAGTAATAGAAGATATACGTAGATTTGATTGATTGAGATGCTGCATGTGTGCATCATCAATTATGCCACTGATTGTGTAAGGTTTCGATTCAAGCTCTAATATCAAAACGTTTATCACGAAAGATCTTGTACGTGTCTGTTCCAATGGTATCCTACGTTGTGTGCGAAACTTCCTAACCAAATACCAAATAGTTGTGGGTTGAACGTGAGATAAATTTACAGTGTAAAAACTCTGATATAGTTAAAAAAAAAATTGCCGTTCTGAAAGACAATCAAAACATTTAGCGTGTCAACCTCGGATAAATGTTGAGATTTTTATTAGAGATATAATTCTGTTGTGTATTGATCATTACAATATATAATGTCATAAGATTATTTTAGAGACTTAATACAAATGGGTTTAGCCTAATCAATAAAATGATAAAGCCCGAAGGTAAATTATACGTCTAACACTCCCTCGCAGTTTGAGTGGGAGGGGACCGAACACTCAGACTGGAACGGAACTCCTCAAACAAAGCGGAAGGCAAACCTTTGATGAAGATATCAACATATTGGTAACGCGAGGGCACATGAAGAACACGAACTTGTCCTTGAGCAACCATGTCACGAACAAAATGTATATCAGTCTCAATGTGTTTGGTTCGTTGATGTTGTACAGGATTCGCCGTCAAATAAATAGCACTGACATTGTCACAATAAACTAGAGTAGCAGACAAGAGTGGTGTATGGAGTTCACGAAGAAGATTTCGAAGCCATGCGGTTTCTGCCACTGCGTTAGCAACACCTCGATACTCAGCCTCAGTACTAGATCGGGAGAGCGTGTGTTGCCGCTTGGATGACCATGAAAGAAGATTATCCCCAAGAAACGCACAATAGGCCGAAGTCGAACGTCTCGTAGTGGGACAACCAGCCCAATCAGCATCAGAATAAGCCACAAGAGAACCAGTAGAAGATGCATAAAGTTGAAGTCCAAACTCCAACGTGCCACGTACATACCGTAAAATACGTTTAAGGGCTGAAAAATGGGGCTTGGGAGGATCATGCATATGAAGACAAACCTGCTGAATAGCATAAGAAATATCAGGACGAGTAAACGTCAGATATTGTAAACCACCTGCAAGACTGCGATATAATGTAGGATCGGATACAGGATCCCCATCAGCACCAAGCTTGGATTCCGTGTCAATTGGTGTCCGAGTAGGATTACAAGAAGCCATATGTGCCCTATATAGAAGCTTCATTGCATACTTCTTCTGAGAAAGAAACATGCCTATAGAATCACGAGTAACCGAAATCCCCAAAAAATAATTTAGAGTCCCTAAATCAGTCATATCAAACTCCTTATGCAGAGCTGAGATAATGCGATGAAGTAAATGTGTAGATGAAGCTGTAAGTATAATGTCATCAACGTATATCAGTAAATATGCGACCTCAGAACCATGCTGATATATAAATAGAGATAAGTCACATCGACTCGAAGAAAATCCAACCTGATGAGCATACCTTGCAAAACGTTGAAACCAAGCACGAGGTGCCTGTTTCAACCCATATAAGGACCGTTGTAACTAACAAACATGGTGTGGAAACCTAGAATCCACAAACCCTGGTGGCTGATACATATAAACAGTCTCAGAAATGTCCCCGTTAAGAAATGCATTCTTAACATCAAGCTGATGAACGAGCCAATTCCGAGATAAAGCAAGGCTGAGAACAGTACGAATAGTAGCCGGTTTAACAACCGGACTGAAGGTCTCATCACAATCAACACCAACCTGTTGGCTACGTCCGTTAGCCACGAGACGAGCCTTATACCTGCTTAACGGTCCATCGGCATGGTATTTAATAAGTGTGAAAACACTTATCCTTTTACCACTTATTTCCAATAATAACAAGACCAAAACGTGTATTTTATGTCGTAAAAGTCGGAATTATGCGTGGTTTGTGTTTTTATTGTGTTTCAGGATAAAAAATATGAAAAAGGAAGAAAATACGAGCTATCGCGTGCTTTTATCGAAGAAAAAGACAAAAGACAAGTCAAAAGGTCAAGAGTGCAAGAATAATGGAAGTCAAATGCCTATTCTGAAGATTTATCGAAGAAAAAGTCTAAAGACGAAAGTTTAACGAAGTCGAAAAACCAAGTCTATTAAAAGAAGAAAAATAGAAGACGAGTTCAAGTTATCATTCGACTAATCCCGAGACTAAGTCGAGAAAGACGAGAAGAAAAGAGAAGAAACAAGCACTTACCACCTCCCTTATATAAAGTCTTCTAATGTGTAATTAGAGGAGTTAGTTAATTTTAGTCTTTAATTTTCTAGTTTTATTTTTAAGTGTGTTTTATTTTTCTTCTCTCTAGTTTTCTTTCAAGCTTATCAAACCTTCATCTTAATCTTGTAATCGTGGATCTTAATCTTCAATTTAATCAAGTTTATTTCATAATTCTCATTCTACTTTTCTTAATAATCTATTATTTTGCTTAATTAATCATGTAGTTGGTTTAATTTTGTTGATGATGTGATTGTTTTGCTTATTTGATTGTGCTTATTGAGTTGGTGTGTTTAGAGTTTTTAAATTAAGGTGCTTATTTGCTTAATTTTCATGTTTATTAGTTTTTAAAATAAGTTGATTTTGATAGTTTGATATTTTTATAAAAAGTTGATTTTAAATTTTTGCTTATTTAGTGTTTTTAAAAGTTTTTAAATTTTGACTTATTTACTTTTTCTTAAAATTGACTTGGTTATGTTTTTAGATAAGTGCTTAATTGGTTTTAGCTTAATTTTAGTTTTTGCTTATTTTTGATATAGTTCGGGTTATACCAAAACCCTTGTATCCCGAAGTGAGTGAAGATTTAGCTCATTCCGAACTGTGTCCATCACCATATTCCAAGTTATGTATAATTTCCCTTTTCCCGAATTAACTTCATCGCATATTCCGAATTAGGTTGGAAACCTACATTCCGAACTACATCAAATTCTTCATTCCGAATTACATGTGGGTTAGTGTATTCCGAACTAGATATGGCACTTCATTCCGAACTAGGTCCTTGTTGGGTATTCCGAATTACATCAAGTTTAAACATTCCGAACTAGGTCAGGTACCAACAGATTCCGAACTAGGTCCAGGCTTGCAGATTCCGAATTGAGTCCTGGTTTTATATTCCGAATTAGGTCAACATTTTGCATTCCGAATTAGGTCCATGATTAGCTTATTCCGAACTACATCAGAAGCTAGGATTCCGAGTTAGAAGCAAGACATGGATTCCGAACTAGGTCTTGTATCCACAATTCCGAATTAGGCTGTGTTTTGGTTTTTGTTTCCCGAATTATTTTTAAATACTTATTTTTCCCGCTAATTTTCTTAAGTGTTATTTTATTTGTTATAACTTAGATTTATTTTAAACTTTTCATTTTTATTAAGTTTTCAAAATTTACTTTTTAAAGTTTTAATCTCTCGTCATTTATTTTAAGTCTAAATTTTTAGTTTAACTTTTTAAAGCTTTCATTTTTACTAAACGACATTTACATTTTCAATTTTTACTTTTAGTTTAAAATAGATAATCACACCACTTTATTTTTCCACCAAGAACGACTGAGTCGCACTTTCAACTGGTAATTAATTCGAATAGACTGGTTTCAACGAATCTTTTTCATACGAGAAACTTTCTTGTATTAAATAGCGCCGCTGCCGTCTCTTTTCGTAAAGATTAACGGTTTTTAGTGAGAGAGGCGTTGGATTTTGGGATCCGTTCAATTTTGGACGTTAATTTTCGTGTCAAAACTTTTCAAAAATCCATAAAAATATAAAATTTTCAAAAATAAAAAAAAATAGAAAAAAAATAAAAAACCAAAAATATTTCTTGTCTATCTTTCTTTTCCTTTTGTAGGTGTGTATGCGTACCCGTGCTCGTAAGAAGAAAGCAACTCAAGCCGAAGTCGAAACTCAAGCTATTGTCGTCATGGACAATCGACCAATGATCGAGCTTTTGCAATCGCACGTAGAGGGCAACACCGATGCTATTGTCTTACCCGAGATTGGAGCCAACAACTTTGAGCTCAAATCCGGCTTCATTCAAATGGTCTCTGCTCAACCATTCTTGGGGCGTACACTTGATGATCCTCATGACCAATACAAAAGGTTCCTTCAACTCACTAATACGGTCAAGTATAATGGGGTTTCACAAGAGGTAATTCGCTTGCAACTTTTTCCTTTCTCCTTAGAGGGACAAGCCCGGCATTGGCTTGCAAAGGAACCGCCACAAAGTATTCTTACGTGGTCGGATTTAGAGACCAAATTCATCAACTACTTTTTCCCACCCTCACGTACTACCGCTTTGCGGAATGAAATCATTAACTTTGAACAAAAGTACGGTGAGACATTTAGTGAATCTTAGGACCGTTTTAAGGAATTTTTAAGAAAGTGTCTACAACATGGTTTTACAAAAGTGCATCAAATTAATACTTTTTACAATGGTTTAAGCATGAATGACCAAGATTCACTAATTAGTGCCTCGGGGGGTAACATTTTGGTTAAGTCTTCTAATGCCGCGTGGGATATTATTGAGAATAAGTCTAGAGTGCAAACTAGGAGTGTTCGGGCTAATGTGGTTAGTGCTAGTACTAGTGAGACCGACAAGAGAATTGATAAGCTTACTTCGGATGTTGAAGCACTTGCTTTACAAGCCGCTAACAATGCCAAAAACAACAATGCGCAAGTTAATGCTTTGAGTCATTCATGTGAAATATGCGGGGGTTCTCATTCATACACCGATTGTCCTTCGACTCATGACAATCCGGAAAATGTGTATGCCGCTAATGGTAACTTTTCTTCGGGAGGCTATCAAGCACGTCCTCAAGGTGACCGCAATTTGCTCAGTTACCGTTCAAACAACTTCCTTTAACCACCCGATTTTCCTCCTCAAAACCAAAACAACCTCAATCACAACAATCAAAACCAAACTCGACCTCCAAATCAATATCAAACCCAAAGAAACCCATATCCACCTCAAGGAAATAACCAAGTTTACCAACAACCCGCTTATCAACCACCTGCCTACCATGCTCCTCCTTCCAACTGACCCACGACATTTAATCAAGAGGTTGAAACTTACATTAGGACTAATGACGCGCTGATGAAGAATCTTCAGAGTCAAATCATCAACTTGAAAGGGGATATGGCGAAACAAGGGAATGACCTTCGAGCCGATATGCGAAACTCTTTGAGCAGTCAAACGAATGAATTAAGGGATATGATGGCTAGTTTCTTCCCAAGTAATCAAACCTCTAGTTCGGGTTCTCTACCGAGTAACACCGTTGCTAATCCAAGAGGGGAGATGAAAGCAATCACCACCCGAAGTGGCAAAGGTTTAAAGGAACCCGAGATTCCTACACCTACACCGGTGATTGTGACACAGGAAAATGAGTCCCCTTCTCCAATTCCTCCACCTTCTACTTCTACCCCTCCACCACCCAAGGATGTGAGTGAGAATTCCATTCCCAAGCCTTCATCCCAACCCGATATACCTTATCCCTCAAGGTTGAGGAAAGAGAAGTTGAAGAACAAGGATGATATTCAGGTTTCTAACTTTCTTAAAATGTTTAAACAATTGAATTTCAACATCTCCTTTGCTGAGGCTCTCGCTCACATGCCGAAATATGATAAAATGTTTAAAGATCTTCTCAGTGACAAAGAAAAGCTTCTTGATATCGCTCAGACCCAACTTAATGAGAATTGCTCCGCAGTGCTCTTAAGGAAATTACCAACCAAACTTGGTGATCCGGGTCATTTTCTCATTCTTTGCAACTTCCCCGTGGTAGAGAATTGTATGGCCCTAGCCGATCTAGGTGCTAGTATAAACTTAATGTCGTTAAGTGTTTGGAAACAATTATCTCTACCCGAGCTAGTCCCCACACGAATGACATTGGAATTAGTTAACCATACGGTTGCTTATCTAGTGGGGATAGCCGAAGATGTCTTCGTCGGTGTCGACAAATTCACCTTTCCGGCGGACTTTGTTGTCGTTGACTACGAGATGGATCCCCGTGTTCCATTAATCGTTGGACGTCCATTCTTGAGGACCGGTCGCACTCTCATTGATGTAGCCACAGGCGGATTAATCATGAGAGTTGGTGACGATAAAATCGTCTTCAACATGGGTAAACTTTCTAAGCAACCTTATGAAAACGAGAGCGTTAATTTCATTGACGTTCTTGATGAGGCTTGTGAAGAGCATTTCAAAGACGCTTGTAAAAGTGGTTCTTCTTATCTACCCATTGTTGAGACCGTTGCCTCTATTGCTCCATCACTAACTCCATTTGGAGAAACTGATGTCCTTTTGAAAGAATTTGAAGCAACTTTAGGGGATGTGGACTTACAATATGACGATTCTCCCACCGATTGGGAAGAAGACATTCGTACCATTGAGAAACTTCTCAATGAGGACCATATTTCTCCACCGTCTCCTAAGGAAATATCTATCGATAATCTGAATTTGATTAAACCTTCCATCAAAAATCCTCCGGATTTAGAGCTTAAGGATCTACCGTCTCATATAGAATACGTGTTCCTTGAAGACAATAAGAAGTTACCCGTCATCATCGCAAAGGACTTGAAATAAGAAGAAAAATCTCGACTTATCGACGTGCTGAAAAATCATAAGAAAACAATTGCTTGGAAAATTTCCGACATTCGCGTAATTGATCCGAACTTTTGTACTCATAAAATTCTCATGGAAGATGACTTTAAACCCGCAATCCAAAGCCAAAGAAGGGTTAATCCTAAAACTCATGACGTCATCAAGAAAGAGGTTATCAAACTTCTAGATGCCGGAATGATTTACCCTATTTCGGATTCTCCATGGGTTAGTCCCGTCCATTGTGTGCCTAAGAAAGGCGGAATAACCGTTGTTCCCAATGAAAACAACGAGTTAATTCATACTCGACTTTTCACGGGTTGGCGAGTTTGCATAGACTATCGCAAGCTCAATGATGCCACTCGTAAGGATCATTTCCCTCTTCCTTTCATGGATCAAATGCTCGAGCGTTTAGAGGGTAATGACTACTATTCCTTCTTAGACGGTTTCTACGGGTATTTTCAAATTCCTATCGATCCTAAAGACCAAGAGAAAACCACATTCACTTGTCCTTATGGAACATTTGATTACAAAAGAAGGCCTTTCGGCTATGCAATGCTCCTGGGACTTTACAAAGGTGTATGATGGCTATATTCCATGACATGGTTGAAGAAACTATGGAAGTCTTTATGGATGATTTCTCGGTCTATGGTGATTCTTTCTCTACTTTCCTTGCCAATTTGGAACGTATGCTCAAACGGTGTGAAGACACTCATCTCGTTCTTAATTGGGAAAAATGCCATTTCATGGTAAAAGAAGGTATTGTTCTTGGTCATAAAATTTCCAAAGCCGGTCTTGAAGTTGACCGTGCTAAAGTTGAAGTGATTGCTAAATTACCTCCACCTTCAACCGTGAAGGGTGTGAGAAGTTTCCTTGGTCATGCGGGCTTCTATCGTCGTTTCATTCAAGATTTTTCTAAGATCGCTCGCCCGATGACCCACCTCTTGGAAAAAGATACTCCTTTTATCTTTTCTAAAGAGTGTATTGAATCTTTCAATCTTCTTAAGGATAAATTAACTAAGGCACCGGTCTTGGTTACCCCTAATTGGGAGTTACCTTTTGAATTGATGTGTGATGCTAGCGATTTTGCTATTGGAGCGGTTTTGGGACAAAGAGTAAACAAACACTTCCAACCAATCCATTATGCTAGCAAGAAAATGACGGGGGCTCAATTGCATCATACCACTACTGAAAAAGAGCTTTTAGCTGTAGTGTATGCTTTTGAGAAGTTTCGCCCCTATCTTGTCCTTTCCACCACCATTGTGTACACGATCACTCCATGTTGAAGTACGTGTTAACTAAACAAGATTCCAAGCCAAGACTTCTTCCTTGGGTTCTACTCCTTCAAGAATTCAAAATTGAAATTCGTGATAAAAAGGGAGCGGAAAACCTAGCCGCGGATCATCTTAGTAGACTCGAGGATCCTTATCACGGGGAGCTCCCAAATCAAGAGATTAATGACTCTTTTCCCTTTGAGGCCTTGATGTCTATTAACTCTAATATTGATGAAACCCCATGGTTTGCGGACATTGCAAACTATTTGGCGGGTGGAATTCTCATGGAAGGGTTAACGTCCCAACAAAAGAAAAAGTTCTTTAAAGACATTAAGCACTATTTTTTGGACGACCCTTACCTTTTCAAACAATGTGTGGATCTTGTCATTCGTCGGTGTGTTGATGGGCCGGCTGCTTTATTAATCCTTGAAGCTTGCCATAAAGGACCTACCGGTGGTCACTTTGGTCCTAACTATACCGCGAAGAAAGTTTTCGACTCTGAATGTTATTGGCCCACCATTTATCGTGATGCACACGAAATGGTTAAGCATTGTGATGCTTACCAACGCCAAGGCAAGATCACACATAAAGATGAGATGCCTCAAAATTTCATACAAGAGTGTGAAATCTTTGACGTATGGGGTATCGACTTTATGGGGCCATTTCCATCATCCAAAGGGAACAAGTACATCCTCGTAGTCGTTGACTACGTATCGAAATGGGTTGAAGAAAAGGCTCTCCCTATGAACGATGCGAGGGTGGTTGTGAACTTTTTGAAACAACTTTTTGCTCGATTCGGTGTTCCTCGTGCTATCATTAGTGACCACAGGACTCATTTTTGCAATGATCAATTTGCTCGAGTCATGGTTAAGTACGGTCTCAATCACCGTCTTTCCACCGCTTATCATCCCCAAACAAATGGTCAAGCCGAGATTTCTAACCGTGGACTGAAGAGAATTTTAGAGCGAACTGTGGGGGAGCATCGTGCCTCATGGGCCGATAAGTTAGATGATGCTTTGTGGGTTTTCCGTACCGCATATAAGACACCTATTGGTTGCACTCCATATCGTCTTGTGTACGGGAAGGCATGCCACCTCCCTATTGAGTTGGAACATAAGGCGTATTAGGCCTTGAAGTGGGCCAATTTTGATATCAACAAAGCCGGTGATCTTCGGAAGATTCAACTCAACGAGCTAAATGAACTGAGGAATGAAGCTTATGAGAATTCATTGATCTACAAGGATAAAACCAAGCCCATTCATGATTCTAGGATTAAGAACCAAGAGTTTCACGTTGGTGATCAAGTTTTACTCTTTAACTATCGGTTGAAAATCTTCTCGGGCAAGCTTAAGAGCCGTTGGTCTGGTCCATTCACCGTTGCCAAAATCTTCCCTTATGGCACCATTAAGTTATCGCAACCAAATGGGCCAAATTTTAAAGTGAATGGCCAGCGTGTGAAGTTGTACTTTGGTGAGGACATCTCTCATGAGATGATTCCATCCCTCACCACGTTTCCCTTGAATTAGTTCTGGGTCGAGTCAGGCTCGTGACTCGGTTAACAAAAACAAGCGAATCTCGGGAGGCAGCCCGTTGATCTATCCTTTACCGTTTTCATAATAAGTGTAGGGGGAGCCACGTAGGTGTTTGTTGTCTTGTTTCTTATGATGTGCAAGGATTAAAGCTTCAAAAAGCACTTTTGATGACATTTGACGACCCGTGATTCCTTGTACCCGTCTTCCCGGTTCTATCCTAAACTGTCTTGATTCAATATTTCATATCTTATATGTTCACATTGAAATCACTATAGTTGTCTCTTCCTTAGCAAGATTTAAACAACGTGCACAATGTCCTAAGTGTAGGGGAGTTTACTCCCACATGCTTAAACATTGAGGACAATGTTTATATCAAGTGTAGGGGGACTTCTATCGAAGTTAAGTGGATAATTTGATTTTTCGACATTTTTCAAAATTTTTAATCTATTTTGGCCTAGTAGTTTTTCCTTTGTTATCGTTATTTACTTTCTTTGCTAAAAATAAAGTTTAATAAAGTGGTATTAAATTTTCAACGTCATGAATCTTTTGACTCAACTCGAGTTTACTTATCTAAGTTTACTCTAGCTAGTATCCTTAACGTGTTTAAGTCAAGTTTTGCTAGGCATTTATATAGGGAACTTTAAAACGCGGAAGTCTTAACTCTTACAGGTTAAGAACAAGAACTTTTCGCAAGTTCCTATAATTGATCCTAGAAAGTTGTTTATCAAGGGAACTTTAAAATGCGAATTCTAAACTTGAAAAAGTCTAAGAAGTTGCAAGATCCTATAGATGACTTGAAAACCCAAAACTTTGATTTAATTGGCTAAGCATTCACGAGTCTCATTCCTTGAGATTTTAAATTGTGGAGAACGAGAGAATATACAGCAATTATAAGTTTGGTATTCTTTCATGAATTTATGTGAGTTGATTATAAGTTTTTTCTCCCATCGCTTGTTAATACATATATTTGCAATAAATAAGGTTGTACGATTTGAAAAGTTACTTAGCTTCTAGCACAAGATCGTTTAAAAGTTGCTCGGTATTAATTAAAGTTCATATCCAAGGCATAACTTATTGAAGCGGGATGCGAAGATTCGCGAGTCCGAAAAGGCCCTAACAAGGCATGAGGGCTACATTTTGTTGTTAAAGATCCAAAGTGATGTGAAGAATCATTTATCAAAAATCAATATGAAGGATCGAGACACACGACGAAAAGCAAATACTCCCCAAAAGATCATGGAGAAGTCTATCCGAAAAGACACTGGCAAGGTATGAGGATAAATAGATCCAAGTCCTAAAAGGAGGCGGATCGTTGTATATCAAAATCCAAAATAAAGATTGGAGAAAAAATGAAGAAGTCGTGGTCCAAGTATGAAGAATCTCTCAAAAACTTCAAGTGAAGAAATTCCTATTATGAAGAGAAGACCATAATTTCAAGAACGTCTCTTAAGATTCGAAGTATGAAGTCGCTGCCAAATATCGGTCCGAGAAAGGTCTCAAATCGTGAAGCGAGTTATGCCAAGATATGAACTTTAAGAGGTCCCGAGAAGCAGTTTTAAAATATTTTTTCCTTTGGCTAACTATTGATTAAATCGTCCTACTTTATTTTCGGCCTAAATAACTATCGAAATAAGTCAACAATGCATCCTCGTGATCATTCAAGACAATCATAAAATATAAGAGATACACCTAGGAATAAGGGAGTCTAAGTGAATAACTGGGCCACATGAGTTCGTGTTAGTTTACTAACTTATAATAACAATGATCTCGTTTATAAGCTTGGTGTGGGGAACGTGAAACTTGAGGGTGATAAACATTCATGACATGCCAAAGCCTAATGTAAGTCTTTGATTTCTTTACTTGTTTTGTATATATTTATATCTTTTTAGTTTCCTTAGTGTTTAGTATTTAATAAAGGCCAAGATGGGTTGATTATGATGAAAAATGTAAAACGTGCTTTGAAATTAATGCATTGCATGAGGGCATTGCAATGGTCAAGTGTAGGGGATTTAATAAGTGTGAAAACACTTATCCTTTTACCACTTATTTCCAATAATAACAAGACCAAAACGTGTATTTTATGTCGTAAAAGTCGGAATTATGCGTGGTTTGTGTTTTTATTGTGTTTCAGGATAAAAGTATGAAAAAGGAACAAAACACGGGCTATCACGGGCTTTTATCGAAGAAAAAGACAAAAGACAAGTCAAAAGGTCAAGAGTGCAAGAATAACGGAAGTCAAAGGCCTATTCTGAAGATTTATCGAAGAAAAAGTCTAAAGACGAAAGTTTAACGAATTCGAAGAACCAAGTCTATTAAAAGAAGAAAAATAGAAGACGAGTTCAAATTATCATTCGACTAATCCCGAGACTAAGTCGAGAAAGACGAGAAGAAAAGAGAAGAAACAAGCACTTACCACCTCCCCTATATATAGTCTTCTATGTGTAATTAGAGGAGTTAGTTAATGTTAGTCTTTAATTTTCTAGTTTTATTTTTAAGTGTGTTTTATTTTTCTCCTCTCTAGTTTTCTTTCAAGCTTATCAAACCTTCATCTTAATCTTGTAATCTTGGATCTTAATCTTCAATTTAATCAAGTTTATTTCATAATTCTCATTCTACCTTTCTTAATAATCTATTATTTTGCTTAATTAATCATGTAGTTGGTTTAATTTTGTTGATGATGTGATTGTTTTGCTTATTTGATTGTGTTTATTGAGTTGGTGTGTTTAGAGTTTTTAAATTAAGGTGCTTATTTGCTTAATTTCATGTTTATTAGTTTTTAAAATAAGTTGATTTTGATAGTTTGATATTTTTATAAAAAGTTGATTTTAAATTTTTGCTTATTTAGTGCTTTTAAAAGTTTTTAAATTTTGGCTTATTTACTTTTTCTTAAAATTGATTTGGTTAAATTTTTAGATTAGTGCTTAATTGGTTTTAGCTTAATTTTGGTTTTTGTTTATTTTTTATTAGTTCAGGTTATACCAAAACCCTTGTATCCCGAAGTGAGTGAAGATTTAGCTCATTCCGAACTGTGTCCATCACCATATTCCGAGTTATGTATAATTTCCCTTTTCCCGAATTAACTTCATCGCATATTCCGAATTAGGTTGGAAACCTACATTCCGAACTACATCAAATTCTTCATTCCGAATTACATGTGGGTTAGTGTATTCCGAACTAGATACGACACTCCATTCCGAACTAGGTCCTTGTTGGGTATTCCGAATTACATCAAGTTTAAACATTTCGAACTAGGTCAGGTACCAACAGATTCCGAACTAGGTTCAGGCTTGCAGATTCCAAATTGAGTCCTGGTTTTATATTCCGAATTAGGTCAACATTTTGCATTCCGAATTAGGTCCATGATTAGCTCATTCCGAACTACATCAGAAGCTAGGATTCCGAGTTAGAAGCAAGACATGGATTCCGAACTAGGTCTTGCATCCACTACTCCGAATTAGGTTGTGTTTTGGTTTTTGTTTCCCGAATTATTTTTAAATACTTATTTTTCCCGCTAATTTTCGTAAGTGTTATTTTATTTGTTTTAACTTAGATTTATTTTAAAGTTTTCATTTTTATTAATTTTTCAAAATTTTCTTTTTAAAGTTTTAATCTCTCGTCATTTATTTTAAGTCTAAATTTTTAGTTTAACTTTTTAAAGCTTTCATTTTTACTAAGCGACATTTACATTTTCAATTTTTACTTTTAGTTTAAAATATATAATCACACCACTTTATTTTTCCACCAAGTACGACTGAGTCGCACTTTCAACTGGTAATCAATTCGAATAGACTGGTTTCAACGAATATTTTTCAAACGAGAAAAATCTCTTGTATTAGTATTTATGTCGAAACAACCACATTGACCGAACAACATTAACACTAGGTGGTTTTGGAACAAGAATTCAAGTACTATTGCGAATCAACGCATTATATTCATCATACATAGCATCTCGCCAATTAGGATGAGACAAGGCAACAAAAGGAGACTTAGGAAGAAGAGAAATATGAGAAGTATGACCATGAAAACGAGGATTGGGCTTGACAGTGCCAACTTGAGCACGTGTGACCATGGGATGAGTTCGAATGGGTTGAGTAGTATGCGAAAGTGGGTTTAGATCTGGAGTAGGTTGGTTCGTATGGGTTTAGGTCAGGGTAGTTTGGGTTGGATTAGTTTGGGTCGGAGTAGTTTGGGTCTGAGTAGTTTGGGTCTGAGTAGTTTCGGTCGGAGTAGTTTGGGTCTGAGTAGTTTGGGTCTGAGTTGTTTGGGTCGGAGGGGTTTGGGTCAGAGGGGTTTGGGTCGGAGGGATTTGGACCGGAGTCATATGTGGTGTGGGAGTAAAGGGTTCATCTTGGACTAGAGGGGTGTGATGGATAGAGGTGGCTTGGGTCGGATTAAGGATAGCGTGACGGGTAACAGGTGACGGTTGAGTGTCAAGGAAAGTGTATGATGTTAGTTAAATAGGTGCAATGGAACCATATGGAAATTGAAGTTCATCAAATGTGACATGGCGGGAAAGGATAATTTTGTTGGTGGAAAGGTCAAAACATCGATATCCACGATGATAAGCAGGATATTCTAAAAATATGCAAGGGGTTGCGCGAGGTGCAAGTTTGTGTGGGGAGTAAATATGTGGGTAGCAAAGGCACCCAAATGTACGTAAACGGGAGTAGTCGGGTTGTTTGTTGAAGAGTTTGGTGCATGTTATTTCATTTTGAATGGCGGTGGAAAGGAGGAGGTTTAGTAAGTATACAGCAATGTGTAATGCTTCGACCCAAAAGGCCGGTGGAAGGTGAGCTTGGAAGAGAAGAGTACGGATGATATTATTGATGGTACGTATCATGCGTTCCGATTTTCCATTTTGTTGTGATGTTTTTGGGCAAGAAAATCTAAATTGAATGCTGTGTTGAGCAAACAAATTACTATGGTTGGTGTTATCAAACTCACCACCATGGTCACACTGAAAAGTTGCAATATCACATTTAAACTGATTATTTACATAGGAACGAAAATGAAGAAACTTTTGAAAAACTTCTGATTTAGTGCGTAAAGGATAAATCCACAAATAATGAGAATAATGATCAAGAAATAATACATAATATTTAAATCCACCAGAACTCACGATAGGAGATGTCCAAATATCAGAATGTACAATCTCAAAGCAACGAGTAACAATAGAGGTTGAACTAGAAAACGGAAGTCTCACATGTTTTCCCAACTGACATGCGTGACAAATATGTGAAGATTTCTCTTTATTACAAGAAATAAACTGACGAGAAACAAGGGAACGCAGCATGTCTTCGCCTGGACGGCCGAGACGTTGATGCCACGTGACTGGACTAACAGAAAGTAAGGCATTAGGAATGGGAGAAGGCGGAGTGACTAGGTAGAGATCCCCTGAGCTATCACATCTTAGTAGGATATGACGGGTCAAGAAATCCCTCACTGAAAAAACCAAAAGCATCAAATTTAACGGTACAATTGTCATCTCTGGTGAATTGACGAACCAAAATAAGATTTTTAATTATGTTAGGGGTGACAAGAACATTTTGCAAATATAAAGGACGACTAGGAGTCGGTAAGATGCTATGTCCAGTATTGATGACGGGTATTGATTTACCGTCATCAACACAAACAGATGGATATAAACGTGTATTCAAAATAGTATTTAAATTACTTGATTGTGAGTTGAGATGTGAAGATGCACCTGTATCCATATCCAAGTCGGATTTTGTAACGTCATAGCGCTAAAAGCACTTGGTGACAAAATAGAAAACGGTGCTGGACCTAAAATACCAGTCGTGGATAGAGGTTGTGTTGGGCTTCCTTGTTGAGCCGGTGAAAACTGTGAAATAAATGAGTAGGCTCCTTGCATTTTGACTAACAAAACCACTTTTTTATTGAAAATAAAACGTGTGAAGCCTTTCCAATAGCATCAATTACACGCCTCTAAAATTTGCATCCCAAAAAAAAAAACAAACCACTTTGGTCATACTTAACTTTGCATCCCAAAAAGAATACAGATGTATAGGTACCACTTCCTTCTTCTAAGATACGTACCACAAGTTTTTTTTATATATATTCACCGAATACAAACTAAAACCCAGCAGTAGAAATTGATACCTGATGGGAAAGCGACTAATTACAGATTTAGACGAATCAGTAGCAGATATACCATACACAGAACCCGAAAAAATGGTCAAAAAAAACGTCTGATGTGATGGGAGAAAGAAAAGATACGTGAGAGATAGGAGATAAATTAGGAGAAGATTATGGCTCTTGATACCATATTAGAGATATAATTCTGTTGTGTATTGATCTCCAAAGATCATTACAATATATAATGTCATAAGATTATTCTAGAGACTTAATACAAATGGGCTTGGCCTAATCAATAAAATGATAAAGCCCGAAGGCAAACTATACGTCTAAAAATTTTGCCTTATGGTTTGTAAAATTATATTTACGGGCGTTTGGTCGAAGAATATTCATAACATTTATATTTTAATTTTTTTTAAATATTACGTTTGGTATAACAAACGAATGAATTAAGAATTCTTTAAATTGTCAAAAAGAGAAAAATTAAAATTCCTCCAAAAAGTAAAAAATTTGAATTTTCTTGACAAGTAATTTTTATAAACCTTTTTTCTAATGGTTTTTTCGGGTTTTACTCATTTAAGTGAAAAATTTTAAAATTAAAAAAAAATTGTTTATTCGGTTTTTATTCTTTTAAATAGAAAAATTAAATTTATATAAAAGATATATAAAACTTATAAAAAGAATAAAACTTATAAAAATATGAAAAATTCATATTTTACTTATTTAAATTAAAAGTTAAAGAAAATTTTATAAAGAATATATTATTTTGTTTTTACTCGTATAAATAAGAAAAATAAAATTTAGATAAATTTTTATAAAAGTTATATTAAGTTTATCTAAATTTTATGTAATTTTTTTATAAAATTTATAATTTTTTTTATAAAATTTATATACTTTTTTTAATGAATATTTTTGTAAAATTTATATAAATTTTTTATAAAATCTGTTTAACTTTTTTTTAAAAATTATATTTTTTATCAATTTATATATTTTTTAGTAAACTACAAAATACATCCCTGTAGTTTGAACTTTTTCACACAATATATCCATCGCTGAAAGTATTGGCACTATACATCACTCGTTAGGCAAACGTTTGCCACAATATATCCCTCGGGACTAACGATGCAAATATTATTCGTTATCTTCTGACGAATGATGTATTTTGCGAAAAGAATTTAATTTTTGTCAAAAAAAAGAGTTTTGTTTTTTTTCTTGAAAAGAAAAGTTTTATTTTAAAAAAGTTTAGATTGTTTAACATTTAAATTAATTTTTTTAATTTTTTTAAACATTTTTTAGACAAGTAGACGTTGATCTTTTCAAAAATTAAAAAAAAATGTTTAATCTTTTCTTAGATAAAAGTATATTTTTTAAGATAAAGTTTTAAAATAATTGTACGTTTTAAATTGTATTTAAAGGGTTAAAAGGTTTTGCTAACAGCAGTCCTATGGATTGTTCTTAAGGCTACCAATTGTATAAAATTACGTTCAATAAACTGATTATTTCCATATTTATATGTATTTAAATATTATAATTATGGAATGTGTAGTTAAACATGGAATGATTTATTATAATTAAATGTTGAATTATCAATTAAGTTATTTAAACATGGAAAGTTTTATATTAACTAAATGTTTAATTTTAATTATAATAACCTTAAAAAAACCCATAGGCTACTGTTAGCAAAACCCTTATTTTAAAAATAAAAATTTCTTTTATCTTAAAAAAGATAAAAAACATATATTTAAACAATTTTAAATACTTTATTTTGTTAAATAAAAACATCTAATTTTTTAAAAAATGTTTTGAAAACATTTAGAAGTTTAAACCATAACAATAAAAAATAACTAAATGCTTTCCTTTTAAAGAAATATATTAAACTTCTAAATATTTTAAAACAATGTTTTAAAAAATTAGACGTTTTTTTAAATAAATAAAAACTGTTTAAATATTTTTATCATTTTTTAAATAAAAGTAAAATTTTTTAACTTTTAAAATAAAATAAAATTTATAAAATACACATGTTTTAAAACTTTTATCTTAAAATAAATACTTTTATCTTATGAAAGGATAAAAAAATATAAACAATTTTAACTTTTTTTACTTCTTAAAAAGATAAACGTTTATTTTTCTAACAAATGTTTTAAAAAAATTAAAATTTTTAATCTAAAATGTTTAAACAATTTTAAAACTTTTTTCGAAAAGAAATTTATACTCATTTTCTTTTTTGAAAAATAAAACTTTTTTTTTCAAAAAAACTAAAGTTATTTTTTGCAAAATACATCCCTCGTCAGAAGAGAACGAAAAATATTGGCATCGTTAGTCTTGAGAGATGTATTGTGTCAGACGTTTGTCTAACGAGTGATGTATAACGCCAATACTTTCAGCGAGGGATGTATTGTGTGAAAAAAATTCAAACCACTAAGATATTTTGTAGTTTACTCTATATTTATTTATAAAAATTATATATTTTTTTAAATTTATATAATTTTTTTATAAAATTTATTTAACTTTTTTATAAAAAATTTATATAATTTTTTTTGTAAAATTTATATAAATTTTTTATATAAAATTTATTCGTGTTAATTGGGTCGACCCAAAACCAAGATTTTAAAATATTATAAATTTATGTCAACCAATAAAAAGCATTTTAAATTTTGAAATTTAGAATTCGAATTTAATTTACTAAAATTTAGAATCCATAATTTTTATATCACCCGAAAGATATCTAAAACTATGATATACATTTACAAGCACTTAGGACCGATTTTTGATCCTTTCCAATATTTATAGGCAAAATGTGTGCTGATGCATGTTGTCCTGGTTATACGTGTTCTTTTGGCCGATTCTTGACCCGTTTGACCCTATGAAAATGATGCAGTTATCAAGACAAAAACGCTCAAGCCTGCAGCAAAAGAGTGCTACAAAACAGTATACATACTACTAGTAACAAGACAATTAAAGAGGAGTTGCATTACATAATTCAATTCCTTAACCATATATACATACCAAGTAATTGTAGCCAGATCACATGTCCGTTCTCAAATCATATATATAACCATTAATTTAACTACGACACTAATTAGATAACCTGACACTAATTAGATAACAGAACGAAACAAAGCCATACACAACCATTCTATTAATAACCAAAAAGTCAACTCAAAGATTTTCAAGGGTGCTGGCCAGTCAAAAGGGTCCTGGCAATGTCCCGGTCGCTGCAAGGATAGAGTAATGCAGTATCAGTACATAATAACGACAATAAGAAATGATTGATAGTTATAAACTTATACTGAACATTTTTAGCTGATTTATAACTTTAGCTACAAAGCACGTTAGATAGAACCAAGCAAACATCAACCAATCACCAAAAAAATGGACAAAATTAAGAATGGAAATGCATACCTTGTGAATTCCCGTCAGAACCACTTTGAGGTGATAATGGTGTAAGACGCAACTTGGCAAAGGTGTCCTCAAGCTGAAAATTATATAGAATTTGTCAAAGGGGGTTAGGAAATAATGTACATTACCACTTCATTTGGATGTAAGCAAGCAGCTGGAGCTCTATTTGTAATATTGATAATTCGTAAATCAAGTGAACTAGTAATACACGGCCAGGTGTTCGGGTTTCTTGTTGGTTTGTGTTTTGGGTCTTAGCTCGCTCAATCTACTTGATTGAGGAGTTGGGATGTCTTTTTGATGTAATTTTTCTGCTGTCGTAATAAAAATATGTTGCCTTTCAAAAAAAAAGTAATACACGGCCAGAGCAGCAATTCTCGTAGTCTGAAAAGCGTACATATAGTGTGCTCTGCTTGCAAAAGGATTATATACAATAACATCAATTATTTGAGCTTTAATTTGTTTCAAGTCATTTAAGTCCACAGTTTCATTCATTTGCTGACATTCCAAGCATGTCAGCAGTTACGACTATGATGCTTAAAAAATATAGTTCATACAATTTACTAACACAATCATCACAAGAATCACATTGATAAAACATATCCAAACACCCCATAACTAAATACTAGTATTTGATAAGTTAGTATTTAAGTACCAATAACCCAAGGCTAGCCCAAAACAACGCAAACAGAGAACGTACATATACTTTACTAAGTATTTTGTACCCTGCATACCCAAAGTTGTAGGATCTCAGCAATGTATTCAAAATTTTCCATTTTTTTTTGTACTTTAACATAGTGCCTGATCAGTAAAACAAGACATTAGTTAATAAAAGAATGTTCTTACAACCTGAGATGCGGTCTGCGGACTCCTCATGTTGTATGGCATAGGTAATGAACATAGATCTTTACTCTTCGCTACTTCTTTACTTTGGTGGGGTGTTAGACACATCTTGGCTAACTGGGCCTCAAGCTGTAGAAGGATATCACCATTAGCAAATCAACAATGAAACTTCTATTCAGATTCATTTAAGTTTAACAAAGGGGTTAGAAAGTAAGAAAACATTTGGTGATATCTAGTCATTTGGTTCAAAAATGGATTATTTTGCATTTGTTTGCAACTTGAACCTATTCTGGCTAGACGGTTCAAACATCAATAACCACGAAATTAACTTATTAGACAGAGCATACACAAATGCTGTTCTTACATCATGAGATGAGAGCTTCAGACACGTCCTGTTTGGTTTCGCTGACCGAGATCTAGGAGTGTGATTATTGGTCTTTTTTGGCTTGACGTTTTTCTTGAGTTTAATACCAAGAAATCGCAAGGGACTGTTAAAGACACATCTTGGCAAACTTGTCCCGGGGCTGAAGAAATGAGCAAATAAATTAAGATTAAATCAAGATTATTAAAAAATTAAACTCATATTAATAAAATAAGTATCGATTAATATGTCGGTGATTATAGGCTTATAGCGTCATCACTTATCTTAAGTAACCGTGATTTACTAGAAATCAATGAGCTAACTCAAGTATAGCTTACAAACAAGTCGGGAGGTGCAGAACGCACACTTGTTCTACCTACACTACAAAAAAATGTACTATATTTTATCACACTTTTGAATAGTGTAGAAAATATTTTGAATTTATTAACAAATATAAATGTTATATAAATAAGTGTGAACAAATTTTGAAAAAACACATAATATATAATAGTTACAAATACAAGTCCATACTAAAAAGTGTGAAAAATTAATAAATTCTCTACACTTTTAAGTGTGGACCTACACCCATACACTTAAAAAAAATGAGAGAGAAATATAGGTGTAATAAAATGGGTCACATTTAAAATATTTTTCACTACTAAAAAGTATGTAACTAATTTTTACACAATTATTAATGTAAATAAAGTAAAAATTTATTTACAATATGTACAAAAACGTGTGAAAAATACCCAATTTGTTTAGTGCTATATTGATGCCTTATTGTGTCGTTATTAGACGTGGCAAATCTTGCCCATTTTATAAATATGGGCACTTTTTGTCCATTTTCAAAAAAGGATGAGACACTTTTTGCCCATTTTTTATTCTTTATTATAGGCTTAAGGGACGCACATGTAAAACACTAATTTGGCTACTCGACGGATATTTTATATTTAGTTTTTATCCCGGCTTTTAAAGAAAGTATTTTTATTTTTTAATTCTAATATTGTTGTCTCTTTTTGCATAATGAGAGATTTTAATAGTGGGCAATCAAAATTAAAGTTAATAGTGGGCAATCAAAATTGGGATCTCAAAACGAAAACATAAACTATAACTTTGGGACAGAAGGAGTAACGGTTTTGGCGACATACCTAGCAAAAATAGGTACATTTGCTATATTCTTTAGCGCCTCGGAAAAGAAGTGCTCCACCACCAAATCATCCAATTGAGAATTTCGCGACACCTCGGGTGATCGCGATACGTTAATTTGAAAAAAATGATCTCTACACCATCCAAACAAAAACACAACAAAATTAATAACTAATCGATAAAAAAATTGATTAACACACTCAAATTTTTATTGCACAGTTTAGAGTGTCCTAGTAAATTTATAGAGTATGTAAAGCATTAGCCAATCAATAAACCATTAATAAAACGACATTTGAATGGTTGTAAAATTATATAAAAGAATTAAAGCAAGTACCCGCGCTGCTTGCGTGATCGATTCTTCATGATCGGCAACTGCTGCAGAAAACCCTAATAATGCAAATATGAGTACGAGTGGAGTTTACTTATATCTTTTCTTTATTTGCTTTTAAGTCCTTGAGCTATTTTAAGAGTTAAGTCACATCACTTACATAATGGCTATGTTTGGCAATTGTAAGTTGTTTGCTAAAAAACTGTTAATTTTAATAAAAGTGTTTGGTATATTAGCTGTTAACTGTAAAGGTAAAATGTAAAATAACTTAAAAGGACATCTTTTAATAAATTATAATATGGTTGAAGATTATATAAGTAATTTACAGCTTTAACAGCTCTTGATAATCTAAAAAGCTGTATGAAACAGCTTTTTATTTAAGAGCTATTTGGTTAAAATAAAAAGCTAACAGCTCTAAAAAAATATTGTATCAAACAAAGTTATTATATTATTTTAAACTTTATAAAAGCTTTAGAAAAACTCTTACCAAACGGAGTCAGTGTGTTGTTAAGGATTCAGGTTCGAGTCAAGGATAAAAGCAACATGATCGAACCCGAATCTGCCTCTGTTTGAACTCACCTTGTCGGCTCGATTTTGGTACGAACCACTCGGTTCCGGCCTTTCGGAATATGATGGTAATTTAATAAAATTGTTTATTAGTAAACCGAATATAGATATAATGAGTAAAAAAATATTGAAAAGATGTATATAAACCTTTTATTCGGTCGATAAA